>JARDYH010000002.1:288203305-289594138 GCA_029215795.1 Anniella stebbinsi | reverse complement strand
ACTGATGACAACTTACTCCAGAATGTTCAACAACTCCTTCCAGCAGCTTTATGTAGATGTTAATCATAGCATAAGGATAGAACCCTCTAGAATTACACAAGAGCTCCCATAGGAAAGAACAATCTTTTAGCACCACTTCCTGCGACTTCCCGTTGAGGTAGGAGCAGAACCACTGCAGAGCAGTGCCTCTGGGCTTCCAACATACATAATCAATTTCAAAGGGATACTATTGTTGACAGTATCAAAAGGGAATTAGAGGGTCCATGAGAATCAACAGGCTACCTCTCCCAGCTAAAGTAGTTGGCCAGGTTGATCAAGCCATCCTTTGCCTCAAACCTCAGCCCAGAAACCTAGTTGAAACAGGTTTAAATCCATATCATCCAGGAGTATTTGGAGCTGCTTAACACCCTTACCAAGAAAGAGAGATTAGATAGTGACCTGTAAATCCCCTGTTCCTGAAGATCAAGGGAGGGCCTCTTTAATATGGTATTGCATCTGCTTGTTTTGAATCCCTGAACAGCAGGGCTTTAAGGGATCTTAAGGTCATTTTAATTGAATGCCCTAAGACAGGTGTGCGCCAAAGGGAAGGTGTAAAGGAAAATTAGCTTAGTCAGAAGCTGATCTAACTTTCAAGTGGAACTCACACCTCCTTTGCTTCTGCTGTGGTGCCCCCTCCTCACTGTGCCAATCAGTTCAGCCTTACCCAAAATCAAAGCTCATTGAGCCTTAGTCTTTTCAGCACATACCCACTTTGTTTTATAATTGCCAGCACTTGTAACCTTACCACATTGGCCTGTTAATTTTGACTTTGCTTGTACTTGTTATTTATTAAGCTAGATAGTTTCATATTGAATTTACCTTATGTTTGTTGTATCACTGATTTTGTATTTATTTTGAAACATTGTTTTTTCAAATGAAACATCCTTTGACAATAACGTAAAGTTCATTGTGGGCTACTTCAGCCATAGTTTACTCGGGGAAAAGCAGCATATAAGCAAACTAAGCATAACCTTAATGTTTCTCAAATTTAATTGACTATTATAAACATTTCATCAGCAATCTGCTGTAAAAAGTAAGAACAATTATTATTTGAGTTATTCCTTCCAATTCATGTGGTAGATACATCTTCTTAAATATATGGATATTTTCTGTATAGAATTACCTTGCATATCTTACAGCTTTTTCCACATTTGGTTTCACTAATTAATACTCCTTTCGTATGTTGGACTGAATTCAGAGAGAGATGGAGACAGTGTTAATCAAGTGATGCCATTTAAATATATACCAAAGATGTGCAAGCACAACAAGAGCTTTTCATTCTTTTAGGTGATCATTCCAATGCAGCAGCACTTGTAAATAGCTTTCTAAGCTCAATGTGACTTAAAAATGATTTCATGGTTTGGTAACTGGGAGAGGTAACCGCTAAATTGGAAAGGTGACAAAATGTGCATGTGAATTTTGCTAGTTTGACTTAGAACCATTGGCTTTAATCAAATAAAAACCAAGAAGGCCCACATATCCAAGAAAACATTGGACTTCCATATCTCAAACAGCAGTTTCCTATGCAACATAGCAAACATTTTTCAAAATTCAGGGGACTTCCAAAAATAGATTTTGATACGACATGATGCCTGGAAAAGTACACAGGGGTCATCTATCAACTTGACTGCTCCTAAGGGGCAGTATCCAATGGGTTGCTTATGCCCTTGTCAGTTCTGTAGTGCCCCTCCGTTTTTCTTCCATAAGCAGCTGCCACCACTTGTGGAATGGAGATTTAGTGATTCTGAATGAAAACGCTCATTTTTAGAATGGGCCGGTCAGCAGAGTTCACATAAGGGAGCTCCAACCAGTGTTCTGATCTAGAAATGAACATTTCCACTCATTTTGAGGCTAACCCTAAGAAATATTAAATCTCTTTTGCACAAAGAGTGGGCAGGGGCATAAAGTATTACTTTGGAACTAGGGAAACAAAATAAATAGTGCTATCTAGAACTACATAAATATAAATAGCGTTACATATTTTCAACCAGTGAAACCTTTGAGATAATTGTAGTACTTGCATCCTACTTAGCTATGGCACATGCTTTGCATGCAGAAGGTTCCAGTTTAAATCCCCAGCATCTCTAGTTAAATAGGCAGTAGCAAGTGATGATAAGACCTCTATTGGAGACCCTGTCTGGCAAGGTCTTCTGAGAATACTGGGCTAGAAGGACCCACGGGCTGATTCTGTTTAAGGCATCCGCATGTATCCATGCTTATGAATAAAAAGAGAATATCCTGAAAATGTATGTCATGGAAGTAGTGCATGAGTGATTAGTCTTGCTTAGATCTGTTGGCTTCAAAGTTGAGTGATACCTGCTGGCACAACTGTGAAATGAAGGTATTTCCATCATTACAAAAGTAAGCTTTCGTTATGCCTAGGATTATAGATAACATGAAAGGATTTCATACTCTGTAGATTATAATAGTGTCTAGTTTTTAAATGAGACATAAGCGGATAGAGCATGATATTTGTCTCTATAATCATAATAATTATTGCTTAAGAATTCCAGTTCCATGTTGAGACTTCAGTAGTTTATCTGTATTAGATGTACTTCTAAAATGTCAACAGATAGAGTTATTGTCCTTCAGTTAATACATTGTCCTCTCATCCCTTCTTATAGAATGTTATTGGATGGTACAGATTTAGGAGAAACACTCAACAACAAATGTCGTATAGAGAGCACATCATCCATAAACAGCTGACGCAGATTCTTGGAGTGCCTGACCTTGTCTTCCTTCTCTTCAGTTTCATCTCCACTGCAAATAACTCAACACATGCTTTAGAATATGTTCTTTTTAGACCAAACCGAAGGTAAACAATTCCTGGGATGTGGGGAAAAAACACTTTGTTCCAATTACACATTTTGATTAAAATGAGTAATAAGGATAGTAAAAGATTTCAGATCTATGCAGATACAGTTGGAAATTTGTTTTAATGCTACTTCAAAGGATTTCAAAACGTCTTAATTTCTGCAGTCATAGTTCAAGTTTTCCCTTTCCTACTATTTGTTTAAAATGTTGGAAGCTGCTCTCAGTTGGAGTTGGACTAGACCTAGTTAGAATTCAAGTAGACCCACAAAACTCAGTGGATCTACTGTAGGTGTGAATAAGTTTGGATCCAGCACATAGAGTCCCCAGCCTTTTTGTGCTGATATGCATATTTGGGGTTTTGAGAAAATGGTGGTGGATTGCCCATTCATAAAATGGCTGCCATTGTGGGTGTGGCCAGTCATAAACATCCATTTCCCTAAGGTAAAATGGTGAGGTTAAAAAAAAAGTAACGTGTTCACAAACCTAAGAAAAATGCAGAGGTGTGGTTTCAGCTCCAAAACAGGGAATTACTCCATTGAATCTGCAGCTTTCTGCTCCAATGTCCATTTCACAGAAAGCTCAATGAGAAAGACCTTGGGCAAGTCAGAGATAAGCTCTGGGCCCCAAATGCCAAATCATTTATTCCCCCCCCACACACACACACAACACAACAAAAGACCCATTACACAGAAGGCAACTAGTGATGGTCAGAGAAATATGTTTTTCTGAATTTTTTCAAGATTTTTTCCCCAGGCCTTCACATTTTCGCATGCACGCACAGCCAGGCAAAACACACTCATTCACTCCCTGCCATCCCTTCTAGCCTTCCATGATGCCTCAAATCACCTTCAGCCTACCCTTTTCTTTTTTTCTCAGCATGCTTCAAAATGAAGCATGGTGCTCCACATGAAACCTACGTGGCATTCTTGGAAATAAAGATGGTGCTTGAGGCTAGTGCCTTCCTTTGCAGTATGCTGGCAGCATGCCAGTCGGTGGAGGTTATCTTTCTGTTCCCAAAATTAGATGGCAAATTCTAAGCAGAATATCTGAAAGGACACCTGTATATGAAAAATACTGAGTATGTTGTAAGATTTATTATTGGATGACATATTGACGTGGTTCACACGTAACAGCAATTCATGGGTTAAATAATCCAAGAATTGAAGGGGCAGAGTGGGAGCAAGCATGTGCTCCTCCTCCTACCTGCTCACTGCTTCTGCTTTGTTAAACAATGCTGGAACGTTCCTGGATCATTAGTCATGACGTCCGAATCTAGCACTTCAGGCATGTTTCTATAATGGTGAAAAAAGAGGTTCTCTTTAATATTTTCCAACAGTAAGTAGAATCTTTAGAAAACAAAAAGTCTCTTGTATTCATTTAGTATCTCAAAAAAGCACCTATATTGGGATGTTAGTAATACGGAAATTTTAATTTAGGCAACTAGTTAGACAATTGTTCTTTAATTCGAAGACAGATGCAGTTGAAAATTATGTAAAAGTATCTTCTTTCCTCCTTGTTAAAAGTACATTTTGATTTAGGGAAACAATTAAGGCGATGGGTTATTTTGGCCATTACTATGAGGTTGTTCAAACGTTTGGCAGGGCACACAACACAGCATCAGTTGTTTCCCCTGGTCATGTGATCAGCATTAACCTGGTTACTCGCTCCATGTCGTGGGTTACCCTGTAGTCTAAACCTGGCACAGGCGTAGTGCATTTTCACCCACCATACAACCTGTACTGCAAGCCATGGGTAAAATGCACTGTGCCCACACCGCATTTGGACGACACAGCAACCTGCAATGCAGCGTGGGTAATTAGGGTAATGCCAGTCATGGTGGAAGAGAAAACAACCAATGCAATGTGGTTTCCCCTGCTGATCATCTGAACCCTGTCTATGACTTAAAACTCTTCTAGAGAGACCACACTGGCAGAAATAATCTCCATGAAGGCTAACAACTGTCTTTCTAAACTTTTTCTATAGGTATAATCAAAGAGTGTCACTTGCTATTCCTAATCTAGGCAACACAAGTCAGCAGGAATACAAGGTTTCTTCAGTGCCAAATACTTCACAAAATTATACCAAAGTTATTAAGGAGCATGGGTAAGCATTCTTTTAGTATATAACCACTGCTATCCTGGCATACCAACAAATAAACCTAGATTTAAACGAATAGATATGCAGCACTCTTGATTATCTACTTCTATTTCATAATTGCTGTTTTATAAAGAGAGAAGTAGAAAAATACTTTGGAAATATTTATCAAGGTAAAAAAAGCCCACAAGAAAAGCAAAGTTAACATGATCAAGCTTTAGCTGTAGAAGATCACCAGGTGTAGAATGTATATGGAGTTCAGTGAGAAACATATGCCCTTTGGTATATAATGGTTATATTTTGTTGGTGCAATAAAACATTGGGAGTGGGTTGGAATTGAATAAGGTAGTTTTTCAATCTGCTACCTTAGGAAGCAAATATTTCTCCTACATTAATCAGTTCAATATTAAGCTGAGCAAATACAACTAACTCTGCAACAGGACATTGCAGTTCATGCACTGTTGATTTAGAATACGGATTTCTAAAAAATATAAATAGCTTTCTAAGAAATATAAATTGAAGGATAAAATGGAGGGTAAGTTTTAAGTGTGATTTCTTCTAATTCATTATTTCTGATTTTTTTAGTACTGATTTTTTTGATAAAGATGGTGTGATGAAGGACATCAGGGCTATATATCAGGTTTATAATGCACTTCAAGAAAAAGTACAGGTAACTCCTTGCATGTTAATATTGGTCAACATTTATTTTGATAAACTTTTTGTGTTTTCATAATGCAGAACAGCAAGAAAGCCAGCTTTATTTTGAACTTAAAACTTGTTCCAGAAATAACTTTGCTTTTCTTATTTTGGTGTGAGGAGGCATCCAACAATGGGTTCTCCCTTCCTTCATTGGAGGGATGGGAAATTCCCAGCACACAGCAAGCTCAACTCCCTCTCTGTGAGGAGACAAATCCCAGTTCTTATCTTTGAATTCCTATCACTGATCGGAGATAATGTCAAAGATTCCCTTTATGCACCGTCCCAGTTGGGATGGGGCACAAAGGAGGTGCCTGACTTCCAGACACTTCCCAAGTTCCTTTTTCCATGTCTTTCTGCAGAGAAAGGCAAAATGGGCTCTGGAAGGTGAATGACATCACCCTTGTGATGCCATCCTGCTCACTGGATAGATCCACAAGGTAAACCATCCCATAGATCAGAAAATCTCCCCCACCCCTGCCCTATTGCCAAGGAAGGCAGGTATCATGTAACCTTAATTTTTTTTTTTTTTAAGTCCCATTTACTTTTCATTCCTCCATACAAAAAGTAACAATTGTATTCACAAGTCTTGGGAACTGTGCCTTCATTTTGTCCTGAGCCCTTTCTTTCTTTTGAGCAAGCTTGACATAAGCTGAATGACCACAGATCACTCAAGATCTTCATCTGTAACAGAGAATCCTTCAGCCACACTGACATCTTGTTTCCTGTCAGCCCATTTTCCTAGGGGAAAAGTTTCTTGTTCTCCTTTTAGCCAGATTGCCTAAGACATGTATTGCTACAGCATATGAGATCCAACACCTGACTAAACATCTCCATATCACAATTCACTTTGGGGTGGTGGCCAAGTCCACAGCCTACTTGAGTAACACACTCGTTACAGAAATACATAGAGCAGGAATGGGCAACTTGTGGCACTCCAGATGTTTTAGTCAACAACTTCCATCATCCCTAGCCACCATAGCCAATGCTGAAGGATGATGGGAGTTGTAGCCCAAATCTGGAGGGGCACAAGTTGCCCACCCCTGATGTATGGCCTCCTCATGGGCAGCAACTTCATTAAACTAGAAATTGGATATCTATGTGGGGGCATCTTTTGGGAGAGAAGTGCGGCAACGTGTTCTTCCTCCATCATAGTTTCAGGCACTATCACCCTTCCTAAACTTTAGATTAAGCTGTACACATCCCATTTTTGGATGTTTCTTCACATAGTAAGAACATACTATTCAGTGCTTACCATGCCAGTTCCTTCTGATTTGGTGCGATGAAGACATTTAACAGTCCTAATCAATCAGTTGCTGACTCAAATGGCATTGTTAGGAACTATAGATATGCTGGCACCCTCTTCTCTGCACTCCTGCTTGTATTAAGCCTAATTAGGGAGGGCTTTTCTCTACCTTATGGACTCACGAGGGTTATCTCTGTCTCATGCTTAGTGATGGGATGAAACTGGGTTGGAGTCTAGCAATACCAAGCCTAAAGACAAAAAATTTGGTCACATGATCCCTGGTTTTCTAGGAAACGGAGAAATAACCCATTGCTGGATGCTTCCTTAACCAGAAGGAACCTTCACAGTAAACAATGTTTCATTGTTTAATAGTTGAAAAATTAGTTGAATTATGATTTAGCCCAGTGTTTCTCAAAGTATGAGTCATGACCCAAAACTGGGTTGCAATGCTGTTCTAGGTGGATCTTGGCACCTCCTCACCCATCCACCCCATTCTGACTTCACATCACTGCCTCCAAGACATGAAATCACTTGTTATGTGCCTAAGCAGCCTCCTGCAATTCCAGTGTAGCAGCAGCTGCTCATTCAGCTTGGAGAAGCTAATTAACATGAGGAGGCAGCAATGGAATCCAGTCAGCAGCCTGCATTGATTGGCTGCCCCACCTCATCTCTACCTTCTCACACTAGTAGGACTATGCATTGTTGTTCAATTCCTCAATGCTGAGTGAGCAACAGATACATTTGTATGAGATTGATCTCACTCTCCCTTGCCCCAATAATGTTCTCTCCTAAAAGCAAAGACATTCGCTTTTCTATCTTTTCCTTTACTGTGATATGAGCCTGCCCCTTGGAGTCAGGATTGCTTGTAGCAATTCCTTTAAGTCAGACCTACTACTGTGAAGGGAAGAGGGGGGAAAACCCAAAGATAGCATGATTCTTTGTATGATTACTAAAAAAAATAAGTCTTGTTATAGTCAATAAGACCTACACCTAAGTAGGTGTGCATAGGCTTGCATCCAGAGGCAGCATTGTACAGTGATCAGCAAGCCAAGTGGCAGTTTTTACCTTGAAGAAGCAGGCAGACAGCAAATATTCACGCTGTGACTATACCTCTTGCCCTTTCTCACAACCAGTGCAGGAATCCTATGCATACATCACCAACCCCATGTCCTCATCGCTCCTGCACCTGCCTCCTACCCAAGTGCAGCCAATCCACCCCCTTGAATTGTCCAGTTGCACAATGAAATGATGTGGCGACGGAGCCTTACACATTTGCCCCTCATTGTGGTCATAAGTTCTCCTAAAATAAACAAAATTAAATGGTAAGAAATGTTCAAAAACTAAAAAGAAAAAAGAAAAGAAAAATAAAAAAAAATCTTGAGCTTGGCTTGGGGAAATGTGGTGGAAGGAATTTGCCAGTTTGGTTTCAAAGTGAGAAAAGTGAAGCATGTAAAAGTAAAGAAGGAGGAAGCAGCTTGTATGGGAAGAATTCTCCTTTAACGTTATGTGAAACAATAAGATGAGTGACTCTAAGCATGTAAGAAGTGTTCTTTCTCCTTTGTACATAACTGAAATTCAGTAATATGCAAATAATGCCATGATCCACCATTGAACCCACCAAGTTTTCCAACCGGTGTATATGGCACCAGATGTTCATTCTATTTTAAGGGCCTGTTCAGACAATATACTAAGCCATGGTTAAGCTGCTAACCCTTTTGTAACAAATGATTAGTGAGCATGTTTAAATCATGGTTATGTAGCCACCATGGTTAGGAATGGTTCAGACGACACTGTAAGCCAAAATGTTTAGCTCAAAATGCTTAACCACTGTGGCTTAGTGTGTTATGCAAAACTAAAAGTAATTAATATTATGATTGTGTTGAAGATGTCAATATTTGTTTAAATACCAAGCTACTACCCTGCAGTTAAAAGATATGACTGCCTTACGTGTGGTCTTCAATAACTTGCTTCATTGCAGTGTAAGGAATTATTTTGTAATTTTATTATTTGTTTATGATTTAACTGTTTGTCAGTTAGTGCTTGTAACAAGTATATTTTGTGACTAGCTATGTCTGCTCCCACCACCATTTTATGACTGGTTCTGCCTGCATTTACCACCACCATATTGTTGCTGGTGAGTCAGTGATTTTCAGCCTTCTCAAGTAGGTCCTGGATTAGAAAGATTGAGAACCCCATGTTAGCCCATTTGATAAAATAAAGTGAAAATTTCTAGCATAAGTAGTAGGTGTCTATTACAAGTCTTGCCTCCTTTAAGCGTAAAAGTAGCTGTCCTAGAGTCACAGTGAAGACATATTATGTTGTTAGGTCCAAATCTCACTTCAAGATCTGAATGGACAGAATGCTGCATTTAAAAGCAGATGATTATTTTTTTGTATTTGGTTGTAAGATCAGGGTACTGGTGTATAATGCATTAAGGCTTTTCCTGTTAAATATTTGAGGAGGGATCTTAAAAGAATAGAGTTGAAAACAAACAGAAAATGGAAATCCTCCTTCACTCTACTCCATTCCTTCCCTTTCAGTGGTTCAGGCTCTATTGCCATTTCTCTTGCCTTTTCAAAGACGAGGTGCCAATTAGTTGGAGCCATGATTTCATTTGTTACATCAATAAGTAGCTTCCTAAATATTTGCCTGAAACCTGGTTTGTGGCATTACAGGTAGAGTGAGCCATGCATTTCTTCTGGCCATGCATGAGATTGCCTTCTCATTTTATTCTGTCACCACTTGATTCTGCTGAGGGAGAGGGTAATCCATTTTGAGCCATGAAATTCACTTTATAGATCTATTAAACTAAAGAACATCTATTGAATTACTTGTATTGCCCGTGGGTGGGTAGATTTGGAACTCTGCTTTATTGTTCTGCTTCATTTTTCATTCTGCAATAGACATTTCTCCAAATGTTATTAATAAAATGTTGCCAGGGCTCAAACCTGACTGGTAGCTATGCCACCTGACCTAGATACGTACCTTCCTTATTTCAGAAGTGGAGAGGTTAGCTAGGGCACTCATCTATATCCAAGCACACATACATTTTTTAACAGACCCCACTTTTCTTTTTAACTAGTAGATAGATAGATTGATGTGGATAGCCAATCCTGATCTGATAATTTCTACCCATAGTGGTTCTTTTACTTGGTACATCTTTGTCAGAGGCAGATTTCAATATATATAATAGCAGTAATCTTGCAGGTCTGCTGAACTTTGTCTGGCACAAAATAGAGGAAACGCTGGCTTTCCAGGAAATTATATTTTGTTTTTTCTAGAAACAGAACCCTCTCTGCACTGATGTTTAAATGGCTCTAAGAGGCCTGCCTACACCAACCTACTTTCTCTTATTTTCCTTTGTGTTGAAAAATGCAAATCTGAGCTTTACAGTTTTTCTTTTGAGATTAAGTACAGTTACTACTTCTAGAAAGGAAGTATGGGTCCATACATTCTCATTTATCTGTACCAAGTTCTTTTTAAAAAGCTTGCTTAAGAAGTGTAAAGTTACTTTCTGAGTATTTCCCTGGTCTAGTATTCATTAAATCTATCACAATTTTATTTGAAAAGCTAAATGGATAATTCTTTTTTATTAAACTGTTTCTTCAGCAGCCAGTTCATCTCCTTGACTTCAGTTGCTACAGTAGAGATAAAGTTGTTGTACTGCAACAACTCAAGTGGCAGTTCTCCCACATTCGTTCCAAATAAGCACTTAAATTCTTAATACTCTGGTTTATCAGAACAAACTGCTGCCAGTAATGGGCTGCTCTCAAGGTTTTTTTAGCAGTGCATCCCAGGCTGTAGTTAGCTCTGCCCCTCTGCCCATACATTTCATAGAAGTGTCAGATCAAAACTTATTTGTTTGCTCAGCATTTTAAATTGCTTTATGAAGCCAGGTAGTGTAGCTGCCTATTTAATATATCTTCTGCTTTTTGTTTGAGTTTACTACAATTTTAAAGAATTATTACATTTTGTAAACTGTTATGGTACCATAAGATGAAGGGCAGTATATAAATATTTTAAATAAATGAATACTCGACCCTCATGCTTTCGTACTGTAGAACATAGAAACAAGCTTTAAATTACTTTAAATTACTGTTCTCGGGTTCAAGGGGGTAGAGATTGAGCAGTGAAAGTCTGTTTGATTTTGGTACAGAATATTATCGCCTATTTTCAAGGAAGGTTTCTGTGTATTTCCAAGGCAGTTAGCACATTTAACAGCACCTGTGTGTGTAACCAAAACGTAGCTAAGTTTATAACTTAGTGTCAGTTATGTCATTTTTTGCTATTATGAGAGGATGTCCACAGTAGAAACTTAGGCAATTTCCTCTGCCCTACAGTAATTGAGGTCTGGACCCAAATATGAATTATCAACATTTCATGTTGGATATGTCCTTGATCTTGGATTTTTGCATTGTATTTCTGCTAAGGCTGCCAAATGTCCATTGAACTAACCTTGTTGTTTTTCTTCCAGGCAGTATGTATAGATGTAGAGAAGAGTGAGCGATCTGTTGAATCTTTTCAGGCAGAGGTGAATAAGCTAAAAGGGCAAATCTCACAAAGGAAAAATGAAAAGGAGCAGGAAATAAGTAAGTCTCTTCTGTAAATGTTTTCTTCTTAATTGAAAAATTAATGTTACACTCAACTCCATTATGCTCGGTTACACCGTAAAGTTTGGAATGTATCTGAGCAAATTGCAATATTTAGGAGATTTAGGACATAGCACTTCATTCAAAACTTTTTTCTATTTCTGCTAAGCATTTAGAAAAAATTGCATACATTTGCTTCTAGTTTTAGCAGTGATCTTCACCTACTTAGTCCAAATGTCAGACATGTTCTATGTCTTTTATAATTCTGTGATAGCAGGACCAAGTAAGGAAAGCTGATGGGAAGAGACAATCATGTGCATGTACATGAGCATGTGTTTTCTTGAAGTGAAAACCTGCAGAGCATATGCTGTTTTCAATTATATATTCCCTTTCTGTCAACCTACTGTTGGAGCTCTGAGTTGAGTAATTGCAGCCCATGTGCCTAACGAAAAACATTGGAGCGGGAAGGCAGCAAAGGGATGGGATACTTTGGAATGCAGAAGAGATAGTGAAGGGACCTAGGATAAAATTAAACCAACCGTTTGATGGGGACTCCATGTGCAGTGGGATGTTCATTGAAAATACTAAAACCAAGACAATTCAGCTATAGCATCCAAAATGGTGGCTATCGGTTATGACTTGCGGGAATGCAAGATACATTATGTTATTTTGGCTTCTAGCAATTTGTCAGCCTATATCTGAATCATAGTGGTCATAGCTGAATGTCAGAATGTAGTCTGTAGTTCTTACATTGCAATTAAAAACCACTTGGCATTAGACTTGATGCTAGTTATAAATAGCTGTCTGAGAAGCCATATGTTTTCTATTTTGGGGGAAGATTTATCCACTCCAATTAACTGTATAATTTGTAGTTTATTAAACTATTTGAATAGGGAGTCTGTACATTTTTGATTAGAGCACCTTATTCCTTTTTGTGTTACAATCACTTATGTTAGCACATCTCCCATATATTAGTTGGGTATTTAAATTATTAGATGCAATGTGTTGAAAATCCAAGCAGCTGCTTAGAGGACAAAGCTCAAAAGAGGTTAAAGAAAAATAGGATTGCTGAAGGTATGGACTGAGGGAGCAGGCCATATATTGGATAATAAATGTTTAGAAAATAATAAATGGTAGACAAAGGTACAGTGAACAAAGCAGCAGAAGAGAGCAGTATTTGTTTCATTTGTTGTTGATTCTTCAGATGTGGCTTTTAGCATATTTAATGCCCTGGTTCACCACTGTACCACTCTTAGATTATGCCTCTGAATTGTAAAGAATGAAATACTATAAGTGGATCCTTGCCCTAAGTGCTACTCTTAAGCAGTTTTCCAGTACACATGACTAAATGTTAGATATTTGATTGGACAGGCAACACATTATTCTTCTGATACTCAGACTTTCTTCCTTCTGATAGTGTTAGCATTGAATAGTGGAAAGTAGGTTTAACAATCATTAAATTTCCCCCACATAAATGCAACCTTTGGGGTAACAGCAAATGTAAAACAAGACCTGCATTCAAAAGTTTCCATTTTTATACTAGTTTTTCATGGGATTTAATTTAACTCGTGATGCTGGCAGTATGTCATCCATTTTAAAAATCAGCATTTTTCACTAGAATTCTACACCATATTTTGATAGAATGAATGTTCATGCCATATGTTTAGAACTCTAAAATAAAATCAAGGCCAATACATTTACTTACACGGCACTTATTTTCTGCTTCCATGCAGTTTTTTTACTTGTTCAGTCCTATTATTTTGACCCATTAGACTATTGCCGCACTGTGACATCCCTTCCTGTGTCTTATTGCCTTCTGAAGGAATTATTTTGATGAAACTGATTGATCAGAGATGCTATGGAGGTGTAAGGTTGCAAAAGTGTAATGTAAATGTTCTCTCTGATCATAATTAAGCATTGGGCAGAATCCCACAGGGCACTTACATGCCTGCCAATTCTGTTCTGCCCTACCAATTCCCATCTGCAAGCATTATAGACATGGGACCCACCACTTATGCAAGGGAGATTTAGCCCTTCCGATGATGATGATGATGATGATGATGATAATTCTTACTCACCTCTCCCTCCGGATCGAGGCGGGGAACAACATCAATATAAACAATATAAAATACATAAAAATGTTAAGCTCTGAAACTAGTGGAAACGGTGCTCCCTTATCTGAGCTCCGCTGACCTACCTCCTTTCAGAAATGAGCATTTGTGCTCATTTTGGATTGCCACACAAGCACGAAATTACCATTGCACAAGCAGTGGGGGTGCTTGCACAACAGGATTGGTGCGGCAGAAGAGAATTGACGGGTGGATTCTGCCCATCGTACCTAAATTTCCATTTGCATATTTCTTTTTCCTCTCCCATCCCTTTTATTTTGTCTATTAGATTAAGAACCTATTACATGACATTGACCACAGTGTGAAAAACATGTTTCTATGACTCAGTTCTTAATCAGCTGAAACAAGAGTGTAACACAACAAATATATAATGAGAATGAATGGAAGATTGCCATAGTTCGGGGCATTTCTAAGTGATCAATGGGTACCCAAACTGGATATTTACAGTGACAAATAGTATAGACGGAGCATGAGAGAGAGCATATTGAATTGATATTTGCTAATGGGCTATATAGATATTGGCTCTGGAGAAGAGGAATTGGTGGTTTCGAAACAATTGCATCCTCACAAAATGGCTGTGCAGTAGTGTGGGAAGAAGATAATTCTGCTGCAGTTTTTCATATCTGTGGTGAAGAAATGGAAATGGAGAAATTGGCACTAGGATGCCATTCTTGGTAGCATCGTTATGAGAAATGGGCTGTGTTTCAGCTCATCGTTAAGTGAAAAAATGAGAAGTTGCTACCATTCAGTTCAGTGGTACATGAGTCACATCTCAGTTACTCAGGGAAACATAAAGAATAAAGAGGTGAAATATCTTTATGTAGTGTTCTAGTGATTCAAGTCCCCTTAGGAATTCTTGAAAAAAGTTAATCTTGGAGTAACAGGTTGTCAGTTTAGCTCTAGACGTCATCTAATGTACTTCAGTCTTTTTTACATAAATATAGTTGTCTGGGTGAAATCCAATTCAGCTTTTCCACTGATAGAACAGCAGAAAAGGGAGAGGATAATTCCCCCTCCTTCCTGCAATCCCCTGCAGAGCCTGAAAATCTGCTCCTGAGGGTTGGACGGCCCCTACAGAGTAGTTTTTTCTGCAGTCACAAGGGACTGCAGTGGGCAGAAGAAAGTGAGAAACTCCAGTTGGCCGAGCGGAGTTCCACTCATGCAACATTTGGCTTCCATCTGAGGTGTAATAGTTGTATGTTATACATGCTGTGATGTTACTGAACTATACTATTTTGCCTGTGTGGAATTCTCTTGAGATGCACCAGTAGCGGCACATTATAAGTTTATGTTACTGTCTGTCTTTACTTAAGAAATCCTATCTGAATTAACTTGACCTGACTCTACTTCATTTTGACCAAGTGTTTGGCTTCTTGCAAGATGCTGTTCCAATATAAAGAACAGGTTACATGAATCGCGCTAGTATTAGGGGAACTGAGTTAAGTTTACACTTTATGCTCAACACTGGCAATTTTTCACTCAAATTACTTGCTTAAACACAGTTAGGCATATCACCTGCATTTTACTTGATTTATAAATTTATGGGTCATCTTTTGGCTTGAATACAGCCGTCAGGGTGACTTACAATAAGTTATTTTCCCACATCCACAGTATCAAAATTTCTCATAAACAGATTACTTCACAAGTACACGAACTATCTTGCTCTTGCAGGTAATTGCAATTATTTTTACCATTTTGTAGGACTGCAGCAGACCATCTTAAGCAGGCAAATGTCAAATGATACCTCAGAACCTGAATTTATCCCACGAATGTCCCATGCTGGATTTGCTGTGGAAGGCAGTAATCTTGAAGAATCGGAAGCTTCTGACCCTCCTCCTCCTTATGCTGACTTCAGTGTGATCAATCATGACAGTGCCGTACGCCCTGGTGTTCTAGAAAGCAATGCTTTTATGCCTCGACCTCAAGCAGTGGGCTCTTCTAGTTATGTTTCTACAAACGCAGGATTGAAGCATTCAGGCAATGGGACAGCCATGCCATCCTCTTCCCAAACAACAACCGGTGACAATGTTGATGAATCAGAAGACAGTGACTATGAGAATTTGCTTGAACCTACAGAGTCATCTGACAGTGAATACGCACAGACAAGAGATTCTAGACCCTTGACACATGCAGATGGAGATTCCAGGAACACTCAGATCTCCCAGATTTAATAGAACATAAGCTTGATATAGCACCATATTTCCTACTCATTACAGAAATATTTTGGGATTTAATTTGGAGGAAATGAGCTACAAAAGTGGATTATTGTGCACAGCAGACATAGAAGACTTGAACTTAGATGGCTTATTCACTTTGTGATACATTTTTGCAAGTTTTGTAATGGAATCATTAGGATAATCAAACCGTACTAATTGATGATATTCATGGATGTTCTGGTAAATAAGCAAAATGAAATTTAAAAGTGTAGCTTTTGTTGCCATATTCTCCATAAGAAACATGGGATTTAGCAGCTAAGCACAGTCTTTAATGATCTCAAATCAAAGCTTACCTCGTGCACTATCATGCCTTGAATTTTAAGGGGGTGGGGGTGTTTCTAAGAAATTTGATCAGCAGGCTTTTTAACAGTAAAGCCAAATAGATCATTGCCAGAAAAAAAACTTTGATAATTCCAAGAAGCCTGATTGGAACAAATGTGAACTATCTTCTCTGCATGCTCTTTTAATAGAGATGAGGTTTGTTTCGATCTTTTTCTACTAGCCTAATGTGTATCACTTAAAATTATGGTTGCCTTTTTATGTAGAAAAGCGATTACCAGTAAATCATCAGTGAATGTCTCAAACATAACTATTCTGACCTTGGTGGATTTCAAGTAACTCTGCCACACTATCCTCATTGTCTCATTTTTGTTCTAAACATATGAAGAGCACATAACAGAAGGTGATGTGGTCGGTTCTGTCAAAGTTTTGTGTTAGAACTCTGCAAATGCTGAACATTTGATGAAGACAAGTTCTTGTAACCTGCAAAGATTTCCAGATTCTATAAAATTTTAAGTCATGGGGAATGGAAGAGGCTGTCTAGTAAAATATACTTGGGTTTCCTCTTAAATTTAAACTCTTGTAGCTCTTGTTGGGGAGGGGAGAACCTTGTGATTTTGGAGACATGAAGTCACTCAGCTCAAAGAATGTTTGGATGCACTTTTTTATGCTTGCGGTAGAATTGTTGCCCAAATGATATGAAATTGTGCCATTAAATATCCAATTAGGCTTTTTCCTCATTTAGCAAACAGCAAACTCCTCAGTCTGTGACAATGCATTTTAATCATGTATAATCCCACTCTTCATTAAACACCCACAAGGTTTCCTTTAGACATCCAAATGCCTAAAACTGAACTATCCCACACCTATTTATTAGCCTCTCTGTTGTCTGTACTAAGTAAAACCAAGTGGCTTTGAAATATGGTAAAAATTTCTATCTCCTTGAATATTTGGAATTTTTAAACTTCTGTTTTTTAACATACTCTTTGGCCTTAACATGATGCATTTTCTTTTTCATGCAATCTGTTCTAATTAACAAAAAACATGTTTGGGTTTTATTAACTTTAGGTATCTGCAAGCAACTATATTGCTGGTTTGTTAAATAAGTGCTGTTAACCATCTCATCAGTTCATTCAAGAAATTTTATTTTTTATCTTGCTCAGAAACCTTTAATGTACATCTCTGACAAAGCAGTTAAATGTGACAATAAAATCTTATTTAATCCTTTATCTTTTAATATCTATCAGCAAGGTTCCATTGCAGTGAGATCATGCATCTGCAAGTGAAAGCAGTGTTAAGATTTTTTTTTCCCAAAAGGAACAAATGATTGTCAAAACTCCATATTGATTTCCACATTGGCTGAGGGTAAAGAAAAGCACCCATGAGATTATGGTATGTATACAGTAGTAATCACTTTTTAAATGACCATTATTCACAATTATTCATGCGTGGCAAATATCTATAATCCTTGCAACAGAGGACTGGCAATATTCCCTTAGTTTGCATAGCACACCACAACAACTTCTGGAGCTAGCAACTCCATTTACTACACACACAAATTATTTCACTTAAGTGATGGTTACCTATTTTAAAAAAATAGTGTTTTATAAAATTAGTAGTCAGAAATCCAAGTCTATTGATGCTTTTTCCATTAAACTGCTGAAGGAAATTCTGCAATACCTAACAGTGATTACAGCCCAGCTCTTATTAGTGAACATATGCATATGCTAAAAAATAAGTTTCAATCCAACTGGTATGAATCTGAAGTATAACTTGTCCTATTAGGAGCTCCCTAATATGGTCTGTGCATTTTACTTGGGTCCTGATCGATGTTCTATATGTAATGTGAAGTTTTAAAATTTAGTTCAGAACGTAGCTCCTGGAGCTTTTACTGAAAAAGTAAACTAGAATGTCAACTATCATGAGCTCAGGGAAACACTTTCAATTGTAGAGTCATACCTGATCCAGAAATATCAATGCTTCTTTGCTGCATATCTGTGTGGTTGAAATTGAAATGAGAATAACTGGAATTTCAAATTTAGGAACATGAAGGTGTCTCTCTTGTGCCTAAGTTTCAGAATTGGTTGGCTGTTCAGGTAAGCAATGCCAAGGAAAATACATTAGCAAGCTTTTACTGAATACCATAGGCTAGAATATAATATAATATATTCTAATAACAAATTTACACTGGAAACATTTTGTAGGCAAAATAGGAATGCAAACGAGAGCACTGAAATAATCTGTGACAGAACATGGAACAGACTTAAAAATATAAAGTTTAAGATACCTTTCAACTAGGGCTGTGACTGGACCCTCCGATACAACTTGGATCCGGATCCATCCACAGCACTCCCTTCCGCTCTCCCCAGAAAGATCTCACTCTCCCCACTCTCCCCACTTACCTGCTGCCTCCTTGCCGCTGCTGTTTCTGTCCCCCGCCGCCCCCTCAGTGCGTCTGCTGAGAACCAGGCCTCGCAACCTAGTTCTCATTAGGGCGCCGCATCTCCTGGTCACGCCAAGTGTCAGCACAACCAGGAAATGCGGTGCCCTAAAGGCCTGGTTGTCAGCAGATGCATTAAGATGACAGCGGGAGACAGAAGTAGTGGCGGAAGAGGCAGTGGTGGCAATGAGGAGACAGCAGATAAGTGGGGATAGGGAGGTCTTTCTGGGGAGAGAGGGAGGGTGTGCTGTGACCGGATCCGGATCGTGGATCCGACCTGTCCTGATCTGGGCTCGATTCGGATCTGGAGGTCCGGATCACCCAGATCCGACTCGGATTTAGGATCCTGATCCGGTCACAGCCCTACTTTCAACTGTCTTCAGCCTGCAAAGAAAGTTTCCTAGCAAGGCATTGCTTTCTACAAAGAGAGCCTTATTCTTGATTTTGAGGCTGGGATCCAAAGGGACCTATATGTCTGTAAAATGTTTGTATGTCTACAAACATGTGGATGCACTCTTTCTCAACAGATTTTCTACCTCATGCCCTGTTTGAATGCCAGTCGATATTCCTCTGTCAGAGGTGTGGGTATACACCTATATGTGTAAGGGGCTATATTAAAAACAACAATAGTTCCAAAAGCCCCAGTGCATGCATGGTGCCCTTCATACAGTTTCAGAAGCCCCAAAAACATGCAGAAGAAAATGGAGTGTCTGGGGTGGGATACAGCATATGATATGGATTGCTATTGCTCATTTTCTTTTTGGTAAAGGATGGAGATATAGCTAAGTGTTGAAAACATTTTGTGGATGTTGTGAGAAGTGCTGCAAGGAATATACTCTGGACAATACCAAGATATACTGCAATCCAAATCACTGGACTCAAAGTCAGCAACTCATACAGAGGAAGAAGCTCCTGCAAGGCACCTAGCTCCAGCAAGTGATGCAGCGAGCCCAGAAGGGTGCTTCACCAGGGGGTGAAGCGCTTTCTGGGTGTGCAGGGAAACATCTCTATCTAGGCAAATGCAACAAGGTGGTTCAAGAGGAGAAAGAGAAGGATTCTTGTCCTGCAAACATAATTTAGGTACCAGAGAAAATGCTAGGAAGGATTTTGAGAAATCTGGTAGACATAGAACCATGGGTTGGTCTTGAAGCTGAGCCCAAAATCACAACGAAGAGCTCCGAGAGCCTGGGTTTGAGGGCACATATAGACTTCAGAAGAGGAAATACAAAATGGTCAGTAGCTCTGAAACTGGATTCCAGATGGGGCAGAACAAAGGGATCAATAGTTTGACTCTGGAAATAAAAGTAGACCCTAGGGAGTTTCCTTACTCTTTCAGTTAAAACTAGCTGACTGAGCATTGCAAATGCAATGCATCTGGAAGGCAGCTGAGTAGAGGCATTATGAGGAGTGCCCATGTAGTGCTTTAACCAGCTGATCTATTTGGAGTTGTTTCAGGATTGGTCTGTATTTCCCACCAAGGCGCTGGATTGGCCAATTTAAATATACCCTCATGGGTTGTCTGTCTGGGAGGTCAGGTAGGTATTTGCATGTATCTGCAGTTCCATGAGAGCAACTCCTTTTGAATTTAATCAGTAAAGGGCACATGTAGACAATTGGATTCTATCCCCTACTACCATTTGGGGTCCTATAGGTCCTTGCACCTTCAAGTCTGTTGCTGCTTTTCTCAAAACAAAATTCCTTAGTCAAGATGCCAGGGTAATGCCAATAAAAATGCAAGATGCATGTACAGAAAGCTATCGTGGCTGAGTTTCTCTGTAACACTGGCCCTGTTCAGAAGACACTTTAAACCACAGCTTTAACCACGATGAATAAGGCAAAAAGCCTTATTCACTGTGGGTAAAGCTATGGTTTAAGGTGTCGTCTGAACAGGACTACTAGAACCTGGGCTCATCAGTGACGTGAATGGTGAGAGATTCAGGACAGACAAAAGGAATACTTCACAGCACATAATTAAGCTATGGAATGTACTACTACAAGTTGTAGTGATGGTCACTAACTTTGATGGCTTTAAAGGGGGATGAATGTGCTCTGCATTGGATACTTGATCAGCTTGACAATGGCATAAGTAGTAAACATGGGAAGAAAATTACAGGTTAAAATGCCATCATACATTTCAGCTTTGGGTGGAAAGAATATATTAGGGGCTGGGGGAAAGAAAGACCATGTATCCTTTTTGTTGATTGACCAACAATCAATAGAACACAGAGTATGAATTTATGTTAGTGGTAAATTTGCATATCTGGAGTTTAAATTTGTTGTGAACTGGAGGTGGCTAACCTAACTTGAGATTGCTCTCTTAAGCATTTATCATTTTGAGCTTAAAATTACAGCAGAAGTGAGTATTGAGAAGGATTTTTGTTTAGCTAGGGTGCCTTCTGAATATTGTGGTAGTGATGTAGGAACCATTTAGCCATAGGTTCATGTTTTGGGGAGTCTTACTCCCCATGTTCCTTTCCTGGAACATCCTATTTCCCAATTGAAATATTAACACTGTTACTGACCGAGCATTCCTTACTACGGGCATTACTTTATGCACATCTTACCTGACCTGGATTTATTTTCCCCCAAAACATGCCTCCTCCTATAAGATTGATTTCTTCATCCTTAAAAAGAGTGGAAACACTTTGCAAATAGTAAAGTATTCTCCATTAAAATGCAGGATCTGTTCCCTTGGAGAATTCAGACCTCCACTTCCTGCTGGAATGGAACTTCCTGACTGTAGGGTAAATTTTAAGTAATATGTATCAGGTCTCTTTTGTTATAAATAAATACATTCTTCTACTGGCATCACAATACAATGCTTTTGGGATTTATACTGTTTAAGCCTACCCATGTTAACAATTTTTCTGTGCTACATGCTTCTGATAACCAGCTGTTGGGTAGCTAAGTTAACCTGAAGACAAATCTGTGAGTTTTTGAATGCTTTAGAGGCAGAAAGTGAGGTGATTGGTTGGCTTTTTTTATGTCTTCTTACACCTTCATTTCTGCCATATTGGCCCTTTTATCTGCTACGGCAGATCCAGGTAAGTTGCATTCTTGTTTGGCAAAGGTCCCAGGTTCAGTCGCTTACCATCTCCAGTTAGGCCTGGGAAAGATTTTTGTCTGACACTCAGAAAGTGTCTGTCAGCAGTCAGGACAATACTGAGCTAGATGGACCAATGGCCTGACTCAGTAACTTCCTATATTTTTCTTGCAGCTGCTCATCCTGGACCATCACCTCCATTATGAGAGGCAGCTTTTCCTCTTTCTCTCTTTAACTTCTCTCTTATATAATGAATGTACACCTTTGCATCTATGTGTCCATTAACTTTGCCCAAACTACACATGGTGGCAGTAAACGCATTTCTTTACATCCCAATCACATGTAAAGCATAAGGTTGTAAGAAGAGCCCTGCTGCTTCAGACCCAAAATCCATCTAATCCAGCATCCTAGTAGTCAGCTTGATTATTCTGGGGAACTCGATAGCAAGGCATGAAGGCAACAGGCCTCCCCACCATTGGGTTCCCCCCAGGAACTGGTATTCAGAGGCAGAGTGTCTCAGAAATCAGCCATCCCATTCACAAAGAGACCTTGGTCAGTCCTGGATGTGTCTTGCTCCCCCATGCATTATCAACTCCAGCCTGAATCTTAGAGGGATGGTCATATGCTGAATGATGGGAGTAGATCTTCTGTTTTTCCTCTTTCTCACTGGTTGAGAATTATGCTTTGATAGAGCTCTGTCGTAACTTTGTTTTAGTTTTTACTGTGACAGGAAAGTGAGAGAACATATTCTGCAGATGCTGTTCTCTATGGGGAGCCATTAAGACTTCAGCTATGATCCATGTGTTACTCGTGTGTGAGATATGTGACCACACATCTTGTGGTGGATTCCAAGATAGTTATTGTGGCTACAGACAAGGAGCATATATTTTTTCTTTGCTGAAATATTAATGGTGCAGCAATCATGGTTTAAAAATGGACAAAGCAGAGTCAGCAGTGCTCAAATTACCAAGGAGCCAGATTGGCCTGACCCCCTTACTTTCCTGTGACAGCCCCTTGGGTGTTGCTTTTTGAAGAGTAGGGAGATCATGATTTGATTGAAATAGGCTTGATGGCAGTGGTAAGACATTTCCTTAAACTTCCTATCTTCCTGTAATCAAGGGAGGTGGAAAAAGAAATAACACTTAACACATTATTACATATTTTGAATATGAGAGAAAGAGCTATCCTAAGGGAAATGTCCAGTGCTATTGCTTCGCCTCTACTCATTCTATTGCACCTGCAGAACTAACTGATAGCACAACTGCTAGTGCTTCCTAAAACAAACCTGGAAATGAGCATAAATGCTCGTTTCCAGAATGGGACAGGTCATCAGAGCTCCCTTCCACGAGCTCTACTGACTTACAAGCATTTGGGCTTGTTTCTGGTTGCATCAAGATTCTCTAGCTTCCTGTTGCAGCAGTGGTGGGTCCTGCTAGCATAAGGGGAACATTAGATACTGTCATGAATCAATACTTTGAATATAAGAAAAATGAGAAGTGGGACCTTCCACCTCCCTATGAGTTCTCCACTATTCTTACCAATTAAACACTGTACTCCATCCTACACTGAAGTTCCATAGAAGGAAACAACCTCCAGGAAATTTGCGATTATAAATTATAGTTACAGTGACATAAATTTCATAAGCTTTCTCAGTAATTCAGAAAGCACTGTTTTCAGAAAGAGTCCTAATTGCCTCCAGTGAAAGTATCAGCCTTGGCTATCCTATTTACTTATTTAAAACATTTCTTGGCCGCCTTTCAGGGCAGAACAATGAAATACATAAAACATTAAAAGCGATAAAATATCAATTTAAACAATAAAACCAACACTAAAAACAGGAGGATCAACAATAGCAGCAATAACAATAATAATACTCATCATGAGAAGGCCAAGGTAAAATAAAATGTTTTAAGGCCTTCTTAAAAGCCTGCAAGGAAGGTACATGTCGGACCTCTGATGGAAGTTTGTTCTAGAGGTTTGGGGCTACCTCAGAGAAGGCCCTCTCCTGCGTGGACACCCACCTAATTGCCCTCACAGGTGGGCAAATGAGAAGGGCCTCTCTGATCTTAAAGTGTGGGCAGGCTGATATGGGTGAAGGTGGTCCTTCAAGTAACTAGGTCCCAGACCGTTTGTTCGTTGTAATTCATCTCCAGTTATCTGTTACGGTGTGACCAACTAGAACACCTATGCCACTTGTGAAATTCTGTCGTTTACATGGATCTGATGTACATATGTACCCCAATTCATACTGATATCCAGCCACAAATAAGAATAAGAAATTTGTGCTGTGACATGGTTTTTAATCTTCTGTTCTTGCATTCTGTGTTTCAGTTGGAGTCTACTCAGCTTTCCGTCTGTACTCGCTTCTCCCAACAATCTATCTAATTATTTTGCGTTTGTATGCACATTGTGTAAAAACAAATTATAATAAGAGAAGAAATGTGCTTAGAATTGTTCCCAGCACCCCTGAAAGAAATCTTCAAAGGATTTGAAATGCACATTCTACCTTGTTACTATGGTGGCAGATTGTTTTTGTCTGCCTGGATGCTTAATGTATTATCTGAGGCATAAATCTGAACATAGTAAGTGCTCCATAGTCAGTTTTTAAAATGTCTCACTGTCTCTTGTATTGGGGTGGGTGGGTTGTTATTGCACAGTCTATTATAAAGAGAATTAATTGTCCATACCTCACACTTTTGTTTTTATCCTGCCTTCCTTCCATGGTAGAACTCAAGGCAGTATGCATGGGCATTGCCATGGTCTCCCATCCAAGTCCCAGCCAGACCCAGTCCTGCTTAGTTCCAGCAAGGTGCCTGTGTCATTCACAGCCCAATCTTCACATTGCCATAAAAAGGCATAGAACAAGTAAAAAAGAAAGCCAGAGGCCATTTTCTGTTTTGGAGATGGTCTGTATGTACCATAATTACCTTCTGTATACAAAATAATTGGATGGATTGTTGAAATACACAGGGAGGGCTGAGCAGACTCCAAAATAAAGGCAGAATATGTGAATAGAAGATTAAAAGCAAGTTGCTTTCGACAAGTCTGTGTTTCTACACTTATCCCCAAGTAAGTCTGCATAGGATTAGAGCAGTTGCAATGTTATGATGTTTACCTGGAAGCTCTCATTGAGCTCCATGGGATTAATAGATATGGTTGCATGGCTTAAAACAAAATAGTTAAAAGTAAATTGAACCGATGCTTCATAACTGTGCTAGCTATTCAGATGAGTTAGAACTGTGAAAATCTTTCTAGTCAAATTCTGTTCCCCCAAAAATGAAAAGTGAAGGTTTATGTAAGGAGGGTATGCTATGTCTAAATTCTATATAGCAATTTTCAAGACTGAAAAATACTTTAATGGCCATCTCAAATGTATTGTAGGCTGTTATAAGATGTCAGTGCTACATAGGCCTCTGTAAATACTCAAATATTATGTAAATACCTAATTCCCAGACACCAGCATCAAATGTCTAGAAGTTTAGACAACTAGATGTGCTATTTTTGTCACACACAGTATAATTTCCTCCTTCTCCCCAGCTACACATTATATGTTTGCTGCTAGTACACATGTAGTGATTGTGCAGGTAACATTGTTAATGCCTGTAACTTCACTGCTAATAAACAACAACCCTCACCCTGTGCCATTTTTAAATGTTTAAATACGTATATTTCTCATTTATATTCTGAGTGCTTCTCCAGTGCACTTCGCATGGAATTGAAGAGGTGCTCTTGAAGCTCTTTCAACACAAAATGAAGCACTGAGAAGGCTGCCATCTACCCCATTTACTGAAAACTGGTATTTGCCTTGGCACAGATCAAGGCAGGGACACTGTCTAATGTGAAAGTAAAAGATATGTTGCAATAAGCAGAAGTCTTTATTTCCATAGAGAATGATGAATTATACTTAAAAGGCATTGAGTTCATTGGCCATGGTTGCTGAGGATTATGGGGGTTGTAGTCCCAAAACATCTGTGGAGCACCAGGCTGGGGAAGTCTGATTTATTGGTTCCAGCTGGCATTTCTGGGTTTTCTAAGTACACCATTTTGACTGCATCCATTTCCTTAGAACTGATTGCTTGTCCTCGTACTTTATGACTCCAGCATGTTGCAATTTTAATACTGTTGGAGTGAGATGCCTAAGTGGTAAAGCACCCTGCTGTATTTCTGAAGAATCAATTTAGCACTATTAGAAAGATGTAGCATTGAGAAAATCAATTATTTTCCTTATGAGTTATCCATTTAGAAGGTGTAGTTGTTAGCTGTGAGGCTATTTTATATAGTTGGCCTCCCTTTCTGCCAAACAATTTTAATGAAGGAAGGCCAATGAGGGGAGGAAGAAAAACCATCCCTTTTCCGCTGAGAGCAGAAACATTTGGATTGTGTTGCATTATATTCATGATATTAATGCTCTGTTAGCTGTGGGGAGCAAAATGGAAAATGTATTTGGTTCCTCACCATGCCCCAAAGATTTGTACAAGTATCTAAGGCCATATGGCTTCAAACATTTCCATGTAGGAGGTTCTATGAGCATAAAATTAATCTTGCCAAGGTCTAGCAATAAAATTAATCTTACCAAGGTCTAGCTGGCCATGACAAGTGGGGCCTACAATGAAGTGGGACTTGCAATGCAGAATGCATTTTCTTGCTTTCATGTTACTCCATCCCTGCAGTCAGCACAATCCTGGATTTCAGACTAGATAGATCTTTAGTCAATTCTCATATTCTTACAATAATTCTCATATTCTTACAATAACTAAAGAGAAAGATGTAAACACCACTTTAATTAAAACCCAAGAAAACCATGCCATATATTAATATTTACATTCATTCCACTTTATGTTTCATGAAATGCAATCCTATGCATATTTACTTTGAAGTCCCATTGTTTTAAATAGGGCCTACTCCCTAATAAGTGTGTTTAGAATTGCAGCCTAAAGTATGAATCAAGCAACTCAAATCCTTTCATATATTCCAAGCTTAACTTAAATCGAGTTTGTAATGGGCTAATAAACACGTAAAGAAACTGAGCCACATTACAAGTGTTCTGTTTTAATTCAGCAACTTTAGCTCACGGCCCTAACTAATAATAGCGTGGTTTGGGAAACTTCAGTGAAACAAACATAATGTGATTTTCATGTTACAGAAGAAGTGGAGAAGTATGGCTGGTTTGAACTGTGTTTTTCATGTTTCCTGTGTGATGTCCAAAGAAGGAATGTGCCCATCTCTTTTGCAGTAAAATTATTTATTTATTTATTTTTAAACAGCTACCCCGCCTTTCGAAGCAAAATGATCCCAGAGTGGGTCGCAATGTGCAATCATTATAAAAACAATCAAAATGGACAGCATCTGGTCAGTATCAAAAATGTCACGTGTGAGGTTCAGTATCACACAACAGGGAGAAGGCAGCCCAAACTATTTAGGCATTTATGGATCACAACCTGCATCTTGAATTGTTTCTGAAAGGTGATGGAGAGCCAATAACTGCAGCTACAGTTAGAGCACTGGTATAATATACTCTCTAATGTTAATCCTGGTGAGGAGCTTGGCTGCTACCCTTGTGCACCAAGGGAAGCTTCTGAATGATTATTAAAGGCAGCTCCATGTAGAGTACATTACAGTAATTTAGGTTATACCTTGGTGCTTTGCGTGAATATTCAGAAGCATGTACAACAGCATTAACTGCAGCTAGTTGTGATGAAAGCCATGGCCAAAATAGATGTGGTTTAAAATGTGTCTAGCAGCTATATTTTCTTTCCATTTTTACTCAAGCAGGTGCAAGGGTCATAATCAAGATCTTAAAAGACCCCTTACCTTGTGATACTAGTGTTCCAATCCGAATCAGGGAGCCCTGTGCTTACTCTAGAGTAAAAATGAAAAGATTCAGCAGCTAGATATGTGTTTAAAATGTCTATTTTGGGCCCCAGTCTTTCACCACAGTTAGGATGTTGGCCTTGAAGTCCCACTCAGACATGAAGCTCACAGGGTGACCCTGAGCAAGTCACTTGATCCCAGTTGTTGTGAGAATCAAAAGGGGGAACCGCATCTACTACCTTGACTTCCATGGAAGAAGGGTGGGATAAAGTGTGCATAGGATTAAAGCTGTTGAATCTTTTTTGCTGCAGCGCAGACCCCAAAATGAAAAAAACAAGGTCACTTTAGTGCAATATTGTCATACTATTCTTTTCAGACTTTACAGGCCAAAGCTCCTTTGTTTGGACAGCACTACCTGCGCCCTGGCAATTGTTCCAGCCTACAGAACATAATGTTCCTTGCCCTGTGTGCACCCCTCCCCTCTATTCCTGCAGAAAAGAATGCTTTTTAACATTACAGAATCCATGTAATTGTCCCTCCTAATGACACAATGCTGTGTGGTTTACTGGGATGCATGCCAAGCAGCAAATATAGTGCTCAGCGACGGAATTCCTTTGTTTAAACAAAGGCTTAGAGCCACACCCTGCCTCAGGTGGATGAGTTCACATTATCCAGTGTGTCTGAGAACTAGCAGCTACTGTGGTTACAGGATCCATTTTTGATTACAGGCAGTATATAAATACTTTGGCAAATTCTATTGCAATCCATAGCGTGTGCTTATCAAGACTCAGATTAATAGGACGTATAAAGCTGAAAGAAGGTTTAGTAATTCCCACATTTATTTCCACAAAATAAACCAAAACGGACAATCTTTTCATCTCAATGTCTGTGTTTCAATTACAGCAGGATTAGGGGGTTCCCCATTCCCCTATCTTTTCTGACAGGCCCCTTAGGCTACAGTAGGGCATGATTTGATTAAAATCGGTGGGGGTCTGGATGGAGTTTGTGGATTTAATCAAGGCCCCCTAGTTCTCTCCACTCCCAATAATTCAAGCACTGGCATATTCGACCTAATGTAGTCTTTGGTACAGTCATGGTTTTCTCTAGTTGAAGTCCTTGACTGAATCATATGTTAACCACTTAGTGAGAGGAGAATGACACATGGGACAGAATGGCAACATGATTGTTTTCTGTGTGGATAGTCTGAGTGTCTGTTCTTAATTTCCTCTTCCATGTTTTGAATTGCATATGATTGCATTCTTTGCCTGTCATTTGTATGAACATTACAGGCCATTGGAATTACTTGTTTCTGAGCTTCTGGAAAGGTTTGAGTATTTATTTCTAACAGTGAGGGCTAGAAACTTAATTAAAAAACACACACCAAATATCTGCTATTATCAGGTTTGTAACAAGTGACCCTGGGCTGGACAGAAATACTAGGAGTGTTTATTAAATATAGCTGACATATTGGGGTTATTTAACATGCCAACCCACAGTGAGGCTGTTGTATGTGTGGCTGCCATTTTGTATATCCAGTCCCTCCTCTGGGGTTGTCGTGTCATGCAATACCATTTTTCTGGCAATCCCCCGCCCCCATGTAGCAAAATAGCAATGGGGAAGCAATTTTGATTAGAGAAAATGGCAGAGGGAAGAGGTTAAACCCTCCCTCCCGTAATGCTCTTTACATTCTATCAAACTTCTTTTCAGAGATGTGCTTTTTTATTCTGTCCTATTTTTAGACAGTCACAAAAGAGACTGCCTCCAGTCTATTCCAGCTGCCACTCTGAAAAGTGCAGCTGGAATGGCATGAGAAGGAACCAAACAGGACCATTGCTTAACTCAATAAAAGGAAAGCCTCTCTGTTCTGTTGAAGCAACAATGCAGTGACTGCCCTGAATAGATCAGCAGATTCATCCTCTTGTGTTGTGGCTTCTGTCCAGTTCTTTGTATATACAGGGCCTCAGTCATGGTTTGAAGCAATCTGGAATCACAGGTTTGCACATGGGTGTCCTCATCTGGTGGCACACTGAGAGCCAAACTACACATGAAGTTAAATGCTCTTTGCCTCTAGCACGTAGGGGAGTGGATGGCAAGGGATGACAGCTAATGCTATTTAATTATTATTAGCTGTCTTTCCCTGCCACCCACTCCCCAGCATGACCTGCTGAAATTCCCTCTTCTACACAAATATTAAGCAGTGCAGGAGCCCCATTCTTTTTTACGTGACTGACCTAGATGCATAGCAGGGGCAGGCAGTCCAAAAACAGATTGTCAAATAGGTACGGCGCTTAGTGGGTTGCCTTGGTGGGTTGTGGGAGCAGCATCAATTCTCGATCCAGCCAGCCAGACCATGCTGGTTTCAGCCATGAACTCCATCAGTGAAGTTTTCTTCTCAGGTTCATGAGTCTTCCTTATCACGATGTATTAAACAGTTGGGACCAAAATAAGCATTTAAAGGCTTCTTAGTGCTGCTAATTGCCCATTATTGAACCTTGATTGTCTTCATCACTAGCAGTTCTTCTTCGTTGTCTCTGTGCATCACACATATGGGCTCTGCACCTGCGCCAGCCCTCAATTGGAATTTTTTTTTTCTATAGCTGAGGCGTTTGGGCGGGAACCCCTCCCCCACACCGAACCAGGCATGCTCCGGGAGTTCCCGCCCAGTCCTCAGTTCTGTTTCGTCCGCCATTGTGGCAGCACCTCATCGGATTCGCTTTCCTGAAGAGAACTTTATTTTGAGGCGTTCCTCTCAATTCTTCTTTCTTTGGTTTACTTTATTTAGTTATTTTATTTAGTAGAACAGATGGCCTTAAAGGCTCCGTTTCAAAAGTGCACGACGTGTGGGAGTAAGCTTCCACCTTCTGATTGTCACTCTTTGTGCCTGGTCCGCTTCAGAGGCGAGCGAGCATATCAATGTCCTGGAACTTCGAGCAGTTCAAAAAGCGCTTCTTGCCTTCGAGACTCACCTTCTCAATCGCTCCATTCAGGTCACCTCTGACAACACTACGGTGGTAGCTTACCTCAACAAGCAAGGAGGCACAAGGTCTCACCTACTCTTAAAGATTACCCTGGAGATCATGGAGTGGTGCTCCAACCGCAATGTTCATGTCTCAGCAATTCATCTTGCGGGAATCGACAACACTCTGGCAGATTCCCTCAGCAGGACGATGCAGATGTGCCACGAGTGGCAGTTGTGCAGGGAGACGCTCGAGTCCCTCTTTCGCCGCTGGGGAACCCCAACGGTGGACCTATTTGCAACTCAGCTCAAAGCTGTAACCCCAATCTATTTCAGGGCGATGCCTTCATGATAGCCTGGACGGGACATCTTTTCTACCTGTTCCCCCCGTTTCCCCTCCTGCCCAGAGTACTTGCAAAGATAGCCTGCGACAGGACCAAGTGCATTCTCATAGCCCCATGGTGGCCTCGCCAGGCTTGGTTCGCCACCTTACTTCGCCTATCCCGCAGCCACTGGCTCCGTCTTCCTTTCATGCCGAACCTCACATAGTGTCACGGTCAGGTCCGGCACCCGGATCTGAAGACTCTACGTCTCACAGCTTGGGCCATCAACATCTTGTAGACATGGACCTTCCTCCTTCTTTACAGAAGGTGCTCCTTGAGTCTAGGAAACCAGCAACACGCCGTTCGTATCGTCTAAAATGGACACCCTTCTGCCAATTCGCCCTTCTTAACGGGTTTCTCCCTAAGGCAGCAACTATTCCCCAAGTTCTGTTGTTTGTACACTCCCTCTTTGAACGGGGGCTTCAGTTATCTTCGTTACGAGTTTATTTGTCAGCAATCTCAGCGTTTCACCCAATTACTGATGGATCTACCGTATTCTCACACCCTCTTACCAAGAGGTATTTGAAGGGCATTGCCAATTTGACTCCTCCTAGAGCACCTCAAGCACCACCTTGGAGCCTCTCAGTGGTTCTGAAGGCTCTCTGCTTTGAACCCTTTGAGCTTTTGGCAAAAGTTGACCTCAGTTTGATCTCTGTAAAGGTGGCATTCTTGCCAGCTATCACCTCAGCTCGCCGTGTCAGTGAGCTGGCTGCTCTCCGAGTTGATCCACCCTACCTGACTTTCCATAGGGATAAGGTGTACTTCGTCCGGATGTTAATTTCCTTCCAAAGGTCGTAACCACATTCCACCTTGGCCAAGATACTGTCCTCCCTACCTTTTTCCCTTCCCCGACATCGGATGTGGACCGCACCCTTCATACCCTAGATGTCAGAAGGGCTCTGGCCTTCTACTTGGACAGAACCCGCTCAATCCGCCATTCTCAAAGACTATTCGTCTGTTATGCAGGACCTAAAAAGGGCGACCCAGTTTCTACCCAATGCTTGTCAAAATGGGTGACCAGAGCGATTACTCTCGCTTATGAGCTCAATAGACTCCCTTTAGTTGGCCCTGTCAGAGCTCGTTCGACACGGGCGGTCGCCACTTCAACGGCCTTCTCACAGGGAGTTTCCATTTCAGATCTCTGTAGAGCGGCCACTTAGTCTACACCATCCACGTTCGTTAGGCATTACTGACTTGACGTCAGGTCCAGAGTTGATGCCAATTTTGGATGAGTGGTACTTTCTTCCCTACTTGCCTGATACTCCATACCCACCTCCTGTAAGTCAGCTTGCTACTCGCCCATATGTGTGATGCACAGAGACCACGAAGAAGAAGAACAGGTTGCTTACCTGTAACTGTAGTTCTTCGAGTGGTCATCTGTGCATTCACACAACCCACCCTCCGACCCCGCTTTGGAGTTTAGGGTGGTATATTTTATTCTCGTCAATGACTCAGTCTACAATATGTTCAGGTTTGCAATAAATACAACTTTATTGTTTTATTACATCGTCTTCTTCTGACCTTGATTGTGCAATCATGCTCGCCATCACATAAAAAAAAAGAAAAAGAAAGAAACAGTTAATTTTACCGGACTGATTGTGATCATTTTAATTCTTCCTACCTTCGGTTTCAGGGCCATAATGTCGGCCTCAAGGAACTGAGGGCTGGGCGGGAACTCCCGGAGCATGCCTGGTTCGGTGTGGGGGAGGGGTTCTTGCCCAAACGCCTCAGCTATAGAAAAAAAAATTCTGATTGAGGGCTGGCGCAGGCGCAGAGCCCATATGTGTGAATGCACAGACGACCACTCGAAGAACTACAGTTACAGGTAAGCAACCTGTCCTTTCTAAGATGCTAAAGTGAGAAAGCTATTTGCATGACATCACTTTGCCATTATACCACTTTTCTCCACACCCCACGGATATATACACCCTTTTTGTATTGTTTCATATTTGGCTCACTTGACTATTGTGAGTAGGCCTGGCACTCTGTTGGTCTCACTGGGTATCTGATGTAAGCCAAAAAAAGCTTACTGGCCCTTAATTACTAGAACTCCATCTCCAGCCTTTGGAATATAAACCCTCTTCAGCTAATGGGAAGATCAAGGAAAAGGTTTGTCGCACTATGAATTTAGATGGATGGAGAGGGAGTTCAGCTGGAGCAAGCTGCAACTCGGCTGCAGTCTCTCGTGGTTTGGAAACCTGACAGAGAATGATTAGCAGGCCTACTGCTTCATTTAGAAGACTGCTGGGCAGGATCTACACTACTGCTTTATAGCGGTTTGTAATGATTTTGACAACTGTTCAGGCCCAGGATAAATTAAATATATCGTTTTCAAACTGTTTTCAAAGTGTTATATCTGCTTGGTGTAGATCTGGCTCTCTTAATTTCAATATGCTCTCCTTGTGTATTTGTAACAAAAGGGATATTACAAAGGCACCACATGCTTCCAGGGCGATCTCCATAAGTTCTGCCGAGTGTGTGCGCAAAGGGGCAAGTGCCCCACCAGACACATAGCTACTCCGCAATCATTCATTTATACTCGTGGAGGAAACTAATTTTCTAGACCCATTTCAATCTTGGTTGAGATATGATTTTGGGACTGAATTGGCCTTGGCCACCCTGATGGATGGCCTTTATTAGGAGAGGGACAGGGTATGTGCAACCCTGTTACTTTTTCTTGATCTCAGTGGCTTTTGATACCATTGGCCATTGTATCCTACTGGACTGACTGTGAGGGCCAGTTACCCCTAGTAGCCCTGGATGACTATCTTTTGGCCCACTGGCAATTGTGCCAGGGAGTGCTGCCTGGTACCATCTTGTCCTCCACGTATTTGGAGGAAGAGTGTTGAAGTTAGGGGTGAGGCAAGGAGATATGAGCTTTCTTTCCCCGTACACATAAGGGTCAAAACAGACATGACTGTCAATCCATCTCTAGCAACTATGCCTTTTTACTCTAGAGTAGGTGCAGGAGGTCTAATCCAGATTGGGACCCTAGTGTGGGAGGAAGAGAGCTTTTACTATTTCCCCCCATGCTAGCATCTGAATCCTGATCAAGCCCCCTGTGCCTAGTCCGTTAAAATAAAGGCGGGTAACAGATGTGGGTGCTAGATACTGATTTAAAGTAATGTCTGTTTTGGCCCTAAATATCTGTGTTTGTGCAGGGTTGGACCCTGAGCGCCCTTTATCTTTCCTACCATTTTGCTCAAACTGAAAAGAGTTACAATTATTCTGGATTGCTCTGGAGTAAAAGAGGGCATTCTTACAAACACTTCTTACCTTTGGAAATAGGAGGGGAGTCCAGTCACTCCAGTACCCATTACAGTGTGTGACACCATTTTCCCCTCAGAGAGACGAAAGTCTGCTCAAATGTGGTCTGCACTCTGTCTAGTATGTGTTCCACAATTCACCTTTAGTTGAAATTCAATCTCCTGTTTACTATACTTCAAGAACCAAATGTTCTAGTCTCAGCTATATGACTCCTATTTTTTTGCCACCTCTTTCAGCTGGACAGTTGGCTTATTTAACTCAGGAGTAAAGCTCCTATAATGAGCTACATTATCTTTTTTCAAAGTACTACTTTTTCCAGGAATATCAATATTAAGAAATTGTATCTTAACTAACATTATAACACCCCCCAAGCATCCTAGTATCCATTTAATGTGTTGAGCAATATAAATTATCCCCCTTGTCCTCAGCAAAATGCAGACTTAACATTTTTGCCATTTTTATTTTTGTTTGTCCCCCCACTGAGTTTTAATTATTGACTTTGAAGTTTCTTTCCACTAAAAGTGTGTTTAAGCCTGAACCCAGTAACATCACTACAACAAACTATCCATAGCATCTCTATATCCCTTCTTGATAAATGATCTAGAATTTCATGCCACATGTCCAGTTGGCTGCCTCATTAACAGAGGTTAGCTAAGGTCATGTGAATTACTTAACCCACTTGCACTGTGGAAGGGCTTTTTTTCTTAATTGTTCTCATTCTCACTCACTCACTCACTCACTCACTCACTTTCTCTCTCACCCTCTCTCTCTCTCTCTCTCTCTCCCCCTCTGTATTTGCCTTACACTACTATTCAATAAACTAGTGGTATCTACTTAATAGGTACAATACCTATATCCTTATTCTGTATACAGTTTCCGATGTGTATTCAATTTGTACATAATATAGTTTACCTTGGGAGTTTCATTGCTATGTGGGCATACAGTTTTCCATTTGGAGTATGAGATGCTGTGTGATAGTAAAATTTGACAATGTGCTTTTGAAATGTGCTTTTGCAGCTCTTAATACCTATTTGAAGATGGGAAAATTTCATGAGATGGGGATAGAAAACACCAGACTTCCTGGAAGTGTCTTACTCACTACCATACTATAAACTCCTTGTTAACTTGGTTTAAGGAAGGATGCTTCTTTTTTCCTCCCTGTGCAATGGTTTGGGAGTTGGCTTCCACAATATTGTGCTTGAGCCAAGGGTATACATTTTAAAAAATGCACTGAGACATTCCAGTGAAGGACACCTTGTGAACAAGTTTTGTTACTGTTTTTTTGTTTCCAGTATTTCAGATCTACTTAAGCTAAATGATCAAACCCAAGATAACTTATTCTGACTAGAACCTCCTGGGGTGACCAGATGCAAGGAAGATACGACACCTGTTCCTTTAAATTAATATTTATGTCTAAGGCTGCAGTCCTAAACACTTTACTAGGGAGTAAGTCCCATTTAACACCTTGGAACTTATTTCAAAGGATTGTGTTGAAAAGCTTGTAAACCCTTCCAAGAATTGTGTTGTAAAGCTTGTAAACCCTTCCCCTTTGAGGCAATTAAGTTCAGATTCAGTGTCATTATGTCTAGGAGGACTAAAATTAAGCACAATTGGACATTATTCTTTTGTAGAGGATAGTGGTACATTATTCCATTCCATCCCATTCAAATAATAATAATAATAATAATAATAATAATTTTATTTCTTACCCGCCTCTCTGTTTGGATCGAGGCAGGGAACAACAGTAAATATAAAATATGATAAAATACATAAAACTGATTAAAAACATGCCACACATTATTAAAATAGCAATAAAACATCATAAAAACAGCTCTTATAAATTGTGCCACAATTGCACCTTGCATATATGCACTTGCTGCCTAATTGAACTCACGCACAATTTGGTATTCAGAAAACGTAAGTGCATGGCAGTGCGAAAATAACTAATTTTATAAGCATGGAAGCCTTTACAGCCCATCTTTGCATTTGATTTAAATGGAGCTTATTTCTAAGTACATATGCTTAAGTCCCAAGCACATTGCATCTTTAAAGTGTAAAATGTATCCCTGGAGGCTCATATTGCCATCTTTGACAGGTAATATGACTAATAACTGTGTAATCTTCTCTGCCTACACATACTCAGCTGCATTCATGTGTGTGACATTAAATTTGGAGAAACTTAATAGCATAACAAGGGATGTGAGTATGTCAAGCTGTTTGAAGGAAAGGCTGTGATTCCTATCAATCTGATTCCTATCAAACTCTAGGGAAATGACTAGCTGTGTTCTCCTGATTGTTGGAGTTTATCTCCCATAAGCTGGAGGTGGGGCTAGACAACACTTAAAAGACCCTGGGTAGAGATTGCCAGAACAGACCGTTCCAGCATTTAAGATTGCCAGAACCAGAGATTTGGCCTGTACCAATGAAATAGTGTGCATTAGCAGAGCCTCCCACTCTGCAACCTAAATTTGCCATCCCTTCTCTCACAACTGTTGTCAGGGCTGGCCCTACCATTAGGCAGAGTGGGAGAGCCACCTCAGACAAGTGATTTAGCTGTTATCAAAGGAAAACAAATTGTTAGCCTCTTTATTATTGTTGTATTTTTATTCCCAAGGATTTTCTATCTCAGGTGCCAAAATAACTTAGCAAGCCATGTAGGGTGACCAGATAAAATCCAGGTCAGGGCTCATGTAACTTTAACAGTTGTAGAGAAAAGGGAATTTCAGCCGGTGTCATTGGTATGCAATTAGTTCCTGGTGAAATTCCCTCTTCATCACAACAATTAAGGGTGCATGCACTATACTAGAGTGACCATAAACAAAAGAAGGCCGGGCCCCTGCAACTTTAACTGTTATGATGAAGAGGGAATTTCACCAGGAACTAATAGCATACAAATGACACTGGCTGAAATTCCCTTTTCTCTACAGCTGTTAAAGTTACATGAGCCCTGACCTGGATTTTATCTGGTCAGCCTACAGCTGAGGACACTATGTACCTTGGCTGAGGATTTGATGTTCCACCTCAGGCATCAAAGCATCTTGGACCAGCACTGACTGCAAGAACAACTCTAGCTGTAGCACACAGTTCTGGGAAAGCTATGTGAGTGGCCATGCAAACGTAAGGTTTGGAGGTGCTGCTGTTATGCACTCTGTTACTACTCCAGAGTAGTACTTCATACATTATAGCAAAAACAAAGCTGCCCCTGGAATTCTGGTGTGGATCAGACCAGATTTTGTTCTATTTTGTTTGTCGGATATTCACATATCTGAAAATACATGGAGATGGGGAACCTCCAGCCCGTAGGTAAAGTATGGGCCATGAGAGTTCCCCATCCAGCCTGCCAGCTTTTTCCTCAGGCCTTGACTCCTCTCTCCTGCAGGGAATACCTCTTCTCTCCAGTCAGCTGCTCATTGGAAAAAAGAGCTTATCCCTGTAGGAGAGAGGTGGCAAGGCTTGAGTAGGAAGCTGCTGAGTGATTCAATCTCGCTTATTTCTGGCTAGAGGCTTGTCCTGCTTACTTGTGAGTAGACATACAGAGGCTTGATCCTTGAGATGCTATTTGAAATTGCTACTGAGTAATTCAGCCCTGCTTGCTTCTGAGATTTACAGAAGCCTTGTCCTCCTTACTTCTCAGTAGGCTTAAAATCAGTAATAATAATATTTTGGCCCCACCCACTCTGCCTTGGGTCCTACTCATTTTGTTCTTGGCCCCACCCATAGCAGGAATGTCTTGGAGATCTTTCCCAGATTAGAATAAGTGCCTCGGGCTGAAAAAGGTTCCCCATTCCTGCAGTACACAGCTATCATTAGCCCATAGTGGCTTGAGAGTATGTTTAATATCTGTTTTGAGATACAAACAGGCACTTCAAACATGACAGAAAAGATGAAGTGGTGGAATGCAGAATGTCTTTGTAGTATTGTGTTAAGTGTTCCTATAGCACATGGTCTCTGGACATGGGCCCAGTGACCCTCTATTCCATATATTGATTGAATTCACTACTACAACGACCTCGTTGAATTGGTTGTGTTACACATTAAAAAGGCTTTTGAAAAATGAAAGATTCTTTCTTCCATTCACTGAAAACATGAGTTTTTTTGGTTTGAAAGAAGAACTCCCTAACTCCTCATCCGTTTATTTCTTTGGAATGTTACAATTTAACACAAAATTATATTTATATATTCAAACCTGATTCTCACATCTCACCTATTTCCTAGCTAGCCTTCTACCTGGGCCATAATTTCCATATGTTTGCTGGTAAGTATTTGGGCCACCATCCACCACAAAGTTAGCCCTACTGATTTCAGTGGGCTCAATGCGCAGAAATATTTTGTTTGCGTGTGCAGTGAGCTATTTTCTGAAGGGAATAAAAATAGCTCCCCAGCATTATTGGGGGGGGGGTCCCACCAGAGAGAAACTACTAGCAAATAGTTTTGAATAGCCCTTGCTAATTACAAAGAATATTAAGGATTTGAAGACCATGCTTACTTTACAAAATGCTGTTGTATTGATCGTGACTGAGGTGATGCTACTCAACGTTGATAACTTTGTATTTTATGTGGCCAAAGGAAAGTCTAAATTGGCCCCAGCCCTGCTGCTGTTCGCTCCGCAAAGGAAAAAAAAATACAGGTGCCCATATTTCTCATATACAGAGAACATAAGGCCAAAGACCTATCTAGCTTAGCAGTCTGTTCCCACAGTGACCAACAAGATGCCTATAAGCATGAACATCTTGTGTGTGTGTGTAATTTCTATTAAGAAATATTGCAGAGCTAAAGAGTTAAATGCCCCCAGCAGCCACTTTCCCAATGGAATTAGTAGCCCCTGCTGCTATATTTAGTTGTGAGATCAGTCCCAAATCTCCCAGTCATGGGTGCCATGTACAGTTTGTCCCTGAGCCCTCAGGATATGATAGGGTATGTATGTAATAAACAAGAACAAATAAGTACATGCAAATAAACTATGGCCTCAGACCCATGTAATGAGATGCTCCCCCTTGACCAAGTTTTCTGCACCTGCATTTAATCAAGCTCAAACTGCTTTAACAATAGTGACTTCTTTTTTTTCTAGGCGGGTTTGTATACTAAACTCTGTGGCCTTTTATAGTGAAAGCGTTCAGCAGTTCCAGACAATCTCATACTCTTAACACAATTTAGGAAGTAGTGCTTGAGACAGGATTACATTAGTGAATGTAAACATGAATGGTCTGTGTTTTCTCCTTGGCGAGCAGCCAGTGCTTTTCCCGTATCTTCCATATTAGAGAGTTACAGAACTTGCAGCCATTCCTTTGCCTTGTTCTCTTGGTGTGTGCACAATGGAAAAAATCCTCCTGATAAAGCATAATTGTGATCATTTGGAAGAGGTTGTTTTCTTAAATATGCTTTTATTGTGTCTTTCAAACTCTCGACCTTGTTACTTCTCTTAAATATATGCCTCTCAGAATAAGCTATTTGCTGCCTTTTAAAAGTCAGGAATCTCACTAGAAAATGGTTGAAAACAGGGATGAGCAAAGTAACTTCACTGAAGGGAAGTGAATTGGGGGCAGAAGGAGGCTAAATGGAATACAAACGTTCTCTGATAATGTTGTTGGTCACCTAATGTTCTGTATACAGAATTAATTATCCTGTGTTAAGATGCCCTGAATTCTCTTCCATGTCTTCAAAGAGAGCCAATGTCATCTTGCAAAATCCAGGTTGGTTAAGATAAGAGATAATAGAAGCCCTAAAGTCAAGAAACAGGTTATGGTTTGCAACAGCTCATTGTTTAGTTTGTGCTCAAATGCGGCTCTGTGATGTGAGAAATACCCGAGAACTGTTTACATAAAGCCAGTGGTGAAGTTAGGTAATTTTAGATTCTGGACTTAATTGTTTTTTTTTACAGGGAGGCCCTCTTTAGATGTTGATGTGTATTAATTCACCCACTTCAGCAAACTAATCCTGCTGCATTTAGGGCCCTTGTGTTAGTTCTACTGAATGGGGCCCTGGACAACTGCCCCAAAGACCTGACTGGATGGCACCACTACACAGAGCTCCCTGTTTCAATCCTTAGTTTTCAGGGGAAACAGCTGATCTTGGTTCATTCTGTGTGAATTGGTGTGCCTTGCTTCTCTTCCCCCTGCTTCTTTCCAGGTTTATTAAACCCTCTACTTGCCTGCCTTTCACCCCAAAACCATGATCTGGGTGATATTGGGTAAATCACCATCTCACAGTCTAATCTACTTCATAAAATTGATTTTAGGATAAACTGCTATCTAGGGCCTCCTTGGAGGACAAACACTATACAAATGTAAGAGATAAATACATAATAATAGTGTGCTACCAATAAAGTGTGATATAGGCCAGTTAATCCCAACAAGATGAGAGAATAAAGTAAATTAACTTGCTATTATCAGTATGTAATATCATCTGTACAAACAGCAGTGCAAAATCTCAGGCCCAAAGTGCATGTTAGATGGAAATGCATGTGTTGAAATCCGGACTGCTACTTTGGAAAAGCAGTTTGGGGAGAGAAGAGATGAGGGGAGAAGAACTGGGTGGAAGGATGGGGTTCTCAACCTTTCATCTTCTATTACCATTCGTTTGTTGCAGATCCACCCCAGCCACATCCTCTTCCCCCCCCCCCCCCAGGTTTCAGATACATGTTAGCAAGGTAAATGTGTCTGGATCCACCTGTGTGGGAGGAGGGAAGGGAAGAAGTGGCTTGTGGAGGAACTGTAGCAGAAGAGCGGCAGGTGCGGGAAGGAACTGCAAATTATTATTATTATTTACATTTCTATACTGCCCCATAGCTGAAGCTCTCTGGGCAGTTTACAAAAGATGAAAACATTAAACGTTAAAAATCAATATACAAAATTTAAAACCATAAAAACAGACAAAATTAAAACAAATATCCATTTAAAAACAACTTTGCAGGAAGGGTTAAGACACACACACTCGTACATTGCTGCCTTACTCCAAATCACACCCTCCCAAAGCCACTTTTCCCTTAGGGAAAGAATCATAAGTTTTAAATCTGTGCACTTGCGGTAGTGCACGCGCTGGTAACGTCGAGGCTCGACTTCTGCAATGCGCTGTACATAGGGCTACCTCTGTGCCTAGTCCGGAAACTTCAACTAGTTCAAAATATGTCAGCCAGGTTGGTCACGGGTACACCTAGGAGTGACCATATTACGCCAGCTTTAAAATTGCTCCACTGGCTGCCAATTAGTTTCCGGGTGAAGTACAAAGTGTTGGTCATTACCTTTAAAGCCCTACATGGTTTGGGTCCAGGTTACCTGCAGGATCGCCTTCTCCTATATGATCCACCCTGTATACTCAGATCCTCTGGAAAGAATTTACTACAGTTGGCCAAGACTAGGCTGACAACTGTTACCCAGAGGACCTTGTCTTCTTTTCTTTTCTTTTTTTTTCTTTTTTCTTTTATTTTTCAACATAATACAACATAAAACAACATAAAATACAATACATAACCACATACCCCCGTTCTCCCCTCCCCCCAGGAGACCTTAAATTATACATTATTCTTCTTTCCAAAATTGTAAAGACTCTTTTGAAGGTATTTGCCCCTTCCCCATTCTTAATACATATTCCAAAAATGGGCTCCATATATCTCCAAAATCATTCTTACTGGACATTCCCCTCTTTATTTTCATTTTACACGTTAGCTTATCATTAAGTGCCATATCCCATATTTCTTTATACCATTCTTCTATAGTATATATCCCTTGCCCTTTCCAGTTTTTAGCAATCATTATTCTGACGGGAACCAGGAGGTTGTTTATCAATTCTCTCTTGTTTATATTCTCATTTCCTTTATCCCATATTGCTAGTAGAGCCAGCTTTGGGCTTAATTCCAGTTTACTTCCAATTATTTCACTTATTTCTTTGAACACCCTTTCCCAAATTTTTTGTACGTGTTCACAGCTCCACCACATATGAAAATAAGTTCCAACCTCCTGACACCCCCTCCAACAATTCTTGGACACTTTTTTATCTATCTGATGAAATCTTACCAGCATTAAATACCATCTCCATACTGTCTTATAATAATTCTCCTTAATTCTAATCAACAAAAGCTTTAACATTCTTGCATCCCACATCCTTCCCCAGTCATGTTCATTAATTTGTTCCTTTAAATCATCTTCCCAAATCATTCTAAGAGAGTCTCAATATTCATCATCCTCTATCAGAATTCTATATATTTCGCTAGTCAGACCTTTTCTAGTTTTAATTACTTCTTTCTTTCCTCTTGATTCAATTAAATCTTCAAATCTTGTATTATTTCTACATTTCTTATTTATCTTTTTCCATTCCTGTGTCCATTTTTCCAATTGTAAGCATTTGAACCAAGCTATCTTTTGTCCTTTTAACAACTCTCTAATTTGCACCTTATCTATCATTCTTTCCATCCAGTTCCTTAATAATTTCCTGATCCTTCAGACTCCCTTCCAACTCTACTTTTAAATTCCTTGGGAAGTTTCCCACTACTACCACTGGGGCGAGTGGAGAGTCTCCTGGTATTAACTTTCCTTTAACTTTCTCCCAGATCTCTAGAATATTTTTCAGCAATGGGTTGTCCAGTCCCCTCAAATCTTTCTTTTGAATTTTAATTAAAAAAAAATATTTTGCAATTTAAAATCTAGTTCCCCTGTTTGCGTTTCTAACCATTCTAAGTCTTCCTCCCCTAATATACTATTTATAACATATCTTAACTGATTAGCAATATAATAATTCTTTATATTTGGAAGTCCCAAACCACCTTTCTTTTGTGTCTTATACCATAACCCTTTATTAATCCTAGCTCTCTTACCTCCATTGCAATAAGCATTAATCATATTTTGCCAGCTCTTTAACTCTACTTCCGATATTTTAATCGGCAGCATTCTAAACAAAAAATTAATCTTAGGTAATATCTTCATTTTAATAACCGCTATTCTACCAAACCAAGAGTGTTTTAATTTTCTATATACCTCTAACTTTTCCCATACCTGTTTTTTCAAACTTGCAAAATTAATTTCCTCTAACCTATCTAAATCTTTTGCAATATTAACTCCTAAATAACGTACTATATTTTTAAGCCTAAGACCTAACTTAACTTTACCTTCCTCCATCTCCTCTTTGTTATAATTAAATAACATCATTTCTGACTTCCCCCAATTAACTTGTAGGCCAGTAATCTCCCCAAATTCTCTCAAATGCTCCTTAATCAACTCCCCAGTCTTCAGGGGATCTTCTAATGTCAGTAATGTGTCATCCGCAAACATATTCATTTTAATCTTCTCCTTCCCTCCTATCCCTTTCAATCTTACATCCTCCCTTATAACATTTGCCAAAATTTCTATCACTATCGCAAATAAGATCAGTGAAAGTGGGCAACCTTGTCTAGTTCCTCGAGTTAGTGTAATCTGTTGCGTTAACCCATCATTAACCATTATTTCTGCTTTATTATTTTTATACAGTTGATCCATCACTCCCATAAATTTTACTCCAAGCCCAAATGTTTTCAAAATTGTTTTAAGTGCTGGCCATTCCACGCAATCAAAGGCTTTGAATATATCCAATGCTAACAAACCTGCTTTTAAATTCCTTTTTTTAATAATATTGATTATATTTAAGACTCTTCCAATTAAATTAGGCATTTGCCTTCCTGAGATAAATCCACATTGATCTTTTCTAATATATTTATGTATAAACGTACCCATCCTTTTTGCCATTATTGCTGTAAAAAAATTTGAGTCTTGATTTATTAAAGATATTGGTCTGTAAGATGCTGGATCCGTCAGATCCTTTCCTGGTTTTGGGATTAATATAATCAAGGAATGATCCCACGATGGGGGGGTCTTTCCTCCTTCTATTATACTATTTAAAAAAAAATCAATCTTGGTATTAAAATTCCTCTAAAAATCTTATAATATTCCAGCCCCAAACCATCCAATCCCAGAGATTTTCCTCCTTTTAATTTAGCAATAATTCCTTCTATTTCTTTCTCAGTAACTAATCCTTCCATATAATCCCTATCTTGCCCCTGTAATCTTATTTTCCAATTCCTCTCTACATATTCCAATACCTTAACCTGTGACCCCATATCTGATGTATATAATTCTCTATAAAATTCCTGAAATATATTTAATTTATCCTTCATTAAATTACAACTTTTCCCTGTCTTATCTCTAATTGTCCCTATCATATTCTTAGCCTTTTTTGACTGAGTGGACCTAGCCAGCATCTTTGAGTTTTTATTACTATATTCAAAAAAATCACTCCTTAAATATAGCAAATAATAATAATAATAATAATAATTTATTTCTTACCCGCCTCTCCCTTTGGACTTGTTCTAACTCTTCTTTCTCTAATTCCTTTTTCTTAGCTTGGATTTGGGCAAATAGGCGTTTATCTTTTGTCTCTCTTAGCTTCTCCTCTAAGTCCCTTACCTCCTTTTCAATCTTTTTATTTTGTGCTTCTTGTTTTCTTAGGGTATACATTTCCCTAATACAAATCCCTCTTACCACAGCCTTCATAGTGTCCCATATTAACCCATGCGAGTTTGAGTCCTTATCATTAATTTCCCATATTTCCTGCATTTCTTTTTTTATTTTCCCCACTATATTTTTATTGTTTAATAGCCTTGTATCCATTCTCCATCTCTTAGCTTGTTTATAATCCTTCTTCATTTTAATATCCATCGTCAATAATGCGTGGTCAGTGACTTTAATTACCCCAATAGCACAATCTATAAGTTTAGACATCATATTCTTTGACACAAAAATATAATCAATCCTGGAATAACTCTTAAACCTTGGTGAGTAGAAAGTATATTTCCTTTCTTCCCCTTTTAATACCCTCCAAACATCCATTAGTTCTTTTCTCTCCATTAATTTGCTTAACCCCGTCCTCCCACCGCTCTTAAGAACTCTTAATATATTATCCCTGTCTTTCCCTTTGTATAATACCATATTAAAGTCACCTGCCATCACAATGTTCTTTTTACCCACTTCTCCCACCACATTAAAAACTTCATCGAAAAATTCCATTTGTTTCCCATTTGGAGCATATACATTGATCAATATATATTCCTCCTCCCCTACCATGCAAGAAATTATCAGAAATCTTCCCGCTTCATCCTTCTTCACCCTTTGTATAGTAATACCACATTTTTTTGAAATTATTAACGCTACACCTCTCGCTTTAGAAGTGCCAAAAGACTTTTCATAAACGCCCACTTCCCTCATCCGAAGCTCATTTACGCCCTCCTTTGTTTGATGAGTTTCCTGCAAAAAAATTACATCTGCTTTCTCTTTTTTTAATAACATTTCTATTCTCTTCCTTTTTATAACAGTTCCTAGCCCTTTAACATTTAAAGTTGCAACCCTTAATTTATTTTCCATCTCTCTCTTTCACACACATCTCTATATTGGTCTCCCTCTGTGACACACATACCCCCCCTCCCTCACCCTCACCCCCACAATTACCCCCCCATCTTCACCCCCCCTCCTCACCAGACCTTTATGGGCAATGGGCCCAAATATTATTAGAACTCTTCAGGGGGGGGGGAGAAGCAACCCAACATTCCCGGAGCAAAAATCCGACCCTCCCCTCCCTTATAATCTTTTCTTATCCCTATTACAATAATATTTCTTCATTGACTGCTTCCTCCTACAGCACCTTCATCCTGCTTTGTTTCTCCAACATCCGTGGGATCCCTTGCTCACTTGATGTTATTCTGTGTTGTTTCCCTTTCCACATAAATCTCAGAAAGACTGGATACCCCCAACTATATGTTATCGATCTTTTCCGCAAAGCCACTGTACACAGTCTAACACTCTTCTGCCACTGCACTGTTTGAGGGCATAGATCCTGATAAACCTTGATTGGTGTTGCTTGTAGCATCAGCTGGCCTTGACATCTAATTGCTTGCATCAACTTTTCTTTCTTGTAGTAGTTGGCAAATTTAACAATTATATCCCTTGGGAGCATCCCTTTCTTCTTATAACTCACTCTATGGATCCTCTCGATATCCGCCATCTCCCAAGTTTCCTGAGGTTCGACTTCCTTAATCCATGCCAAAATTGTATCTCTTAAATCCTTAGGGTTCTCTCCCTCTCTCTCTCCAAAAGATCTAATTCTAATGTTGACTCTCCTGTCTCGATCTTCCAAGGCAATTAAGCGCAAGTCCATCTCCTTCAGGTGCTCCCCCTGTTTCTTACTGTCTTCCTGCAGCTTCCCAGTCTCCCTCTCAATCTCTCCACATTTTCCACCACAGTTTGAAGGTCCAACATCAGTTCAAGCTGTGAGTCCTTAATTCTTTGCATTAATCTTTCCTCCTGCTTCAGCAAAGCCGCCTCCAACACATTCTGAAATTTTACCATTAAATCATCTGAGGTCTCTGCTTGACTCTCTTTGGCCAGTTTTGGAACTGCACCTGCTACTTTAGGAACTGTGCCAGATTTAGTGCTTCAGGAGTGACTTGGAGATGTTTTTCCAGTCTTCTCAGACTGCTGCGTCTTGTCCAGCATTTTGTCTGGCAAGATTCCAGAAACTCTCGTGAGCCAATGCCAGTTCCTATCAGAAGGATGATCTTTCGATAGCCTGCTCCAGGCGGGGGCACTGGATTTTTCACCTTTTTGGTTTCTTTTCATAAAGCTAAACTCATAAATCCGCACCCCTCACCTAAATCATTGCTATCCGCCTCAGATATCCTCTCAGCTCATATCAACAAGTTTCGGCTTCTAACACTTTCGGCTGGAGGTTAAATGTCTCTTTTCCCACTTAAAATCGCTTCAGCCTCTCCCTCCAGTCTTATCTTAGCCTTACTGCTTCAAATTAAAGTCCATTAATTACCGTCACTGGTCGCCTGCCAAAGTTCCCGTCCACATCAAAGGTAGTTCCGCTTTTCCCTCTGCTGATACAGTAGCTATCCAGTTGCTTCCTTCATCACAGATACAGCAAAGCTTCCGGACCCGATATCAAATCTTTAATCAACAATCCATCGTCTCCAAAATAGGGATTTTGTAATTATTTCATCGCTTCTTAACGAGAGTGAGAGAGTTCTGACTCTACTCCATGTCCGTTAGGACACTCCCCCAGGACCTTGTCTTCTGCCGCTCCCAGTCTGTGGAACAACCTGCCAGGAGAGATCTGCCAGCTTACCAGTCTTCCAGAATTTAAGAGAGCTATAAAGACGGATCTCTTCCGGCAGGCCTACCCAGTCAAATTTTAGGACTTTGTTGATATTTTAATAATGTATTAATTTTATATGCTTTTAATCACCTTTATGTATTTTATATTGTTTGAATTGATGTTGTTCCCCGCCTCGATCCAGAGGGAGAGGCGGGTAAGAAATTATTATTATTATTATTATTATTGTAACACCTAACATTTATCAAGCCCTGGCTTGTGGTTCATTTATATAACAGTAATGGGTAAGGAGCACAACCAAATTCGCCCAAACTTCAGCAACCATTCTAGCCTCCAGAACAGAAATCAACCTGCTTCCTGTTGTTGCAAGTTCAGATCCTGGCAATGAATGAGAGTTCAGGGCAATCCAGGCACAGGCAAAGTCCCTAAAACAAGCAAGGAGTCCAGCATTGAGATATCAAATCTGCAGGGTAGAAGCAAGCGGCATGGCATGACAGATGAGACGGGGATCAGGCAATTGAGCAATCTGAAGTACACAGGGTTGGTTCACACATGTTCATCATTTGGTGAACCATAGCTGAATATGAGAATTAATTCAACTAAAAACATGATGGTTGATCTGTGATGGTTCATCAAACATACATGTTTTCAGGTGGTGAATATGAACATGTAAACTGAACCACAACCAGTGGGTCATCCAAACAACAAGTTACTCAAATGAAGAACTGCAGTACGTTTTAAGGCTCTGTTGAGATGCTCAGTCTAAGCAACTTGTTGCCCATTGAAGATAATGGCTCTGGATAGACAGCTGACTTCCTGATTCAAGAGGTCCTATAAAGGGTGCCAGATTGCTTATACCTGTCATCCTTGACCTATAGTGGAACTGTGAGTAAAGACCAGTGCCTGCTCCTTGGCATTTGATGCACACATACTTAACTGGGAACTTAAATACTTCCTGGGAACCCTGGGGAGAGTCCAACTAAAGCGTTTTTAGAGTAGACCCATTAAAATGAATGAGACTTGTTAGTCATGACCAGCTAGTCAAATTAATCTCAATGGGTCTACTCTAAGTAGGGCTTTAGTTGGATTCTACCCACTGCATCTGTTCTAAAGTCTGATTTTCAAGGTTAACTTTTCACACCTAATTTTCTTGATAGGCACACTCAGCAGTTCATAAGAATTTAGTTTAAGGGCACAACTCATAGGATGTTTAGTGCACTTAAATACTTGTGACATTTGTGGGGGTAAAGTGCTCAGATCTAACCTGGTCTGGGTTGCACCTTTTTCCAGCAAAATTCTATGGTACTGATACCTAATTAACCTGGAATGTATTATATAAATACGACAGCTATTTTCTGTGGTGTGTAGACACATGGGGCTGGCACACATTGGCTGAATACGGACAACACGATATTCAATGGTGGGGTAATAATCAACTTTACAGTTGTTCATCTAGGGGGTACTCCCCACACAACATGGCAATAAATAATCAACTGTGGTGTGGATTAGGATCAGCGCTGAGTTGACTATGGCAGCATTCGGATGACACAATAATCAATACAACTGACGATTGTTTCCCACCCCCAGTTGCTTATTGTGTTGTCCGAATTCAGCCATTTACTGCTCATCTACAATAAAAATAATAAAACACACAACAAAATGTTCAGATTAAAGCCTTACTCTTGGTTATATGCTACTTAGAATATCTACTGATTAATTATTCCACCAGTTTGCAAGAAGATTATTTTAAAATACTAATATTTCTCATTAACCTTAAATTCTCTCCACTTCAGCTTGTACATGGTAAGGAGTTGAAAGACTGAATGCTTCCTTTCATCCAAAAATTGTAAAAAATGAAAATAAAATAACAATCCCTGCTCTTGGTAAGAGGAAGATAGGCTAGAACCCTTTTCCCTGAAAACAAATATACTGGGCGATGTCCAAGGCTGCCAATCTCCCAGTGTCAATCACATTGGCTCAATTCGGACGACACGATAGTCAATGGTGGGTTTACTAACCCCAACCCTAGGGGGTACTCCCCACACAACATGGTAATAAATAATCAACTGTGGTGTGGATGAGGATCAGCGCTGAGTTGACTATGGCAGCATTCGGATGACACAATAGTCAATACAACTGACGATTGTTTCCCACCCCCAGTTGCTTATTGTGTTGTCCGAATTCAGCCATTTACTGCTCATCTACAATAAAAATAATAAAACACACAACAAAATGTTCAGATTAAAGCCTTACTCTTGGTTATATGCTACTTAGAATATCTACTGATTAATTATTCCACCAGTTTGCAAGAAGATTATTTTAAAATACTAATATTTCTCATTAACCTTAAATTCTCTCCACTTCAGCTTGTACATGGTAAGGAGTTGAAAGACTGAATGCTTCCTTTCATCCAAAAATTGTAAAAAATGAAAATAAAATAACAATCCCTGCTCTTGGTAAGAGGAAGATAGGCTAGAACCCTTTTCCCTGAAAACAAATATACTGGGCGATGTCCAAGGCTGCCAATCTCCCAGTGTCAATCACATTGGCTCAATTCGGACGACACGATAGTCAATGGTGGGTTTACTAACCCCAACCCTAGGGGGTACTCCCCACACAACATGGTAATAAATAATCAACTGTGGTGTGGATGAGGATCAGCGCTGAGTTGACTATGGCAGCATTCGGATGACACAATAGTCAAAACAACTGACGATTGTTTCCCCCACACCAGTTGTTTATTGTGTAGTCCGAATTCAGCCATTGTCTTTGTGACTGCTAGTGCAATGAGAAGCTAGAGCGTCAAAGTGCATCTCTCTCTCTCTCTCTTTGTCCTTTCATTCTTTCTTTCTCACTCCCCCATACACAGGCAACCGTAGCAGCCACTTTCTTATGGAGATTCCTTAGCTGGGGGTGTGGCAAGGCAGGTGGAAACAGCTTTGCCCTGATGAAAACTTAGAGACCTGGTTTGCATACAATGATAGACCACCATGGGGGAATTTCCCCACAGGGCTTATTGTTGTGGCTGCCATTTTGAATATTCAAGCAGTTATGGCTATAGCTTTTTGTTATGACAAGTCACCCATGGGCTGTTTTAGGTTGCAGGTGGCTTGTCAAGCAGCCCAATACCCAACTGTCACTGGGTTTGCATATAATGACAAGCTACAGTGCACCCCTGCCATGATGTATATGAGTGCCACTATCAAGATCATTCATGGTGGCATTATTTGAGAACACTGCTCAAAACCTATGTTGCTTATGTTGTTGTTAAAAACTGCCTTTTCACTATCCCTGCCATGTCAGCCATCAGCCATGATGAGCTACTCTGTCTTCCTTGTCTAATATGTATATTCTTTTGGGAGGTGCATTCAGATGCAGAGAGAGAGAGAGATCTGCTAATACTAACCATGTGAAGAAGACTCAGCAATCTATTAAGGGAAAGCTGGAGAGAATGTCTAAAAGATGCATCAATGGATTATGTCTGACATGAACAGTCTTGCTTTCCCTGATTTATCCAGTAATCTGATTAGGCAACTGTGATTTAGTTTGCTTTGAAAATACTGTCCTCTGTAAATAGGACTTTTTTTTTATGCTAGCATAGGGAATATATGTCTGGCTTGATTGACAGTTTCTGGCCATCTGATACATTAATCTGCATGCAAATTTAGGCTAATATACAATTGTGAGAGCCTTCTTTGTAATCGATGGTGCTTTGCACAGGGTCTGGAGATATGTATATGGCTCATATTGTTAATAATTTTTAATAATTCTTTGTTAGCCATCACAAAACCCGCTATTAGCTAGTTGTTGGCACAAAAAATGTGGATAAATGAAATATTGCTGGATTATTTACTGCATTGTTCATAGTGTCACTTTATTTATTAACAACTGAAGTATGTATAACTTTTAACTCTGTCACCTTATTTTTTAATGATGCATGTATATCTCTCCTATTTTACTACACAGCCACAACGGAGTGCAGTATCTTGACTAACTGTATAGTTACTAATTCTACAATCACTGCTGATCCTGCCAGCAGTTGATAACTTCCATGGACTCCATATTTCAAATGATAGGTTGACTTTGCTGCCGTATAAACCCCCTTAAATCATATGCACTCTCAGCAGCAAAGTCAACAGCAAAACAAGATCAATTTAAACAACACAAAACACTTGAAACTTAATCCAGACAAGACAGAGGTGCTTCGGGTCCGTCAAAAGGCAGATCTGGGAATAGGGACTCAGCTTGTGTTGGATGGAGTTACACCCCCCTGAAGATACAGGTTCACAGCTTGGGTGTACTTCTGGATTCAGCCCTGCGCCTGGATATCCAGGTTTCATTCCTAGAGATGTCTGATCTGGCCACAGTGACACATTATTATTATTTTATTATTTATTACATTTCTATACTGCCCCATAGCCAAAGCTCTCTGAGAGGTTTACAAAGGTGCCTTAGTTACATCCCGTTTGGACAACTGTAACACACTCTACATGGGCTGCCTTTGAAGAGTGTTCAGGAACTTCAGCTGGTTTAAAGAGCTGCAGCCAGACTATTGACCGGGGCTGGTTACAGAGACCACACACAACCCCTTTGTTACAACAACTCCACTGGCTTTCGGTCTGTTTCCAGGCACAATTCAAAGTGCTGGTCATGACCTATAAAGCCCTATATGGCTTGAGTCCAGGTTATCTGAAAGACCGTATTCTCCATTATGAACAGGCTCATGCCCTGAGATCTTCAGGGGAGGCCCTTCTCAGTCCTGCCATCAAGGCTCTGGAACTCCCGAGTAGACTAGACTGGCTCCCTCCTTGCTATGTTTCCAGAGGCAGGCAAAAAAAATGTTTTTGTTCCGGCAGGCCTTGGGGAATAGTCTGGACCTCTGTTAACGTGCTGGATTTTTTATTGTCATTTGTCTCTTACTTTTTTTAAGTCTTTAATATTACAGTGGTTTAATTATATTTTTTAACTTTTGTATATTTCTGTTTATATGTTTTAATTGTGTATGTTTTAATCTTGTAAAGCCACCTTGAGTCCCAGTATTGGGGAAAAGGTGGGATGCTACTACTACTATTACTATTACTAAGATGTAGTGGAGAGCTAGGGTGTTGGACTGGGAGTCAGGAAATCCAGGTTCTAGTCCCCATTCAGCCATGGAAGCTCACTGGGTGACTTTGGGCCAGTCACAGACTCTCAGCCCAACCTACCTCACAGAGTTGTTGCGAGGATAAAATGGAGAGGAGGAGGGTTATGTACGCCACCTTTGGTTTCTTGGAGGAAAAAAAGGTGAGATTAAATAAATAAATAAAACAGGGCAACCTAGCAGCCTTTTCCTCAGCATCCACAACAACAACACCAATTCCCACCACTCACAGAACAGCATGCCAATTGAGGTCCTTACACTAGCCATGCATGGAATGAGCCAATCTACACACAGAGATGGGGAAATACACCTCTTGACATCACCCTATGCCACACACAGGCTATGCACAACCAAGGACAGCACAGCACCCTATGCACCATCAGTAATTGTGGTGTGTAGAGAGCAACAGCCCAGGGACTGAGACTCCACAGGGATTCCTGAAGACAGAAGCTTGAACTTCTTACACACACACACACACACACACACACACACACTTTTGACTGACAAACACTAGGAAGGAAAGCAGAATATCTATCTCATTAATTTGGACAAGAGTTCAAGTATCCTGGGGATTGGGGAACAATATTTATCTGAAGAGAGCGAGCTTTTTGCTAGGGAGGAATAGGACAAACTAGGACATGCACCAAAGAAAGCTACAGCAAACCATGTCAACTCACTAAATGGAGAACTAGGATGGGAAACTGAGGGGCCATATAGCTCAGTGATAGATCTCTGGCATCTGCAGGTAGGGCTAGGAAGGAATCCTGTGCCTCCCTGTACCTCTGGAAAGCTGCTGCCAGTGTCAACAGTAGTGGGGTAATGGACAAATGGCAGCTTCCTATGCTCTTAAAATTAAATCAAAACTTTACTTTTATATGCCAGATCAGCAACATTTATGCCTAGGGTGGCCAGATGTAACAGAGGACAGGGCTTCTCTACCTTTAATACTCCAAAGAAGGAGGTTTGTCATGTAGGCGTAGTTTTGTTGTGCAGAAATCCTGTCTTTTTTTTTCTTTTTTTGCATCCGTCCACCCTATTTACGTCAGAGACAAAAGAAGAAAGCAGGCCAGACCAGGGCCCACAGTTGACTATGAGGCTCATTAATCACTCAGCCATAGCAACCAACAAGAGAATGGCATATCATGACATGGAGCATTTGTTAGGCCACAGACTCAGCCATATACAGTAAGGTTTGATCTACACTACTGCTTTATTGAACTGTACTGATAACTGTTGGGGCACAATCCACATTCCATATATTGCTTTCATAGTTTATTTCCTGCTTTTTATTCCACATTTGTAATGATTTGACACAATATGTAGATCTGGCCTAGGTCTAAGAAGGTAGCATGAGGAGCCCTGGGCCTGTGGATGAGCATAGGTTTCATATGCAGAAGACCCTAGATTAGGGTGACCAACTGTCAGGATTTCCCCGGATTTGTCCTGGTTTTTGTTCTCTTCTGGGTGTCGGGGAATTTTCTGTAATTTTCTATAATGTCCTGGAAAGACACGCTTTCCCTTTGAAGGCTGCATTAGCATGGTGGGAGGGAATGACACACCTTCTGGAGGTGGGTCATTTCCCTCACACTGCTCCAATCAGGGCCTGAAAGGGGAAAGCGTGTCATTCCCAGACATTATAGAAAAGGCCCTGATTGGAGCAGTGGAGGGTGGGAATGACACACTTTCCCCTCCTCCACCCCATTTGGGGCCTTTAAGGGGGTGGAGGTGAATGACATGCATCCCAGAGGCCCCTGAAAGCTGCTTTCCCACCCCCACCCCACTGGGTGTCCTCTTTTTTAGTTTCCCAAATGTGGTCACCCTACCCTAGATTCACCAACCTGGGCCTGGACTTCCATTAGATATGATTGGGAAGAGTTCACACAGGCACACCTGAGAGAATACAGGGAAAGAACCAATCAGGAGTATGTGGCTCACATGACCAAGGTTGACGTTTGTGTCCCTATCCCTGACATTTCTTCTAGCCACTCCTCCTCCAATGTTGGACTATAACTCCCAGAATCCCCCAGCCAGCAGGTTGGGGGATTCTAGGAGTTGTAGTCCAACACATTTGGAAGGTGCCAGGTTGGCGAAGGGTGGTCCAGCATGTTAGTTCTTGGCTGCAGATGAAACAACAGCACATCAATCATTTTATACTTGATAGTCTGCGTGCCAGACACCCTTATTTATTTCTTAAGATTGCTTTTAATTAATTATACACACACACACACACATACATGTGTGTGTATATATATATATATATATATATAGCATGCTTTACAGTGAAGTACTGCCCTTCAGTTTTGTCTTCCCAATTTGCCGTCTGGGAAATTGATGTTTTGTGACTGGCCATGCTCACCATGACAGAGATTTTGTGAACTGACAAGCTCACCCTCCATGGCAGCCATTTTGTGAGCACACTCACAACACTCTCTCAAAAATCCAAATCTTCCCACTGACAATAAATGGTTAGGAACCCCGATTCAAGACCTAAGATTCTGATCATGTGGTACTGCATTATAAAGTTTTTTTCCGCAGACATCGGCCCTTTGTACACCATAGGGGTGTAGAGTACCGGGAGCAGGCGATCCTGGAAGTGGCTCTCAAGCTCTCGGCGCTCTCAAGCCACATCACATGGGTACGACAGCCTGGGCCACTCCCAGGCCGTCAGAAATCACACCCACCATTTTTTTAAAATGGAGAACGCTCCTGAACTCCAACGCAAAAGTATATATATAAAAAAAACGCACGCGATCACACACCCCTCCCCCCACCATCCTGAGGATGGTGATTTTGGTTCCCCCCTCTCCTGATGGCCTTGGCAGGGTGAGGCAGAGGTGGGGCCAGTTGGCCCAGGGCCCACAGTTTTGAGGGGGCACTCCGACGAGGAGTCCTCCCCAGCTTACGCTACTGCTTCCATAGCGTAAGCGGCCCATTGAGAAGTGAGGAGCCCACCTTGTGGAAACAGCGCAGAGGCCGTCCGTCTTGAATACCATGGTCAGACTACAAGCTCCAGAGGGCCATGCCACATGCAGGGTGGGGTATATGTGCCTCAGTTGCGATGGTTGTCCTTACTGTGTCTCCATGGCATATAATCTCTGGAGTGGAGGGTGAGGTAATGATGATGATAGTTATTAATTATAATAATGATGATTATACCATGAGGGTGATGATGATAATGTTTGATAATGATGAGGACAGTTTTATTGTTGTTGCTTCTATTTGTACAACAACTAAAAATAAATGTTAATTTCTGATTCAACATGGAGGTGTTGTAGAACAGGTTTAATATGAAGGTGTTATGTAGAACGGACATGTTGGTGGGCATTAAAAAAACATTAAAAAATACTTAATGAGCAGTTTGAAATGGGGGGGCACACACTTCCCATCTGGCCTGGGCATATTACCAGCTCTGCACGGTAATATGCACCTCGGAGCCACGTGGTGCAGCTCTGTGGCCATCGGTCCTGCTGTGTTTACTCGTGTGTAAGTACCGGGGCGGGCACGTTCTTCTGCGGTCCTGGGAAGTTCCCGAGCCTGCGGAAGAATTGGGATTTTTCTGTTTCCTGAGAACCAGGAAAAATCCCATGCCCTCCCCCCCCCCTCCCCACACTCAGGACTACCTGTGTGTCATTCTCTGAAAGAAAATAACTGAAGATGCAGAGTGGTGTTAAAAGAGCTCAGACTGCCAAACAATATAACAGCAGGCATAAACCACCATGCCATTTGTAATTCAGAATTATTGTCTGAGGTATTTTATCTTGTATTTCATCGATTTTGTGGATTTTAGCTTCAGAAATGTGATGCTCATCAAAACAGCAGCATACCTTGCAAACTTTCATATCAACAGAGATGAATTCTCTGAGATTCAGAGAGACCACATTCTTTTCTTTACCATTTGTGTTCCAAGTTAAGATAACAAAGATGTGTAGAGTAACATTTTCAGTAGTTGCCCCATGACTATGGAATACATACCTTTCCAGGCCATGTTATAGCTAACATACAGATGCCATTTAAAGTTGCTCGGGGTGCGGAACCTTTGGGCCTCCAGAGGTTGTTGGTCCTCAACTCCCATCAGCCCCAGCCAGCATGGTTAAAGGTTGAGGGTAATGGGAGTTGTAGTCCATCAATATGTGGAGGGCCATAATAGAGTTTTACATCCTGATCCTAAACCCTCTAAACACAGACGTAAATACCAATTATTTGTGGTGCAAGTTGGACTTGATTATTTGAACTGCAAAGTGATGCTGGAGGTGTCATTTTAGTATTGTATAGATAAAAGGCATTGGAGTTTTCCATGGCCTGTGTAGAAGGAATGTAGCCCTCTCTGTAGCCCTCTCTTCTGTGTAGAAGGAATGATTTTCCTCCTGTGTGAGAACTAGTTTATGGCCTTTCAGTTCTTCTTGACATAGATATGGTTCTCCTGTCTATCCCACTAGAATTTTGCTTATATCTGGTGATGTGAAAAATAATATGCCTTCTATGCGAGAGGCATTTCTCAATTTCTTTGTTCTTATTTAATGTTTTGTTTTCAGAATATCTCCTTGTCCTCATCTCCAGATTATTTATTTGCTTTTATGTTTTACTTTTATTTCCTCCCACTTGCTTTAAAACATTTTTTTAAAAATCTACAAACAGTATTTCCAACAGTAGCAGACTTTCCATAGCATATTTCACAATTGTTTCATCTTGCATCTTACCAGGTATAAATTATCAGCAAAACAGTACCAAAGCAGGGGATCCAGTGTTTGATCCTATGAACCAAGACTTATAGCAGCCTTTCCCAGCCTAATGCCCTCCAGATGTTTTGGACTACAACTCCCAGCTTTCCTGATCATTGGCCAGGCTGACAGGGGCTCATGGGAGTTGAAATCCAAAAGATCTGGAGCTCACCAGCTTGGGAGAGACTGTCTTATAGGAAGATAGCCTGTTTATGGCCCTGCTATGCAAAGATTTGTGCCAGTGTAACATAGCCACAAACCTACAGCCCTATGGCTCCAACTGAGACCTATCCCTGCCATGCCCTGAACACTGCCCAATCCCCCCTTGTACTGGCAGAGCATTGGTAGCCTATTGCTGGCACAATTATATGATTAAATTGGCATAGATTAACTATACTAGTGTAGCATTTTTGCCAGTGCAAGAGGAGAATTGGGAGCAATTCTGTCCTCTCCAGCAGGTTCTTAAAGATAGGATTGCTCGATAGCCAATGGTTTATTTATTTTATTTATTAAATTTCTATACTGCCCAATAAATGAAGCTCTCTGGGCAATTCACTTTATAAACCATTTCCTAAGTCTTCCTGCAAATACTATGCACTGGTTTTCTTAGTACAGCTGTCTCTAGTAAAGCACACATTTTCCAAACATTCTAGTTTGCTCCCTTCCATTAGCGAATATCTACAGGCATGACAAACCACAGCTTGGACCTCAAACAGTAGGGGCAGTTTGCAAGCTTGCGGGAAAGGAAATAAGCTTATTTCCCCAGCTGCACAAGCTGTGCAGATTTTCTTCATTACCTTAACTGGCACAACTTGCTGTGTCATCCAAACCAGGCAGCCTGGTTTGTTTGGGCAGGACAGCAGCAACCCACAAATAATTCAACAAGAGCCCATGGGTTATTTGAGGGTTGCTGCCCCCTCAAACAAGCCACATCACCAGGTTTTGCATGGCACAGCGAGCCACGACAGTAAGGATAATTAGGGAAATCCAGCCAGCATGTGCTACAAGGTTAATAAACCACCATGCCATGATTATGCGCATGATCCACGAACCATGGCACGATCACATGAACTGAGTGATAGACTGCAAATCTGTTCATTCTGACCAGTGAGTTATCAGTATGTGACTGATAGGCAATATTGACCAGAATTACAAAATGGAGACATCCACAGTGCTGCTTTTAGTAAGAATTGCATCACATCTCTTCACTCTGGCATATAGTATTTGAGTATTTCACATTGTATATAAAAAAGGTCATTTAGTAATTGCTGAATGCCCTGTGGATCTTCACCATGTAGTAAAGACATTTGGGGAAATAATGGAAGCCCTCACACAATGAACAGAAAGGTTTAGCAATATTCTAAAGAAAAACATATTGGAGTTTCCTTAATGGAGATTCCTATACCAAAGAGAAATAAAGGAGTGAAGGGATGTCAAAAGAAGATAAAAGCAGGAGTGGGGGCTTGAGGACATCAGTATAACCTAGAGTAAAAGAGCCAGGAAAGCTTTGAAGAACAGTCAGAAAGCACACTTGAGGGGATAGAACTGAGAGTAAGCATGAAGCTGGTTGGAAAAGCAAAGGGACAATTTGTATTGGAGACAAACTTTGAGAGAGTTCCTTGCAAATATTCTAAGGTCCAGTTTAAACTTAATTAGAACTGTCACCCAGAACCTGAGGGTGCTCCCAGATGGATTGCTCCGAGTGCTACCAATAAAAAGACCTAGTGCAACTATTTCCTCTTTAATGTTTTTTTTTTTTTTTAGTGGAAAGAAAAATGATGGAAGTGGTGGGAAAACACAAGAGGGTTGCAAGTGGAAGGTAACAATGTCTGGACCACCTGAAAAATTCTATGAATAAAGGAGGGCAATGGCATGATAAAACCCTTTGTTGGATGTCAGTCAAAATGTGATGATGACCACCAATTTTAGATGGCTTTAAAATGGGATCAGACAAATTAATGGAGGATAAGGCTATCAATGGCTACCAGTCTCTCTGAATACCAGTTGTTGGGGGGAAAGAGCAGGAGAGGGCTTTTGCTCTCATGTCCTGCTTGAGATAGGCTGACCAGATAAATCCAGGTCAGGGCTCATTTAACTTTAACAGTTGTAGAGAAAAGGGAATTTCAGCCAGTGTCATTTGTATGCAATTAGTTCCTGGTGATATTCCCTCTTCATCACAACAGTTAAAGTTGCATACACTATACTAGAGTGACCATATACAAAAGAAGGCAGGGCCCCTGCAACTTTAACTGTTGTGATGAAGAGGGAATTTCACCAGGAACTAATTGCATACAAATGACACTGGCTGAAATTCTCTTTTCTCTACAACTGTTAAAGTTACATGAGCCCTGTCCTCCTTTTCATATAGTCAGCCTAGCCTGAGAGCTTCCCCAAGAAGCATTTAGGTGGTCAATGTAGGATACAGGATACTGGACTCAATAAGCCTGATCCAGCAGGAATCTTATGTTCTTAATCATATGACTTTTAGGTTGCAATCCTACGCACTTACCTTGGAAATAAGCCCCACTGAACACAGTGGGCTGGTTCACCTACTACTAGTCAATGGTTATGAGAGTGTTGTTTAACCCTCAAATAACTAATGATGGCCAGATTTGCATGACATGCACCCCCTAATCACAGGTTGAATATTCAAAACAGCAGCCAAATTTACCCAACATGTTCTGCAGCTCACCATGGGTTAAATGCCATTCCATGCCATTCCATGAGAGAGTAGCAGTCCACAGTGCAGTTGTAGAGGCAAAATATGTAGCAATAAGGTCAAAACCTGAAAAACTGGGAACTCTGATATGAACGAATCTCTTCAAATTCACTAGCAGGTGAAGGTTTTGTAGGCACAAGTATAACTACATTTTTGGATTGGGCTAGAAAACAGGCTCCAAAGTTTTAAATACTCTATAGTTGAATCACCATCCATTTTCTGAAATTGTTGTCTGTAGAGTCTATTAATTTTGTCCTTGCCTTGACACATGTAATGCTGTGCACTGTGTGCTGCTGGATACTTAGGAGGATATGTGTATGAGTAGCACTCTGTCATGGGATTTTTATGACAATTTCCACTGCTCATGCCCCTGAGGCACTTCCTTGACTTTGAAAGAAGCATGCCAGGCATCTTAGTTCCTTGTCAGCCATCTGACAGCTGCACTTGAAGCTTTTACAATAACGATGTTAGCATTGGGCATTATTGGCTTGAAATTCCTCTTGTAGGCTAGGTCTGTGTTGACAAAAGAACCTCTTAGAACAGTATTATCCACAACATGTAAAGATAAAGATGTAAGAAGGTTAATATCATGGTAATAAATCTTCCTCATTGAACACTGACAAACAAAAACCCTAATCCAGGGAGAGGTCATTGTGCCCTTCAGTACCAGTTTGAACTTCTAGCGATCTGGGTTGTCTCAGCAGTTATTCCCTTAAAAAAAAAAGATTGTTCTTTTTCAATTGTGAGAGCCTTAAAACAACACAGGAATTCTGTGGGGGCAGCTACTTAAGTAAATGTAACTTCCTAGCTATAACATCAAGTCAGAATAAGCAAACAGTTGTCTTGTGAAGTTGGGTAGGGTGACCAGATTTTGGGAACCAAAATCCCGGTCACCCCCCCGCCACCCTACCCACCCAAAACACACACCCCACCGTGCGCCCGCGCCGCCTGCCCGCCTCGCGCCCACCTGCCCACCTCGCGCCGCCCGCCCGCCTCGCGCTGCCCAGCCGCCCGTGCCTGCCCACCCGCCTGCCTCGCGCCGCCCACCCGCCCGCCCCCGCCCGCCCGCCTTGCGCCGCCCGGCCACCCGCGCCCACACGCCCAGCTGTCTCGCAGCTGCCCATGCAGGTAAGTGGGGGGGCCCTCCTCCTCCCGCCTCGTGCTCCTTACCTGCAGGGGCGCCTGCTTCCCTCCGGTGCTCGAATCTACTGATAAACAGGCTTTGCAGCCTGTCCCTCAGTAGAGCGCCGGGTGATGATGTCATCACCCAGCGCTCTACTGAGGGACAGGCCACAAAGCCTGTCTCTCAGTAGATTTGAGCACCGGAGGGAAGCGGACGCCCATGCAGGTAAGTGGGGGGGCTCCTCCTCCCGCCTCGCACTCCTTACCTGAAAGGGCCGTCCGCTTCCCTCCAGTGCTCAAATCTACTGAGAGACAGGCTTTGCGGCCTGTCCCTCAATAGAGCGCCGGGTGATGATGTCATCACCTGGCGCGCCACTCTGGAGCAGGCCGTGAAGCCCGCTCGCAGTAGCAGCCAGCGCCGGTCGGGAGCGGACGTCCCTGCAAGGTAAGCGCGCCCCGTGCCCCCTCCCCCCCTGCTTACCTTGCAGGGATGTCCGCTCCCAACCGGCGCTGGATGGGAGTGGACGTCCCTGCAAGGTAAGCGCGCCATGCACCTCCCTCCCCCCTGCCCTCCCTGCCCCCTGCTTACCTTGCAGGGATGTCCGCTGTCGTCCGGCGCCGGCTAGAACAAGCCCCGGATGGCGCAGGGGAGACGGCCGGAACGACGCATACCCGGAAGTGCGGGCGCGCGTCGTTCCGGCCTCTTCCCCGGCCGATCTAGGCTTTGTTCTTGGCCGGTGCAGTAGCGCTGGCTAAGAACAAGACGTAGATGGTACAGGTGAGGCCCAATTTTCCGGACTTTGGGGGATATTCTGAAATTTCCCCCCGGATTCAAATTTGGCCCCCTTATTCTGGACTTGTCCGGGGGATCCGGATGTCTGGTCACCCTAAAGTTGGGAATCTTCTGCCTTGGACTTTTTTTTTAAGGAACAGGAGAACAGGAAATTGTCAAGGTAGTTTGTCGCAGGACTGGTTTGAAGATTCTCTGAAGACACTTTAAACTCAATAATTATGTATAATAACAGATACTTGAGTTTAGTTTGTGCTTCTTGCCTTGAAAAGCAAAGTCTCCCTTTAAATTTCCCTGGGATTACAAGAGTGTTAAAACAAAGTAAGGCTTTGAAATTAAACCTGAACTCTGCCATGTAGTATGTATTAGTAGACTTCTACTGAACCTCTTCAAAGGAAGAGAGTTCTGAAGCAGATAATATCATTGTTGTGGCATAGCTGGATCTCTCCATCCGGTCATTATCATTCATCAGTGGGTTACATCCAGACCTAGTCATATTTATTGTAAGCTCATAGCCTAGGCTGACCAGATAAAATCCAGGTCAGGGCTCATGTAACTTTAACAGTTGTAGAGAAAAGGGAATTTCAGCCAGTGTCATTTGTATACAATTAGTTCCTGGTGATATTCCCTCTTCATCACAACAGTTAAAGGTGCAGGCACTATACTAGAGTGACCATATACAAAAGAAGGCAGGGCCCCTGCAACTTTAACTGTTGTGATGAAGAGGGAATTTCACCAGGAACTAATTGTATACAAATGACACTGGCTGAAATTCCCTTTTCTCTACAACTGTTAAAGTTACATGAGCCCTGACCTGGATTTTATCTGGTCAGCCTACCATAGCCCCATTGATTTCAGTGGATCTATTCTAAGTATGACTAAGTCGGGATCCACCCCATTATATACTGTGCAATATATAACAGCCTGAATGCTTACAATCTAATACAGAGACAAAAGGAACAGGTAGAGGGACAGAATAGAAAAAGGGTATGTCAGAAAGAAACAGAAACCAAGATATCAATAACTATACAAAAGTGATGAAACAGGAAAGGCAAGAGAAAAGAAAGAAAATCTAAGGTTAGAAACCTTTAAAACACTAGAGAGAGGTAGCCAAGTGAACAACAAAGGGAAGAGTTTAACTGGGGGGGGGGGGAAGGACAGAAATGAGAAAGAAGAAGGGGGCACTGCAGGTGTGGTATCAATTTCTTCTGCTCCTTGCATCTGGGTTGTGTGCTTGCAAAGTAAAATGTGTTCATTAGTGTTTGGACAGTAGCTGGAGAAGGGTTCCTGGCCTTGGTTATCAAAAAGTTCAGCTGCATGAGGCAAGAGCTGTTTTGAGGGAAGAGCAGTTCATGAGTTACCATCCCAAAAAGACTCAGTGTTCACATCTTGGGGGAGAGGCGACCGTTGCAGCAGTTACACATTTGCATCTCATTCGTTATTCTCTAGTGAAAGGTGGCATATCATCTCTGTGTGTGTGAGGCTTACCTGCATATGGAAAGTGTCTGTGTGTCTGTGTGTCTATGTGTGTTTTTGGACATTGTTCTCTGTTTGGAGTGGGGTGTTACAGCAATGAAATTCAGACAAGTCACAGGCTGAATTCAAACAACACAATAGTCAACTGGGGGTGGGAAAACAATAGTCAGTTGTATTGACTATCATGTCGTCCGAATGCTGCCATAGTCAACTCAGCGCTGATCCTAATCCACATCACGGTTGATTATTTATTACCATGTTGTGTGGGGAGTACCCCCTAGATGAACAACTGTAAAGTTGATTATTACCGCACCATTGACTATCGTGTTGTCCGAATTCAGCCACAGAGTACACATCTTGTAAAGTGGTGGTGGGGAGAAAACAAGGGATACAGTTGTAATAGTTCTGGAGCATGTGTTCCCCCCATGCTTTCCTGTGGGGGGGAGCTCTGTCCGGGCACCCCAAATTATTGGAATGGAGCTTGATGATGACTGTTTGTGCCTAGAGTCCTGAGGCAGGTTACCTGTTAAGATTCTAGAAAGTGAAGGGTTAACGTGCTCAAATTCCCTTGTGTGCTTAGGAGACATATGTTTTTCAAAGTTCCCCCTTTTTGTGCAAAGTCCATCTTTTTGGTGTAGAGTGCTTCCCTTTCTATGCAAAGTGCCCTTTCTCCATAAACTCCCCGCACCAGAGTTCCCCCTTGTGAGCTCAAAGTGTGTACAACTTAGGGCCAGAGAGGTATACCACATGCCCCATCACCTGACTATGTGGTGTGCTGTGATTGGCTTTGAGTTAGACCACATCCTAAGCTCGGTCCTTTCCAAAGTAGGTGGGGCAGGAGGTGGCAATGGGCAGCTTTCTTCCAAGGGGTTTCCTCACTCTCCAATGAGAGGGAAAAGTCTTACGCTAGCCCTTGAGAGGGTGTAAAATTCTGTTGTCATTGTGGGCATGTTACAGGTATTAGGGGGCTATGGTGAGATGTAACTATGCCATATCCCCACCCCAGTTTTAGCTATTCCTTTGGCAGAGTTGTGGTAGAGTGCTGGCAGCATAGCAGTAGTGTAGTGTTGGAGTTATGCCAGCGTATCTGATGTTCTAGTGGCGTAGTAATATGCTTCCAGTGGTGTATCTGGACTTCCAGTGTCATAAATGGGTTTGCCTCATCCTCTCCCCCTCCAGCTGGTGAAAATTCCAATTAGGATTGCACTATGGCTGTACAAATATAAATGAAAGATTTTAGAGAGCAAGATTAGAAGAGAAACTCTGTAATGTACTGAGGAATTAACTGGAAACCAGAGTTAGAGAACAGAAATGAAAGATACTGAGAAATAAACAGGGTGCCCTAGAAGCTTGGAAGAAAAAGAAAGGAATTATAAGAGGGTGATACTTTCAAACGGAAAGAGCATGCAAGGAAGATTACCTCTAAAAAGGTAAAACAATGACCGCTCAAAGTTAGAACGAACAGTTCCAAAAGAGAAGCAAAGATTAAATATATAAGCGGTTGTAGAACAGAAGTAGCAATAGAACAGGAAAGATGGAAGTGTAGAAGTAAAAGAAAAGATGAAATATCCATTTTGGATACTGGAATAAAAGAGAACAATGGAAAGAAGACAATGATGGAGAAGAGTGGCAGAAGGCATTTGAGACAGAGGTAATTAAAGAAGAATGGACCACAGTAATCTTATCAATAAGCAATTCAGCAAACAGATAATATTTCAATTTTAATCAGAGGATCAATTACCAGAGAAGTTTGTTATATGTTTCCATTCATATATTGATTAACAAAAAAGACCTGTCCCTGTCCTGAAGAGCTTATAATCTTACATTTGACAGGAAGATGGTGCAATTAAGTAGGATGAGAACACACATTCAGTTCATTTATATGTAGGGTGCTTTCAGGCCAGGGTTTTTATTGTGCAATCACACATGCTTCATTCACAGAATTTTATGGGGTGTGTGTCCAGATGTCATTGTCTCCAATTTGAATCCCTCCTGTGTTTCCCCATTACTTCTATCTTTTTTTGTTACCTGAAAAAAAAATCTGTGAAGGATGAAAAGACTGAACAGCTGCACAATGCCTTTTCATTAGTAATGCTAGGAGCCTGTGGAAAGCACCCACAGTTAGACTTAGTTCACCAGGAGATAACTAAAGAGTTAGAGGTTTCATGGAAAAAGTGTCTTTCGGGGATAATTTTAAGGAAGCGTAAGTATTATTCTCAGCAGTAATAATTCTGACTAGGATGGGCTGAGAAACAGTTTGGATGTTTCACAGTTGGCAGAAGAAACATACTTCACAAATTCTCCTTTTGCTTTTCTTCTGATCTGTGGTGGGTTTGCAGATTTAATCTGTTAAATGGCAGGTATTACAGAAAAGGGGAAAAGTTCAAGTCATCTGTGTTTTTCTCTGCCTCACGTTTCCTAAAGGAGGAAACTGTCTCTGAGGCACTCTGGGAAGGGATGGTGCCATTTCTGTTATCAGTGTCAACAGTTATCTGCTGAAGTAGGAGACCCACTACGAACTCCTGGAGCCCTTTGGCCCTACTCCTCCTGTTCACCTGCCTTTCTGGGTGAGCAAGTGAAGAGCAGGGAGGAGGAGGAGCATCCACTCATGTCAGCCTCTGTCAGACTGTTCAGAATGGGGTCAGGGAAGGAGAAAAAATAATGGGCAGCAGCAGCAAGGAAGAGGTGGGTGCATGGAAAGCATTTTCTCTAAGGTTCCCCCAATCCTGGCTCGCTAAGCCACAGTGGTTAAGCATTTTGAGCTAAATATTATAGCTTAGCAAGTCGTGTGAACCATTCCTAACCATGGTGGCTACATAACCATGGTTTAAACACGTTCATTAACCACTTGCTACAAAAGGGTTAGCAGCCTAATCATGGCTTAGCATGTTGTCTGAACAGGCCCACTGAGTTTAGTGAGGCTTACTCTCAGGTGGATATGCATATGATTGCAACTGTATTTGGAAATAAGTTCCATTGCAATCAATGAGACTAAACTTCCAAATAAATATGCTTAGTACTGAGCGAGGTAAGAGATAATTAAATAGAAGCAATTGTTGCTGTGAATACAAACCAGGGGCGCATAACCACTTTTGGCCCAAAGGCCAAATTCCATTTTGGAGAAGCGCCCAGGGGCCATATTCTAGTGGAGGTTGGAACCAAAGGCAAAAGGGGCAGACACAAAAGTAACTAAGCTTTAGAAGAGGCATTTCAACCTTTTAGAATGTGGTGGTGGTGGTGACTGCACAAAAGCTGGAAAACCACAAAACATTAAGTAGTCAGGGAGTAATTGTGCATACCATTTGCTCTTGCCCTACCGCAGTGCTCACAAGCCCTCCCCCCCATGGGTCTTTGTAAAGGGCAGTGGCAGGACCCCAGACATCACATCTGTCCCAGGCCCCATAAATCCTCTGGACAACTCAGTGGTGTTTCCAAATGAGGCTTTTATCACCCTGCCCCATTGACAATAGGTTATGGTGTGTGTGTCCAGACACTGTCATCTTCCATTTGTAACCCTGCTGTTTCCTCACTACTTCTGCCTTTCTCCTTACCACAGAAAATCCGTTAAGAAGAAAAAAGACGGAATAGCTGCACAATGGGGTAAAAGCTAGAAGCCCTCTGTCTGGAAGCATCCTTTGGGCACTTTCAAGTCACAACAGACCATGCATGGACAGGTCTAAATGGCCTGACTTAGGGTGACCATACGAAAAGGAGGACAGGGCTTCTGTAACTTTAACAGTTGCAGAGAAAAGGGAATTTCAGCCAGTGTCATTTGTATGCAATTAGTTCCTGGTGAAATTCCCTCTTCATCATAGCAGTTAAAGTTGCAGGGGCCCTGCCTTCTTTTGTATATGGTCACTCTAGTATAGTGCCTGCAACTTTAACTGTTGTGATGAAGAGGGAATATCACCAGGAACTAAATGCATACAAATGATACTGGCTGAAATTCCCTTTTCTCTACAACTGTTAAAGTTACATGAGCCCTGTCCTCCTTTTCATATGGTCAGCTTAGACTTGGAGCAAGCTGTCAGTGGCAACCATATTTTAGGAAGATGGATAGGCGGGAATGAGAAGCGCCTGTGTGGACAGCAACAGAAAGCGGGTGTCTGTGTGGGTGAGTGGGGGATAAGGGGCGTCCTGCCTAGCTCTATATAAGGAGAGCACAGGCTTTTGGCTTGCGGGGAACTTATTTTAAGAGGGCTTCATTTTGCAGACACAGAAGTGAAAGAAATCTGTAGGTGGCGGAGTAAAGGAAACCCTTGCCTGGCTATTTATGGGATTGGGGTTGGGGGAGCGTCCTGCGAGGACTCTGCCGTTGTGAAGCGGCCATTTCTGCCCTGTTTGCTGAGGAGGGTCGAGGTGGGCCTCCCAGGTTTTCCTCGCATGTAAGTGTGTGGGGGGAGGAGAGGGAAGGGAATGGGGGAGATTCTTCTCTTTCTCCTTTTCTATTCTCGGATAGGAAAAGAGAAACTCCCCTCAGCATCCTCACAATGAAGCGCCCCAAAGACTGGGATGACATCAGCTGTTCGTCTTCAAAGAGGCGCCGTCGCATTGGCTAGCTGGCGGCCCGTTCCTGGCCAATGAACGTGCGGCAGGGCCCCACGCCAGGCGAGCTGACGTGCGAGCTCCAGTCTCTGCCGTATGGGGGTTTATTTTGCTTTGGGCCGCTCCAGCCGCCGCCATTAGGCGAGCCAGGACAGATTCTAGGGTGGCGGGATCGCCTTTCCTGGCCTCCTCCCCCTGCCCCGCTAGGGTGGTAGCGCCCTACCAGCTAACTGCGTCCTTTTAGCCACCCAGACCAGGAAGAAACCATGTCTTGAGCCGGGGGGGGAGGTGAGAACAGGAGGCCGCAGCCAGCGGTGCAGAGGTGGGTGGGATGCGGGTGAGGGGCATGAACGGCAGCTGCTGAGGAGATAGCCGCGGCATCGGAAGGCAGCCCTGCAAGGTATGGTAAACCTCTCTCCCCCTCCCCCTCACCCGTGCTGGCTTGGAGAAAACGGGGTGGCGGGGGAGGGGGGGTATATAGAGCTCCTCACTCTTTGGGGACTCTGAGACTTAATGTGAGAAATTACCTCACATTGAGTCGTCCTCGCCCACCCTCCGTCGCCCCCGTGTTTGAATGTGAGGCAATTCTTCGAGTATAGTTCTTCCTCGGAGGAAGGGAAGGTGGTGTTCAGTTGCACTTCAGAGAAGGGAGATTAACTCCTCTGCCCCCTGCCCGCTTCCCTATGATCCTACCTTAATGCTTGGCCTCCCCCACCCCCCTTTCCCCCTTGCCGTTTCAAAATCACTTTGTTGTGAGGCCCACCCGCTCTAGTATTGCTAAAGTATAATGGATTCTTACGGGTCTTTTGTCGCTCACCGAGGTTTTTTTTAAACAGCCCCCCTCCCCCGTAAAAGCATTTACACTTTGTTTAAAGATGGGGGAAAGGGCCAAGTAGTTCTCTCGGCCCCCTTGACCTCCTCTTTATTTTTCTTCCTCTAAGGCTGTTGCTTTCGCGGGGAAAGGCGTTGGGAGAGAGAGTAAGGGAGATGTTCTAAAACTTTCTTTAGTGTGTTTTGTGTAGGGGACATAGGGTTACTCATGATTAACAGGACGGTTGTCATAGCTAGATGGAATGCTTATCTGTTGCTCTGTGTAATGAATCCCCCCCCCCCCACTCTCCCGCCCCACAAGGATTTGGGACATTCAACCACCTGCCCGGGAGGGATGCTTCTGTCGCAACTGGGTTGTTTACTAGGAACTGCAGCCTATGATAGTTGCTTTTCAGAGAGTTGGCTTTCTGTACTTGAAGTATTAATGTGTGTATAATGTATATTGAGTCATTCACTGCCTCTCAGGCTTTTGGGAAACCACTAAGTATTGCAACTCTTGTTTTGCTTTCCTTAATGTGTGTAATTGTCTAAAAAGTATTGTCTGCATTGATAGCATCACTTCTGCATTTGGAAGGGGGAATTTGATGCAGTAAATGCTCAATTATGTACATCCAGTACATCCATCACTATTCTATCTAAGCTTTAAAAAAAACCCCAACCCCAAGCGTTTGGCATATGCAGTAGAGAAATGTTTCTGTGTGCTTGGTTACCCACATTTAGTGCTGCAGTACTTACTACTTACTATAGTGAGGTCATACCTCTCCTATTTTCAACCCCTCCTCTTCCTCATTATTCATCAACTGTGTCTATCTCTGTTGCAAAAGTAGCTTGTCATTAAACTGGATTTTTTTTACAGTACAGAGGTTAAATTCTTTATCCTTGCTGAAAGTGGAATCAGCATAATTTTGTGCACTTGTAGTAGCTGAGCAGATCATTATTTTTTCCATAACAACAACTCTCACTAGGAGACTGCATCTTTGGCTTGATTGCGCTTCTTGAACAGCATCAGACCTTTATAGGAACTTGTACTGGATGATAATTTAAAAGGTCTCCTAAGACTCTTCCCACATTGCAGTAGCTATCTTTATGGCTTTTTTGGGGAGGTCATTCAAGGCACTTTATGAACATTTTAACTATTCCAGATAGCCTTCGCTCAGTTTCTTAGAGTTGTATGTTCCCCAGTGCTATGAGCCTTGAAAATCTTGTGTTTGCGGCGATATGCATTATTATTTTTCTCCCTCCCCATTGAGTGAGTACTTTTTTCAACCCTTCTAATCCAACTTTCAATATACCATATTCAGCTGAATTGTTATATAGTACAGGGAGTGCACAATCTTTTCAACCCTGAGGGTTGCACCCAATATTAGATAACTCCATATAGTCTTAGGCATTAGCATGATGATGTGTGTGTGACAGCAGGATGCCCCAAACATAGTTATTGACAAGTGCTATGCAGTTGTTCTGTAATCACATAGGTTTTTATTATGACCATCAGATGCCTTTCCTAGAGCTCATGAGAGATGACACTATAATTGGTAATGCTTCCTGTTACATATATGCTGCCTGTGCTTTCAGGGGCAAATATTTCTCTAGCTGTCACATTTTTCTGGCAGTTGGGCAAAGGTACTATTGAAGACAAGGTACATCCTACAGAATAACAGGGTGTATTCATTCCCAGCTCTTCTTTTTTTGTGGATTTACAGCATCTTGAATATTGAAGTCCAAATGCAGTTACAAATTCTACTTCTGTAGCTTTCATTTGAATCTGTAGATTACTGATTCAAGAGGATATGCTCCTCTTTGTTTCAGGCTTATTTATAAGGCGATTCTACTTGTAGATGACTATGGAGTCAACTGAAGCCACTAAGGAAATTAGTAGTTGAATTACAAAAGCCCCTGTTAGTATATGCATGTCTGAAAAAGATCCCTGAAATTATTTATATTTATTGAACTCTATAACCTCTCTGTATGAAAACTTACCCTTTATGAATTTATTGTAAACAATTCTATACTGTTGTTGTCCAAAAAGAATTCAGAGTGATTTAAAACATAAAATGAAATTAAAACAATAGCTATACTACAAATAATAAAAGCAAAATAACAGCATTAAACAATAAAAATATACAACCACATAATAATGCAACAGCAAATCACAAAGGGTAAACAACCCTTACAGCAAAATTTGAAAGAAGAGAAGAAAAATACAACCAGACAGCACACAGTCCACAGTCCACATCAAAGACTACCCTAAAAGCCACATCTTTACTTGACATTTAAAAATATTTAGTGTTTGGGATGGGCAGGCCTCTCTAGGGAGGGCTTTCCACAGTGTTGATGCCACAGCCAAAAGGGCCCTGCTCCTTATACCTGCATTACTTCAGTCATTTATCAAGGTCTGAAGCTGTTTATGGCTTTAAAGACAAAGACCAGCACCTTAAATTGGGCTCAGACCTGTGAAGGTAGCCACTGCAGGCCAAATAAAATTGGGGTAATATGTTCTCATTGCTCTACTCCAGGCAACAGGCTGGTAGTAACAGTTTATACCAATGAAAATTTATGAGGGCAGTCCCAGATAGAACATGTGACAATAACCCAAAATGTAACTAGATGTAAACCGCCCAGAGAGCTTTGGCTATTGGGTGGTATAGAAATGTAATAATAAAATAAATACATAAATAAATAAGATAACTGGGTTCAGACAATAGACAACCAATGGTGGTTTAAATATTCAACGGCTGGTTAGTTAACCCACCATGGGTTATCATGTGTGTGGAAGGTTGGTTATTTCCTTGGCCACTTGTGGTTATTTTGTCAGCCACAAGCTGTGTTCAGATGACACTTTAGGCAATGGAGGAGGGACTAGGCAACGCACAGTACCTTATTTCAGAGGTACTCCCCACACAACATGTTGCCCATCACCCCATCATGCAGCTGAAAGTCCTGGTGTCCTTCTGGGCTGCTGGTGCTTCTCCCTCCCTCCCTCCCTCAGTCTTCCTGGCCATATCCCATCATGCATTGCAAGTTCTGCCACCTCTACAGGAGGGGCTGGGGTGCTTTCGGAAGCTCCTTCCGGAGAACTCTATGACCTTCTGTAATAGTGCACTCGATGGGGGACATTACACAATGGAGCCTGCCACACGATACGTTAATCAATGGATAAACAATGGAGCAGCCGTTGTTTTTCCCCGTTGTATAAATCCAGAAAATAACGTACTGTAAGGTGTGTGCCCATTGTGTGTTGTCCCCCAGACAACACAATAATCAACACAACGGATGATTGCCTCTCCCCCCTGTTGATTATTGTTTTTCCGAACCCAGCCATAGAGTCTCAAGGCAAAAGCAATCAAAGCGGTGGCTGCCGCTCTTGTCCAACTGGCAGGATAGATTATCGACAGCAGTGGCTGATGGGATAATAGTGGGAGAACCGAGTGGGGAGAGAGAGCAGGGGATGAGTGAGTCAACTCAGCATGGACTAATAGTCAACTCAACGCTGATCCTAATCCACACCACTGTTGATTATTATCATGTTGTGTGGAGAGTACCCCCTAGATAAACAGCTGTTGAGTTGATTATTACCCCACCATTGACTGAATGCAGCCATCATGATTTTGAAAATATTTTGTAAAGCACATTAAACTACTGCATTTTTTTCTTTTAGACATTTCATATTTACAAATTGATTTATAAAATATCAATAATCTGCTGAAGACTGCTAAAAATAGCATACAAAGCATTCTATTTAAAAACTAAAAACTAATATTTAAAAACTAATATTGCCGCAACAGCAATATTAACAGTCAACACACTTGTAAACAGAAACATTTAACTGCTGATGAAACACAAAGAGAGAGAGGTGGTTTGGCTGATCCTTTTGGGCAGGGAATTCCAAAGGGAAGGTGCCACTACAGGGCAGTCCCTTCTCTTTCTTTTTCAAAGGTAAGATTGATTAGGATATATAACTCAAAGCAAAACTACTTCTTAATTGGAAGTGGTAGGGAGGAAAGTTTGAATTGCTTGATTTTCTCACTCTTACCCGTTTTCCCTTTAAATAGCCAAAGCCTTGCTGCTTTGGGCTACAAAGTAAATGGCCTGGTATCATGTCTAAGTAAGTCTTGGGTCTGCCAGCAAGGTTGCCCTCTACCAAAGGTTTAGGCAACCTACTTCTTGATTAACGGAGGGTTGTATTTTAGCTACATAGCGCAAGTTGAAGCTGATGTTGAAATTACTTACATTCCTTTGGTAACTATGATGAGTTAGATTAGTAATTATTTTTATAGTAAAACTTAAATACTGAAAAAATAAGGGCTCAAGTCAACTTTAAGTGATGGAACACTGAATGTTCCCATTGAAATTTTTTTCTTAAATGAAAACAACCTGGCCTAAAATAGGTATTTTGAAAGACTCCAGGCCTTATATATTGCATATTGAGAAATTAATGGTAAGGAAACTTGTTATTGGCTTCAGATGAATTCTTGCTAGTCATGTTTATCCAAATGATCTATTTGTGCTAGATATCCATGCACCTAGTGAATCTATGTTGACTAGATTCATGTATAGAAATCTGTGCTTTTATTATTAACATTTAGTCTTCCCTCATCTGGTGCCCTCCAGATGTTTTGAACTATAACTGCCAGGATTTCTAAATATTAGCTATATTGGCTAGGGCTGATGGGAGTTGAAATCCAAAACATCTGGGAAGCCAGCAGGTGGGGGAAGGCTGATTTTACATTTTAAAAGTTTTACAACACATGTTCAGAGTAGCAATGGTATAAAGTTCACTACTACACTTTGCTACAGGAATTAAAAGAGTGCCTGTTACATTCATGTGAAAGAGGAAGGAAATGGACATTCTTTTCCTGGCCTGCTGTTCAAGGTAGAGTGAAATAGCTGTTTTGGTATATATTACTCCTGATGTGCTGGAATAGTATGCACTTGCCATAGCCATTTATTGAGATGGGGGTGTTTCTAAATGACCTCAACCATTACTGATAGGCCTTCATTAGGTTCACCCAGTGTGATTTTGAATTTTTTGCACAGCACTAACTTCTATTGAGCCATAAATGTCTTTTGAGTCTTGCCTGCATGTCAAATGCTGCTTGCTCTATTGGGGGGGGGGGGGAGAAGGAAAAGGTCAAAAGCCCCCATAGATGCCTGTATGTATTATTTATGATGCCATGTTGAGTAATTGACAGTGAATTGAAGAGTTGAAATAATTTTGTTTGTCAAGGTGCCAATTCAGACAACTCTTTCTGGTATTTATTTGCACATGTAATTTTACTTGCATGTGTTATGACATGGTGGAGCTTTTGGTCATGCAGTATGGAGGGTTAGGAGGAGGCAGAATTTGTTTATATAAGTAAAATATAGGTGAGAAACTTCTTTTCTTAAAAACTGCATCTACAACATTTACAACATATTATTAATGCATCTCTCAGGGAGAGGAGTTTTCCATCATGTTTAAAAGAAGCGGTGCTACGGCCGCTTCTAAAAAAGCCCTCCCTGGATCCCCTGGACCTTTTTTTTTTTTTTTTTTAAATATTTTTTATTAATTTCAACATAAACATACACAAATATAAACAATAATATAAAATAAAATAAAACAAACTTCCCCCTTCGACTACCCCCTGTGCACCCCCCCCCCATCCGAGACCATCTCATAATCCTTCATCCTCTTTCCAAAATTTTAATGATTCTTTTGAAGGCAATTGTCCCTTTCCCGATCTTAAAACATAATTCAAAAGGGGAGTCCATATTTCCCCAAAATCACTCTTCCTGGACATTCCCCTCTTTATTTTCATTTTACAAGTCAACATATCATTCAAAGCTAAATCCCAAATTTCTTTATACCACTCTTCTATTGTATAACTTCGTTGCCCTTTCCAATTTTTAGCAATCAGTATTCTAACAGGTGCCAGGAGGTTGTTTACCAGTTCTTTATTTATTATATTCTTGTTCCTACTATCCCATATTGCTAGTAGAGCTAACTTCGGGTTTAATTCCAAGCTACTTCCAATTATATCGCTTATTTCTTTACAAACCCTTACCCAAAATTTTTGTACTTGCTCACAGCTCCACCACATATGAAAATATGTCCCAACCTCCTGACACCCCTTCCAACAATTCTTGGGCAATTTTTTATCAATCTGGTGAAATCTCACAGGTGTTAAATACCATCTCCAAACTGTCTTATAATAGTTCTCCTTAATTCTAATCGACAATAACTTTAACATTCTTCCATTCCATATCCTCCCCCAATTATCTTCATTGATTTTCCCCCTTATATCTTCTTCCCAAACCTCTTTTATAACCTTAAGTGAGTCCTGAAATTCTTCCTCTATTAATATTTTATATATCCCACTAGTGAGTCCTTTCTTAGCTCTAGCTTCTTCTTTATCCCACGATTGTTCAATTAAATCTTCAAATCTTGTATTATTTCTACATTCCTTATTCTTTGTCCTCCATTCCTGTGTCCATTTTAACAATTGCAGACACTTGAACCACGCTATCTTTTGTCCTTTAAATAAGTCTTTAATATGCTCACTATCCTTCATCTTTTCCATCCAATTCCTTAATTTAATAATATCTTGTTCTTTCAGACTCGCTTCTATCTCTGATTTTAATACTCTTGGGAAGTTTCCCACTACTACAACTGGGGCAAGCGGAGAATCCCCTGGTATCAACTTTCCTCTATACTTCTCCCAGATCATTAATATATTTTCCAACAATGGGTTGTCCAGTACTTTCAATTCTTTCTTTTGCATTTTAGTAAAAAATATATTTCGCAGTTTACATTCCACCTTTACTGTTTGCGATTCTAACCATTCCAGGTCTTGTTCCCCTATAATAGCATAAATAACATATCTTAACTGGTTAGCAATATAATAATTCTTAATATTCGGAAGTCCTAAACCTCCTTTCTTTTGAGCCTTATACCATAACCCCTTATTTATCCTAGCTCTTTTATCCCCATTACAATAAGCATTAATCATATTTTGCCAACTTTTAATCTCAGCTACTGAAATTCTAATAGGTAACATTCTAAACAGAAAATTAATCTTAGGTAATATCTTCATTTTAATAACCGCTATTCTACCAAACCAAGAATATTTTAATTTTCTATATATCTGTAATTTCTCCCCTACCTCTTTTCTTAACCTTACAAAATTAAGTTCCTCTAATCTATCTAATTCTCTGTCTATATTAACTCCTAAATATCGTATTATGTTTTTATATCCTAATCCTAGATTAGCTTTACATTTCTCCATCTCTTCCTTGTTATAATTGTACAACATCATTTCTGACTTCCCCCAATTAACTTGTAATCCTGTAATTTCCCCAAATTCTCTCAAATGTTTCTGAATCAACTCCCCGCTTTTTAGGGGATCTTCTAATGTCAATAACGTATCATCCGCAAACATATTTACTTTTATCTTATCATTACTACCTATCCCCTTTAATCTTTCATCTTCCCTAATTACATTTGCTAAAATTTCTATAACTACTGCAAATAAGATCGGCGAGAGTGGACATCCTTGCCTAGTTCCTCGAGCTAGATTTATTTGTTGCGTTAACCCATCATTAACCATTATTTCCGCTTTATTATTTTTATACATCTGATTAATCACTCCCATAAATTTATTTCCAAACCCAAACGTTTTTAATATTATTTTTAACGCTGGCCATTCCATGCAATCAAAGGCTTTGAAAATATCTAAAGCTACTAATCCTGCTTTTAAATTCCTTTTTTTTTATAATATTTATTATATTTATAACTCTCCCAATTAAATTCGGCATTTTCCTACCTACAATAAATCCACATTGATCATTTTTTATATATTTAAAAATAAATGAACCCATTCTTTTAGCCATTATTGCTGAAAATATTTTTGCATCCGATCCCCTGGACCTTAATAACTACAGGCCAGTATCAAATCTTCCATTTTTGGGCAAGGTGATTGAGAGGGCGGTTGCCTTCCAACTCCAAGCAGTTTTGGATGACACTGATTTTCTAGACCCATTTCAAACCAGCTTCAGGGCAGGATACAAAGTTGAGACCGCTTTGGTCGCCTTAGTGGATGATCTATGCCTGAGTATTGATGGGGGGAGTGTGTCCCTGTTGGTACTCCTGGACCTCTCAGCAGCTTTCAATAACATCGACCATGGTATCCTTCTGGAGCGCCTGGGGGAATTGGGAATCAGGGGCACTGTGCTTCAGTGGTTCCAATCCTACCTCTTGGGCAGGTTCCAGATGGTGGTGCTTGGGGATAGCTGCTCTTCAAAGAAGGAGTTGCTATGTGTTGTACCACAAGGTGCCATCCTTTCCCCAATGCTGTTTAACATTTACATGAAACCGCTGGGAGAGATCATCCGGAGGCATGGGGCGGGGTGCTATCAATTCGCTGATGACACCCAAATATATTTCTTTATGCCTTCAATAACATCATCCGCTAAGGATAGTGTGTTTCCTCTGAATGAATACTTGGAGGCGGTAATGGGCTGGATGAGAAAAAACAAACTGAAGCTGAATCCAGACAAGACGGAGGTGCTTGCTGTCGAAGGCCACAACCTGGGTTTGGAGGTGTGTCAACCAGTTCTGGATGGGGTTACACTCCCCCTGAAATACTGTGTTCGCAGCTTGGGGATACTCCTGGATCCATCGCTCCAAATGATAGCCCAGATAGACATGACGGCCGGGAGTGCCTATTATCAGCTTCGGCTGATATGCCAGCTGCACCCCTTCCTAGAGTTGGAAGACCTAAAGACGGTAGTACACACGCTGGTAACTTCGAGGCTTGACTTCTGCAATGCGCTGTACATAGGGCTGCCTAAGTGCCTAGTCCGGAAACTTCAACTTGTTCAAAATATGGCAGCCAGGTTGGTCACCGATACATCTAGGGGTGACCATATTGCACCAGTTTTAAAATCACTTCATTGGCTGCCAATCAGTTCCCGGGCGAAGTATAAAGTGTTGGTTGTTACCTTTAAAGCCCTACATGGTTTGGGTCCAGGTTACCTGCGGGATCGCCTTCTCCCATATAATCCGCCCTGCACACTCAGGTCCTTTGGGAAGAACTTACTCCAATCAGCCAGAACTAGGCTGACGAGTGTTATCCAGAGGACCTTGTTTTCTACCACTCCCAGACTGTGGAATGCCGGAGAAGATTCAACAAATTAGCAGTCTTCATGAATTTAAGAGAGCCATGAAGACTGCTCTCTTCCTGCAGGCCTATCCAGTTGAATTTTAAGATGTTTTTAATGATATATTGGTTTTTATTGGTTTTTAATATCTCATCTATTTTGTGGTCTTTGTGTTTTAGATTTATTGTTGTTCCCCGCCTCGATCTGGAGGGAGAGGCGGGTTATAAATAAATATATTATTATTATTATTATTATTATTGGGGTGAATATTTTTATTTTTGAGGGGGTGTTGGTGTTGGCATGAACTATAGCACTGAGTGACTTTGAATTCTTTATATACCTAGAATAGATAAAAATCAAGTTGCTATGTTGGTTCAGAAGAAAAAAAAAGCAGTGAAGTAATGTTGTTTATCAGGGCCAACCAGTGTTACAGTATACTTTTTAAATTAAACAATCTCCTTTCTTAGAAAGGATTTCAAGAAGACTTTTATCTTAGCCCTGTTTGTAGATTCTCTCCCCTCCCCCCCCCCCCCCCACCAAGTACGTTTAAGATGGAAGTGCTTGCATAACTTTGTTAAGGGTAGGCCTACTACTGTTTCAAATTACACAAAGCCCTCCAGGGATAGGGCAGTAATAGAGAACGCTCCCTTTGAAAAAAAAATTAAACAAGTCATGTTTATCCCTAGTGTGGTTTGGAACACTCAGGTCCCATGTAAGACAGAGAGGCAAAAATAAACAGTCTTGATTTAGCAAAACAGGAGACAAATGTTAAGATAAGAAGCTAGATACAAAGTCCTATAATAGGTTCAAATTGGAAAGGTTTACACAAACTGAGAAGTATCTGTTGTCTCAGTGGTAGCAGTTTAATTGATCTGAACCTTTAGTGGTCGAAAGAATAAAAATGTTGCCATAACCAATATCGTCTGGTATTGGGTGAAAAAAGCATAATTTAGGGAAATCCTTCTTGATATTATGTCTGCTAGTAATCTAATTGGTAAAATTTAATATTGAAGTTAATACCTTAAAAGCAAACTTCAGATTAACTTTATACAACACTTTGTTATGCTGCAATGTTGAACAATAGATGTTAACTTTAAATATATTATTATTTGAATAATTTCATGAATAGAAGCAACTGTTTCTGTGCACACATCTTTTCTTTGTTTTCAACTGCAGCTTCTTACTGCATTGTACAAGATATGTACATTGTAGGATATGCCTGAATTCTCATATAGTGATCTGGAACTTGGAAGCCACATTGCATGTAATCACATATCCTTTACAGTTTCTGTTGGGTTCACCATATTACCTGATCAGGGTTATTCTGTATGACAGTTAGTTTGAAACAAGTATTTATGGAAAACCTGTATCTCTGAACCTTAATGGACAAATCTAGATAGCATGAAAAACCATTTGTGTGTGTTTAGTCCCCCCCCCCCCCTTTAATTATACTTCATTCATGCCATGTTGCTCTTAGATGCATAAGAGCAGGCCAGGCTGTTTTTTTCTTTCAAGCAGTTTGCAATTTACCCTAAAAATGTTGGACTGTTCACGTAAATCCTATTCCAACTGTATTTTTATTTGATTTTTAGTAGCTAGATTTCCATGCTTCTCCTTTTCCCCGTCTGCCTGCACCCCCACCAGCATTGCCCCACATTAAGCATACAAGAATACATAGTAGTTGCAAACAGAACACATTTTAAAAGAGTTCTAAGTTTTGTTCTAGGAGCATTGCCACTGCATCACCCAAGCCGTGCTGCATCACTCCTCACTGACCCTGTCCTCAGCCAGGTTTCCATGCTTTTACCTTCCCCGCTGTCATCACCCTACCCAACCCACAGTGCTCCCCACCTCTCCTCACACTGCCCTTTCCCCCTGTCCTCCTGTATCAAAATGGAGTTGCGGCTTTTAAACCCTTGGAAGTTTGTAGGAACAGGACAAAATTGCATACACAGGTTCCCCTCCTAGGTGAGGCACCTGATGTACAAGCAAACCCCTGCATGATTACAAACGTGTGAGCAAAAACACTTTGGGCTGAAATAGGGGTGGCGGTTCTAAATACTTGAATGTTTGCAGGAATGTGACAAAATTCCATACACAGGTTCCCCTTGTGGGGAGGCATCTGAGGCAGAACTGGGTGCGGCTATGCCTCTCCATGGGAAACGTGGGGATTTGATGCTTTGGAAGTTTGCAGAGCATACCACCAAGAGAAGGGTGAGGTTGGAGAGCGAAATCTGTTGCAAGGCAGATCTTGGAAATAGAGATCACCTGACAGGAGCAGAGCATTGGCAGTGGTTTTGACTGCTCTTGCCAGATGACTGTAGGTAATCTGTTTAAATCATTCTGGAACGCCAGACAACACAATATGCTACGATAGTTTACACAAGCCTCATTGCAGACCAGGGCTTATCAGGGTGGCCAATTCAGAAAAATAAACCATCATGGCTTATTGTGTCATGTGAAGCCAAAGAAGAAAACCAGCCATTTCCCCCTACATCATATCCTTCTGTATTTTTATTTTGATTCATTTATTTTGCATAGACTTGGATACATTTCCATTAGAGTTATTTTCATCACTAGCCAAATGCTTAGAGGACTCTGCCATACCATCCTGGTTATGCTGCATCATTCATTATCCTCCATTTGAAGATAGTGTAAGAATTGAACAACAGCTGATTCTGCCAAATTGCTCAATTTTTTGTTTTCTATAAATCCTACTGATAGTGTTGTGATAAATGAATGTACAGGCTATTGGTCTACATACAAGGGTTACATATGTGTGAATAGTCCAAGCTTAGTTGCTAGGAGACAGTAATAATTGGACATCTGTCTAGAGACAACTAATGGATGGAAGACTGGCCTTTTGAAAAATAGCCATTTATTATTGTGGCAGTTTATTAAACATTTAGCAAACCCAAATGTATTGGTTTATTTATTTAGAATTCTTATGCCCTGTCATTTCTCCCTAAGGAGCATGGAGTAGCTTACAATATTAATAAAAGAAGTACCAATAAAACAACCATAAAATCTTACTATCATACTAAAGGAATTGAAATAAAACAACAATCTAACCTAACACAGACAGGAGCCAAATGTATAAATAGGTCTTTAGGTTTAAAGATAGTCACAGAGGGGTCTCATTGCTCCTCTCCTGGAAGGAAGTTCCACAGATGGGGGGCTGCCACTTAAGTCCCTGCCTCCTCACATCATTTGTGTGTGTGGATACTACGAGCAGGGCATCTCCTGTTGCTCGAACAGCCCAATTGCCTGGTAATGGGGGAGGCGCTTCCTCGAATTGTGAAATAATGTACTAGAGTACAGTTATTAGAATGGCCATGATTATTATTTTGCAATGTCGGTTGACTGGAAACTCATATGAATTTTATTAGGATTTCTAAACTTAGTTAAAATGTTTACTTCTTGTGTTTGCCTACGTGAAGCCAAGAAGTAGATTCTTGCTCATTCTTCAGTGACTGGGTTCACAATGTGACAAGCCACAGTATCAGGTTTTATTGAACAGTGGATTGTTGAATCTTGAGTTGTAGTGTTGTGTGAACCCAGCCACACAAATTAATCATGGTTTGTTAACTACGAGCAACCCATAAAGAGAACCTATAGTTTGTTGTTGGCTTGTGAACTGTGTGTTTTTTTGTAATTAACAAATCATGCTTTGATAGCGCAGCTGGATTCTCACAACTCAACAACCTACAATTCAATGACCCATCCTCAACCTGTATTCTGGCTTGTTTTGTTGTATGAAACGGGTCAATATGTCCCTTGTCTATCTTTCTTTTTTGTAGTGTAGGTAATGCTATGTGTTGAGTCTTAGTTGTCATTATGTGTGAATGCTGCACTCTGGTTTAATTATGGGTTGCTAACTACAAAGAACCCAGGAAGAGAAACGATAGTTTGTTGTTGGGTTGTGAACTCTGGATTGTTTGTGGCTAATAACCTATAGTTAAGCCACAGTGCATGGTTCACATGTAACAGTAACCCACGATTCAACAGCAACCCATGCTCTGGATTGTTGTTACATATGGACCAGGTTAGAGTCCTTCCCCCTGCCCCCACATCCCTTCAGGAATAATGCTAGAGGATAGCTGGAGCTGTACAAGCATAGACAGTTTTCCTCCAGGGAAAGTCACAGAATCTATACATTATTGCTTGCCCCACCAAAATTCTTGGATATAACTTTAGTTATGAGATAGCTTCTCAGCATTAAATTGTTTTTATTTAGGTTATACTTTGGGTAATTTTAGTGAGACCTTTTACAGTTCTGTTGCAATTTAAGTGGCAAACAGTCATTGTACCTTGGTAATGAAGCAGGTCTCTACTTGGAATCTTTAAAATGTTAGCTGCACTAGTAATTATACAAGGCCTGAAGTTCTTTTATTTCACATATGAAAATAAATGGATTTTACAAGTCCAAATTTTTGAAATGCCGTATACTGGAAAAGTCACCATTGTTTAAACTGGTTTAATAGCACTAATGGTGTGCTTGGAGCAAAGCCACAAGCAAATATAAAGCTTAATTACTACACTGAAATGGCAGTACTTTGGCTCTGCTGTAGACAAGAAGTGCTACTGTGTGAAACAAAACATTCTAATCTAGTTTAGCCTTGCAGATAAATTTGCTTATCCATACCCGCATCACTGGAGTTCTGTACCATTCATGTGGTATGCTTGAGTAGGTTGAGCTTCCTGCAGTTTAAGAGATGGAAGAAAGGAGGAGGATGGCACCATAGTAGGAAGTGCAAATGCATTGGTCCTGATCAGTTGAGAAGGGCAGGCATGTATATTTTAAATCACTGCTTTTTCAAAAGAGAAGTGGGGACTTAATCTTTTCTTGATCTGTACCTATGAAAAGCAAGTGTGACATTCTCCGTTGATGCAGTGTGTGTATGCTTGCATTTTGTACCCAAATTCAGAACATTAAATGAGTAGTGACCCTAAACTTCTCCTGCTGTCAGATACATTTTGGGATGGGGTGGGTGGGGTGAATGAATAACTGCGAACTTAAGTGTCTCAAACTCATTACTTAAGTACCATAAGCACTATTTTTGCTCAGGAGTATTACGTCACAAAGGACTGTGTACTGATATTTAGAGTAAAGCTGCAATGTCACTTACAGAACATTAGCTTAAATTCATGATGTATTTTATTTCACAGCCATATGTATTTTATTTCACAGTTACCTAATTTTCTTCATGCATGAGTGTGGTTCTAATTCTCTTGAGGCTGGAGCAGATATAGGGCCAGTTCGTATGATCAAAATACGCTACCTTTGCTAGTTTAAATTGTGGTGTGTGTTGGGCATATGTGGGGGTGCAATTTCCATAATCACTGCTTGTCGTGGAGCTTGTCGTGTTGTATGAACCTGGGTGGTATGGCTTGTTAGAGGGGGAAACAACCCTCCACTAACCCATGGTCTGTAGTAGGGTTGTTGGGGGTTACTTTCCTGCTCTTGCTCCATCAGGCCATGCTGTCTGGATTTGGACAACACGACAAACTGTGCTTCGGTGGTGATTATGGAAATTGCATCTGGTATTTGTCGTGATTTAAATAAACATATTTTGATCAGGTAAACCAGTCATTACATTGGCTTCCTCTAAAGCATAGTTTTGCAAATGTGGAGTCAGCCTCAAGAATGCTATCTCTATTGACTAGATTTGCATGATTACAGAGGGAAAATAAGTCACGATGTCTTATGTTCCCTCCCAGCACATACAGGTAGTGAACCACCTAATTAGCATAATTACCGGTGCTGGGTGCATGTTGTTGTGATGTCTGAACTCAGCGATGGTAGGTGGCTGGGGTGATTTACAAGCCACCCTGAAAGCCATGACTTGTTCTTGGGTTTCAGGGTCGGTTGCAAACCATCCAGCCTTGCTGGGTTTGGATGTCATGACACCCTGGGTTTGGTAAGGGTAATTATGCTAATTAGGCATCCCACAACCAGCATAAGCCATTCTCTTCTTCCTCCCCTCCATTTCATAAATTCCTCCTTCCCTTCCCTTTTCAGCCTTAACCCTGGCCGGGTCTACATCTGCATTAACCCCTGCTATGGTTAATGTTAACCAGTGTTCCCATCTTAACCAGAGTTTGAAATGGGTTTGTCAGTCCTAGTTAAGATGGGAACTTTAGGTGGCGTTAAGCACAGTTGATGTCAGTAGAGTTGAATTGCCAAACCAGGGTTAAGGTTGAGAAACGTGTCCAGGGGATGGGGCACAGTGTTTGTTCCTGAAGCTGGTTCTTGATTTACAAATTTCTTATTCAAATAATTTAAAACCAATGATTTGTTTAAAACCAAAGATTTATACACAACCACTTGTACTTTACACTTTTCAGGGGGCAGTATAACATCCGCACTGAACCAAAGCTCTGAGCTTTTGCTGGTGTTAAGTGCTCTTGTAATTCTTTCCCCCCCTTCCCTCCATTAAACAAACCTGGTGTTATTATTGGCATAAGCAAATGCATTACCTGAATTGTAGCAAGTAAACATAGACCAGGTTCACCTGATCAAGTCACCCATGGGCTGTAGTAGGATTATTGGAGGGTTGTTTCCTCCTCCAACGTGCCACACTGTCTGGATTCGGATGACATGACAAACTGCAACCAGGCAGTGATTATTCAAATTGTGCCCGGCACTCACTACAATTGTGCCCGGCACTCTACTCCTTGTAGAGATACAAGTGTGTATGTATTTATTAAAAGTATTTTTATTGACTTTTTCCTAAATGCATAGTTCCAAAAAAAAAATGTTGACCATAGACCATAGAAGTGTTGACCATAGACCAACCATATGCTGCTGCTGCTTCTACATAGAACATAGTCATGTATTGTCATGTGGTTCTAGGAATGATTGTAATTTCTGAATCTGAATAGGTTTAAAAAGTTACACAAACCTGTATGGATTTATCTATTTCAATAGGTCAGAACTGTGTAAGGCATAGAACTGCTGACCTAGTTCCACCTAAGCAGAAATTCTGTGTGATGCAAATGAAAATATCAGCTAAACTGTCTTGTGATGCATCTGACCTGAAATGAGACCAATTTAGGATGATTGAAGCTGTTATCTTTTGTTTCAATTTTTAGATGTTTCTAATTTGGAAATGGAGCTCTCATTTTCCTAACCTTGAACACTAGCAATTAGCATATTCTAGGTAATTCTTCTAGTGGTGATTCTGAACTTAATAGTGTCTCATCTCTTTCCATCATGGTTTTCACCACTTGTCTGTACAAACCTGTACTTAAAAAGAAATCCTGTTTTAAAACATGGACACATCAAATGTATCTGCTTTGTTGAAAAATGGATTTTGTTGTGTGACTGGGAGCGAAGGGCTTCTTCTCAGAACACTGCATTCGAGGCAGGGAGATGAGAACCACTGGCTGTGGGGGAAGAGTGGAGTCTGAGATCTGTAATTCTAAATCACACTTGTAACCCTCTGTTTTCTAAAACCACATATGCAACTTCAGTGAAGTGGGGAAGCAGGCCTTGAGTTAGTGTGCCCTCCCCCAACTTTATTAGAAACGTGTGTTAACATATGTGGATGCCTGTTGATTGGCCCATTTTTGGAGCACATAGATCATAACATAAAACTACATTCTGGAGTTGCCTGTGAACTGAATCAGACTTGTTTTTTATGATTTGCAATGCAACTTTGGCTATATACGTTGTCTAAAAACCTACCAGGAGAAAAGTTTTTTAGCTGTTGTCTTGACTACAAAATGCAATTTTGTTTGAAAAGATGAAACCTTGATTATGCATATAAAGAAGTGCAATTAATTAGTATTTTCTTCAAGATGAGTAAATGGGAATCTTAATGAGAGTGAGTTAGAGTTGTCACTCAGTGACCTTATTAGACCTTGTGAGTCTGGATATCTGAGGTTGGAGATTGACCTTTTAGCTTTGGTTGATTTGACTAATTGCTGGAGAGAATTTGAATACATTCTTCTTCGTGGTCTCTGTGCATCACACACTGTGGGCTCGTGCCGGTGCCAAGCCTCACTTCGGAACTTCTAAAAGCTTAGAAACTATTGGCGGGAACCCCTCCCCCACCGTCCTATTGCGCATGCCTGGGTTCCCGCCTACCTCAGTTCTTTTTCGACCGCCTTGCTGGTTGCCTCACTAAGGACTTCTCTAATCCGTTAGTTGCTTAGATTGTTATTGTTATTATCACCTTACCTTCCTTTCTCTCTGCTTTCTTCTTATTCTTCCTCTCTAACTTTCCTGTAGCTCTTAATTCGTCTTTCCTAAAAAAAAAAAAAAAAAAAAAAAAAAAATTTAATTATATTATTATTATACTTTATCTTATTGTATATATTATATAGTGTTGTAGTCGCAACCTCGCCTTTAGGGCGCTGGATTGCGGGGGTCCTGAGGGGACACAACCGCTAACCCCCCCCCTCCCCTTCCCCAGTTGCCCCTGAATTTTTCCCGCCTCGGGACATCTCAAGATGGCGTCGCTGTTTAAGAATTGCTCGGGCTGTAAGGCCAAGCTCACGCTGTCCGACGGTCACGCAAAATGCCTACTCTGCTTGGGAGAATCCCATATTGTGGATACATGCCCGCACTGCCTGAACTTTTCCAGGCAAACGCGGAAGAATAGAGCGAACAAGCTCCGGGCGATGCTCTGGAAAAAGGCTTTAGAAACCGTCGACATACCAGCCCCGGTACCGGGCTCGGTACCGAGGGAAACGCCGACTCATTCACGTTTGATCCCGGCGGAGGCAAGTTCCCGCCCTAAGAAGTCGAAGCCCTCCCTTCCCACGGACGTGGGCAAGGTGAAGCGGCCTAAGAAGGATCCGAAGACCGGGGAAAGCAAAGGATCCTCAAAGAAGGAGAAGAGGAAAGCGCCTTCGGAGTCGAAGCACCCGGCACCGACAGCCCAGGCACCGAAGAAACTCAAACATACGCCGAAAGCATCTTCGGTCCCGACGACTTCACCGGTACCGATGAGTGGGCGGATGCACTCACCACCGGCATCGGTATTGATACCGATTGCCTGGCCCTCGACACCGACGACGCCGGTACCGGCCCGCGTAGTTTTGCAATCTTCGGTACCGAAAGCACGTAAACCATCGGCATCAAAGGAGGACTCCCTACCGCATCATCCCGCCGCGTCACTCTACCCGGGGTCACATGTTGGCTCGGAAGCGGGAGACCTTGCTTTTGATCCTCTTTCAGCGGAGTCACCATTGCGCTCTCCATCGCCGTTTCCGACTACGGAACCCCACCAGTACACACCGTTACGGGAAGACGAGTGGGACCGGGGCTCCTCACGCTCGGTACGCTCGTGGGCCGCACAGGCACCATACCTTCATAGGAAACCGTTGTACGATCAGTACACAGGGAGGAGGCTTGATGTAGAGGAGCCGACTTTTGTGCCGCCCCTGCCGCCCAGATGCCCACCGTCAGCTACTGTTTCGGCTCCAGAACAGATTGAGCACCCGCCAGATCCAGCCCTTCCACCTCTGGGAGCCATGGAAATTAGGGCACCACGATCGCCGACGGACGAGGATTACGTGTCGGATTCTTCTGACGTATCAGACAGTGCACTGCCGACCTCACCAGCTCCACCAGATGAAGTGGGTACTGACAAGCGGGCCTCGCCGTCAGTAGAAGTGGTCTCGTTTCTCGACCAAATGCAGCGGCTGGCACAGTCGTTAGGAATCGAAGTTCCTGACTCCGACAACCCAGAAACCGACATGATGTAATGTACGGGGAATCAAGTTCGCCATTAGCGATGCCTCTCCTGCCTACACTACGGCGCACGCTGAGGGATTCGTGGCAGTCACCGGCCACTACAGGTCCGGTGTCCAAGCGGGTGGATGCTCTCTACAAACTTCAAGAGAAGGACGCTGGGTTCCTGATGCAACATCCCAAGCCGAACTCGGTGATAGTGGAGTCGTCGCAGGGCCGCTCCACAAGGTCACAAACAACACCAATTGACAAAGAGGGCAGAAAGTTAGATGCGTTTGGCAGAAGGGTTTACTCGTCGGCTGCGTTAGCAGTAAAAATCGCAAACTATCAGGCCCTCATGGCCAGATATCACTTGTTTATTTGGGACAAGGTGGCGACTTTACATAACCATCTCCCTGATGATATCAGACCTGCGGCGCAGGTCTTCCATCAGGAGGCCGTCGCCCTCGCTAGACAAGAGCTCAGTTCGGCCCGGCACTTGACGGACTGCCTGGCAAAGTCAATGGTGGCATCGGTGGCTTTGCGCAGACATGCGTGGTTGCGCTCCTCAAGTTTACCACAGGAGTCAAAATCACGCATAGAAGATCTTCCGTTCGACGGAGAAGGGCTTTTCAATGCTAACACGGACACACAGATGGACACTATACAAAAGGCGCGTGTCACTGCCAAGAAGATGGGATTCTACCAACAAGCACCGTCTTCAGCATACCGGCCGCGACGCTGGCCGCGACAACAATTCTACCCGCAGCGCCAGACTCCGTTCAGGCACCAACAACAACAACAGCAACACACCCAGTTCCAATCTTCGTACCAACAATTCCGTCCGCAACGGCAGTTCTCCCAAAATAGGAACAGACAGCATCGTACTAGACCAGACCCCAGCCCCAAGCAACGTCTTTGACTTGGCCCCGGTCCCATTTCAGTTGCCCCTACGCTTCCACAGCAGACTGCGCCCATTCTACAACGCATGGACCCGCATTACTACGGACAGATGGGTCCGGCAGATCATCCTTCGGGGGTACTGTATAGACTTTGCAAGTTCCCCACCAACGGGAACGCTGAAGTTCACTCCCTCTTCGGCAGTCTTGCAACGGGAGGTGTCGACTCTGCTCCAGAAGGGTGCGATAACAAGGGTGCACATCTCGGACAGGGGCAAAGGGTTCTACTCCCGGTACTTTACAGTCCCGAAGAAGGATGGTGGGTTAAGGCCCATTCTGGATCTGAGAATGTTAAACGAATTTCTGTCGACCATCAAGTTCAGAATGATAACCTTAGGCGCAGTCCTTCCATTACTCCGGCGAAATGCGTGGTTCACCCTTGTGGATCTAAAAGATGCCTACTTCCATATCCCCATCTACCAACCCCACCAACGGTTTCTAAGATTCATCATAGGCGCGGAGATATTTCAGTTCATCGTCCTACCATTCGGGCTCAAGTCTGCTCCCAGAGTGTTCACCAAATGCATGGCAGCGGTATGCGCTTATCTGCGCTCGCGAGGAGTAGAACTGTACCCATACTTGGACGATTGGCTGATTGTCTCCACATCCCGATCGCAGGCAAACATAGACGTCACGACGGTTACAACCTTACTGAGTTCATTAGGCCTCGTGGTGAACATGGAGAAATCCATTTTACAACCAACACAGACAATTCAGTTTGTGGGCGCACTCCTCGACTCAAAACGTGGAAGAGCGTTCCTTCCCCAGGAAAGACGCATCAGAATCCACAGAATGGCTCAAAAGGTTATGGACACACGTTCTCACAAGGTCATTACCCTTCAAAAACTATTGGGACTGATGGCATCCACAGTTCATGTCGTGCGGTGGGCCCGCCTCAGGATGCGGCCTCTACAGACATTTCTCCTCACAGTATTCGATCCTCTACGCCAACAGAACACGATGAGGGTGCTTACCCCCGACCGGTTACAGCAGTCGCTTCGCTGGTGGACCATCCCGGAGAATCTGCAAATAGGTCTTCCCTTTCTGGACGCGCCCCCATCCATGTCAATAACGTCGGACGCTTCGCTGCTGGGTTGGGGAGCGCATTGCGGTCATCTGACGGCGCAAGGGGAGTGGTCCTCCACGGAGAGGAAGCACCACATCAATTTCTTGGAGCTACTCGCAGTTCAGAATGCCCTGCTAGCCTTCCAGAACTATGTGTCATACCACCACCTTCAAATTGTGTCGGACAATATGTCAGTGGTCTGGTACGTAAACAAGCAGGGCGGAACTCGGTCCAAGAAGCTACTAGAGCTAACACTACACATCTTCGATTGGGCTATCTCCCGGGGGATCAGATTATCTGCTGTCCATATAGCAGGTACAGACAACACACGAGCGGATGATCTCAGCCGACAATTTTCGAGTTCTCACGAGTGGGCACTCTCAGCACGCGCAATCTCGATTCTATTTGGTCGATGGGGAACCCCGACCCTGGACGTGTTCGCCTCTGCGGACAATGCTGTGTGCAGAGATTATTGCTCCAGGGCAGGAAATGGACAGGACTCCCTTGGGGACGCTCTCAACACGCCCTGGGGGCCAGGCCTTGTTTATGCCTTCCCGCCCTTCCCACTAATTGCCAGGGTGGTGGCGATTCTACAGCAGGGGGAGACGGACGTCATACTAGTCACCCCATGGTGGCCGAGACAAGCCTGGTTCTCCCCTCTCCTTCGTCTAGCAGACAGGGAATTTCTCCGCCTACCAAAGACAGCCGATCTCATCACAATGGACAGGGGTCGCATACGCCATCCGAACCTAACAAAGCTGAATCTGACGGCGTGGCGCATCCGACGCGGTGGCTTCACCTAGGTTTACCACTACCTGTACAAACCATCCTAAGAGAAGCCATAAGGCCATCCACCCGGATATCGTATGCCAGGAAGTGGAGCAAATTTGTCGCTTACGCTAGACAAAACAGCGTAACCCCACGTTCCTGTGACATTGGGCTAATCCTCTCATTCTTAGTGACTCTCCACGAGGCAGGGTTGCAACAAACGTCTATAAGGGTCTATCTGGCAGCCATCTCATCTAGCCATGATCTTATTCAAGGATACTCTGTTTTTTCCCATCCGCTCTCTAAGCGTTTCCTGAAAGGCCTCCGAAACCTTCGACCACCATCACGATCCATAGTTCCACAGTGGAGTTTGTCGGTCGTCTTAGCTGCTTTAACAGACAAACCGTTCGAGCCTTTGGCAACGGTGGACTTGCGGCTACTGACTTTGAAGGTGGCGTTCCTTGTGGCTATCACCTCGGCGAGGCGTGCATCAGAACTCTGTGCACTGATGCTGGATCCGCCTTATACACAGTTTTTCAGAGACAAGGTCGTTCTTAGGCCGGGTCCTCACTTCAAACCTAAGGTGCTCTCACGATTTCACGTAAGTCAGGACATTGTCCTCCCTACCTTCTTTCAAGACGCCTCGGATACCATCGGGTCAAAATTGCACTCTCTCGACGTTAGGCGTGCGCTGGCTTTTTACAAGGACAGGACTCGTATTTTGCGTAAATCCAAGAGTCTGTTCATTTGCTATGGCGGAAAGTTGAAGGGACAAGCGGTGTCAGCACAGCGTTTTGCCAAATGGGTTGTACGTGCTATTTCGCTCAGCTATGAATTAGCGAAGAGAGACATCCCAACGGGACTGAGATCGCACTCCACAAGAGCAATGGCGACATCTACAGCTCTTGACAAGGGTGTTTCCATCCCAGATCTATGTAAGGCCGCCACGTGGTCGACAGCCTCCACGTTCGTGCGTCATTACAAGCTGGATGTCCGGGCAAGGAACGATGCTAGCTTCGGCCAAGTGGTCTTGTCATCCATCCTACAGTGAAGTCCAGTCAGCGAGTCTACCCTCCGCCGGTAAGTGTTTGCTGGTTACTCGCCCATAGTGTGTGATGCACAGAGACCACGAAGAAGAAATGCAAGTTGCTTACCTGTAACTGTAGTTCTTCGAGTGGTCATCTGTGCAGTCACACAACCCTCCCACCGTCCCCTCTAGACTTCGCTTTTAGAGGTCTACGAGTGACATCGCCATGCCACTATTCTGTTCTTGTTAAGTAGTTTTTTCTGTAAGACTACCTCGGTATTGGGCCGTTTAGGCGGTCTCATGGAACTGAGGTAGGCGGGAACCCAGGCATGCGCAATAGGACGGTGGGGGAGGGGTTCCCGCCAATAGTTTCTAAGCTTTTAGAAGTTCCGAAGTGAGGCTCGGCACCGGCACGAGCCCATAGTGTGTGACTGCACAGATGACCACTCGAAGAACTACAGTTACAGGTAAGCAACTTGCATTTTTTCTTGACTGATAATCTTTAGGATCATCTTTTACCTTTCTATTAAGCAGTTCAGATTATCTAACTGGTGATGAAACCTAGGGTGTCATCTGTAGAGCTAGACTGGGACACCTGCAGCCTTCTGGATCGCACAGAAAGGGTTCAGTGGGATGGGTGGCAGAGAAAAGGAGCAGTATACAATCCTAAAAACTCCACCCACTGTTGGCTGTAGCCTAGTTGACTTCCCGTGGATTAATAGGCCTTCATAAGAAAAAACATTCCCCACCCCTGGTCTAGAACATGTGAGAACCTAGTCTGTTTGAATGTTGATTCATGAATAATCCCTGAACTACTTGGGAATTCTCTCATTCTAAAAGTATTCTGAAAGTGATGTATTGATAAATGGGAGAATCTAATTGATAAGTTGATACTACTTAATGCATTATGGACATATTTATTAAAGTTGTGTGTGAATTAATGAAACAGTAGTTCTATAGGCAAGTGTGTTTCTGTTGCAATTTCAGTTTATTTAAACCAAGGATGGGGAACACATACAGGCCCAAATATTTGGAGAGCCCACTCCCATTAACACTTGCCAGCATACCCAATGATGAGGGCTGATGGGAGTTGAAGCCAAAACATCTGGAGGATCACATGTTGCCCATTCTTGGTTTAAACCAATTCACTAATTTACTGTAGATACGACTGTTTAACATTTGCTTTAGAGTAATTTGAATGATTTTAATTTCAATATATTGAGTTGGAATGCAGCTAGTATACCAGTCCCATTTTTCTGTACGTTAGAGTAAAATTTTAACAAGAATTCATATTGTTTATAGGAAAAGCTGTTTACATAGTGCTCTTGGTCAACTTGGCAGTTTCCGCAGAAGACAAGGCCTGACACAGCATGGAGACGAAATAGATCTTCAGTATAGAAAAGTAAATGTAACAATTTGTTTGAAATCATATGGGCATCAGAACCCGGTATATTATAGTTGTGTGATGAGTTTATGCTTACTAAATTTGGAGGATCCTCGTAAAATTATAAATATTTGGATTCCTCTGAGTTAACCTGTTTAGAGCTCATTTAATTTTGTATTGTGGATGTATGTAACAATAACTTTCTTGTAATGCTGCTTGCAATGTTGCATCTTGGATGAATTTGTAAGCACACAATCTTTGAACTTTTTTTAAAATAGGGTACTCTGATTTAGTAAGCTGAAGTTTTCCAGCTTGCACGTAATGAACCCTCATTTGGTGGGATTTTGGAATAGCTTGGAGAGTGTTTTCCTATTTACCCCTCTTAATAAAATAATAGGATGAAAAGATGTCATCCAGTGCATTCTCACAATTTATAAATCTGTGATATTCCTGATGTTGGGTATATATACTGAGCTTTGCTAAGCAGTAGCAGAAAACAGCTTCCAATATACTTTCAGTTCATTTTTGAAGGAAACTTTATTTGTCACTAAACTGAGGCAACTAGATTATTAAACATGGCTTATTTATTTATTTATTTATTTCTAATCAGCAATTTTGCACTACATGAGAGAGAAAATAAAAGAATTAAGGCAGGTGATGGCTGCTAGGCAGGTTCTATCATGCGGATAAATTACACTGCTGAATAATGCCATATTAAGCTAGCTAAGTGCAATAAAGGCTCAGTTCAGATGTAATGTTAAATCATGGCTCAGCATTACAAGAATGAGCTGCGGTGAGCCTCTGGCTCATGTGCTCCCTGTGGTTTATTCAATGTGCACTTTATTTTAAAAAAAGCTAGGATTCGAAACAATGTTTTGATCCTTTATTTTTAACAAAATGTTTTCCTGAGTTTGGATGTAACAGAAAAACTGTTTTATAGGACACTGTAAAATTGAAACTGAAAGTGTTTAATCCTATGCATGTGTACACACAGAGGCACAAGAAGAGAAAAGGGGAGGAGGGAGTGCATGAGCTTGAAGCTTGCCATGGCTTGTTCTCACTTTGAAATTAGTTACTCTTCTGAAGAACTTCGAAAGAATTTTTTTCCAGAGTTGTGGATGGTACATAATGCATATGTTCTAATAGTATTATTCTTTCTCTCCTTTTAAAGCTTTCTGCCTGAAACAATTAACTTCAGGGAGTGCAGGATGACAGAACGTGGAATAAAATGGCCTTGTGAGTATTGTACATATGAAAACTGGCCATCTGCAATCAAATGTACCATGTGCCGTGCTCAAAGACCTAGTGGAACTATTATCACAGAAGATCCATTCAAGAGTGGTTCAAGTGATGTTGGTAGAGACTGGGATCCTACAAGTATTGAAGGAGGCAGCAGCCCTTTGATATGTCCAGATTCCAGCGCAAGACCAAGAGTTAAGTCATCCTACACTATGGAAAGTGCAAGTAAGTGGTCATGCCACATGTGCACATACTTGAACTGGCCTCGTGCAATAAGATGCACTCAGTGCTTGTCTCAGCGTAGGACCAGGAGCCCCACAGAATCCCCTCAGTCTTCAGGGTCTGGTTCAAGACCTGCTCCTTTCTCTGTGGATCCTTGTGAGGAGTACAATGATAGAAATAAATTGAATATGAGGACGCAGCATTGGACTTGTTCCGTTTGTACATATGAAAACTGGGCTAAGGCCAGAAAATGTGTTGTCTGTGATCATCCAAGACCCAACAACATTGAAGCAATAGAATTGGCAGAAACAGAAGAGGCATCTTCAATAATAAATGAGCAAGACAGAACTCGGTGGAGGGGCAGCTGTAGTAGTGGTAATAGCCAAAGAAGATCACCTCCTACAACCAAACGGGAATCCGAAATGAAAATGGACTTTCAGAGAATTGAGCTGGCTGGAGCAGTTGGCAGTAAAGAAGAACTTGAAGTTGACTTCAAAAAACTAAAGCAAATAAAAAACAGAATGAAGAAGACAGACTGGCTGTTTCTCAATGCTTGTGTTGGTAAGCTCTTTGTCATATTTCATGTTCAAGTGAAGAAGCATGGTGTTTATAGGTTAAGATATGGAACAAAAAGTTTCTAAAGCTTTTTATCAACAAACTGCCCTGTATGAATGGCAATGCATCTAAAAATGTGTTGCCCTTTGTAGGATGGCAAGATGCCACTTAGAATCAGCAGCTGCAGTTCACAAGTGTTTGTAAACAGTGCAGTTCTTACCAAGTGTGTAGCTGTCAGTTAAAAATAACAGATATGTATCTCTTGTAGCTCTTAATGCTAACTGAGTTGTAACAAATATTTTTAATCTGATCATAGTAATAAATATTTTTTTTTCTTAAATAGTCTAGCATATTATAAAAAGTAAAGTTTATGCCTTTAAATTATCTTTAATAAGATTGGTGCCAGTAAGAATCTTTCCCCCAAAGGCTAACTAGAGTGGAGTGTATGTGTGTGACTTTTGTTGGGATCACAGTTGGGAGGGAAAGATTAAACCTCTCCTCACTGCGTTCTGTGTTCCTTATGAAAATTGCTCCCCTTCCTAGAAGTGTCCATTTTAAAAAATAATCTTGGACGTCATTGCTAACAACATATTTGCCATCACATGTAGCATCACAATTATGGAGAATAAGGCTATCAGTGGCTACCAGAGATGATAGCTATATATTACCTCCAGCATCAGAAGAAGTATGCCTCTCAGTATGAGTGGCTGGGGAAGATGGACAGAAAGACTATTGCATTCCTGCTTGTGGGCTTCCCATAGACATTTGGTTGGGCACTGTGGGAATAGAATGCTGGACAAGATAGGCCCTTGGTCTGATCCATGACAGCTGTTATGTAGTTTGAGCTTCGGTTTCAGCAGGGTATCAGAAATAGATGGCTGGATTTTGAAGACGAATTTGCAGGAAGAGAAAGGTAGCATCACATAATTGTTTTGGGAGGCAGCCCCAAGCATTAGAGGCAGTGGGGAGAAAGGGTGAGAATGGGAGTATTTTTTCATAGCAACACCAATATACAAAGCACTGTCAGGAAATCTTTTTCTGTGGGAGATGGATTCTCTCCTAATAGGGTTCAATCAGACTTCATTATACTTGTATACTTACTGAAACCAATGGGACAACTTAGTAACGGGTAACTCAGGTCACATTGATTTTAAGCATGACTAAATTTATAAATCTAGATGCAACCCATTTTTTTATCCTGAGTATTTGAAAACCTAGTAATGCATTAGAAACAATGTTCATTGCCATTTTTCTCTTTTATAGTAGTATACACAAACAACGACTTCTGATGAATATTTTTTAAAACCTGTCATGAGTAGAACAATTTCTTCCTCACTTGAAAAACAAGAATGTTCTATATAATATTTATTATATAGATGTTTAGCTTGGAGTGCTGGTATTTGAGAAATTTGCAATTTAATATTTGTGTCTGATATGAATACCTAATATTTCTGTAATGGTAGTACTGACTTGTGACAGAATAATGTAACAAACCCAGCTTATGATATATGTAATTGTAATATGCTAGGTTTGCAAACTCTGCTCAGTTGCCCAAGGCAAGTAAGACTTCCTTCTAGTTGGTCAAGCAAAGAAGGTACCCATAAGATATTGTTTTCTATAGAGCTTATTTATAGACTTTGAGGACACCGTCCTTTGCACCCTAAAAAGAGCAAATGATAGACAGTTATTACTTTTTAGGTTCAAAATGCAAGTAACTCTAAGGATTTTAGGACATTTTGATCTTTTTTTAAAAACAATTTTTTTTAATTTCCAAATTAAAACAACATAATACATCATAATACAACATACAATACAATACATAACCTACAACCCCCTCCCCCCCCGTGCTCCCACCCCCCCAGGAGACCAACATTTTCCCATTTATTCATCCTTCCAAAATTGTAATGATTCTTTTGAAGGTATTTGCCCCTTCCCCGTTCTTAACACATATTCCAAAAATGGACTCCATATATTTCCAAAATCATTCTTCCTGGACATTCCCCTCATTCTTTTCATTTTACACGTTAACTTATCATTAAGTGCCAAATCCCATATTTCTTTATACCATTCTTCTATTGTATAAATCCCTTGCCCTTTCAGTTTTTAGCAATCATTATTCTGACGGGAACCAGGAGGTTGTTTATCAATTCTCTCTTGTTTATATTCTCATTTCCTTTATCCCATATTGCTAGTAGAGCCAGCTTTGGGCTTAATTCCAGTTTACTTCCAATTATTTCACTTATTTCTTTGAACAACGAGGGCCAGGAGGTTGTTTTGATCTTGTACTACAGTGCACCCTTAAAAAGACAAATATTGATTTTTCTAATATGATTACATTTCCCCCTGATTAAATCTGTTTCTTCACTATCTTTTGTAGTGGCTTCAAGTTGCTATTTTCCATAATTATTTTTAGCAATAATGATGTCAGTCACTCTAGCATTTATTTAAATTGGTACGTGATGAGTTGTTTCCCTTGAGATGCCTTCTGTATGGTTCTTCACCATGGTTCTTCATGGTGTTTTTGTTTAATGTAAAAAGCATGATTGTAGCACATCTTTGTCATAATAGCAGATCCACTCAGATCCACCCATATTTCTGCCACATGTGAGTGATATGTTAAGGTATTTACCAACCTCTGACATGCTAGGTTCCTGTGGCATTCACAGCTTTCAGAAAAAGTCCACCAAGGCCGAAATGGCCAGCCTCATTACACCATTGATTAAAAATAAATTTAATTACAATTTAATCAAAACTGGTGGTGAATTGATATTGTTACCTATACACTCTTTTATACCTTTAAGCCTCAATTGCCCTGGTTGCTAAACAAAAGGGGAGGAGTGCAGTTAAAGACTGAGTTTGGACAAAACTAAAACCAATGGTAGGTTAAATAGCTAACAGAGGCTTAAATAGTCAACAGTTGGTTATTGTGTCGTCTGTCGGGACTTTATTACACCATGATTGGTTATTCAGCTGAAATAACCAACACAAATAACCAATGCTGTGGAGAGTTGATTATTTGAACAACCATTGGTTATTGTGTCATGTGTCTGGCACCGTTATTAGTATTATTAATTATTATTATTTATTATGTTTTACTGCCCCATAGTCGAAGCTCTCTGGGTGGTTTACATAAGATAGTTGACTATTTCGTCACACAGTTGGTTATTTTTGGTGACTACAGAGTCCCCTGGCAAAACTGACCGAAGCAGCAGCTGCTGCTCTAGTCCAGCCAGCAGAACTCACAATGGCTGATGGGTTACCCGTGGGAGGACTGAGGGGGGAAAGAGAAGGTGGGGGAATGTGTCAATCAAACATACTGTTGATTAATAGTCAACTCGATGCAGGCCTTAATCCACACCAGGGTTGATTATAATCATGTCATGTGGAGAGTACCGCTTTGATAATCAACTGTGGAGTTGACTATTAACCCACCACTGACTATTGTATTGTTCAAACGTAGCCAAAGACTCACCATTCCAAAGTGGTTCTCTAAATCTTGTGATGGTGTGCTCCCCAATAACTGCAGAATTTAATTTTTCCTCTGTAACAAGCTGTTTAAACACAGCAAAACAGCCTTACGCAAAAAACTTAATCTTTCTCTCTTTTTTAATCAGTTCTATTAATTGTAAAAATATAAAGCATCAGTTCTGTATTCTCTTTGGAATTATTTGGATTTATTTCAAGTAGTTAAGCTTAAAGCTATTGGAGAACGCTGTTTTTACTTACAAGTGATTTTGAATTTTCTGCTCTGTAATATTCAAATTTCAGGAACTGAATTTTGAATATATGAAACATAATGGAAATTGGCCTCTCTAGCTAAGTGCTTGCATATTTTGTTTTTTCTGTTCTCCATTGCGCTACTTAGTGGGGGGTGTTCTCCTTTATTGTAACATTAGATCACACTGTCCTGGTTTGCATATAATAGCAATCTAGGGATTGGGTATGGGGTTGGATCATGGGTTGTTGTTGAATTGTGGGTTCTGATCGAATCATGGGTTGTCCCTATGTTCTAATCCTGCACTATGGTTTAACTAAGGATTTTTAAACGGGAGCAACCCAAGAAAAGAACCTATAGTTTGTTGTTGTGTTGAGAACTCTGATTTGTTCATGGTTAATAACCTGAAGTTAAGCCATAGTGCAGGGTTCACATGTAATGCTAACCCACAATTTAATGACAACTGATACGCGTGTTCTGAGTTATCATTCTGTCTAAAGCAGGTCAGCTGTGTACACTACAAAGACTGAAGCTTGAGAAGTTTGCCATTGAAAGATAAAGCTTTGCATCCATTGGAATTATGGTTTTCAAAATATGTGCTAACCATGCACAGAATGCACCCCAAGTATGTAAAATTTTAACTTCTAGTAAAACAGGATAGAGCTTATGCTGATACATCTCCTGTCCTGCTCAAGGTTGATACCACAATCTTGGAGCAGAAAGAAACCCATGCTTTCCGTAAAAAAGATGGAAAGGAAGTGGCAGCCTTTTGTTAACCAATGCATTTTCAGAATGTAGTTTTAGTCTTTAAAAGCCTTATTTATTTATTCCATCCATATTATTATTATTATTTTAATTTGTATATTAAGTTTTAGTCTGATATTTCCCAGGATTATCTGATAGGGGAAAGGGAAAAGAGCAGATCTGTATACTAAGTTGTGGTAGTGATTGCTTCTGGCTTCTTCCCCCTTTTCAGCAACACATTAATGGGGTTTGGACAACATGATAATCCACAATGGGTTGAATAACCCATTATAGATTATTTAACCCATCCTGGTTTAACGTTTCATCTGTTGGGAATTTTTAAACCTACAATGGGTTATTTGCCCGAAATATACACCCTTGAAAGTTTGCAAGATCGGAACCACGCTTCATAGACAGCCTCCCCTGCACAGTTTCATCCAGGAGAAGGAAAATCCTATGTGCACCAAATAGCGGGTGGCACAAATCTTGGAAAATAAGTAAAACAAAGAAAATGGCCAAATATGCACATTTCGCCCATAGCCTAAAGTGCACAATTGCGTGGGTATAAATTTGTGCAAATGCGAATTAGCATTAATTCATACCTGTGCAATTATGCACTTTAGGCTATGGGGGAAATGTGCTCATTTGACCATTTCATTTATTTTGTTTATTTTCCCAAGGTTTAGTTGTGCCACCTCACTCCCACCCCTATTTGGTGCACACAGGATTTTCACTTCTTTGTGAGTAATCACACAGGTTTTTGATGGTGCATCAGGTGCCTCCCAACTAAATAAAGTTTGACCCCTGTTAACCCCCAAGGTTTTATAACTGCCCCCCCCCTTTTGTTGTATATGGAATTTTTGCTCTTTTGTGAGCAATTGCATAGGATTTTAATGGTGCATTGAGTGCCTCCTGAGTAGAGGAGGCTGTGTATGAAGGTTGTCCCAATCCTGCAAACTTCCAGCACTTTAGAGCTGCCACCCTTTGTTGGGGTCATGCTTGAAGGGCTCAATTAAGCCCTTGTACTTTGCCTCATACCTTTCCCCTCTCATTGGGATATTGTGGAAGGTTAAAACAGTCTGCTGCAATGTTGTCAATGGTGAAGCAGCACCACTGTTCGGGTGGGAGGATTGCAACAGGACAGGGTGCGGGGGGATAACTCAGGTTATGCGCAGTAGTTTAATGAGCTATACACAGTAGCTTATTAGCCCAGTCGTGTGGCTGGGGCACCGTGGAACATTTAAAAAATAAGCTACTATGAGTAGCTTATTAAGTGACATCCAAACACGGCCGTTGATAGTTCACAGTGGAGATTTTTGGGATGTTAGCATATGATCACATAACATCTATTAATGGCAGCATAGGAAGTCCTGGCTAGATTGCTTGCTACTGAAGTCATGAATTAATATTGTTGTTACTCAAGTCTTGGGCATCATATTTAAGTTGTTTTGGCATCCTGGTGGCTTTAGGAATTCTACAGCCTGCCACTGGGAATTTATGTTGTCCTGTTCATGCGCTGTTATCCTGTTCTACAGGATAGCAATGCATGAGCTAAGGGTAGATGCCTGAAGGACAAGTGCTGCAGAACTAAGTCCACAGTGACTTCCACAGAAGTAGAATGTATAAATGAGCCATGTGCTCTTTTTGGCAATGCTGCATTACACACTAGATTGGCCATGCCCGATCAAGTGTCCTTCAGATGTTTTAGAATGCAACCTACTAGCCCCAGCCAGTATGGCTTGTGGTTAGGGATGATGGGAGTTGTAGTTCAAAACATCTGGAGGACAGCAGATTGTGGAAGGCTGTTCTAAGTAATTAACACCTCTCCTCTTTTAACATGGCATGAACAGTGAAGTCGCACAACCTTAACTGTACAAGGAACTAATATGCGCCCCAGAGAAGTAGGCAGTTGACTAATTTCAAAGTTGATGTAAAGTGATACATTTTATGGAGAATTTTTTTTTTTGCAATCAATTGGCTTGGATTCTAATTCATTGATTAATTATTCAGAGCCATTTGATCACTACTCTTATTAGCTTTCTGTCTCCATGTAATGTAAATCACTTGTCTCCCTTCTTTGGTGTAACTTTTACATTTTCTAAGCCATTGTTTTCAAGCAGTGAGCAAAACTTCCTATTGCTAACACATGTTTTTTTGGGGGGGGAGATTAAAATAGTGAGGCAACATTCTTAATGTTTCAGGTTTGTAGTTATTTGTATAATTTACTCAGAATTCTGATATACAGCCTAAGGTTATCAGTTTATTTCAAGATATGGATGAAGTAACCTAAGGTCTGCTCTTTAACCCTCACATAACCTATGCGAGCCGGGTTTGCACAACACGACAACCTACGGTCAGGGCTTGAATATGCAAAACAACAGACCTTGGGTTATGTGAGGGTTGCTTAACTGTCATAAGAGAAGTTAAGCATGGTGGCTGGGTTTGCATGACATGACAATCCATGGTTGGGGGTTGAATATGCAAAATGATAGCCGGCATGCACCGTGGCTCAACCCACGGAAGGCTTTTTGGTCATGTGAAGTGGTTCATTGACTCACATCTTAAGTTCTTAATTTATTTTTGAAAACTTGTCTTCTTACTAATCAGAAAATGATGATAAAGGTTCATGCATCCACGAACTAGTAAGAGATTACTATAAATAGTAACCATTTCAATAGTTGCTTCCACTATTGGTTTTCCTAAAATAACAGTTCATTTAAACTCATGCTTAAACATTTTGTTGCATGGCCTATATGGAGAAGGATGTGTGTATTAAGTGATATGATTTTAATGTCTCCTACAATTTCTGAGAATATTTTTTTTCAGAACTTTATACATCTCCTTAGGCATGTTCACCTGGTATGATCATTACTTTCTTTTTAGTTATCAAAATCTGTCCTGTTTTCATGTAGTTTTACTGAAGATACCTTTATCTTGGTTTTAGTTGCTGATTTTTAGCTTTTAGCTGCTCCTTTTGGTTGGTCTTTATTGATTTGTATCCTGTATTTTATATCCGCACCTGATTCCTTGCTCTCTGTAGGGAGCCTGTTTGTGAGAATAGTAGAAAAAGCAGGAAGGGGATTGGGGAACAGCGTGGCTGACCCACACCACTTCGTACTTGGGAGTGGGACCAAAGTGTTTGTACCAGGAGGCTCTTAGTTCAATATTGTCTTCTTGTTCAATATTTTTGTGCCAGCCCTCTCTCCCACTCTATTCTGGTTATTGCAGCATAATTTCATTTGCAATGAATGTAGAGTCAAGTAACTGGTTGATGGGGCAGGAAAGGAATTTTACTTATTAGTGGGTAGAGATATAAAATTTCTGGAAATTTTGAAGCCATGGGGAAAAAAAAATTCCAGGGGGGGGGGGGGTTCGGAAAAATGAAAATTTTCAGAAAAAATGCAATATTAGCACATTTTACAGATTGAAAGTCACTTTGTTACTTTAGGAACAGTACAAGTTGGTTTGGCATAAAATCACATTTGGTATATTAAATGTATAGTGCATTCAAGCAATTATTACAAATCGAATTTACTTTTTTAAATTTTTACCTTTTAAAATTTTTTATTATTAAACAAATGGAGCTACAAGCTCCTGAACTTTAAGGAACACCTGAACTGTAAGGAACCTCTTTGGTTTTGCCAGTTTATGAGGAGCAGGCAAAAAACTATTAAAAACAAACAAACAGAAGAAACCATCAATATTATTAACAAAGAAAATTGTTTACGTCTCCACTAGTCCTCCACAGTGTCAAGCAGACATAAAGCACCCATTCCCATAAAAAGAACTGAGAAAAAAGGGGGACCGAGATTTAATGAATATGCATGAAATTTAGTCAGACTCATTTTCTGAGCTATCGCTATCGCTATCAGTTTCAGTCTCTGCTTCAATGCATCTTGCTCTTGTATTTGAGAGTTGTAGTCTCAGTTTGCAACCTAGGACTTGTTTGTCCTTGGTGCACAGAAATTGTAATAATCTGATACTGTACATAGTTTTTAGAAATCATTTGGAGAAGTAAATATATAAACACCTTGTCCTTAAACATTGTATGCATCATGCTAGAATAAAATATTCCATAATACATTTTTTCTTCATTTCCTCCCCCTCCAATTAAAAAAAAAAAAGGCTTCGGAAAAAGCCCGTTTTTAAAAACTTTTTCCAGTTTTTTTCTTGGCCTTCACATCTCTAGGAGACAGATTTTACTTCCTCATAGAAATCAATGGCCAGCCTCGCCAGCCCAGGTCTACGTGAGGCTGCATTATAGCACTTCTAGGGGCAAGCCCCGACACAAGTCAAAACAGTCATTTCTGAAAGGGGCACGATCTGCCCTTTCCAGAAATCAGTGTTTTCATTCATGTCAGGGCATGCTTCAGAAGCACTATACATGGACCTGTATTGGATACTGCCTACTCTATTTATCTCTCTCTTTAAAAACTTATTTTGTTTTCTCCTTTATCTGTCACAGCCACTGCTTGGACATCAGGCAAGGACCATAGTATAGGAGTAAGTGGGGTGGGTTTCAGGACTGGCATGCCTGAAGGATGGTGGTGATGGGCAGGAGTAGTGACCTATCCTAAGCATGATGTATTTTTTAGTGTATAATTTTCATTAGTAACACTGAATAGATGCCAATTGCAAATGCAGGATTAGGTAAGTTTGGCAGATATAAAGTTGTACTGTTTTCAGGTGATTATAGCTAGCAAATATGTGGGAAAATAGATATGTCATTTAAATGCATATATGCTTCAGGGTCAAATGGAACTAATAAGGAGTTACAGTGAAACTGAAAGTGCCCTACAATCTCCTTGGAAGAGAATGGAACTCTACTGAAACAGATGATTTATTTATTTTATTCCATTTATATACTGCCCCATAGCGGAAGCTCTCAGGGTGGTTCACAAAAATTAAAAACATCGAACATTAAAAACACCAATATACAAAATTTAAAACCATAAAAAGCATAAAAACAAGTTATAATTACAATATCCTTTAAAAACAGCAATTCTGGGTCAAAGCACAACAACAACACAAAACCCTCATCATATGCTGTTAAATGCCTGGGAGAATAGGAAAGTCTTGACCTGGTGCTGAAAAGATAACAATGTTGGTGCCAGGTGAGCCTCGTCAGGGAGATCATTTTATAATTGGGGGGCTATCACTGAAAAGGCCCTCTCCCTTGTTGCCACCCTCCGTGCTTCCCTCGGAGTAGGCAACCGGAGGAGGACCTTAGATGTGGAGCGTAATGTACGGGTAGGCTCATGTTGGGAGAGGCGTTCCATCAGGTAGAGTGCATTGCAGTAATCCAATTTAGAGATTACCAGAGCGTAGACAACTGAAGCCAGAGCCCCAGATAGGGGCGTAACTGGGCCACCAACCGAAGTTGGTAGAAGGCACTCCGTGCCACCGAGGCCACCTGAGCCTCAAGTGACAGAGATGGTTCTAGGAGAACCCCCAAGCTACGAACCCGCTCCTTCAGGGGGAGTGCAACCCCATCCAGAACAGGTTGAACACCCTCCATCTGGTCAGCAGAACCACCCACTAACAGCATCTCAGTCTTGTCTGGATTAAGTTTCAGTTTGTTAGCCCTCATCCAGTCCATTGTTGCAGCTGATGACAATGCACTCCAAAACTCTGGATGACCGCACACAACGGTTTGATGTAGATGTTGAACAGCATGGGGGACAAGATTGACCCCTGAGGGACCCCATACTGGAGAATCCACGGGGCCGAGCAGTGTCCCCCTAGCACCACCTTCTGGAGCTGCTCCGCCAAGTAGGAGCAGAACCACTGCAATGCAGTGCCTCCCACTCTCAACAGCCAGTCGTCCCAGAAGGATACCATGGTCGATGGTATCGAAAACCACTGAAAGATCAAGGAGAATCAACATAGTCACACTCCCCCTGTCTTTCTCCCGACATAGGTCATCATACAGGGCGACCAAGGCTGTTTAGGTGCCAAAACCAGGCCTGAACCCAGACTGAAATGGATCCAGATAATCAGTCTCATCCAAGAGTGTCTGGAGCTGACCAGCAACCACTCGCTGAAGGACCTTGCCCAGAAATGGAACATTTGCCACCGGTCTATAGTTATTAAGATTTCGGGGTCTAGGAAAGATTTCTTCAGGAGTGGTCTCACTACCGCTTCCTTCAAATGGTCTGGGACCACTCCCTCTCGTAGAGAGGCATTAATCACTTCCCTGGCCCAGCCAGCTGTTCCATCCCTGCTAGCTTTTATTAGCCAAGAGGGGCAAGGATCCAATACAGAGGTGGTTGCACGAACCTGTCCAAGCACCTTGTCAACATCCTTGAGCTGTATCAACTGAAACTCATCCAAGAAAACAGGATAAGCCTGTGCTCTGGACACCTTGCTAGATTCACCTGCTATAACACTGGAGTCTAAGTCCTGGCAGATGCCCAAGAGTTTATTCTGGAATGGCCTAGCAAATTCAGTATAGCGGGCCTCAGGTGGTTGTACCACATCCTTGGGCTGGCATGTAATAGCCCCCGGACAACTCTGAAAAGCTCTGCAGGGCGGCAGATTGATGATTTGATAGTGGCAGCAAAGTATTGCTTTTTTGCCGCCCTCACTGCCCCTGAATATACCTTACTATAGGCACTTAACAGTGTTTGATTGCATCCACCAGGAGTTCGTCTCCATCTGCCCTCAAGCCGTCTCCTATTTTGTTTCATTGCTCTCAGCTCTGGGGTATACCATGGAGCCATACGAGCTCTACACAGGAGAGGGCGCTCAGGAGCAATCGTGTCAACCGCCCAGGTCATTTCTGCATTCCACAGATCAACCAGGGTTTCAACAGGAGAGCCAGCCCTATCAGCCGGAAAACTCCCCAGAGCCCTTTGGAAACCATCTGGATCCATTAGCCTCCGGGGGTGGACCATCTTAATATGTCCCCCACTTTTGCAGAGGGGAAAAGCCGCTGTAAGTCTAAACCTCAGCAAGCAGTGATCTGACCATGACAAAGGGACTGATGTAAAGTCCTCTACTTTCAGATCACCATCTCCATGTCCAGTTGCGAAAACCAGGTCTACATGCGAAAACCCTGCTACATGCATTGGACCGATGGCATGTTGGGACAGTCCCATGGTTGTCATGGAGATCATGAAATCCTGAGCTGCCCTGGATAAGGTGCCCTCAATGTGAATGTTGACATCCGCCAGAACTAATAGTCTGGGGGATCTCAGTAGTACACCCGAAACCACCTCTGTCAGCTCACTTAGAGAGTCCATTGAGCAGCGGGATGGGCGGTACACCAGCAGAATCCCTAATCTGTCCAGCTGACCCAACGCAAGGTGTCAACATATCATGCACAGTACTTTGGATTGCTAAAATTTATTGGACAGCAATCCCTGGGACACTTGCTCCTGGACAAGTGTCCCAGGAACCATAAGACTTAGGATCCCCCTGTCTGAGATCAGAAGACATTGTCGGAGATTCGCCCCCAATCCCTCTCCAGCTGGTGTGGAGAGAACTGTGCCAGCTGCTTCTCGTAAGGTCAGAAAATCGACCTCTGAGAAGGGGGAAAAACGAACATTCTGATAGGCGGGGAGGGGAGGAGACTGCAAAGAGCAGGATACAATTTATGTTGAACCTCCTCCAGCCTCCTTCTTCTGAGGCACCCTTGCTAGACAGGCTGAAAAGCTCATGTAGCAAAAAATCCAAGACTGGATGATGGGGAAGCAAAGATCGCCTCTGCCACTCCTCCTGCCCTTTTGTTTCATACCGGAAGGACATAGGAATCTCGGAAGCCTGCGGATTTGGGGGTTTCCAAGCAGTGAGGCCTTAGTGTGTCAACAGCTTTCAGTACCTTTGTTTTTTTCTTCTTAAATTTAAACAATGTAAGGGAAGTGCATCCTATTGTCTTTAATATTTACAAGTATTCCAATAAAATTTTCTACATAATAAATAAATAAATTTAAATCACACTAAGTGTGCTTTAATTTCTTCCCTCAGTGTAACTTTTTTTTTAGCTTTGTCTACTAAACACAGGTGGAATAAACAGGCTAAATTAGATCATTCTCTAGGAGAGTAGAACATTTTCTGATGCAAATTTCCTTATGTAAATCAATTTCAAAATATCCCCAAAAAATTACACCAGGTTAGTTCTAAGCTGGGCTTCTTCCTTGGGTTATCTCTCCCCCCCCACCCCCTGGTGCATGTCAATTGCTGCTGTAAATTCATTGGCTGCCAATAATATTTGAATTGTTATCCAGTCAATGCCAAAATTATCTGTAAGCTGTAAGCAATGAAGTTATGGCATGTTTTAACCCAGTTAAACGCTATCCTCTATTCTTTGAACCCAAGTCATGCTCCACTCCCAGGTGTGGGTGCTATTGGTTTTGTAAATCCATTCCCAGATGTGGGCACAATTGGTTTTTGTGAGGGCTTTTCTTAGAAGATGAGATATATATCTCTTGAATATATTAGTTGCTCTTAAGTACAAAAATTCTAAATTCAGATTCCTTTTTGGTTTTAGGCACAATCCAGCCCTTATGCACCTATGTGTCCTGGCCCCCATGATAGACAGACCCATGGGGAGGAGCAAAGGGCACTTAAGGGTAAGAAGGGGGTCCTTATAGCCTCAAAAAGTCTCCTATACTTAATAAGCAGGGAGGCAGCAATAACCAGTTGTACTGGCACTTTTTATACCGTATATCCAGCTGTTGTACACCCAGGGAGCAATCCCAGCTGGCTTCTTCCTTTTTGCCTGGTAAGTAAAGGGTGCTATGGCTATGGTCATTGACCCTCTTCCTAAGGGTCCCTGTCTAGTGCAGAATCTTGGGAGACTCATCAGGGTCTCTCATTTGTGTTGATGTACAGTAAAGATAAGAGACAGGAGTCTTTCTGTCTGTTTCTTAGCTTTTCCAAACAGCTGAACCGTAAATAAGCTAAGCACACAATTGATGATATGCCATCGTAGGCAAGATTCTTCTTCGTGGTCTCTGTGCATCACACACTATGGGCTCGCGCCGGTGCCGAGCCCTCCTCGGAAAAACTTCTCTAGCCTAGGTCCCCTCTACAAGGATTCGCTTTTGCGCCTGGTTAGGCGATTATGCGCATAATTGCAGAAGCGCATTTACGCCTAATCCCTCTGCACGAGAGGCGGCGAGAGGCGGCGAAGCGCATTAACAGATGTCCAAAATGTGCTTTACAAATAGTTAATGCGCATAAGCGCTTATTCACACAGTCAAAATGCGCTTTAACGGACGGAGCAAAATAAAGCTCGCGATTTAACGTGCATTTGATAATGTGCATAATCGGGGAGATAACGCGCCTCTACGCCCAATTTGTGCTCCGTTCTTGTAGAGGTAATTTTTTTAATGTGCCATGAAAGAGTTTTAAATGCCTCTTGTAGAGGCACCCCTAGACTCTTTTGGCGGGAACCCCTCCCCCCACCGCCCTATTGCGCATGCTTGGGTTCCCGCTTACCTCAATTCTTTTTCGACCGCCGTGCAGCTTGCCTCGCGGGAGAACTTCTCTGAAGAACTGGTTGTACTTATTTTTTCTTGTTCTGCTTAGACTCTTAGGTTCTTTCATCTCCTTTTTTCTCTCTTTCTCTGTTCTGTCCTACAAATAAAAATAAAATAATTAAAAAAAAATTAATCTTTCTTTCCGACTATTTCTCGTGTCACCAGTTCGTTCAGGTTAGGTTCAGACCGGCTAAGATGGCGCAGTCTTCACTTTTTAAAACCTGCTCATCTTGCCGGGCAAAGTTAACATTGTCGGATGGCCACTCCCTGTGCTTGCTGTGCCTAGCGGAGACACATATAGTACAGACTTGCCCCCATTGCCAGGCATTTTCCCGTCAGACTTGGAAAAATCGGGCAGACAGGCTCCGCTCCATACTTTGGAGCAAGGCCTTGGAGGCAGTGGACGCGCCATCTCAGGCAGCCTCAACCAGCATGGCGCCCGCAGCAGCTTTGGCTCAGCAGACCACAGAGCCGCGAATCAAGGCGGACCGGGCTACCCCTCTCCAGGAGCCGAGGGCTAAAAAGGACCACAGTAAGAAGTCAGGGGTGAAGGAGGCCACAAAGCCTAAGAAGACTTCGAAGTCGTCGAGACCACCAAAATCTAGCCCGTCGGTACCACGACCTTCGGTACCATCGGGGCCGATGGCACGCCCTGCCCCGTCGCCGTCGGCCTCGATTTCGCTGCAGATCGCCGACGCTGTGTTAGCGGCACCCCGTTCGGCGCCTGGATTTCCAAAGGAACCACGCCGTGGGAAGGATCCTGCTCGCCGGTCCTCCCCGACCCCGACGTCTCTGGAGTTTGACCGATCTTCAGTACTGACCCGGCCACCTCGTGACCGATGCCGGTCCCGCTCGCTGACACCGGTGATGCTGCCGGTAACGACGCCACTGCCTCGACGCCGACCGCGCTTGCGCTCGCCGATACCGAGAAGGTTCTCGGTATCGCCACCTCGCCATCGACGATGCTCACGGTCGCCACTATCGTCTAGACCTTCGGTACCGCCGCCACCGCCGCCACAATGCCAATCTCGCTCCCCAACGCCTATGGGGACTTGGGAGACCCGGCCGCCGGTACCGTCGCCTAGCCGCAGTCACCGCTCCCGTTCTCCGACGCCGGTGGGGGACTGGGATGCCTACTCTGACCGCTCCGCCCAGTCCTGGGCCTCCAGATCGGAGAGGAGCAGGCGTGATGAGGGTCGACACCACCACTACCTCTTCGACCCTTACACAGGTCGACGCTTACAGGATCGAGGCACATTCGTTCCACCTTTGCCTCCGAGAGCGCCACCGTCGACAACGATTTCTGTTCCGCCTCCAGATTCGTCGGTACCGATGACCTCGGTACCGGACATGTCGAGGCCTGCTAGGTCCATCCGGATGGATGAGGTTCCAACGCCAGCATCACCACAGTCAGCTGAGGACTACGAGTCGGACTCGTCCTCCATTGTCTCTGCTCCGCCGTTTGAGCCGTCTCCTGAGGCGGATGTCGGTACAAAGAAGCGGGCATCCCCTTTAGTGGAGACGGGGAGTTTTACTGAGCAGATGTTGAGGATGGCACAGTCTCTTGGGGTCGATCTCCAACAGCCCCCGGAGCAGTGTATAGACTCCATCTTCGACGTCAAGGACAAGGAGGGTAGAAAATTAGATTCTATTGGCAGACGCATTTATTCTTCCACCGCGCTCTCCATGAAGATCACCAACTATCAAGCCATGATGGCCCGTTATCAGGTGTTTCTTTGGGAAAAGATGGCTTCACTCATTACTTACCTACCAGAGGAGAAGAAAGAGCTGGCCCAGATGTTCCAAACAGAAGCCACGCATCTCGCTAAACAAGAGCTCACTGCAACGAGACATCAAATGGACTGCCTTTCCAAGGCTATGATTGGCACGATCTCCCTGCGGAGACATGCCTGGTTGAGGTCATCTAACCTCCCTCCTGAATCCAAAACCCGCATTGAAGACCTACCCTTTGATGGGGAGGGCTTCTTCAATGCGACAACGGATACTGCGATGGATACAATCCAGAAGGCCAAGACAACGGCCAAAAAGATGGGGTTCTACCATCCTTCCACCTCCCAGTCATTCCGTTCTCGCCGGTGGACCCGTCCACAGCAGTTCCAACCGCGGCAACCATCCAATAGGATGCAGTGATACCAGCAGCAACGATCTCAGCCGCCCATTTCTCAGAAAAGGCCATACCAGCAGACCCGATATCGTCAGCAGCGTAGCAGGCAGGACCAGAACCAAAAGTGCCTTTAACTGCCTTCTCGACCCCTTCCCCAGGGCCTTTCCGTTTGGCACCCGCCTATCATATTTTTACAACGCCTGGGAAAGTATAACAACGGACAAATGGGTGCTAAACATAATAAGAAACTGTTACCGTCTCGAATTTTTCTGCCAACCGCCTCCTGGCCGACCACTAGTAACCCCACTGTCCAAACCGTTGCTGCAGGAAGTCGCCAGTCTGCTCCAAAAGGGCGCCATTGTTCCTGTTCCAAACTCCAGTCAACCTATGGGGTTTTACTCTCGCTATTTTACTGTCCCAAAGTGAGATGGTGGCCTGCACCCCATAATGGATCTCAGGGGTCTCAATCAGTTCATTGTCACCAAAAAGTTTCGGATGATCTCGCTAGCGACAGTACTCCCGCTGCTACGCAAGAACCGTTGGTTCACTTTGCTAGACCTCAAGGACGCGTACTTCCACATCAGCATTTGCCGCCACCACCAGAAATTTCTCAGGTTTTCGATTGGTCCCAACGCATACCAATTCGTTGTCTTACCGTTTGGCCTGAAAACAGCGCCGCGGGTGTTCACCAAATGCATGAGTGCAGTCTGCGCATCCTTGAGGACATCGGGCATAGAGATTTATCTGTACCTAGACGATTGGCTAATCGTCTCCCCCTCCAGAGCCAAAGCACAAAGAGACAACGAGACAGCGAGGCGTTTGCTCGACTGCCTGAGTTTGCTGATAAACGTCGAGAAGTCTGTGTTCATCCCGACACAGGCAATCCAATTCATTGGAGTCCTCCTCGACTCCCCCAAGGGGAGAGCGTATCTGCCCATGGAGCGTGCCCTGGCGATACAAGCCCTTGCATCCAAGGTTATTCGCTCCAGCCGTCTAACAGCGCTGACTCTCCTGAAGTTACTCGGCTTAATGGCCTCATCAGTCTACGTAGTCCGTTGGGCGTGAATGCGCATGAGAACTCTACAGCAGTTCTTACTGGCGCATTACACATCACAAGACAATCCTCGCCTCATCAAGCTGTCGCTTCCCGACACACTTCGCAAGGACGTCGAGTGGTGGACCGATTTACGCAACCTCAGGGAGGGATTGCCCTTCACGGACCGGGGCCCCTTACGTTTTCTAACGTCGGATGCCTGTCTCCTAGGCTGGGGGGCCCATTGCGGACAGCTTACGATTCAGGGCACTTGGTCCACAAGGGACAAGACTTGTCACATCAACATGCTGGAATTACTAGCAGTACAGAAAGCACTGTATGCATTTCAGAAGCATCTCATGGGCTACCATGTCCGGATCGTGTCCGACAATACCACCGTAGTGTGGTACATAAACAAAGAAGGGGGCACACGATCCCCAGCCCTTCTCGCACTAACACTAGAAATACTGCATTGGGCAGTCCAGCAGGGCATTCGCCTCTCTGCCGTTCATATTGCCGGAACACACAATGTTCAGGCGGACATACTCAGCAGGCAATTCCAAAATGCACACGAGTGGGAGATGTCCGCCGAGATTCTCCACCTGTTATTTCGTCGATGGGGGACCCCCCTCGTGGACTTGTTTGCAACCCAGAGCAATGCTGTCTGCGACGCCTTTTGCTCCAGAGCGGGTGTGGGCAGCTCCTCTCTGGGAGATGCGTTCAACACACCTTGGCCGAAAGGACTCCTGTATGCATTTCCCCCATTTCCGCTAGTATCCAGAGTACTTACGAGACTGTTTTGCTATAGCTCCGACGCCATCCTCATAGCCCCATGGTTGCCGCACCAGGCGTGGTTCACCCCATTGATGACAATGGCCAACAGCGAGTACTGGCCTCTACCATCAATACCGGACCTCCTCTCCAGGAATCAGGGCCGGGTGCTGCATCCGGATCTGCACTGGCTTCGGCTAACCGCGTGACGCATACGTCAAGATGGCAGGATCTAGACCTACCGACCTCAATACTGGAGGTCCTACGGGAGGCTCAGCGCCCTACCACAAGAGCGTCGTATGAATATAAGTGGCGCCGGTTTTCCGCCTTTGCTATTGCAAAAGGAAGTGATCCAAAATCCTGCTCCATTGAGGATGTTCTCCTTTTTCTGCATTCTCTTCATGAGTCCGGCCTTAAAACCTCTTCGATTAGAGTTTACCTCGCTGCCATCTCAAATAACCATGATCTCATTGACCAATGCTCCGTTTTTTCCCATCCATTGATGAAGCGCTTTCTCAAGGGCCTGCACAACCTTCATCCACCGTTCTGGACACTGGTCCTGCAGTGGAGACTTTCTGTGGTCCTCACTGCGCTGAGCGCAAAGCCCTTTGAGCCTCTGGCCACGATTGATCTGCGTCTTCTGACTTTTAAAGTGGCGTTTCTGGTGGCCATCACCTCGGCGAGGCGAAGTTCTGAACTCTGTGCTCTTCTGGTGGACCCGCCACATACTCAATTCTTCAAGGACAGAGTCATCCTAAGACCTGACCCATCCTTCCTGCCGAAGGTGGTGTCGCCATTCCATCTGAACCAAGACATTGTACTGCCGATGTTCTTTGATTCCCCCGAGGATCCTCTTAGTTCAAAGTTACACTCGCTGGACGTGCGACGAGCCCTCGCTTTCTATAAGTCAAGGACTGCGGATTTCCGTAAGTCCAACAGACTTTTTGTCTGCTACGGTGGCAAACAGAAGGGACAGTCTGTCTCTACGCAAAGATTTGCGCGATGGCTCACCAAGACTATCACGTTATCCTATCAACTAGCAGGCAAGGAGCCTCCTGAAGCACTAAAGGCTCATTCCACGAGGGCGCTCTCCACGTCTACTGCTGTGAGCCGTGGTGTCTCCATTCCAGAAGTGTGCAGGGCAGCGACATGGTCAACTCCCTCCACATTTGTGACACATTACAAGTTGGACGTTAGAGCCAGAAAGGACTCCTCCTTTGGACGGGCGGTCCTCTCTGCTATTCTCCAGTAACAAACAGCGGGCCAACCCACCTCCGGTAAGTGCTTGCTAGTTAATCGCCCATAATGTGTGATGCACAGAGACCATGAAGAAGAAATGCAGATTGCTTACCTGTAACTGTAGTTCTTCGAGTGGTCATCTGTGCATTCACACAACCCTCCCACTGTCCCCTCATGGCCTAGCTAGTTTGCCTGGTCATAGGGAGCACTATTGCGCATGAATGCTTAAGTGTTGGTTTTCTATACCTCTGTATTTAACAATTTATCTCGTTTGCGAGGCAATAACGGTCTCATAGAACTGAGGTAAGCGGGAACCCGAGCATGCGCAATAGGGTGGTGGGGGGAGGGGGGAGGGGTTCCCGCCAAAAGAGTCTAGGCTAGAGAAGTTTTTCCGAGGAGGGCACGGCGCCGGCGCGAGCCCATAGTGTGTGAATGCACAGATGACCACTCGAAGAACTACAGTTACAGGTAAGCAACCTGCATTTTCATTGACTTCTGTCACATCATGTTCAAGTATTCATGCTCAAGTTGCATCCTGATTAACTTCTGAAATATTCCTCTCATGGAAATAGCCAGATCTGGCATTTGGATTTAGACCCATGCCTTCAAACATGACATATTTGATCCAGTGCCTATTGAGAGAGAATCTGGCCAAGTTATCCTGAAGTCCATTTTAGAAGGACTTCTCATGTGAGGTTCTGTTAGTGCAACTATATGCAAGAAGCTAATTTCATTATTCATGTATTTGAAGTCCTTGTACAGTGGTCATGTGAATATATGCAGCTCTTTCTTTCCTTGTCTTGAACTAACATGCTATAGACAAAGGTTGAAAGGAACAAGAATTGAATAGACTTCATTTGTGCTGCTCCATGAACAGGTACTGAATGGGCTGCCACCTTCATGTGCAATCCAGCAAAAATCCTATCTATTTCTGTGGACTGTGCATGCATTATTGGTTGGGGCCACAAAGGTCCACATTTGATAGCAATCAAATCCAATTTCCCTCCTACCTCAAGTCAGAATTCCAAGGGTGCACAGCATGAAACTGTGTGATAAATGGTAACTTGGTTTATAGCAGATTGTTTTATCTAAAAGTAAACTTTCTAATGTATCTTCCTTGTCCAGGGGTTGTAGAAGGTGACCTAGCTGCTATTGAAGCATACAAGTCATCAGGAGGAGATATTGCACGCCAGCTTACTGCAGATGAAGTACGCTTGTTAAATCGCCCTTCTGCTTTTGATGTAGGATACACACTTGTTCATCTTGCTATACGTTTTCAAAGACAAGATATGTTAGCAGTTCTGCTTACAGAGGTGAGTCTTCACTTTTTCTGGTACGTGTACTTGTTGGGAGTTCCAGAAATAATTGAAACATCAACAGGTACTATTTGAGTAATGAGATTAATGAAGATGCTTTCCTTGGTTGGTCAGTCTCATCATCGTGGTGCTTTTGAAGAACACTCAGGTAAACCAGAGAGATATATGAATAACACCTCTGAGCCCAATACAAATCCTTGAGGATGCTTGTTTTCCCCTCAGTTATGTAATACAGGCAATTTTCTGATACAGAAATAGAATAATGGAGCTGACCCCTTGTGGCTACTTTGTACAGGAATATTTCCTACAGGGAGGTAATTTCACTGTAGAAAATGACTGGGTTCAGACACACAGTAACCCACACTCAAGATTGAGAGTGGGTTTAGTATGGGTTGTTGAACCATGGTTTATTGTGTTGTCTGAACCCAGCCACACTAACCATGTTTTGTTAACCACAAACAACCCATGAAAAGAACCCATTTTTTTTGTTAAGTTGTGAACTGTGAATTGTTCATGGTTAACAAACTATGGTTTGTTACTGCAGCTGGGTTCAGACGACATGATAACCCATGGTTCAACAACAATCCACAGTTCAACGGCAACTCACACTCAACCCATACTCAACCTTTGAATGTGGGTTATCATGTTGTCTGAATCCAACCGGTCGTTGAGCTCATACGACACAGCAACTCACCCTGAGAAATAACCCATGCAGTGTGGGTTGTCATCTGAACAACCCATGGTGAGTCTGACAGATGATTGGGTTCACCATAGATTGTTTTCCCCCTCCTATCCCCTCCGTCTTCCTGTCAGTCCATGCAGGTATTCCAGAGGACTTGGCAGCAGACCCTTCTTGTCTGTTGTCAAATCCTCCTTGTTGTGGGAACTGTGATCCCAATTGTGTTCACGCATTTGTGCAAAAACTGACAAGAATAGATTTTACCACCTTTGACATTTGTCAGGTGGGGAAAAAGGATGCAGATTATCCTCTTAGCAGGGTGATCTCCAGAGTTTAAAATATTGCTCCAATCCTTGTGTGTGTGTGTGTGTGTGTGTGTGTGCGTGTGCGCGCTCTGCTTTGAATTGCTAGTTGCCCAATTCCCAAGCATGTCTTTTTCATAGAGATCTACAAATCACACCTTTTTTCTCACCTGTTCACAGTAACCACAGCTATGTTAGACAGCTATCAAAGAAGCAGACAAAAGTTGCTGTTGTTAGTGAGAATTGCAGAGAAAAGGTGGTGGCATGTAGATCTCTGTGAAAAAAGAGTATCTATAAAAATGGGTAACAAAAACATTTACGCCCATTCCCTGTTGAAAAATAATAAAATGTCGGCACATTTTTTAAAATTTTTAAAAAAGGACTGTTGAATGAGGGACAGCCCCTCCAAAGTGCCAGAGCCTGTCACCGTGGCATGGGCAAGATCGCTCTGCAAAAGTGACGGGGGTTTCTGTGACTCTTAGTGAGTGGTTTGCCTACAACCCATGATGGGTTGGCAGGGCCAGATTCAGATGACATGCCAACCCATCGGGGAACAACAGTTCCGAAACAAGCCATGATATGTTGCCCAAGCAAAAGTAACCCTGTGGAAATCGATCTGAGTTTGCATAGCACAGCATGATGGGTTGTCATGTTGTGCAAGTTACCCATGATGGGTTTTCATGTCATGCTAATCCAGGCATTGACTGGGTTCATATAACACGACGACATGACAGCCCATCGTGGGTTACAAGTCACCATGTGTTGTTGTGGTGTGCAATCTCAAACCGATTCCTGCAGGGTGGCTTGTTTTCCCTGATTCAGCACTTGCCTGAGTTAACAGCTGCTCCAGAAAAGGGTGATTTGGGTATCCCCTTTTCATGGATCCTATTTGGAGCAGTTATGACCATGGTTAGGGTGAAAGGGAGCTGCAAAAAGAGCCTAACATATCCCTTTCTCGAGTAGCTGGAAACTCAGGGAAGAGTTGAATGGAAGCAAGACACCGGCAAATGTCAGTTCAAAACTTAAAACCCTGTGGATCACCTTGCTAAGTGGCCAACAACCTCCTTTTTGGTGCACTTACTTTTGCAACCTGTCACTGTCAACAGTGGGCAAATTGGCCTATAGACAGTCTCGTCTCGTCAATTTCCTTGTATGCTTCCTAGTACACTTAGTTCCCTTTGACAGCTGAAACATACAAGGGCATTGACAAGGCAAGGTAAAAGTTGGACAGCCATAAGTGCATACTTGCACCCCTCTGAAAGGCTGACCACTCTTGTGTAGCTTATTTGCAGAAAGGCAGGTCGTGTCATGCAAACCCACCCAATATATTACATCTGATGCAGCCCTCAGTATCCTGCCATGTCAGGACCTTTGATAAATAGAAATAGTTCGCAGCGGGAACATGTAAATTCATGCATTAACAAGTTATTAGCAGAAAATAAGGCTGCTTGTTGAGATGTGTTGTATCTGAAGGAATATCCGTTAGTTCAAAGACTGTTCACGCATACTGGCAATTCTTCTTATGAATTTAACTTTTATTGCCACGTAGCATTTAAGCTTTGGGTAAAGTGTATGTCATCTTCTTAAAACCCAATTGGTATCTGGTTAGCTTCCATCATTCTTTAAAGAGCTCAGAATGTCATAAATAGAGTTAACCCATTTTCCTCCAACAGTCCTGTGGGTTAGTCTTAAAGAATGTTACTGCTCTGTGATCACCCAGCAACCTTCATGGCTGAGTAAGAATTGGAATCCACTCCAAGCCCATTATGCTAAAATGTACCATATTGGCTCTTATGTGATACTGACTTTCTGTAAGCTGTCTTTTGGAAAATAACTTTTGCAGATGTTTAATGTGTACAAACTATTTCTCTCTTAAGCAACTAAATGTCCTGTTGCAGGTATCCCAACATGCAGCTAAGTGCATTCCAGCTATGGTGTGCCCAGAGCTTACTGAACAAATCCGGCGTGAAATCGCTGCATCTCTTCATCAGCGGAAGGGAGATTTTGCTTGCTATTTCCTAACTGACCTTGTAACATTTACATTACCTGCAGGTAATTATGACATTTTTTTCTCTGTTAACTTGTCCTTAGTTAATTTTAAGGCTTTACGAAATTGCTAACTTCTGACTTCTTTTAACTCTTCCTGCAGAGGTTGCTGGAGAGTCTACAACAGTGCTTTCAGTTTTCAAAGGTTTTCATAGTCGTTAAGCCTCTTGTGACACATTTAGAGACAAGGAAACTTATATAGACTATCCTCTCAGCATTCTATTGACATTGAAATTAGTTTAAGGCACTTTCATGTGCTTTTATAACCCAGTCTTCAGGTCTGTATTTTAGTGTTGGATTCAGCCTCTATTTTGTTAAATATCTGCCATGGAAATGTTTACAAGCTTACTCAAATTCAAATAGCTTACACAGTGTAGATAATTGTTGCTAGAAAATATCCATTTTTCTTGCTGCTGGCTGCTGGCAAATACTACTGCTTGCAAAGGGATGGTTGTGTTACAAAAACACCCAGTTGTAATTGCGTAATGATACAGTCATTGAATTTTTCAGAAGTTGTAGTAGCTATTCCTGAAATGGGCCCTAGAGATGTGTGGAAGTCTGGTGATATATGCATGCATGCATGCATGCAAAGGGAAGGTATAGCTGATGGGAACTACTGTGTCATGCCTTCCTCTAGTTCCAGAAATACATCTTGGATATGCAAGTGGCATCCAAGAAAGAAGTTTGCTGGAGCTTATTCTGGAAGTTGCCTATTAGTATATAGTAGGGTGCAGAGATAGAACTGTATGTCCAAGACATGCTGGAAGGAAGGCTAAAGAGGTATGTGGAGCACACAGTTTGTAACCGTACTTTTACAGAACAGCATCCAACTTTTTAAATGCAACATATTGAGAATGGTTCAGTTTTTTAAAAATGGAACATCTCTGAGATTCTCAAGATTTTAGTCACTGGGATGCTCCGGTGCTTAAATTTTTGCAAGAGATAAATGCTGTAATTTGGGTATAACATGATTTACCAAAGCAAGTGCAATTGCGAATAGTCTGTTACTCAAGTGTAGAGGTGTAGGGAAAAGCAAAGCATTGTACATTTTCTTACATCCCAGATGGGACAAAAAGGTCCACTTTTAAAGCTCAAAATCAAATTTCAAATCAAAAAGCTGTACTTTAACATTCATTTGGTATTTAATCTACATGCAGAAGCAAGATTCCCAGTGTCAGTCCCATTAGTTGGGTCAAACGCAAGCACAATAGATGCTATCCAAATGTGTATGCAAGTGGAGAGTTCTAGCCAGAATATGGATAAGGAACTTATGAATAATGTACATCCCAAACTAAACTTTAAGCTACCCAAAACAATGAGGAGAGTAGTCTGTATGGGATGCCTCAGCCTTGCTTCTGGCCCAGTGCTTCCTTGGGTTCCTAGATGGAGTTAAGCAGGGCGCCCTCATGCCAGCAATACCCAACTTGCTAAAAAATGAATAAAGACATCACAGCATTGCACCTGACCCAATTCTGTTTTGGACACAAGACATATCCAAGCATGGGCAGCCCCATGCCACTAATTAAAAATGGATAAGGAACTGTGATTTGTACACCTACAAACTAAGCTTTGGGTCATACCAAATAATATACCCCAACCTCGGGATGTGTGGCTGCTTTACAATTTCTTGAACTAAAACTTTCTGATGTTCACTATCTCTCACTAAGCTTTCATAATTCACCAAACAGTCTTGAATTCATTTATTTCAAAACAGTAATGGATATAAGGGGTGATTGTTATCAGGAAATGTTCAGGCATTATTAATACATGTTCATGGCAAGTTGATGATCCTTTTAACCCAAAGTGCATGATTTCATCAAAAATCTTGGCTTAAATGCTCCGCATTTTTAAATAAATTTGCTTTCAGTTGAATGTGCATTTTCCTGAACACTCTGATGCATATTCCATTGAAAGCAAGACAGAGTGAATACCTGCTCTTTGGTGTGCATCTGATTTAAGTATGCTCCTGATTCAACTAAGAAGGTGTGATCTGGGAATCCCGCTTCTCCATAAGTATCTCCGTAGTTGGTTTGGGATGCTTAGTGCCTTAGAGCTGTCTATAAGGATAACTGTTGCAGTCCTCCTACTTGGCAGGGAGGTGTCCAGCTCCACCAGAGAAGTGATTGTGAAGTTAGCATAGTGAGTTTGTGGAAGCCCCTTCATGGGCATCAACATGTAGTGATTGGGTTGTTCCATGTCCTCTGTTGTAGGGAGGAGATGGAATTTGACTTAGAGAATTATGCCTCAGAGTACAAATCCCCTGAGCCCAATCTTCCCCCTTGTCCCAGACTAAAGGGAAGGTAGTTAGGCTTCCATTTCTTTCCCTTCAGTCTAGGGCCTGAACTAATTTCGGTGGTCCTTTTTTGACCACCTTGCTGTGCCAATTTTGGCACATAGTGTGTTCATGTGCAGAACACCCACCCTAAAATAGTTATATTGATATTGCGTTTTAGATAAATAGGCTGTGACCAGTTCTAGAATTAGAAATGGTAACTACATTGTCGGCTACGTTAGGAATATAAGCTATATTTTTGCTGGCATGTCACAGTCTTGCTACAAAGGGCATGTCACAGCTCACTGTCATAGAGTTTGAATTCCTTATTTATTTATTTATTTATTTTATTAATTACATTTATATCCTGCCTTTTTTCCTCCAAAGAACCCAAGGCGGAATACATAACCCTCCTCTTCCTTTTATCCTCACAACAACCCTGTGAGGTAGGTTGGGCTGAGAGTCTGTGACTGGCCCAAAGTCATCCAGTGAGCTTCCATGGTGGAGTGGGGACTAGAATCCAGATCTGCCAACTCCCAGTCCAACACTCTAGCCACTACACCACACTGTTTAAGATACTCTACATGGAAATTATTATGGTAACTGATTGCTGTGACTGCAGTACATCTTCTGATTTCTTTGTATCTTTACCTTTCAAAATTCTTGTTGTAACTATGTGCATTTTGTACTTAATTTGCTTTGATTCACTGGATCACGTAATGCAAAACAGACCATCTGACTACTCTACTAAGTGAAAATAATTAGATTTGGTGCATCTCTTTTTGTAAGTGGGAAGAGACTGGAAAGGGAGCAAGAACAGTGTTACTTGAAATAATAATAATAATAATAATAATAATAATAATAATAATGATGTTGTAAGGGTCTGTGGAATGGAGTTCTTAACTGAAATTTAAATCATCTTCTCCTAAATTAATTTTGTCTAGAAGTGCTCGTATAATATAAGATTATTTCATATATTACACTTTCTACACAGAGATTTTATGCGACATGAGCTTGAATGTATTTCCTATTGTAGGTACACTTATCAAGCACTAGCTGAATATATTGGCTGCATGACTTATGAACTCTTGGCACAGAGTACTCTTGCAATTCAATACATTACTTTATTTTGGGTGGGAAAGATATATACTTACCTGATCAAGTTGGACCTTCAGGCTAGCTGTAACCTCTGTAAGGGTGGAAGAGTGAAATCAGATGGTTTTCTGAGGTCTCTTGAGGATTTTCCTGCAAGCTTAGCCAGTGGTCCTGTTGAAGCTCTGATTTCCACTTGGAATGGGGGGTGGATTACTTGGGCTATTGATATGATCACTCCTGAACATCCTCGACCCAGTCGTAGAGCTGCGTCAGCTCCTTAGTATTCTGAGGGGTTGAGGGTGATGAAACGACAAGGTCGACGATTCGAACACAAATGGTGGAAGGCTTGTAACGAATCCGACTGAACACAGGTAAGAATCCATTTTTTTATATTTGTGATAGTGATGGTGGCAAAGCAATCTTACCTCTGTGTTAAAATTGCATCTGCTCAGTGTGGTCCAGCAGAACTTTTTCAGATGATGAATAACCTTTTTGATGTCTAGCTGTGGAGATACAGATTGTGGATGTGGTTAATGCCGCTTTAAGAAATGGTGTGATCCGCAGTATCTTGAAGGAGGCAGTGGTGAGGTCTTTATTAAAGAAAACAAATGTAGATCCAATGGTTTGGGATAATTACTGTCTAATCTTTCATTCTTGGGCAAGGTGTTGGACTGCAGAATGGATGGACCACTACATGAAAACTAGCATAAAGAATTGTTGCTTTGTTCTGTGATTTCAGGTTTTTGGTGCATACACAGGTAAAAATAGCCACTTGCTAGGCTATTATGAACAGAGACCAGAATATCTTAAATCATAATTTCATACAGAGGAAGATGTAATATGCTTCAAATAGAACACTTGATCTGAAGCTGGTTTGCCTTGCCTATTTCCAGGGATAATAGGGCCTCTTCATATGATATGACTGCCACATGAATGGCTTTTGTGTGGCTGCTGAACAACTCAACAAGCCATTTCATGTGTACCAACTTGACATAAATTGGATTTCATATGGAACAGCCACTGTATGGAGACTATTTCTGTCAGCCATTAAAAGATAGTCATATCTTGTGAAGCAGTTCTCAGATGACTACGGGTGGGGAATGTGTGACTCTCCAGATGATGTTGGACTGCATGTTCCCCATCCCTGACTTAAGCTATTTATCATACTTCAAATGTGTCACTGGTAACATTTATTGTTTCTGCAGATATTGAAGACTTGCCACAAACAGTTCAAGAGAAACTATTTGATGAAGTACTTGATAGGGATGTTCAAAAAGGTAAATATCATATATCAGTTATGCAAGTAGTTAGTATTAATTTACATTATTGCTTTAGAATTACTTCAGAAGATTTATGGATTATCTATGGAGTAGAACTGTTAAAGAAGATTGGGGACGAGTTCAGTATAAATATACTTTGTGTGTGTGTAAGGAGTCAATGAAATCTACCTTGGATGTTATGGCAGACCAGGTCCAGCAGAACAGCTTCTTGAAAATGAGGACTCTGGTGACTTTGTCTTTTTCTCTTATTTTATATCAAATTTAAACAAACCAGCAAAGAAAGCTTAAATTTCTGCTGAAAACTGACTTGAGAGAAAAGGCCTAACTACTGCTACTAAAGACATCGCATGACTTTCAGTTCACATTCCTAAGAAAACATTAACACTTTAGAGTTTCAGCATCCTCTGGAAGGATGGTTTTCATGCTAATCTCCTTAACGTTCCAGAGGATGCAACAGCTGGATAGGTCTTCTAATAATTGTTCTGGATGGCAGGTGTACAGAACACGTACAGAATGTTTCTTCAATTTGTCCAACCTTCAGCATGTGTTTAGGCATTTTATCCTCATGGATCAGGACCAAGTCATTCACCTTGAGCTCAGTGCTCTGCTTTTGTGAATTGCTGTAATGTACAGATCTTAACTCCATGCCATATTTTCTTGCCATCTGTTCCAAAATAAATTCAAAGTTTGTTGATATTTCCATCTCTTGGAAAGTTTGTCTCGAGTTGCCATTTGTAAGAGTGCCATTTTTATTTTCCTGAGAAGGTAAGGGGTGTTAATTTCTGTCCAACAGAAAATGAGCAGGAGTCAATAGTAAGGGTTCTGCTGTCTCTAACAAAAGTTAGTGGTCTTGAGTTTAGCACCGCTTCTAGCTCAGTTCAAGTTCTTCTCATGACAAAGCAGCTGTTCCTAGTGTCTTTTTAAGCAAGTCTTGTTTTTCCCAAAATCCTCCCCACCAGGCTCCTTGCTCTTAAAATCCAGAAACTCTCCCCTTCCTTTCTGAAAGAGTCAATGCACAACAGTCCTCTGTTTGTGATTAGAGTCTTTGTAGTATATACAGGTTGTTTCTGGAATTACTGTATTCAGTGCTATTGCAGATGGTGTAGTAGCTCAGCCCTTTTTCTGTTCTGTATATTGTTGTGTTGGTTTTAGTATGCTTTTCAGTGAACTATTGCCATCTTTGGCTCTAACTCCAATCGCATCAGAATTGAATTTCATTCTCATCTCTCAACTTCCCTTTGGAGGAATCTCATAAGTTCTGGACCTTCATTCATCAGTCACATCCTTGGTATGAGTGAATTCTCATGCTATATCTTCAGGAATCATCTTTATCAGTATTGGGCACGAAAGATTGCCATAGGTATCTGATACAACTCTCATAGCCTCCAGACTGCGCATCTGAAGTTCACATCATACAACTGGCATAGCACAGTAATATCAGTTGATTTTTTAACTGTATTCACCTTAGCAGTTTGTTCATATGGGCATTAATAAGACCTTCCTCCCGAATCTATTCTTCAAAATCTTCACTGCTGCCTCATAATTGCTTCTGATACTGGGAATCCTGCCACTGAAATGGCTGCTGATCCTCCCAGTTAGGATTTAGGTAAATACATTTATCTTCGTTAGCCTGGTGTTCTGATTAATGAAGGTTTCAAATTGGCTCTGAAGTTCTTGCCAGCAATTGGTATCTCCATAAAATTGTCAGTCATCAATTTTGGAAGTTTAACCATCAGGGGTTGAGGGGGCCCTCTTATTCCTGCAGAAGGTGAGGGCTCGCTTTCTGCCTTTTCACAAGTGGCTCTTGTCACAGAAGTCTTTCATGTAAAAATATAATCTTTATAATTCTGTGCTTAACAGTACGATCCTAGCCATGCTTACTTGGAAGTAAGTCCCACTATATTCAATAGGCTTTATCGAATAGGGCTTTCTTGCTAATAAGGCTTAGCAATAAGGATCTAGGATTGCATCCAAAGTGTAAGTTTGTACTGCAATACTTTGTTCCAATTGAGCTATGTATGTGTGCACTTACCTGGGTTGTTTGATTGCATTTTGGAATTACTACAAGAGATTTACTGTTGGGAAATTGCCATATTCTGGTAAATGTGATTCTAGAATTTCAGGTATTTTTCATTGGATGTAAGATGACTAACATTGCATTGTTAATGTTTTCTAGAACTAGAAGAAGAATCTCCCATTATAAATTGGTCTCTGGAATTGGGTACGCGTTTGGACAGTAGACTTTATGCACTTTGGAATCGGACTGCAGGAGATTGCCTGCTTGATTCAGTACTACAAGCTACCTGGGGCATTTATGACAAGGACTCGGTGCTACGTAAAGCTCTTCATGACAGTTTACATGATTGTTCTCATTGGTAAGCAAAAATGTTTTGGGAAATAATTCCTGTGGTCAGGGCCATGCAGAGCTGGTAATATGCCCAGGCCAGATGGGAAGTATGTGCCCCCCCCCCTTCCAATTTCAAACAGCTCATTAAGTATTTTTTAATCGGTGGCACTGATTCAGTGCTAAATACATATATAAACTAGAACGATTTATAAAAAAAGTAATGGAAAGCACTTTTATTCAGGATGTAAGACATCACTTTTCACTTTCAGAATTTCACGACGGACTGCTTCTGCGCTGTTTCCGCAAGGCGGGCTCCTCGCTTCTCGATGGGCCGCTTACGCTATGGAAGAGCTAGCGTAAGCTGAGGGGGACCTTCTTGTTGGAGTGCCCCCTCAAAATCATGGGGGCCAGGCCAACTGGCCCCACTGGCCCCCCCTCTGCATGGCCCTGCCTGTGGCAAGAGTGATAATTCACAAATAAACATTTGTATTCCATTTTGTTTTGAAACAAAAGTAACCATAGCTTGCCGAGTTACTTTATTTTGAAAAATACAAACATTTATGACAGAGTTAGAATACCTGGTATTCTTGTTTTCATTCCAGGGAGAAAAAGCTGTCCTCCCCCCCCCCCCCCCCGGGTGCATGTTATGCACGTGACTACCATTCGCAGCGCAGAAAATTATGCAAATGCCGGTTGCACACAGCATACACGGAGGGGGGTGGGGAGAAGCCACGGTGGGTTCTTTCTCCTATGCGATCATCTGAACACTCCCTAAGTCTTGGAATGTATACATATTGTCTGGCTTGTGTCTATAATATAAAGTTCTTACTATACTACTATCATACCATATTTATTAGTCAGCTCTGAATGAGTTTTGTCCAATACAGTTTATATAAAACAGTAACTGAAATAAGCATGTCATCTTTGATTTTTTTCTTGCTGTTTTTATAAAAGTATGGGCTCTGAAATACATCCACAAACCTCTATACCCTAAATCACATCAGTTGTCTAATTGAAATTGATGTGTGCAATAGTTTGATTCTGTGAACTATGGATCTAGTATCTTGATTATCATAGACTTTCACACTACAACTTTCAGTCCATGGATTAATGGTGATTCCTTCTACAGTGTTCTGAACTGCATCTTATGAGCAAAACAAACATTGTAAAAATAAATGCACTGAGGGGAAAACATAATGGGAGCGTAACTGGGAATCCATTTATGGGGGATCTGGGACTTTGAAATTATTCAGAGAAGGAATGTTTTGGATGTTTAGTATTTGAGGCTTAGACCTCACTTCTGATTTGTCTTCTGTTTGTGGCCTTGGGTCTCCATCGAGTCTAGTGGCCTGCCAGATAGCTCTAGGAAGATTACGAGCAGGGTATGGGAGCAACAATGTTCTCAGCATCTGATATTCATAGGTATACCAACTCTGAACATGACGGTTCAATTAAAGTATTGTGGGTAATAGTAGCTTCTATGGATGGAGCAGGTAGGAAGAGACTTGGATAGGAGGAACTGAGCAATCGTTTTTTAAGAGTAGCTTAAAGTGGGAGCAGTTGTAACGTAGAAAGTGCCTCCACTTGCTCTCTACACTCCCCCAAACAACATAGCCTTCCCCATTTAGCAGGGTCCCCTGTCCCTCTGAAGCATTTTCAGGGGGCTGACACAGAGAGGAGGGAGTGTGGAAATGTCCTTTTGCCAGTCAAGTTGCATGTATCTAAATCTGGATCTGCTGTATATTTTAGAACACGTTCAGTATGATTGGGGAACAAAAGGGAGTAAAAGACTTCTGATGACTGGATAGCAGCACAAACCTTGAACTTACAATCAGTGGAAATTACAATTTTATGGAACATTGCCTATCATTGGCCAAATTTATTTGGATAGACTATATATATGGGATAAGGTCCTCAGAAGAAAGGGAAGCATCTGATTGTCTTTTTTTCATATCAAGGAATAAAAATCAGATGTATTATTAGTATTATGAATAGAAGAATATATGAATAGATTGATATGGCCACTCTGGGCAGTTTAAAAAACAAGGAGTAGAATAGAATATTAAAATACGAGATAATTAAAAAAACATAAAATACACTACAATATAGCATTGAAATGTCCTTTCTGGTGTAGCAGTTCAATTTACAAAATAAAACACAGTTTTTGTTTGTTTGAAATGCTAGTTGTTTAAAAGACCAAATTGAATAAAAAACGGTCTTAACTTGGCACTGAAAAAAACTGTAAAGATGACGCCAAGCGAGCCTTTTGGAGAGGCTATTTTCCAGTCTTCTCCTTAGTAGCCATCTGCCATGCTGCATTTGACCTCTGAAGGAGATCTTAAGATATATATGGCAGAAGGCGATATTTCAGGTATCCTGATCCCAAGCTGTTAAGGGCTTTAAAAGTTAAAACCAGCACTTTAAATTGTGCCCAGAAATGGACTGGAAGGCAATGTAGCCAATAAAACACTATAAGGCCTTGCCCAATGGCTGCATGCAGAAACAGGCAGTGAGTTGGGGGCTGTATATATACTTTGAATACAGTTATTTCACAATATGCTTCAGTGGATATTTGTAAATAGCCTCTGAAAACTTCTATACAAAGCCTCTCCTTCCAAAGGGTTTGTATTATGAACACCATTCACTTTTCCAGGGTTATGCAGTGATTTCCATCCAAGTCCCGGAGACCATGTGGGAGCAGCATTTGTCCATATGTGCCTGACTTCATTGCAGAACTTCTTGCAATCCTTCTGGAGTTGAATTACACTAAGAGTTTGGTTTAGAATTATCAGCGATCTATACAGACTCCCACAGCTTACTGCTGGCCTTGGATTATTTACCCTGGGCTTGTATCCTCTGCTTTCTGTTCTTTTCCAGTTGGGGGTGCTTCAAACTATCATATTGGGGGTTGTTGGATATTGTAGCCCTCAAGGTCAGTGAACTAGCTGGCCAGGTTGACAGAATGGCATACAATGGTTTTAACATACAATGGTTTTAAATATACAAAGATTTCATCAAGTGACTTTAGCCCCATTTTAAAATCCAAGCTGAAGGATCAGTGCCACAAATTTTGGAAAGAGCAGGCCAACAATGAACTTCCTATGTTGAAACCAGTACTTCAATTATGATCAACTGTGTCACATATGAACCAAAGGAAGTTGTTCTGGTTCATTAAGCGGAGGTCACAGAATCCCTACGCATCAGTATGTATTGAGGGAGAAGGCACCACCATGTTGAAATGTTAATTGTGATTGGTGTTTCAAGAGTGGGGGCAAAAAAATGCTTAAGCAGCCTTTAACCTTGGAGTGGGGGGGAAGGGGTGAAAGGAGGATATAGCAGTTTAGCAGTGTATATTCACCTAGACACTTGGTCACATACTTACAATATATTCAGAGGTAAGTCATCTACTTCAGTGCTTTCCTGAGCACGATTGTCACATGTGATGTAGTACAGAAAGTAATGAACTGAACACCCAACTTGAAATGACCAGACCAATCTTGTACTACAGATATATAGAGAGAGACTAAACACATTGTGTTGCAACCAGAAGTACAGTGAATCATTCAAAATTTGGCATTTTGTTTTCTCTACTCCTTCCATACCCACCCAATGTACAATATCAGATTAAAGTAGCAAGAACATTTGGATGGGGATGGGGATCTGCCAGAGTCCTCCTTTAGATGGTCCTTACACAGTTCAGTATGACTTAGAATTATGAATCATACCTTTCTGTTATGTGTACTTTTTGTAGGTTCTATACCCGATGGAAAGAGTGGGAGTCATGGTACTCTCAAAGCTTTGGTTTACACTTCTCGCTGCGAGAAGAACAATGGCAGGAAGACTGGGCATTTATACTTTCTCTTGCTAGTCAGGTAAGTGTGTGTGTGTGTGTGTGTGTGTGTGTGTGTGTGTGTGAAAAATAAACATGGGAAATACAAAGCTGTTCAGAAGGGCATTGTATTTCACACACAATTGTTGTGGACTATTTTCCCCCTCATTGTGGTGCCTTAGACTAGCCATCCAAAAGTTGAAGTTCTTTGTTTAAGTGACCTCCAGTATTGTGACTGTTGTTTTGTTTAAATTAATATGGCTTTTGCCAAATCTTAGAATTTAAATATCATGATCACCATCTAGCCAAAAATCAATGGGCTTTAAGAACTTTTAAATTTTCACGTGCCTATAGTTCTCTCCCATTGGTCAGTGGGACTTGGAAATACAAAGATGGGCTTAAGTGTGCGAATTCAGTTCACAAATTAAAATCCAAATTTCCATAATTTGTATGTATGTGGTATTCACAGTTACTGCTGTGGTTACTGCGAATGGAAGCTGTGAAAGGGAGTGGACCCTAGATCTCTCTTATAAGGACTTGCTGGAGACTCGGGGAAGTGTAGAATGGAAGCAGAGCACCCACAAGTGTCAGTTCTACATTTAAAACTTAGAGCATCACCTAGCTAAATTGGTGATCTTGTCCCTGTTTCCTGACCTGTCACTCAACAGTGTGCAAATTAGTCTATATGCAGTCTTGTCTATTTTCTTGCATGTTTCGAGCTGCCTTTGACAGCTGAAAAATGCAAGGATATTGACAAGGCAAGGCTACACATATTGGACAAGCATATGTGTGCACTTGTGCACCTCCAAAAGACCAGTCCAATTTTTTAATTATATCAGAAGCGTGAAGCCAGATAGACCTACAGCAATAACAGACTTTCATCTTTCTTCTTACTGGTCAGCAGTTTGCAGATATTGCAAATTACCTTTGAGCATAATGTGCTTAACTAGTGTTGGCCATTAGTTCATTCTAAATATTTTCAATTGTCACAAAATAAAAGATGCATTGAGAGCAAGCCTAGCAAAATGTAATATGAAAGAACAGGCGAATGAAAGGGACGTCTTGGAATAGAAACCCTTGTGCTGCTTCACTGTAATTTACTCTGTTGGTGCTACTGAACTGGCAGCTAAGATTTCAAAATGCATTAGTCAAATTTTATTACAATATTAAAATGACTTCTCAAAATGTGCAACATGTTGTACAATAATTTAGTACATGAACTTCAGTGAAAGTGATCTCTTTTGGCAGTGCTCACGTTACAACAGTGCGAAAGAAAGCCTTTTCCCCTTAACTTTTGTGACACCTATTGCCTTATTTATTGTTTCTTGAAAGCTACAGCGGAGCCATTATTTAGTTGAAATGGACTTGATGGGGTTGAACTTGATGGCCTTATAGGTCCCTTCCAACTTTACTATTCTATGATTCTATGAAATTGGGCAGAATTGGTAGATGAAACTTATGGATTTCATTGAAGCCTGTTAACTGTTTCCACATAATTCAAGCACCAACATGATAATGATTGCATACATTAAGCTTAGGTAATTAAACTTTTCAAAATACAAACATTAAAAAAACAATTGATTTGGTAATCAACATCTAAGCAGTGGTAATAATTTTTGATAGAATTTAATAAAGACCTGATAATTGTTTTGTGTTATGCAACATTACATTTTTTATTTCAAATGTTGTTCTCTTTGGTACAGCCTGGAGCAAGTTTGGAACAGACACACATTTTTGTACTTGCACATATTCTTAGAAGACCAATTATAGTTTATGGAGTAAAATATTATAAGAGTTTCCGGGGAGAAACTTTAGGATATACCCGTTTTCAAGGTAAGTGTGAAATAACTCTAATAAATCATGACTTTAAATTTAAACTTTTGAGAAGAGCTATTGTGAAAGATAGGAAATCGAAGTAGCAGTAGATTTATGGAATACATCTGAAATGTTCAACTTAGTAGGCTTCATGTTCAGCAGTTCTCTTAGCGCCTATTGAGTTAAATCCAATTCAGAACCAGAAGGGGGGCTATTCCCCCAAATTCTGTTCTGGATCCAGAGCAGATTTTTAGAGGGGTACAAACTTTCGCTCACACAATATTGACTTCCATCCATAGAATTTTATAGAATTTCTATAGAAATTGATTTTTTTAGAATCCATTACTTGCTGGCAAGAGATGTTCATCCCAGTTCAGCGCAATGCAAGGATGTATAAATATTTCAAAGGCCGCTTAATGTGTTTTAGACAGGATAACTACATCCGATATATTTGTGTTCATACTTTCCTATTTTAGCAGTTGTCTGAAATATATAGAATAACTTTAGTGTACAAAGGCCACTCAAGGAGTTACTTATCCAGGCGGGCTTCTTATCTGGATTTTTGAATGTGTCTCATAATTTAGTAGCACTGATGCAAAATCTTATTGGTTGACATAGTTGGGCTTATATGGAAATGGCACTGTCAGAAATCATCACCTAATTTAATATTGTAGAATGGTGCATCCCACACATAGATTTCTATTAGAACTATAATATGGATGCTCTGTAGAAAATAATAGCACGTGATTTACCACATAAATGGTTATAGTGGAAAAATGGCAGTCTTGCTCAGGATTGCTGGGGGCAGAGGGAGAAAGGCTATAAACTGTGCCCCCCAGCAATTCTGATGTAGTTAAGAATTCCGATTCCCCACTGCTAGTATTTATTTATTTTTATTTTATTTATTTTTTATTTTTATTTATTTCATTTCTAACCCGCCTCTCCATCTAGATCGAGGCGGGGAACAACACCAAATATAAATATAAAACAATAAAATAGATAAACCGTTAAAACAGATAAAAACAAATACATTATTAAAAACATCTTAAAATTAAACTGGATAGGCCTGCCGGAAGAGAACAGTCTTCACGGCTTTCTTAAATTCCAGAAGACTGCTAATTTGTCGAATCTCCTCCGGCAGGCCATTCCACAGCCTGGGAGCGGCAGAAGAGAAGGTCCTCTGCCACACTGTGCTTTGAACCCGTCTTCCCCTTTTTCTCCTCCACTATTCATCAGCTTAATCCTATGAACTGCTATTCCAAAGGAACAGTTTATGGGATCAAGCAATAGAGTTAGGGTGAGCCAGTAGCTGGTATCCTTGCATCAGCACTGAAATCTAGTGCTGATGCAATTGCTAGTGACAGAACCTAGTTGCTATTGTCCCCTTTCCCCAACTCTTGTTGCCTGAGGCATAACTATGCCATGCAATATTAAATAAGAAAGATTGGTTATTTAAGGCCAAGAATATTTAAAGAGGTTTAGACAAATTTATGGTAGATAAGGCTGTCAATGTCTACTTGTCGTGATTCCCCATATACTACATGATTAGAGTCTTAATGTCTCTAATACCAAGAGAACAACAGCAGGAGAAGGATATTTCCCTCATATCCTTCTTTTGGGCTTCCGATGGTGCATTGTGGGATACACTTATGGTCAGACCTAGCAGGGCTGTGCCACTAATTTGACTGCGCTCAGGGGATCCTCTTTGCTTTTTGAGTGCATAAGATGCCATGGGAAATCCTAGGACAGGTTCAGGTACGTCCAGAGTCTGCCGGAAAAGTGGAGAGAAAATCAGATAAATCATGGAAGCTGTAGCCATAACAGTATCATTTTTCTCTTCTGATGGAACATATTCATGTTCTGTCAGTGCCTCGGTTCTTGGGATGTTTTCTGTGTGTGTGTGTGTGTGTGTGTGTGTGCCACAGGAGGGAGAGGCAGCACCCAGATGTGGCAGGCACAATAGGCTGCTGTATTCTTTTAAAATAATAGGCCTGCTCCATGTATTCTCTTTGATTCAGCAATGGGGTGCACATTGATGCCCTGAGATGTTCCCCAGGCAATCAGATGAGAGCCAGATTGCAATGACCTGTTGTAATTCCCAATTCTCTGTATTGGAATACATGAAACCAGTGTACAAAAGTGAGGATAGCTTTGGCTGAGGATTGGTCTAATGTGCACAATATCATGATTTTTAACTGCCACACAGTTAAGGGTGTTACTACATATTTATCTTTGAGAACAAGAAATGGGAATGATGCTAATTGATTGCAAGGGATCCATTGGTCTCTTGTTGGGAGAAATATTGACGGTAGCTTCCTGTGCAAATGCATTGGACAGAGTTTCTCTATCAAAGGTTGCTATGCTACATATGTACTTGGATTACTTACAGCTATTTTTAAACTCTCTCAAGGCAGGGCACGTTCCCGAGTTAGTTGTTTTGCTGAAGTCTCTATGAATAACTTCTGATGTTCCTAGAAGGGGGGTGGGTGGAGGATTCAATTATATGTAGTGAGAGGCTGTGGGGGCTAACTTAATTGGCCTTTAATCACATAAGACTTTATTTCACTTCTTTAACCATGTAGGATAGTTCATATTTTAAGATGCTGCTGAATCCTTAGACATGGAGAAAATAAGGCATGTGTAGAGTATTGGAATTAATTGCCTCTCTGATATCACTTAACTTGGCATTTTTACTGGGACCCATAGCAAATTGAAGCAAGGGACTGCATGTGTTTTGCATTTACTGTGTGGCCAGTGAATACCATCAGAATACATTTACAAATTTTATACTTACTAATCTAAAAAGACTCAGCCTCCTAATATGAGGCCAGTTTTATCACAGTTTTAATTTGAAAGGTATATTGAGACGTACATTTTAATAACATCGTTCAGTGCCTTGCTTTCAGATGAAAAAAATCATTAAAATAATTCATTTTGACTTACCCTTTTAACACTCCCTCTTCTTCTTAGGTGTATATTTGCCTTTGTTATGGGAACAGAGTTTTTGTTGGAAAAGCCCTATTGCTCTGGGCTACACGAGGGGCCACTTCTCTGCTTTGGTTGCCATGGAGAATGATGGCTATGGCAATCGAGGTGCTGGTGCTAACTTGAACACTGATGATGATGTTACTATTACTTTTTTACCATTGGTTGACAGTGAAAGGAAGCTGCTGCACATTCACTTCCTGTCTGCTCAAGAGGTAAGAAACACAGAGCAGTTCAGACTGACTCAAATACCTGCCTGAGTCATTGTACCAAAAGAAAAATGCCTCAAAGGTGAACCTGAATGCTGTGGAGTATGGGCAGTGTGTGCAAAATTATTTTTAGAAAAGGAATTTGAAAACAGTTTACAGAGTTAACTGTTTTCAAATTCAGAGTTAGGGGTATCAGGTGTGTTGTGAGTCTTTCGGTTTAAATATTTGGTATGAAGAGTGGATTTTTTTTTTTTTAAAGCAAGTTTTGTAGTAAAGTTTTTGAGGAAGATCTGCAGAAACGTTCTAGCTAGAAATGAGTGAGAAAACAGTGAGATCCTGAATGGTGTTAATGTAAGCACACTTAGATTCTGTAACTAAAAAGTTGAATTAGAATGCCTGAGAGACCCCTAATAAGATTTAAGCCCTCCGTCATATGCTATTTATAGAACGCAGAGCTGGCAGTTACTTCAAATTTCATTTCAGTGATGAAAAAAAGGTGTTATCTTTATTCATTGTGTTGGAATTGAATTACTCTGCGTTTTATAAACAGCATACAATGGAGTGTATTAGGGATGTCTCTGAATTTTTGAAGGAACAGTTCTGGTACACCGCAGTGCCACAGGGCACCAGTATGCTTTTAGTTGTCAGCAATCTGAATTGAAGCATGTCCTAAGTGTATGTGTTTTTTCTCTGAAGATTGGTAATGAGGAACAGCAGGAGAAGCTGCTCAGAGAGTGGCTGGACTGTTGCGTGACCGAGGGTGGAGTCCTAGTTGCTATGCAGAAAAGTTCTCGCCGGCGCAACCATCCACTGGTAACGCAGATGGTAGAGAAATGGCTTGACCGCTATAGACAAATCCGCCCCTGTACATCCCTTTCAGATGGAGAGGAAGATGAAGACGATGATGATGAATGATGAAATTGAGATACCTGGTTGCGTATAATGTGTGGTGACAACCCCAGATCTTGGGGCACAGTCTAGCAATTCGTTACACGATGACCCAATTGTAGCAGGAAGCATCCTGCATAGGATTTTTAATCAGCATGGGGAAATTCAGAGGCTCATCCAATCTGTGAAAACAGCTACGTTGGTTGGACTACCATTTGTAAAAAAGCAAAGCCCTAATTTTATTACCAAGACACATAGCATTTTTCTTTCCAATTGTACATCTGCCTATAAATGTACCGCATGTGGTCGTGTAAGAAAGTTGTGTAATAGGAAAAAGTATTACCAGCATCTTAAAATTATTGAAGAAATTTCTTTTGAATATGGGCACTTAAAAAAGCACATTGTAGATGAGTATATGTTCCTTTTGAGACTTACAGTAAAACTTGCTTATTCTGCGTCAGTTTTTAAGCATTCTGGCATACTTCCTTGAAAGAACATTTTATATGAAATCTTGCTAATGGCCAGGTCAGATCATGTGGCTTTTTTTGTTGATGCCATATATCCAGAGTAAGTCAGAAGAATGAACAAGCTTATTGTTTAATTAATATTTGAGTTAATATTGTGCCCATTATAATAAAATGAAATGTTAAAGGGAAACAAACTATGGAAGGGATGATAAATTTTGATTAAGTGAACTTCGTTTTCTGTAAAGGCTTCTCTGCTGTCCATTAATATTTTGTATCATTTCTTTGGGATAGGTTTTTTTTCCCAGCCTACTTAAAATAGTCTAAGAAGTACTATTCCAGAAAGCTATATGCTAAACAATTGTGTGGAATTTGCTAAACTGAACTGAAAACTGCATTTTCTCCAAACCCGGTCTTGCTGTGAGTTGTACAGTAGAAATTAATATTTTATCAAGCCTTTCCCCGTGCAAGTTAAAATCACCTCCATTGAGGAGCACTCCTTGGTCATTAAAATCGAGTGAGAAAGCACTTTGGCAGTTTTCCTTAAAAGCCTTCATTCTAAAGTTTGTTTTAAAGTACTGTATATTATCTTTCCTTGGTATGTAAACTTTGGAATTTTTTGCATGTTGATTGATTGTGGCCACATTGAATATGTAAGTTTCCTGAAAGTATAAGTTCAGAATATATTCTCCAGTAGAAAAATCTTTTTATTATACTTGATAACTTTAGCCATGATATCTTGAATGGATATAGCCTATCCAAAACCTCACTTTAAAAACACTAAAGGTTGAATAGTTTTGTAAGCATAAAGCAGATCCTGATAAGCACTTTTTGAAGACTAATGATGGTGGAAATGATGACAAGGAAACTCTTGCAAAATAGATTTCCTTGCTTAAGAATTTGGACAGAAGCTATACGTATGTATTTTTACATAGTTGTAAAAAAATATAGGAACCCTTCAGAATTTGCTGCTTTTCTAAATGTGGCTTAGCTGTTGTTGAAAAAAATATATCTCCAAATAATAATCCTAGAGACAAATCTACATTGAAATTTCATCAAGGTACTACATGGAAGAAATATAATACAACTTTTCCCACCTCTGACACAAGCATATTATAGTGTGTGTGTGTGTGTGTGTGTGTGTGTTTATGTGTATATATTTTGGTCATTAGTTCTCTACTTTGGTGCATGCAGAGATTATCAGGTAAAGTTGCATGTTTACCTGTGATGAGTTAAAATTTCCGACACATTGCAGTAATTGGTTTAGTCTTCCTAAAACAGGTTCTGCTTTAATGTACAATCCTAACTTAGGTTTTTTGAAATGCAATCATAAGGTAAAGTTTAATACCTTATTAATTAATCAACCTGTGCCTACTTTATATACTTTACAGTGAGATCCCTGCATTCCTGGACCAGTAGAATAAGTTAGGTAATTATGCTTGTGTTGGAGGAGGTAGTTGCTTTGCAAGTTATGCCCCAAATCTGAGTCACTTTCCAGCATTAATAGCAATTTCCAATGGAATACATTTTGTAAATAAAAGCATCACTTTACTTTAATTTGTCCTACCATAGTAGGGGGAAATGGCTAAATCTCTAGCCATGTTTATTCCACTGCAGTAACAAAGTCTAGAGATTTTTGGAGTCTCCTTGGATGAAAGCATTTAATTTCTGTCAGGAATAAAATGATATTAGTGTATCTTTTTACTGGCTCATATCCCCATGTAGTGTACAATTTCACAGACAGCAATACCCAATTTCTTTTAATGTAGACTCAATACATCCCTATAATCAGTGGAGGTCAGTGGTATTTTTTTTTAATGTTGTAACTCCAGTAGTTGTTACAGTGCTGGAGAAAAGGCATTAAGTTGTTGCTGTGCCTTGACAATTGATTGCAATAATGCACTGGCCTCTAATCTGATATGTCTTCTTTTAAAAAATGAAGACCTTTTTTCTTTCACTTGGCTGAGTTCTAAGCTATAACTGTGAGGTGTTTTTTTTTAAGTTATACTGTTGTCTTTAAAGTTAAAGGGCAAGCTACAGCTTCAATTCTTTTTCTAGAGTAGTTTGGTGTGCTATAATAGAACACTTTAAATTCAGGTATTTGTATTGCTGATCTTCCTTTTGAGCTTTAGTGGGACTAGAGATTTTTTTCCTGCTTAAATAACCTGTATAATTTTTCTTACTCCCAACCCCTTTTTAATTGTTTTGTTGCAGATGTCTCACTTCAAAGCTTGCTGCCATTGTTTAGAAAAGTACCACTACATTGTTAAAAGCACTGTTTAGGCAACAAAATAGCTTCCTTTCTTGTTATCTCCACCATTTTGTACCCTAATAACTTTAATATCTTGCTTGAAGCTTTGTTCTACTGCAGTGGACCTATGCTTTCCGACTTACTCCAGCTTTTATATTTTCTGCATTTGGCGACTTGCCTATTTTTCATATTAAGATGACTTTTAGAATTAAGATGACTTTTAGTTTGACTAAAAGCCTCCCCCAGGGATAAATTTGGTTTAATTTCAAGTGGGGCATTTTTCTTTCAGTTAGTACCTGGAAGTAATGTGAAGTTGATTGCCTCAAAGCAGCCAAATTTTGTGCCAAGAGATTCCTAGCACATTCACTGGTGGTAGAAGAGCCTGCCTCAAATGCAATTGCCCTGTTAGAAAGTATCCATTTTCAATAACATTAATTATGTCTATCTGGAATGCCACTGCCTGGTTTAAGAACAAAATTCCAATAATAGCAGCTTCTAAAAATCACTAATGCCAGTGTAAATGTTCTATTATTTCACCTTCATTTGTGTGGCTTCCTTAATGTTCTCTGTAACTCACCAATGTTCCTCCTCCTGGTTGCTCTATACTGGTGTCTATGGTAAGTTATTCATAATTGCAGTGTTAGATCATTGACACATCTATGAAGTTGACTCCCTTAAATATGTTCAAAGCTGGTAATGTGCTTTCCCATTAATTTAAAACAAAACAAATACAAGTTTTGTACCAATGGTTTGTTTTCAATTTCTTTTGTGTCGTTTCTCCCCACCCCCAAATACTTTCAGTCTAGACATTAGTTAATAGCCAACTTCACTTTAAAAAAGACATTGGAAAACTAACCTTGACTTTATGGCCTGACTTTGGGATTGTGGCAAAATTGCATTTGTATCAACCTATGTCTGGATCTAGTCTTTCCTTTTTCTCTACCACTATCCAAGAGGCTGAAGATATTGCAGTGGAAGGAGAGGAAAACTACCTTCCTCCTGCTGTGGTGGCAGCTTGTACTTACCATGCCACCTGTCCCTTTGTTGTCCACAGCTTCTTTACCACATACTGTAGTTTCACTCTCTGAAGTTTGTAGAGCATTGATTATGTATTTACAGAGATTTTTTTTAAAAATGCACATGATCTGGTTTAATCTTGGTAATCTTTACATGGACAGTATTATCTTTGTATTATAGATTGGAGGCTGAGTTGGAGAAGAGTGACTGGCCAAAGGCTGCCTAGTGAGTTTATACCTCTTCAGATGTTCTTCTTACCGTGTTGAATCAATGTGTGAGGGGAGGAGCAGTCCAGCCCATACTGTTGGTCTGTATTCATGGAAGGCAACAGTCTGATCAGGAGAGTTCCTTGTATCCATGGAGGCTCGCCATGTGATTATGAGTCCTGGAAAATCAGGGTTCTTAATGGTGTGTAGAATCTCCATGGATGCAGGAGGCTCTCCTGTTCAGACTGTTGTCCTCCATGTATATAGATGGGGTGACTGATGTGACAACAGAGGAAGCTGGGGTTCTCTCCTCCTCCTTTCATTCAACGTAGTAAAAATGCCTGAAAAGCAATTTGAACTACAAGCTCCCTCCACTGGAGTTCGCAGCTCTTCCCAGTGCTGCATATGCCATCAGTACACTAAACAGCTGTGGATATCAGGGGCCACTTGACATGGTGGCCACCTCACACTGATGAGAAGAGTAATGCATATTCTTGCTCTACTGCTGATCCTTAACTTAGGGCCTAATCATAGGGCTCCCAGCATTCTATCTAAAGTGAAAACAGAAGCAGGTTCTCTTGTATCTCCCCCCTTGCTGCTAATGGGCTCTACCTTGTAACCTGGCCAGGGAGAGCAAATAAACAGGGAATTCTTCCAATACACTCTTTACCTTCTCATGTGATGAGGGAAAGAAAAAGTATGGGAGGAACTGTCACCTCGTTCTGTGTAGAGTGCTGGTTGCTGGACAAATACATTAGTTAGCCTCTGCCTGTCAGTGTGTGGTCTTTTTCTGCATCCTGTGAGGAGTATGGCTAAAACTCTCAAATAAGTGCAGATACTTAAGAGGAATCTCATTGACTTTAATGGGAATACATTTTAGGTACACAGGTTGTTTAGAGAGAGGTGTGTGACTTAGTGAGAAATCTTGCCAGGTCACAGTCCACTTTATCTTCAGACCAGTAGTTTCTCGATAGTCTGTAAACTAAGACTGATTTGCATTGTAGAATCTTAAGAATAGAGGAGGATAACCATCCTTATTCATTCAAATACTAGAAGGGCAAGTTTTGGCATGATCACTCATGTGACCTGAGAGTATATTCTCATTTTGAATTGAGTCAAGTACATTGAGGGCCTGGTCCAGCTCAAATTATAGAAATGGTCACTTTTTATTGAAAACTGCACTGAACGCTATATGTCCACCTTTACAATAAACAAATACAGTAACGGTAACACACTAAAACAAAACATACTTCTGGTAGCCGTTGGTTCTGGTTTTTTGTTTTGTTTGGGACAGCTTTTAAAACTTTATCACAGAAACAGGAATGTACCCATACAAAGGCTCAGAATAGGCCATCTTTTTCAACAAAAAGGCGATGATTCACAAAAGACTATGAGTATAACATGTAACTAGTTGATACAAATCTAATAGGATTTGTTAAAATCAGTCACATCTAATAACACATTTTGAAGTGTTCTTGTATAAAATATCACATGAAGAAAAGAAGACTTCAATGTCTAAAAAAGTGGGTTTTGTTCATACAGTCTGACAAGTTACCATAAAAAGTGTTTTTTTTCCTGAGACATAAGGAAATGCAACATTATTCTTGAACCCTTTCCAGCTCAAGACTTTTCCACTCAATAAAATAGCTGTGGATTTAAAACTGAGAAAAATATATTTGAGTATAAATGTGAGATTTAACACTTTTTTTTTTGCATCATCAGCACGTGTTATTGAATGTACAGCTACTTTATTAAGTGTATCTTGCAGGAGAAGCATCAATTTCTGCGGTTAAAAGGCAGCTAGTTAACATGGGCCTTTTCCTTTTCCTCTCCTCTGAGCTACGTGACTGTAGTTAAACTTCAGTAGCATCCCTCCAATCCTTTAATGGCCCTATATAACTGCAACAAGCAAAACTGTTCCCCCATCTCTGGGTTATCTTTCCTCAGGCTGTACAAGGAGGAGGAAGGAAAGGGCTGAAGTCACATGATGGTTTCCTCTTAATATCATATAAGCTTTGTTAGGACCGTTTGACATGCTCTAAGCAGCAGGTACTTCAATCAGCTGCTATTCCCCAAAGGGACTGAGAAAAAATATACATTATTCTTGTGATTGATGTAAAGATGAAGGAAACTTAAACACACAATAACAGAAGCATGTATCATCAAATCCTAGTTTTCAGTGCTTCAGTAAGCAGGTGACTTCTTCTGGGTTCTCCCTCCCTCCCCCAAGTCTTGACTCCTATTTTTTTTATTTATTTGTAGTTAACACTGGAATAGCATGATGCGTCAGTCCAAAATCAACCTTACAAATTTTGTATCAAATTCCTGTCAGTTTGTGTGTAATTTTCTTTTCCAATGTCTCTTGGTCCCAAGTTGGAGTGCTTTAAATTATCTGCTATTGCTCATTGGGATGTTCCCTGTTGTCCCCGTGTTTTGAGGGCTGGTTAGGAGATGGAGCTTGAGAAGGATGTGCCACTGTCGGAAGATTGTGGGTAACAGGAATCCCTCCCGGGATGATACCTTCCATAGCTGCCGGAATCCCGCCTGGTGTAACGCTCACCATGCCTGGTGGATATCTAGAAAGAGATTGAATTCTAAGTTACAAGGGGCACAATATGTGAACATTCTATAGAAAGAGAGGCTATGAAATGAGGACAACAGGAAAAAATAGCTTCTGAAGTAACTTTATTCTTTGCCAAATAATTGCAGTAAGAGCACTTTCTGTTTTACCACATTGTTATAGCAAACTGAACCTTCCCAAGTATGTTTTGAAGGGGATAAATCTGATTTTAATCAACAATTCAATCAACTTATTGGTCCTATGAACTGTTTTGCTTTTTCATACATCTGTATCCACATTGAAGCATAAGAGGGAACTATTCCAGGCATTAAAACAAACAGCCGCAGAGTACACATTCCAGCAGCTGCAAGTCAGCCTTATATGAACAATCCAAAGCTGCCTCCACCCGCCTTATTGTTCCTTTCTTTCATTGATGTCAAAAGATATATCTAGAGAGAAAATATGACTGACATTTTTGTTGTTAATTAATTGTTATCAACTAACTGTCATCAATTAATTAACAAACTAATTAATTAAAAGCAAAACAAAGACAACTGAAATGTTTGGGCTCTTAGGAGACTTATTTTTCTTTGTAGAAAAGCCTTGAAAGAACATGAAGCAAAAGGATAGCCCTGACTTGTGGAGTTGCTGGAAAGACAAACTTTAAGGAATGTGAAGTTCCTGCTTCAGTTGCTTTACACTGCATTCTTTTAACTTACACTCAGTTTGAATCTGTATTTATTTCTTATATTAGGAAAGATTTTTTCCTTCAGTGAAATCTGAAATGCAGAACATGGTGCTAGTCATTGTACATAACTAGACTCAAGTTAGCCTGCCCTCTTCCTCATGTGAAGTGGTGAATTGCAGGTGCCTGAGTCTAAGGCCATGATTTAAAGAGCCATGCAGTTAGTTCTGGTAGCCCAAAAAGCTTTTATATTTGGTTTTCTCTAACAGTTACCCCTGCCCTTAACATCACAACGTTTTTAAAATTAAGGGCATTTCAAAAAGTGTTGGGATATGACATAGAGGAGTTTTGGGGGGGTGGGGGAAACCAAAAATTCCACTTGTTTAGTAGAAAACACTTTGCATGAGCAGAAGCAATCTTGCATCCTTCTGGATCTCAACATATGAGTTATATTTATGAGGCAGCTACATTTACAGGAGCAATGAAGAGATAAAAAGATCTTGCAAGTCAATTCAACTCCTTGAATAGAGTTGCATTTTTAACAGTTTAACTTTACAACTTAAAAATGCATTATAAGCAGAGCTATGTACTCTGTAAAAAAAGTTGATATTCTCTACTAAAATTAAGGTAAGTCTGCAACCTGTATAAACTATACGAAAACAAGCTGCTAGCAAGAAGTTCCTCAGACCACCAATTACTAAGTCCTTCTGTAGTGTTCGAGAGTATTGCACACCTACTTTTAAGGATAGCATCATATCCCTGACAGAAACTTGTTTTCCCCCCCAACACGATTCTCTGGATGACTGCTCTGTGCAACCCAATACTAGACTTTATGCTTCTCACATGTGAAAATGTGCTCATAAACTCAAACTGCATGACAGAGAGATGGGGAGAGACTAAGATGGGCAAAAACACCTGATGTGCCTTTAAGACAAGTCATTTTAATTTGTAGCAAGACCAAAGGCAGTCAAAAGATACGTACAGGAGATCACATTGGGGCCACTAGAGAAGAACTTTTGAAGGACACTTTCATGCTAGGCTGGGAAACGTGTCTTCTTTTGGCAATGTATAGCTGGTTTTAAGGTGTCACAACACTCTTGGTTTTGATGTCACAGACTATCATGGCTACCCCTTGGGAATTCACCTATGTTCGAGAGGAGAACATGTGACCCTCCAGATATCCTTAGACTAAATCCCATCAGCTCTTCATCATCATAGCCAATCGTAAGGGATAATGGGAGATGCAGTCCAACAACATAAGGAGCACCACATGTTCCCTCTAAAATGGCAATTCTAACTCTCCAAATTCCTGATTACGGAAGATTACAATGCTTCTCCCTGTGGGTGCAGTGCTGATTCATGCAGAGATTCTGACAGAACTCAACAGAGCCCTGTTTCTATCCTATACTTCCCAGATGGTGCATGCAGAGGTCACAGGGGATGAAAATATGGGAGCACAAATTTCTACAACTGCCCTGGTGGACTATCTGCATGTGTACAGGGAGGAGGAGAGAAATAGGGGTTTGTTGAGCCCCACTGGGATTCCTCGGAAAGTTCATACCTTCTGTGTTTAGGATTGTTGATAGGTTATTAAACCTATGGGAAACAAAAAAGAGACAAACATCTGCATGTGAATTTCAGACCGCATGAATAATCTGGTGCTTGAAAGCCATCATGAGTGTACATCCTTTGAGGAATTTAAAGTGAATTATATTAGAAACACAAACCACCCATATTGTTTACCTGATGAGGGGAACAATACTTTCTCCCCATGCTTGTCCCATTTTGTGAAGTCATAGGCACTAGCCAAATGAGCTTTCCTTGCAACAAAAGCACTGCCTTGACAAAGTATGTTTGAATTCTCTTGCAATAAGTTATTAAACAACTGAACAACAAAACTGTGGTCCTCAAAAGGACTAGTTGGCATTTCCAGTGGCCAGAGAACACTGCAGTGTAACCTTTCTTCATTCCCCCAGACTCTTCAAGCCATATATAAGGTATATATGAATTTTCCTTTGTTTTAAGTCATATTCCACCTTTCAGCTTGTACCAGATGTATATATCATACTAGTATATTTATTTTGGTGCCACTCCTGCTTCTGCAAAGAGCCAAGTCCTTAAGGAACATCGTAGTATATTTTTACTCCAATGGAGTGAGTTGTTTATGTTGTTTTCCAGCAGCTCCCTATGTCATGTGCAGGGGGCAAGTTATAAGTGGCCAAATTAGTAAGATTTGACACTCTGGAAAGGCCTTGCAGAGAAACACAAAGTGAATGTATAGTACCTTTATTACAGGGTCTACATGCAATGCAATTACTTGTGGAGATGATTGCTCAGAACTATCAATAATGTGTTGACTGGAATAAAGAGCCTTCTATGGAAGAAGCTTCAGTACACTGCGGATGAAGGGCTACCATCATCTTCTGAGAAATGTCAGAATTCGTGTAACTCATTCTTTAGTTCTTTTCTTGTGTAAACATTCCAAAGTGTTAAATATTTTACTTTGGGTTTTTTTTTGTTTTTTTTAAGAAATCCCTTTCTCCATCTTACCTGTATGTGGCACCATTGAGCTCTGGATGAATTGCTTGCTGATCTATTACTGACCAAGGAGCTGTTGTGACAAAGAATTCCTTGTTCACACAGTTTCGTAGGCTTTCGGGGATGCGACCTGAAGTAGGAACGATTCAAATTCAAAAAAGAGTCAGGCATATTCAGTCTTTATTGACATGCAATAAACTATACCCAGCTTGCTGTTCTTCCACACAGATTACTCTAACTGGAGATGGGAAGGAGAAGAAAATCCTCAACTCTCCACCAAAATTCACAACAGTGATGAAAATGAGGCAGTGCTGTGGAATTTGCTTACGAGTGAGATGGTAGCCAATGTTGTTTTTCCAAAGTTTGAAATAGCTGCTAGGAGATAAACAGAACTGCACTGAAGGGCTAGGTCTAACAGTTCACCCATCCCTTGACTGCACTAAGTCACTTTACAAGCCCTATTGGACTGAACAGTTTGCCGGTCACTCCAAGCTTCACTGTTGTCTAAAAGATGATAATTATGTCACCTATCCTCCCAGCATTTATTCCCAGAATGGATCCAGTGGGGGAATCAACCCAAGATAACAGAGGAGAATGCAAAAAAAGGAGGAGGAGGAGGAGGAGGAGTGCATGCTATAGGGCTGCCTATAACATGTATGATGTACGTGTGTGGATGCTGAAGCCAAATGGAGATGTTTAAGCCCTTTGTCTGTGTTAGCCAGAAAATACTCAGATAACAATCTCCATCCATGTAGGAGTTCACTACATCATTAATTGTGATTTGCTACCACATCTACAGCCGTAGGGCTGTTCAGCCCAATTCTGATTTTTGCCATTAGAGTGAGAAATGAAAACGGTGTATCCAAGTTTTCAAGATATGCTGCACTATATGTAAACAAGCCAGATAGCTGAGAAAGTATTAAGGCTGTGCTTGCATTTGGGGTACCTGCAGATCCAAACCAGGGAGAAGGGTCATGATACACAATGTTTCAGTTTGCACATAACGACAACCTATGGGCTGTTTAAATGAGTGGGAGCAAGCAAGCACACTCCCTCCAGTATGCTCCTCACTTCTACTTTTAGTTAATAAGCTACGATCACCTTGTTTGTAGGTCATTAGCGTGACAGCCAAACCTGGACACTCTGGGTTGTTTAAGTATTAAACAGCTCTGAGTGCCTGGGTTTGGACGTCATGCTAACAACCTACCAGTCGGGCAACTGCAGGTTTTTAACTGGAAGTGGAAGTGAGGAGCGTACCAATGGCTGTGTGCTTGCTTGCTCCAGCTCATCCCCACCAATTTGTGCATTATGTAACCCACGATTGGGCTTTATGTGCGAACTGGGTCAGTGAGGCTGTTAAATGAGAAGGGGTCTAACACAGGACTACTTAGTGCTAACACTATCCTGACTCAATGTAGCTTTTAATATATTGAAGACTCCTGATGTGCTTTTCAGCTGGTAAGTGTGCGAGAGAATTTACTCAAACAACTTTCTTGAATGACGGGATCCTGGTTGAACATCTAGGAGCTGGTGTGTGTGTAAATGTCAATGATTTAAATGCAATTTGAAAGGCTACTGGAATCACATTAACCCTGTGGCTGTTTTCAATATTAATCCCCCCCATACAAAAATGCACCCAATCCACAGAAGTAGAAGTATGCACTTGCTGGGCTGCAGCTACATGTGGTACATGTAATGTTCAAAAGGTTCTTACCGTATACACTGGCACATACATGTGCAACCAATGCCAGGGATACACAATGATTGCATAAAGTGCACACCGATGGGGTTGGATCCAGATTTAGTCACACTTAAAATGGAATTTGTTAGTCATAATTTAATCCCATTAATTTCAAAAGGTCTACTCTAGGTACGACTAAATCTGGATCCAACCAAGGGTATAGTCTTACATGCTATATTCACCACATAAAGCGCCAGCACAGGGTAAGCACTTTGGATGGGCTCCTGATGGGAAGCCGCCCAATTGGCCTATGGGAAAGCAGGTGGCCATACCTGTGATAGCTCGGCGTATCTCTGTTGCAGCGGCTTCTCTCATCTCCAGTGAGGCCTGTTCACTGTACCAAGCAGTGTGTGGTGTACAAATTAAATTAGGAGCGTCTTTCAGTGGCCCTTGAGCAAAGCTACAGGGGGGGAAAACAAAGAAAGAAAAAAAAAAGATCACAAATAAATGTCTTCCCAGAGTGTTCCTATGCCCCTTTTACTGCGGTTCCTTCAACCCAGATAGGTATCAGAGACGTAAGACAGGACTCAAGACCCTTAGCTTTTGGCTGTATGTAACAGTCCTTTGGTTTTCCACATTTTATATCCAAATGAAATTACTCGAATAGAGGCAATAAGATGACAAATTTCAAAGAGCCTTGCCAAGTAGTAATGAGCAAATGAAAAACAAGCAAATAAAATAGCCACTGAAAACCAGCCAACAAGAGAAAACTGATAAGCTGCCATTCCTATTCCAGTTTAATCAGTACCTCTAGAAGCTGCCCTATATACAATACTCAGCTTCAGCATATGAAAAATCTCTCAGCAAAAAGGTGTTCCACTAAGGGCACAATCCTATGTATGTTTAGACAGAAAAAAGTCCTGCAACTCCCATATTTTCATAAGATACTTAGCTCTAATCACAACACCACTGGAAAATAATCTGCTATTCCTATTTGATAGATGGGGATAGAAAGTGTGACTTGAGCCGCCATCTGGAGAGTTTATTATGGATGGAGTGTGGATCTGATGTTGGATCTCCCTGGTCCACAAATTACAGAGGATCTTGCCTTCTGCCTTCCATGCTGCAAGCCTGCTGCAAGTAAATTCTTGACTTTAGTTACCAACTGGTATATCCTGGGTTATTTTTCTCATGTGTGGTTACACGTGTTGAAAGCCTTCATGATGCCTTCAAGTGCTGTAGAGGTGGTAGTAGTGGCAGAGGGCACTTATAGTCAGCAACATGAAAGTGCATGGTAGCCACCTGGTTAATTGCTGAACATTAGCTAGCCAACAACCGTGTGCTTGCACAGCGCTGAGTGAGCCCACCGCATCTCCATCACCAGGCTAACAGCATGGCTGGAACCCAACCATTTCCCCACCACCACCCAAGTAGGTTACTGCCATGCTGTTGGCATATCAAAGTACTTCTACAAATCCTTGTTGTTAGAAGTTTTTTTGCTGAGATAGGCAAGGCTTTTTTGGTAATCAATACTTTTAAATTCATATTTTTCTTCCTAGCGAATTTTAGAGTCAGTGTACATGTTGGAACTATTTTCAGGAGAAGAAGAGGTAGACCCTAATGAAGGCTGCACTGTGCAAATATTGTCCAACAGTGGCCACATATCTTTAAAGCAGAGGTGGGCAACTCCCATCAGCCCTAGTGAGTATAGCCAACCGTGAGGGGTGATGGAAGTTGAAGGCTTAAACCCCAGGAAGACCACAAGTTGGCCAAAGTATTTATTTTATGAGAACAAAAACACTGGCGTTCCCCAACTCTCCATAATTTAACATCTCACTTGCAGCAGCATCTCATATGTCTGACTTCAATCAGGCCTTTCAGTTCTTTCAAGAGCAATTGTTCTAGTTCTGACTCCAATCCCTCAAAGGACCTTTGCAGAGCAGACAGCCAGAACCCATGAAGGAGGTCCTCCCTTGCTACTTAGAGTAATGGGAGGCCCTAGGCAGTGACCTTTGGCACCAATGACTGCTTGTGTTCCTGTTTGGGAACCCTGCAATTCTAGCCCTGGTCTGGAGAAGAAGCTTTGCTATACTGCTAGGTTTGCCACTGACAACCACAGGATTACGGGGCAAGCAGCCCATACTCCTGTCTTTACTAACAAAGGACAACATAATAATTTTTTAGAAGATAAACTACACAGCTGCATTTTTGGCTCCATGGAATATTTGACAATGTTTGACATCAGTCACAGATTGCAGGATGTGTGTGCTACTTTTCACTTAATAATTCAAGTTTATGCCATAATAAATGTGTTAGCTGCAGCAAAAACAAAGAAGAGTCTTGAGGCACCTGCTAAAAATGGTTAAGAATCCAGGAGACCCTACTTAAGACTCCCACCCTCCACTTAGGGAAGTAAGTTTAAAATACCAGTAGGGGCCATAGCAGGGCCTTCTCAGTTTTGGTCCCAATTCTCTAGAGAGCTATACCCAAAGAGGCTCACATACGCCATTAATCACAAAATAAAAAGAGCAAGCCACTTTTAATACATTAAGCTTCTAAAATCTTTGTGAATCTTTGATTCTGATTTTTAATGGTTCTGTGTAACAGATTTTTATCAATGCTTCTATAGCTTACTATGGCATGCACAGTTTTTATTATGTGTATTTATATGGTGTTACATGATTTTATAGATAGTACTTGCTATACTAATGAACCCTCCGCTTACCTAAATGGTTCTGATTCATGCACATCCAGTGCTGCCCCTCGTATCCTTCCTTCCTTCAGGGCTTGAGTTAAGGCCTTTTCATCCACCAGACCACCACGTGCTGTGTTAACCAAAAAGGCTCCCTGCCTCATCTAACAGAGCCGGGAAGAAAGAAAATACTACTCAAGCATGGCTTATTACAACAGTTCCACATAAGTACAGCACTGCCACCGCTCTGCGCTGCTGAAGCAGCATCCTCTGGCCTCTGCCGGTCCACACCCCACTCTTAAGTACATGCTGTAAGGCAGGAATATTGAACCTCTTTCCGCCCAAGGATGAAAGTTCATTTTGGAGAAGTGATGAGTGGGGCCAAAAGCAAAAGGGGCAGGGCTGAAGGCAAAAAGGGGAGAGACCAAAATACTGGCATATTTTAGTGAGAGCTCTGATTGCCAGTAACTTAGCCTTAGGTGAATCATTTCTACTGCACAAAAGCTAGGAAACCACAAAATGATGGCGATTAGGGGAAAATGTGTAGCAATCTGGGGCCAGATTGAGACCTCAGGTGGGCCGGATTTCGCCACTGGGCTTGAGGTTCTGTACCCCCCCTGTAAGGGAAAGGGCTGCACAGAACTATGCAATCTTGCCTTTAGTGTTAGGGACTTTCCTGGGTCTCTCACCGAGCACAACAGCATTAATGGCTGCTGCCATAATAGGACCAGTTCTGGGCCTCAATGAGGCTGAAGAGAATAATCCACAACAGCAAAGTAAGAGGCAGCCCATAAACCGATGTAAAAATGTTTAACATATCTTCAACCATAAGTCTTTCTCAAGGACTTGTACCTTTCCTTCCAACTCCAGCATACACTTTCAAAATCAAAGTGCTGCTTTCCAGCAGCACCAGTATGAGACCTGCCTCTCCCTTTGCTTGCCAGAATGAGGCCACCAGTACAATTCCCCCAAGGTGCATCATTACCCTGGAGACACTGATACCACGCAGGTGCTCTAGAGCAGCCTTGCCCAATTTGGTAGCCTTCAGCTGTGTTGGGACTATAGTAGTGGCCATGCTGGCTGGGGATTATGGGAGTTGTAGTCCTAAACTTCTGGAGAGCATCACGTTAGGAAAAGCTGCTCTGAGGGCAGATATTTAGGACTGGGCCATGGATTAATGGAGAAACAATGATCAGATTTGGACTGACAAACGGCTGTGTAATGAGATGCTACGTGAGATCTCGCTTTCCACCTCAAAGCACCACAGATATAATTTCTAAACCCTTTCCTATGGTAAATACACACCCTATGGCTGTATATTCTTTTCTGGAAGTGCTACCTTTTTACACAATATTCTGTGTCCCCAGGGTACTTTCCTAGGTTACTAAATGCTGCACTATGATGTTATGCTAAGTGCCCATTTGCTACTTATTTATGTGCTCTTTGCATAGAATAGAGGTAATTAAGAGAACTGCAGAACTAAAGCAGCACAGTCTGAACACAACAGGGTAGAAGCAGATCCATGTGGATTCCTCGGCCTTAAAAGGGAAATTAGCTGACTTTGGGAAATATTCCCAGGAACCACTGCTGAACTACGGGTGAGAGAACAATTGGTGGCTGAGACTTTCTTTGGGAGAATTTAATGCTCAGTTTTTCCAGTCACCTAGCTGCCATTTGCCCTGAACATGTTTGGGAAACAGTATTTGTGCTAGGGTAGCCAGGCACTGATTTTATGACATGCGGCAGCATCCATGAGATCATTATTCCAAAAAAAGAGGATGGTACGGAGAGGGAAAATGTGGACAAAGAGTGCTGCTCTTACTTACTAACAACCACTCCAGTTTCTCAAATGTACATTTTTAGAAGGCCCACTGGTGGAAGCAACGGTTGGATCCAGGATCTGTTGGCAGAAGGGCTCCACTCACTGAAGTTGTCTCTGCCCAATTTTCGAGGATCACCCTTCCACACCACAACTCACCCTATTCAACAGTGTCGGGGCTGGAGGGGCTGTCATGGAGATAGGGAGGGTAGGGGGAATTCTGCTTCTGCCAATCAAATTGCACAGGCCTAAATCTGGATCTAACCCAAAGATTGGAGCCGAAAAAGAAAGATGAACAAAAGAAAAACAAAAGCATCTTCAGCTTGCTACATTCTGCAATGTTAGAGGCTATCTGAAAGTTATTGATAGTGTTAAACCAACCTGCTTAAGTGGCAACACCTAATGTATAATGTGCGAAAGACAGATGGACAATTAGCTGTAACTTTCAACTATCCCAAAGGTAAAAAATACATACGATTACGACTTGCATCTGCTTGGTATTATCACTGTGCCAGCAGAATACTAGCACTCAGCAGCCATACATTCCTAGACTGCAGTTGGGGCCAATAAGATGATCCGCCTCCATTGTGAATTACCTGCTTAATCGTAAAGTCATTGATAAGGTGGTGGTTATGTTCATTGAGGTTACAGTGTAATGACACACAGTCACTTTGGTACAGCAGATCCTGGAGCGTGTAGACCCGCTGGACTCCCAGGGACCTTTCTATGCCATCCTGCAGGTATGGGTCATAAAAGATCACATTGAATCCAAATGCCTTGGCTCGAACTGCAACTGCTTGCGCAGTGCGACCTAAGCCAAAAAAACAAAACAAAGCAAGCAGAGAGTTGTCATCATGGGCTTGGCAAGATGGCAGCACTGAATAAATTCCCAAGAGGGCATGAAATGGGACCCACTGGCACGACTTGCTGCCGGACTCTCTCTCCAAAGGCATGCACGCAACTCTGATTCTCTCCTACCTAGTCTCCCTTTGTCAGGAATGGCTGAAATGTGTCATATGCAAAAGGAAATAAAGGGTGCTACTGCACTGGCCAGTGCCAAGGAGGCACTTCTGCGCAAGTTCACTTTGGTGCCAACAGTGGGGATGGCTTTGAGAATAGGCAATGAGCTTGCAAAATGGCCAAACTGCAAGGATTTCATTGCTACCCTCGAAAACCAAATCACCGGCCCAGGGGGATCATATTTTCCCAGCATGTTATGCACTGTAACCTGTCCCCAAGAAAATACCTCTTTTTGCAGGCTGATTCGGTGCTCTTTTTAAATAAATAAATAAATAAATAAATAAATGAGGATCATGACATTCTCTTGTTAGAGAAATAAATAAAAGGACCATGGCATTCTCTATCTATTTCATTAAACAAACCTTTACCTTTTAAAAAATAATAATTGGCAATTGTATTACATCTATGTATCTATTTAAACACAGTAGAATGATTATCCCACAGAACGAAGGCTATGATACAGCTTTGATTGTATGGAAAGATCCTCAGGTTGAACAGGATCTCTGGCCTTAGACATGTTGGGGATGGGAAGAGCAGGACATCTACAAAGGAAGGCTCAGTTGAGGGTAGTGCTACTGTCCTTTGGCTTGGTGGGTCCCACTTTGTGCAGGATCAAACACAGGGCACTAGTCATGTACAGGGATTGGTAACCGTCCCATTTTTGCTGGCTGCCTGGAACTGCAGAAATGGGGGTGATCAGTCTCCTTGTGGGCAATTTTTGGGCTTACGGTCACAGGTTTTGCAGGCCAGCCCTAATGACATAGTTATGGCTACAGTCTCTAAGTCTGGAATTGACAATATGCCTCCTTTCAGACTGCAAGAATATATAAGGGATAAATGCATGAATATATAAGGGATAAATATGACCACTAAGACCTTAAATAATCTCTTATTCATTGCTTACTGGGTTTTTTTTTAATGCTAGAGTTATCCCTGATGGTATCTTCCCCCAGCATGTCACTTGAATTCACCTGCCATTTCTTTTTATACAGAATCTGATGATGTGTTTGTCTGAGAAACCCATCCAGATGTGTCATTTTTTTTCCATGCACAAGAGGGTATCAGAGAACACCTTCCTCCTTCCTGTGTGTCCTTCCCTCTCACCCCCACCCCCACTTTGCTGGTACATCTTAAATCTCCAAGAGGCAAATTCTTTGGATAGACAGGCTTACTGCTGACTTAGCTGAAGGTCAAACATGGACCGTGTAATGCAGCGTGTACAAGGACATTACTCGAATCTGCTTTTAGAATATAAGCAGCTATGGCATTTTTCAAAAATGTCCATTGACTATTTGCCTCTGCACTTCAGAGGCAACTAATGTGAACAGGCGTTGCTGTGTGGCTACAGAAGCCTGGCCCAGCTTGAACAGGAGATGTAGACGCACCGATAGTATACTGCTCAATTCTCAAAATGGAAGTGGGAGGGACGGGGAGGGGTGTGTCTCTCTAGTTGGTGAAGGGTCTGACTCGTATTGCCCATAGTACATTTCCCCCAAAGTACTGGAGTGCTGATCTTCAACACCCATAGTAGCCACAAAAATGCTACGCTCCAGCCCCATTTAAACCTCTGCATGGCCTCTCAATCCCGATCTAAAACAGAAAGGCATGTTCAGGAAATCTTATTATGAATGACTTTGATAGAACAATACAACAACAAGCCTCCTCTGAGCCTTATTTATAATAAGAGCAACTTGTTTGCTGTAGGGTTCCCCCCCCCCCCCTCGCTCCCTCTTCCTTCTGCACTCTTGCTGAATGCCTATTTAATTGGGCATGACTAAGACAACTGTCATGGTTTGGAAGCAAAGGTTTAATAAGGCTCTTCTGATAAAGAGGGACAGCTGCAGTGCAATCAGCAGGTCATTATCCACAATGTCATTCCAATTCAATGTCACCGCCTGGGCTCAACTCACCGACTTCTACATCAAGACAGGAGTCTTCCTTTTTAGAAAATGTAGAGAAAGCCAAAGAACCAGACATGACCTTCATCTTGGAAAAGGAGCTATCAGAATAAGATAATACTGGTTCTGTGGGGTGATTCATAGGGAAAAAAACCCTTCCCCTTTCTTGACTGTGCCATATTTAGGCACAGATGGGCAGGCAGAGGCACACCCAGCTTTGATTGCAATTAGTCATTAACGGGCATTGCAGAAATGTGCCATTCAGGATAGGAGGAAAAAGTTGGACAATCTGTTTGGGATGCATGTGCAAATAGCCATTCACTGGCCTACTTTATTCTGAGCACAGAAATGGCAGGGCGGGCGGGTGGGCAGGCAAAGAGTGCGACTCTCCTAACAGCAATTAAAGAATCACTTGGGAAAGAAATAGAGCTGCAGGAGCTGAAACCACTCTGCTCGTGAGTACTGACAGTTTAGAAAGCTGTTTTCTCTACTGATGGGGCAGTGTTCCAGGTGCTTCACAGCACAAGGAAGGTTGAAATCATGGCCTATGAACTCTCCACAAGCAAGGCTTGTGCATATTCTGTGCCAAATGCAAACAAGCGCTAAGAAAAGCTGAATTTTGTGAATTGTATAAATGATATTTTCTCCTGTGGGAGAAAAGCAGTTGGGGGTGGAGGGGTGGTACATAATTTTTAGATTAAAAAAAACAGGTAAAGGGGAAAGAGCCCCTTCCTCCATCCTGTTCCACTGCTGGTCTTCTGCTCAAAACTCCAGTTTTCTCAAATAACAAAAGTTGGAGTTGTGAAGCATGAGTTCAGAATCCACACATACATCTCTGTGTAAGGCCTGGTCCCTCTTGATTTATTTTCATTTATACCATTTGTGTCCTGCCCCATAACATAAAGTTCTATTATGTAAATGAAAGAGAAATAGTAGCCAATATGTATACCATTTCCCTCAGAAGCCACCAACATACCAAATCCGATCAGGCCAAGCGTTTCGCCTCTGATACGCGCTGCCCCAGAAGCCACCTCCCGTATCTGTTCCACGCTCTGCACTCTGGTTCCTTCCCTCAGCGCCTGGTAGAGCCACGTGTTCCGTCTGTAGAGATTCAGGACGTGGCACAGAGTGGAATCTGCCGTCTCTTCTACTGCTGCTGAGGGGATGTTGCAAACAGCAATCCCTGGAATAAGGGGCAGAAACTCACATCTTAGGGGTTGCAGAAATTGCCAGGGAATCACAAGTTTTCTCACTAATAAATTAAAAATTCCGGCAACCAGCATAAGTTAAATACATCCTCAGTAGTTAGAAAATAGTTCTAAGCTTATTTTTGAAACAATAGGCAAATACTGCAGAAAACAACTGTGGAGACAACACTTTTTAGAACAGTATTGAACTGGATCATATTTAGCATCTCTTGGCACAATTTACAATGGGCCTGTTCAGATAACATGCTAAGCCATGGTTAGACCGCTAACTCTTTTGCAGTAAGTGGTTAGTGAGTGTGTTTAAACAATTATGTAGCCACCATGGTTGAGAATGGTTCACACAACACGCTAAGAGCCCCTTGTTCCTTGTCTAAACCACTAACTTCCAAATTAGCTGCTGTTCACGTGTTATCCTTATCATAAATGTGCAGATCTGAGTTCTAATGCTGGTTGTTGTAGTGGCTGGAAGTGGATTTTTCTGGAGATCAGTATAGGCACAACTGCTGGGGATCCCCATCTACTCACATCATCCCGTTAGGGAAAGCAAATCCTAGAAAGCATCACCAACTCCTGCCTTTTGAGGTTGAGCCTAGCAGAACTGAGGAAAGACTGTTCCAGGGAGGAAAGGAAGTCAGAGAGCCCTTTCTTTGTTTTTTTTCTTATAGGAAGCTGCTTTATACTGAGTCAGACCATTTGTCTATCTAGCCAGGGTTTCAGGCAGGCGTTTTTCAAGCCCTACCTGGAGATGCTGGGGATCAAACCTGGGACCTTCTGCATGCAAAGCAGGTGCTCTACCACTATGCTGCTCATATGGATGGTGAGGAAGGAGTGTTGCAGCCACCAAAGGTGCTCTCTAGTTGTTGGCTCAACTGCCATCTATGAGGGCAGCACCAATGAGACTGTTGTAAAGGGACGAGTCTCTCGTTGGAGATCCATTCTTTTCATCCCTCTTTTTTCCCTGGTCTTCTCCAGCTTTAACAAGCATTCCTGACATTTGTGGGTGCTATGAATGAGTCCCAGTCCCCGTTACCAATGCTAATCTCAAGGGGACATGCAGGAGGGAGATATTGTTTTTCAATTCCACGTATTCCCACTCTACTCCAATGCTACTTAAAAGCACACACTCTACATAGAAGCTCTTTTGACCGTGAGCCTGCACTCCTTTCCGCATGGTTTCCATTCAAGCCATGCAGTCCCTGAAATCGCCAAAGGAGTTACTTTTCCCGCCTTGCCCCGTTTATGTGCAGAAGGGTGACTTGTCCTCATGGGACAGAGCTACTTGGACAAGGTAATACCAAGCCATGAAAGTTAACAACAGGACAGGGTTAAGAAGCCTAAGCAGCTTTGTCACAGTGTAGCAATTGTTTACTCAACATGGGACTGGCTTCTTGCGATGCCAGGATTCCTGGGAAAGGGGAAGCGTTCAGCAGAAGTTGCTGCTTCCCAGGCCCACAAAACCACGTCCCAATTATTCCAGGAATGATGTCATAACCATCTTTCGCTCTGCCTGCCTGCACTGCTTTAAAAGCAAAGCTCATCCTGACCCCGTTTCCCAGGTCTCGCGGCTAGACAAATGTACTATAATATGCAAGTTTAAAAACACTCTTTTAGAATGGACTAAGAGTAATTCCCAAATATGCTATGTATGAAACACTGAATCAAAGAATGTATCCCACCCTTCCTCCAAGGAGCTGAGGGTAGCATAACACAAGTTTCCATTCCCATCCCTGTAGGCTGAAGAACAGCTTCATGGTTATCATGGACTTCATGGACTTGAACCAGGTGCACCCAGCCCTCGTCTGACACTTTTAACTTCCACACCACACAGATGGACCACACTACATTGCAAAATGCAGGTTGCTTACCTGTAACTGTAGTTCTTTGAGTGGTCATCTGTGCAGTCACACACTATGGGTTCGCGCAGGCGCCGAGCCTCACCTGGAACTTCTAAAGCCTAGAAATTATTGGCGGGAACCCCTCTCCCCACCGTGCTATCGCGCATGCTCGGGTTCCCGCCTACCTCAGTTCTATGAGACTGCCAATTGCCTCACGAGCGAGGTAGATAAAAGAGAAACACTTATGAAGCATAATGAGAGCCGCATAGCGCGATTTCCTCATGGACCATAAGCAAGGTCTAGAGGGGACGGTGGGTGGGTTGTGTGACTGCACAGATGACCACTCGAAGAACTACAGTTACAGGTAAGCAACCTGCATTTCTTCTTCGTGGTCTCTGTGCATCACACACTATGGGCGAGTAACAAGCAGCCACTTACTGGAGGTGGGTAGACTCGCTGGGTAATGGTAGCATCACTGTAGGACTGACGACAAGACAGCTCGGCCGAAGGAGGAGTCATTCCGTGCTCAGATGTCCAGTTTGTAGTGCGAGATAAAGGTGCAAATACTGGACCAAGTCGCCGCTCTACAGAGTTCCGGGATGGGGATCCCCCTATCCCAGGCTGTGGATGTCGCCATTGAACGTGTTGAATGGGATTTCAGTGCATCTGGGGGTTCTCTCTTCACGACCTGGTATGCCAGAGAGATGGTATGTACAACCCATTTGGCGAAACGTTGAGGTGATACTGGGAGTCCTTTAGATTTGCCCCCATAGCATATGAAGAGACGATCCGATTTGCGGAATGTTGACGTTCTGTCCTTGTAGAAAGCCAGTGCTCGGCGGACGTCAAGGGAGTGGAGCTTGGTACTAATGGGGTCATCCGAGGTTTGGAAAAATGTAGGAAGTATGATGTCTTGGTTGATATGGAAATCAGAGATGACCTTGGGGCGGAATCCTGGGCCTGTCCTAAGGATTACCTTGTCCCTGAAAAAATGCGTGTACGGTGGGTCCGTCATCAGAGAACAAAGTTCTGAGGCGTGACTGGCTGAGGTAATAGCCACTAGGAATGCTGCTTTAAAAGTGAGCAGTCTGATGTTTATAGTTGCCAGGGGCTCAAAGGGTTTGCTAGACAATGCGGCCAGTACCACGGATAAACTCCACTGTGGTACAATGTTATGCACCGTGGGATGTAGATTGCGAAGCCCTTTGAGGAATCTTTTCGAGAGTGGGTGCGAGAAAACTGAATAACCCTGCACTAAGTCATGGCGTGCCGAGATGGCAGCTAGGTATACTTTAATAGATGCGGTCTTCAAACCCCTTTCGTACAGGGAATATAAATAGGCTAGGATGTCAGGCATACCGCACGCCTCTGAGTTGAGTCCCTTTGTGTCGGCGTGAGCCTGAAACTTCTCCCATTTTTTGTCGTACGACGCCCTGGTAGATGGTTTTGTCGCCTCCAGAAGGATATTACGCACTGAGGTCGGGAGGTTTAGATGCTGCCTCCGCGCCAGATTCTTCATATGGTCAGTCTTAGTTTGCCTATGTCCGGATGAAGGACAAGGCCCTGTTCTCTGTATATAAGGTCCTGCCTCGTTGGTAGGTGAAGGAATTCTCTTTTCGAAAGCTGAAGAAGTGGTGAGAACCATGCCTGCCGTGGCCACCAGGGAGCGATGAGTATTGCATCCGGTCGTTGTTGCTGTAACGTTGCTACTACTCTTGAGATTATTGGAAAGGGGGCGAAGGCATAGACAAGACCTTGTCTCCATGAAGTGGTGAAAGCATCCCCTATGGAGCCTTGTCCTACTCCTGCCCTCGAACAGAAGGATTCGCAGACTGCATTGTCTGCAGACGCGAAAAGGTCTAGTTGTGGAGTCCCCCATCAGTTGAAGATGTATGTCAGAACCTCCGGGTTGAGTGATCATTCGTGCACATTGTGAAACTGACGGCTTAGACTGTCTGCCTGCACATTGTCTGACCCGGCGATGTGTATTGCTGAAATGCGAATTCTGTGGGGAATTGCCCAGTCGAAGATCTGCAGCGTGAGACGTAGAAGCTTGTGAGACCTTGTTCCCCCTTCTTTGTTCAGGTACCAGACTACTGAGGTGTTGTCTGATATTATCCTGACGTGGTGACCTGACACATAGTCCTTGAATGTGTATAGAGCTTTCTGTACAGCTAGGAGTTCCAACTTGTTTATGTGGTATGACCTCTCTTGGCTGGACTATAGTCCTTTAATTGTTAGGTGTTCGCAGAGCGCCCCCCAACCTAGGAGAGAGGCGTCTGAGATGATCGTCCTGGATGGGTCTGCTTCTCTGAAAGGCAGCCCCCGTGTCAGGTTGTTTGCCATTGTCCACCATCGGATGGAGCGATGTAAAGAGTCCGGTATACTTACTCTTATCCAGTTGTTGTTTCTGAGTGGGTTGTAGGTGCTCAGCAAGAATTGCTGTAATGGGCGCATCCGTAACCATGCCCATCTCACGGCGTATACGGATGATGCCATCAATCCAAGAAGTTTCTGTACTGTGATTACTCTTGTGAGCTTTGACTGTAAGACTTGCTGGGCGAGCTGTTGTATGCGTAGGCTTCTTGCCATTGGCAGAAACGCGCGCTCTACTGTGGAGTCCAGGCATACCTCGATGAACTGGATGTCCTGTGTGGGGATGAATACAGATTTTTCGATATTGATAACGAGGCCCAGGTCCTGGAGGATGGTCCTTGTGGTGGCCATGTCCCGTTCCGCCTGTAGGCGAGAGGGGGACACGATCAGCCAGTCGTCGAGGTAAGGGTATAGTTCTATTCCAGACGACCGCAGGAAGGTGCAAACTGTGGCCATGCATTTCGTGAATACCCTGGGGGCAGTCTTGATCCCGAAGGGTAGCACAGTGAACTGATAAGCCTCGTTCCCGACTACAAAGCGGAGGAAACGCTGGTGGGACCTGTGTATAGGGACATGGAAGTAGGCATCCTTCAAGTCTATGAGAGTGAACCACCTGTTGTGTCTTAGGAGAGGAAGGACAGTCGCCAGTGTGATCATCTGGAATTTCTTCGTCAGAATAAATTCGTTGAGTAGTCTCAAATCCAAGATGGGCTGCAGTCCCCCGTCCTTCTTCGGGACTGTGACGTATCGGGAGTAGAATCCTGTCCCCAGCCGCGAGATGGGTACTGGGGTTATGGCGCCCTTTTGGAGGAGAGACTGTACCTCCTGACGTAATACTTCGGAGGGCTGTGTGATTTTTAACAGTCCCATCGGTGGTTGGGAGGCGAACTCTATACGGTAGCCCTGACGGATGATGTCCAATACCCATTTGTCCATTGTGATCACGGTCCAGTTGTTGTAAAAGGGAAGGAGCCTGGGGGGGGGGGGTTGGTAGGGGATACGCCAGGGGAAAGTCAAAGGCGCTGTTTATTGGATGACTCTGACCTGCCCCGGGGTTGGCGAAACCTGCCCTGTGGAAAGCTCTTCTTGTGCTGGAAGGCGGGCTGTGGTGCGGTTTGAAACCGTTGTTGCTGCTGTTGTTGCCTGTAAGGCGTGTACCGCTGTTGGTACTGTTGCTGACGAGGCCACCTGCGCTGGCGATAAAGTTGGTAAGGCTGGGGCTGGTAGAAGCCCATTTTCTTTGCCGTTGTTCTTGCCTTATGAATGGTATCCATCGTCGCGTCCATTGTCGTATTGAAGAGGCCCTCACCGTCAAAAGGGAGGTCCTCCATCCTTGACTTGGATTCCTGGGACAGATTTGATGAGCGGAGCCACACATGTCTCCTAAGGGCGATAGAGGCCACCATAGCCTTAGAAAGGCAGTCCGTTTGGTGCCTCGCTGTAGAAAGTTCTTGTTTTGCAAGTGCAACTGCTTCCCTTTGGAACACGAGGGCCGCATCCCTGATATCGTCTGGGAGATGCGCGTGAAGGGAGGCCACCTTATCCCACAGGAATAAGTGGTACCGTGCCATTAGCGCCTGGTAGTTTGAGATTTTCATGGCCAGAGCTGCCGACGAATAGACCCTACGCCCAAATCCATCCAATTTGCGTCCTTCTCGATCTACAGGGGCCGAGTGTGACTTGGACGACCCCCCTTGTGCCGACTCCACAATCATGGAGTTTGGCTTTGGATGTTGGAATAGGAAACACGCATCCTTCTCTTGGATTTTGTACAATGCGTCTACGCGTTTTGAGACCGGTCCCATTGTTGCTGGGGTCTTCCATGACTCCTTCGCTGTTCTGAGAACAGTAGGAATCAGAGGCATGGCAGAAGTGGTTGACGTTTCCCTGTACATGACGTCGTAGACGTAATCAGTACAGTCCTCCTCCGGCTGTTCTACTTCGATGCCCAGTGATTGAGACAGGCGCTGTATTATCTCCTGGAAAGAGACGACTTCTACCGACGGAGATGCCCGCCTGTCTGTCCCCACCTCTTCCTCGGGCGATGGCAGTGAAGGGGTGGCGCCAACGGAGGATGAAGAGTCAGAGGCGTAATCCTCCTCAGAAGGAGGTAGGATCGGGGCCCGGATTTCCATGGGTGGAAGCGGGGCGAGTGGTGCGTCCTGTGGGAGAATGGCCTGCATCTGTACCGATGTCGATGCCGATGGAGGTAGCCTGGGCGGCCGAGGTGGAACAAATATCTCTGCCTGTTCGTCAAGTCTGCGTCCCGTGTAGGGATCGAACAGGAATCTGTCTGTGGTCCCCTGCTTGGTAAGTCCTGTGCATGACCATTCCGAGTTCTCGGAGAATCGGTGCCAATCGTGCGCAGGCGTCGGGGGCGGCGAGCAATACCGATGAGCGGTCGGGGCTCTCGGTACCAGTGACGGTATCGGCGAAGCTAGCGGCGAGAGCGGGTCGAATGGCTGATCTTCGTGTTCCGACGCCGGCGAAGAGAAGGAGAGGTGGAGCCTCGACATCGGCGAGCTGCGTTGAGGCGGCGCTGGGACATCGTGGGTAGCCTTCGATGCCGGAGATGTGAGTTTCTTTGGTACCGAGCGGCTCGGTATCGATGGCGGGTGTGGTGCTGGCATCGGCCACGACAACGGTAGCGACACCAATGTCGACGGTGTCGGCTTAGCCATCGGTACCGGGGATCGAGACGGTACCGATGCTGGCTTCGGTGATGGCTTCAGTCGCGGTGTCTGGGCCTCTGCCGAAAGCAGTTTTTGGGGCCTCGGTGTTGAGGGGAGCTTCGTGTTCCCTTTTTTCTTCCGGGACCCGTCCTTTGTAGGACCCTGTTCGCTCTTATGCCGCTTCGCCTTGACCACCTCGGTGGCAAGGAAGGGCTTGGTTTTCCGCGGGTGAACGGCTGGTTCTGCGGGCTTAGTCCCAGTATCGGCCTCAGTGAGCGATCGCACGGGCACATCTACTGTTTCCAGTGCCTTCTTCCAGAGGAGCGCTCTCAACTTATTCGCCCTGGTCTTTCTAGTTTGCCGGGAGAAATTGAGGCAGTGGGCGCAGGAGTCAACTCTATGGGCCTCTCCCAAACACAGCAGACATTTTGAATGGCCGTCTGACAGGGTCAACTTTGCGCTGCAAGCAGTACAGTTCTTGAAAAGCGCGGTCTGCGCCATTTTGGGCCTCAACTGACCAAAGGGTCTGGGAGGGTTTCGGGGGGGGGGGTTACCCCGTGAGGGGCTCGCAGGCAGAGAAAGAGAGAGAGTAGAAACTGGAGCGTTAGAAGACGCAGTTAGAGATATATATATATATTTAACGAGAAGTAGAAAAGGATATATATATATATATATATATATATATATTTAGATGAAAGGATGAAGCAGAAGAATTAGAAGAAACGAAAGGGAAGTTAAGAGAAGAAAGAGAGTCTAGGCTATCAACAAACTATACGAACGTGAGAGAGAAGTTCTTCGTGAGGCAACCAGCTAGGCGGTCAAAAAAGAACTGAGGTAGGTGGGAACCCGAGCATGCGTGATGGCACGGTGGGGGGAGGGGTTCCCGCCAATAATTTCTAGGCTTTAGAAGTTCCGGGTGAGGCTCGGCGCTGGCACAAGCCCATAGTGTGTGATGCACAGAGACCACGAAGAAGAACCTCTGTTTACCACAATATTTTCGCCTTTCCCTATTAGCATCAAACTTCCTGCAAATCAGCCCAGGCCGTGTTTATGCCACAGATGAGGCAAGCTAGAAGTGGTAAGGAAAATTATGTGAAGCAGTGAAGTAAATGCATAACTGTTAATAGCCACCAAACGTCTGCCGTGGGCAATATACCAAAAGGACGAGAAAACCAAGATGCGATTGTAATGCAGGCATTAAGTCCTAAGTGTCTACAAGGCACAACGCCTCACTTGACAACTGCCATTTTCCTCTTTGTTACTAGTGGATTTTCTGCTTTAAATCGACATCAGAGATAAAGAACGGCCTTATAATAAGTCAGAAGAACAGACCATCTAGATCAGTCTTCTCCAAATAAATGTGTTGGACAACAACTCCTATCATCTTCAGCCAGGCTAGCCATTACTTATTCCAATTGTTCCCTGAGACTGGCCATGATGGGCAGGGTGATGGGAGTCCAACAACATCTGAAAGACCATGCATGCAACACCTTCGGTTTGATGGCATATTGAGGACTGGGAAGGAAACAACTCTCAGAAGGAAATCTTCAAAATATATATGATTAGGCAGCCATTGATTACTTCTTTTAAAAATCCCTCGAGAAGCTGCTCCATCTACACATTTTTGACAACAAAGTCAAACTGAAAGGAAAACAGCAGAGAGTTCCCAGGCAAGTTAGAACGTTTTAATGTAAACGATCTGGCAAAGTGTCTTGTTTAGAATGACTACTGCAAAGGATATGCGTTTCTTTAGTTTTATTAAGATTTACAATGGAGTACTCTGAAGCAATTAATCACTTTAATGACACCCTATCGACAAACATATACAGCTGGCACCCTATAAAGATCAATTTTATTTTATATGCTAATGCAGTGGTACTCATTAGTGGTAAAACAATTAACGATGCTGCTTGCAAACAGCTCACTAGCATTTTAGTAGCGCACTGAAATGGCCAATATGTTATAATTCTTAAATCTTGTTAAGGATAACATAATTAGTTGTCTATGTTTGTTGTCAGGCAACAAGGGACTTCACTCCTAAGAGATATCAAACCAAGGGGGCTAATGTCTACATGCAATACCATTAAAAAGGGTCTTTAAAAGAAACTTGCCAACTGTTGAGTTAACCATTAGCCCATCACAGGCCAAAGACCACACCATCAGGGGGTATTCTTGGAAGACATCTTTGCATAGTTATATCAATACTACCTGATGACAAACTATGCCTCCATTATACCAATGGTGCTTTATGACTATTCCAATACAATAATTGCCATGCGGAACAGGAATCCCCAAACCTTTTGGACCTGTAAGCACATTTGGGAATTTGAGAAACTGCTGCAGGAACCACCACAAAATGGCTCCTGCTGGGGATGTGACTAATCACATAATGGCCGCACTGGGGCCCTGGCTGGCGGAGAAATGGCAAGGCTAGAGGCTGGGAGGGAATGGGAACTGGAAAGAGTTGCTTCCTGGCCCACTCAACCTTCTTCTGTCCACACAGACCTTTCTCCTTTCCTCCCCCCTTCTCCCCTCCCAGGTTCTAGCCTAGCGCTTTCTCTCCTGCAAGCCCTTTCCTTGCTACTTCTCTTCCTTCCCCATCCCTACCCTTCTTCTTCCTGCCCCTGCCTAGGCCCCAGCCTCTCTATCTCTCTCTCCCCAGCTCTTTACCTAGCAGTTTCTCCCCCCTCTTAGCCTCGTCCTTCCTCTCCCCTCTACCCCTTTGCCTTGCTTCCTCTCCCTGCCCTCGGATCAGCATCAGGTTCAGGTACAGGAAAGGGAAGGTGGTGCCTTTGTGTTTTTCAGTTCTTTTATTTAATTCTTTTTTAAAGAGGAGGGAGTGAAGGGTTGTGAGGGTGCCAGGCTGAGCCACCTTGTCAAGGCAGATTCAAATAGTTGCCACCTGGTAGCCACATCATGACAGGCAGCCCTTAAGTAAGATCCCCTGAGTTAACCATTTCTCCAAAAGGGATAATATAAAGGCAAGGATCGATTTTGCCCTTTTGCAGGCATCATTACACACAGGAGGCACACCTGAAAGGCCTTTCTCCTGTGTTGTTCCCAAACTATGGTACGGATTCCCTCAGGAACGATGATTGCCCCTCCCCCTCTCTTGGCATTTAGAAAGGGTATGAAGATACATAATTTTGATCTACTCTGTTCAATTATGTAGTTATGCTAAGGTTCTAATGCAACCTTCCCCAATGTGGTGCCCTCCAGATGTTCAGGATTACATCTCCCAGTATTCCTGACCATTTGCCATGCTGGCTGAGTCTGATAGAAGTTAAAGTCCAAACCATCTGGAAGGCACCAGTTGAAGAAAGCAGTTCTAATGTTTTACTGTTTTAAAGGTTTATTTGTATTATTGTTTTAACTTGCAATGGCTATTTAGCAAATAAGGCAGTATATAAACATTAAATAAATAAATGTGGGAATGTCATAAAACTGATCAATAACAGAAATGCTATCCAAACTTTGTTATGTACTGATAGAATGCCAGCTGCTCTTTTCAGGGAAATAATGTTGTGTGCTCAAAGCTTGTGTATGTATGTATGCATGTATGTATACACACATGTGCAGCAGCAGCACTTAGTGCACTTTCTATGAAGGGACACAAGAGACCCAGTCTTGCGATACAACTGAAATAGGCTATACTTGAAGAGAATGTCTCAACCAAGTTACATGCCACCATTTTCTTCCTTACTGGAATAAAGGATGCTGGGAATAAATCACAGAATGTGGATATGGTATATGTAAATAAACCTTTAAACATGAATAAGGAGAAGGCATATCATGTAACAATGTGCAGTTATGCAGATAAGATCTAAATAGGGAATGTATTTAGGCAGCTGTTACATTAACATCACACAAAGATCTCTTCTTGGGACTAGACCATGTTAGATATCCCAGGTTCTATCCAGGAGTTATGCAAAGTGGTGAAGCTCACCATACAAACAGGAACAGGGTTGCATCGAGTAGCCCCACTTCTGATTTTGTGTCATAACACAGTTCTGTCCATAAGCATCCACACATACAGTGCGATGTTTGCAGCAGAGAGACCTTCGCACATTCAGCTGTACTTGTAGGCTTCTACGAGATTTAGAACCCAACTTGATCAGAGTTCCAAATACGTGTGTACAACTGTACACACAAAGGTCTCCCCACTGCAGGCATGCAAGCTGTATGTGTGTATGGGCAGAGCTATATTATGATGCGGCATCAGGGTCAGGGCTACTCAACGCGGCTTTGTTCCTGCTTGCGTCATGAGTTTCATCACTTTGCATAGTGCCTGAATAGGACTCTAGTCTTCATGTTATTTACTGGATATGAAAGAACAGCTTTGCAAAAGTAAATGTGAATGTATTTTTTAAACAACAACAACAACAAAACAACCCCCGATTCTTTCTTATTTGAGCCTTGGATGCAAGGTATTATCTGCAGCAACTTGAATGCCCTAGTCTATGACTATTTTTGCCATTACATTTTATAGGACCCAAGCAGAAATAGGATCTCACTTGGAAAAGAATAAAATCCATTTAAAATGTTTTTATATATTAGGCAACAGATTAAGATTTAGAATGTGGATATATAAAATGAATATTTGGGTAAAATAGTCTCCAAAAAGAACAAGGAACAGCTATGCAAAATTAATAGGCACAACACCTGAATCCAGATACACAGCTGAGTCCTTTGAGTTGAGGTGTAAATGCTGTTCTTTTTCACCACGTAGACACTGTAAAAACAGTGAGTTATAACTGTTGAAAACAGTGGTTTAATGCTTCATGAACAAGCCACAGCAAGCCTGAGGCTTGCACGCTCCCCTCTCCTGTCTGGCATGGCCGTGAGGTGATCAGAAACTTGCATTTTGGACTAATCACAGCTTAGAATGTTGTCCAAACTTTAAACTATGATTAATCTTAAAGATGGTTAGTGGAAACAAGGCAGCTCTGTAAGCCACAGTTTAAAGTTGGGTTGTTTCTATGAAACACAGTTAAAACTAGCCTTGGTTTGTTAGGTTCTAATGACACAACAAGCCACAGTTAATAAAAAACAGAAGTGATAGCTTCCATCCTCCTCACGGCCAGTGTGGAGAAGGAGTGGGGAGCACATGATCCCAAAGCTTTACCTAGGCTTGTTCTCATACTGCTAAACGATGATAGCATTATGTCTGAGCCAACATTCGCAGACTTTTCTTGAAGCATTAGGATATAATCCAATGCTTGTAGGATTCCAAAGTGAACATAGAGCTACCCAGGCATGAAGTTGCATTGTTGGTCTTCTATTTATGGTAGGAGATTGTCACGGTGCAATAGGCAATCTCCAACAGATAGAAGGGCTATTCGCTGGTATAGAGAACTGTGGGGCAATCTCCATGCCAGCGAAGTTTCATGTCCACACCAGAAGTCCACAAAGCATTTCATTCACTCCATGTAATTTTACAGCTGGGAATGGGAAAGGCTTTAGGTACATTGGAGCTCCCATGTGAACTCTGGAGCAGCCGTATTGCATCAAGTAAAAGAAAGCTGCATTGTCATGTCAAAGCCACGCTTATGAAAAAACCAAGCTGTAAACATGATTCTAAGATAATATTTATGCTACTTTAAAAACTACCACCGCCAATAACTTGGTTAAGAGGTTCTACTGGAATGAAGTCGAAACATACCAAGCTCCCCTGCAGCTTTGATGTCTATGTTGTCATAACCGCTGCCTATCCGAACAATGACTCGTAAGGCCTTGAATTTCTCTAGGTCTTCCCGGGTGAGAGTGATGGTGTGGTACATCATTGCTCCGACGGCTTCATTTAAAACCTAGCAGACACACACAGGCACACACAAAAAGAAGGAAATCATAGACATTAGTGAAGCAGATGGACATGTTCCGGTAACAGCTGCTGAAGTCCGGTGATGAGTCATACGAAAGTATCTAGCAAGGCAAACAGTTCAATCTGATAAAGTGCTCAGAGACTCCCAAGTAACAGTGAAAACTGTAAAGAACTCCAGCATAGATGTGAATAAATCTTCAGTGTTTTTGTATAAGGTATTTTGCCCTGAAGGGCTACTCTTCATTTGCGGTGAAATGGTTAACTGACTAGCCCAAAATCATCAGCAGTGCTCTTTTGTCTGTGTCATAAATAGAAATACATCAATATTCTGCCTTTGCATCCATGTGGCACTGGAACACCTTTCAGTGGCACAAGGATATTTTGTATTAGACACTGAATTGTCTGATTGAACTATATTCTCCCATGTACATTTGCCACCAAAACGCTGGACTCCAGCTGTACTGCATCCCAAGATGAATCTGCTAGTCAAATAATGGAGAGAGATATTTTTTTAAGGCCAGCTTTCAGCTCCTTTGGCGATAGCTCTGCATTAGCAGTCCCTCCGCCCTCAGAGCCCCTGTAACCAACATGACCTTCACTAGAGTTAGGACCAAGTTGGTTGCAGAGGCTCTGAGGCAGATGAAGATGCGTCATTCCCCCCCCCCCCCCCCCCCGTGTTGGAACCTCCATCCTCTTATTACAAAGGTCCTTAGCCCCCTTCATTGCACAAGAAGGAAGAGCTGACACAGGAACGTCCACTGTAGGCACTTGGAATTGATCCTGGGAGTTTTGCCCTCAATGCCTGCCCTTTCTCCCCACTTACTTCTTGGGGACTCAGAATCAGAACAGTTTGTATTGTGCTCCTTAGCCCTGCTGCTCCCAGTTCTGACGCTGGCAAGGCAAACATCCACTGCAAAAACTTTGGTTGGGCCTACTTTGAACTGCAGGGCCTGTGGGCTGGATTGAGAGGGGTCTACAACATACCCTCACTGAAGCTGTGCTGATGCTGCTGGGAAGTGCTGGGCCATTATGGCCTAGGAAAGGCCGTAGCTCGGTGTCGGCACTACTGAACTACATGGAGCAATGATCTGACTCAGTATAAGGTAGCTTCTTGTGTTCGTCTTGATAGCCCCTGACCTCTGCTTGCAGTGCCGTAATGACAACCACCTCTGTTGCAAACCATTCTGTTGCCTGAGACACTGCCATCAGGTGTGTGGGCAATACCTGTGCATGGCAGCACTCAGACTCTACTCCTTGCTCACTGAGGCTGGAGGAAGGGCAGTGGGAACTGGGTTGTGGAACTCTAGATTGCCTGCCTCGCCTGTGCTGCCAGGAGATTCCGTGAGAAGCCAAAGCCAAACAGGAAGCCACTTGGAAGTCAAATGTGAAACCAAATGAAATCCTAAACCACAGTCTCACCGATGAGAGAGAGCGAGAGGCGTCTCACTGCCACACACTGCTGCTGCCAGTGATCTCCCTGGGAATGGCTGAGCCATTTTTCTCTACAAGCCACTCACCAGGCCTTGAACCTAACGATGCTGTGTATGATCGACTTCTTCCCAGACTAATTGCTGATGGATGGGAAAACAGGTTAAGGCTTTTAAAAAAAATCTGACTGAACCTCTGATTAAATCCTGCTTTGCCAGCAGTAGGCAGGGCTGGCCTGGGGTGTGCGGAAAGAGCCCCTCCCCTTCTGGAGGAACTAATGTTGGTTGATCCTGCCTCTGACAGAAGGAGGAGCCTACTCCCCAAACAAGTTGGAATGCCCCTCATGAGTCTGGAGAGAATCTTACCACTTGGTGAGTTGGCCATCTATATTGAGTCTCTTAGCTAGACATGAGTTATTAAGCTCTCAGGTAGTTTTACTAAATATTAATTACAGTCCTATGTATTCCAATGTTTTATTATGAAGAGGATGTTACACATTGTCCACTTGGACATTTAGCTCACTGCATTATATCTAACCATAATCAAGGCCATTTCCTTCCCATCCGGTTGTCACAGTGCTCAGTTTGAACCTGAGCACCTTTGTAAGCCACCCCACAGCCATGACTGAGCCACAACTTGCTTCCTCACCGCTTAGTGGATGAGGTACTATGATGTTGGCACGAGTTGGTGAAAAAAGCGAAAACAGAAAATGCAAAGAAGGATTTGCATCTTGGAATGGTTATGATCTGATTCTCAAAAGTGGCTGATGAGAGAAATATGAACTTTTCCAGATATTGGGTAAGAGAAGGAGGAGGAAGAGGTAAAACAACAAATCTTTGACATCCAACTGGCCTCGTGTGACTGGATACTACAGATCAGAAGGCCTTACATGCCCCAACGGGATTTACACTCCAATGCACAGATTTATACTGCCTGCCAGAGAGTCACTAAGAGTAAAATTACATTCATCCTCATTATTCCGTGCTAAGAGTAAACACAGCTCAAGAGTAGAAAATGCTTCAAACAGGCAACGTCTAGGCTGAGATTCCTTGGATACAGCTTTACATTTGAGTTGACCAGGCTATTTTGTGCTGATTATTTAAAACTAGCGCTGAAGCCTGCCCTAGCAAGGGATAATTCCTTAAGTCGCAAGCATCCTGAGGACAGACTGGGCTATGAATGACAGTAAGCCTTCTAAGGATTTGCCTGCCACCTCCACCCAGTCATTTTTGATCTTGTCATTCTCCCCCCCCCCCCCCCCCGATCTCCCTCCCCTTTATATTCATTTCTAGGAGGCTTGGATTTCAGCCTTTGGGTTGGTCAAAAGGATCTCTTTCTACATTCCTCTTGAACTACTATTCAGCTTGTCTTTCTTTGTTCAAAGATAAACACGTTCTAAGCCAAACATCCATATGAAAATGTTTACTGTGCTTCTAAGATATAGGCTTTCTGAATTCTTCTGGCAAAGAATGGGACAACGCAGGAAGGGAAGTGTGATTGAGGTTTACATGGCCAATAATGTTGGCTGGTTGGTGAGAGGAAGGATGAAGAGGATGAAACAGGAGTCTGGAGGCAGTGATACAGAATAGGACCTCAACCCATCTGAGCTTTTCTTGGGGATCAAACTGCATGTTACATTAACTCTGTAGCACACTGTTCCTGTTCTAGTTTTTCTTTACTTTAAAGCAATCATGCAGGGCCCTGATTTGGATTAGGACCAATACAGGAAGAGAAGGGAGGTTTTATCCTTAACTCTTTAGCTGTTCCCTCCCCAAATCCACCCCCCCCCCAACCCATATTCAGTAGTTAAAGGAAGGAAAATAGGCTCCATTGGTGGTCCTGCATGCTTACTTTAGAGTAAAGGAGAACAAGAAAGGGAGCTGAATGCTATGGAATCAATGTAATGTGTAGTTTGATTCTTGTATATTACTCCACTAGTTTTAGAATCTCCTCCAGATATTAACTCCACATATTTTTCGTAAAAACCAGGAAAAAATGTTTTCCTCGCTCAATAAATTAAGAACTGGGCTTTTGAGATTTGGATGCCAAATTCTGTAGGTTTTAGATGGTGTTCTCAGTGAAACTAACAGCACATGGAATGTACACCATTTCAGACTTGTCTTAAGAGCTGCGGTGAGTAGCCCACAAATTGTAATGACTTGAACAAGGCCACAGTCCTGGAGGGGAAGGGTATCAGTGGCTACTAGCCCTGATGGCTACATGCTACCTCTAGTATCAGAGGCAATAAGCCTATATGCACCAGTTGCTGGGGAACATGGGTGGGAGGGTGCTGTTGCACTGTGTCCTGCTTGTGGGTCTCTGGCCGACAGCTGGTTGGCCACTGTATGAACAGAGAGCTGGACTAGATGGACTTTCTGCCCGATCCAGCATGGTACTTCTTATGTTCTTATATACGCACTAATGTCTTTTTTTGTTTTGTTTTCGTGATCCCTGTAATATTTATGGTGTTTCCAAATGGAGCTCCACCTGCCTTTAAAGCCTTATGGAGGAGGAATGACCAAACGTATTGAACATGACGATGTAATTATCTTAAGACTAAGCCAAATGTTCCAAAGATGTGTGAAACATTCTCCCAATGCCCCCCTCCCCCTATAAAAAGAAAAGCAAACACATATTTGGAACTCTGTGGGGAGCTTAGTGGTGTCAGAGGTTAAGCACCCCGTTCTCACACTCTCTTGCTCTCCTGCTTCTAATCTCCCCCACTCAAAACTGACTAAAAAAAGGGCCATTGGGGAAATGGTACATGTACCTACATTTAACGGCTAGTTTGGAACTTAGCTTGCCTCAACAAGCTGCATATCTTAGCACTTATCTCCAGCTTCATTTCAATGATTCTTGCCATTTGCTAATCTACCTTTAGAATCCCCCAGCTGAGTCAGGTTCAAGAAGTTCCTGGGAAACAGTCATGTAATGTTTAGATAGAATCCAAGTATATTTGATCTGCGTTTATACATTAATTCCTTTGTCTGCATCTATCGATTTTGTATCATTTAAGAAAATCAATCAGGCCAGAGTAGCTAAATCGGGTCTTCATGAACACATGCTGTTTGTTCCCGACAGCTGTTCACAAAAACACTGAATGCAAGGAGCACAGCACCTGCACTAGCCAGATTGTTTGTATTAACCTTTCCCCATTTACCTACCTATTTTAAAGCCTATCAAACAAGATCAGTCAATTTTTGAATCCAGGAGATTGATAGAGCCTGTTTAAGCAACACACACAGCCATCAAATCCTAGGCAGATGCCATCAAAGAAGCTGTGTTCAGGAATCCAAATGCCAGGCATATTCATTATTACCTAGGGCAGCCTCCCCACAACCGAGTGCCCTCCAGCTGTGTTGGACTACAAAACCCATCCTTCCCCAGCTGGCACAGCAGATGGCAGTGCTGGCTGGGGATGATAGGGGTTGTCGTCCCAGCACAGCCAGAGGGTGCCAGGTTGGGGCAGACTGATCAAGCAATATAGAGTCGGGGGGGGGGAGGGGGATACTAGAATAACCCAATGAACGTACACAATTTCAAATTCACAACTGATAAAGGTGACTCTTGTAGATCCAAATCCAGTGTATCATAGAATTTAGTAAATTCTTTAGTATTCTTTTTTAAATATGTCTGATCTGCTGTACTCTACATGTTTTGAGGGGAGACCTGATATCTTGTTCCATAGCCATATGGAAAGGAGGACGGGGCTCCTGTTTCTTTAACAGTTGTATTGCAAAGGGAATTTCAGCAGGTGTCATTTGTATGCATGCAGCACCTGGTGAAATTCCTTCTTCATCACAACAGTTAAGGCTGCAGGAGCCCTGCCCTCCTTTTTCATATGGGTACCCTATTAACAGCACACATTGTAGGGCAAGCCCTCCAGACGTGTTGGGACCACAATCCCCATAATTCCCACCCAGCATGGCTGGGATTGCAGTCAGGAGGATGAACGAGACAAAATGGAGGCAGCTGTGTTTATTCAGCTTGCATTGTTCACATATAAAGGTGGGTAGGACTATAAATTCTACACCAAAGAGTTTAAGCCTACTCTCCCAAGCGCCATTGTTTTGGGCACATTATTCTCCTGTCCCTGTCACCAGCTGCAATGTCAGACTGATTACAACATGTGCAATTAAGAACAGACGAAGTCAAACTGTATACAGAAATATAAAATGGCCCCATCACATTCAGTTGTCCTTCAGCCACACCATTCTGTTGGCCCAAAGAAATGCTATCCATCCATCCCTTTCCTATCTCTCGTTAAGAGGCTGACACAGCAAGCAAAACTATTAACTAATGCAGATGTCGCTATACTAATCTGCTAAAATACAATATCCTGGAATATGCCCTAGCAGAAATTAAATTGGGTTAAAAGCTCGATGCTCATTTTGTTTTCCTTTTGTAAGTCAATTTGCAAGAGACAAAACAATTTTCTTTACCTTTTCATGGATTTCCTGAGTTGATTGCGCATCACAGAATGCAACAGTAGCCAAGTCCTTCAAAATTGGCATCTCCACTGTACAATCTCTTCCATCTAGTAAAGCCACCAATGGACGAGGATGCATAGGGCCATTCATTATTTGTGGGCGAATACCTGGAACCAAACGGAGCATAAGTGTTATATATCAACTGAATAGTACCGCACATGGTCACATGGATGCAACTGAAACTGCAGTTAAGGCGTTTTGGCTTTACAAAAGAATATGGATGCTGCTTGAGAGAAATATTATCAGCTTGACTGCTAGTATCTTTATTCTGAAATTTCATTTGGGTAGTTTATAGCACAACCCTCTACAGAAATAAGTCCAATTGAATTCAATGGTGTTTACTCCCAGGTGAGTATTTATAGGATTGCAGCCTCAGAGTGGCTTACATGAGGCTGTCTATTGTTTCCCATCCATGCACTGATCAAGCCTGCACCCACTTAGCTTCAACAATGCTGCAGCATCAACTCCTCCCACACCATGCACTAGAGCAGCCTTTCCCAACATGATACTCCTCCATATATGTTGGTCTACAACTCCCATTATCCCCATCCAGCAGGTCCATGCTGGCTGGGCATGATGGGAGTTGCAGTCAGACTCATCTGGAGGGCACTAAGCTGGAGAAGACTAGAACCTTGCATTACCCTCTTTGTATGCAGAAGATTAGCACAGGTCCCTAGGAAACTGGACTACAAAGTGGAATAGTGGAAATAGAACCTCCCCTACTCACACATTGTGGGATTGGGACATAGGTTATATTCCCACCGTATTCAAGTGGACCGCTATCAATTTTCACATCTCTCCAGTGGTTTTCAAGTACTATTTGTATCCCCCAAAATTCAGAAGTTATAACCTGAGATTTTTTTGGGGGGGGGTCTCACATGCCAGATAGAAAGCTGTTTTGAAACAAAGTGAAATGCCATAAGGGTTTGTTGTTGTACCTAGGCAGGTACAAGCTCTGGGCTTACCTAAATAGCTCTTTGGATCCCAGTTTGAATTTCTATGCTTGGCCAAACGCAATACCTTTTAAGGTGCATTCCACAAACTGCCTTGAGCACCAACATTCAGAACACCCTTCTGAGCATGCACGCAAACAACTGGGGCTTCATGTGATATAGGATAGGAACTTCAAATAGCAAAGGCCACTTGTGAAAGTACTGCTCTGAGGGATACTTTTCTGAGAAAAGAAACCTGGTATTATCTCACTGGATTTTTCTCTTAAAGACTCAGGGCCACAGTTCAATCACAACACATGCTATCGAATTCTCTGCAATTCTATCTAAGCACTGAAAGAAGTAATTAATTTACTTTGGAACTACCTCCCTCTTCAGTCTGGAACTTCCTAAATTCTCACAGAAAAGAGTCCCTTAAGATTGTGGCTTTGATAATAAACATTGGATTGCTCAGCACTGGAAAATCAAAGAGAGTGATTCTGAACTCAGAAAATTGTATTCATGGAATGCATTCCATGAGTGGTTTACGTTCAAACGGAAGTTATAAATAAATTCTGAGGGCCGAAGCTATGTCCTGTACAGGTCTTCAAACACTATTCAGATTTATTGTTAAACTGACTTACTACATTTATCACCATATACATTAGCCTCTTCTGCTTTCTATATTGCTTTAGAACATTCAGAACAGGCATATTAGACAGAGAGACTAAAGGTGTTCTTAGAGCCATTTGTGAAAATGCCCAAAGACAGAAGGGAAGGGAAGAGGAAGATGAGTTATCGGCTAAAATGAAGGTCCTTGATTTTGAGCATTTGAGATAGCATCCCAGCAACTTACTGCGAGGAGGAAGAATATTAAATGGTGTCCAAATAATCATTAGTGCCAGAGAAAGGCAACAACGGTGATAACAAAAGAAAACATTACACTCCCGCCTCTATCTATTCTGGCTGCTATTTATAAATATCATACCAGCTCTCCCTATAGCATAAGACAGTAAAAGCTTGGATATTATGCTAGTTTATATAGTTAGTTCAATGAAATTAATTCACATTAGCTCATATTTTTCAAGAGGTCAGGTTGGCGCGGCACACAGAACAAATGAGAATCTTGTCATGGATGCAGAATTTGCATGCAATAGTGAGATCAAAGTGTTGGTAAGCAGTTGCTAGGTGAATCTATAGTCTTTGCCACTCCTCGACATCATAACTGCCTCCCAAGGCTGCTGGATTTTGACTGAACCAGAGTTATTTGAAAGGCTGTGGCAATGGCAGTGGTTTGAAATGTGGGAAGCGTGGCAGAGAGAGTGAAAGGAAGGGAAGGGATCATTTGGGGTCGTTATTTTAAGAGTAAAAAAAAAGTCAGCCAGTTCTTTCCTGTATGTTTAGTAGAAACACATTGAAGATTTCACACCTAACTGTACTTTAAAGAGAAAATCCAAAGCGAAGGCTAAGTGAAATATTTGCAGTTTAACAAATAAATATCGGATATCTTGTTTCCATGCCTCTGTGGTTGCATTTACTAAAAAGTAATGCATCTTTCAGCATTTCATCCAGATGGAAGTGCAACTGTGTCACAGTATGCATGCCAGAGTGCTGAGATGATTTGGATAAGTGAAAGAAGCTTGCCCTAAGCAGATAACCAGGATTAAAGGGGAAAATGCATAAAACAGAAAGGCTTGCAACCCAGAGCTGAATTGCTATTCTTTGTCCAGATTAACCCCTTTCCTGGTCTAATAAAACATCCCAACTGTACATCGACACCGGTGTACAGTTTCTAGGATTGAGAATATCACTTAATAATAACCTCACATCGTTACTGTCAAAAGCAGAATGGAGAAGCAAATGGGAGGGTAATTGGAAGCTAGATTCCCCACCAAGACAATGGTTTCAGATGGCCACCGCCGGTTACACTGTGTATCAGTTCCTATGTTCCTCAGTAATTTGTTATCAGAGCTTAGTTCCTAAGGGAGGCAGGAAACACTTAATAACAACATTGCAGTTTGGGGTTAGTGCCTGCATTTTGAAACCATAAAACACCCAAAAGAAAACAAAACTGGCCGTTGGCTGAAACTTTATTATCTGATTTAAAAAGTGACTTTCTAAGGCAAGAGAAATGCAGCTTTCCTTTCTCCCTCTCCTAACACAACAACATAATTCTTGCATGCTAAGAATTATGGTGAACTGGCATGTTTGTGAGAGCTGATGACCCCTGCGTTTTAGATGTCATGTCACTACAGCAGGGGTCCCCATCCTTTTTGGGCTGGTGGGAGCATTTTGTATTTAGAATGTGTGTCACAGGCAGACTCACAAAATGGCTGCCATGGTGGGTATAGCCAGTCACAAAACATTCATTCTTAGAAGGCAAACTGGTGAGGCAAAATGAACCTGATATACAAAGCAGAGGTGGATCTCAATTCCAAAACCACCCTTTTGAACCCACAGTTTCCTGCTCCAACATTCATTTCACAGAAGGCAAACTGATGAGGCCCAGATACAAGTAACTTGGCCAAGAAATTAAGCACAAGGCACATGTAGGGTCTGAGCCTCAAATGTCAAGTCACAGATTAGCCCCCACAACAAACAACAAAATACCCATTTCATAGAAGGCAAAGTGATGATGCTCAGAGAAACACACAAAACACACACATAAAAAATGCACATATATATCCCAGACAAAAGACACCCCACACCAAAACAAACAAACCAGCTAACATAAACCACACTGGGAAAAAACATGGCAAGCCCCCAAAAGGCAAAGCCCTCCCTCTCCCCCCCCCAAGCACCCTTTCTAGCCCTCTAGCATGTCCACCCAACCAGCTATCCTTTTTCTTTTTTTCTGGACATCTGAGTATGCTTCAAATTGAAGCACTGGGCTGTAGCTGCCCACCATTTTTATTTTTGAAGAATGTCTCTTCACCTGGAGGGGTTTTTGAAACAAAAACAACGGTGGAGACTGGTGCTGTGTTTTGCAGCATGCCAGTTTTTAAAATCATTAAAAAAAATCTTAAAAAATTAAAAACAACAGCACAAAGACAATCCAGGGGCAGGGGATGTGGTGGGCACCACAGTGGGGTCAACAGTCACCAGGCTGGGGACATCAGCACTGCAGAATATGTTTTCCTATGCCAAGGACAAATGTTAGTAGGAAATGTGGTTAAAATGTTTAAGAATTATTTCTCAATCTTCTTTTACTTCAAAGCAACTGGATGGAGTCAATTATTTCGACTTGTGACATAAACAAAACTTTGGAAGTGAAGCTATTGGAGAACAGGATGTACCAGTCATTACATTTCAATAAAAAAACACTGACATATTTGCAGCCTAAAATCATGTGAAATCATATATGCCCCATTGTTCAACTGTGTTTTATTCTCTGCCCCTCCAACAACGATTTACAACTACAGTTATACAAACTTTTTAAAATATACATTATGGTTTGAATGCTTTTACGTCTACAAATACTGCACAAAATCATAAACTCAGTGGTTAGAACTGGTGGAAAAAATATACGAACGGGATCAAATGTTAGATGAAGGGGACTATGGTTGCTCCCCTTATGAATCCCTAATTGAGAACATAATGGGCAACAACAACAACAACAACAACAACCAAAGCCTTTTGCTGCAATCCTAAACACGCTTACTAGAAACTTGGTGTGACTTTCTTCTATGGAAAAATTCTTCAGATCAGGTGGTAACTTAAGGAAGGGGGGTAAATTAAAAGGGGGAAAGCCTCTCCTCCTTTGTTTATATTGTGTTTATCATCTAACGTATTATATCACTTTTGCTTGTAATATGATGCCTTAATACCGCTTCTACAAAAACCATCTGAAACCCCATTTGTCTGGGAAAAGGGAAAGGAACGGCAGCATTTCACAAAAGTAAGAAAGAGAAAGATAATCAATGGTATATATATATTTACGTACACAAAGTAAAGCAGAGAAAGGACCACAGGGGAAAAAAGTATATCATTCTATTCAGTGGAAACTAGTCGCCAGTAAAGAAGGGCGTGTACAATAGGAAGGAAACTGGATCCAATTTTCTGACCAGAATATCAACAAGGTGCACCAGAACTGCTTTCAAAATGAAGATGGTCTGTTTCCCCCTTCCAGAGCCTTCCAATATGAAGCCAGTTGTCAGAGGCATTGTTCAATAAATATTTTTGGCGCTCTCAGCTCTCTGTGGAGTTTAGCCAATGTTTCAGCAGAGAGCTTTTAAAGACAGTTGGAGGAGAGGGCTCTGTATGTACACTGAGAACTCAAAACTGCTCCACCCCGACTCACAAGCTGCACAGCTTGTTGCACGCAGCTCAAAGTATAAAGTGCTTTTGTTGAGTTTTTAGAAAACACACACACACACACAAAGCCTGCTTGTCCTCTTTTGCAGCTCCTCCCCATTGCCACCCACTTGTATCCGATTCCAGTGGCACCCCTGCCAAGAGAATTAGGGAGTACTCTCTGGTAAATGGCAGCCTTTGTGTGGCTGCAAGACGGCTGGTACTATCTCCACGAAACAAAAGCAGAAGAAGCCATTTGCCTAATTCTTATTAATCTTACTTGCCTACGCCACACAGTTTCTTAAAAAAAAAAGGGGGGGGAGAGTATTTAAACATCTCCTCCATCAGTACATAAAGAGTGTATCAAGAACCGAGCCAAGCGTTCCCCTCATTTGCAACAAAAGTTACTACAGATCTAAAAGTCAATGGTACACTTTATTAAACAAACAGAGAAAAGAAAACAGGAAATTTCCCCTTGCCTTGAAAACGTTGCCTCCACATTCTTCTTCTTATTAAAAACTGCACATGGTAGAGGAGGAGGAGGAGGAGGAGAGAGGGAGGGAAGCGGGGAGGGGGGAAGAGTATAAAATACTACACCACTGTTCGGTATGGCGACTCTCCTCTGGTCTATGAGGGGGTATCTTCAAACAAGCATCCCCACGGCCCACAGCTGCAAAGTCTCGAGACAAATGTCTCTTTGAACACGGGAGGAAAAAGAAAAGGCTTTTGTCCCGCTACAGAAGAATAGTCTGAAATTGCTGGAGGAGTTATAGTCACCTCTGTGCGGCTCTCAACTCTTTCGAACACTCCTTCAAGACCTTGCCACAACTTTTAACTAATCAAAGTTTCTTCCCAGCCCTTGAATAAGATCATGTGAGTGCTGGCTTCAAAAATAAATACATCTTACACTGTGCACTCTGAATGGTTTGCATTTGTTTTTCCCCACCCCAGCCAATAACTGACTTGTACGTGTGCCCCATTTTCCTGATTGTGTCAAACATATTTAATCTGTGTCACACCGCATTATTTCATTACAAATGTGTTCGGCTAATGGAGGTGATGCACTTAGGTTTATGCCTGTTGTTACCTGCAACAACAACAAAAGCCAACAGGGCGCTAGATGGACAGATGGACACACACACACACACACGGTTTGCCAGATAACTGCAGCCACTCGTGGCAAATTTCGTAAGCAGCCACACAGTTGCTCAAGTCAGCAGGACTAACTTGACAGCTAAATATCTAGGATTTGGGACCAGGAGGTTGTCTATACGCCCAATTTACCCTGTGGTGGCTGTACAGTGGCGCTGCATCAGTTATACAATGCAGCTGCCAACTCGCAGCCACCACAGGGCTGCGCATTTAAGACATCAGGGACTTACCCCGACTTTTTGCTTTGCTGCGAGGTCACCTCCGTATTTCCTCTTCTGTCGGTGGTGACCTCGCTTCAGCTTCAGGCTGAGGGTGTTCAGGGGTGGATTGTGACCGCTGTTAGGTTGTCGAAAATGCAGGAAGGCCGGATATAGGATGGGTTCAGCAAGCTGAATGGCTGCCGGAAAACCTACACTCCCTCCTTCTGTGGAGATTAATTGTTCCCACCCCACAGCTACGATACTGCAGGGCTTTAAGGGAACACAGGGCCGAAGCAGCACCGTGAAGATAACCCCCTTGTTTAGTATTCTGTGTGATGACTATGTCAATTTGCTGATAACTTCACGATAAGGGGAAATAGCACTGCCTAATACTCTTATAGTGTTTTTTTTAAAATACTTATAACAAGCCATGGAAAGTTGTTGGGAAGAATAAAAGGCTGCAACCAGATGGCAGCTACCTACACTATTGGCTGTGTGATTTAGAGCTAAACCTGAAGTGCAGGAAAATAGGAAACTGCCTTATAGTGAATCAGACCCTTGGCCCATCTAGCCCAGTATTAACAACACTGACTGGCAGCAGCTCTTTAGGGTTTCAGGGAGGAGTTTTTCCTGTTCTACCTGGAGATGCCAGGGACCACACCTGGGGCAATCTGTATGCAAACCAGGGGCTCTACCACCGAGCTCTGTCCCATTCCCAACTATGGAAGACATGTAGGGCAGAAAAAGTAGGACTACGTTGCAATGATCTCTGAGCACTTTTGGAGTGCACCACCTTTGCTGAGCCAGATTGTTCCCATGTCTGCCATTTGGACTAGTGGCAATGAGCAGGAGGACTGATTCAGTTCCCATATGGGTCGCAGGTGTCACATGTGCAGGATGCCCGAAATAATCTGCAGAAGAGTTGTCTGTTTTTCTATCTAGTATCCCCTTTTTCATGCTTGCAGGGTTTTATTGCGCACATTTTGTTTTGCTCTTTAGCTTCTCGTTTACATGACTCTTGGACACACAGTTTTGAATTCTTTGTCTAAGCTGGAATTAGCATAGGAAGATAGTGACCGGATGGTAACATTCACTCTTCGCTTTGGCTGAACAGGCGTTTTCCTGACCCCCTTTTTGGGGACATGCTTACAATAAGCACACAGCAGGGTCTCATCAAGATGCTCTTTATTCCAATTTGCTTTTGGGTGGGGATGGATCATCTTCACCTTAACTGAAATGTGGTCTGATCAACAGTAGCGCTATCAATTGACAGAGCCAAGGTTTGTGCCAAGAAATATGAATAGTTTTAAGCAAGAATACACTCAACAATAAAGCCGCATAAAAGAAAGGGTAGATTCATTAGTGATGTGGAAGTTTATGTAGTGTAATCTTCAATTCCCCTTACAGTACGAATAACATTCTCTTTTGATTAAAACTCAACAAAAATGGGTTTCAAGAATTAAAAAAAAGATCTTCATGGGTTTTAGAGGGAAATACAGAGGTGTAATAATAATAATAATAATAATAATAATAATAATATATTTATTTATTCATTTATTTCTAACCCGCCTCTCCCTCCGGATCGAGGCGGGGAACAACATCAATACAAAACAATATAAAATATATAACCAAGACTTAAAATTCGACTGGAAAACAATAGGAGGTGTATTTGCATGTGTACACACACACACACTGCTGCAACAAAACACTCAGAGACTAACTCACAGTGATATGAAAATGGTTATGGTACTTCCAGGACAGACAGAAAACCGAAGTTTGGTAAATATGTAGTCCAATACACTGTGATAATGGGCTAACTTATTTTTATTTATGTCACTGCAATCCAATCATTGGATGAGAAGTCTGTCTTACAATAGCAGTCACATCCCAGCAAAAAGCAAAGCAGGCAGCATACCAAATAAATGCAGGGGGTGGGAGTTCCCTCTCAACAAACTTGAATCAACCTTAGATTAATAGAGAACAAATTTGCAGTGGCAGCCACAAATGTACCTGCAGAGTACAAACCGATTTGTTTGTAAGCACTTCAATGTTCCAGTGGTTCGAATGGGAGAGATTCAAACATGTGCTCAACTTTTGCATTGGAATTAATGGTAATTGCAAGCACTTAACTTTATCTGGATTGTGCCTAAATATATATTAGAAAAATATGTCACCTGTTGTGACATAAAGGCACTTTGAGGATTAAAACTGATTGCATCTACAGTGTTTTAAATTGCACTTTTCAGCGCAGTAGGTGAATGTGTCCAGATCATCATCTAGTCAGGGGATGTTGAATGAATTTCAGTTGCTAAGGCCCAAGGATATAGACAAGGCACTTGGAAGTCTGTGCTCACTTAGTAGGGAAAGCTTGACTAGGTGGGCCCAGGAATTAATATGTCTTCTTATGAGAGGAGGTGGTCCTGATTGTCCTGAAGGAGACAGTTGTGAGACCCATCCTATAGAAGGCCTCTCTGGACCTTAAGGTTTGTTCTATCAGTCATTGAACCACTAATATATCCAACCTTGGGCAAGACACCAGACACCCCTGGATGATGCTATCTGGATTCATTCAGTCCAGCTTCAGACTTGGGTTTTGCATGGAAACAACTCTGATCACTGTTCCAGAAGGAGAACAAGGGGAGTGTGATCCTGCTAATTCTCCTGGATGGCTTAGCTGCTTTCAATACCATTGAGCATGGTATCCTTCTGGAGTGACTACTGGGATGGGAACAGGTATACTGTGCTCTGGTGGTTCTCCAACTCATTGGATGACTGTTTCCAGGAGGTATGCTGGATGACTGCTGCTCTACCCTATGGCACCTCTCTATTTTGTCTGCCATGCTGTTTAACATCAACATGAAACCATTGAGTTACGTTATCCTGATATTAGGGATGAAGGGTCATCAATATGCTGATGACACATTATTTGGGGAGGGACCATAGCTCAGCTATGCATTGTTCAATCTGGGAGTGTAGTGGAGAGAGTATTATCTTTCCACTACAACCTCGCTATAGAGGTTGTAGTGGAGAGATAACCTAGAAGGGTGCTGATAGCCAGAGCAGACAATAGGAGGGAACCCTAATGTGGGGGACTGGGATATGAAACTTGGATTGGACTCGGAGGCTGAAGAAGAAGTACACCAGCCAAGAAAGGAAGCGGGAAAAGAAATTCTCCAAAACTTTCCAGGGGAACTCAGACTTTTTCAGAGGGGGAGGAACATTAGAGTTGCCACAACCCAGACTCAGTCGCAGGATGATGCGGGCGGAGTTGAGAAGTGGAGGGAGCTGGTCCACTAGGTTAGCCACTTGCCAGAGGTTTCAACTTGAAGCCCACAATGAAAGTTGTTGGGCACTGCTGGAAATTGTCCATTTAGTTGACAGGCAACTGCTTTGTTTGGCTGATTAAGCTTAGAAGAGAGCTTCTAGCATTCACATTCCCTTCAGGTGCGAAGAGATGTCTATTTACTGAATAAAGCTTTGTGGATTGCACAGCAGATCTCTTTTATTGTCTCACATCTTGGCAGGAGGGCTTGGAATCACGACATAGGATTAGGAGGAGGCAGGTGGAAAAACTATGTACGTGCAGTAGACGTGCATAAACACACAAAGTAGAACACAGCAGCACATTTTGTTGGAGACCCTCACTCATAATACATATTTATAAAGGAGGAGGATGCAGGTACCTTCTGAGAATTCCATTCTTCTCCCCAAATGCCCAAACTGCATCTGCTTGTGATATTCTTTTCAGATGCAAGGATATAAAGGGGGAAATAAAAACTAACCACGCCATCATCTTCTTATGCAATTTAATTCTTAAAGAGTTTAGGTGTTCTCCCTTGGGTCAATCTTTAAATGTATTTGTATAAGCTGGATCCAATGGACTGTATAAATGTAAGCCCGTACTATTGTTTATCTATAAAATCATTGCAGCAGGAGAGTTCCTCAGGGTGAGAATTCACAGTCTCACTATGGTAGAAAAACACTAGGGCTGCAAATGTATGTTTACATCCCTTTGTTTTCAACTGAATTTAAGCCACCTATCTGTACTCAGGATGGTAGCCTAAAAACAGAAGTGATTTGTCATGTTATTAGATATATGCTATCTTACATTGAGTGCTTCTAATGTGTAGATTCTGCATGGAATTGGTCCCAAATGCCATGCATACATAAAGGTACACACATAAATGCAAGATAAACCATTTTCTGCAATTCTAGTTTCCCCAGGAACTTCTACAATAAATGATACATCCACATGGCCAACATTAGCACCAGATCAGAATAATGTAGACTTGTTCTAAGGCTAACTTTATTCAATTTGCCAAACTTCTGAAGATTAAAAAACACAGTGCACCAGCAATGTATAAAGATGGCAATAATAAGGCAGAGGTTCACTTGACATAGTAGGGAAAGATAGGGTAAAAGGGAGAAAAATGAAGCCTCTACCCACACACAAGCTGCTAAACACAAGAGGTTCCATAAGCACAGCTTCTTCCATTATAGTATTTCAGTAAGTACAAGGCAGGAAGTGGGTGGTGGTGGGGAGATAAGCCATTTACACTTGCTGGACATTGTCCAGCTTCAGAACTCTTAACAGGAGAGAAACTTTTTGCGTGGTCTGAATGCCAGGAAGGCAAAGAAGAGGTGAGGAACAGAGTAACAGATCATCCTGGTCCCAGAAAAGAACTGGAAGGTTTTGCAAAGATTCTAGGAATCATTTAAAAAATGGTTCTGTTTTCCTTATGGGATGGGGGAGCAAGGAGAGAATTAAGCCTAACTTCCAAGCTTGTGAGCGAAAGTTAGGAACACAATATGATCATTCCCCCTATTAACAGCCAGTACTGTGTAGTGGTTAAGAGCCAATGTGGTATAGTGGTTAAGAGTGTTGGACTGGGACCCAAGAGATCTGGGTTCCAGTCCCCACTCAGCCGTGAAACTCAATGGGTGACTTTGGGACAGTCACTGGCACCGACTCTCAGCCTAATCTATCTCAAAGGTTTGCTGTGAGGATAAAATGGAGAGGAGGAGGACCATGTAACCTACCTTGGGTTCTTTGCAAGAGGAGAACTGGTGGGATATAAATTTAATAATACATAAATAAATATGGTTGCTGGTAATGTGAATGAGTCCATGCATACTCACCCTGTCCTGTGCTTGAAATTATCACCTGCAATTCGTATAACTTTATGTAATTTGCCATCTTCTCCAGCTAAAAGCATGATGTTAACAATGTGCCATCTACTCCAGCCAATAGGATGGAGCACTTCCCACCAATCGCTTTGCATAAGTGCCAGTCAAACAATATGAACACGATCCAATCAAGGAAAAAGCACAGGCACATACACATATAAACTGCTACTTTAAACATATTGTCCAGTATTTGGAACGTAGCATCACCTTGGAACATAGTACTAGCAGCTATGTGGTTTTTTAAAGTCCTGGCTTTCAGTCTTCCCCTGACCAATTGTCTGCATCACATGTAAACCAGGATATTAAATAAAAGTAAAGCAAATCTGAAGACTTATAATGCCGATTGGTTTTGCTTTAGGCCATGTCTATTTACCTGCTGCTTGCTGCAACAAACTGGACACTAACGTAAGGCAATGTTCAAAAAGTACTGCTCTGTGTTATGAAGATCACTGATTTTGGCATCTTCCTATGGAATCATTTGAGAATAAGACCCAAAACCTGTTCTCCAACAGCCTAACTGAGTTTGGCTAACAATGTATCTGCAACCAGCCTGAATATTTTTGTGCCTTTCAAATAACTTTATTCTTTCTAATAGCTGGACAAGACAAGGCACTGGTCACTCCCAGAACGGTGGTAATCCTCCTAATTCCAAGGATATGCATAGCCTTACATATAAGACCCAGTTACTATGAATGGCTAACTAAGCAAAACAACAGGTCATGTCAAAACTAAGATGGTCAAAGTTCTCATTTGTACTACTAGTAATCACTTCCAATACCTCAAACAAAATTATATACCTTCATATGTAACCACGAGATTAAGGCCATGCCTCCAAATACTGGGTTCAACACAGTACTGCAATGTCCCTTTGTTATTGTCAGCTAAACTTTTTAAAGAAATTAGCAAACTGATCCGTAGTAAGGAGAATATGTGGGATAATATTTAAGTTTAACATTCCACTAGTACTTTTTGCACCCTGAACAGATTTATGGAAGGTGTACATGTGTACAGGTGATTTTGGATTATGCCCATGAGCTTCAGTGGACAACAAACGGTCTTGCACTTCTAGGAGAAGTGCAAGAGAAACCAGTCACTAAAGATTATCTATGTTTTTGCATCTTTGCCTGTAATCTTGCACTCAAGTCCCACACATTTAAATCCCTCTGAAAGCCGTGGGAATTACGTCTCTGTAACCAAGTGTGGAATTGCAACAATGCTTTATAACACAGCTTTAAAATATCTTTGACAGGCATTATCTTAATGTGCCATCAAAGGAAAATTAGATTTTGTCTTAAATAGAACTGTGTTGCCACAATGTGTAGGATTAGTTCAGTGAGGGGTAGGAGGGGAATAGGGGCAGACAATGTAATTTACAATGAATTATCCCTGCAAAAAAATCCTCCAAGACAGAGATTATTTTAAGTACTGTTTGTATGGGACAAAATAACATTTTAAGAAGATAAACATTAATACTGTTGACAGACAGACCCAACAATACCCACAAGGGCAAAGATGTAATGTATTACAAGCATTAACAGGGATGGATATATACGAAGATAATTTCTGGACAAAATATAGTGACTTAAATGTGCAACTAGTATCTAGAAATGTAGCTGTTCATGTGCCCACCAGTAAAATCTATTAGGGCCCCCTCTACAAGATTTCGCTTTGACGCCTGGTTGCCCGATTATGCGCATCTCCTGACAATCACTTTTACGCCTAATACCTATATACCTATACTGGCTGTATGAAAGTCGCTTTAAAGTTGTCGACATGCATGCAAATGTTGCTGAAAGTAATGTGCTTTGTCCCGGGAAACTGCCCAAACAGGTTTTGCACCCTTTATTCTCCCCGCCTACCAGAATCTCCGACCTTTGGTTACCTAGATTACATGCTGGGAATGATGTGGTTAACCTGTTTGGCTACCTCTCTCCCCTCCAATTGTGCCACCAGCTGAAGTTGTCCCTCCTCCCAGAACTGCTCAGGAGTAAATGGGAATGTGCCCCATAAGTTTCCCCCTCCAGTACCCTTTGAAAACTTATTTTTAGTCAGGGCTGCCTCTCTCCCCCACCCCTTCGCTTGATTGGCATTTCAAGTGAACTGCTCAGGAGTAAATGGGAATGTGCCTTGCACACACACACACGCCAAAACAGACAGGGGGATGCTGCTTCGTTCCTTCCCCCTTCTCTTCCCAGCGAGCTCAACCGTTGTAAAACATACACACACACACACAGCTCATGTCAGGAACCCAGCAAGAAGCGAGGGGACGATATGTCTAAGCTGATAGCTAATTATGCGCGCATGCGCACATCCTTCCTACCCCCTTTACTTCTCGTGAAACCACCTCCATCTGGCCCCGTGGGAGGTTCTCCCAGAGAAGGGGCAGTTCTAATGCATGACATCAAGACCATCTGATTGTTAATGCGCCTCCTCACAATATTGTTTACACAGATATAAGGCACTCTTACTCCCGCGGGTAATTAAAACTCGCTATTTAACGCGCATTCGAAAATGTGAATAATCGGAGATAAAATGCGCCTGGACCTCTGATTTGCGCTCCGCTCTTGTAGAGGTAAATTTGCTAATGTGCCTTGAAAGAGCTTTAAATCGCTCTTGTAGAGGCACCCTTAAGACTGGCAGACACAAGAAACAAGGCCTGCTTACTAGTGGCCCCAGAGTTATGGAATTCTCTTCTGGTTAACATTCGTTGGCTGCTTTAGAACAGGCATTTAAGAGGGCCTTAGTGCACAGTCCTATTCATATTTAGATAGACAAAAGTCCTATAATTCCCAGCATTCCCCTTAAAAAATGTATCTTTTAAATTTCCGCATTTCCTTAAGGAGAATCAATGGCTACATGTGACATTTACATGATCTGCATGGTATACTATTGTTTAGGGTGACCAGATAAAATCCAGGTCAGGCCTCATGTAACTTTAACAGTTGTAGAGCAAAGGGAATTTCAGCCAGTGTCATTTGTATGCAATTAGTTCCTGGTGATATTCCTTCTCCATCACAACAGTTAAAGGTGCAGGGGCCCTGCCTTCTTTTGTATGTGATCACTCTAGTGTAGTGCCTGCACCTTTAACTGTTGTGATGACGAGGGAATTTCACCTGGAACTAATTGCATACAAATGACACTGGCTGAAATTCCCTTTTCTCTACAACTGTTAAAGTTACATGAGCCCTGACCTGGATTTTATCTGGTCAGCCTACTATTGTTTGTTTCATTTTCTGTAAGTTGCTTTGTGAAGACTTGGCTCTAAAAAGTTACTTATAAATACTTGGAATAAATAAATAACAACTGTTATTTCAGAGAAGTTTTTAAAAAAATTAAATCCTTTTTACTTTTTGGAGAGCAACTCTGGAGTCACTGTCACAAAAATTGGATTTTCACACATTTGTCATATGGCTGGGGAACCTATCTTGCACATAAGCATATTTTCTTTCCCCTGTGCTCAATTCTCATTCATAGGATTCTGCAGACTCCCCCTTAGAGAATGGAAGCACTAACGCATTTTACATTCAGCAATATTTGGTCAGAGAATCCCAAACGTAATAGATTAGCAGTTACATAGCAATGGGTGTAAATAAATTTCAAGGACATCTTACAGCAGGATTACTTTAGTTTCTGCCAGCAGGTCCCTATGATTTTCATCTATGTCTGGCACATATCCCAGACATGTTCTCCAGTGTTACTGTGATGATAATTCAAACCATAGTCTCATATATACCATCGTCTTGCAAGGCTCTGTTCCTCAATTAGGAAGGGGAAAATCATGGTAGCATTTTATTAGGGCTCCTGTGAACCCCCTTGGCAATGACAAGTCTGGTATTTATTAATTAATTTATTTTTAGAACTTCTCCATAGACTTTTCATGAAACCACGCTCTTTGATGTCTATAAAATAAAATAAAATGAAAATAATAAATCCAGCTTTCATATAGTGCAGACCCTCTGAGGAGGGAGGGAATAAAAACATGGTGGGAAATATGGAAAACCGCTAGGAATATTCACTGGAAAATGCATAGTTGGAGGGCAGATGCTACAGTTATGCCTTAATGTAGCCAATCACAAAATACTGTCCGTTAGAGTGGCTTTACAGAGTTATCCAAAGAGTCAATGTGTAGAGAACTTGCACATACATTTTGGATTCCTGAAGTGTGACATGCAGGACAAAGTCCCCCCTATTGTGAGAAATCTCATTGTAGGAGAAAGTTCTAAACTGTCCTCCTTTTCTTATTGCAATGGAAACACTAAATGCAGACAAAGAAGTCTTGCTGCCTACTAATTTACAAAGACATATGTTCTGTGCACACTCACACTGCATGAATACAAAACCCAACCATCACAGTACATCACAGTCTCTAGCGATGAAAGCCTAGGTCTTCAGGCCAATATACTGGCTGTCCTTCTGCACACCTGACTTTCCTTTGCGCATCTAAGAAAAACAAAGATAGCCATACAGCTGGCTATTACATTTTCAGAAATGAAGTAGCCATTACTTCTCTGTCCCAGAATGTATTGCTTGGTATAATCTGAAACTGAAACACCTTCCAATTCATTCAGTCTGCAAATCTCCATTTTGAGATGGGAACTAAAACTGCAGGCCTCATGGCCAGAACATCTGATCAAATTTTGGGAAATTTCTGTTTCTTCCCTCATCTCTTGCTTTTTATACCACCTAGTCTGATGAAAACTTCTGGAGACCCTAAAAGCTTGCACACTTTTGTGGAATTTTGGTTGGTCCTAATCAAGTTTTACCCAACTGTGGATTCTGGATCTTTTTCTACCTATTAATTTCTGAAAGTCACATTGGTAGATACCAGATATAGCCAATCATGCACACACAATTAAGATGAGATTCTTTCCATGGGAGTTGTCATGTGATCATTCAGCAATGGGATTGTTCCATGTTTCTTACAAGGATATCTGGCATATGGGACTGAAAACAGGCAACAAAGCAACTATATGGTCAACCGCTCTACCAAACAGCATCCAAAAGGCTTAGAAAGGGGAAGTGACATATCATGTCTGTGATGCTACCTATATCCAAGGGAAGAGACTAAAACAATTGAAGTCAGAGAACTAACCCTGGGATGTGAATTTTTGGCAGTCCTAAATTGGGTGCAAATATTCTCACATGTGTATGGTATTTACCTGTAAGTCTCATTTCTGCTGAATTACATTATTTGTGTAATTGATGCTACTTTTACAAAAGGGCAAGAATAAATTGGCTACAGTTTAAAAATGCTAAAATGTAGTGATCATAAAATCTTTGTTTTTCACCCCCACTGTATTTTGCTCAGGGAAATTGAAAGTAAATTGTGATGTAGGTGAGAACACACTATAGATTTATCTAATGATGTATACTGAAGCAGATGAAAATATTTCAGATGTGCCTAAGGTTATGAAGATACAAATCACAAGGAACTATGGTGATGTAGTAAGCCATTTTTCCTTAATGGTTTTCTATATTTTATTGTCCTAATAAAATTCTTCACCTATCAACCTAAGAATCCTATAGTCATATACCCCTGAGGTTATTCTCAATTAACACGTTAACACTTGTCCGAACTAAACTTCAGTAACTTTCAGCTTACAACACAAACTAGGAAGTAACACATGGTTTGAGAATGAATGCCTTACATATAATAGAATATATATATATATATATATATATATATATATATATAGACTATATATATCCTTCACAAAAGTTTAACCACACAGTAGAAGTGCATTTTAACCAGAATCTGATCCCAGTTCTTATGAAACATTTTGTACTCAACATGTAATACTCATACAGGTGTTTTGCATCAGTTTCGCTGATTTTATCTAATTTTATGGGGTATGGCTACTTCAGGGCTGGATGACTCTCTCAATCTCAGTTACTTTTCTTCTGATGGAGAGAAGTGTTTTCCCAAATCACAACAGCTGGTTAGAACAGCCCCTGTCCTGCCCCTCCCTCCTTTCTCGTCAACTTCCCCTTAAAGTATAATGATTTTTAAAGCCTTCTAGGCTTGAAGCCCAGTAAGCAGTAAAGCACTAAAGCCTGTCAAAAAGTGATGTTTACTCCTGCAAGCTATTATTTTTTTCATACAAAACTCCAATTGGAAAAAAAACACCCTCTAATACTTGTTATAGTAAGAGAAGGATTTGGAGCGCTTAGGAAGGGTTGCCTCGTTGCAACTACGCTAGGCGACTGGCACGGCATGTCATTCTTTGGTCACCTTTAAGTGAAAAGAAATGTCACAACAATGTAGACAGAAACTGGGCCTTTTTCTTTGCCTGTCTTAAAATATTTCTGTGAAAGTTTAAGCGGGGGTGGGAACTGAGAACTTGGCATTTTCAGCCTTGGGAAGGCCATCAAAAGATGAAATGAACACGGAATCAGTGACTATAATGTCTTTCAGTGACTACGTCTTCCTGTGACAGTATCCATATATTACCCACTCTCTTCACTAGTTCTTTAACGACTCAATCCTCTGCCTTCTTACCTGAGAGTAAGCCCCACTGAAGCTAACTTCTGGAGTAGATGCATATAGGATTCGCACTGTAAATCACACTTTAACATGATTACTTGTTTGTGTGTCATTGTGCTGCCAGACACTTTATTCAACTGACATGTATTGTTAAATATCAGGCAGCTGTAGAATTAAGTCAATTCTGGGCAAGCGTTTCCTAATGGATGAGTAAATCCCAGGCACTGCTTTATTGATTTATTTGCTTTTATTGTAACTTTTGTATTTTGTGTTTTAATTTATTGTACACTGCTCCAACAGCTCTTGATGCAGAGCAGCTTATAAATTCTATAGTTAATAAATAAATAAATAAATAAATAATAATAATAAAATAATAGCTCTACCTGCAACTCTACCAGCATACCTGAGTTCTTTCTCCCTGTAATGACTATTTGGAGTTCTTATTTTTGGATTCTTCGGGGGAAAAATCATTTTAGTTCTTCACTCTCATACCATTATTGTTTTGAAAACAGAAGTTCTGCGATTCTCTACCACATTCACACAAGTTGCCTTCCAACTAAAGTTCTCAATCAAATACCAACTCTATCCCATTGACCAGAATCAGAGATAAACTTGCTCACAGAATGCTGCCAAGAACAATCTTCCCATAGCGAATGAACTCTGCCCCAACTGTAACATGTAAAGCGCTCACTATGGTGAAATCACACTGAGAGTCTCCATGGCCCTGCCAGTGGAGTAGCTGCCAAGGAAGCATCTGTGGTTACCATGTATCACCACCAATGCCACTTGTCACAGGGAAACTGTGCCCAGAGACTTCTCAGTGATTAGCATAATGTGCATACTGGCCCTTCAACCAAAATAAGTGTCGGTTGTTTCCTACACATTTAGAAAACAGGAAGTTGTCCTTCTAAAAAAGTAAATAGACAACAATCACGGGAGGGAGATCACAAAGGGAAACTGGAAACCAAAGTTCATAACAACAGATGCAGCACAAAACGCGGAAGCATGCCCAGGTGTTGCTTTGCTACTGATGTTGCCAATCAGAACCTTCACTTTAGTTCTCCCAGATATCATCTGTCATAGTTGGCTTCTTTTAGAATACTGAATAGTCCTGTTAATTTAAGAAGTAACGTGTGCAATTTGGTGTGTTTGTAAGCTCTTCTATCTTCTTTCCCCCTTCTCTTACTAGTCCTGTCCTTGCTCAATTTCTTTTGTTGACTAAATATGCCTTCATTATAAGATATTTAACATCTAATGATCTGCATTTTGTTTTGAGTTTGCATGCTTTGGTTATCTGCTTTTGGGGAGGGAGACAGTCAGGCAAAGACATCACCATACACCTAGTCCTGATTCCCCTCTCACATACCCATAAGACCAACCGCTCTGTGACCGAGTACAAGGAGAGGGGGGAAGGCAGACATATTTACCATCATACGCTTGTTCTTATTGTATTTCAGGAATGTTGTGAGCCATTTTGAGTATTCTGGTCAAAAGATGATACAAATCATTTTTTTTTAAAAAAGCCAATTAATAAAACAGAGCTGAAACACATAAAAGGCCACATGAAACATAACCTGTTTTCCAACTGAAAGAAAATGCAAAATACTCAGGAAAGATGAAAGAATGGCAGAATTTGCCCTCACCATTAGAAGGAATTCTAGATTTGCTGCACCTGCTGCAAGCAATGCGAGATAAAATCTTTCCATACAATACCATGAGAAGCTGCTTCTCTTGGACGTTTGCTTTTCAGTAGCAGATGGGGCAATTTGATGCGTATTTAAAATTCTTTAAAAAAAAATGTTTTTAAATCCAGAAGAACTCTTAATTTCTTTGATGCATCTACTTTCAGTTAATTGCCACCATCCAGCCCCCAGCCCCAACATGCATACATTACCTATCCAGATTACATTACCTATCCACCCGCCAGTATAACTGTTTCTATCACTTTTATCCTGGCAGGTAATTAAACCAGATGCAATGATATGTCAAGGAAGCAAGGATGATATAAAGGAATTAAGCAATCTTTGCATGCTACTGTTTGGACAGACATTAGACTTACTTGTGAGTAGCTGGTGAGAAAAAGAAAAAGCAAACCACAATAATTTGATGCTTCCCTCCATCATATCCCTGGGGAAAGCTTTTTATCAAACACACAACACACTTAAAGGAAACCTCTACTGAGCTCCAAAAGCTCTGGTTCCAGAAACAAGTCGGTCAATAATGATATCCCATTTCTCATTTACTATTCTCTACAGAGCTTAAGAATTTGTTATTTGCTCTGTACAAACTCACCGAAACAGGATATTCTCTCTGATGTATCGGTCTTATGTTTATTCTACACACAGCTGTACTTATAAGCCCTTTATAAGGTGCACTGCATTTTTAACTGAGCACACAATGGTAAAGCATTACCTTTTTATAACAGCTAAGAGTTCAGGAACTTGAATCACCTAAAATGTTCCCCAAATTATTCTATATAAACTGTTCCTACACTGTGGCCCACTAAGACCCCAATCCTAAGCACATAATGTGTTAAAGGCATGTCCTAGTGTGGGACTGGGAGTGGTCTTTGGCCTTGCACACTCCCTCTCTCACTACTAAGGTACACAGAAGGTAACATCTGGAGTGAATGTGGAGATTCTCATGAACCTAGTTAGGAGTACATCCTGGTCAAGACAGTATGTTCTGCACATGGTTAAAAGAAGAGGGAAGAAAGCATATGATTAGGGTGACCAGATAAAATCCAGGTCAGGGCTCATGTAACTTTAACAGTTGTAGAGAAAAGGGAATTTCAGCCAGTGTCATTTGTATGCAATTAGTTCCTGATAAAATTCCCTCTTCATCACAACAGTTAAAGTTGCAGGGGCCCTGCCTTCTTTTGTATATGGTCGCTCTAGTATAGTGCGTGCAACTTTAACTGTTGTGATGAAGAGGGAATTTCACCGGGAACTAATTGCATACAAATGACACTGGCTGAAATTCCCTTTTCTCTACAACTGTTAAAGTTACATGATCCCTGACCTGGATTTTATCTGGTCACCCTACATATGATCCCAAGACTAACTTCTCATTTCACCATGCTCAGAGGTGACGGGCGGAATTATTTGCGTGCAGGCTCCCTATTATATTGAAATGGCTGAGACATTTCTTTGAACAATTGTTGAGGACTGAATTATGGTTCTCATAAAGAGGATTATGAAAGCATTAACATCATATGGAACGTTTTTCATCAGCCACCCTAGATGTCATTTGAAAGCTCAGTTCAAGTCTGAATTCAAAAACTCCGCCAGGCTTCACATTCCACTTTCACTGAAATTATTAATAAATTAACTGATTACTTCCTCAAAAGTGAGAAATTTATTTCAAACATTCCTTTCTTTTCTACAGTGTTGATTTAGGAACCCCTGAATTTTTAGATGGGGAGAAGCAGGAGAAGCTCTTCGGAGCTGCATGGCTGACGACAAAAGTGGTGAGGCCGACAATGAGAAAACTACCGGCATGTTGTAGTCTGAAGCTCTTACTGCAGGTAACTAAGCCATAGGAGAGGCATTTCAGTGAATGGGGAAACATTGCACAAAAGCTGGGAAACCACCAAATGACCAATCATTGGGGGAAAGGGGGTGGAGCTGGGGGTGTTTGGCCATATGGGAAATTCTGGAGAGCCACATTGGGACCCCCAAGAAGGCTGGATTTGGTCCCCGGCCTGAGGTTCCTCAACCTTGCTTTGGAGGCTACCATACATTGCAAATGCTTGGTGAAGCTACAGTTCATATAAAGTGTACCGGTTAAATATAACATGCTGTAATAAGAAAGGGATATGATTTTTATATAGTTAGTAATGAATTACTTCTCATTTTCCATTTGACAAATTCTTCTAACATTTTAAATATTGCATAAACATTTCGTGTTAGGAATTACTGTCACTAAGGCATTAGGTTTATAGAACTGCTTTTAGAAACATAAGAATAATGGTCCACAGTAACACTTTTGGAAACACAGTAGATTCTACAGAAATTAAAGATAACTCTGTTAACTATACTCCTAAAGAGTGTTAAAAAAAATACACCAACAATTCATCAAAAGACCGACACTCTAGAGTGAACAGTCCATCTGTGATCTCTTAGTAGGGCCTTGAAGAGTTCCTGTCTGAAACCCTAAACAGGTGCTACTAATCAGTATAGATAATGCTGAGTTAGGTGGACCAATGGTCCAACTTGGTAGCTTCATGTTTTTCTATCTGTCGCATCAAGACATGTAGAAGTTACTCGCTAACAGAGAAAATGTAGCATTCCAGGTCAGAGATATATCCATATTCTGGCACAAGGTACAGACCACAGCTTTAAATATTGAATGATAGGACTTAAAGTGCAAATAAGGCTGTTGCAAAGGAATTGTATGAAAATGTTGATTAACAATACCACACATTTGTTAGGGACAGTAATATATTAATCCATTCCTTTTCTTCCTCTTCGAATTGAATAGGATCAAGAATGCAATCAACAATGAAAACAGAATTTCTGCTTGAGAGCCTTAAACTAAAATTACTTTCAAATATAAGATGTAAACTTCTTCCTATAAGTCATTCAAGAAATGGCTATGAGAATCAATGAAGAAACAGCTAGTGGCTGTTTAACCAACGCTACAATTGTGCTTGCCATGTTGTGAAGTTGGCTAGTTTCTCCCTGGGATAAGTTCTACCCACTGCCTCCAAAACATCATATGCTTTTTCAACCACTGGTCCAGATCCTCCAGTTGTCTTAATTTCACAACAATCAATATTGGAAATTAATATTACTAATTTCGGAATTCATAAAGTGTATTTCCAGCTCAACTCTGAACAGTTAGAGTATGAAATGACTTGTCCTAGCATTCATACATATGGCACAAGTCATGGGGCATTCATTAGCCAGCATAGGCCTTATCTTACCAATACCGACCTTGTTACAGATTTCAAAGATCTCCACACCATTTGAAGCCCAATAATGCAGGTCTTGGGGACCGGTAAAAGGAAATTTCATTTAAAAAAACACCACCACTTATTGATACCTACACAAATACTCCAAGAATGACCTCCATGTTGGTTATACTGAGACTAGTGAACCACTCATTTGCCCAAAGAGACCAACAAACATGTCTTTGAATTCTATCAATAGAATTCAGTTTCAGTTGTGTACTGTAGTAAAATCAGTATGTCAAACTAGTCAACATAGACAACACTATTAGTATTAAGCTACCAAGCAAGCTCAATGTTGCAAAAACATTTTAACATAGCTACAATAATTAGAATAACTGTCAGAATTAACTCTAATAACCTGAGAATATTCATATAAGAAAACTGAAACCAATACAAATAACACTGTTTCCACATATGCTAATATGAACAATTATGCCATGGCAAGACATTATTTGAAAGAAAGCAATATATCTACATCTATAGTTGCATCCATATGTTTACATCAGGAATCAATGCTGATTGCTGCATTGTTGTAAATAGTCAAGCTACACTACATTTTAATAAACAACTTAGAAATATGCAATTAATGTATTAGCTAGCATGTGCATTGGTCAAAGGCACCCAGAGTAGCTGGAAAGCAATACTTTTGCATAACTAAATCTTTCATTTTAAAAATGTAATGAATCACTCAAATTACTTTATAATTCTTCAAATTCAGTACTATTACTCAAGTAGAGAAATCCTACAAATAGATATAGGCTGCAATCCTATACTCACTTACCTGGGAACTCAGGTAAGTCCCTATAAATGTGTAATTATCAGAGATCAACACAATGAACTCTGATTTTCTTACAGAATGACATTGTTGTTATTTCATATATCTGTGAACCTGCCATTACATGGAGAACATATGCAATAATTTTCCAGGTTCGGTAGCTGATTTAGGGCTTTATATAGCACTGCACCACACTCACTTGCAGAAATAGTAATTGTGATTAAGAAATTGCTCTTCAGAAAAAAATATTTAGAAATTCAAGACTTCTTGGCCAAGGACACTACTGAGCATACTCATTTCTCAACCAAAAGAAACTAGGCAGCCCAGGAATGGAACACTCAACTATAAAGTTATATGCAAGTGAGGTAAGGAATTGTGTGTGAGACTGAGCAGAGTAATGTGTGAGCACATATGTATGGGATATGGGCTGATTAAAGCCAAGAGTGGCTTATTCTATGAGTGAGTGGAAGTGCAAGTGTGTTGATGGACAGCTGACTGGGATATATATGTGCATGCCGTGTGTGTGTGTGTGTGTGTGTGTGTGTGTGAGAGAGAGAGAGAGAGAGAGAGAGAATGAATGGAAGAGTATGAAGAATAAGATATAATGTTTAGCTCAGAATAAAGCAGGATGGGAGCCAACCTTCTACTTCTATGATTTAATCACAAATCAGCAGTATAATTCACCAGCTTTCATCAACATCCTATTTACATCCTCATCTATCATTAATAAAACTCCACAGCTGGAGAAGTCCAATATCCTGTGACAAAGACATATCTTACTATTTCAGTAGTCTTTCAATATTACATAGACACTGTATATATTGGTATTTATTAAAATTTGTGAAGCAGTTTTGTGGCTGGAAGATGAAATAAATAATTCAAGAAGTTGACAATTCTGTTTGTTTCTAAAATTGCATGTGATTTATAAAGATGAAATTGTACATGCTCTTTGTTCACAATGTGAGCAGCATTTGGACACCTTAAGTGGTGAAAAGCCATTTGCATTGAATTATTTTTATTTAGAAACCTGTATTGTCATTACTCATTTTTCTGCTTCAAGACATAGCTAGTCGTTATCGTCTGTTAGGACTATGTGCAAATTAAATAAGATTCAAAAGCCTAATACAGACATAAAGCTGCCAGTCTTGTAAATATGGTAAATCCATGGGTTGCCTCACTCTTTCTGTGCAAATTGCGTCTTTGAAAAGTTAACCATGGCATCTCGTTATGTCTGCATTGAGACTAATTATGATCAATATTAATTATGGTTAGCTTTTCATCAATGTTTAAAACAAGAGGTTGAAGTTGGCTTTCATACAATAACCTCACCTATTAGTAGCACTATAGACATATTGCTACACCACAGTTAAAGATCAGTATTTATTGGCGGGGAGGGAGGTTTCACACAAAAGAGAAGAAGGGAGCCAAAAATCTCTTGACCATGGAAAGAGCATCAGTAGGCTGACCAGACAAAATCCAGGTCAGGGCTCATGTAACTTTAACAGTTGTAGAGAAAAGGGAATTTCAGCCAGTGTCATTTGTATGCAATTAGTTCCTGGTGAAATTCCCTCTTCATCACAACTGTTAAAGTTGCAGGGGCCCTGCCTTCTTTTGTATATGGTCACTGTAGTATAATGCCTGCACCTTTAACTGTTGTGATGGAAGAGGGAATATCACCAGGAACTAATTGAATAGAAATGACACTGGCTGAAATTTCCTTTTCTCTACAACTGTTAAAGTTACATGAGCCCTGACCTGGATTTTATCTGGTCACCCTATCAGTAGAGTTACATCCATTCTTTGGGAGTCTTCACAAGTTGACATTGTTAATTTAGCTCGTTTACATATAAATGCTGTGATATGCTGAACGTAACAGAAATTTTACTGAGTCCGGAGATTATTTTGGTCAAGACGACACAACAAACTGCAGTTAACTAAAAGTGGAACCAAAAGCTTCTCAACTCCTCCTCTCAGCTGTACAGGAGTAGAAGGGAAAAGGTTAGGTTTGTTCACATATCGCTAAACCATTGTTGAGCTTGACATCCAAATGAGGTCACTATCATCTAAATAGGCTCTGACTTGGTTGCAACAGTTAGATCTGGTTCAGACAATGATTGAAACCCATGTTTTAGTTGATAAAGACCAAACTGCAGTGAGCTCCAGGGCTCTCCATCCTTTATCCTTTGCATGTGTGATAAGAACGAAAGCTCTGCTTTCACTTTTGACTAATCTTCAGTTTTCTGTTACATACAAACTTGGGGAACTGTGATTTATTCTAACACTAGTTAGTTAAAACAAACTAGGATCAAATTGTAGTCCCAAGGAAACTCCTGAAAACGGCTCAAGATGCATACATTTATGTACCACAGCTGGGATTGCTAACTATTGCAACTTCACGATTCTCATAGTTTAAAGAAATGATTTTAAAGTCTAAATTCATGACCATCCCAGTTTTTTATGCTTTCAAAGGGTTTTTCTAGCCAAAGCTTGAAACTGTGGCAGTTATAAGCTTGGTATGAAAGGCATTTAAATGTTGTCAATGCTGTGTTAGCAAGGTTAATCTTTAACATTTTCAGAGAGAATTACTTGGCAAAGGAGTCAAGATTCAGCCAGTCTTTATTAGTGATGTTACCGAGTTTCAGAACTGGGAGTGGAGGGTTCAGAAAAGACCTTCTCCTGGTTTGGAAATATCAAGCTTTTTATGCTATGAGCCAAAATCCCTTTGAATTTCAATCAGACTCATAAATAAGCTTGGTTGTTCTGATGTACTGATCTTCAGCATCAGCAATGTGACAGATAGGTGAAGGCTGCTCCTCGGCCTTCATTATGCCTGACAAACCACTAGCAGAAAGCTCCTGGTGCAGAGATCTCTGAGAATTGTAGTTTGCTGGGGCTGATGGGCCCTTAGTAAGGACACAGCAGCCCTGATAAACTAAAAAAATTGGGACATTTTGCACTGGGAACATTCTGTTTCAAAAGCTCTGGGGCCAAATGAATATCCAAGGAGTATCTCACCCTCATCCCGGATTGTTGCAGCTGGAAGGTAGGTTTATAGAAAGGCAAGGACTGTGGAGACTCACCACCAGGATTTAGGGAAGAGAGAATTCAACAGCTGTGAAGGCTGGAGACACTGGAGGACTAACAGGGAAAGATTTGCAATGGATCAGGGACTTTTCAGAGCCGCATTGATATGGGGCCAATTTCCTCACCTGTATTTTTTAAAAAGGTGAGCTCCTCACCTCAGTGGGTTTTTTAAAGACTGTTTTTAAAATCTACTTATTATTTGTACAGAGTATAAAATGTCTTAATTTTCCTAAGCCAGTGTTCATGGTCTCTACCATAAGTAATCATGCCCCATTCTGGTTAACCCCTCCCCACAAAAAACTCTCTTACAATTCCTTTGCCAACTTGAGTCACTAAATTAAACAGGAACAACAACAATAATTTGTATACAAAATATTTGAAACAAGCAACACACCTTACAATACTTTCCTTCACAGAACCACTCAGAGATTTCCAATCTTTACAGTATCATTTTGTAGATATTGAACAGAGACTCCTAATACTGGCTAATTAACTGATAGGCAAGTTAAGACAGTGTTTCATTAGATGAAAAATTACGGCACTGGATATGGGGGCAAGTTGGAATATTTATTCATTTTAATTATTTCTCAAACTTATTTGTCACATTCTTGGCAATAGTAACGCCTGAAGCAATGCACAAAAGTAATGAACAATAACATTAACGAAAAATAATTAATAATACTTAACATTTGTATAATGCTTACAAGAAGTCAGAGAGTATCACATGCACTACCTTGCTGTAATCCTTACAATGTCAGATAATGTCAGATAAATCTATATTATCATCCATTTTGCAGAATGGGTGGGGGACTGAGGAAAAGAAAGAGTGGCTTGCTGAAGGCCACCTAAATGAGTTAATAATAATAATAATAATTTTATTTCGTACCCGCCTGTCCCTCCGGATTGAGGTGGGGAACAACATCAAACACGAATGATATAAAATGCATAAAACTGATTAAAAGCATATAAAATTAATACATTATTAAAATACCAATAAAACTCTTAATGGCAGAGACAAGATTAAAACCTGCTACACCAACTCTCATAATCACTAATAACAACAATAACAACAACAACACACCATAGCACAAGTTAAAAAACAAAAAAATCCCATGTTCAATTAAAAAAACGTAACAGCAAAGACTATTCCTATAGCCATTTTGCCTTTGGACACAGCCATGTATCTAGCTAAAAGTAGATAGATGGACCAAGCAATGAAAGAATTTCTCAATTTTGAGTTGGTTTCCCTCCCTCAGTTAAAAAGGGCTTTCTTTTTGGATACCTGTCGAGAAGTCTGGGCATTTGCTCACATTCATGCCTTGTTAATGTCCCTTCCCTCCCTATTCCCCATCATCTGTCAACTTCCTGTTTAGAACAACAGCAAGAATAGTTATTATTATTATATTATTATTATTATTATTATTATTATTAATAATAATTTTCCATGAAATAAATACTATTGAGCTTTAATAAATGCTTTGCCATAACTGAAAAGCAAATAGTAAAAAGAATTTTGAACAGAGTTATAAACTTACGAAATAGATTTTTAAAAAACATTATTTCATGTATTACATTATTTATTACCTTTTTATATTGCCCAATAGCTGAAGCTCTTTTAAGCTCAATTAAAGGAATGGGTTAGATCCAGAGTTCCCATGAGCAGAGCTCTGCTCATGGAATACTTCCTATGGATGAAGAGGGGAAGGGGATTTTTGCCCAGTCCTCCCTCTCTGCAGCTCCCTGTACCGTTGGAAAATCTGCACTAAAGGATTGGCAGTTCCTCTGGAATAGTATGGGAAGAAGCGTAGGTGGCTGCAGGGGAAGAGGGAACTGGCAGAAATTGCCTCTCCTCGATCTCAATCCATCCTGCAAATGGGACCTCTTCTGTTTGCAGAAGGGCAACTCTGGATCCAACACATTATATATAACCAGTGCAGTGCTATGCTATACATGATTACTCAGAAGTAAGTCCCATTGTGTTCAATGCAGCTTACGCCCCGTCAAGTGTGTTCAGGATTTCAACTTAAGTGTAATGTGGGCTACCAATTTAAAATGTTATTTTAAATCATTTTATAAAACTAAACAATTGATCATATATTATATATATATATATATATATATATTATAGATGATAAAACATACACAAAATAAATTAATAATTATTTATGTCGTAACAATGCTGCCAAAAGTGGGGGGGGGGGGGAGAGAAAGAAATTCAATGAGCATGTATTAACATTGATTGGAGCAATCCGATGCATATTACTTGGAAGAATCTCCCTCTGAATTCAATAGGGCTTAATAAGTATGTGTAGGATTAAAGCTTAAGCAACTAACATTTACACTGTATTTTTTTAATACAAAAAAAATTCAAGTTGAGTTCAAAATATTTCACTGGGATGCATATCCTTACCCTGTCAGGAAAGATGATATAAAATATGTATGTTTTACCTTTGTCCAATTTTACATCCTAACTATGTCATTTTAAATGAGTGATTATATGTTATATGTATGTTAAAATATTGTTTGAATATATTGGTTGAGAATGGTTTTCATAAAGCCATACATTTCTTCATAATTAAGTTATCCAGGAACTCTCATTTCACCCATGTTTCTATTTACAATGGATCTTACCTTGACTCCTAGTTAAATACGCATTTTAAGAAGAAGGGGGAAAATACCTTCCTTCACTGTTTGGAGGGGGGTGGAAGCAGAACAAAACAAGAATAGCGGCAATTTTAGCTGAAGGTCCTACTTCAGCTAAACCTTTTCAGTGACTTCAATAGAAAGATAATCTTTCTGTGATTATGACCAAACCCTCTCGTTGCTTAGCAACACATAATTAAGGAATATGTTTTCAGATCCGCTTTGCAAGCTGGCCATTATCAGATGAAATTACTGGAGCAACAAATGTCATCCTCATGCAAATGAATTGGATGTAGGGAAAGAATGTTTGACTCAAGGAAGAGGCGGCTCCACATCCCAACAATCCTGTTGGTATTGTCTTATAATAGACTGATATTTTAAAAGGGAAACCAGCTATAGATTCCCTCCCAATCTCCCAATATACATTACAAAGTTTAAATAATAAAAAGAGTCAAGGAAAGAATAAAAGGTGAAGGCAGTCAGATATTCTAAAGTGCTGTGCAAATGTAACATGTATTATCTGCATTCTTAGGCATTTATTCTCAGGGCAAAGAATGTGTGTTGAGAACCATTTCTACCATATTTGGAAAGAATATCTGCCTTCACCCTAAGAATATATGACCTCTATTGAAAATTGTCTAAATTCACAAAGCTACTAAAAGCTGCTAGTGACAGTCAGACTGCACTTGGCAGAGTTTCCAGGCGGAGGCATTGTGAGGCTATTTGGTCTTATCTCCCCTAACAGGGTATTTTTTTATTATTATTATTTTGAAAAGGAAAAAAGGCGGAGGAAGCAGTTTGAAAACTGGGAATGTTTCCGCCAGTAACATTCCATGAATGAGGCAGTGCCAACTGCACAATAAAAGCCTCATGTGGGAGCAGGCTATTTCTACCATTTCTGAGGTAATATCCATTGCCTTCAATAGAGAGTCTCTAGCTTCCTCTAGATGATCGATTTACGCTTCCTTTACGGCGCATTACTGGTTTTACCTCTTTACAAACGAAGCTCAAATCAGGCGTGCAGGCAATTTTTATCCTCGTTAATGCACATTTTCGATTTCGCATTAAATAGCGACTTTTAATTTCCTTCGATGTTACAGCGCCTTATCTTAGTGTAAACAACTTCTGAGCATTCGCAGCAACAATTATAGTGGGCATACTTTAGTGGTGATGTCATCCATGAAGAACTGCCCCTTCGCCGGGAACTCCTCCCAGTCTCCTCCCTCCCACTTCCTTCTTCTTCTTCGTCCCTCAGGATGGAATCTCCAGGAATGGCTGACCTAACCTGTACTGAAAATAAAGTTTCTTTTAAATCCCCTACTGGAATATTTCTTTCATCGAGACGTGGGGCCAGATGGAGGTGGTTTCACAGGAAGCAAGGGGGTTGGAGTAAGAATGTGCGGATGATTAGCGATCCACTAAGACAAATTGTTCCCTCCCTTGCTGGGTTCCTGACATTGAGCTGCATGTGCGTGTGCGTATGTTTGTTGTAGATCACCCAAAAGACATTACCGAGATATGACTGGAATATCTTTATACTACAAATGCTGTTTAAAGGAGGGTGTTTAAAGCACAGGGGGTGGAGTGTCCCTGGGGAGTTTCTCCCCTCCCATCAGGTAAGAGCCTGTCTGAAGCCATAGGCTTACATTTCCATTTACTCCTGAGCAATTGGGGGGGACTACTACAACTGATGATCGGACACAAAGGAAGAGATAAACCAGGTGACCAACGGAAGGTAACCCAGGTAACCAAAGGTGGGAGATTCAGTTGGGCAGGGTTAACAAATGGCGGGAAAATGAGGGGGCACTTCCAGGAAACAGGGCGGTGTTTTTGTCAACATTTCCTCGTTCGAGCCTCGATCTAGGCTTCATTTATAATGTGATTCTCCGCATATAAACAACTTTAAAGCACATTGCATAGAGCTTGTCATTTGCTTCCATGGCTCTTGTCTATAGGTATTAGGCGTAAACTCAAATGTAGGCTAATGCGCATATTCGGAGAATCAGGCGTAAAACTGACCTTTCTCTTTTTAATCCCTCCCCATAGGGAGGGGTTGGAATTTTGTGGGAAAAGGGTGGGGGAAAGGTCCCCCCCCCACTTCCAGAGCGCCATGACGCCAATCCAAATGAGGGTTGCATATGCTTACACGGAGGTAAAGAAGACTAGCATTCATGACTCCACCATTTGTGCTAGACAGAATGTTTAGTTTGGCCCTAAAAATGAATTCAAGAGGCACTGGTTGATAGATGGGACTACCCCTGAAAATTGAAAAATCTTAATTTGTATACAAATTCTATGGAAATCATTCTACCTGAATATTCTTCAACACCTATGTAGTTAGAGTCAGCTGTTCCCACCTCAACCTTAAGTTAGAAGTACTCTTCCTTCCAACATAACTAAAACAATAAACAGGATCACAGTTTAGCAAAATAAACATTTTCAATTGATAATACAGCATTATATCTCACAACCCATGCTCTTTCCCTATTGACTTTTTCAAAAGGATTTTTTAAAAAATACTCTATATATCTACACATACAGAGTTCTCATCTATTTAAGGTATGCACGTATTTATTTCAGACATCACAAAAGCTACCCAAAGAGCAAGCTATGTTTAAAATGGGAAATGAAATGAGGTCTGAATTTGGGTAACTTTAATCTTCTCTCCATTTAAAACAACACTGTACCATTCTGAGGGTTTTTTTGTGCTTATAAATGGTATACCTCGAGTCACAATCTAGCCAAATGTAAGCACTTGACAATCCTTTTAACTGGAAGGAAGTTAAGCACGCATTTAATTCTCCTACTGAAAACAATGGGACCTAAACGTGATTACTGTGCATTTTCAATGAGAAATGCAGCTCAAGTCTAGTAATATTTACTCAGTAGTAAATCCAACTTAATTTAATGGGAGTTACTCCCAAGCAGGTGGACAAAGTATTGCAGATCTAGTCACAACTATCTTTTTTGGGATTATGTTGTAGTGAAGGTAGTCAACTTGTACATTTGCTAAGATAAGGCAATTTCTACAATTTCAGTGACTGTCTTCAGTAGGGTTTATTTGAAAGTGCCAATACTCCCTTTTATTGCAAACCGAATTACTTAAGGCTCATATTTGCTTAGCTTTGTGAACTTTAGAAACTTATCAGCTTATGTTTTCAGAGTAAAAGCAGCAACAAGGAAAGGAATTTCAGGAGAAGCAATCCCACATATTTATCACTCTAGTGGTTAATGATTAGCTTTAGCAGAAAATGCAGACTTATTTTGTTAACAGCTTCTATATTAGTAAGTATTTCCAACAGGAAATCAACAGCACAGCATTTTATTTGGGACACCCTATTAAAAAAAAGAAGACACTGTCCGAAAGGAATACAATTACTGCCCAAGTTAGGCAGATCCAGGATCACATCATTAGTTGCTTGAAATATTTCATCAAGGAAACACTAACCATTTCCTTGGAGAAACACATTTCTGCTGATAACAATTGGGAGAAGTCAGTCTTAAAATGAAACCCTTCAGCCTAATTGCCTAGAAAGTGTATAGTATCTAATCTTACGTACCTTGTAAATAACAGAAATGGCAAGATTCATTGTTAAATGATGATTTGGCATACTTGCCACTTTTATTTGCTGTAAAATCCAAAACCCAATTATGGCACATGGTGAATCCCAGCAATGAAGTGATTTAATAAATATAAGGTAGATTAATGTCTCCACATGTTGATATGTGGGACTATATATTTAGTAAATCATTTCTAAGGACATTTGAACACTGATTTTTAAAAAACAACATGAATATAGCAATACTAAAGAACTCTACAAAGTAATATAGTTTAAATTAATTACTTGGCTCAGGAGATGCCATGGTGGAGACAATGACTGGTGGCCCTGTACGCCTTGTGAGTTTCTGATATGGAGAATGCTGCATTGGAAAGCTTGGTCCTGCTGGCACCAGGTTGGGTTCTATTTGGGCCCCTGGCTTTCGAAGGAGTTGAGGGCTGTGCATTGGCGACAATGGAGGATTTCTATCCCTCTTCATCAGCTCCATGGGTACCGTGTATGTGGTTGAGTATGCAGTTTTGGGACTTGGATGTGGGTTGGTTTGTAGTGCATTCATAGATATTCCAGCCGGAGTAGAATAGCCAGTTGCTTGCCGAGTGTGCATATTGCATGGGGCAGAACCACCGTATCCAGAATTGGGAAGAAAAGGAGTGACTTGATGAGGTAACCCAGACGCAGGGTAAGTTGCTGTTTCCAGAAGATGTTGTGTTGGAGCACTAGAAGGACGACGAGTTAATTCTGCAACTCTTGGGGACACTGACTGCATAGAAGCGGCTGGTGGCTGGTGCATTGCCGCACCATCTGCCATAGGGCTCGTGGCAGGATGCATCCCATACTCATTCTGGAGCAATTCACTTCGGTGACTAAAGCTGTTAGATCTGTGCCTGGGACGGATGATGGTGTTCTTCCTATCTTGCCTCTGCAACTGCATTTCTGCTCTGTAGGTATGGGCAATTCGAGAAAGCACCCTTGCCTGCCCTAGATTCGGAGCAACTGATTTTATGTCGTTGTCTTCCATCATTGCCAGCAGGCTTGGAGAATCAAATCCTTGCTGTAGCAAAGCACTGAGTGTGCTTTCAGATACTCCTTCGGAACGCATAAGAGCTAAAAACTCTGGATCCACATTCCTTTTAATGTCCTGTCCTGGAAAAGATGTGGACATCTGAGTATGGGAGGGAGTTGTAGCTGTTTCATAGCCATCGTAAGGAACCTTTGCACTGACATTTTCCCTGACTGGTCCATAACCACGGTTTACGGGAGTAGCTATACTTCCATCAGGAGCTGCAGTTGAATTTGGATCAACTACCAAACATGTTGGAGTAACTTGTCTACTGGCTGCAGAATCTATAGATCTGTCCACTGCATCATTATACATTTGCCGGTTGGGAAATGTTGGAGGTTCAGTTCCGTATCTAGACATTTGAGGTTCAACACCATACCTTGCTGGAGAAGGATCTCTGTTTCGAACCCTCTGTGCCTCAGGGATCATTTTAGTCACAGGATCTCTATACAAACGGCTTGCTTCAAGTGGGACAGGTGATCGTACTTGCATCTGATCCCAAGCCAATCTGGCACTTGGCACGCCATAATTCGGTAATTGTCTATTAATCATGTGGTCTCTGTAGTAGCGTGGGTCTTTAGGTGATCTAGCAGCTAAGGATGGGTCACTGTAGTAATCTTGAGGTGGCAAGGAACTTCGTGCAGACATTGCAGGCTGCCTGTCGTAGTAAGCAAAATCAGGAACAGAACCTTTCCGTATAGGACCTTGGTTAAAAACTGGTTCCTGGTATGGATACGGCTCTTGCTTCAGTTCAGCACCTCCCTGCAAGATGATATCATGTGGTCTATGGGCTGGCTGCTCATACCAAACTCCCTCACCACCGTATGTTAAAGAATTCCTTCTCCCTGGAGGTCTCTGGTATTCAAATGCATTTTCATTCTCCCAGTTGCCTTCATACCATCCTGCCGCATCCCAGCTCTGAGAGCGGCCAATATGTTTGCTTGGAATTGGCATTGGAACACAGTAATATTCAGCTTAAATAAAGTACAAGCAAGGCTCTCTTGTTAAATCTTCGGTTACACGCATAAAACAAAAAAAAACAAAAGATGCACTGTATTTGAATCCTTCTGTAGCTTCAGGAAACAGCCCAACAGGTGGTTTACTATTTCAAAGTGCTGCCTGAATTATTAATTCTTTGAAATTTTAGTCGACAAAACACAGCAAAGACCTAGCGGTAAACTCTGCCTGGCTCCAAAAACGGTAGAATGGAAAGGTCTTTTCTGTACAATTCAGACACGGAAAAGGGTTGCGGTACTTAATCCAGATGGTTTATCCCTTCCTGCTTGGGATGACTTGCTCACATGGACAACTAGTCAAACAGTGTATGAGGATTAAAGGCTAAATAAAACCCCTAAAGCTTTTGTTCCATGTGACATCATTTTAGCCTGATGCAGCCTACTGCACTAGCCCAGACAAACACCACAGTATCCATTTCTTCTCTGATCACAGGTACCGCAATTCTTTTTAACAACAACAACAAACAAACAAACAAAACCCCACCATGTTTCCTATGCATAACATAGAATTTCTTTAAAATTATACCGTCCCTCTCCCTTGGTATAAACCTCTACCAAGAGTGGGGTGGGGTGGGGGAGGGTAAGGGAGCTTCAATGTCAATTCAATCGTAATCCATCCTGATGAAATGCTAATCCACCACACAGAGCTACGGACATATTAAATAGGAGTAGACATACCAGCCCCAAGAAGCAAAATATACAAGCATCCAAGATCATTTAAAAACACACACAAAAAACAACAACAACCAGGTATCTGTGCAACACTTTATGAACACTAGATTTTAAAAAAATACTGGGTATCAGAGCCAGGGAAGGCCAGTTTCAAACTAGCTCCACTAATTATTCTCCAAAAAGATTCTTTGTATTATTACCATAATTCTCAAATCCTTTCATCATCCCAGGAAAGAAAATTGCAGAGGTGTAATCTGGAATTTATAATTTTAAGACCTGAGAAGAAGTCACTGAAAAGGGAGGATCAAAGGCTCTAAAGGCTTGGTTTATAAAGCCCAAAGAGGAGAATAGCCTTTACCTTTTGTCTCCTGGTACACTATTTGCACACACAATCCATGTAAAGTAATCACAACTTTTAATTATATTTTGCACCATCTCAATGTTAATGCGGATTATACATTCTCATCACAGAGAGGTGGAAGGATTTAGACAGAGGTATTTATTCTTTGACAACCTACTAGCCATTGCTAGACTGCAACAAACACTTTAAAAACACCAACAAAGTCCATAGATATTGAGTGGCCGTAGCCAGACTGCCATGAATCCTTGTTGTCACAATAACTGTTAAAAATTTTTTAAAAAAAACTAGTATGGTTACTGTTCTATCTATCTATTAGAATTGAGCATAACTAGAGAAAGCATTGAGGTATTTTGAATATTTCCTTTCTCTGTAAAAAGTACAGATATCTATGTAAATGTCAGGTTGCGATCTTGAGGAAGAAAAACAGCATAGTAAGAGTCATCATTTGGTTGTTGTTAAGTCGGCTTGTGCATTTTTAGGGCTAATCCGCAATAAAATGTCTGAAGCCTCAGCCGTCACATGACGTCATATTGTGCTATTATGATAGCTAAGTCACTAATGCAGTCTAATGCATCTATCATACAAATGCCTTTGGGCTATATTTCTGACCCAAATACAGACAGGATGTCTTATTAATCCATATATATATATATATATATATATATATATATATATATCTTTACTGTCTTAAATAGTACAATCCTTTTCACTACACATTAAGAATTTTATATGCAAACACAACAGATTTAGAAATTGCCCTCTACTAGGTTATTTTTACACTAAATAATATTTGTTTGGCAACTAACTTAAAATCCAGTCTGACTGTTGTTTATAGGGTCAGATCTATCTATGGGTCCTAGCCTGGGCATCAGGCCACAATTCAGCTGAGCTGTTGGTTTTATGCTTGAGCTATATGGAACATGGCTCAACATATCCTACTGAGTACTGCCATTACAAGAATGACAACCAGCGATAAATTCTTCTGTCCTAGTTTTTTAATGTTTTATCTTTAAAAAGGTTTTAAAGGCTGTCTTTGTCCTACTATACAGCTCGAGCAAAAGGGCGCTCACCCTGTTTTTAAAAAGGAATAATCTCCTTTAGTTTGTTCCTGTCCCCCAACCATTAACTGATCATTTTTGTTGTTTCATTTCATTTTATTATAGTTTGGATCTAAACAACTCCTTAGGGGTTATGCAAGTGGCTTAAGCATGCCCAGTGGAACCTTGGCCTCCTGCTCCCCTTGAAGAGCTGATTCCCCCATCCTGCTCCATGTCATTCCTTTTTTTTCAAAAGCAGCTTTCCATGTGGCATGAGGATCTGCTATTGGGTGGGTGAGTGGGGAGGAGGAAGATCCTGAGACCCTTAGACTCGCATGGTTCTTTGGTTCCTGATTGATATATTTTTGTTTTAATTTCTTGCAGTGTTGGACTCCTCAACCAATAAGGTGTCTTTTAAAAGGAGGGGAAACAGCATCACAGCTATTCTTCCCTGCATCTACTGCATTCAAATGGGAAACTGTGCTGCCATCTTCCAAAACGGGCTCATCACACTAAGCCAAAAATTATGCTGGAGTTGATATGGTAGAAAAGCCCATGTACACCTCAAAACTTACTTTTTCAGCTTTGCTATATGGGCATTGTTAATTTGGAGGATAAGAGGGAATCCTCGAAAGCAGTGGTCTTCAAAAAGTGGGTCGTGACCCAAAAGTGGGTTGTGAGATCAGTCCAGACGGGTTGCGGCAAAGCTGTTGTCGCCATGTTGGGTAATTGTGAAAGTGGGCCCCACGTTGTAGGTTGGGAGTCCGAGATGAGTCTTGGGTCTAGATCAGTTGAAGACCATTGCTCTAAAGTTACTCTTTGCTTAACTTTAGTCACACTAAAGTTGACTCACGTTAAATAAAGGCTGTGCAACCTGTGGCCTTCCAGATGCTGTTGGATTTCAGCTGCCATCATCCCTCACCATTAACTATGCTGGCTAGCGCTGATAGGAGTTGCAGTCCAATAATATCTGGTCAGCCACAACTTGTCTACCCATGCATTATTAAATTGAAATCCACAGGTAAACATGCTTAACTGTATGCAAGAAATTGTGCCTGGGAAGTATGCTATATTGCTTGTATGCTAAGCGACACTGTAAAATTGACTCTCTGTTTTTGTGCAAGTCCCTGGGTATCTCCATTCAAGTTCTTAAAACATGCTTGAGACCCTAGGCTCACAAGAAAAAAGTACTATCCTATCAAACAAACTGTAAGAATATAAATTTTGCAATCACTTCTTGAACCCCTACGTTTAATGTAATGTCTAAGTGGGATGTGTGACAAAATTGGACAGATTTTTAAAGGTTTCAGATTAGCCAAACAAGTGCCATCTTTCCTACAAACTTCATCTATCAAACTTCATCTATCAATGCCATTGTTAGCTACTTGTATTCTGGGATGGATGTGTGGCGTTGAGGAATCTTATATCACCCAGGGAGTTAGATCTGGATTTATAGATCATATATTTAGGTGAGGCCATATAGACAGCCCTTATATTTGCATATTCTTATATGATTGGTGGGATTCCATCCTCTCCGTCAGTGACTGGATTTTTAATTTTCTGGTTCACTGGTTAGAGGAGTTCTTAATTCCCAGGAACATTCATATAAAGGGCGTTCCTTTTTCTTTGCCCCAATTGTTCCAGAAGTCATGTGCTGACTTCTTGCTTCTTTGAGACACCATGTGCTTCCTCTGCCTTGAGAAATTGCCTCACCTAAAGTCTGTCATGGACCACAGTAAGTTTTATGGGCTCCTGTCTAACTGAATACCTATCCAATCAGTGAAGAAAAATACCTAATAAATCTCAATTTTCTATTTTCATGCCATTTTTAGAAGTTAGCATAAAACACACACACTATTCATAGAACAATTTTGGAATAGTTTTAAAACTTTAAATAGAATGTATACATGAAGTAATACATGAAGTGCTTAGCCCATTCTTTCATATAGGTACGATTCTAAAACTTTAAAAGAAAAAAAATGCAAGTCTACCTGCAAGGGATGCAGAACTAATCACTGGTGGGGGGAGGGGGGAGGAAATTGCCCTCCACATGCTGAATGACATCAGTGAGATCAGAGATAACCCCAGGGTGTCCTCAAGGGGATGAAGCTTGGAGGAAATCAAGGAGGCTTTGTGGACCAGATTAGGCAAACAGGACATAGACTCGCACCTGTGCTACACCCATTTCAATAACATTTTCTTATTTTTAAAAACTCGTGTTACTTTGAATAGCGTGTGCGCTCCTTTATAGCACTAGAGTGCACAGGTTTTGTTTGTTCTTTGTTTGAAAGAAGAAGACAGACATTTTCTCTTGCAGCAAGTTTATGCCCCCATTATATTTGTAAGTTATTGAACTACTGAAGAGGGATCAGGGTTAGTGCCTCTGCAGTGGTAATGGAGAAGCTGCATCCACTCTTTAAAACTATTCAAAGACACATAGAGTACCATCGTTTATTTTTCTTAACTAGATTGGGTAGTAGATTACAGAGATGTATTTTGAACAATAAAATGGCTTAACAGCAAGAAACAAAATAATAAAAAACCCACCCAAAATCGGTTCAGTGGTTTCAAATTTAATTATTTCTAAGCCTAACAGCATCTATTTGAAGAGTTCTTCCAAGGATTTCCACTTTTGAAGTTAGCTGTCTACAGAACTGGGATGCTTCCAGGCTAGATTTTTTATCATGCAATTGCCCTGATTCATTCAAGGAATTTTGCGTGGGTCCATATAACACCATCATCCACCTTTGTCCCTCTCATGTTTTTCCACCGCTTAATTCACCTTTTTTGTCATGAAAAAAAATCTGTTAAAGAGGGGGAAAAGTGAATAGCCTACACAACATCTTTTGATACACAGTGCTAGGAGCTGTTGATATGGAAGCACCCTTAGAGCATCTCAGATTAAGTGTTGGACTTATTATGAAATTATTCGTAAGCTTAATTATATGCAACAAAATATGCAAATATGCTACTACAGCCCATTTATTCATGATATGTAGTATTCGGTGCTGAACCATTTCACCCACACTGCAATATAGAAGTACCTTGTGGGAAATAACAAGATTTTGGATTCAATTTAGCAATTAAAAAGGAAATTCCAGTCCATTTCAGCAAGACTGGGACTACACTTCAGGCAGAGACTACTTATATATGGAGTTCATTTAAATATTCCCTAGGATCTGTTTAGACTCTTCAAGATGAAACATGAAAACCAAGTCCATAAACATTAAAACAGACCTACATTTTGGAATCATGCATTGGCAGACAAAAATACCAAACAAAACAATATTCCATCTTTATCGCTGCCTCTGTTACAAAAGTCTGTTATGTCAGTAACGCTCAGTCAGCTGTTGGGGCTTCATTCGCTTGTTTTACACTTCACTAAATGCAATGTACAAGATGTTTATCTGCACAGCTTGTTTCATGTCTATCTCACACTCTAAATCTTGTCATATAGCTTCCCCCCTGCCCCAGCTTTGAGTAATGTAAGACAAGAGAGCAACATGTGCATGATTTGGAGAAAAGATTGACATTCCTCAGTGTGGTAGAAATGACTGCACATCTGCCTAATTTGGAACCTACATAGCATCTCATTTGCAAGCCAAGGAAAGTCCACTTAAGCCTGTGGGGAACATTCATTTGAGAATGGCCAAGAATTACTAACCACACACAAAAAAACAGCCGTATTCACTTGAACTGTTTATCTATAAGATTTGGCTAGATTCCTATAAGGATTCATCTGTCCTTGATTTTAATGAATCTAAAGAGGCACAAAGACTATATCAAAGCAAACAGGCTTCTTTTCTTTTAAGGAGATCTTCAGAGACGCTGCCAGAGCTACCTACTATGCTTTAAGAGTTCTACTTCCCAGCTCCAGCCAGATTCTTTTCCATTCAGGAACCAGAGGTGAGCCACGAGAATTCCAGTAATGATTACAGGGGATCAGGCAATGGCTTGAAGTCTAAGCTTCTGCTGGCAGAAGCACTAGCAATGGTTGAATGCCATAAATTGTAACCACCAGAGCACACAAAGGAGGAGGTGATCCTTTCCCCCTCTTTGATTGTCGGAAATTGGTACAAGTACTGTTGACTTCTTCATATATATATGTCTTGCCATCTTGGGCAAGTGATAAAGTGATTTAAGACTTTTTGGTATAATTTAAGCAGACTGCATGTCTGTAATAACGTAGATATTGTGTGCTCCTTCTAAATGCAGATACTTTGGAGGAAATTTGTTTTCTCTCTAATGTTTACCTCCAGTACAGTCAATGAAATAAATCCACCTGACTTTCTCTCTGTTTCTCATTCTGGAGTACGAATCTAGCTACTAAGGGTATGTTTGTGCATGGGTTTCTAAGGGCTTCACATGTTTTTTTTATTCCACGTTTTTGGTCCAATTCCATGATCCATGAGCAAGTTGCCACAGCACTTCCCCATGCATACCAACACACACACACACACACACACACACACACACTTACCTTTCCACATGTCATATACAAGGTAAGGACATTAAATTACAATATCACACTATATGCTTTTCCAGGTATTCCCATCATATTTTTGATTTAGCATCAATGCATTGTAACAGGACCCTTGGATGTTTCCAGTTCCCCTGTAGTCATGGTCTTAGGCCCTGAATCTTATCTGGGTAGTAGTTCTTATACCAATACAAACAATAACCTTATGTCCTGTAGGAAGGTGTCAACTGTTTTTGTCTGGCATAATACGATTCTGTGGCAAGTATATACATCCCATATGGAACATTATATGTAGCATATTACATTTGGAGTGAACAACAAGTATCCTGTTTGTCACCCATTCAACTAGTTATGACTAAGTAAAAATAAAGACCCATATTATCTTCCCAGCCACCATTATTGTACATAATGTTTTAACACATCTTTCCAGATATATTATGCCAGGTAAAAAAAAGTATCTTTCTAAAATTGTGGATTCATCATCATCCAACAAAAGCAGCCACCAGAAAAGCTTGAAATGAATTGAAATCCCATGAACGTTAGTCAGGCGAAATTGTTTTTCAGTATTATTTTTAAAGTATCTCTTAATTGCATTTAGTCATAATCTGTTATTCCCATAAATGTTTTAATAGTAGTTGCAAAAGCATGTTGTGTGGTGTGTGACAGCAGCAAATCCCTTCAGCATAATTAAAATTGCAAATGTACTTGGCAAACGACAAATGGATTTCTAGTTTTATGTAAACTGCACCTTTACAGATTAGGAAAAATATTTTGGCCAGGAAAATACAGATGGAAGAGAAAGACATGTAAAATCAATTGTTCAGAGGAAAATAATCTAAATTTCAATTGTATCTAATGCTCTGTTAGTAGGCTTGTCCTCTGATCCTCCTAAGTTTCTTGTACACTTAGCAACCACATCTGATAGCAAACATCAAACTGGAAGGGTGCCTTTTGAAAAATCTGAAGCTGCCTGATAGAACCCTTTTAAGTCAGGTTCAAAGTCTATTTAGAGATGAGATAGAGAACTACACCTGCGTATTTATGGCATTCTGATGGGTAGAATACAGCTCTCTCTCTCTCTCTCTTCAGCCATACAATTCTGCCAGTTGTCAGCATTTTTTTTCAGGATTACAAAGGAAGCATTCTTTCACTCTTCTCTGGAGAAGATTAACCCAATTTTGATTGGGTTAATTAAACTGACAGGTGGAATATGGCTTTTACATTTTTCTGCATTACATGATGAAATGAAGACCCCCCACTTCCCCCACCAACCACACACTTCCAGCTTGGAGTTTGAAATCCACTCCTGTATGATAGGGAACACTGCCTCCCAAGGGGTATCAGTATCAATAATGTCTTTCACAGGGGACCTGTGTGTGGAAAACAATCACGAGAGTCACTCCGCTCTCAACTGAAGACTAAATAATTCATGGCAAACTTAGAAGCACTGGGGTGAAGGTGTGCTAGTGTGTGCATGGGGAGAGGAATATGAGTTATACTCTTAGCAAAAAATTCCACAAAACTTTAGCAAGATGCTGAGGTATGGATGCATAGCTGACTACCCTTGAAGAGCACCTGTGTCAGTCTGCTGTAGCAAAGAACAACCACCTGAAATGTGAACAAATACATAGTGGCATAAGCTTTATGCTGAAACATACTTGCTTTATATATCCAATTCAACAGAAGCTGCCCTACGAAAGATTGTGCTGCAGCACAGTTTAGAAATTATAGTTGTCCTTATATGTTCCTTATGGAACAGAGCTTTTTAAAAAACAGAACAGAACTTCTGCTTCAGTCTTGGAACGTTCAAATCTTACCGTTCAAGTCTAGGTTCATTTTGTCTACAATTCATTAAATCCAAGGCCATACTTCTGGACAGTGCTGTCTTCAGAGGTAGCTAATCATTTACAAGACATGATTTAAGCTACTGCAGATTGAATAACACTCCTCTGTCTCTCTCTCTTTTTGCCTGTAAAAGTTTTATAGGATCGCCACCAATTCTCATCAGAGAGAAGTATCAGTGAACTCATTAAAAAGTCTGACATTGTAAGTAAATAGAAGTAACATATACTGTCTAGACCAGCAGCTGCTAACTAACCATGGTTTTCTTTCAGCAATTATCCTGCACAAGTTGATTAAAATGAATAAGAACTGAAGAGGAGCAGTACTTTCTGGATTGTGTGTATCTAACAATGAAACAAATCCCAAAAAATCTAAGCTACAATATGTCACTACTTCAAATATACCAAGACACACACTAAAGGAAAAATCTTCCTAATGAATATCTAATTGATCTATGTACATATTTTTGTTTGGGATGTTCTATTTCACCAATATCCTGTAAAAAGACTGACTAGCTAGTTGCAATCACTTTCGCATTTTAATTACTCTCAAAGCAATTCATATAGAAGCTATCAGCGTGGTTTGCCAACTCCACACATTGTACAAGCTGTTCAGCAAGAGACAGCAACACAGAATCCTTGTCTTAATTTCCTACAGTACTGCTTGCCATATCTAACATTACTTTAAATGCCTTAAAATAGTCCATGAGATGGCAATCCATGGCAGACTGCACACTACTATTTAGCATGCTTTAATGGATTTCGTGCAGCCTGAGGCACACAAGTTGATGTTATAGAAAGGTATGCTACATTTTTCCAGCCTGGATCTTGGAAGTTGATCATGATTTCAGGGAACATGGTTGAAGCCTTCTAGTAAAAAAAAATTACGGAGAAATACCATCTCTGAAAGGCAGTTCAGAAGGCTTCCCCAACCTGGTGGCCTCCAAATGTTTTGGACTACAGCTGCCATCACCCCATACCATATGCCATGCTTGCTGTGGCTGATGAGAGTTGCAGTACAAAACATATGGAGGGCATCATTTTGGGGAATGCTGTACTATAGTATAAATGCAAGACGCATGGCTATAGGTCAGCACACACCCTTTCAGCCTAACCAGTGGGGTACGCCTCCCCAGGGGAGGTTTGGATCGACTCTAGGGGAGGTGTGAGCAGCCTCTCAACTAGAAATTGTTTATTTTACAAGTACATAGCAGCGCAACTTGGCAGTTGGCCCAACCTTATTTCTTTCTACTAATCTTGGGAGCTACAACGTAGCTCATTTGTACACCACGTGCGTTATCGTAGTTATCGTTACCTGCTGCACGTCCATTAGCGTTCGTGAAGAACAATCAATCTTTCAAGGTAAGTGACTGCTTTGTTCTAAGTCACTTTTTTCCAGTTTACTGTAAAAAGTAGAGCCGGGCCGAAGGTTTCAATTGTTACATTTTTCAGCATTTCGTGGGGAGTGGGAGGAAAACGAAAACTCTGGAGAAAAAGGCTGGGGAAAGAAGAAATTTTTGGAGAATTTCTCCTTGGGGAAAGGGACAGGGTTTCCACAAACCTTTTGAACTTTAGTTGTTCCTTTCTTCTTTCAATTTTTTTATATTTTTAAAAGCACCCCTTGAAAATGCAGCAGCCCAACAGTTCTATCTGAATGCAGTTTGGAGAGGGTGAGGTCACATGGTCTCCAATTGCTGGCCTAGGAGCATGGGAGTTGTAGGTCTTTTCAACCTAAACTTGATTGGACTGTGCGGCTGGGATCTTCCAAGTGCTGAGGGGTGGTTTACAAACAAACAAACAAGACTCCCCCACAGTCAGCTACATTTTAACAGGTATATTTTTATTTATTTATTTAGAGTATTTTTGTTTTATTTTATATGTTTTTATGTAGAAACCCAGTTCCCCCTCCCCATGAAGAAAATTCTCCCGAAATTCTCCCCCTCCCCTTGAGAAAGAGGCAGAAAAAACTATGCCTCTTTCGAAGGGAGAGAAAAAGCTCCTGAAAATAGAGGGCAGGTTTCAGCCCAGCACTAGCAAAAAGATCGTCATGTCAAGGAAAAGGAAGTACAGTGAGGATTACTTGAAATTTGGGTTCATGTGCTTTCTTGACAAAGATGGGATTGAAAAACCTCAGTGTTTTTTATTTGCAAAAGTTCTCTGTAATGATAACATGAGGCCTGCCAAACTGCAAGAACATTTTGCAAAAATGCACCCTAGGAATTCTGAAGACACACTGGAAATGATGAAGCAAAAAAAAGCTCGATTCCACTCATCTGGTACGCTCAATAAGTTCGGTTTTGGAACTACTAAAAACTCACTCCTTGAGGCCTCTTATAAAGTGTCATAAATGATCACAAAGAACAAGAAATCACATACAATTGGTGAAAGCCTTGTGCCTTTGAAATGGTCAAAGTTGTTCTCGGGCACGAGCAGAGGGAAAAAAATGCTGAAATACCTCTGTCAAATGACGTCATAAATTCAAGAATTAGGGATATGTCAGCCGATGTTTTGGATCAACTCATGGAGGAACTCAAGAAAGTGACTCTGCCCTTTGGACTTCAATTGATTGAAAGTACCGATGAAGCTCAATGCAGCCAACTCTTGGTCTTTGTGAGATACGCCAGTGATACGTGCATTAAAGAAGAATTTCTCTTCTGTGAACCGCTGCTTACTACCATAAAAACTGCTGATGTGCTTCAAGTAATGAATGGATTTTTTTCAAGAAATGGACTTGATTGGAAGACAAAATTAGGTTTCCTATGCACTGATGGTGCACCTTCTATGCTGGGAAGAAAATCTGGCTTTGGAGCTTTGGTGAAGGCAGAGGCCCCAAAAGTGGTGATAATACACTGTTTTCTACATCGTCATGCACTGGCATCAAAAACTCTTTCTCCAAGACTAAAATCAGCCATGTCCACCGCTGTTCAAGTTGTAAACTTCATACGGTCTCGGGCTTAAAATCACAGACTGTTTAAAATACTTTGCCAAGAACTTGGAGCCAAACATGAAGTGTCGTTGGCTTTTACGTGGCTGAGTCTTCACTCGTGTTATGGAATTAAGAACTGAGATTGCCATATTTCTTCAAGAAAAGGAAAAGAAATTGTGTGAAGAATTTGAAAGCCAAAGCTTCGTTGTGTCCTTGGCTTATCTCGCAGATATATTTTCACACTTGAATGACCTCAGCATTTCACTTCAAGGATCACAAGTCACTGTTTTGGATGCGACTGAGAAGGTTGCTGCCTTCAAGCAAAAACTGGAACTTTGTAAGAGACTTGTGGTAAAACACAACTATGTAAATTTTCCAACTTTGGAAAACATTCTTTCTGGAGAGCAGTTTACAGAGGATGTCTCAGAGTGGATTCAATGCGATATTTTGAGTCATCTGGATAATCTCATGGACCCTTTTAATGATTATTCTACTGAAAACGAATTGAATAATGGCATGTGGGTTCGAAATCCTTTCACATTTAATTTGGACTCTATGGATGATGCTGATATGCAAAAAGATGACCTTGTTGAGTTGCAGAGCAAAGCCTTGGTCAAGCAAAATTTCTTCAACCACAATTTTGATGAATTTTGGTGCTCTCAAATGGCTGCATATCCTGTTCTGGCAAAGATAGCTATCTCATCATTAATTCCATTTCCAACCACCTATCTGTGCGAATCTGGATTTTCAACTCTTGTCAGCATAAAAACCAAAGCTAGAAATCGGTTGGATGCCAGAGATGATATGCGCCTAGCATTGTCTAACATTGTCCCTCGAATAACTACTCTTGCTGAGCACAAACAGCAACAGCAATCACATTGAAGTTATTTTGAAATTATCCTTCTTTTATGTGTGTAGCTATTAGTAATACTTTCTTTAAATACAGGTTTTATTTCCACAAAACTTTTCATTGCTTGTGTTTGTGTTCATTTCATTGAATATGCATTTTTTTAGTCCAGAGATAGAACTAAAAAATGCAAACTCTTCCTGCCAAAGCCTAAATTTTGGGCCATTAACACATGGGAGACGTGGGTCATAAGATTTTTTACAAGGGAGGTGTGACACCACAAAGGTTAAGAACCACTGGCCTAGAAGGTGAATTCAATACAAACAGAACCATTCAACTTCAATTATTCAAGTCAGCAAAAAAAAAAAAAATGCTTCCTAAGTAGACATATTAAGAACGTGCAAAGTCTCCCTCTATATAGAGATAAATGTGGCCCTCAAGGTATTGTGCCCCCCACAATTCTAATCAGAGCCATGAGCATCCAGTATATTCAAAACAAATGAACAGAAGTGTCTAGATGCCATGACTGTAGGGATAATTTATAACACGTGGTAAGAGTAAAACGTAAAGGCAAAGGACAATTACATATTCCATAAGGCTGCTTCTTTTCCATCATGGGAATTATTTATGTGTGCAAGTAAGCCAACATTTGTGGCTCCCTCACACATTCCTTTGAGCTTTGGGGAAGAACTACACATTACAAGTAACACGGGGCTGCTACTGAAAGCTGCAACATCATGTGAATTAGCTTCTGTACAACACACACTTAAGTTGTTCAGTGTCTTGATATCATTACAATTAGCATTTCCTTGCTTCCATGGGCTGCTGCTGACAGAGGTAAGAAGACGCACATCAAAAGCATGAGGTTTGTTGGTGAGCAATAACTGCATTTCTTTCTAATGTACAGATCCGAATTATAAAATTACTGCAAGTAATATCCCAATGCCCCATGTTCAGTCATACACACACACCTCTAGACTTAGTCATATTTAAGAGTAACTCATTGAAAACAATGTGTCTTAAGGAAGTCATGATCAACTTAAATCCCATACAGCTATATCCGACACTGACACTCTGCTTACACTATTGAATCACTGCTAGCCTAAGTGACCTCCAGTGGTACACCAATAGTGTAAGTTGACGCAATGGATTTCCCCAGAAAACCTGTTGCATCAACTTACACTATTGTCATACCACTATAGATCGCTTATGCAGTACATCAATACTATAACTGGAGCAGCAGCATTGCATTTTAATGGGTCTATTTTAGTATGACTAAATCTAGATCCAATTCATATGTTAGCTGTTGCTTATATGGTTTTTATAATGCTTTTCTTATTTACTGCTCTTTATGACATTTGATTAATAGGATTGTTTTTCATTTGGTTTGATTTATATTTTTATTTTTTAGCCAAGTTTAATTTTCTCATAGAAAGGCAGGGTATAAATGTCAAAATGAACAAACAAACAAAATAATGACAAGTCTCATGAGTGTGGAAAAAACAACCCAGATGTGAACTAGTCCTAAAAAAAAGGGATAAAAGAAAGTAATGCATAAATGTAGATTCTTCTTTTTTTTTCAAATTAATTCATATGATTTTGAAATTTTTGCAAAGGCTGAACCAACATTTTTTACATTAGGTGTGGGATAATTCCATAGTAAGAACCATACAAAGTAATTACATGAGTCTATTATTATTATTATTATTATTATTATTGCTTGCTAACCATCATGGAAAAAATATAAATCATATGAACTACATGCAACTACGAAATATAGAGATATAACCAGGGCTCAGTTTTCTGCTTCGTGTTGTATTTCAATGAGTCCATTAATTCTTTCCATAGAACAAAACAGAAATATAAGATTGGTGTATTTTCTAAAGGTCTTAGGAATATGTCATTAGCTTACCTTCACAAATTCTGTCCAATCGCTGTCGTTTGACTTTGTGTTTGTCCACAAGTGCCATTGCGCTACTGCGTTTTATAACTTTTGGAATCAAAGGATAAAGCAATCCCTCAAGAACTTATGGAAATTCACAGTAGTCCGAGTGCATAACGTCACTTTGAATCCTGAAACAGAAGAGAGTTGTACATCGTTGGCCCTTGTACTGGAAATGCCTACAGATGCTACTTGCATTATCAGCATGAAATAGCTTCAGTGCTTTTGGCCCCTAAGACAGTTGACTACAAATGGAATCCTTCATACCCACTGTGCAACGAAGGGGGGAAAATAGAATTGTTTAGACAAGGTTTTATTTTAGTTCCAGATTTTTATGTCACCTGAAACAAACCAGTTAAAAATCCACATACTTCTTACTAGGTTGCCCAATAACTTCTATGGCAGTAATGTATCACAGCCAGTGGCACCAGTCATGCTATGAGGATGTCGCATGATCATGGGAGGGTGAGCTGGCACTACCTCACTAGTGGCTACCATCCTCAACACTTAATGCATCATGATTGTGCACACCCAAGTTACATGGAATAGGTGCACCCAGGCTGGACAGGAATGGGAATCTCTCTTCCCCTGCACACACAAACAATCAATCTTTAAGCCATTTTGTTCAATATTGAACCCTTTGGCCTATGCAAACTCATGTTGTATTCATGGGACAGCTAACTTTTAAACAGAACTGCAAAGAAGCAAGGAACTGGACATTTTGATAGACACAAGACTGCTGTTAACACCTACTTCCTCCCAAACATTAAACACTGCAGGTTATACTTGTATTTCATCGCAGACTTTGCCTTGGAAAGGACTGTTGAAGTGACATACCATTCTCTGAACAATTGTACCTAAACAGATCCCTAGGGCGAATATGGCAGACTACTGTATCTTAAGACATTAGGGATGAAGTTGCAGGGAAGAAGTCAGTAATGAGATAGTAAGCCTGTGGGCACAGCCTATCTTATTTTTAAAAATCTTTGCATAGCACCTAGCTGTTTGCACAGCACGTATCTACTTTATGAAAGAATGAATTTTTGCAGACCTAATTCTCTGGCTGTATGCATTTTGCTATAGCGTACACCTAAATATGCACTTGTTATTCGAGCCTGATGTTGAGCTATCTAGATGTCATATAATGCTTGGGCTATAGATATGAAGATATATGTGATGTCATGCATCTTGTCAGCACAAGTACATTTTTATGATGAAGTCCTCAATTTGCATGCATTGGTACTCATGGTTGTCTCTCACACTGTGATCTGGATTTTGTTGTAGGTAACCACATTCTATCGCTGCCTTACCCAGCCTGGTGCCCTACAGATGTTTTGAACTACACTTCCAGTATCCCTGACCATTGGCTATACTGGCTGGGACTGATAGGAGTTGAACTCCAAAACATCTGGAGAATACCAGGTTGAGGAAGGCCAAAAGTTACTGTACAGATAGCTAAACTCATGGATATGAAGTCAATGAACACTTTTGGTCTCCATCATATTGATGACATGGTAGACATGGTAATCAATGTATTCTCAAACTGTCTTATTGTTTATTAATGGTTTATTTGTTAAAAATTCTATAAAATGTTATACACACATAACCTGTAGCACTAAATGTGGCTTCCCACTGGACTCTAGTAACATGTGTACTTGACAGAGTTGCTTGAGTTTTTATTAAAATCAAGTTTACTCCTCCAGCTGTTCAGAGAAAATGGAGGAAATGTGTTGGCTGTTTCTGATTAAAACTTAGAAACCAGAAAGAGTCTACATATCGTGTCTGGTGGTCCGGAGATGGAACATCTTTGCTTGACTTGTCTTTGCCATAAGTTCCAGTCCATCTCTTGCATTTTCGAGCTTAATTTTTCCAGTATATTCTTCACAAGGCTCCCTACAAATCCAAGGCTCAAAAAAACACAACCCAAGATTTGAAAACTTTCTTTTTAAATCCAGATTTGACCAGTTTATGCAACGCACTATGTATTTTAATCTGTTCCTGTAAACTGCTTACAGATATTTTATATGTTAAATGGTATATAAATTGATATAAGGATGATGATTCAATCTTATGGGGTTTAAACAGTTGGCAGAATTTGGGATTTTACTTAAAGGATTCTATGTACACACAGAGCCACACAGGTAATCCTAGATATAACTATGGAGCTGATTTATTGCCCATGACATCTTTTCACACATCTTTTCTTTCAGACTTGCCACACTGTTTATTAAATGAACTTGGAAAAAGTGAAAAGGGGGGAGACTTTATATCAACATCAGATTTCAAGCAACTGTATACCAAACACATTAAATTTTCACAAGTAAAATAATACTACCTGTGATTCAGTGAGAACTCATCTCTTTCTAGAGAATAAGTGGCAGGGGAAATGTGATCTAGAATAATATGCACTTGAGAAGACAGTACGTGCTCACTTAATTGGGTATTCAGATATAGTATTTTGGGTTCTACTGATTATTGCCTATAAAATGTTTGCAAGGGACATTATCTCTGAAATGGTCTTCAATCTAATGTCAACTTGAGAGCCAGTGTGGTGTAGTGGTGAGACTGTTGGACTGGGAGTTGGGAGATCTGGGTTCTAGTCCCCACTCAGCCATGGAATCTCACTGGGTGGCTTTGGGCCAGTCACAGACTCTCAGCTTGACCTCCTCACAGGGTTGTTGTTGTGAGGATAAAATAGAGAGGAGGATTATGTATGCTGCCTAAGGCTCATTGGAGGAAAAAAAGGTTGGATATAAATGCAATAAATAAACAAATAAACAAACAAACTCACTCCGGTGAAGGAAGAGTAATACCCCCCAATAATAAATAAATTAAAGAAATGTATATGATATAATATGTAAAGATGTACAAATCTTTGTTCTACCTAGACTTTGCGTGGGTTATTGAAGAAGTTTAAAGTTTTACTGATGTAACTGCTGGTTCCAACGTATGATGTTGAAATGGAACTTACTTAGCCTCTTGTACTTCATTAACTCCAGCACCTGTTAACAACCTGGCAACCTTCCCTTAAGCCTCCCTATGATCAGCACTATTCACCAGTAAATTAATAGTCAAGTGGATTCCTTAGCGAAAGTCATGAATCTCAACATAATTACTTAGGGAGAGAAAAATAGCTGCAGGGTGCTTAAAAGCAAGTCAAAGCAAATGTAAAAGACAATGTAGGTGCCAACCAAATACTATGCACTCCTAGCCATATGAATGTGCAGGTTCTACAGAACATTAAACTGTTCCATTTCGTGCTCCACCCAAATCATTCTCTCTAATAGAGTAAGTCAGGAGGTACTGACAGGACTGGAGCCAAAATGGACCACTGAGAAACAAAAGGAAACTATCAATATGCTCAAATGGAACCCAAAGTATGACAGAATAAACACATTTTTAAAAAGTGCAACAAATTCATTACAAAAAAACCCCACTGCCCAATGAGGACTAAGCACACTTGGTGACCTCAGATGGTTGTCACTTGGGAAAGAAAACAGAAAACTGGAGGGGAGGGAGAATTGGTCTCTTTCCCAGCTTAGAGTACCCTGGAAGAGCACTCCTTTTAGGAGATGAGGACATGCTGCAGCATCGTGTTGCAGGTACCACTCCTAGATATAAATTTGAATCATGCTCCAACTATGTGTGTTGTTGGCTCATATCTACTAGTGTTCTGGGAAAGTAAAATGTGGTGCCTTCTGGCTAACCAGTTATTTGGAAAGTTACAGTGTAAAGGCAATGTGAATTTGAACCTGAAATGATATCACAAGTAACACCCATTGGGTCCAACATTGAAAGAGGGGCACTTAATGAATGCAAGGAAGTGTGAGGACAGATGCTGCAATGTAATACAATTCACTCCAATCCCACTCAGGAGACCCACGTGCAGAATAAAGTTTCCATACATCATTGCCAATGTGGAAACAATGCATAACCTAACCTGCATTTGCATTGTGGTGATAATCTCGGACCCACTGGTTGAATGTGTGTTTTGGTATGGATTGTGATTGTATCTATATTTGTTACTATATGTTGTGACTAGAGCTGGACTGGGGCCATTGTGTGTTTGCTTCCTTAGAATATTGTTTACTCTAATTTGCAAAGCAATCCAAGAAGCCCATAAAATGCCATTTAAAGGCAGAGTATTATCATGATGTTTTCAAGGCTAGATAATGCCACTTCCTAACAGCTATGAGCCTAAATATTTCTCCAACAAAGTACCACAGAAGGAAATTTGGCTTTAGTCTTCCAGAAACTGCTAGCTATTAACAGTTAACAAATACAATATGATCCTATGGGGGTGGGTGGGAGATGTGGGGGAGAATAAGAGTGTAACAAATCTACTACCTACCAGGATCAAAATTTCACAGAGATTACTGTTATTATTATAGATGGTTATCAATTATGTATCACATTGATAGTTAATTTATAAAAAGAACAGGGGCTCACTGGTGCCGCTGATTTCTGACTGATCGGAGATAGGCGATTTCCTGGTAGTTAATGGCCAATTTCCCAGCAATACGAATGCAGTACAATCACAGAGATTTATAGTAATAATGAATTGATTTCCCCCTCAAAATGTGATGATCTTAAAGAGCATGATTCGCACTCCTATTAATAATTGATCCTGCATTTCAAAAGTACGTAAACCCCTGTATTTTAGGTACTGAAGCTTTTTAAAGTCCAGAGCTTATTGTATTACTAATAAGAAAGGCGGGGGAAGGAACCCAGATGAATAAACAAAAGATTACAGTAAATAAATACGGTAGATAAATACAGTAAAGTATTTTCCATTGTCAACATTTCTGAGTTAAGTTTTAACACTCTTCTACTCGAACAGGCAGTAAAGTAAGAGCAGGCAGGGGCATATCTGAACTTGATAGATAGGAAGTTGACCTTATGGTGCTTCCAGAAGAGGCTTTTATTATGCAATCACCCTGCCTCACTTCAGGAATTTTACAGCGGTCCAAAATATGTCAAATTCTATTTGGAACGGTCCCTACTGCTTCTTGTATCTTTTTTTTTCTTTCCACAAAAAGAATTTTTAAAAATGGTTAGAACCAAAAACGGAATAGCTGCACAACGTTTTCGATTGGTAGCTCTAGGAGCTGTCTGCCTGAAAGTACAAAAGCTGTTGTTCAAAAGCTGGCTGAAAGACCTGGGAGCAGCTTAGAGGACAAACAAGTAGGGAAAAGTGTGAATACACGTACACTACAATAGCAAGCCCCAACCAGGTACCTTCCATATGTGTTGGACTGGAACACCCATAATTCCTTGCCAGCATTAGCTATGCTGGCTGGGAATGATGGGCATTGCAGTCTTACACATCCAGAGGGTGCAGGGTTGGAGAAGGCTGCCTTACAGCGTGTGCGCGCGTGAACACACACACTGCAGTGAATGATTCATTTCTTCCTAGCATATCTTTTGCTTGCAGGGAGCAGGGAAGTTGGGTATACTTCTGCTACAACTGCATCCTTCACACTCCTGAGAATTCAAGCTGGAATTAAAGAAGGAGGCTGTGCTGAAGTTTCTACCAATATGGTTGCCTCCTTCAGTTTTCATCAGTTTTCATCAGTTTCGGTTCCTTGTCTTTGTTCAATACAGGGCAGAACCTGAGCTAGATCTCTGCATGTCCTGACCCAGGCCGACTGCAAATCCATTCCAGCATTGCACTGTAAACTGGTTAATCCTGAAGTATATTTTAATAAGGCAAGTAGTTTGCTTATTTAATTTATCTGATATACCTGGAAAAATAGCACTCAAGGCAGCTTACAAATACAAATAAAACAATGCATTAAAATATAATAAAACACAGTAATCACAGAATAAAGATGGCACCCAATCCAACAAACCCATTCACATGCCAAGGGCCTGCTTGAATAAAATGGTCTTTGCCCGAGATGGAATTAAGGAATGATTGACCTTGCAAATGTTTTCTTTCACAGCAGCAGGGGCAATTTACCATCTAGGTGCTCAGCCAGAGGCAATTGCGAGTAGCAAATTGCATGGCTAGTAGAGTTATGACACAGAGTTAAACATCAGCACCATGAATGCACTGATGTTTGTACCAGTAGTGCAGCACTGGTAGTGATGGCAATCAAAACAGATCCTGTCTCTCTCATTACCAAGCATCACCCTTAAATGGACAATTTAAAACAAATTCTTGAGAACAACAATTTTAAATCAGTAATGGCTTCATTATTGACATAGCTGAAAATCTCTGTATGTAAAAATATTTGCTTTTAAGCCAACTGCACACAAAGACAGCAGGAACTCTTAGATCATCAGGAGCACAGAAGAATCACAAAGGAATTGGAAATCCTTGCTACTTTTCCATGGCAATTAGCAAACGTAACAAATCTTGAATGCATACAAATCGGAGAGTGCTGCACTAAAAGAAGAAATCCAGAACCTTAAAACGTGTGCATTTATTAGGAGCAGAGGGGCTTTCAAACACACCACTTCAAAGACATACAAGTGTGACTTTGAAGAAGTAAAGGAAAACAAAAATCTGTATTCACTGTTTGCTCACAGGCTTCACACAAACTTAAAGGTCTCTTGAAAAAACACCATGCCAAGTAAATGAGTCCCTTACTGCATATCTAGGAATCTTGAAAAACACAAAACGGATGTGCTGCTTGATAAACACAAGTCTGAAAAAGGTGAGGGTCATCCTACAATACAGATACCATGAACTGTGTGAAAAGGTACGTAAGCTAATAAACAAGCCCTGTACTTCAGTTTTAAAATTTATAAAACAATGAGGTTAATTCTGTGAATTGTGCTTCAACTGAGCTTTTAAGGGCCGGTACAGCAACACTTCTAATTTGGGATGGGATTGGGAGATCGCACACTTCCTCTGACCAAAAGCCGCCCTCTCTAGTGTAAAATCTTGTCTTAAGGTGACACCTGCAGTGTGCTGAACTACAGTTCATATTAATGGAGGCACAGCCGTGCCTCCATTGTTAAGGGCCGTCAGTAAAAAACACATTCCGCCATGTTAAAGTGATAATTGGGGGGGGGGTCATTCTAACAGCCATAAAATCGAAAATGTTTCATCAACCTTTCTAAAATTTACAGGTGCCAGAAAGAAATGTTTGTTTTACATTACCTGAAATTTTCATGAAGATTGGTGAAAGATTGAGGGAAGGAGAACAGTTTAAGGTAGAAAAGGAATACAAACCTCTCTCCCTGCTTTTGTAAAATTTACTTCTGGGTTGCTACTTTTTGTGCTCACAATTTGCATAATTTCTAGAGCCTTATTAATTAATCCAGTGGTAGGGTCTTCTTCCTCCTCGACTGTAGTTGATGGAAAGCTTTTCGTTTTTTTAAAATTCCCTTTGGTTGACTTTTAAGGACTATTTTAACCTCTCATTCAAGTCAATGAGGTGGCCATCTTCCCTCATAACGCGACACTGACACACGCTCAGTAGCGTCGCTCTCCCCCCTCCCTCCTGCCTTAGTATGTGGGGTGGGTGAGTGAAATGGCCGCTGCCTCTAGCACAGACCTTTTGAGTGAAGAAGAAGGAGAGTTTCTCTTTTCTCTTCTGGAACATGCATTCCTTTGGCTCTGAGAGCATTTTGGGCTATCTTCATGAGTCCAGTTTGCTCTTTTGCTCCCTGGTGAAGCAGGGTGTGGTTCCTCTGGATCCATGACAACCTGATCTTCAGATCTCTCCTGGGAATAGGTGGCTATACCTTTCTTTCTATCCCCCCCACCCCATACATACACAGTGCTCCTTCCCTCTTTTCTAAGAGTTTGGTCCATACTGCTATAAGTTGAAAGCTTCAAACACTTCATTTAATTAGTTTGGGCCGGTGTTAAGTTTTAAGTACAATATTGAAACCTTTCAAAGTGCTTCTGGGCCTACAATGCTGGTTTCGGCCTAGTCACCCTGTTTTTCTAATAAGGTTTAGAAACAGTTGAGCTGTCGTTTATTTTGCATAGTGTACACACATGGATTTTCTTTCTAATCCTTGCAGTCTACACTGGCTCCCTCCTTGATGTGTTTTTGGATGCAGACAAACCCTTTTTTGTTCCAGCAGGCCTTTGGCAAATCATCTGGACCTTTGTCTATATCTTTGACTTTTAAATTGTTATGTATTTAAAATGTTTAAAATGCTTTAATATTGAAAGTATTTAATTATAATTTTAATTTTTGTATATATTAGGCTGACCATATGAAAAGGAGGACAGGGCTCATGTAACTTTAACTGTTGTAGAGAAAAGGGGATTTCAGCCAGTGTCATTTGTATGCAATTAGTCCCTGGTGAAATTCCCTCTTCATCACAACAGTTAAAGTTGCAGGCACTATACTAGAGTGACCATATACAAAAGAAGGCAGGGCCCCTGCAACTTTAACTGGTGTGATTAAGAGGGAATTTCACCAGGAACTAATTGCATACAAATGACACTGGCTGAAATCCCCTTTTCTCTACAACTGTTAAAGTTACATGAGCCCTGTCCTCCTTTTCATATGGTCAGCCTAGTATATTCCTATCTATAGGTTTTAGCTGTATATGTTTTAGTTTTGTAAGGCTGCCCTGAGGCCCAGCATTGGGCAAAAGGCAGGATACTACTACTACTACTACTAGTAGTAGTAATGTTTCAGATTTCACTTCTGCATCTGCTGTTCTTTTGCATTTACTTTTCTTTATAAACCATTCATATCTTAAGACTTCTTGTGTGGCATGTTTTCATTGGTTTAACAAGTTAAAAGGAGTATTCACTGTTTTCATGCTTCTGTTATAAAATCTATTTTCAACAGGCCTAGTAACTTCAAGAGTAACAGAGTTGGGGAAAATCCTCAATCTATTTGCTATCAGAGGCACTAAGTAAGGGATCCCTGGAGATAATTTAGACTGACCCCAACCACAAAACACTATTCCCCCTTCTGAAGAGATCTGGACCACAGACTACTAAAGACAAACAAAGTAGCAGGCCATAATAACAGTTCTCATGGGGCCATTTGCCTTATGAGGCAGGTGCTCTGCGGGCTACCAAATGGAGGGACTAACAGGCCATAAAGTTGCCTGGCTGGGTCTGCCAGAAATCCACCCTCAACACTCCTGGAAGGTCCATGTTCTATAGCACCTGCTGTCAGATGAACCTGAGGGAATCCCACCCTCCACCCCTGGGTTTAATTTACTGGCTTCCCCTGGCTGGACCTTGCAGGAAACTATAGGGACAGACAGAGCAGGCATTCATAGCACACATAGAATGCTGAGACTGGCAAATCTAAAAGCAAGTGTGTTGCTTTTCAAGAACCAAGGAAATTCAATGGGTCTTACTTTTGAGTAAATATCTAGGGATGGATACGCAGCCTGTGCAAGAACTGAGTAGGGTGACCATATTTGGGAAACCAAAAAAGAGGACACCTAGTTGGGGGGGGGGCAGGAAAATGGCTTTCTGGGGCCACCTTAAAGTCCCCAATTGGAGCGGAAGAGGGGAAAGCATGTCATTCTCACCCCACCCCACTGCTCCAATCAGGCCCTTTTCTATAATGCCTGGGAATGACACGTTTTTCCCTTTTAAGGCCTTGATTGGAGCAGTGGGAGAGAATGACACACCTCCAGAAAGCATGTCATTCCCCCCTGCCACGCTAATGGTGGCCTTAAAAGGGAAAGTGTGCAATTCCAGGGCATTATAGACTATTGCATAAAATTCCCCCTGACAGAGGATAGAACAAAAACCAGGAGACATCTGGGGAAATCCTGACAGTTTTTTATTATTGTTGCATTTATATCCCACCTTTTTTCCGCCAAGAAACCCAAGGCGGCATACATAATCCTCCTCCACTCCATTTTATCCTCACAATAGCAACCCTGTGAGATGGGTTGGGCTGAGAGTCTGCAACTGGCCCAAAGTCACCCAATGGGTTTTCATGGCTAAGTGGGGAGTAGAACCCAGATCTCCCAGCTCCCAGTCCAACACTTTAGCCACTAGGCCACATCCTAGTGGTCACCCTGGAATTGAGCCATGCCAAGTTGGAAGCAGATCGGTTCATGCCTTGATTTTTAGGATATTTTTTTAAAAAGTTTGACTTCAATTTTTTTCCTAAAATTCAAGGCATGAACCAATCTGCTTTCAACTTGGCATGGCTAAAGCCTTACTTAAGAGGTACTATGGTGCCAAGTTTCATCTCTTCATCTTTACTTTCTTTCTTTTTTAAAAAATGTACTGCTCAAGGCCCTAGACCCCAAAGAGGAGTATTGGGTTTGAAGTTTTTAAAATTCCTAAAACTCAAAGCATAAACAGATCTGCTTCCAACTTGGCATAGCTCAATCCCTACTTAAGAGCTACCATGCTGTCAAGTTTCATCCCTTTATCTTTAAAAATGATGGAATTGTAAGTATTTTAGTTAATTTAAAAATTAAATTGAAGTTTTAAAAATTTCTAAAAATCAAGGGATGAACGGATCTGCTTCCAACTTGGCATGGCTAAATCCCTACTTCAGAGCTACCATGGTGCCAAGTTTCATCTCTTTATCTTTAATTTCATTTTTGAAACTTGTACTGCTCAAGGTCCTGGACCCCAAAGAGATTTCTGTTTGAACTTTAAAACATTCCTAAAAATCAAGGCATGAACGGATCTGCTTCATACTCGGCATAGCTATATCCCTACTTAAGAACTACCATGGTGCCAGGTTTCATCTCTTTATCTTTAAAAATGAGGGAGATGCAAGCATTTTGGTTGATTTATTAATGTTAAAAGTGAGTTCAACACATAACACTAGCTTTCATTTTATATTGGATGTCAAGATGGTATAACATCCTGGCTGACGCTGGCTTGGGTTGTCAACTGTATAATATCCAGTCATCCGTTACACAAAGCCATGAAATTCATTAAACAAAAAACCTACGGTTTACAAAAACAATGTTAAGGCTCTACAGTTTCCAACCAAGCACCAAAAAGCAGGGAAATTGGGAGTTAAGGCTCACAAGCCTTAACGCCACATCCTCCCTAAAGAGGCAGAAAGTGCAAGTGAAATTCTCATTCTGCCAAAGCAGATAAACCATGAGGACAGGGTGGAGAATATGATATGCAGAGGTGACTGTGGGGTTGTGGAAAACTGATCACGAACAACTTAGGGCCACCTACTTCTCTTTTTTTTTGTTTAGAGCAGCCCTTCCCCAACCTGGTGCTCTCCAATGGTTTTTTTTTCTTTAAATGTATTTATAAAAAATATACTGTTCACTCCCCACAATCCCTGCACAATACATCATCTCATCAAAGCAACAGCGGAGCAGAAGAGGTTTAGTTTGGCTGTCTTGAACACCTTTCAGATGAGATTAGTTTGCAATCCTATACCTCTTGGGAGAAATCCCTAGTGAATTCAGTGGCACTGGCTTCTGAGAAGACATGTATAGGAGTCAACCTTCTCCAGCCTGGTGCTCCCCAGATGTGTTGCACTGTAACTCCCATGTTATGTGTTATGGGGAAGACAAAAATCAATTCATACTTAATTTTAAAATAATACTTACGCATGAAAATATTAGGTATTAGCTCTGCCTTTGATCTCACACTGCTGAACAAGTAAGAAAAATCCTTTATCTGCCGGGAGAGATTCGCGAACTCACCAGTCTTCAGGAATTTAAAAGATCTATAAAGATTGATCTCTTCCGGTAGGCCTACCCAGATGAATTTTAAAGTGTTTTATTGGTGTTTTATTGGTATTTTAATGATGTATGGTTTTATGTGCTTTTAATCAGTTTTGTATTTTATGTTTAGTGCTGTTCCCCGCCTCGATCCGTTGGGAGAGGCGGGTAATAAATAAATATATTATTATTATTATTATTATTATTATTATTCAAGAAACAGACATCCTATGCCATGTGTTGAAAACTAATGTTGATGTCTGAAGGGCTATCTGGATTAGGTATTCAAGATTCATTCATTGTTGTTTCATTTGGTTTTGACAGTTTATTTAAAGTGATGCAGCTCTTTTGTAGTTCCTTGATTGATCATATATCTTAATGCTGGAAAACGTCATACTTTAGTACAGATGTGGGCAGAAAATAGATCTATCCTGATGATTTGGATATCAACTCACGGCATTCCTGATAACTGCCCATGCTGATAGGGGCTTTTACAAGTTGAATTCTAAAACATCTGGAGATCTACATTCTGCCTTCCCTTGTTCTTGAACAACATTCCTCAACCTGGTGCCTGTCAGATGTGTTGGGTTGCAACTCTCAACATAAGGAGATGCTCTAAGAAATGAGAAGTAGCTGGTCCTAAGTTGTTCATCATCATTTCCCACAACCCCACAGTCACCTCTGCAGATCAAATTGCATATCTAGATTTTTGAGATGACAAGTCCCAGCATTCCTGACCATGGGACATACTGACTTGCAATGATGGGAGTTGTAGTCCAACACCTTTGGAGGGCACCAGGTTGGAGAAGGGCTGCTCTAAACAAAAAAAGAGAAGTAGGTGGCCCTAAGTTGTTCGTGATCAGTTTTCCACAACCCCACAGTCACCTCTGCATATCATATTCTCCACCCTGTCCTCATGGTTTATCTGCTTTGGGAGAATGAGAATTTCACTTGCACTTTCTGCCTCCTTAGGGAGAATGTGGCGTTAACTCCCAATTTCCCTGCTTTTTGGTGCTTGGTTGGAAACTGTAGAGCCTTAACATTGTTTTTGTAAACCGTAGTTTTTTTGTTTAATGATTAATAGCTTATTGAGGATCCAATCCTAAACAGGTTTAGAAAAAAATAAATCCTACAACTTTGAGCATCCCCCTGACAGCATGGACTTGTTTCTGTCTAAACTTGCACTGGATTGCTCCCTAAGATATTTCACTGGGCTGAATCTAAAGCGATGCAATACGGCTTTCTTACTGTTTTCCCTGTGACTGCTGAAAATCTACTCCTGAAGGGTCAGGAATGTGGTGCAAAAGGCTACTATTGGAAGGGGGGAATTGGCAGAAATTAGGAGTGTGACTTATGTACCTGAAAGAGCAGGTTTGGATTCAAGCAATTATCTTAACAACAACAGAAATGAGAGAAATTATAACCAAAATTATAACAGAAATAATGGGTAATGTTAATTACAGTGCTCCTTTTAACCAGGATTTGAATTCAGAATTTGAAGCAGGTTTGCAAATCTTGAGTAAAAGAGAATGTGCCTATCACCCCCAATGTAGCCCCTATGGGAGCTGCAGCACCCGCAGACAACTTCTCTGGTGCTCCACGTGCTTCTAGAATTTTAAATGTATTTTTCTTTTCTTTTTTAATGGGGGAGGGGGGGTTGGAGTGCTGCAAAACAAACTGCCACCTCCATCCAGCTGCCATCTTTATTATGCCAGAATAACAAATGCAGATTCGCTTTGAAGTCACCCACTTCAGAAGCAGGTTGGAAAGTTAAAAGAGAACCATCTATTCCTTATGCTCAGTTTCTTGGGCAATTTACTTTTTTACCTCAGCAGTCTGCCTTCTGCAAAATTTGTGGTTTTTTGACTGGCCATTCCCACCACAGCCATTTTGTGGAAGAGTGTTCCCATGGCAGCTATTTTGTGTCAGCGACCACACTTTTTCAAAATTCAAAATGTGACCACGTACCCAAAAACGTTTGAAAAACATGCTCTTATCCATGATTAAAACTGTTTAGGGAAGGGAGTGTGCAATCTTATACCTTTTCATGATCTCTTATCCGTGATTAAGTACCCAAGATACTACATCTGCAGCAAATCAACATGCAACATAAACAACTTTGTTTCCTCATTATTCCTATACTATAAGATGTCCATCTCTTATTTCTCAGCATTTATGAACCTTTGGAGTGCATTAAACAGAGTGAATCTGTTCTATTGGCATGATTTGAATTTCAGGAGTGGTCAGAACTCAAAGGAAGATAAACAGCTTGGATGAGATAGACCAGTGGTGAAACCTGTGGAGGTGCTGAACCCAGACCAAGGCCCCGACACTGAACCTTCTACACAGCTGTCCCTTGTGGCAGAGCTCTTGCCCCATTTGGAGCATTCAGATATAGCACTCTGAGAAAGATTCCCCTGAGGAACTGGCCCCTGTGAGGCTCCCCCAACGCAGGCAGAAGCTAAAAGAGGAGATGGAGTCCTAAGCTCAAGGCCAGAGGACTAGCCCTTTAAGACACGCCATTCTTCCAGAAGGAAGCAGAGGGTGCCTCTACAAGAGCGATTTAAAGCTCTTTCAAGTCGCATTAAAAAAATTACCTCTACAAGAGCGGAGCGCAAATCGGGGGTTGAGGCGCTTTATCTGTCCGATTATGCGCATTATCGAATGCACGTTAAATAGCGAGTTTTAATTCTCCGCGGCCGTTTAAGCACATTATGACCATGTAAACAAGTGATTCTCCGCATTTTAGCCACTTTAAAGCGCATTTCATACTGCCGGTTATGCACTTCACCGCATGTGTATAAAAGATTAAGCGTAAACGCGATTGTGAGAAGATGAGCATAATCAGACAAACCGAATTCTTGTAGAGGGGACCAGAGTCTGGGAAGAGCACAGTGGCTCAAAAGGGACAGAAAGCCTCAGTTGAGCTCCAGGACTCTGCCTTATCAAGTTGTCTGTTGGGAGCTATCCAATGTCCTGAAACTCCATCCTGTCTCTACCTGCTACCTGTCTGAGATACCCTTAGGCATCCATTGTGCCCTTTGGAGTTCTGCTTGTGGCTAGGACATGACATTAATGATGTTTAACAGTTAATATGTATTGAACTCTTAGGGAACTGACACATTTTGTGCCTTTCTTCTGATATTTGTGATGTTTTAATGTCACAAGAAATTAGCTTAATGAACTCTTATATACAATACAAATTATTTTCATGTATTTCACACTGTCTATCTGTAAGTCTCTATTCTTTTTGACTTTGTACTTCATTTGATCAGAAAGACCAGTGTTGCAGATAAACACACACCCTTGCATGCTCCAAACACATGCAGATAAACACACACACACACTCCAATCAATACACAAATGGGCAAATGAATGTGCCCATTCTCCACGTTTAACAAGGGACAAGTTTTGTTAAGAGAAATGAGCTGAGCTGAGCTATGCACAATTTCATACTTAATCATAGGCTGATATGTAAAATTGGGCTTACACAAGGACACTGCATGTGCCAAAGTTAAATTCATGGAAACATTTTACTTTAAAGAGGAATGTCAGCATCACACACATTTCAACTATGCGTTTTCAAGGAACATTCAAGAAGATACACTGCACCCAGATAAACATTTCATGTACTAATTCTCCCCACGAGTCAATTAGCTCACCATCAGCTAAAGCCAGCCCCACAGTACACAAAGTGCAAACACAAAGACTATTAAACCATTGCCTACCATCACTGATGTGGGGGAAAAAAACTCTGTAAAAAAAGGTAGCTATTATTCATCATAATGCACACTACGAGCGTACTTCACAGATTAATGTAATTTCCATGATTGGGCCCATTCCATTTATCTTTGACAGGTGTCCACGATGATACCAAACCATAATGAGAGCCTATTTTAACAGTCTACTAAAAATGGAACAGGGGCCAACAAACAGGATTTGGGAGGAATGGCTACAGAAACACACATGAATACATACATACATCCACACACACCTCAATCAAAAGATTTCCATTCATTGAGCAGAATACACAGAAAAACACGCCTACCACTTTCTCCAAGAGACTCAATCTTAACACTCAATATGAAAATAAAACAGAACTCTAAAATACGTAGGCTAAATGTAACTAAAAGCATAGAGGGCAATTAACACGAACGAACATGCACAGTTTCAGAATATAATAAAATCTGAGTGGGAAAAGAAGATACACACGGGGGTGGGGGATTGTAATTCTTTGGTCTTCAGCAAGATTAGGAAACAACTGAAGTGATTTACATATAGTAATTGCATGTCCTTGCTAGTCTCCAGCGGCGTCTTTCAAAATGTAAATTTCCCTGAAAGTGCTCGGACATTACCCTAGACATTTATTTATTTATTTATTTATTTGAGGTGGGAGGGAATGCTTAGCCATGACAGTGTATAAGGAAGAAAAATAATTCATTTTTAAAAAAATATATTTCACAATTGCTTCTTAGGACTGCATTTTGAACACTCATAGTCCATGAGAGAGAGAAAAGAGCAAGAAAGATGTTAGACCTTGCAACAACAAAGGCCTGTTCTACCAATGTTTTGTCTATGAATACCTTTGTAAAACTGGAGGGATGGACTCCATTTGCTAGCTAATCTATAAACACTTCCATCCCAAAATGACCCATATACGAAATTAAATAAAGAACCCAATCTGAAGCTTATAACAGCACATTTTTGTGTTAAGGAGAGTTGTAGACTGGGAGGCTAAGTGTAGTTGTTTGTTTGGTTCATGGTAATGATCTCATTTCATGTCCTTTTATCCTTCCCAGCAGGAGTTTAGCATGACAAGGAACTGTATGCGGGTGTATATTTATTGCTAGCCAAGAATGGTTCCTGAAGAGAAGAATCAAGAATGTTGAGAAATTCAGGCTTCATGTTCCCCGAGGACAAAGTATTTTTGCATACAATACTCCATAATCCTGATAAGACCATCGTACCTCAGGAAGAGTATTGAGGATCTCTTATCCAGAGTTTCTATTAAAGGGATGACTACTGTCATCACTTCTTATCCTGCCTCATCTAACCTGCCTCATCTAACCCCCTTTGTGTTGAGGGTTCATGATCCCAGCAAGGGAAAAGCTTGGAGACAATGTCTTAATGACAGGAGCCAAGCTAACAGATCAGATCTTGAGACATGGAGACTTTTGTTCCTATTAAAACGTATTTCCTTGATTCCCAGGATGGCTTTAATGGGGGGGGGGGGGACTCCTCTTTTCAGAGGCATAATATAATCTGTTAGATGTTAATATTTACGGAAGATTCTATCTCAATAAAGACTATAGTGGTTGACCACATGGTTTTCAGGTCCTTTCCACTGTATACAATGCCAACTAATTCAGAGTCTACAACAAGCTTGCGTATAGTAATTGGGAACTGCACAACGGTTTTACAAAAGGAAATAAGATGAACTATCATGCTGGGTCAAATTCGATCCAGAACCATCTGGCAATTATAAAGGAGATTTACTAATTTCTATTATCTATGGCAAAGCAAGAAGTCATATGCGCAGTAGCACATCTACTTGCCTTTAAACGTTCCCCAACACAATTAATTAAGAGCCAGTTGGCACCCTGGCAGCCACCCAGCATCCCTCAAGCCAAAAGCCTTCAGAGAGGTCCTTCTCTCTCTATTCAGAAAGGAAAATACATACATGGATAAATATTCCCCTAACAAACTTCTCTAACAAACAAAATGAAACAAACAAACACAAAAAACCCTCAGGGCATGTGAGTGAAGAAATTACATAGCTAGAAAACACTTATTTGCTTTCTTCTATAGGAGAAAATCTATTACATAAATGTCACTGTCATAAGATATCATCAAGAGCCACTCTAAGGGATTTGGAAGAAGATTAGACATTTCTATGGATAATGAGAACATTTACAGTGGTGTTAGGCTAGGCAGGGGAGAGTATGTAAACAATATAAATCTTCAATCTCCACACCAGACGGAACATGCCAACGGCTGATTGACAAGGAACACAAGAACAAATCTTAAATAAAAAAGTTAGCATTTTACAGTGGCTCATTCTTTAATCCTGTCCTACTGAAAACATACAAAATGGACAACTTGTCTTAATAAACAACTTTACCAGAGTAGCCGGTATATGGCTTACCCAGCCATTTTTGTGGCCCTCCATCACAAATGGCAGCTTCACTTGGGACCATTGGCTTAATGTATGTTAAAGTAGGCTGTGTCCCAAATATCACTGGGACAAGATGCTCACCACTTGCTAGCCTTCAAGAAAGAAAAGCTAACGCACAGGAAAGCAAAGCCAAATGCATACATTACCAAGTGTGAGAAAGCTCACTACACGCTAACAGAAATTCAGTGGGTTTTCCCAAAGCGTATTGGAGATCAACAGTCAGACAATTAGCTGGGTGATCAGATTGGCACTGCTGTGTTGCCAGGCTAGCTCTCATCACTACAGCACAGCTGGAAGAGTTGTCTAGCTCTCTTGACAAAAGCTTAAATCATGACTTCTTCATATTACAGTCTATTGAAAGCCACTTTGCAGAACAGTTGATTGAAAGGTGAAATATAAATTTTCTAAATAAAATAAAACAAATAATGCCTTATTTATGAACCTAACAGACATTGGCATTGTTTTGGGATCACTGCAACACCAAGGGCCCAACAGTAATATCTGCCTAAACCACTGTTCCCTTTAGCTCTGAGTATGACCTGGGTTTTGGACATTGAATTGGGCATTTTCTTCTGGAAATTAGGTTAATTTGCATCAGAAAATTTTCAGTTTTCATCAGAGGTCACAGAAAAAAATCAAATTTTGCATTTTTATTTCACTTGTATATGGTAAACAAAACTTTTAAAAATGTACCCAATATTATTTTTTTTTGGTCCCAACTCACCACAAGTATTTGAGCTGAAACATCTGAGGGGAGAAAATTAAAGCACACTTAGGTTACAATCTCATGTGAAGGCTGCCTACTATCCAATGCAGGGTGGGAGGACAGCTGAGGTGATCTTTGCCTCCATGCTCCAACTGCCTTGCATTTCTAGTGGTGCCCTGCATTTCTAGCAATTTCAGCCATCTAGTGGCGGCGCCTCAAGGGGGAGGGAAGGAGGCTGGAGCTGCCATAGGATATGTCATATTGCAGTCGCCCCATACTCCTCCCCTCCCCACCCTCGGGAACACCCCCTTTTCCGTCTCCACACTCTGTTTTCTGAGCATGGAGAGGTAGCTGGCAGAATCCTTTCTGCGCAGGCTACGAGAAGGAGGGGAGTGTGATTTCCTGGCTCTGAGGTTGGAGCCCTGTCCCAGACCTTGGAAACTGAACTATTCTATGTCCCACCAAGATGCTTTCTGCATGGGGGGGGGGGGCGGAGGGGGAGATAGGATTGCTCCCTTCATGTGATTAAAATATGTGGCATTTTTATTGGAGTACTTGAAAAAAATGTAAAGACAATAGTATATACTTCCCTTACATTATTTAAACTTAAGAAAAAAACAAAAGTAGTGAAAACTGTTGACATACTAATACATTTAAGCAATGAAAAGAACTGTGTGTAATATACTGATAACACTCATTTCAACGGAATACAACCCCCTTCCAATGAGGTTGTTGGAGCATCTGTCATTACTTATTAGTTCCATTTCACACAACCACATATATGTATTTCAATGATATTTATGTATTCCCGCACATACTTGCTTAGAGATAATCACCTGACAAATATTAATTACAACTTTGAAACTGCCAAGCTTGTCTAATATTACATTTGCATTTGGCATCTGATCTTTGTTACTAATAAACTTATGAAACAGTTTTTTTCATGGAAAAATAAAGCACTGGAAAAATTTCCGCCCCACATCACTGGTATGACCCCAGAAGAAGGCATTGGGAGTGAAAGCTGGGAGACAGCTGCAGGCTGGTAAATATAGCTGCTGTGCATTTATGTATGACTGGACAGCCTGAAAAAATATCTGTGAAATACCCATTTCATCATTATTATAAAGGCATGGCAAGTATCGGAGGTCATTAACCATAAATTAAGTATTAATATGCTTTTAACCTCATGCACAGAGATTTGTAGAGCTAAACAATAAGACATATCTAGATGGCCCAGAAAAGAAAACCAGTCAATTTCTGGGCAAATTCAAAGTGCTTTTATTAATTTTCAACACCCTAAGAGGCTTGGGGCCAGATTACCTGAAGGACGTCTTCTCCCATATATAACTGCCCAGATCCTAAGGTCGCTTTTAGGGGCCTCCCTCCTTCAGGTGCCCCCATCAAATGATTTGAAGTGAGTGGCTACTAAGAACAGCGCCTGATTGTGGAATGACTTCTCCAGAGTCGCTCACCTGGAGCCTACATTGTGGTCTTCTTGGTCCCAGGTGAAGACCTTCTTATTCTTCCAGGTATTTTAAATTTGTTAGTTTTTGTTGCTTTAACTCTGTTATTTTAGTTTTAAATCTTTGCACTGCTGTTGGTTTGTACTTCGGTTTTATAATGTAGTTTTAAGTTAATCATGTTATATTTTATTATTTTAATTGTTCTGAACAGACCAGAGAGCTTTAGATAGTGGGTGGTATAGAGTGGTAATAAATAAATAAATAAATAAATAAATAAAGAAGAGCCTTAAGCTCTTTGTAGATAGAAAAAGACTTGCAATCAGATAGGCTAGTTAAAGCAGACCCTACACAACATGATCTACAAAGCTCAACTGAGCCCACTAGCCACATGCAGTAGTCCACAAATTTTCTGTTTTGCTAGCCCGCCAGGGTCTGTGAAAATAGGAGAGTTATCATGCAATCCATAGGCCAAAACATATAGCTAGCAAGTTGCCTTTGTCCTGGTGGCCCACAAGTTCTGCAAGCCTGGTTCATGTGTTTTCCTGAGCTGTTTGCAAAGAATGGGCAGGCATCTATATGGCACTTCAGCATTCTCCAAAACAGTAGGTAGTGATGGGCAAACGTCTGTCGGCTCGATTCAGAAATGGCTCAGTGTTTATGCGTTTGGTTGGGAAGCATTCAGAGAAAGCTTGCCTGCTTCCCAAGAGTTTGGCCCCAGCCTGTAATACTGACACAGGTGTGCAGGGGGTGCTATGCACATGACTGGATTGCCCCCTTGGGAATTTTAATTTGCTTTCACCTGGCCTGCGGCAATTCCAGAGCATCAACCATAGTAGAAAGCTATCTGGAAATTCAACCCCTCTCCCAAATCACCCCCAGAAAAAATATACCTGGGTACAAGGCGGTGTTTTAGAATAGCATAGGGGACAACATACACATAAAAACATTTGCAAGAAACAATAACTGACTAACCACAAAAGAGAGGATATTCACCAAACCACAGAGTATGCACTCAGGTTGTCTAGTCACTGAGTTCAAAGCAACCAACAAGAGATTCATTTAGGCTGCAATCATATGCCCACAGCCCCATTGAACTCAACGGGGCATTTCTGAATTGACATGTATACTATTACACTGAGCAAAGGAATTTACATTAAAAATATGCACTCTGTCACCATGTTCAACATGCATGATCAAGCCATGAGGGTTGCACTCAATTCAGAATATTAAGAATTATGAACTGGACAAATTGCAGCAGGTTATTATGTATTTTGGTCATTTTGCAGGTTGTAAGTGATAATGGTGAATTAGCCAGGAGAATGCCTTACACAACTACAATGAATTATGGAATAAAACACCACAAATTTATCCTGCAACTCTGTGTTGCTTAACATATGGTCTACAAGGCTATATTTAGCCATGTTGCCAGCATTCATCATGGCTGACTGGAGCTGCCTCCAGGGAACAATCCCTTTGCTACCTCTCACAGTGACACAAATGACCAGGCAGCCAGAGATCCAAAATGGCAGGTGGAATCTCTCATTAGAAAACTTTCCCATTGTAATTTTGGGGTGGAGGAATGTAATCTTGGTCATCCTGGGCTACCCATAGGCAGTTTGCAGTCCAGGCTGCCCAGAAGGCAGTACTCCGATTCTTTTATACTAAAGGGGGACAATTCATTCCTGCTGCCTTACAAATATTTCAAGCCAAAATTCTGGCCCAGTTGTTGTATGCTATTCCAATATGGATTCAGGGATTCAATCCAACTGTTGAGAGTGTTCTTTCAAACTTCTTGCACTCACTTTTTGGAATGCCAAGGTGTGTGCCATCTGCTGGACTACGCCTGGAGGCAGGCTTTGCATCTATAGAATGCAGGGCCTGGTCCCTTGCCTTTCGATATTGGCTAAAGGTTGTATACATCAATTCATCCCCAAGGCTATCTTTACCTTTTGCAAAGGGATGTTTTTACCAGTTTATGGTCCAAAGGTTTTACTGTCAAACTGCATTTATTAGTTCTGTCTATGGAGTTTCTCCACACATGAGATTATCCTGTGGCAAAATCTATTGTAGAACAACGGATTAAGGACTTCGATTTTTAATATGCAACACAAATGCACGTAAATTCTGCTCTCTAATAAATTCCAGCCTAATTTTTGAATTTCCTAGACATGCCAGATACCTGGACTATTTGACCATTCCCAAGTACTGCCAGGTTTTTTCTAGGGCTAGATTTAACTGCCTTCCTTCTGCAATATTGAAAGGGCGCTATCGGCATCCCATATGAGGACTGCTCGTGCCCGTGGTGATGAAACAGTTGAATTGTGAGGGCATGTTTTTTTCGAATGTAGCCTCGACAAGGAGGAGCGAAACAGATTTCTGGGTTGTTTTATGAGAAAATGCCCTGGAAGGACACCCAAACAGTATTTGGAATATTTTCTGGCAGCTACAAACAAGTTAACAATAGAATCAGTGGCTAAGTTCCTCTTCTCCGTACAAAGGTCTCGTAAAACAATTTTTTCATCCAAGTTGTAACTTTTACTCCAAGTTGTTGTTCTAAATTTTTAGTATCAGGTGATTTAACTATGTTCAAATATTTTAAATATGTGTACTTTTAAACCATTTTTAGCTTGTTATATAATGAATTAAATATTGTGTTTTTATGGTTCTAACAATGACTGCCATTGTTTTTATTGGGTCTGTGACCACATAATAAAAATGACTTATTGATGATAACCCTTGGTCGTACAGACTTTTGGTTCAGAAGGATTGGACAAACCTAAGACTTAGGTGCTGGACATTAAAAAAAATAGTGACATTGCAATATTTTAATAGTTCCCTGCTGGAACTAGACCACAGAGGACTTCGTTTCAAGTCTCGTCAATCACCACTGCTGTTTTTCATTTTTCACATTAGAGGGTCACAAAATAACAAAGAGAGATCGAGCGTAGCTATAGCTAGAATGACTGAGGAAGCAATAGTGTTATAATCAAAGAAAAAAAACTGCAGGGGAGAAAAGTGTAGCAAGTCTATTCCTGCACTCTGATGGAGGAAGCATGTATGAGGTTAAAACATCAGTAGTGTGTTTCAGTAATAACCATGATTCCTGATGGCTGGAAATAAAGAACAGTTCTCTTCACTGAACTCCAGACAAGGAAGAGAGCAAAATCTGGGAGGGCTCTTTACAAGAGATCACAGCAATTCTGAGCTGAAATAAACTAGTAACACATCCTATAGAACTGCACTTAAGTCATAACAGCTGCTTTTAAATTAAAAGTGCAAGACATCAATGCGGAACACAATTAAAGACTCATGTAACTGGATGGTGCCTGTCTTAAAGTGTCCAAATGGATGTAATCCTATATATTTTACACAAACTAGCCTATTGCAAATTAAAAACACACACATACAATAGTCCAATGACTAGGATAGGAGGCAAGGTTATTGGTTGGGAAACACAAAGAAAAGAGAGAAGTAGTAGAATCTTTCATTGAATACAAAGAAGAAAAAGAAAAAGAAAAAAGTGAAGAGAAATCAAGAGAGGAGAAACGTGATCATATTGACATTCAGGAAAAAAATAAGGTGGGTAACGGAATACAAAACACTGTCAGTACCTGGCACGAAGGGAGATTCTCATGGGAACCTGCACCGCTATTTGTGGGGAGGACAGAGAGGGGGTGGGCGTGGGTGGGGGATCCTCAATAGTCAATCCTGTGTTAATACTCAACTCCACAGTTGACTATCATCATGTCGTCTTGGGAGTACCCCTAAAGAGTCATCCGTGGAGTTGACTATTAACATAGGGTTGACTATTGTGTCATCCGAACTGTGAAGAAAAAAGAATGGATAAAAAAATAATGTTAAGATCTCTTGCTCATTGAGCAATAATATCAGCAATAGACAAAAGAAGAATAAAACACTGAAACAGAAGAAGCCAGAAGAAAAATAAGAAATTCTGACTTTAAATGATTTAACTTAACTCTTTTTCAATTCAATTTTAGGGTCAAATGTATCCCAAGAAAGCCAGAAAAATAAAACATCCGAGGAATGATATTAAGAATGACACTATTTGTACGTTTTAAGAAGAAACATTTTTACAGAGACATTTCCTTTCACGCTAAAACAATATAGTCAACAAGCAGCAAAAAAAATAATCAAAGCTAATACCACCTCCCAATGTAAAGTCCAAACACCTAGAAGAATGATATCCAGAATCTAATGGGCCCCAGTTTTTAAAACCATAAACATAGTATGTTATTCACACACACACACAATAATTAACAGTGTTATTATAATGACTTTGAATTAGTTGTAACAACAACCACTTTTATAGAACTTGCAACCATAGCCATGGGACAGAAACAGCTTTGGTCGCCTTGGTGGATGACCTATGCCAAGAACTGGACAGGGGAAGTGTGTCCCTGTTGGTTCTGCCAACACAAGATCACCTTAGTCTTAATTTGGATCTTAGACAGTGTTTTGATCACTGAATAATATACAGCCATTGAATAAAATAGTAACCACTGAAAACGGTTATCTTCTATGAAGTTGCCTAAGTTCCTTTTAAAACATTGCAAGTTGGCAATATGGATGTCGGAGGGATCAAGTTTGGGGATAGAACATGGGGAGCAATCGCGGGCTTCCCCCCCAACTCCAATTCACACATCCCTGAGCTTGCCTGACTCATCGCATGATGAGGTTGGCAGGCAGTGCGGGGCTGCTGCCCCAGCCCACCGCTTGCCCTCTCCCTGCAAGGAGAGCAGGAGGTGCTGGCAGGCGGAAATGGGGATTTCTGCCCTTGCCACCCCCTTGTGCTCTTTTTCCTTGCAATGAGAATTCAAGGGATTGACGGGGGCAGGAGTCCTGCAATACCTGCCAACCCATCATTCTCTCCTTGCATGGGAGGAGAGAATGAGGGGTTGGTGGGCAGCAACAGGGACTCTTGGGGGGGTCGCCATTTTGTGTAAAAATCATGGGTATTCTACTGATGTAAGTCACACTGCGAATGGTGTCATTTATGCAAAATTCCAGGTGTAAATGGTTTAATTAGGTGCAAATGGTGCTACGTACAGCCACCATGTTGTGTAAAATGAGATTTACATACATAGCATACCTACAATTTTTAAGCAAAATGGCAGCTCGTGGGAAAAAGAGATGCGAGCTCTTGCCAGGCATCTGCAGACCCATCAGGCAGCTTATCCCGCATGTCTGCCAGCATCAGGCAGCTGGGAGGAATCTGGTGAGCTGTCCCCAAAACAGGACATAGGGGAGTTCGTTCGGTTCCTGGTGTAGGCAGTCATCACTCATGTGTACAAAAGATATTAAAGATATTCGTTACGTCGAAACGCGTTTGGCCTACTTCCTGTATTAATTAGTGGAGCAATTTGCTTTAACAACATTGTAGAGAGATTTAAATATATATAGCAATTGCTCTAACCTTTTATGGACATATTTGTATAAAATATATTTTTAAAAATAATTTGTATACCTTAACTTTTTGGCAATTTCTTGTAGGCAATCATCATTACATCTTATCATGAATTTCATTTAATACTGGCTTCAATGCATGGGTGCGCGTACGCATGCACGCACGCACACACACACCCACACACACATTTCTTGACACAGAATTTCATTTATTTCTGAGCAGCATACACATAAGCCTGCATATGGCTATCTGTAATGTCCAAATACCACTGGAACAACAACAATGATGACGTCACTTTCTCGAAAAGATATGACATCTATAAGTATTCTTTTCAGTTATGCCTCAAGCAAAGCCAAAAACCACCTTTAGGAATTTTCTGCTGAAGCAGAAATTAAAAAATGCAGTATTTTGTTACACTTATTGAAGCCAAAGTCAGCTTCTGTTTATAAAGGCTGGCTAACGTTGTCAACCTCTGTTAGCAGTGTATTCAGAATCTAGCAGCTATAAGTAGCAACACAGTGGTGAACTGGTGTTATACCTCCAATTCCAGGGTAATAGTACCATCTACATAACCCACAACCCTGGCGTTATAACACATAGAAAACTAACACAGAAGAAATACATTCCACAACTGATGCCTTATGTGATAACCTTGCTACAGTAATTAGGTAAAACTACAACTTTCCTGATTCGTGCCACAGGAAATACACACATGATCAATTACTAATTCCTTAACATTTGCAGAGAAAGCATGCTCCTTCGACGAAAACATAGTAGTTACTCCATCAATGGGTGGTTCAGATATAATGCCAAACTCTGGTTTGGGGTTAAGTGAGACAGCCTCATGCTTGCACACTCTCTTCTACCATTGCACTCCTACTCACTCCCTCTTTCATGTGTCTTTCAAGTCTGGTTTGGTGAGCAATAAAAACCCTAGGTTTCCTGGTTTGAGTGTAGTGGCAAACTCTGGGCTGCCACAAAAGACGGGAGAATGAAGACGAGGAGAGGAATGAGCAAATGGCCAACGCTCATCCATGTAATACCCAATCAGGAACTGGTGATACAACTGAACTGGCTACTGATTTGTTTGCTCACTGTGGAAAATGTTCCTCAAAAGGAAGAAAGTTTGAAATCACTGGGCTAAGACAAAAATAAAATAAAAGCCAACACCCTATACTCAAATAATTGAGTTCTGGACTGTGGCCACTGTGGCTATATGTCACAAAATATCACTACAAAACAGCAACAGAAGATATGCAATAGGAATATCCTCTACTGCATCAGAAATTACATTCCTAATTTTAATTGAAGCTTCCCAACCAAGAATTTTCCAATGAAACAGACACATAAGCAGATTATTTACTGACCCCAACAAGATTCATTGATGAATCGAAACACAAGCTGCAGATCTCTTTGATTTCATTTTTATTTCAATTTAGAGGGAAGAAACAAAACAATATAATTCTGGAAACCCAAAAGAATATTTTTGCAGTCTGCAGAAAGGAACAAATGCAAAAACCAAACAAACCCCCCACTGTAAGATTATAAAGTGTTTAATACTTTAGGCACTTTACACAAAAGGTTAAGAGTTAGGCCCTGTTCAGAATACACTTTAAATCACGGCTTTAAAGTTCTATTCACTGTGGTTTAAGGTGTCTTCTGAATGGGGCCACACAGTCTAGATTTGGAAGACATCCATGTGACAACTACACTATCTGTTATTTCCTGGGCTATACAGGAAGGCCATGTCCCTGGGGTAGTGGGACTGGTGTTTTTAACAAGGCAAGAGCATTTTCAATGTGAAGCAAAAGGATAAAGAAACCTCCCTGCAGTAATTGTGCAAATTATAGTTTTATTGCAGCAGCAGCAGCATCATAAAATAATAATCAAACGTTAATAACACTAACAATTAAACATTCATAACAACAATTTAAAATGATTAAACACAACATTTTTTTATTTGCTGGATGAGCATACTTTTTATTTTCCTACAGCTCACCACTCTGAAAGCACCTCATCCTGTTTGATCTCAGAAGTTAAACAGGGTTGGGACTGATTAGTACTCAGAGGGGCTACAGCTCAGTGGAAAAGGACAAGCTTTGAATGCTGAAGGTCCCAGGTTCAGTCTCCAGTATTTCCAGGTAGTGCTGGGAAAACTCCTGCCTGAAATCCTGGAGAGCCATTGCCAATGCTGGGCTAGATGCATCAATGGTCTCAAGTCAGTATAAAGCAGCGTTCTATGTTCCTATTAATTACCAATAAAGTTTGCAAGTTTGTGATTTTTATTATTTGCCTCGCAAGTGACTATCTGAAGATATTAGTCCAAACTCTTGCCTTGCCCATGGGTTAAGTCTCACCTCATTCCAAGTTCCGGACTGCACTGATTTATTGCTGTGATGCCTGGTTATGTGACATATGTGTTTTACAGGTTGGTATATGTGTATATGGTAATGTTATGTGATGTAATGTATTTTACAGGTTGGTATGGTAATGTTGTACATGCCGATTGTATAGAGTGAATACGGTAAGTGAGCTAAGGGTGTTAGGGAGTGCAGGGGCAAGTTCTTTTTATTTTGGGGTTAAAGGTTGAAGGAGGAGTAGAGAATAGGATACGTATAATAAAAGTAGAAACAATAATTTCAGTGCCTTATTGAACACACACAAATTCATCCTATCTACTGCTTTAAAGTGTTATTAATAAATAATTATTTATCTTAATCAACATTCAGAGTGGTATTTGTCATTCAAGATAGTCAATGTAAGACTGTTTGTTTGTTTATTTATTTTATTACATTTATATACCGCCCCACAGCCAAAGCTCTCTGGGCGGTTTACAAAGATTAAAAGACTGAACATTAAAAATCAATATACAATATTTTAAAACATAAAAACAGCTAATATTTTAAACAATTTTAAACTCTCAGCCAGGCCAAAACCTCAGTTAAAAGCTCAACATAAGTTGTTAAATGCCTGGGAGAAAAGGAAAGTCTTGACCTGGCAATGAAAAGATAACAATATTGGCGCCAGGAGGGCCTCATCGGGTGGCAACAGCACAGGCCAGGAGGACAGACAAATTCTAGTATGTTGAAATGAAAAGATATTGCTGGGAATATAGGATGGTAGGGGTATTGAAAGTGGTCAAAGTCTGGAAGGAAAAGCAGTATTTCTTGTACACTGCAAAGATAGCCACAACCTCAGGGAAGGGATCCCTAGGGCAGGGGTACGTCAATTGCCGCCAAAGGAAAAGTCACTAGGAAAGAATAATTGCATCTGCTATACTTTCACCTGAGTCATATGCTTATTTGGCCATTAGAGGGCATTTCATACTATAGAGTGAGCTGCATTAGCAAGCCTCATCTGCAGTGCTAAGAAAATACGTTTTCTGTCAACTTTCATTTCATGATTGTCACTTCCCAACCTTTCCATATGCTATACATAGTTAAAAAAAAAAAAAAGTGGAGGAGCGGGAGCAAGAACAAGGTCAAGGGGAAATAGCCGTGAGACATAAAAAGATTTTGGTTGAGCACTTATAAGGCATGCAGTTTTCCTCCCAACCTCCAGCAGATGCAATAAAAAACCATCCATTGTTAATCTCCAAAGCAGCAGATTACATTTTTAATTTTTCAAAAATGATTAACCGTGGAAAAACTGTAAACAGTGTCACGGCACTATTATCTGTTTCCTGAAGTGAAGGTTAGAGCTCTTATCGCTCTTTCGGTGACGAAGAAAGGAAAGCTGAACTTTCGAACTGTCAAAAAGATAAGCCACGGCCACTTACATTCAGACGGTTTTCTCTCGTTATTAATGTATACCAAACATGCAGTCAATTTGTCTGAAGATGCTGTTGAAAAGGACTCTAAAAGGCACATTTATTCATTTCCCTAGGTACAAAGCAGTATACAGGATATTATCGCTATCCAAGTAAAAACAGTACCAAAAAAAAGCATTAAAATTTATAATGTAGGAACAGGCAAGAAAAAATCATGATAAGCAAAATGCCTAGATGACAGTAGTGGTGGAGCCCACCATCTTTCTGCTCTTGCAAGCACTCTGCTTTACAATGCATTTGTGTTGGTGGTCCATAAATAATTGTCCAGGGGTTCATGATCTTAGTCCCATGATGCTAACGTCGCCATCCCTATGATAGATGTTAGCTCCCAACTCATCAAGACGTATTCAAGCACCTGCATGTGAGAAGCCACAAACTCCTACTAGCATTTGTGTTTTATTCCACAAGTGTGACTTTCACTATAGCACTACTGGAACAGGAATTTGGTCACACACCCTAGCTAATCATGCCACCGTCTTCTCCAACGCTCTTCTAATGTACATTCACACATTACAAATACCAAGTTTTTCATTCTGATGTATGTTATCTGAGCACATTGCAAATTGAGGCTTTCGGTATTCACTATCCCCACACACCAGCAAGGCTCCCCGATTTGGCACCACAGTGGCCTCGTTCAGACAACACGCTAAGCCATGGTTAGGCCACTAACCCTTTTGCAGCAAATGATTAGCAAGCATGTTTAAACCACGGCTATGTAGCCACCATGGTTAGGAATGGTTTACGTGATACACTAAGTCATAGTTCATATAACATGCTAAGCCAGAATGTTCAGCTCAAAATGCTTAACCGTCGTGGTTTAGTGTGTCATCTGAACAGGGTCAGAATGTACTTCACCCACCCCAGCCTTAAGCCAACATGCCCTTTTGTTCACAATTATCTTAATCAGGAAATGTACAACTAGACAATATATGAACAAGCAAGTGACTCTGGGAAAATATAAGAAATTAAGACACCATTACACACCTTGGCCATTTGTTCACAGCATGCTCACCAATAACTTCATATTATCATGAATAGTGGTAGATTCATTGGAACTACATCTACACTACAGCTTTATAGTGGTATTGAAGTGCACTGATAACTGTTGGGGCACAATCCACATTCCATATACCCCTTTCATAGTGTTATTTCCTTCTTTTAATTCTACATTATCCAAAATACTGCAACAAATGGAACTGTGTGTCCTACAAGGTATAAATATGCAAGAGGGATATAGCGTTACCATGATGGGATCATAATGACTTGACACAAGGTGTAGATCTTACCCTGGTCAGGTAAAAGCCATAAGTTTCTAAGCAACAAAGTATATGAAACACACACACAGAGTGAATCCTGATTAGCATGTTGATTCTGTTTTTTGTTTTGTTTTTTAAAAGCAAAGGAATAAATAGGCATGGAGGGGCTTCCTGCTCACCCTGAAGCAAAATGGTGGGAAGGAATGGACAAAGGATCATAGTCATGTCTGCTTTGATAATGGAAAGTCACTAAGAATGGGTCAACCCAATACTGTATACCTAATTCTCCAAACATCGTATGTAGAACAGCCCTGAAAATCTTGGCTTCGAGCAGAAATTCAGGTGCTATCTCATAATATTAAAAACATTCAGCAGGCCTCTCTTAGGCCCTTTCTACACCATGGGGTGTAGAGGGCCAGAAGGGCAGCAATCCCAGAAGTAGCCACTTCCGAGATCACTGTCATCAATTTACATCACAATGGCGCTGTCACGGGTGCAATTTTTTTTTAACTTTGGAGAAGAGCGCTCCTGCACGGCAACGAAAATGTAAGTTAAAAAAAAACATGTGGGAAAATGCCCCCCCCCCCCCGCCATCCTGGGTATGGTGAAATTATTGTGTCCCCCTCCCCTGATGGGAACGGAGCTGCTCGATGCAGCCCTATGCCCATTTGTGCTGCCGCGCTTACTCACGAATAAGCACGGCAGCACCTGGGATGGGTGGCCACTTCTCCTGCAGTCCTGGGAACTTCAGGTACCTCTTATCCCGGAGAAATCCCATGCCCCCCGCCCCCGGGAGTCCCTGTGTGTCATGTGGACTCACAGGGACCAGCTGGGGGCCATCCCAGAAAAAAGGCCCATGTAGAAATGGCCTTACCTCCACCAAATAACTTCGGGAGTCACATTTTGCTTTTTTTTTTTTTTTTTGGCTCGGTGCTGGCATTTAAGAATCAGAGTTAAAGGGACTTCATCTACATGCACCACTTTAGCAACTTTAAATAAAATAGCCTGAAGGGATTCATGTTACTTAATATAGTTCTTTTCTGATGTAGATGATGCTGTGCATAAAGAAAAATGAAAAGGGGGAAGAGGCGTGTTTGGCATGCCACCCACTGATTAGTATCAGTGAGGAGAATGTTTTAGCTGTTCTCTGAAGGGGGAATATGAGCTGACGAGATAAAACTAATGCATTTCGTGTTTGTCAGTTTCAGGTTGGGGGCCTCCTGGGCAAGACGTTCTTTTTTTTTAATAAGTAATTTTTATTAATTTTTAATATGTACAACAATAAAATATGACTTAATACGTGCTTCCCCACACCAATGGGTCCATCTATTTCTTAATTATACATCCTTCCAAAACTGTAATGCGTCCTGCATAGGTGTACATCCTTTTTCCTTTTTTTAATACAAAATCTACAAATATTCCCCAAACATCTTCAAAGTCATTTCTCTTCATTAAACCTTTTTAAGCTTAACACTACTAGTTAACTCATCATTAATTGTGATATCCCGTACTTTTTATACCATTTTGTCATTTGGTAATTAGCTTGTAGTTTCCATTTCCTAGCTATCAGTAATCTGGGCAAGACGTTCTAAGTGGGTCCCTTAAAATGTGAAGGATGCAGAGAGAACTGATGCAGTGCCCATCAATTTCACGGTCTTTTTCATCACTTGCTTAAAGACAGCCATCCTTCCAGCCTACTTTCCAATGAGTAGATGAGATAGGATGGAGTAGGGCTTGTCTACTCTTGAGGCCTCTTTCTGTCCTCTGATGCCTGAGGCATCCCAGGCCAGGTCAATGACAGAGTAGTTTTCCTTACCTGGGAGGTTGCCACTAAAGCTCTGGCATAGGAAGCACTCCAGACAGGAAAGAGGTTCATCATTATTATTGAAGGCATGGAGATAAAAAGAAATACTAGCATATTCATAGTGAATTCCAGACAGGAAGTCCTGCTTTTACTGCTATGTTTTGTTTGGGAAGACCACACTACTGTCCAATCACAAGTATGCTAAAATACTGGATTTCTCCAGTATTTCTCCTGCCTGTGAAATATGGGGGCATTTCTGGAGGAAGTAAATGAAAGAAAAAGGAAATCCTTTCACTTCCCCACGCCTTCTATATACCGTAATTAAATATTCAGGGGACTAGCAGCTAGCCCCAAACCATAGCCCTCTAGCCTTAAACAGCACAACAGAGGGAGGCCTCGGAGAGGGAAGGGACAGGGGGAAAACATGTCTTTCCTTCCTCCCAACCTCAATCCCCTTGAGGCCTGAACTACCCATACAAGGTTCATGTTCCAGACTGGTTGGAAACCAGGAGAATATTCCTAGGTGGTTACAGTCCCACTTGTTCCCTTTAATAACAAACTTGGATTGTTGCGTTCCTATCCGTTTTTAGGTAGTGTTTTCTACAGGCTCCCTAGGAATACACTAATATACATGGATTTAGCTGCAATCTCTGGTAGCTGCTTGGTATAAATTCAACTAAAATATTATACGTACTTACTCAGAAATAGGTTCCACTGATTTAAAAGGGTCTTACTTCCAGGTAAGTGTGCAATAGGATTGCATTCTTAATCTTTAACACTCTATAATAGATTTGATTAAGTTCTGTATGTTAACCCCTCTGAAACCAGCTAGGTTTGGACCTCTTCTTGGGCAATGAGCTCATAGGATCACCAGGTGTATGGATAGTTATCAAAACATCTCATCTGAATTAGTTCTAAAAGTATGTTTTTGGAGACACATCCTTGTACAAGATCCAAGGTCCCTATGGGATCCTGTTCATGGATTCAGTTTCAGAGAAGTTATATGCACAGTCAAATCCACTATGACATTTGCACATGTGTTCATAGGTAAAAATGGCTTAACAATCATGATGTAATAATACGTCCATGTAACTTTTTATACATCCCAGATTGAGGCAACACATCATTCCTCCTGCTGAACAGAATATAATCTTGCTTCTAGAACAGCTGTAATACCCATTCACTTATGAAAGTCTAATGAGTATCTCAGTTTTCCATCAATTTTGCTAATTAATCACACATTGCCTTTAGTTCCACAATGGAATGAAAAATCTGACTGAGGTTCAACACATTACTGAAATGTATGCTTGCAAATGACTGACAAACCCATTGAAGCATACGGAGCTGCTTATGCTAAAATTCTGGAAAAGATGTACCTCTGCAATACGGAAAACAGAATCTTTGACCTTTAGAAGATCAAGTTTTAGAATTTTAAGTTTTCCCTTGTTTTATGGCTGGATCATTTTTAAGACTGCCCTTATTTGAGAATACTATAGCTCTGAAAAACATTGCAAATATCCCCTTGTTGTAAAACTCTGCCATTCTATGAAATCTATTGAACAGTTATATTAACTCCATACTTATACACTTGAAATGACTTATCAACCTGTATTGGACACTTAAAAACTGCAGATATCCAAATCCTCTATGCTTCAAGCAGGAATTCACAATACTATGTGTGTGTATGTTTGTGTGTGTAGATAGACGACAGAAACTAGATAAATCGTTTAGCTTTCACAATACAATAGAAAGGGACATCTGAATAATATGATCAACCTTTTTTAATCAGCATGTTTATGTTTCCTCTAGCTTCTGTACAGCATGTACGATTTGCAAATGACTTCATAGAAACACTTTCAGCTTACAGTATCAAGGCTATTTTGGGATTCTAACGGCCCATAGATTATTAACCTAAAACTATGACAACTCATCTGCAGCCATTATGTTCCATTGTGTGCCAAAAGCCTAGTTGTGTCCCCATATTGCAAAATATACAGATTATTGAAGCAATGAAGTGTGACGGCTCCTACGGAGCTGTTATGGTTTCCTCTAGAAACACCTACTAGGGGTTCCTTTAATGCGCAAATCAGTGCCACTATAGAAGTTAATGGCTACTACTTGGGGATGCATTATTCCATGGATCACCGGCATAATAGACCATTATGACTCTGGCCTTCTATGATTCTGCAGCAAAGAAGCAGGCACTTGAGAAAAATAGGACTTTCTAATTAAAGTCCCAAAGCAGCCAGATTTAAAGAAAAAATGCTGCTGGAAGGTCTCATGTAATTTTAGGGAAAAAAGAGCAAATATAACCTATTCTACATAATGGCACATATTCCCAAACTGACAAGCTTCAGAGAAATGAGATTTAAGGATGGACAGTGAAGGGAGCTAATTTTCTGCAAAACCACTCCACTCTAATAGTTATACAAAAAACTAATGAAAGAATAAAATATGCAACAAAAACATAAAGAAGAACAATGTAAATGGCTTTACCATTAATAAAATGGGGGGGATCTTTCATTTGTTGACAATGTCATACATGCAGACGCATCGAACTATTTAGTGAACAAGCAAACACACATTTTCTTAACCTATCTACAAACTCTTGAGATTTTTGAGACTGAAAGATGAACCTGCCTGCGTGAATATTTATTAGTTTTGGACCCCTGGGGCTCTTTTAAGCATTAAAAACCTTTAAGTTATCACAAAAACTATAGCAAAGTAGTGACAGTCTCTCTCTTTCTCTCCTGTTTAATCCTTTTAATTTCCCTCCTTCCAACCAAATACCTTTGGGCTTCTTCACTCACATATCTTGACATCTTCCATCTATTTAATGAAATCAGGCTTAAAGCAGCGCGGTTGCCTGCTCCCTGCTGCTATTACTAGAATCCTGACGGGTCCCCTGCTGTGTGCTTCCTTTTCTCTATATCTAAGAAAAACTTTGCTCTCTTCCTTTCCAATAAAAGCCGACTGCCACCCATCTGTCTCTCTTTAAGTGTGTAGGCTCGTCCCACTCCTTTCTTCTGCTCAAAACTCAATGAGCATGTGTTTATATCCTTTTAAGAATGGTCACTGGCTGCACTCATTAAGCTGGATATCTTTACTATTGTTTATGATCCAGTTTTCCAAAGGTAGCTTGTTTTTATAGACAATAATACAATCTAGTTCACCACAAAGCCGGTCCCCGAGCTGAGTCTGCATAGGCATACAACTGGCAATTTCCTATTTTCTAATGGGGCTCTAGAAGCACAATCCCGGCAGTTGGATCAGGGGAAGAATGGTGCATGTGCCATTTCCTTGCTGTGGGGGCTTTCTCAGGAATAAGCTGTTTCTGCATGCATTTGCCCCCTTGCTGTTCCTTGCCCTGTTGGAAGGGGAAAGAATCTAGTACCTTAGGACAATAAAATCATGACCAGTGTTCTAGAAAGTGGGGAAACGGGGAGGAACGGAAGCAACAAACAGAACAAGTGAGAAAAATCTAATACTGCAGCACCGAAAACCATGCCATGCTGGGTAAAAATGAATGAATCCTAATTTAAGGCATTAATCTTTTTCAATAATCTTCATTATACCATTTCAATGCACATTTTCATTTCATTTTTAAAATTATGATTATCTAAGGCCAAAGATTCGGAAATATATTTATAGTTCTCAAATAATAAGGTAATATTACAATATAATAAGATCCCCTACATGCTAATATAATATAATAATGTAATGCAAATATTGGAGCCATTGTAGGCAGAGGTAGAGTAGATCTATAAATCTCATGATTCCTTCCCATGCTGCCTGGAACTGATAGAAATTGTAGCCCGAATCACCTGGAGGACACAAGGTTTGGGAAGGCAGGTTAGAAACTTGGATCTTTAGAGATCTGGAATGAGGAGCAAATTCCATCTTGGGCTTATTGAATAGTGAAAAACTTTAATGCATGAATGAAGCTGCTTTCAGCTTTTAACTTTCCCAGTAGTGAAGCATATAAAGCCTTCATGCCATATAACAACCTTGTGCCCTCCAGATGTCACTGGCCATTGGGATGATGGGAGCGGCTACAACACATCCGTTGGGAACAGGTTTGGGGAAGGCTCCCATAGAACATAGTTAAGATATACACACATGGGGGGATTTATGACTTGGACACCATTTGTACTAATGAAAATAATCTTTACTCAACACTTGTTGACTTCTCTTACTTTCACAATTGAAGCATTGCTCTATCATAACTAAATCAGAATGTAAGCCTGCAGGAAGGAACTGTCTTGTTTTTACTGATTGTATGTATGTGAAACACTCCAGGATATCTTTTGACGGAGGAGCAAATAAATAATCACAGAATCATAGAAGAGCAGAGTTGGAACGGGCCTATAAGGCCATCGAGTCCAACCCCCTGCTCAAAGCAGGAATCCCCCTAAAAGCATAACTGACAGATGGCTGTCCAGCTGCCTCTTGAATGCCTCTAGTGTGGAGAGCCTACGACCTCCCTCGGTAATTGGTTCTATTGTCATACTGCTCTAACAATCAGGAAGTAGCCATGGCATGTAAATGGAACGCTCCATTTATTTTTTTTTATTTTTTTCAATTCCCCAAATACAACGACATACAAACAAAAATGCATCAAATTTAAGTCTAGTTACTAGTAGAGAGTAGTACATTTAACATTCCCCTCCCCCCTCACTTTACATTGGAAGCTTTCTTTACATTTCTTAACAACAAATTGTATTTACAGTGCAATCCTGTATGCATCTACTCAGAAGTAAACCCAAAGGAATTCAGTATAACTTACTCCCAGATAAGTGGTATAGGATTGCAACTTTAGGGCATAATCCTAAACATATTTACACAGAAGGAAGTCCTACAACTCTGAGCTTTTTAAATATTGATAGGATTGCACCCTTAATCTCTTTCCCATAATCTGAGGAAAGGCTTTCACAAATATTGCTGCATATGTCCCTGGTTTGTACATGAAATAAAATCACAACGTATTTTATGAAAATCAGATATTTTGAATTTGCCGTTAGCTAACTTCAGTTGATATGTCAATTTTTCTGCCATGGTTATTTTGCCAAAGCTCCATGTACCAAGAATTCAAACTTAAAAGTTCTGCAGTTTCCCTGTTTTTAGCTATTCCCCTGCAAGCTGCCATCAGCCTGAACACAATTCCTTAGATGTCACTTTTGCATTTTGTTCGTTCCATACTGCTAATAGAGACAATGCTGATGTAACATATCCTTTCATTTTCCAAAGCATAATATCTTGTATTCCCTGTAATCCTGTATTCTCTTCTGTTTAGTTTTTCTTTTTTAAAAAAAATCAAATGCACATCCAACTTCCAGACCTGTCAAAGTTCTACATTTTCCCTTGACCTGTGATACGCAAGCTTACAAGAAGACTTAAATTCCCTTATCTACTAAAGAGCCTATCAATTCACTATAGCAATTGAGGAAGATACAGATTTTGGCTCTGTTGCAGAGCATCAGGCATGATTTATCAGTTGTTACTTGTAATAAGAGACCAGGAATAAGGAAATTTAAAAATGGCTAGATTCACTACAGCTGCTTCCTTATAAGTCCAAAGAACTAGGGAAAAAAAGTCCCTTACCAGAAACCAGAATCTAGTGCAGCTTTCACCAACCTGGTGCCCTCCAGATATTTTAGATAGGAACATAGGAAGTTGCCTAATACTGAGTCAGACCATTAGTCCATCTAAATCTTGTATCATCAACACTGACTGCCAGCAGCTATTCAGGGTTTCAGGCAAAAGATTTTTTCAGCTCTACCTGGAGATGCCAGGGATTAAATCTGGAACCTTCTGAATGCAAAACATGTGCTCTATCACTGACCTCTGGCCCCTCTTCCACTGGGAGACTTCAACTCCCATCAACCCCAGGCAGCATCGCCAATGGCCATAAATCCTGGGAGTTGAAATCCAAAATATCTGACGGGCACCAGGTTGGAGAAGGCTGATTTAATGCATCACTATGCTCTTTGACTCAGCTTGTCTGTTGTTAGACATCATTCATTCATGCTTTTTCTGAAGTGGTACAATCTTGTGGGCTGTGTTAGCTCAGAATGCATGTAGCAGAATGCCAAACCTTTCCATATTAAAATACCCTCCACACGAAAACCTAAAATGTCACAGAGAATGGTTCCAGCCCATCCGTCTCTTTGACTTGTTAGCTTTTCAGTACTTTTACTGCTTGTTAGTTAGCAACACCATATGTTTTCTGAGGCAGTTCCATCCTGTGAGAGTACTGTACCTCATCACATCTGAAGTAGCCCCAATTCCTATCCTTGTAATGATGGTTTATAAGCATGAATAGGGCTATGACCATATAGTAACTTAGACTGATTGATTGATGAAGCAGAGCAAGATTACAGAATTTGCTGAGGTAGAGATCGTGATCACTTGTGCTAGTGCAGGCAACCCTGTTTTTAACACACAAATAATTGTAGCCCTGTTGAGCGGCATCAAAGGTTGGGCAGGGAGACAAAGAATCACAATAATGTGAAAAATAGAACATTGAGAGAGCAATCCTGTATTGCTCTCTCAAAGACAGTGTCTGAGGTGCTATAGACAGCTGCTGATCTCTGCCTCCGTGCCCACAGAGCTAGGAATACAGAAGAGGAGATCCGATACCTCCCACACACACCTCTCCCAGCTGCTGCAGAATACTAAGGAAGGGAAAAAGCAACTCACAAATAGAGATGCCAGAGAAATCCATATGGGGGGTGGAAACTTGCTCTGCAGTGTTTCTGGCCAACTTGCAAATTTTCCAGGAAGTCTGTGCATTTTTGGGGGGGGGAAGGTTCTGCAATTTGCAGCCAAGTTTGCACAAATTTGACCATAATTTCCACAAATTACTTAGAAATTTGCGCAAATTGCAAAACCTTCCAAAAAGGTGCAAAAAAGTGCAAATACATATCCAGTGTTCAGGGAACAACCCGCAGCTTGGCTCACAGGCACAAAGTGAGTTGTACATGCTGCGGAACTCCATTGAGCCAAAAAAGAATTGGATTTCCCTGCGACAGACATCCCTACTCACAAATAATCCTATGCTTTGCTTCTATGCTTTCAGTTCCTCCTATGTGACCTGGTTGGAGAGCCTCATCTTTTCCAAATGAATGCAAACCCTAAACTTAGCAAATAATCTTGCACGCCGCCTTGGGAGGACTTCCACTATAAATCTTTTAATTAAATAACTAACCATTCTGAAGAAAAGTATAATACCATCAAGTGCTCTCTCACATTAAAACTTCAGAAGAAGAAAACAGGGGCACAGGGAGTGCATCACATAGGAGGCTGTAAAAACAACAACAGTATCCTCCTCAAACTTTATCAAAATACTGAAGACGGTCACATAGTTTAGTTTAATAAAATGGAAAAATACAAATAAAATGGTTGTGATAAGATTCCGAGATATTCTCCAGGTTTCATACAAACAGACACAGCTTCTTATTAAAAGAAACATAAGCAGTAGATTTCCTGATGAAAGCATAATTGTGGACCAGAGGCTCTAACTACAGGCAGGGATTTTAATAGCAACCACAAAAACCATCACCAGGGTTCCCTGGGAGGCTGATGGCCCTTCCTCCAAACTTTTCACTCACAATATTACTTGTTGCAAGTACTATACTACCACCACCACCACAAAAAAATACCACCACCACAAAAAATACTTGTAATGTACTATCTAGAAATTAGATTAAGACTTCATAGTCACCTTGAAAGAGAAAACTAGGCAAATAAATATTAGAAGTATATAAAAACAATGGCTTGGATCCTAAGGTAAGTTAACTTAAGGAAGTTCACAGACGGAGAGTTTTCCACCCCCTCCTTACCCCTTCAGCCACTTGCACCTCCTTAAGGGATTTTCCTTCCATGAATTTCCTTAAATTAATCTACTGTATGATCCAAGCCAATGTTTGCCAGGGGAAAAGTGCAGCAACACACAATAATCCTAAATGCCCACCACACTGGCAAAAATACGTTCTTGGAGACTAGATCTCCTAATTGTGCTTTTGACACCATGCAAACTTCCATCAATAGAAGAGGAAAGCATCTCTAATCCCATCACTTACATCATTATTCAAAAATAAGATGCTCACAGCAGCTGGAAAGGCTAAACAACGGTATGACTTGTTTAAGAAATGTAAACAGAATTTATATTTTGCTTATTCGTGTTTACCTGATTATCTCACACTTGTGTAACTGCTGGATTCACTGATTAAGGGAAGCTAATTTTGTTTCTGCATCGGAAGGAAACAAGAGGGAATTGAAAGCTTAACAGACCCAGAATCATTTTTCAACTCTGCTTCTCGCCTTTATATCTTGTGAGAAAAGGGCCCCAAAACTGTCAGCTCTTGCCCTTCACAAAGAAGGACTGCTACATTGGATTGCTACACTCTCATCATGGGAATATCTCTCTAAGAGCTGAGATCCAGGAGTCTGCATACTGGGAGATTTGTTCATTAGAAAAAAATGTGGTAAGCACATGAAGTGCAGAGGAATTTACCTTCCAGGAGAAAGGTTGTGGACATCACAAGAAAGCTGATAGCCTGCTAGAGCCTGCTGGAGAGCAGTAAATGGTCATGGTACCTATGGATATTAATCACATTAAGATATATAGTTATGAGGTCCTAGTAGGTCAATTTACAGCACAATCCTATGAATGTCTTCTCAGAAATACATCCTATGGAGCTCAATGGAATTTACTCCCATGCAAGGCTGGATATTGTTGCAGCCTCGGATTGTAAATCAGGACTAGCCTGAGCTCTCGTTACATTTGTATTGTTAATTAAACCCCCACGGTGGGCATGCAAATCATACCATGGGGTAGACATGCTTCCCTTCCTAGTTCCTGCAACTACAGTGAAGTGCAGTGATTTTGTAAATGTACATTAAGTTGCCACACGGATACATTTCCCTGAAGCTGTGACGGATTTAAAATTTACATGAGGACGTTAAACAAACTTGCATAAGGATGTAAATCAAAGAAGACCATTCTCCACGTGCCTCCCTCAGAGGTGCCTTATATTATTTCTTAGGCAGGACCAACTTATGAACAAGTGTCCATACCCCCCAAAAAGGGGGGGGGAGTCCATATATTTTAATACAGAGCATCAGAATGAATACTTAGGAACAAGGGGGTGAGAACACACTTCCCTCCTTTCTTGACTCAAACAAGAAATTCTTCCCAATACATATCCTGCGGTCAAGTCACACTGTTTCTCCAAAAAGGATTTTTTTTTTGAGAAAGACTTTGCACTTACCTTCTCCGCTAACCTTCCCCAACGTGGTCTACACTCTGTCCCCCTTCCTGCCATTGTGATTTCAAAGTGTTTCATGAACTCTGAACAGAATCTGCACAACCGAGAAAATTTTCTTATGCATGTCACTGTCAAAACCACACAGCCAGGTTTTAAAAAGCACAGGAATTTACTTAATGCCTGGTGTGGCCACACCCTCTCTTGCCCCAAGGAAAAGGAAATCATTGATAGCTTCTCTGTGTTAGTTTACTAAGAAAGTGGAAACAAAAAGCATCTTAGATCCAGCTTTACTACTGCATAGGGTTTGAATAATATCTAGCAGCACTGACTAATCTCCATTATGGAATCCACTACAATCTGGACTAAGCAAAATCCCTGAATGGTGCCACAAAGAGCTTCTAAGAGGGTTTGTTTTTTAAATGTGGGATGAAGAAAATGAGCACCTTTTTCTCACCCATTCTGTGTTTTTGTGTACATGCATGAGCATGCACAAGCACTCTGTCCGTATGTGTGGTTGAAAATAAAGCAACTTCCCAGGGGGGAAAATCCTTTGCAAAAGTCTCTCTCATAGAGCTTGTCAGAGGAAACATCTGTTGTCCCCTGTGGAGGCTGAAAGACTAGGGAGGCAGTGATGAATTCAGCCAAAAACTACAACGACAACAACAACAACACCCCACCCCGTGTCAGAATATGTAGAATGAGCAATGAACTCTCGATGCTTGGAACTCAAAGCTATAAGGGGTTAAATAGTTTTCGAAGCCAACGGCCTATGAAAATGGAAACATCACAAAATGGACTAATGGCTCTTGTAAGAGAAAACATCTGTTCATGCTATAAGGTCAACAGGAAATGAACACTATTTACTTTGTCCTTATTGGTTAAGTCTATGCTCCTTGAAAGAGAACCACACATGTCTTAACTTAGTGTTAATGAAACTTATGAAAACCTTCCAATTGCCTTTCAAGTAGCCATCCACCTAACAATAACATGCTGTTTTATGATATTCTGTGTAGTAACTCTTAGCCATAGATACTTTAACTGTAAAACAAGCTTCCCTAACCTGGTGCCATCCAGATGTGTTGGACTACAACTTCCAGCATTCCCCAGCCAGCATGGAAGTTGTAGTCCAACGCATCTGGAGGGCATCAGGTTGGAGCAGGCTGCCATAGATGAAGCTTGTCTATGCTCCTCTGCTCATACCTTCCTCAATTCACTGAATTGCACATTCTTAACTGTGCCCATTTTGTTTATTACAAATGATCTTCTAAATATATTGCCGCATTTCTAGCTTATCTCAAAGCCTACCAAAAGACAAGGCCCTGCCATTTTCCACACTTTCATGCGGCAGTTTAAGAGTATTTTTTTACTGAAGGGAGCTCTGTGTATGTGTGTGGGACGGAATGTTGCTAACCTCCCTCCCCAAAGCCAACTCAGAGGCAAAAAATAAGAATATTTTGTCTAGAAAATATGTGGAGGTATGTACACAGCAAAGATTAAAACACTATCCACTTAATTTGCTGACAAAAGTGCAACTTTGAGGAGCAGGATATCTTTTTTCCAATTGCCTGTCAAAGATTTTCAGCACACTGTCGATATTCCCCTGATAGTTCTTCAGAAGAGCCCTGGCACTGCTTGGGGGTTGAGAGGGGGAGTTGGTCTTTTTTATTATTATTACTAGTTTAACAAAATTAACAACTGTGGAATGTATGTGGCTTTGGGCCCGATCACATTTCCTGTGACCCAAGAGATCTCCCACAGGAAACCATGATACAAAACTACAAGTATGAATCCAGATTTGTTTTTATAAACAGGAGATAGCAATAACTTTCCTCCTAGCAATTCTATATATATATATATATATATATATGAATTTATTTTTAAACAATTTATGTTCAATAACTATTCCCAATTTTAATAATTGATTTAACTTGAATGAATGCATTCAGTTATATAAATAAAGATATGACTCAGTCTAGTAAATATATTGGGAAATGTTACTTTCTTTGCCCTCTTAAAAGTAGAAAAGAAAATCTGGAGGCTGAATCTAGATGACCCATGTCTAAAAGCATGAAGTTGAACAATGGACTTGCTTTGCAAACAGAAGATACCAAGTTTAATCTCTGGCATCTCCAGACAGCAAGTGGCATGAAGAACTCTGCCCGAGATCCTGGAGAGTCACTACCAGTCAGAGGAAATGATTTTGGGCTAAAAGGGCAAATAGACTGACTTGGGATAAGGCAGATTCCAGTGATTTCTTGTTTATTATTATTATCATCATCATCATCATCATCATCATCATCATCTACATTTCTATACTGCCCAATCGCTGAAGATTTCTGGGCAGTTCACAACAATTAAAACCATAAAATACCACACGATAAAATAAAAGTAAAATAAAATATTATTTATAAAATAATAACCAAAAATAGAAAATAAGGTCTTCTCCTGGCACTGAAAAGACAACATAAGATGCCAGTCAAGTCTTTCTGGAAAGCTAATTCCACAACTGGGGTGCCACAACAGAAAAGGTCCTTTTCTTAGTTCTTAGTCACATGACTTCCTTTGGAGGGGGCTCCTGGAGAATGACCGTTGAAGATCATCTTAGGGTTCAGGTAGGTGTTTACAGGAAGAGATGCTCCTACAGGTAACATGGGCCCAAGCTGCTGTTTAGGGCTTTGAATGTTAATACCAGCACTTTGAGTCAGGCCTGAAAATGGATTGGCAGCCAGTGCAGATGGAAAAGTACTGGTATAATATAATCATTCTGGCTAGTTCCCGTTAACAAAGTTGCTGCCCTATATTGGAAGGTTGTCAAAGTCAGCCTCCAGACAAGAGGTTATCAGAGCATGGATAACTACAGCTAGGCTATCTCTGTCCAGATAAGGACACACTTGGTATATCAGCCTAACCTGATAAAAGGCATTCTGTGCTACTGAGTCCACCTGTACCTCTGGTGACAATGCTGAATCTGATCCTTTAGGGGTAGTGCAATTCCCTCTAGAAGAAGTTAAACGTCACTTAGCAGGCAGACAAAGTACCCACTAACCATGTACCTCCATCTTGCCTGGATTTAATCTCAGTTTATTGGCCCTCTTCCAAGTCCATTTTCACATCCAGACACTGGTTCAGAGTGCCCACTGCCTCACTTAGATTTGATGAAAAGGAAAGATAGAGCTGGGTGTCATCTGCATGTTGGTGACGCCTCAGTCCATATCTCCAGATAACCTCTCTGAAATAGTAGCAGAACCACTGCAATGCAGTGCCCCCAACTGCTGGCCCAGATAGCCTGTCCCAAAGGATACCGTGGTTGACGGTATCGAAAGCCACTGAGAGGTCCAAGAGAATCAACAGGATCACACTTCCCTGATTTTCTCCCGGTAAAGGTCATCACACAGGGCAACCAAGGCAGTTCCCATTCCAAAATCAAGCCTTAATACCAATTGAAATTGATCTAGATAATCAGTTTCATTCAAGAGTTGGCCAATAACCACCTGCTGAAGCACGTTGTCAAGGAAGGGGATATTAGCAACTGGGCTATAGTTAACATCTTCTGGTTTCATGTTAAACTTTTACAGGAGTGGCCTAATAACTGCCTTCTTTAAAGTGGTCAGCATCTCTCCTTCTCTCAAGGAGGAGTTAACAACTTTCTGGACTAGCCAAACATTCCCTCCATATTAGCCATGATGGGCAAGGGTCAAGCATACAGGTAGTTGATTGGAGCAGTCCACGCACCCTGTTCGCATCCTCAAGTTTCAACAAGTGAAACTTATCAAATAAAACTGAACCAGATGGTGCTCTGGAAACTTCTACTAATGGAACTCCATTAAACTGTCATGTCCAGGTTGTGACGAATGCGAGCAATTTTATATTCAATGCATCGTGCAAACTCATCATAGCATGCTAGCAAGGTTTCCACCATCTCTTTCCTTGGCCCAGATTGCCAACTTCACTGCCACGAAATAGGCTTAATAATGAGCTCTAACCTGCATTTGGTCAGACCTGGCATGAGTCTTCCTCCACCCGATTCTATCTTCCCTCTTGCTTCATTGCCCTCAGCTCAGGTGTATATGAAGGACCTGCCCGGACTCTAAGAGGGAGAGGCTGCTTGAGATATTCTACTCAAATAACATCAATAGTCTGCTGACCAGCAGTGACGTGTGGTGGAATATTTTCCACAGAACGATTTCCAATGCTTTATTTTCCTGCAGAAAATTCTCCATTTCATGGATGCCAATTGCAAACACAATTATTAGGCAAACTTGGCAGTTTCTAACTTTTAATAAATATTTTAGGTGATTTTTTCCTAAATCAGCTACAGAGAATATATCATTTAAATGATGTATGTCTCAGTGTGAAATAGAAGTTATAGGTAACGACACTGAAACTGAAGGTGCCTCAAGAACCTCAGCAGTTCAACGCTGCTGAAATACCTGAGTGGTTGTCATAATATCATGCACAGTTCTTTGATTGCTAAAATTTATTACTATGACAACAGTACTTTTGTTGTTGTTTTCTTACATTTAAGAGAAGTACATGGTATTATCTTTACATTTTTGCAAGTATCCCCAAAAAGGTCTCCATAATATAACATTTAAAACACCTGTGCACTTTAAATTTTCCTCTCAAATATTTCAGGTCCAATACTTGTGGTCTATTGAAGAAACAACAACAACAACAACAACAACGGGTACTTTTGAAAAGGTTCGTTTACTGAATAATTGTAAAATAAATATGGTACACTTGATGGCTCTCTAAGTCAACAGAAAATTTTCTAATGCAAACTGAAATTTTCGCAATTTAACTTTTTCCAGAAAAACTACATCACTGCTGACTAGCGTCAGGAAAGCATTATCCGCATGGATATTCAGCAATGGCAGAAGTGGAAATCTTTTCCCATCACTTGCTTTCTTCCTTGCACTAGGGCAGCAATTGCTACCAGAACCGCAGTGAGCACAAGAGGTACAAAGGTAAAGATGCTACACCCAAAGACATTTGGGAGAAGGGGATAGAAAGTAAGGTAGCCCATACAGGCCACAGACTCTAAATTTCAAACAATGCACACCCTTACTCGGAGGTTCGGGTTTGCATAAGCAGACTGTATGTTAAATGGTGGGTTGATGGACTTTAACAAAAGGGAAGAGGGGCAAAGCCCTGACCTACTTCCCTAGCACACAATGCAACATTAGCATTTAAAACAAACAAAAGACTTCTGCGTCTTCATGCAAGTACAGTTATCAAGTTTAAATGTAGAGAGGAGAGAACAAAGTGGCAGAAGAGAAAGGTCTTGAAAGATCTGTACTATGAGATGTCCGGCAGAAGTTCGTGGTGTCAAGTTATCACAGTTTTTTCCTCTATTTTTCTATCCCCTTAGGTATTACATGAATCTGCACAGCACATTTTGTTGGCGGCGCTCCTCGACTCCAAAGATAGATAGCCATATGCACATTTTGAAAGGAGTACAATTAATCCCCAGTGTTTCGCCTTAAAACAAAATATATCAACATTAGTAGATCTGCCATTCATTTAGTATCTTCTTAAAAATGTGTGCACATACAAAGTTTATATCTGCCAGGGGACAGGGAGGAGATGCAAGTTTGTCTCACCGTAAATATTCATTATGCACAAGACCTACCAAATTAGATGTAAAAGTCTAATACCTAAATGCTTGCTTATCAGCCTGCATCGCAATTTATTACATTTGAGGAGGAGGGAGAGTGGTAGCCTAAAAACTATGCTTTTCAACTGCAGTGCTATACATATGTTGAAATATGAGCAACAACCGTGCTTGACATGCAATTAGACTAGCATGTGGATCTTATTGCTCCTAAAGGCTATTATTTGATTTCCTGCTCTGAAGCGAGTGGTGAAAAGATTCCAAGTCTAAATGCAGAGGAATTAGATCATTCTTTGGGGTGGTCGCATCATGGGTTGGAAACCAGATGGGAGAGTTTTAAAAGCCCTTTGTAACTGAACCAACTCACCAAGTTGCTTGGAAACATACAGATGTAGTTGTTGCTCTGGGGCAACATTTGGCCTAGTTTTTACTGTATCTGACAATACTCGTAGACACTGCCATCAACAGAAATAAGTCATCTTTTGGGCGGTGACTGTTTCCCATAGTGAGAGCATGAACTTTTATGGCAGAAAGGCAGAGCCAAACTCTTAACTTTACATGTACCGGCTTTGAGCATCCACTCCTTATGCAAAGGACTAATAAAAATACTGCATATTAACTTTAAAGGAGTGGTAATGATGATGGTGGGAATATTAGTATATGGACAAATTGAAACTCTCCCAGAATGGCAGGCTGCCCTCCCCCTCCTCCTGTCTGGTCCCAACAGCACTTTACTAATAGGCCAAGTGACACATCTGTTAAAATAAGCAGAAAATCCATGCAAGCTAGAATAAGCATTAAAAAGTCTATATGGAGTCTTATTTTGTCCAGTGTGATATTATTGAACTGGAAATAGAGATGTAAAATTTCAGGAGATTATCAAGACGGGGGGGGGGGGGGAGTGGGGGAATTCATGGGGGGGGGACAACATTTGTGGGGAAAATTGAAAATATGCAATACTTTTCTTTCTTTTTTAAGCACCACTTATAGATGTAAGTCACTTTGTTACTTTAGGAACATAAAATGTATTAGATATAAATGTGTTTGCTCATAAAATTACTATTAAAACTAAAAGCAAACACAGTTAGCAAATTCATAATTACTGTCTGAACAAGGCATACTTTTAATTAAAATTAATATATCAAACATTTTTATTTATTTAATTTAAATCCCACCAATCTACGAAAAAAGAGATGCTCACAGGATAATTTTGTGACCAAACCAAATTATATATAATACATAGGTTTCTATTTTATGGCTGATGAGAAGAAACTCCAGCAAGCAGTCCCTGAAAAATCTGAATCAACCTAGATGCCGGAAGAAGCAGGAAGTTCTGGAGGCAAAAGAAGACTAGTATTCAGCATCTGCTCCTGTTCACAAGGAATTGGTTGGGGTGGAGTCATGGCAGATGTAAAAAATGGAGATGGGGTGGTCTTTTTGTTGATCCTATGCCTCCACATTGGCTGCCCCCTCAAAGTCAGCATCTGTTCAGAACACTACTACTCAAAATGTTTTGTTTTGGAGTAGTGCAAGCCCTGCATGGTGGCTGCTATGGTGTGATTCCTTTTGCCAGTGGGGTGGCAGGAACAGGAGGAAGGCTGGAATAGGAGGAAGAGCTGCCACAGCCACAACATCAGCCATCCAGCCCTGGCAGCAGTTGCAGCAGGGTGAGTGATGGGTCCTTTTGACCCTCTGGGCCCTTGGCCCCTGCCTGCCCCTGCCGAGCCCTGGCACCAAGCTGGGTGGAAGTTAGGAATTTTATTAAAAATTGTGGCAGTGAAAGAAAAGAAATAGCTGGGATAACTCAAGCAAAACCTGAATTGTCAAAAATGCATAGTATTTTCTTTACATACTACAATATAGTAACTCTCATCACATGTTTGGATACGGAGCCTGTTTTACAGCATCCCCAAATGTATATCAATAAAAAGATGCATTAAATCAATAATTTTAATAAGGAATGGATGAAACAGATATACTGGGTATCTTACAGGGAGAATTACCAAAATAGAAAATTAAAACCCAGATAAGGCCAGGCAGCAATATACAAACACCTTGTCTTAGGGCACAATCCTATGCCTGTTTAGACACACAAAAAAGCAGCTGGCTGGGTAATGCTGGGAGTTGTAGGGGTTTTTTCCCTGTCTAAACATACATAAGATTGTGCCCTTAAAGGTTTTTTTAAATTATTCTAAAAGAAAGCAATCCTAAACCTAAAATTGTTTGATTTTCCAAAAAACACTTCTGTTTCCCTTCCTCCAATCGCCACCGCCAAGACACACAGAAGTCCCTAAGAAAGACGGTGCAAAATAATCATTTGGGTTTTCATTTTTCTAACTGGATCTAAGTATAAAATCAAATAATTGGGGGAATAAAGAAGTAAATATTTTTTTGGGTGTCTGAAACTCCCACTTTCTGCATTTCCACTATAGTAATTAAACGTAAAAAAATTTATATAGCAAATGTGAACAGTGGGAAGGAAAAATAATGTGCAGTAATCAAGAACTGAGGTTTTTGCAGGATCCAATGTGATTTATTTTAAGGAGAAGGCAAGCCTGCAATATGGTTTAACTAGCTGATTACACTCTGAACGAAATCAGCTCTGAATAAAACCTTAAAAGCTGCATTTCACTGTACTGTGCGTTCTACTTCATAGTTCTGCAATCTTAATAATAAATATTAGGCTATTCCCACCTTTGTATAGAAAACCAAGGGTATTTTTTTAGCACTCTAGCTCTCCTATTGAAGTTAAAATTAATTGCCACATAAAACTGCTGATTCCTACCAAATGAAGCTCTACAATGTATCAACCTAGGGACAGAACAAATCCAGGAATGGCTTAAATATTTCACCTGAATTATTGCTGCATTTTGTTACACTGGCAGTTTTATGGATATTGTAGGTTTTATAAATTCCTCCAAGTATTGAGACTTTCTAAATAAACAAAGGCTTTAAATAAAAAGAGCAACCTACTATTTACACACAGAATGAGGGAGCACCTACTCAATTTATTGCATTTCAGCTCTGTGCACCTGACCTCTGAGGAGCTTAGTGTAACGTTTCAGCTTCATGACTAGTCTGTGAAGCAGACAAAAGGTAAAAGAAAGAGGCTGAAATACTATACCCAGTGTCATGCAAATAAGCCCACTGAACTCAATTGGACATACTTTTGAGTAGGCATGGGACAGTATCCAATGGTGGTGCTGTGCAATGTCATTAGCACTAGCACTCTGCCACCTTTGAATACTGCCCATGTATAGGATTGCTTTGTTAATCATTGTCTGTTAGATGTATTTCATTATGTTGCAAACACTTAAAATGGAGTGGTGTGTAAGCTACGGTCCTTCACCAATGCAGAAAAACGACAGAATGCAGTATTGCAACAGAATTTAAATTCATGAGAATCTCAGCATTAAAGATCATAGCCCTTATGGCAAAAGAATGGGCAATGCCTGCTGAAATTTCCAAAACCAGAGGGTTGCTGCAGATTTTCTGCAGATGCGGCGGGGGAGGGGGGGACGGACTTCAGTGCACTCAATAGTTCCTTTACCCTTCCTAAGATGAATAGAGTAAGTTATGCAAACTAGTAAAATGGCAAATATATATCATACAAACATACTTAGTTTGGATAATGTATATGGGCCAGAGAATTGTCTCTCAAGACAGAATGTGGGTTACCTGGACACAGAATTTGGATTCCCCCGCCTCAAGCACCAAATACACATACAGTTCCAACTAGGGCTATTAACACTGGAAAGGAGGGGATGCCTTAGGGCAGGAGTGCACAACTTTTTCAGTCCCAGCGACCACATGGGGAGTTTGCAGACACACACACACACACACACGCACACACACACTTTTTACTCACTCTCATCCCAGCAGCAACAGATCTTGAAGCAACATCATAAAGTTAATGAAGTCCACTACTAGCTGAATACAATCACTGAAGAAAGAGGAAAAAGACTTTAAGGGCAGGCTGTATGGTTCCTGCCATGGACAGAGCAGGAGCCTCATTCCCACAACATCTCAGGAAGTTGGCAGGAACATTCGAACTTGGGACCAGGATACCTAGCAGACCACCTTCCCTTATATACACTCAGGCGACATTTACGATCATCAGAGGAGGCCCTGCATGTCATTCCGAGACAAAGAGAATGTCGTCATGAAGAACCTCGACAGCGGGCCTTCTCTGTAGCAGCACCCACCCTCTGGAAAACCCTCCGTCGCACGGTTCAGGAGGCGGAAAATGTAGTATCTTTTAAATGCCTTTTAGACAAGCGTTCCCTGGACTGTAACTTATTTGGTTTTATGTGACTTTTAAAGGTTTAATCTGGATTGTTATTATATCATGGTTTTAGTTGTAAACTGCCCAGAGAGCCTAGGCTGCTGGGCAGTATAAATAAATAAATAAATAAATACTGCTTCCTGGGATACTCTAGAAAGAGGTTCTTGCTCTATAGCAGGAACCACAGAACCAGTACCCGCACTCACCTATATTTCAGCAGCGGTACTGAACTTATTTTTTCAGATAGCGATAAGACCATGACAAACCTACTGACCTCAAGAGAGTCGTGAAGACTGTTCTTTTCCAGCAGGCCTATCCGGATGAATTTTAAATGTTTTAATGATGTGTTTCTCGTTTTAATTTTTTAACTTTGTCATGCTTGTATGTGTATTGTGTTCCCCGCCTCGATCCGTAGGGAGAGGCGGGTTATAAATAATAATAATAATTATTATTATTATTATTATTACATGAAACAGAAATTCTATGAACACGACGGAAAGGGATCCAAGTTGTTAACAAACAGAGTCAAGAAAACCAGAACCAAAAGGAGAATAATAGCTTTAAGAACAGGGAAGGAAGAAATGACACATAATTTAAAGGAAATGGGTGACATATTTGCTAATTATTTTGAAGAACTACATAAAAATAAAAAATAGATGGCACATTAATAGAGAAGTATCAGAGAGAAGCTAAAATCCCAGCCATTTCAGTTGATCAAAAAGCTCATTTGGAACAACCAATTGCTGATGACGAAATTAAAGAAGTAATCAAAAATCTTAAATCCCATAAAGCTCCTGGGCCTGACTGATACACAGGAGAATATTTCAATATATATAAGGACTTATTGATTCCACATTTAAAAAATATTATTTAATACTATTCTGAATGGAGCCTCCCTACCCAGTACTTGGTCACAATCTAGAATAATACTAATACTTAAACCTAACAAGGACCCAACCAATCCCGACTCCTATAGACATATATCTCTTCTTCTTAATGTAGACTACAAGGTATTTACTTCAATATAGGCTAATTGACTAAAAACAGTGCTAGGATCTGTAATGCATCCAGATCAATTTGTTTTTTTACCAAAAAGTTACATAGCAGATCCAATCCGTAGAATATATAGTATAGTCAAATTTTGCAAGAAATTTAAAAAATCTTTAGCCATTATGGCAATAGACCTATTTAAAGCTTTTGATAGCGTAAATTTAGACTTTCTTTTGGAATCCACGAAAAATTTTAAATTTGGCCAAAAATTATTTCATGTTCTAAACCCGATCTATGCAAAAACCACAGCTACAATTAGATTTAACAATTGGGAAACTCGTAAGATTGATATTCATGCTGGAACAAAACAGGGCTGCCCATTCTCCCCGTTACTCTTTACATTAGTTATCAAATTTCTAGCAGACAAATTGAGAAGTAATGCTTAAATTAAAGGAATTCAAATTAATGCTCAAACTCATTTAATCAGTTCATATGCAGCTGATAAAATTTTAGTAACAGAACACCCTAAAGAAGATACAATAGTCATAAAAAAAGAATTAGAGTCTGTCCAAAATGTATCTGGCCTTAAAGTATTTTTTTCTAAATCTGATTTATTATGTTATAACGTCAACCCCAACACACAATTGGCTACTTCTAAAATAATGGGCATTCCCATAGTTAACTCATCTTTTCGATATTTAGGAGTCCAAATTAGTAAAAACATTAACAAAACCTTTAATAATAATTATGGTAAAATTTGGAAGTAGGTAAAAATTGACCTAAAAAGATGGAATCGTTTAAACCCTTCATTACTAAGTAGAATATCAACAGTTAAAATGATGATAATTCCTTAATTCACTTATCTATTTTATGTTCTACCAGTAGAAGTCCCAATACAACATCTTAAGATCTGGCAAACCAAAACTGAAAAATTTATCTTTGAAAGTAAGAAGACTTGTACTCTAAAACTATTAAGATACAGGCCATTAGCTGAGGGGGGGATAGGGAGTTCCTAATCTAGAACTTTATTATGAACCTTATCAACTTAGACACCTCTTATCTTTTATGAATGGCTCACAAGAAAAGCAATGGGTAAAAATAGAAAGATCTTTATTTAAACAGTCAGATCCACAGATTATAGCCTTTATTAAAAAGATATCAGAAATGCCTTGAAAAATCCAAATACACTTTTGAAAGCACCATTAAAGTCATGGAAATATAGGAAGGACAGCCCCATGCCTAGAATTTCACCAATGATACCTCTTCACGGCCATCCCCAATTTCAAAGGAAGACAGACCCGTAAATTAAAAAAAAACATTAAAAGAGGCAAAAATATTTAGACTAGGAGATTATTACAAAAACGCACAACCTTTTCCACGAGATTTGTGGAGAGACAAACTAAGAAATTAAGATTAGCACATTTATAAGAAAACCAATAATATTACAACAGGGAACCAGAAATCGAACACAGTTTGAAACAATATTGATAAACATGCACGAAAAAGAAAAGGGACTGATATCGAGACTATATCATTATTAATCTCAAAAGATATGGGATCACACCAAAATCTACGTAAGATTTGGGAAACAGATTGGAATTTACAAATAGAAGCGCAATGGTTGCTATGTGGGATAAGTTTCCATATAAGGCCTCCTCAGCACGCTGTAAAAAGATATCCATAAAGTTAATACAAAGGTGGTATCTAACTCCAATACGGCTAGCCTGCATGGATAAGAGCTCATCACCACTCTGTTGGCGAAAGGGTTGGTTGGTTCATTTCAACACACGTGGTGGGAATGTGAAGGAGTTGCTAACTTCTGGAAACAGGTATTTTCTGAAATTTCTAATATAATTGGAGCAGAAGTTAATGCGACCCCGGAATTAACCCTTTTGCACATATTCAAAGTTACCAACGAACTTTTACTAAGAAAGACATTAATAGGATTTTTGCTGATAGCAGCCAAATTACTAATAGCTAGATGCTGGAAAAATGCAACAGGACTGACGATACAAAAATGGTACAATATAGTATGGGAGCTTGCATTATCAGAAAACTAACACAAAAAATAATATTGTCAAGGGGATAGAAAAAAAGGTAAACATTCACTGCTGATTGGTGGGACTTTATTAAATACAGAAATATGATGCAACAATACAAGTCCCAGTTGCCTTTCAAAACTTGTGGTTACAATGAATAGCGGAGGGGGGGGGAGGAAGTATATTGATAACAAATTGAACTTACCTGCATGAGCAAAGAAAAAGAAAAAGGTGTGTGAGTGTGTGTGTGTTTGTATTTCTGTATCTTTCTTGCTGAAGTTGAAAACATCATAATGAAATGTATTATATTATGTATGATTTGGTATACTTACCCATGAAGTTGTGTTAAAATTGTTTGTAAAGTTGTTTTAATATTGAAAATCGATAAAAAACAAATTAAAAAACACACAACTAGAAACACCCATAGAGTAGGCTAATTGAAATCAATGGGATTTAAGTTAGTCACTTGGGTCCTACTGTACTCTAAGTATACCTAAGTCTGGATCCAGCCCATTGCAAGAAGACATTTAATCAGTGAGATGAAAGCTTTGTCTGTGGTATCAGCTATGATGCTTCTTTCACTCATGCAATCCATCACTTACTAATGGAGTCAGATTACTTTCAAGTAGCATGGAGATTATCTATGTTATCTATTCAGAGGGTTCTACAAAAAGCCAAAAGTACAGAAATTGGACAAAACCACCACCATCATTGGTGGTCAGCTATTTCTTTGCTAGGCAGATTGCTGGTGAATAACAAAGAAGGGTGGCTGATGGGAATGAATTATTAGGAGATAGGAGATAGCTGAACATCTTTTGCATTTTAAAGTGTTTGAGATACCTTTTCAGCTGAGGGGAAAGGGCAGATGTAAAACTTGTGGGGGGTGGAGGGGTGGGAAGGCGGGCGAGAGAGAGGCTGCATTCGGATAACACATTAAGCAACAGGGGGGGGCACAATCGTCAGTTGTGTTGCTTATTGTGTTGCGTGGAGGGTAACACGCTGCTCACAAACTACTGACAGTATGCTATTCCGCCCAAATAAGCAACTGAGAGAAACTGGCTTGCAAGTTCTTTAGCTTGAAGCCAGTTGTTTAAAGTATTGTGTGAAGGGGTGAGTGTGTTAATAGCATGTGGCGAGTGGGTTAAAACACAAGCCCATAGAGGCAGGCGGCAAGAGCAACCAAAGCAGCAGCTGCCACTCTGCTACAACTGGTGCAACTTGCAGAGGCTGCTGGGATAGAACTGGGAGGACTAAGGGAGGAGGGAGGGTGGGGAGAGGGGCGGGGGCTGTGTCAGTCAAATGCTGGATTGACTATTAGTTCACTCAACGCCAGCGAGAATCTGAAATATGATGGGGGGCAGCAGAGCTACTCACTTACACGTTTGCCTGCATTTACTTGTATATGCATAAATAAAGTATTACTCCCCACCCAAACAAGAATTTGATCAACCATCCCCACTCAATCATGAAGAGAGGCATTTCAAGAATCTTAAGATCTGTTTTCATAGATACAAGAAGCAACTTGTAATTGTGTATGTGTGCTTGTGTGTGTGTTGGGGGAAGATTCCCTTGATTTTACACTGTTTTTGTAAAAAGCATGGTCTTAAAAACTGGTTTTTGGCTCACTATATCTTTCATGCCAGACATGAGGAAAATCTACTCCTTGACAATTGTAATAGGTATTTGATAAATACCCCATAAATTCTATTTGGAACTACCATTCAGGGTCCAGCCAACTGATAAGTCTTATCAATGTCTAAGGGCCAAAAAAGTTACTTTTGGACATAGTAGTTATCACAAAGCAATTTTATAATGGCAGTTTTACATTGTAAATACGTTGCTTGAGTAGGCTCTTTGGTATTTATCATGCCAAAGCAGATGGTAATATAGATGAAAACTGACCTTGTGGTAAATTTACCACATGCAAAACATGACAATCAGCCCTTCATCTTTTCAGAAGGCATCAAATCAGAGCAGCTTTGTATTTACTAAGGGGATGGCTAACTTAAGCATATTTTGTGATGTCTAAAAAGTGGCCTTTAAAATACTATAAATAAGCCTTCAAAATTACTTTGTGTATGACAGCAAAAATCTAGCAAGGAAAAAAACTTTCTTTTTCCTTTCTACCTTGCTTATACCATGCATTTATCATTACTATGCTCCATTTTGTTGTTTTGCCATAGTTCCTAATCAGCAAGTTGCTCAGTTTTCCCCCTGGTGGGTTGGTTTTCCAAAGTGGCAGAGAAGAGAAAAATAAATGCGCTGTTTAAGCAAGGCAATTGATATTTTTAAGCCCACAGAAATAGGAAGGGAATAGCAAGAAGGAAGGCTTCGCGTGAGGCATTCAAGGACCCTACCCAACAGTTTCTATTGTGAAAGCCCCTAGAAATTATTTTTATAGATTAGTTCCTGAAGGGACCCTGTGAAAACGGATTCAACTTTTGCATTAATCGGATGCCCTCCTGCCTTTCTTTCATCCAGGGATGTTTTTCAAAGGCTAAAGGATGGTAACTGGGTGACAGAGGCAGGGCAAATACAATACATCATTTTCCTTTGGGTGTCAAGATCTAACTAAAAGATTACACTTAACACTCTAAACCAGAACTTCCCAAATACAATAAACAGTTGTCCTACGGAGACAGCGGAAGCACAGTTCTAGGGATTCAGCAATTTAACTTGGCCATGAAGTACATAGAGAAGTGATCAAAAGGTACGCTACCATTTCGATGACAGCTTTTCAAGTTAGTTACATACTTTAAAAGGTCCGATATTGTGACTTAATCTACAGATGGCAAAACTGAATGGACTTGGGACACCTAATTCCAATCCCTTTTACCCAACCAAATAACTTTTGTTTCCCACCCAACCAGAGGATATGGTGGAAAATGCCTCAGGGGGCAGAATAGGCCTATGTTTGTAGAAATTCCTTTGTGCAAGTTCCCAGTGGAATTCTTTAGCCTGTCCTGAGAACACCCATAACAGAATCCTCTGATTGTAGACATGATGTGTGGAGCTCCCAACTTCATAAGTCAGGAACCAAGGCAAGGAATAAAACCAAGAAAACACAGTCCTTTAAACTCTAGCCCTATCAAATCAAGATCAGCATGGAGGCTTTGTCCAAAGCTTCCCATCCCTATTAAGCTGAAGAAGATGAGAGTTCAGAATGCTGAGAGAAACTCCCACAAATATCCCCAGAATTCCTACTACATCCCCAATACAGGGTAGGACAAGTGAAGTCTCACAATGACATGCACAGGTCTCAAAATAGAACTATCTCATAAGCGAGTGGTTCTTTCAAGATACAACAGCACACGAGAGACTTCCTCCAACTCTGCTCCTTCCTGTACGAATTTGGATCTCTTCCAATTTAGGTTCTGGACTGGTTTGGGGAGGAAACCAACCCAAATTGTCTTAGGGATAATTGACGATGGGAATTGGACAGCCAGAATGTGTCCCTGTTAGTTCTGTTGGACCTCTCAGCAGTATCCGTCTGGGACACTTAGATGATATGGGAATTTGGGGCACGTTTTGCAATGGCTGTGGTCATACTTAACTGAATATTCCCAGAATAGTCCCCTTGGCCTATGTGTTCCTCAGGGCTCTATTTTGTCTCTTATGCTTTTTAGTATCTATGTGAATCATCTGAGGAGATCATCCGAAGTTTTGAGCTTGGGCCTCATCATGATGATCACACCTTGCTCCATTTTGCTTGTTCAACTGATGCCAAGGGTTGCTTGGCTGCAGTGAGGAACTGGATATGGGTGAACAAACAGAGGTTCAATCCAGACAAGATAGAGTTCCTGTTGGTCAGTACACAAACACATGATTAGGGGTACAACGTGTTCTGCATGTGATAGCATTCCCTCTGAAGAGCCAGATATGCAATGCAGCATGGGGTGTTGCTCTTGGACCCAGTGCTGCTCCTGGGAAGCCAGTTGGCAGAGGTGGCCAGGAGTGCTCTTACCCAGATTAACTGGCTGCTGTGCCCCTTCCTGGGGAAGGGGAATTGAGCCACAGGGCTCCATGCCTTAATCACTTCCTGATTGGATTAATATAACATACTCTATGTTGGAATGCGTTGGTAAAATGTTGAACCTACAGCTAATACAAAACATGTAGTCACACCAACACCGGTCTTGGATCATTTGCACTGGCATTTACTTTGTTTCCAAGCTCAATTCAAACTGCTTGTTCTGATCTAGAAATCCCTAAATGGTTTGGTACCAGTATAGCTGAAATACCACCTCCTACTATATGAACTCAGTTATATATCCAACCACTTAAGAGATTAGATTGATGGGCACTCAAGACAGGATCTTTTCTGTAGCAGCACTCTGACCATGAAACTCCTTCCCTAGGAAGGTCAAATGCACACCCCTCTATATTATGATTTAGATGGGCAGTGAAGATGATATTGTTCTATCAAGCTTTTAATATAATTTTCTGATTGTACTGAGCTAAATGCTTCAGCTTGTTTTTATTTTATCGTCATGACTGCATTAGTTTTACTCTACTTATAGCTGCTTTTTATCTGAATTTTGTATACTGTATTTCACCGAATCTAAGACACCATCGATTCTAAGACGCACCTTAATTTTAGGGTCACTGTCAGGAAAAAAGCATTGCGTCAATTCTAAGACAAATCCCTTTTGCTGCCCCAGTCCTCGCCGCCAGTGCCACTGGCAGCGGCCTCCCCGGCCTGGAAACGTAGCATTACTACAAAGTAGGGGCAGGTAGTCCTCGACGCGCCCTCCCTGCGCCACAAGCCGCTTTGGAGTGCTGCACCCCGCCCAGTGTGGATCAAGCCTCGGAGGCTCCGCTCGCGCTCTCGCTGCCGCCGCCCTTTCATCCCAGCCGGTCCGCCAGTGGCGGCGAGAGCGTGAGCGGAGCCTCCGAGGCTTGATCCACACTGGGTGGGGTGCAGCACTCCGAAGCGGCTTGTGGCGCAGGGAGGGCGCATCGAGGATTACCTGCCCCTACTTTGTAGTAACGCTGCGTTTCCAGGCCGGGAAAGGCGCTGCCAGTGGTGCTGGCAGCGTGGACCGGGGTGGAGCGGTGCTGGCAGCGAGGATCGGGGCGGCGCTGGAGGCCAAGGAGGTCAGTGCCAACAGCACAGAGGCGAGTGGAGAAGGCTGAATCGCTTGGGGGGGGGACATGCAGAGCCCCTTTGTGAAGGCGCTGTGGGTGGGTGGGGGACTTCAACCCCATAGCAGCGCTGGAGAAATCTGGCGATTCTAAGACGCACTCCATTTTTACAGACGTAAATATGGGGGGGAAAGTGCGTCTTAGAATCGAGGAAATACATTATTATTTTAAGACCGCAGAGGGGCAATTTGCAAACAGCTCTAAATAAAGACTGGGAGTTCCAGTAACCCCTAGTCATATTTTTGTATAAGCAAGAGCCCTGGAACTGGCTTTTGTTTTCCACACCAAACACTTTAAATTTGTATGTGTCAATAAGCCCTAAAACAAATTTAGCAAATTCAGCTGGCTTTCTTAGCTATTTGAATGTATTTTACTAAACCTTTCCAACTGGATCACACAACATAATGCATCTTATTGTATTTCCGAATTTTTCATATGAACAAAACAATGTTCGGGATGTCGGGTACAGATCATTCTTGGATTATACAACCTTTCAGTCGTTTCCTACCTGTAGAATTCTATTAATAATTCTTACAAAGAACAGTTTGTAAAATTTAGAGCACAACAAGAGGTTTTAGTCTTAGCTGGCTCTCATCAGGTATTATATAAACACCCTGGAGCAAGCTAATAGTAACCTAGGTTTGTGGTCATTAATTTGACTATGCATCAATGCTCCCTTCCTACAGCTTAGTGATTTTAAAATGCAGTAAAAGAAATAAATCACCTTTGTTGTCTTGCTGCATATCCTGCATCAATTTTTAAACTGTGCATACAATTCATAAATCACCGTGCTGGGGTGGGAGCTGTATTAAAATGGTGAGAGGAAGGGAGAATACAGGAGAATTACAGGGGGGAAATGTAACAATGTAATCTTTCCCAAAGCTATGTGTTGCAGATCTTTAGAGGCCATTTAATACTTTGCTATGTTATGTCTCCATATGACTAAGAGGTAAAAAACAATGTAAGTAACTACACATCACATGGCAGCTTTCAACTGCATGTGGAAGTTCTAACAGCCCATGTATGATCCTGGGCAGGATCTACACGACTGCTTTCTAACAGTTTATAACAGTATTGACAACTGTTGGGGACCAGGACACATTCCATATACCATTTTCAAACCTCTTTCAAGGTGTTATATCTTGCTTGGTGTAGATCTGGCCCTGGTTAGGAAGTAGGCCCTGCACCGCCGTCCTCCCTACAACTATGCTGATGACACCCAACTATGTCTCTCCTTTCCATCCAAATCCAAAGAAGCTGTTCTAATTCTATCAAGATGTCTGATGTAGGAACAGACTGGATGAGGGCAAACAGATTGAAGTTTAACCCAGACAAGATAGAGGTGCTCCTGGTTAGTCAAAAGGCAGATCAGGGAATATGGATTCAACCTGTGCTGGATGGGGTTACACTCCACATAAAGACTCAGGCTCACTCAGCCTTGGACTTGGATGCCCAGGTTTGGACGGTGGTCAGCAATGTATTGGCCCAGCTGAGGCTAGTGTACCAATTGCTCTCATTCCTAGAGATGTCTGATTTGGCCATGATCATGCATTAATTAACTACATCCCATCTGAACTATGTCAACCAGCTCTATAGGAGGCTGCCTTCAAAAATTGTTTAGAAACTTCAGCTGGTCCAGAATGCTGCCGGCCAGAGTGTTGACCAGGACTGTTACAAGAGTACATGACTCCCTTGTTACAACAACTTCACTGGCTACCCGTCTATAAGGCTTGGGACTAGGCTACCTGAAAGACTGCCTTCTCCCATACGACCCTTACCAGATCTTAAGATACTCAGGAGAGGCCTTTCTTTCGAGACTGACACTTTCAGAGGTGTGTTTGGTGGTGACACAAAAGAGGGCCTTCTCAGTGGCCTCTCCCAAAGTGTGGAACGCCCTGCCAAGTTAGGCTAGGTTCACTCCCTCTCTGCTCTCCTCCTGCCAGCAAGCAAAATCCTTTATATTCAAGCAGGACTTTGACATGTAAGTGGTTCTAGTGTGTTGGATGTTGTTTTTATTCTGCAATTGTTGTGTTTTCAATTGTGTTTTAATGCATTTGTTTTCTTATTGTTTTAATCCAATTCATGATTGTAAGCCACATTGAGTGCCATTTTTCTTGGTAAAAAAGGGGGTTACAAATGACATGAAATGAAAATAAAAATAAATAAACTATCCTTAAATCAAAAGAAGGGACTTGGTAACACCTGACATATTGCATGGGCAAAGACTATAAGCAATCACCATGGCTACTAAGTGGCAAGTTTAAGTGGCTACCGCATGATTTACAGTCATCAATTTTTAGCCAAAGGAATCTTAAAATGAATATTTTGGTTGAAAATCAAATTCTTATCCTTTGGGGGTTGTTACATGAAATGTGGTCAAAGAGAGTCTCAATCAAACTCTGGTATTTACAGCATAAAACTCTCAGAGCATCTTCAACTATTCAGGAAAGCATTACTTTTATTGTAGGAGACGGGAAAAGGTGGAAAGTCATGAGTGCTTATCAATATTCAGCTTCTGCAGATTAAAGCAAAACCTTATTTATTCCCTCATATTCCTGCCTCTGACAAATGTAGTCACATCATCCTGATCGAACAAAACTCGAAAGACTCAGTCAATGAATGCTCTAACTCAACTTTTAAGTTAGCTTATGCTAAAAAGCAATTAAGTCTGATGCACAGTTCACACAATCCTGTTGAGATTCCACTTGTGGATGCTTCCCATCACAGATTGATGCAATAACATGCAGCATGCACCAGGTTGCTGGACTTCAGTTCAGGAGTACATGTAATCACACAGAAGGAATGTGCTATTCCCTCAACAAAAAATGTAGCATGTTAGTTGGCTCTTACATCACTGTATAATAAATGACATAACAAAACAGCTAATAGACAAACCTCAGGCTTTACAAACTATTCCACTCAGAACTGTTCACTCTCTGTCCCCCCACCCCACACACATACATATGAGCAGGAATCACCCTGGAGTTGTCAACTGAGTACCATCTGCCATGTTATTTTAGAACAGGAATCCTGACATTCTTTGCCAAATAAAGAAACACTTCTCTCCCCACTGCAACGGCCAGATATTCCATCCTCTGCTCAGCACGATTCCATCAATCTTGGTAAGGTCTAGGCCAGATAAGAGAATTGGGGGGATGGGGGAGGGAGGGAGGGAGAGAGAGAGAGAGAGAGAGAGAGAGAGAGAGAGAGTTGCTGTAGCCATCACCTGTCATTCACAGAGCCAAAAAGAAAAGTTTTATATTTCTGTAAAAGTGCTTGATTTGTAAATTAAGAAGGAGTGCTTGATTTGTAAATTAAGAAGTGCTTGATTTGTAAATTAAGAGGTGCCAGCTTTTCAGCCTGCCTGGGAGCCAAACTAAGTGTGACACCATCTACGCAATTAGCAGTTGCATGATTATTATTTTTTTAAAAGCAGCAGGTAAGGGGTGGGAGAAGGGAACTAGACTGAGATTACAGCAGAGGACAAAGGGTTAAAGTCCACCACTAGAGTTCCAATCCAGATCAGCTCTCTTCTGCACTTACTCTTAAAAAATGAAAATAAAATAAAATAAAATAAAATAAAACAACTCTGGCAATTGCCAATTGCATTTAGTTTGGCCCTTTCATTTCATTTCTTTTACTTATATACCGTTCAACAGCAAAAGCGTTAAAACATAATATAGAATCTTTAACATACAAAATGTAAAAACAATGTAATACATCTAAAAAGAATTTAAAATAAAATACCAAGTCCTTATGTGACATGACATTGAAAGCCCCATCATATGTAGATAAATGCCTGGGAAGCAAAAGGTGAAGTCTTAACCTGGAAGCAAAAAGATGACAATGTTGGCACCAGGTGCTTCTAAGTCTAGACAGCACTCCACCAAGAAGACCCTCTCTCTTGTTGCTATCCTCCAAACCTCAGAAGACAACTTCAGATGCTGGTTGTGGTGTACAGATAGGTTCATATTAGGAGAGGCGCTTTGTCATACATTATGCTCTGAAAACTCTTTGCCAAACTCTGTAACCAGAATTGGGTGAGAAGCAGAAGCTAAACACTTGTTCTAAAAGAATCTCTACATGGTAATATAGCAGCCTAAAAACAGTTTCTATTACCAAACTGTGTTTATAGAATCATAGAATAGTAGAGTTCCCTATAAGGCCATCGAGTCCAACCCCCTGCTGAATGCAAGAATCCACCTTAAAGCATACTTGACAGATGGCTGTCTAGTTGCCTCTTGAATGTCTCTAGTGTAGGAGAGCCCACTATCTCCCTAGGTAATTGGTTCCATTGTCGTAGTGCTCCAACAGTCAGGACATTTTTCCTGCTGTCTAGCCGGAATCTGGCTTCCTGTAACTTGAGCCCATTATTCCGTGGTCCTGCATTCTGGGATGATCAAAAGAGGTCCTGGCCCTCCTCTGTGTGACAACTTCTCAAGTATTTGAAGAGTGCTATCATGTCTCTCCTCAGTCTTCGCAAGGCTAAACATGCCCAGTTCTTTCAGTCTTTCCTCATAGGGCTTTGTTTCCAGACCCCTGATCATCCTCGCTACCCTCCTCTGAACCCCCGCCAGCCTATCTGCATCCTTCTTGAAGTGTGGTGCCCAGAACTGGATACAATACTCAAGATGAGGCCTAATCAGTGCTGAATAGAGGGGAACCAGTACCTTGCGCGATTTGGAAGCTATACTTCTATTAATACAGCTCAAAATAGCATATGTTCTATGTCTGTGTTGAGTAACATGAAAGTGAAGTGAGCTAGGTAAGGTGACCCAAGCAGGATGGTTTGGATATAAGACAATACACAGCGAGGAGGTAGACATATTTGGTTGCTTACACAGGAAATGATGGTCCTTGAGGCAGAGCAACCAATTATGCCATCCATTGTAGTAAAAGTTATAATAATAAACTAAATTACTGTCAATTTTACCTCTAAATCTGTCACCAGAAGTGGACTGCGCCACCTTCATGGAAGAGCAACAGACAACTAGGGTTGCATCAAACATATTCATCCACTCACCCAATTCATATGCTATAGGAGCTTTTATTTTTGTACTCACCCTTTGCATATGTGTTTAGCAGATAGGTGAAATAGTGAGATAAGTGTCAATAGCTTTTCAGCAAAAGGAATAGTGTTAGCCACGTAATTATTTCTTTTTGAGATGGTACTTCTCCTGAAAATCCAGTTTAATCCCAAAATAGAAGCACTGGGGAGACCCAAGGCTACATTCCTAAAGGATATTTTCTTGGAAGTATTTCCCATAGAAATCAATATAGCACTGACTTGTAAGGTTTAGGATCAGTGTGCCTTGCATTCAAACACTTGGAGGTCAGCATGTCATCAATCCACACTAAAGTTTATTATACTGAAAATTTTAAAGTGTCAAATATTTGGGTAGTATCAGGTCATTTTCTACTTATGGACCTGTCTAATCTTGATCCTGAGTTTGTGTCAAACACCTTTATCTATACTGGCAGCAGTACAGAATCAGAATTAGGCTTCTAACTATAGAACGTAATTTATTTGCTATTCATTATGTGAACTCACAAGCCAAAACGCATTCAAAATATGTACAGACAACTCAGCAGAACAATCTTGTGTTTGCTAACTGAAAAACCCAGCTGTAATCTTAATCCACTGGGATACATTTACAACTATGAAATATGTCATAAACCCTTGGTCGGAAACTGCCTCAGAGTACAACTCAATAGTATGAGTATAATTTTTTCTCATCCAGATTCCTCGTTATTCCTGGATATACCTATCCAGCTGTTTTCCAGTCTATTATTCTCCAAAGGCTTCATACATTTTTGTTCAGTATACACTTTTGAACACTGAAGGTTCCACAGACAAACTATTTTAAATTGTTCTTCCGCTGTAAGAATTATGATAATCAAATCTTGCAACAAAAAATTATCCTCTAACTCATCAATTTGATTATAAATTTAAAGTGTGTGTGTGTGTGTGTGTGTGAGTGAACCTGGGATCTTCCAGGCACGTGCACTACCAGTGAGATACAGTTCCTCCCACTTTACTTTTACCCATGTTTCAAATGACTATTCATATTAAATGAAAAAGCCAGGCAGCCCAATTCTATCCATACTAAGAATGGATATCTTTGTCAATCTCTTCTACACCTGTCTCTCCAAGCCTTCCCGCTCATTTATTTTGTAAGTGCAAACTTACATCCATGTTAGATATATGATGCCATTACCATAGTCCTTACATCCTGGTCTACTATTCACTTCATCCAGAAACGGTGCTCCCAATTCAGTGCTCATGTTCACGTGATAGAACTGCACTATGACAGGCTGGTGGGATTGTTTCTGAAGCAACAAGGGGTCAACTTGAATTGCAATTTGACTTTATGCCTGGGCCTACATTCTACTCTAACGGTAGCAGAGAAAAGCACCATTAACGTTACAGGTTTTTATCAATAATCTAAAAATAAAAAATGCTATTTTAAAAAATGGTGGAATATTTTGAACATCATCATTTTCAATTGGCAATAATTTAGTACAACTATTAAAAGTTACTGGTGGTCTTATATACCAAACAGTTGTTTTGCACTCTGCACATATATATTCTGCAATGCAAACACTAACTCAAAAATGCAGTAGAATCAGGGAAGTGTCCAATTGTATTTGGTCTGTGTTTTGGTTAGAGAGTCAGAAGAAAGGTTTGCTGCATGTTCTATTATGAATGGTTTCAAACTGAAAAGAATTCATGAATACTGTTATTTACAATGCAACACAGTGAATGCATTTCCCCTTCTCCATCATTAGGATACACCATGAACTTCCTTTGATCTAGTTCTTCAAAAGTTTCCAAAGTACACACCTTATTTTGTACGCACTACCTTCATTTTTTTTTTCTATCAAGGAGCAAGTGAGCTTAGTCCCTTGGTTAAATTATCTGTAAATGTTTTCTCCCACTTTGGCTAAATTTCTCTCCCAAGATGTCATCTGGAGACATTTTGAACAAGCGCCTGTGCCCTTTTCAGAGCACATTAATTCTCTCAGAAAAAGTGTGAAGCAGAGAACATAAGGCAGAGAGAAATGGGACTAGTCTTACACCATTAAAACTACTACATGAACAGTTTTTCTCAGAAATCGTTATTCTAAGATTACCCTTTTTGCTTCCCACCCCCTCTGATTGCCAACGCAGAAAGAGTCATTTGCCAAATAGTATCCTCTGATGTGGCTTCACTTCCTGTCTCTACTGATAAGGGAAGAATGGGCAATAAAGAAACAACAGCAAGGATCTCTGGGAGAAGACGGGGCTGGAACAATTAAAGCAGGGTTATTAAAAAGCCTTGCATCTTTGAACTTGAGAACCCTGCTGAAGGGCTAGAAAACAGTGGGCTTCTGTTGCTAGGAAGCTTAGGGTTGCATTTTACTTTTGCCAGATAAGTATGTTGCTATTGGCCTCAGATCAGAGAGACGTATTAGATATTTGAGGGACTGAAGGTGGGGGCTGGGGAGATAAAACAGGAAATAAAAACGTTAAATGGTATATTGTGAGCAAGTGATTGCAGGAAACAGCAGAGCCTTTAACAAATCAGCTATTTATCTGTCTACCTTAAACAGAAGTGGAACAGGAAATTAATTCAATTTGCCTCAGACTTACACTACACTGTTAGTTTCCAGTTAATTTTAAAACGAAATCCACCATCAGCCCCCAGTCAAAGCAGAGTTATCAGTGGACAAGCTGGTAATTGAAGCTTATAACACTCCAATTAAACAGATCTAATCATTATTAGTAGGTAGACTACAGAGCACGGAATAAGCTTGAAAATGAAAAAATTGAAGTGGGAGCTGTTTAAAGGATAAAAGACCTTCTTCACAAGTCATTTTGTTGCCAGCACATTCCGATTTGCTGAAGAAAAAAAAATCCGACACCCATAGGTAATGCTATTACAGGCACAGAAGCCTTTTATACAGGTTACCACTCTCTGTGTTTTAGACGATATGGCTGCTTGCCAGTAATTTAGCTTTAAATATGAAAATGGATATCCAATCCAGTTTTCTAGATATAATAATAGCACATAAGATTGATGCTATCGTTACACAGCCCAATGACTATTTAAAATGCTTTTAAGCTGAACTTACAAAGCTCTAGTGACTTCTAGAACTGCAGGAACTGCTAAATAGGAAATAAAATTAGCAAACTGCAATAGAGGACTAAGCATTCAACAATCTATTTTTTTCAACAATGTAAGGAACACAAATAGCTCTTGTGTGGCAAATCACCAACACCGCCATACAATGCTGGGTTTACCTGGGGGAGTTAGGGAGGAAAAACAATCCTCTGGAACAGGAGTGGGAAAGCTCCAGCCCAAGTACTGGAAATAGCCCCCACCCCTTTATTTCACCTAACCCCCCCATGCATTTCCATGGAGCTCCTCCCTGTACGGCAGGTGTCTCCAACATGGTGGACACAACCCTGTTTCCCCAAGGGTCCGCGGTGGAGGGTGGATTTCATCCTCTAGCCATTTTTTGGAATGAAAACTTTTTCCCTCCATATTTAAGCTAATGGGACGAAAGAAAGAGGAACTAGAGAAAGGGAAGGAAGGAAGGAAGAAAGAAAGGGAGGGAGCGAGGGAGCGAGAGGGAAGGAAGGAAGGAAGGAAGGAAGGAAGGAAGGAAGGAGAAGCCAGAGTGAGTACATACATACAAGATGCACAATCATGCAAACAAACACAGGTAATTTTTTGTGAGTACCCCTCCACCCAATTTGTGGTGGTGTCCAGGGCACTTTTTCAAAATGCTCTGCTGTACAGCAGGATGCAATCCTGCAGCAGTACTCAACACAAACACACGGTCAGCCTTGCCTGAGGGATGTACCATCATCAGGAGCAGACAGTCGGGTGCCATTTCTGGAAGGCACTACAAGCATCTTCCAGCAGTGGCATCTCTCTCTCTCTCTCTCTCTCTCCCCACTGGCCTCTATCCAAGTGAAGGGACACCAAGTGACTAGTTGCGTGGCACTGTTAGAAGGCACTTGGAACACCATCCAGCAGTGGAGTTCAACCCTCCCCCCCCCCCCCGCTGGGTTTTCTTGCTCTGGCAAAAATATTGCCTGACAGGAGGAACAAGTATGTGTCTTCATCTGCTTCCTTCTCCAGAGATAGTTAAAGTATTGTTCCTGTTAGTCAGAGGATCCCAACCTGACTAGCTGAAGCATCAGGACATAGCAGCACCCCAGATCATCTTTGTAGGTATTACACTGTTGTTATTTATTTGTGGTATTTATAATACAATTAAGAACTTACAATGCAATTAAATAAGCAATTAATTAATACAATGAATTGTGTGTGTGGCCTCCTCATAACTTTTTTTCCTGTGGGTCAATGGCCGTTGATAGAAAAAAAGGTTTCACATACCTGCTCTAGAAGTTAAGCACACACTGCCAGGTCAATTCCAAAAGCCATATTTGGAACATCTTCTTTGCTCAAAGGCCAGAAAATATAGTCTTCTACTGATCAATTCGACCACACCAGGTAAAAGACTCCAAGAATTTAAAAGAAGTCCTGGAGAGGTTCAGATTTGTTAGGCATTGGGGAACATTTTGGGACAAGCCGGACCTGTACAAGATCCTTGGTCTGATCCAGCATGGTTCTTCTGGTGTTATATTTTTAGAGTCTAATTCAACTGAGGGCCAAAACACACGTTACTTTAAACCTGTGTCTGGCAGCTAATCTCTCTCTCCCCCTACCCCATTTTTTACTCTAGAGTGGATGCAGGAGTTCCTATCTGGGTCAGGACCCTTGCATGGTGGTTGGGGACTCTTACGATTCAGACTGCCCCCCCCCCCCCCCAATGCACCTACTCTAGAATAAAAATGAAACAACAACAACGCAGCTGGTCACAGATTTAAAGTAATGTCTGTCTGGCCTTAAGGTTAGAACTTCTACATGACAAGCCACACGAAAGTAGCTCTTTATTCAGTTATTCCACAACTTCCTCCAGCAGTTCTTTCACAGACACATGGCTCTTACATTCAGGAGGTTCATTCTATTATTTCTCCCAACTCAGCTTGTCTACAACCAAATCACATTGCTTTCTGTCATATATTCATATTTGCTGTTGTTAAAAAATGGCATCTATCTTCTCTTTAGCTGAAGATTACTGGGAGGGAAGCCAATACAACTCAAATGTCCTTAGCTATGGAATACGAACAAAACAACCATGTGGAGTTTCAACTGTAATGTTGCTCTTCCAATGATAGGTGGTGGCATGTTCAGAATTAGACAACCATGTATGTGCTGTTATTCTAGTGTATTCTTAGCCATATAGCTGTTGTTTTGTTTTAAAACCATTTTGGCTCGGTCTTTTCCGTAACAAAACAACCAAATAGTTAACAACAGCAACTCAACCAATAACTTCCACTAGTTCAAGCTGCTGCCAAGAGCTGTTATTTCTGATGACTGTGCTATATCACCCAGTGAATAGGCACAACACATACAAGAATGGAAATTAAAACCTGAACAGAATAAAACTGCAAGATTCAGTAACTATAGTAAACCACCATGCTATTACAGAGGATGAAAGACTGTAGCAATTATATCAGAAAGAAGATAAAAGACAGAATTACTTGAATAACAGCATGCAGATATATCAATAAATCCTTAACAGTCATTAATCCTAAAATACAAGGCTTGGTGTCTTAAAAAGAAACAGATGAAGAAAAACAGCTTTTGCATCCACTGGTATATGGAATCAAAAGTGGTCACCAACACAGAACCACAGCCAATGGATGAGGGAAGGAAAGAGCATGTTCTATCTGGGATTATGTGGATGCTCCAGAAAAGTTTTGTTGATCACTCCTAAATTCGTAAAACTTTACCTCATCCTTGAATTGACCTTAAAATTCTCAATTTTCTAAGAAAATATGTATTCATTCGTCTACAAATTCCAACACTTTAGAGTATCTAAAATACATACATGCCCAAAAGGCAGAACCCAAGAGGTTAATACTGGAGTCCAGAATTAAACTATGCCATGAACCCAAAACATCATCTTTCTCAGGGCGTATAGTCTCTTATCTGGGTCGATGTCATACACTGAATTTGTGGGAAGGGATTACAGCTTCATGGTAGAGCACATTCTTTACATTCAAAAGATATATCAGACTTCCAGATTCAGAAGATTCCAGATTCAGAAAATCCCAGATTCAGTTTCCAGCTAAAAGGATCAGGTATATTTCTGCCTGAAACTCTGGAGAGCTACTGCCCTCAGAGTAAAACAATAGTACATTAGATGGACAAAGAGTCTGACTTATGCTCCACTTGTCCAGACCTTCTAGAGGTATGACTTTGGGTCTCCAACACTAAAACTACACAAAAAAATGGGGGTGGGGGAATTATCAGTTAACATTTATAACATTGTTAATCTTACATTAAAAAACACTAAAACTACTGGAAAAAATGGGGATGGGGGAATTATCAGTTAACATTTATAACATCTTTAATCTTACATTTAGTAGAAAGATGGATGAATATTACTGTGACAATCAAGCCACAGGTAACACTTTTCAGGAAGAACCTAACAACAAATACCATTACTATGTTATTTGAGGCTTCCATATTTATTTCTCATTTCTACAAACCCCTGAAGTATATTCAGAATTTTCATTCATATTTTAAAAGGTGGGTGAACTGAGATGAGGTTAGGACAAAATTATTTATTCGAGAGCATTCAATGGCCTTGGGTTTAATGGATTAATGATATAAATGGTAATACTTGCAAAGTGATTTATGATTAATAATAGTATCTCATTTGTAACAACCATGTGCAGCAGGTTACTATCATCTCCATTTTGCAGATACTGAAACTGACTGGGAAACTGCGACATGCTCAAGGCCCAGTTATCAGTCCAGCCTGGTTCCAGACCAACATTTTGTCCAGTATCAAATGACACTGGGTCATTTCACAGATGCTAACTGCTTTCAATAGATGTTTCAGATATAAGATCACAGATGCTTCAAAACCAAAATAAAGTTCAACTAGAGTGACAAGGCACATACATCCCTTATTCTGATTTAATTCATCTGGAACAATTCTTAAGTATTAATTCCATACCCATATGTTTCATACTCACACCTGTCAGCACTTAAAACACCTCTTACTTAAATAGATCAGAAAAGTGGGGTATTTTATTTTTGCCACTCTCTTAACTTTGAGAGCCAAACAGATGTTGAAAGTGTGTAAATCAGTAACTGAGAATCCATGCTGAGAAATCTGAGGTGTGCACCCATAAATGAAGAAGAATTCATATGGCTAAATCTAATCCAACCCTTGAAACAGCATGATTTTCTACATCAAAAACTATTAAGTGCCATGCTTATCTCCAAGTTCCTTCTTTATGTACTACAATCTAATTTATATGACCTGAGGAGGGCTTCTGGTAATATTAGTGGCAAAATATATGCTATGGAAACCAGAACTGGAGAGCCTTCATTGGCTTGCCAAACATGTGAAGATTTTCTCCCAAATTGTCTAGGGGATTTATTGAAGAAAAACAGAATTTGACTTCTGGCTTCTTCCAATACATATCCCAGTGTTATCCTCAAACAACAAATGAAATAAGTACATGAAAAACAGTGTTATTATGTGTTACAAGAGTGCTATTGATCTTGACCAGAAGCAGATAATGGTCAATTCAGCCCTAACACCTATAGCTATGTAAAACTCTTCGCAACATCTATACAATTTCCAAACTCTAGTAATATAAATGCCTTTAATGCTCATTAGGTATGCAGTTGATGTGCTAAAGCATCTTTTGTTTGCAACCTTTGGGTCCTGTAAAGACAACTGACTGGGGATCTATAAAAAGTTAGAAGATGGTTTATTTTCAGTATTATTCCACAATTCTTAGCAAACTGAGCTTCAAATTGCCTGCAGTCCTTATTTTTTGTCTATTATTTAAAATATTGCAATAAATAAGATTAGGAAAACAGCAGAGATTGCACCTCTAGAATCCTGCCCCCCCCCCATCTTTCTAGAAAGTCCTACGCAGGACTGCACAGAATGAACCAATGACAAAGAATACAGAAGTCACAAAATGAACATATCTAAACCATCTTTCTCCAATCTGGCGCCTTTCAGATATTGTGGATGTCAGTGCCCATTAGCCCCAACTAGCAGAACCAATGATCAGGAATGCTGGGAATTATAGTCCAAAAATATCAAGGGCTCCAGGTTGGGAAAGGCTCTTCTACTTCACATATTCAAGGGGATGTCAACACTATGTAGTATATAATAGGGGTTTTGCAGGAGTTGTTTTTAAAATAAACATGGTCACCGTAGAATACTAGCTAGAGAGTAATTATAATCATAACTCTTTATAGCCACTGAGTTCATATACATTCATCCTGTATGTTAAGTTCATAGTTCCAAGTTCTTCTATGATAGGAACCCATTTTCAAGTCAACAGGGTCAACCCAATGAAATGGTGGTAATTTCTCTGACATGTTGCCCTGTTCCAACTGCAGTAAGTTGTGAATCAGCTTCCATATTAACAGCATCTTTCTTTTTACTGCTGCTGCTGCTACCATTAAAAGGATTTTCCTGTGGTTAGTTTATATGCTCCAGCTCATTAACATCTCCTAATACCAGAACCTTAGCCTCATTAAGCATGGCAGTTCTGAGGAACATATTCTCCGTTCATCTTCACAAAGCAGGATTCTCCTCGGTGGCCCAGCTGTAGCGCCACATGCTACCAAAAGAGGGATCACCCTAGCAATAAAAATACTACAGGATCCCACATAAGACACAGTAGGGAGCAGGGATATTTATTAGCTAATGGCACAATTTACAGGCTGCTCAAGGGCTGGAAATTTCTCTACCATCAAAGCAGCTTCCTCTACATAACTGTGTGGAATTCTTTTTATAACTGGGCCAGCAAAAGCTACTGTTTCACATGGGCTCAGCCAAAAATGTGGCAGAAAGGAAGACAAAGTAGAAATACCAAAATCCACAATCAGACAATAGCTTTATTAGGACCAACCAAAAATGCACAAAATCCTGAGCAAGCTTTCAATATCTCTTCATCAGGTAAGATGTTACAAAAACACTGGGTGGGTGGGGGAGAGGACAAAAATAGGCTGACATGGTCAGACTAATGATGAAATGTAGGAGGTGGCACAGACTTAAATGCACTAGGCTCTATTAGGTGCTATGCAGGTTTTAAATTACACCCAGAACTATTGGGACAAAGAATCATGGAATGGCTAATTCCCAGATCTTGGAAAATATCAAATCCATTTATTACTCATGTTTGTCTCCAAACTTAGGTGAAACACACATATACTTTGGTATTCAGAGAACAAAAGTAAAGACATGCCAGTTTTTATATTGGCAAAGCAAGGGATTTCTTTTGGATGGTGCACCAGGTACAATTTTAAAAAAGCACCAATAGAACCCAAATTAAAAACCAATATAAACCAAACCAGGTGTCAGTGAAGTAAAAGAATGCAAAGTAAAGGAACCATTAGAGAAATATAAAATTATTCCAAGGATTAAAATCATAAGATGGGGTACCTAAGGAAGCAACTAATTATACCCCTTTGTGAGAAAAGTATAGGTCTCCCACCTTAAATCAAAACTGACCATTCATTCCTGTATAGCAGAGGTAGGAACCACTTTCAGCCCAAATGCACAATTCAATTTCCGAGATGTCCTTGGGGACAGCATTCTAGAACAGAAGGCAAAGGGGGAATGGCAGAGAATACAAAAAGTACCAGCATATTGTAGCTTAAAGATCTAACTGCCAATAACTAAGCCTTAGGACAGGCATTTCAACCTTTTGGAATAAGGGGGGGGGGGGACTGCACAAAAGCCAGGAACCTACCAAATGATCCATGGATAGGGAAAATGAGGTGGAGCCAAGGAAGGGACGTGGCCATTTGGGGAACCCCAGAGGGCTGGATAGGGATCCCAGAGGGCTAGATAACGCAACACATTCAAATAAAGTCAAAGGTGATATCTATTAGGAGTCCTTTAGACCTTCTCCATTAGTTAATAAATGTGAACAGGAGAAAATGTTACACTATTTATATAGCTTTGTGAACCTTTTAAAAATTACAGTATGTTATACTTTGCAAACTTAAGGATGAACCTACACCAAAAATGCAGTCAAAAAAAGAGCAACTGAATAACAAAGGAATCATATGAGGGGTTATGAAAGGAGACTAACATATATGTCCATTCAAATTCCAGCAAGAAAATTTGTAATGGAAAAACCCAGAAATTAATCATCAGGCAAGGGCCAACATTTCTCTCCATGCATTGTGATCTTTATGACCACCAGAGGCAATACCTCTGTTTTGTTATCCAACCATCATGCAATTGTCTTGTACCATCAAAAGGCATTGATAGGCTTGGCAAGTCACTGCAAGGAAAGGCGGTGCACATAGCCGTTAACATGGCATTTGCTCCAATTATAATCTTCCATCCATCTGCAAGTCAAGCCATGTTACTGAAATATTGTGAGAATGAACAAGACCATTTACTCAACCACACCAAAACACTCGACGTGTGCTTCTATAAACACAAACATACACATAAACACCCGTTTTCAAACCTTACGTGCATAAGAACTAAACACATACAAATAATTTTCCTACAGACCAAGATTAGATATACTTACTGATCTCTTTCCCTCATTTGATGGTATCTCTCAAGGCAAAAGATGCCTAGTAGGGACAAATTCTTCTATCTACAAAGTAGGTCATGTTTTCATCTTAAAAGAAAAAAAACAAACCCTGAAATATCTTTTCATCTTTTGTGGTAGCCTTCCTTTATTTTTGCACTATCATCAAAGCAAGAAAATCTGACCATAATACTATTGAAGAGAATTCATATTCTAGTGGCATGTTTTATCTCTAAAAAAATTGAAAAACTTTTTAATTAATAGTGATCCTCCCAAAATTAATATATCTGCTACACAGGGTGACTTGTTTTAATTGTGTGATCCAGGTCACACTCCCTTTCCCCAAAACTTCCTCACGTTTTCACCTGCCGGTGTCTTTTCTTAATTATATATATATATATATATATATATATATGCAATTCCACTTAATTGTCTTAATCCCTTCAAATCTATGGAAGAAAAGAGTAAGTGGCAGGTGAAAAGTCTGACAACTTGGACAAATGGGGATGGGAATTGACTGGGGTTGACAAATTATTTCTCTGTCTAGTTTCATACTACCCGTACTTTAAGGGTCAGCACAAATAATGAAAAAAGTATTTCTAGCATACTACAGTGATCTAAACCTGTATCTACAGGAAATGTCATATGTCTTAATTGCTGTATTTTGGCTATGCAGAGACCAGAATCAATACTATGGCTTAAGTAAATGTGGTGATATTGCACACAAGTGTCACATAAGGATATTAATCCTGACTACTAGTTGCGCTCTCTAGAAGTGCTTGTTCTAATGGGGATAGGCACTGCTGGCAGGAGCATGCAGTTGGCACAAAACCTTAACATCCAAGTTATTCCCTGGTAGTTTATTTAGCTGCAGCTGACTACATATCAAACGCAAAAATGGCATCTTAAAATTGGAGCAGGCAGACATGATTGAACTGATAATGCTGCTGGTAACCAATAACTCCTCTCCCCTATAAACTCATCTTGTCAAACCTCACACTTGGGAGGACAGAATCTTCCCATTCTGCATTAGAGTGCCACAATCTGATACCAACAGTTAAATGCTGAAAGTCCAAGACAGGTTTTGTGTAAGATCTCCAACAAACTGTATACAAAAGCAAAACGAAACCAAGGTCACAAGCCAATCTAACAGAGGGGGGAATTTCTTTCCACGGTTATGGTAATCAGTTAGACCCTAAAAAGGTGCCTGTGAAATATTTCTGCCAATCTTCATCATGATAAAATTCTACTGATTCTTCAGCAAAAGAACAACACGCGCAGTATTTTATTTTGACGTCTGGACATCTTGGAGGAAACACATTTTTAGTTGTCCACTGTTAAAGCATTATGGAAATGGACTTTGTAGGGGATGCATCACTGCTGTATACCCTCATCTCTGTAAAACAAAGCATGTGATGTGATATCATCGTAGCGCAACTTTCCATGCTCCTGATGGTAGCAAAAAACCCAACCTCACGCATATTTTATTACCAGACATTATGAGGAAAGAGGCGGTGATACAGGGTTGCTGCTTTTGGCAGCAGCCATACACCCTCCGTAATGTCTTGTTCTGGCCTGACATACACATATGCCTGCTACAATACGCTGCCTTGTATAAAACAAGCAAGCAAACAAACGAGATGACTTATTAATCTGTGGTTTTTGTGACTATGCCTCCACAAACCCATCTCACAGAACCTTCAAGAACTCTTGCAAAGGGGCTAATACATGTCCCTACACTCAGAAGATTTGTGACTAGAGATGGGTGATATTCCCAAAGAGCTCTCCCCATCAGAAATTCACGCTGCCCTCCCCAAAGTCTGGAGAGCCCAAATCGTTTTTTGAGCTAAAATGGGGGTGTGAAGATATCAGAAAAATGCCCACTTCTATCCCTGCCAACCCCTGCTGACCTTTCCAAGAGTGTCAGTGGTGGGATGAGAGGTAGAACATGTGCAAAACTTTGGAAGGATGATTTATTCCCCTACCTTTCCTTCTTCTCAACATGAACTACTAATCAGTGCTGAGAAGAGGAAAAAAACTTTCTTTTAAACTCCCTTCATGCTTCCGCTGCTGGTCCAGCTGCCATTTCACTTAAATAGGTAAGTGAAGGGAGGAAGTGTGTGTCTGTGTGTGTGGTGGTGTGGCAGAAGCGGTCAAGAGCCAGGAGTTCTCTTTTGGCTTGGATTTTGCCAGTGCTGGCGGTGATTTTGGATTCCTACCTACTCGATTTTCTTGACAACTATCCACCATAAACAAAATAAAAGAAACTGACTCCAGCAGTAGACAAGGAGAGGAGGTTGCATGACTTAACAGATGAAACAGCTACAAATCAGTAACCTGGTTTTTTTCTTCATAGTTTTTAGGAAGCCCCACGAACGTGTAACTAGAGAACTTACATACTTGGAGGAGTGTGATGGTGTTCTTCAGAGAATGAGTGATGAAATACCACTTTTCCAAATTCTGTGTTTTGTTTGTGTATCCAAGGCAAAAAGCTTCACAAATGTAAGAAGTGTAGATAAGGTGGCTACTTTAGACAAGTCTGTAAAGGAGAAAACCTGGAAGAGGCAGAGATGTCCATAATCCTGAACCCTAAGTGGAGTGGTTGCTTTTCTAGCACATGGAAGATCGTGATAGAAAATATTTGACAGTTGACATCAACTCCAATTCTTCAGACTAGAGTTAAAAACAAAAAGACTGCCCTAGTTCAGACCTAACACTAAACGTGCACAAGGTCCAGTCTTGTGGGCTTTGTTTCCCCAAATCACAGTTAAGATTAGTCACAGTTTAGGGTGTAGGGATCAACTGCAGTTAATAAAAAATGGAAGTGAACATTTCTGATTTCTTTCTAATTAGAAAATTCCACTACCGTTTTCTATTAATTGTAGTTGATCGCTACACCCTAAACTGTGACAAATCTTAACTGTGATTTAGGGAAACAAGCTGTCTAGGCCTGAAAGCCAGCAAGCCATGGTTGCTCAAAGGCTTCTGGGTAGTGGCTATCTCTACTTCTCACAGCACAGCTGAGTAAGGCTAATTGCTGGGGAAAATGGATCAAAGAACAGTCAAATGTAAGCAATAATTTAACAAGCCTAGTGCTTTAGCTATAGTGCACTAACAAGCACGGCATCCCAAGTGTCAAGAAGCAAGGCCAAAGCTTCCCATCAATCAGTTAGTTCCCAAGAAGATATGCTTACTTATGTTTGTTTCACCATAATATTCTATGGTGAGAACGCCCACTTTGTTATTGTATCACTCACACCTCTGCCTAGTTCATATACTTGTTGCTTATGTAACCAAGCTGGGGTCCAGATGAGTCGACAGCTTTGTGCAGGGGCTTTCACCGTTTGAGTCCACTGTTTGGGTATGCCTGTCAGGCTGAAAATACTCAATAAATCTCCTTACAAGTAAACCTAGTCTCTGAGCATGTCGTTACCATGGTAATCTAAAAGAACAACCTGGGGGCTCACAGCAATGACCCCCAGGGGTTCAACACAAGCCAACTTCATAAATTATGTTCTGGATTGGCTGTTCCCATAAACCATAGTTGAAACTAACCATATTTTGTTGTGACTTAATAATAAACTGAAGATGGTTAAGAACAGAAGTTAAAGCTTCCAAATGTCCCCTTACAGATTTGCTGGAAAGCTGACAAGCCCAAGGCTCGTTTATATAACACTAAGCTATCAGTTAGTGTTCTGCCTGAATGGGGCCGTAGTTAACTTTCATGAACACTGTTCTATTCAGGTAAACCGCTCGAGCACTACATTTGTTATCTTCCAGATTTGTGGGGGCAAATGGAAGGACAGTGTCCTGCAGAAGATAGAAGTCAAAGACTACCTTAGGCAGAAATCCCAAATTTAGCCACTAACCAACTTTATCCTTATGTAACTAGACAAATTGCATTTCCTAAGGGAACACATTATGACACATTATTGTACAAACTGCTTGATATCAAATAGTTATAATAGACTTAAACATTAAGCCCGTCCACTGTTCTTCATTCTTTCTAGAAATGCAAAAGTGCTTCAACATTGCACATGAACTTTTAGAGTGACTTCGTCAAGTAAATATTCTTCCCAGTTAACAGTTATTTATTTATGCCCTTAATAATATCATATAAGGCAGTACATGCAAATCATTTTAATTTTCTGTTCTTACAATCTCAGCAACATTTTATGCTCAGCTTAAAACGTCTGCAGCCTCTTATATATTCTGGAGTCAAATAAAATCAGGGTGTATATTAGAAATGTTACCCTGATAACAAAACTAAATCCCTAAAACAGGCCACACTGAGTCACTATTGCTGATTCAGAAACCCGATCACCAGTAGCTACAATCTATTCAATATTGCTGCATCATACACCTAAATCTAATTAAAATAGCAAGATACACTTGAATTCAATGCTATCGATGTCATATTAACTGCAACAACACAAGCAAAGGCTTCTAACATGGCAGAGTGACACTCTTATTGCTCTATTCTACTTGCCCACAGGACCGGCTGGTAAACAGTCCCAAGGTTGATTATTCTTTACCTCCAAAAAGGTCCAAGAGTAGCACAGCTCAGGTGCTTTTCCAACCTTTTGATTCAGCAATATCAATGTTACGGATGTTCCAGAGCCCAAAGTAGGGTCGAGCCAGTAAAGGAAGGGGATAAGAGCAATGGACATACCGGACCCTATTAAATGCTGCAGTCACAGCATCTGTGGCTACTTCAAATAATTAAAACAAAATGTCCATTTCTCAAAACAAGACCAACAATATTAAACTGAATAATTTGCTCCTTGAAGCGTTAGGCCCATAAATATCCAGGCAATCTGTAAGTACTACTTTCAACCATGGGATTTCGTCTATTCATCTATTACACAAATTATCTTGTTTGTTTTTATCTTGAAATTCAGCAGGGAACCAAAAGCGTTATGATGTATGCTAGGTACTTACTTCTGTAAAAGAGGAGGGGGTGTAGCTGGAAACAGAGTAACTGGTAATAACATTTTAAATCCAACATAGGCAGCTTGCGACAGGCTACACTCTACATTGTTGCATTTCTTCCAATACGTCACCTTACCTGAACCAGGTGGAGAGATAGTGACATACACATGTCACTACTCTAAAATTCACGGTCACAAGAACAGAATTTCAAGTAGCAGGATTACCTTTGGATTGCATGGTTTCAAAAACAACACATCCTTAATTTCTGTAAGATTGTGATGGCCTTTCAAAGCCCCTGCATTTTACTGTCATCGCAGTGGTGGTCAAGGGCCTTGAAAGGTTTACAGTTTATATCAGACCAGCCCTCTAGTCAGTGTCATGACCGCAGCACACGTAAAAAGTCTTCACGCCATTATTGGAGTGCAGAGTTGCACTGTACCCAGTAACTGGCTCTACCTTTGACAATGCACAACTTCCCTAGCTGTGCCCATAGCATCCACTCATGCATCAGATGTTGTGTTTGAGGTGCGGCCAAATGAACCCTCATGGCCTTCTCCCCCAGAATTGAGTGAAAGAGCCTGATGACTGGTCTTTAAGTGCACCGAGACACGCCAAGGGCAACCAATGCATATTTTGGTCTTAATCAGAAAGTTGCCCTTGTGATTATTCTAAGCCACAACTCCCTGAAATTCAACACCAGAATTTATTTTGAATGCCATAACTTAGCTCTAACAGCCTGTGAACCAATAATAAAGGGCGAGCATTTCGAAACTGCATTTCCCTCACCACCAAGGCATGCGCACACACATGCGCTAGTACTCATACCCATCCGAATCCCAGGAGCAAAACCTGAACTCTGGCATGCCTCATTTTTAGATTAATAGTTTGAAAGCAGATACAACACTGTAAATATCCAGTTCATATTGAATATTTATGTTCATAGAGGGTACACGTGAGAGGGCATGAAAGTGAGTCTAGAGTCCTGTGCACTTTCTATTACTGCACACAGAATGTTGTAATATTAACTGAGGCCTACATATAGGACTCAGTCATGCTATCTATCCACCAACACCAGGGAGTAAAGCATAGGTCCTGGGTCATGCAAGACAAAGCTCATAGTTATGTCCTGCCTCATGTGCAGCCTCCAGGTGCTCCACCCGATTCCATCAAGGTTGCATTTTGGAGGAAGTATACCTTCTTCTATTTCATAACAAGTGCAGGTGGATCGGTAGGTGCAGTTGTGTGTATTTCAATAACACTGCCATCAGGAGCACATATTGTGAGCACTAGCTGGTTAACCATTCTCATCTATACACTAAAGATAATTCCTAAACACCGAAGAAAACAGGAAATCACCTCCAGTGAAACAAGAGATGTGCAGCAGTGTAATAGCTTTTTTACTGCTATGGCTTTAAAAAAATGTCACCAGTCAAAACATGGCCTTAAAGTGTCACTAGAATCCCTAGCAACAAACACTCCCCTTCTTTTGTCCCACCGCATTAAATGCCTATCAAATGTCACCATGTGACACTTCATGAAAGCACAGCAGTAGTCATGCCTGACAGTTGCCAATACCCTAATATGATAATTCCACTCTGTCAGTTAAACATCTCTCTTCTTAAGGACTTCACACCCTTTACCAAGATGTGATCAATCACTGCATTTTGCAGTTAAGTTTCATTTGCTTGGTTCATGAGTAAACTGTTCATGTCAGAAAGAGAGAGAGAGAGAGAGAGAGAGAGAGAGAGAGAGAGAGAGAGAGAAATGGCCAACTAAATAAAACACTTACACACCTGCTCCATATTGTTCTTTCATTTGCTGGCTTTTTTCCAATGCGTATAAACATTTATTTAATTTCTAGTTGCATTCTAGTTTCAGTGGATTAAAGCCAGTCCTTTGAAACTGACATGGGAGAACAAGTTTGAAATAGTTTCTGCAAACATACAATTAAAACAAAGAGGCACAAACAATTCTTCCCCCACCCCGAGTATACAGTTCTACATCTACCTTTAATTTCAAAGTCAGCTAACATATTGTATTGAATCTAACAAGATTTGATTTTGGGGTCAAGGTTTTCTGTTTGGTGGGATGTTTGAACAATCCAGGGCTAAACAAAGCTGTTAACGAAAAAAATGTGATTTATAGAAGCATTCTGTGATTTTGACGGTTGAAGTTCTATTTTAGAAGTCTTTTGTATTTAAAAGATTCAAGAAAAGAACAAACGAAATCAGGTATATTATTTTTAAAAAACCGCATGAAGTAGTAGTGCTGCAACTTGACTTTTATAGGAGCTTAAGTGGCAAAAGTCAGGGCTCAAAGTGCAATACTCCAGAATCACACAACATCTTCAGATTTACATACATAATTCTTAGAAAGCAAAGTTCTGTTTATTTCTCAGCTGTGCAGAAGCTGTGGCAGCATGTATCCATGGAAACTGGTCAGTCAAGCAAACAAAAGATCCAACGACCTTGAGTCTGATTAAAAAAAACCAAACACCTTTCCTTATTAAGTGAAGAAAGACTTTGAAATTGAGTGACATCACCATTCCAAAATGCTCAGGAACATTTGAAATTGCAAGCTAACAATGGGCAGTTACAAAAATTATAATAATTGAGGCAATTCAGGAAAAGGAAATTATATTAACAAAGTTAGTTTCATCACACAGGATATTGTCAGGAAAGCTCATACTTAGTTCAAAGGCAAAAGAAGAGAATAGGCAAGTATTATCTTAATATAAATACAGGAGCAAATCATAACATAGGCTGAATGATACGACCTTTGACCTGATGCAGGTTTCACAATCAAGTTGCCTACTACAGAAGTATATACTAAAGGCATGCTCCAATTTCTGTCGTAGGCTGTAGTTCACAAGCTAGTCCAGTATAGTTCACTGACTTGGTCTTAATTTCTTCTCTCTTGTTCACCAAATACTTCGTCCCCTTTTTCTTTACCTTTTTTTCTCACTGGTTTTGGAAGAAAGTTGACTATTTTGCATCCAAAACATATTTAGCTCTACAACAAGGCATAACAAGGTTGTGTCCACAGCAGCATGCAAGGTTCTTTTTGAGAACTTTGAGTAAAATATAATGGCTAATTCCAAAAAGAATCAGACAACCAGAAATGCAAGCAACATTTGTACAGGTGGGTAATCCCTATTTTCTGAAATATTACAAATTAAGATTAAGATGATGATTTGTGCCATAATTGCTACTTAAAACTGGTTTTCTGTAATACTGTGTTTTATTTTGAGGTACAATTTATGAGTTGGATCTATGCTTAGATCAGTGAAGCAAGTTATTCATGACTATGAGTTTCAATGGGCCTACTTTAAGTGTGACTAAGTTATTTCTCACTTTCCACACTCTCACAATATTGTGGGACACCAACAGTTTAGACTATCAGTTTAGAGACAGCCACTGATGGCTCAAACATTCATCTTAATTATAGTTTAATATGTTGTTTTACTGTTTTTTTAGAATTCTTTGTAAAGCCACTTTGACTTAGAAAAGTATCAGATACCAAATCTCGCAAATAAAATAAGATAAATTAATACACTCAAATCAAATCTATTTCTAGAATGCATTTTAATAACCCCTTTGTATATGGTACAATGATTTTAGCAAGGTCCATTTTAAGCAGATTTTCCACACTAGGAAGCAATATGGGTTAAAATAATTGCCTACTGCACCTCGTACATGGAACACTTTTGTTTAATCCCAATGTCAAATACTGAAGTCATACAATATAAGAGGGCATCCATTTAGAAAGTGCCTTTCCTGACAAACATCCCAGGGCTGTACTGTACAAGAGTCTCGCTCTGTTACACACACACACACACACACACACACACTCTTTAAGCCAACTACAAGGCTACAGAAGACAGAAATGCCTTTTGCCTGCTTTAAAGCATGGATGTGGAATTTCCTGATCTAATGTCACTGGGCAGAGAATTTCTTTGCCTTCGGGCAAAACTGTCAAAGGCTCTGGCACCTGCCATTTCCAATCTGTACTTGGAAAACAGTTAATATAAACCATTACCCAAGAGGACATGGTACGAGATGGAAAACAGGGATATGAGAGTTTAGGCAAATAGGGCTTGGTGCTCAGCAGTCTTGTGGAATATGAAGTAAAACTACATTAACTGAACAACTACTAAAATACACTTGCTAGACTTCATATTGATAATTAACCTGCACTTCTACATAGTGGCCCTTATGCACTGACTGGCAGCAGCTCTCCAGGATTTCAGGCAGGCGTTTTTTCCAGCCCTACCAGGAGAAACCAGGGAAGGACATTTGGGATACAAAACATGTGCTCTACTACTGAAGATGTAAGCGCTCTACAACTTCACTGATGTTGTTTTGCATCCTCAAGTTCTTGATCCAGCTATTTTATCAACTTAATGTGCCTGCTTTTCCTAAGAACATAAGAGTCATGTTGCATCAGACCAAGATTCCATCTCATCCAGGATTCTGTTCACACAGTGGCCAATCAGCTGCCAGTAGGACATGAGTGCAATAGCACTCTCCCAGTTGCGTCTCCCAGCATGTGCTCATGGAGATATTTAAGCCGATGAGACATATAAACATGGATTTATGTTAAACTCCCCAATAACGTTTTTGTCCTTTGTGACAGAGGAACTATAAAACTGCATTCTCTTTCCCTTAGGTTTTAGCAAGTTGCAAGTGTCTTTGACTTGGCATTTTAGCTGAGCTAAATAGTTCTGCCAAGGTCAGGCTGGAGGGCTACTGTAATTAGAGTAGGCACATGGTTCCTCTATTTATGAGTATGGACTGCAACCGTTATTTTCCCCCTACTATTTGTTAAATCTATGAAAAATATTGTTTTTTAAGCTGATAAATATATGTGAAATAAATGAACGTAACGTAATAACCTGATTAGAATGGAACAAAGGACCATCCAATCCAACATTCTGTTTACAACATGGCTAACCAACCCCTTTTGGGAACATGGGAAACAGCCTTATGCACTTGGTCCATCTAGCTCACTATTGTCTACACTTACTGGCAGCAGCTCTCCAGGGATTCAGTCCTTCCCCATTCCACCTGGAAATGCCAGTGATTGAACCTGGGATTTTCTTCATGCAAAGCACCTGCACTACCCTTGATCTACAACTCTTCAACAGCACTCTCCTATTATTTGCATCTAGTCACCTGCATCTAGTAATCAGAAGGTTTTCTGGAAAGTTCAATTTAACTATGGTTAAGAACTAGATGACTGAAATTAGAATATCTTGGCTTGGACTGGAACATCTCCCCCCCCCCCCTTCTTTCTCCATTTCAACTTTCAATGTGTTGATATATTTTATTTTACTACAAGTTGGGAGCAAGCCATGCACACACACTATAATATCTTGGAGCAAGCCATGTGCACACACTCTTTAAATCCAGTATTGCTTCAAAATGTGAATACCACCTAGTTACATCTTTCAGCTTAACTGTCACAACTAGCAATACTGCTCACTTAATTTTAGCTAATCAGGTAACCTGTTTTTTTAAAAAAATACAAAAAAAATACACGTCACCATATGAACAGGGCAATGAGTGAAGTGGTGAGCATGGATTGTTAGCTCTCCAAATAATGTCTAGATGTCAGTTACCTCCTTGTACTGAATTGGTTCAATAAAAAGGTGCTGCCTAGCCTCCACATTTACAATTCCTTTTCCCCCTTATGGATTAATCCAGCAACAACTCTATATAAAAGTATCCAGTTTTTCAGGAATCTGTATCTAAGACTTGCCCTTTCCCAGAGAGTGGTGTTGACAAAACAACAAGATTTCTGGTCTGGCCTGTCTGTAATCAACAACAAAGTGATCAGCCACCACCCATAATCCAAACAATATTTGGTATATTATCTGAACACTACAGGCAAGGCACATCAAGGCATTTTTTTTTTTAAAAAAGTCCCTTATGGAAATTCAGCAGAGTGCAGAAAGGACATCTGCTTGAACAGTGCCCTGGGGTTAAGAGAAGGCCACCCAAGTCATTATGAATGAAAGTCAAAAAACTGCATGTAGTTATAGTTAGCAGTTCATATAATGGACCAACTCTAAACTCTAGCTAATGATCTGCATGTACTAGACATATCATACAAGTACATATTTCACTGAATCAAATGTCCCTTACAGTTACTCTTAAAACTTTGGCAGTCCTGTGGATTAACAAGGATCAACACAGTTGGTATTCAAAGTGCTGGAATTGCACATGCTATGTCAGTATGTCTGAACCCCAACAAAAGCCCTGTGTGCATCTAGTCTAGATATTGATGACAAGGGGCTACATGTTTACCTGAGCATACAATATTTGGATAAGAAGGATTCTCTTGTCAACCAGAATAAATGGAAATGACAATCCACAAAAATGCAGCTACGTACGCACAGGTTGACTAAAAGTAACGATATTTAGAATATAAAGAAGTTGAAATGCGTATTTGGTGGACATGTCCACACCTTCAGGTCCTTTGGAACCAAATTTTTATCTTAAATAATAGTAGAGGTACCAATACCTTTCAACTCAATGGCTGTTGGGATATATAAAAAGCCATAGCTCCTAAAACAAAAATCTATTTTTTCATATCTGTTAATGGGAGTAGAGTTTTAAATTGCTGAACATTTGAAGAAAGCTAGGTTTCCACCAACGAGACCATAGGAAATAAATTCCTGCTTTCAGGAACTGCCATAAAGAGTACCTGCTAGTTACAACTTCTATTCTTAATCAGCTGCACTGGTTGCTAGTCATTCAAAATGATGGTACGGATAATGATCTTTAAAACCAGAAAACCACCCCATGAACTTGACCATAATTTACTGTCAACATCGTAGACCCTGTTACATGTTACACCTCCTACAAATATTGTGTTGCTGGGTACCTGCGACAGGGCCTTTTTGTAGCAGCACCCTGATTGTGGAATTTCCTCTTGAAGTAGGTGAGATTGGCTATTTCTCTATTTTGATTTAGATGTCCAGAAAGAGTATCCTGACCTGTTGGGCTTTTAATGCTGTCTGTTTTGTCACTCTTCAAGTTTAATTGTAAAGATGCTCTCAAATTTCATTGCATGGTTTTTGCTCGTGTGGAGTCCGTTTTCTTGGTTTTACTATAAATTTTTAATGTTATTTTGTTATGCCTTGCCTTGGGTGCCCAGTAAATGGAGGGTGCAATTCACAAAGTGAATCAACTCGTACATACATAATACATAAATGCCCTGGCTCCGTGTCATCTGAAGAAGTAACTTCTGAGAGAAAGATTGGATTGTGTGCCCTAAATCTTCCACCCTGCTCTGTGTGTCTTTACTGATGGAAGCGCAAGCAGTGGCAGTGAGATCTGAGGTCTTTTCTCTTGTGGCTCTTTTCCTTGGGAACCTCCTGGCAGCCTGGCTGATCATCTCCCAATTTTTAGAACATTTGTTCCTGCTTAGTTCTCTTCAGTGGTAGCAGGTGAGTTTTATTGCACTGCAAGTTTGGTCTGATTTTTTGGCTTTAGAATATACTGTTTTATAGCGGTTTTACTCTGACTTCATTATATCAGTGTTGTGATTCTTGTAAATTGCTTTGAGAGCACAATAGGGCTAGTTCAACAGGAAACAGATAATAAGATGATAAACAGGGTTCGATCCAAAGAAATTCGACTGGAAGGAAAACTGCTGCTAGTATTGTTCGACAAATTCTTGTAAAAATGCAAGCAGAAGCGTTTGCATAGTTTTATAATATTTGGTTATACTGATGAACATTGATGGTGCCATATAAAGAAAATAAATATTTAATGGCCACCATGACAACCATGGGCTATCCCGACATGTCATAGGCCAACACATTTAGCAGGACACACTCTTAATTTGGTGTTCTCTGACAGGTAGAGGGATGGCATTCTGAAAGTGGTGGATGTTACATTTAGCCTTGTCATGGTGAGATCACTTCTTTCACTGCTCTGCAAGGGATGGAGACCTATTAAAATGGTCCAACCACAGCGGTTAATTGATCCTGTTTGAGTTCTGAAATCTCTGGGTGAGTTCCAGCTGGTAGGGCTGAAGCCTTAGTTGCTGCATGGAATTTGGAGATGACCATGTGATTATTAGTGATTTCCTGCTCATTCTAGCTTGATGATTTGACAGTGCCTTCCCACTATCCACTACCCCTCTTCATCTGCCTCCGAATTTAAGACCTCTCAGTAGCTTTCAATACCACAGACCATGGTATCCTTCATGATAGGGGTTGGAGGTACTGGTGTGCAGTGCTTCCATTTCTACTTGGATAGTCGATTCCAGAAGGTAGGGTTTTCTACTCAACCCCTTGGAAATTGTGTTTTTGAGTCCCTTTCAGACCTTATCTCTCATGCTGTTCAACATTTATGTGAAACCACAAGTAAAGGTCTTCCAGAGATTTAGACTGAGATTCCATTAATATGCAGATGACACTCATCTCTCTCTTTTTATCAAATCCAGGAAAGGCAGTGGGTGTCTTAAATCAGTGCTTAGATGCAATAATGGACAGGATGAGGGCCAATAAATTGAGACTCAATCCAGACAAGACATATGTAAGTAGGTGGTGCGTCTGCTTAAGTGAATAGTATTCAACCTGAACTGGAGGGGATTCCACTCACCTAAAGTGCCATGCTCACAGTTTGGGAGTGGGAGTACTCATTGAGTGAGTACTCCCAATCTCAAACTCTGAACTCCAGCGTTATCACTGGAGGCACAGATGGCATAGGTGGTTCCAAGTGCCTTTTATCAGCTTTAGCTGAAAAACCTGGTCAGAGTTATGGGTTACCCATGCTCTGGTAACCTCCCATTTAGATTATTGTAATGCACTGTATGTGGAACTGCTTCGAAACCAGACTGGAACTAGTCTGAACCTTCAGTTAATCTCAAATATGACTGCAACATTTTGAACAGGACATTTTGAACATATTACACTAAGTGTTTTCATTTGTTATCTCCTACTGGTTTCTGGTCCATTTCTGGCCCCAATTTAAAGTTCTGTTATTTCTTTATTATAAAATATTTTATACTGCTCATCATGTAAAATATATTCAGATTAAAACCTATTTAAAATATGAATATGCTAAATACCTAAAACATACTAAGACACTTAATAAAGTAAAGCCCTAACTGGCTTGGGGCCAGATTATTTGAAGCATCGCCTCCTTCCATATACTCTTACCTGGACCTTGAAGTCATCAGAGGTCCTTCTCCAAAGAGTGACCACCAAATCAGATGTAGTGGCTGGCTATGAGAGAGAAGGCCTTCACTGTGGCAACACCCTGGTTATGCAATGTCCTACTCAGAGTAGGCCTAGCGTCTGCTTTATATTCTTTTCAGCAGTAGGCAAAGACTTTTTTTATTGTTCCAAGTTTTAAAGGGCCTTTTAAAGGCTTTTAAATGAATTTTAAGGTTTTGGCGTTTTAAGGCCTGACTGTGTTGAATTGCATTGCTTAATCTTTGTTATGCGTTTTTATACTGTATTATTATTATTTTAAATTTTATGTATATAAATAAATACTGCTTTTCTCATAGTTCTGCTCGCACAAGAGTGAGAAAATTGTTGCACAAGCAGAAGCACATATTTGTATCTAGCTTCATTTTTCTCCTGCAGAATACTTGTGAGAGGTGAAATCCAGTTGTCCATGAGTGGACAACACTTCTTGAATACTGAAGAACACATTTCAGTCCAACTCGTTTTGTCTAAACTGTTTTAAGTAAATTGAAAAATTAAAATCAGGAGTTCCGTGTAGCTTTGACTATAATAAACAAACATTCTCCAGTAGCCAATGTTCAAAACCAAACCAAGTTTAATAAAAAGAGAAAAATGCAAAGCTCGATGTAGCATGAAATATCTCCAGAGACCTGTTTAGTGAAATTAACTAGTAGTTTAATAGAAAAAAAGCCTGATATACGAGAGTGCTCCAATTTCTTCATAGAAATTAACATTTCAATCCTGTTTTTATCTAGAAGTCATTAAACTGTGCAACATGAATTATTGGAACTGTAGCAGAGAATTAACTCTATTCATCAAGTAAGTCCAAACAGTTTAGAGTGCATCTGTAATGAAAAAATAGCTCCACATTTCTATCTCTTCTCATTAAAGTAAACCAGTTTTCCCTCTCTCAGTATATAAAACTGTCTTCTCTTCATGTAATTTATATTACCATAAGCCAGCTCACATTCTAAACTATTACACGCCTCCAATTAATTTTTGCAGCTTTTGCCTGAAAATTTAATGAGATAGTAGTGTATGAACCTGCTGACTCCAGATTATGTGTGTGCTTCCAATATTAATGTTGGCATAATAAAATAATCTGATAACATGCTTGATGGGAGCTTTGCACTATTGTGAAAGTTGTTAAGGCAATATGTAAACCCATTCCATTCATTTTACTCCTTTTTAAAAAGAGGTAAAGAATGACTAAAGTTAACTAAAATTACAACAACGGTTATGAGTCAAACATAAAATTAAGATGCTCAAGTCCTCAACCATGTTCGGTCGGGTATTTTCTTCAGTAATTTCTTAATCAGTGTTTAAATATTTTTTAAAACCCAGAATTACAAATTAAATAATCTTTGCCTCACTATTTACTTGCTCTGTAGGATATTCAGATTTATTTATACTAGTTTACCCAGTGATAGGATGCAAAAACTCTACATGGTAAGAATCAAACTCTCACTGGGTTGTATTTAGGATACTCAACAAATTCGGTTGCTGTGAATTCTGGTACAAACCAGAATTTGCAGCTCCTGGACTAACATGCAGGTAGAACTTCATTATCCACTGTCTTTCACACTTCCCAATATTCCAACACAGTTGTTGGCTCAAAAAACGTATCAGACTATCTTTTAAAAAATAATAGTTTGAGTTAAAAGTTGACTATGCAAATTTAAATATATTATATATACAATGTGAATGTGCAGTTTTTTTAATTAAGCAAATAAATGCAGAAACAGGATAGAATAGACTTGTGGGTAAACACATGCGAAGATGGCATGGACCAAAAGGAGACTGATTTACCTCTTTCTAGTTGCATTAAACAACATCTAGGGAACTTCCACACCAAAATTACTTTTGGCCACTTCCAACATACTTTTGATGTGTTATCCATACTTATTAAACAACACAGTTTATAAGGCCTTTTAAAGGATTATTTCCAGCTTTCAGTATCCACAAAGGGTTATGATTACAACCAGACCCCTAGACTGATGGAGGGTTATGCGGGGAAAAATTAAGAGGGCCTAAATCCAAATAGGCCATTCCATTAAAACCCTTAAAGGTGGCCTAGAATTTTTTTTAGATAGACAGATAACCACATGCCTGTGGTGTACTCCAGCAGATACACATCTACCTATTAATGAAATATTCATCGTTGTAAGTGGTTTGAGGGACATGTGGGCAAGTGTGTGAGCAAGAGGAAAGGGGGCCAGGATGGTTCACAAGAACCCTGGGGAGATGAAATTTGTCTGTGTATATTCTATAAACAGACACACACTGCACTGGTCCCTATTGATGAAGGCCAGGTCACCAAGTGTCAGAGGTGGAAGTCAGAATTACCTCATAAATTAGAGCACATAATGAGCATAAGCTAGATCATTAACATGCAAAAGCAACCGTCAGTGGAAACTTTTCTTCCCAGTGGAGATGGAAAGAAGTTGCATGGTGAAAAATCATGTGATGAGAATCCAAATGACACGATCATCTTAATCTACCCCTCAAAGGGTAACCTGCTGGTATTCAACCAGTACAAAGGAAAACTAAAATAATATACGATTATTTAGAACCCTTCATAAGCAAACCCTTTTCATTTAGTTAAGTACATGAGAGTCACTGAAAGTACCCGTGAACTGCTACTCATCTCACACTGGAAGTTGTAATGTAACATTTCAAAACTAGTACAGCACCCAACAGGCAATTAATGCAATTCCACAATGTGAAGTTAATCAGTTGACTTGTGTCAATAAAAATGGATAAGTGAAATGCAAGCCTCTATCTCATGATCTGTTTCGAGAGCTGAACAGTTTGTATTCCTGGTTTACACCAACATTATGAGTCACTCATTAAACCAGCAATCTGTATCTAATCCAGCAGCATTCACTATGTGATCTATGGGCTGCTATCCAACTCATGAACCGCTGATGTAGTCTATTTGAACAAAACCAAATGATAGATGGAATCATCTCCTTTGCATTGTGAAAACTTTATAACTGGAAAGCTAATTCAAAGAGAAAGCTAAAAACAAAAAACCAAACAAAAATCCACAACATTTTATCAACAGCTTTCCTTTCCTACAAATGGGTCACTAACAACATTTCCACACACTGACACAAAGAAGAAATATATTAGAGGGAGCAACACAAATCTGCAAATTTTCAAGTTCATCATGTGTTTCAGTCCCAGCCATACTGGACAAACCGTGGCTGCTTGTTTTCCCCAACATCTGATGCTGGTTTATATGGAATTCAACAAACATTCCCTGACCTGGTAGTATGATAAACACCTTTATAAAATTCAAAATATTTGTATTCTACAGGAATCTAATGGCATTATCTGCCATTGCTTTCTCCCATGAATCTCCAGTCTTCTGAGATCATCTGTGAAGATCTTGCTATTGAATGTGTTCCTCACTGTAGACTTGTCTAATAACAGTATCAGGCAGGATAATTTCTGTGGTGGCACCACAGTTATAGCACAGTCATATGCGTGTCTACTCAGAACTAAGTCCTATTGAGTTCAATGAAACTTACTCCCAAGCAAGTAGGTATAGGATTGCAACCTCATGGAAGCCCACCACATCCTGTTCCTGATAAGCCTTTTCCACTTCTCAGTGGACTTCTCTGTATCCAACCCATGGTGTCATGGACCCTTTAAAATATGCGTCCTCCAGCCACTATCTTGGTGCATGTTCCATGATACACAGGACAGATAACAAAAGAAACCTACATTGGCTTCCTGATACGCTATGAGCAAAGGTCAGGCATCAGGAGAAAGGGAGTAGATGTAAGGTTCAAAGAGTCGAGGCATACAAGGGGCAAAAACAGAGTCAATTGGAACATTCAGGAAGGGGACTTTTCCACCTTTAATATACTTATGGGCATTGTATGTAATTCGCACAACTATTAAGGCTCATGTCCAACATTATTGCTGTGCACATGCTAAATAATTTTGATTCCCCACTTCCATACCTGCATTCAAGTTAGAAGGACAGGCTATGGTAAGATGGCAGACTACATTTTATGTAATTTATCTGTTTTATGAGCAAGGGAAGAGCTGATCAAACCGTTACAAAAAAAGCATAAGGTAAAACTATAGGGGAGGAAGAGTGATGGAGCTGTAGTAAGGAGGCTCAGGAAGAGTGGCCGGAAAGAGCAACTGGAAGGAGAAAAGACTGGAAGGTAAAGAGGGGGAGAAGGGAAAAGAGCAGCTGGGCTTCCTTGAAAGCCAGATACCTAAAGCAGAGGTGGGGCTGCTAACAAACATAGAAGATCCTTACCTGTGCAGTCAGCAGCAGTCAGAAGCCCACAGGAACAGGTGAATGAGAAGATACTTGCCTAATTCTCCAACAAGCTCCGGAACAAATAATCCTGACTCTACAATTACTCAGCCACCTCAAGCATTATGTAAGCAGTCCCTCAGGCTTGCAACCACTGCTCTAGGGTTATGCACTATGAACCTACAACTACCAGCACTGTAGACCTTCAACCTGATACTTACCTGTATTGCTCTGAGAGTGTATGTCCCATTCATGCAGTGACTTACCTCATGCTGTGACTGTATACCCCGGATCCTGCAGAAACTTAGGGCTATTGCTCCAGAGACTCTGGGCCCCCTCCTAGAACTACTTATTACAGTTGCAGAAAGGAGATCCTGATCCTGCAGCAACTGATTTGACTGATACTGTGCTGCAACAGGAATTAATAAAATCTATCATTGTTATATTTATGTTGTTCCATTAATCATTTGGGATGGAAAGTGGACAAAGGGACATATTTCCCTTGGCAGAGGGGGCACACCTTGTGACAATAGGAAACGGTCTTTACTTGCAATCCTATGCACATTTTACAGAGGAGTATTACTGCAGTCAGTGAGCCTGGAAGTGCACACTCATAGGAGCAGGTGATTAAGTTCTTATTACCCAATCTAACTTCTTTTTACATTTTTTATACGTTTGACAAAACTGGCTGAATACCACCACCACCAGTGCTCAAGCCAAAGGTAGCAAACCAGTCTGAATTTTAAGTACTGCAGATTTTGTTGATTGTACTCATTTATCCTTTCTCTTCACTATAGACATACAAATGTTTATACGTTTATACTTCTTGCTTTTAATAACTTTTCTCTCCTTTTTATCTTATTGCTTTAAAAAGTTTGATGTAACCTGTTATTTTAGCATCAGACTAAGGACACTTCACATACAGACCCTAGAATACAAACTTCTATCATATTTGGAAACTGTAATGCCTTGCCTTGATAGGACAGTTGAAGTATATATTTAATTTCTAAAAGATACAGATTTCCTGCCTTCCTTACCATCTCTTCAACCTCGCACACTGTGCCAGTTAGCAAATCAGAATCTGCATATAAATAGAATATTTTTGATATATGAAAAGTGGGCAGCCTCAGGGTAAAGAGCTATGATTTTCCATTCTCCATGTGCACAAAATTACATTTAAAATGTGATATTGGATTTTAAAAAATTTATTGGACATTTGAAGTTGTCATTCTATCACCTTTGTTTTATTGTTAAAAAAGAATTCCTTTTGCTGACACATTATTTGTAGCAAAGAAGATTCATTAATAAAAATATTGCAATATTTCAGCATTCTATCAACTTAATCTTGAAAAAAAGATTGCATTCAACCAAGTCTTGTAAATCACCATCACTCATAATTTGAGACATTATTCAGTGTGAAATTCAAGCAGTTGGAATTCATTAACATTGGTTGTTACAAATCTGCATTTTTAGACTTTGTCATAAAATGCAGACGGCCAAACTCAGTGACCTGAATCTAATAGCCTTTCATGTGAAGTGGCCTTGTTAGACAGCTTCTCCTAACCCTTGTCTCTTTTACGGTCCAAATAAAGACGCCACTTGCATTCTCAGCTACTGACCGGGTCACAGCGAGGGAAAGTGAACCATTCAAGCATCACTGATGCTGTGGCTGTATTTTCAGAACTCAGATGGTAGCTAACAGGCTTGGTCCAACAGGAGCCACATAACCATCACATGGAATTGTAAGTCTAGAAGAGAAGAGAATCATCTAACCAGATGTCCTAAAGCAGGATACGACAACACACCAAATTATTCCTACCATTCAGACAGCCACTTCACATGGTAATTTTGTTGGAATTGGGTATGAACACACCCACATTTCCAGCAGGAAACACATCATGTGTCAACAAGAAACACATGTCCTTAAATACCTGTGTATATTTACTGGGAAGCTCTTGCCCAATCAGGACTCTCAGTAATGTAAATAGTGATGTATTAAGGCCACACATCTGTTCTTCACAGGACATGCAGGAAACACCAGCCTACCCACAGCAAACATGGTTTACAGCAAACATGGTTTTTGGCAAACATGGTTTTCACATGAAATAAAAAGCAGGCCTAAAGCCAATGTACATAATCTACCACCATAAAGAAAAAGTAAAGCTCTTTGTGGACATGCCTCCCCAGCGATGCCGGAATCTGTAAAGATGTTTTGTTTTATTTTGTTAATATTCCTATCTGTGGAAGTTTTTAACTTGTAATGGATTGCTTGTTTGATTTTTGCAACAAATGTTAAGTCCACAGATCCAGAGAGCTCCATCATACCAGCGACTTAGTGCATTCTTGCCATACCTGGCATGCAGATTTGCAGCCTGGCCCTCACATGACACTGTGCCTATCCTGCTTACACCCTGCCTCTTCCTCAGCCTTTCCTAGAATGCTAAAAGTCTGGATTATTTTCCCTAAGCGCATTTAACATTCCCCAAGTCTCCGTGTAGTTTTAAAGGAACTGGGGGCTTAAATGGATTGCATCAGGTCCTGGCAGGGAAAAGCAGTCTCTCACAGCAGCGGGCTCCAAGCCTCAAGATAAAACCCAAACCTTACATTCCAGGCTCGAAAGCATTTTTAAAATCATACATCACCTGAATCTTTGCAGAGACAGGATTGTACTCTCTCAATGCCCCCAAAGAGCCAGACTAAAGGGTCGTTCCATTTTTGCCAGGGAGAAAGGCGGTCTGGTTGAAGTACTCATCTGCCAGGACCTGACTGGAGGGAGAAAGAGAAGAGGAGGGTGGAATGGAGCCAAAGAGCTAACAAGCCAAGCAAAGGCACGAAAGAGCAGCTATTCAGGTGAAAAGGATCATAAGCTTAACACACTTTTGCCTCAAAGGTTAAAAAAAAGCAGAGGCAAACCAGGGTGGGGAATAAGTGTGATGGAGCTCTTAAAATGTTAGTTACATTTGAGACTTATTGAAATCAAAAGTCACAAATAAGCCCTACTTAAATAGAAGCAGGACTAATCTTTTCTGGATTGGTACTGAAGTGATTTATAAATGAGAACTGTTTTAATATTGAAGTTTTAGTTATTTATTCTAGCTTGCCATTACTGCTTAAGGGCACAATCTTATACATGTTTAGCCAGAAAAAAAGTCCTACAATTTCCAGGATGCTGGGAGTTGTAGGACTTTTTCTCTCTCTAAACATGCATAGGATTGTGCCTCAAGGAACCTCAAAAGCAGACAAACCTAGAAGGTCATGTGCTTTTGCAAGTAAGTGAAGCCACATACCCTCAAGTACACAAAACAGAAAAATCCCACAGAAGCTTACTGCTTGGATTCAGTACACACTTAAGAACAAATCTGTGCCAGAGCTGTACTACATGACTGAAAGCTACTTGTTTATTGTTTAAATCTCAGCATGTATCTGTCAAGAGAACTATCTAGAACCCCTTCCCCTGACATCTAGTTTTCTAAATGCAGGGTTTGTTTAGAGCTGCTTTGTTTCCCTATGGAGGTGCAATCTGTCAAGCGAGCCCAGAAGTAGCAAAGCCCAGAAATGAGCTTGTTTATTTGTTCAGTACATTTTTTTCTACTTCATTCCCCTCCCCCACATTATGCACGGAACTCAAGAAGCATACATGAGGCTCCCAGGCAATCTCCCATCCAGATCTAGACCTGCTTAGTTTCAGCAAGCTGTTGCATCTTGTTGTCAGGATGAGGCCTGGACTCCTTGGGTTTGGTCTCAGATTCTGAATCAGACTCAGAGCCTGAAGCAGAAGAAGGCCAGCAGAGACAGGAAGCAGGGGAGAAAATTCCCCAAGGCTCTCCAGGAGTTAGGGAGGAATCTTCCTAGCAGCTTATTGAACAGGAGGCTCAGATTCAGAGATTGTCTTCCCCCTTCCCGAAAAACACCTAGTTCAAATCTCACTTCAGGTATCCTCTCTAAGATCAGCATTAGGCCTACTCCTTTGTAATATGTGGGATAATACTAGCCTGTTATTGCTGACAAGTTTAAATGCTCAATGGTTTCATAGTGGTTATTTAAATGGTTATTTAAATGACACCTGCTCTACAAAGAAGAACTTACCATTGATGAGTTTAATTTAGACTATATGCCTGTTGCCTACCATTGTCTTGGCTTAAAGAGAGCGTGGGTGGAAAGAGGGGGAGAGAAATCCTGTCTACTTCTAAAGGCCAGCCAGATTGGAACCTCAGTCGCATTAATTACTCGAATCACAAAGTCAAACCCCCCACTCAAGACTGTGAATCATTGAACTCAGGTGAGCATTTCTTTCCACCTGCCTCACAAGTGTATGTTAGAAACAATTTGCTGCAGTACTGCAATATTTTACCAGCTACATAGGCCTAGCAATCATCAAAAACGTGCTGAAATGAGCCATATATTGAAACAGGTGTCATGCTTTGTTGGAAGTACTACAGGGAAATTAAAAGAGAATTTGACAATTGTATCATCAGGAGGAAATTCAGTTACAATGATTTATAAATGATAAAACTACTACAATAAAATGACTAATATGCAATTTCCACATTGCTGTAATTCCTTTATTAGGCCAACTAAAAGTTCACATGAAGATTGTGCAAGGTTTCAAGATCACCAGATCTCAAAAGCATGCACAACTTGGGGGAGGGGGGAGGGGGGAGGGGTGTGATCTTTTGGTTGGCCTAATAAAGATCACAGCAACATAAATGTAGGATTTTTTCTTGTGGTCAGCATGGCTATCTTTGCTTATTTGCCAACGTTATCTTAATCTTTGTAACTTTATTCAATAGAAAAACTATCTTGTTTTAAAGGATGTAGGACTGGATTATGTATTACCTAAGGCTGAAATCCCATTTATTTAATAATGTTGTAGATACTTCACAAAACACTTGTTCCTTAGTGAACAAATGCCACAAGCAATTCAGCAGAAAACAAAATTCTAGGAAAATGTCCATAAATGTATTGCAAATGCAATAATATTAACACACTCTTGTCTAATTTACATTTTTCATTCTAACTATAATTATCTTGTGCTATATTCTCAGGGTAATTAACACAGTGCAGTGCAATATAGGTACAACTTTTACATTTATCAAATATAAATTTATAAGAGAAAATAAATACACCAGTGTACACAAATATCAAAAAGAAAATCTAGAAAACCAACCAATAGCATATAATAAGGTAAGACTACTTGAATATATAAATATCATAAAATAGATCCAGGAAGACCAACATATATCATAAATCATATTTTATATCCATCAAAAGCAATTTTAAAGTCTTTATATTAGTATTAATTTCAGACAATAGAATGATAAAAATGATATATCTATTCAGTAATAGATTATACTTGACACATCAGTTCCTAAAATATCCTTATAGCTAATTATATATCATTACATATGTCTTTATAAAGATATTTAACAATGGTATACCCAGAAACAAGTCCCACTTAGCTGAAGGAGCTTACTCCCAGGTAAATGGGTATAGGATTTCAGCTCAAGATATTTAGAGATGATAGATACAAATTTTTAGCATGCAGGAAAACCCATATGCACTCCGCCTGATTTTTCCTCACATTTGTTGGGCTGAATGTCAACACAGTTACTAACAACAGATGTGACCACGAACAACTGCTATGTATGAATTAAGATTGGCCCCATCCTTGTTTCACTGTAATTTAGATGCAATTTACTACAATACACAAACTATCAGAGTTTCGACTGGATCTCAGTGCTCCACTTATAGATTTCCAAGTTTTTCAAATGGTGTAAGATTTTCAAACTGTGTTTCAAAGAAATATGGGTTTCTACGCTTGCATGGGATTCTACACAGTATGTCCAGAGGTAAAGCCAGCACCATGCCTGACGACAAGGTTAGGACTAGAAACACGGCCCTGCTCCCCAGTAATCACCTGATGGTCCTTTTAAAGTGAATAACTCCTGAAAAGCTTTTTTTTGGAGTGTCACATCATATAATGCTAAGGCCTAACATGTCAAGCCAGTGCCCTGAGTGAAGGAGCTCCATTCATAGAGTAGGCCCCACTCTGCAAAATGGAGGCGTTCCTTAGCAAACATGTTCATTTGGAAAATGTTACCTGAATGAGATATGGGGTGAGATGAAATAGCTGTGACCAATTTTCCAGCCCATTTGGAGATAGCAAATTGGGGATGGCAATTTTGGAAGTCACAATTTAACCCCGAAATATCCCCCAAAACAGTTTAAAGTAAGGGGATGGGAGGAAGTTTACAATTTAAGCACTCCTTACCTGCCCAGTTACCCCTTTTTTCTTTTAAATGTCCCCCCCCCTCCCATTTTTCTCGTTACAGTTTTTAAAGCTTTGGTAGTGCAGCAGTAGCAGCAGAGTTCTGACTACCGCCATCATTCACCCATTCTTCTTCCACAAAACATAAACAAGATGAACTTAAACATGAACTTTTTGCTGCACATGTATATGTCCAGTCCACATATCAAGGAAAGCTGCAATAAGCTTATGTGTCATATGCTTGTTTCAGAATAGCCTTTCAAAATGATCTGACTTAGTTCTAATACATTTGCACGATGAAGAGAATTAGTAATTGATACAGATTTTTATAACACTAAACAATAACAGAAATGAAAGAGAGGATTTATAACTAAAATCAGAACAAGAAAGTCAAGTTAGAAAAGCAGATATATCAAGTGGTACAAAACTATAGAAAACAGAAGGGGCTTCTAAAAATTAATGTTGGTGTTACAGTCTTTGGCTTCTGTGGAATTATTTAAAATCCAGTATTTGTTTTTAGTGAGATAAGTAAGAAGATAATACAAAGATAGAAAGGGATAAAGGGAACAGAAGTGATGGGAGGCTGAGATGAGAAAGTAAATTGTTTGTGTCAGCTCAGCAAGGAATCAGATAATCAAATCACAAGTCATTAGTTTGGGCCAATATTCCAGTAGGCAATGTGAAATAAAGTAGAGTGGGGATGGGAATCTGTGGCCCTCTAGATATTGTTCGACTGTAACTCCCATCAGCTCTGGCCAATATAACCCATGGTTTATCAGAAACAAACCATATGCCCTCCCCTTCCCTCCTCACACAGCACACCAAGATTTAGCGAAGATATCCTGGTTTCTTAAACCATATTTCCCCATGATGTCCGAATTAGGAAATTGTAGTTTAAGTCTTCCTCCAAACCAAGATATGAAACTGAGATCCCAAAGTTGAGCATGTGAGGGGAGAAAGGAAGAGAGAACATAGGCGCACAGCTCATGCCTGATCCAACATACCACTGCTTATCAGATTGAGATAATGACATTTGGATGGGCCATAGGCATATAATGGTTATAATGAACACATAGGCACTAGCATGTTATGTAGAAGGAGGGAACTATAGACATTGTATATCAAGGTAGCCCAAAATCATTCTATTATAACTCACATTTCTATTTGGGCTGGCATTTCTTATTCTTCCACTCTACCTCAGACTCATTTGAGGTCCCACCCCTCATGAAGCTCCAAAACAAACCATTATTCAAACGGGTGTGTTTACAGGGTTTCAAATTGAAATCCACCCTTTCATAGAAACTGAGTGTCATACCATGATCCCATACCCAAAAGCATTCCGTCTACTATATTTGGACAATCACCACAAAATGGCTGCGATACCCCAGATTCCCCTCTCCTGTATCTGACTTGTGGTTAAAGGGAAATACTTTCATAATCTCATAATAGTTTAGTGCATCATACCATGGAGAAATAGAATCTACATTTATTTATTTATTTATTTATTTATTTATTTATTTATTTATTACATTTGTATACCGCCCCATAGCCGAAGCTATTAAAAGCCAAAAGCATGCAAAAACTACAACTAAAAGGGAAAGCACCATTATTTACAGTAATAACAGTATGACACATATAAAACTACATGAGTATCCCTAAAAAGGTACGTAGAATCCCAGCTGTAATCAATCTATAGCTGTTTCACTTGCAAGTTACACCCACTCTGCAGGAAACTACATCAGGAGGAACTGTAAATGAGGGTGAACTATCACAATCTGTACTGAATTAGAAAAAGTCAAACACCAATTTCTGTTCTTACTCAGCAACAATAGCCAACTCTTTTCTAAAAATTAATAGCCTAATTAAATCTAAGGGCTTTTGTACATGACCAAATATCATTGAAGGCAGAGAGGGGGATGCTATTTATTCCCTTGTTGATTTCCCCTTTTCACTAGTAAAAAAATAATTCCTTTACGTTAATTCAACTGACAGTACATTTATACTTCACAAAATAAGCCTTTGACAGGCTTCTGGGATTAATTTAAATTGTACAAAAGGACAAGATGGAGACAAGATAATGATGGCGGTTGTCTGTTCACAATCCTTTTATGCATTACAGAAACAGCTCCAGAAGACCCACCCACTGTAGGTTGACTCTGGGGATTGATTTTACCACATATAAACCTGGTTTGCAACGTAATGCTAACCTATGGTTTATTTAACCCATGGGTTGTTGAATTCTGGGTTGTCATGATTGAATGCGCTACCAACACATGGATTGTTAACCACGAACAATCCAAAAACAGAACTCATGGTTTGTTGTTGGATTGTGAATTCTGGTTCATTTAAACTATGGTTGTTATGTGTGAGGCTAGAACCATAGGTTGTTCCCACAGGCTACAGAGGCAATAGGCAAGAGTGGTTAAAAAAACCCCACAAAAAAACCCAGCCACTCAACATGCATTTGGGATACAGAGAGGGAGTGGGCAAAAGAAAAGGGGGGGAAAAACTCAGGGATTGAGAAAACCATGGTTTGCTCGATCTTCTGCCAGTCAGACTCTGGGTAGGAGAACAAACCATGGATTAACCAAGGGGTAGCATGATGCGTGAACCAAGTCAGTTAATGGCCTAGTTTTCACAGGGATTGCAAACCTGTGTCTTGGCTGTGTTGTGGAGGCAGCCCATACGACTGAAAGTTCCTTCACTGCAAAATAAAATGTAAAAATACCCTGCACATAGAAAATTAGGTATCATTACGTAGGTTACACTAAAGCCTCTCTTTACAAGAGGGGTGCAGAGACTCTTTCAGTCCAAGGACTGAATTCCATTTGGAGAACGTCTTGGCAGGCCACATTCCAGTGATAGGTAGGGCCAAAGGCAAAACGGGCAGGGCGAAAAGACAGTAAAATACCAGCAAGGCTTAGCTTAAAGCTCTTGCTGCCAATAACTAAAACCTTCCTTTTCTCCCACGCATTTTAGAGACCTAGTTCTAGGTTATTATGGCTGCTTTATCGATTCCTGTGCTGTTTTATTAAACTGTATGTTATTGTACTGTATATTTTTAGTAACTGTGTTTTAAAATGGCATTTTAGATTTTTAACTGATTGCTTGCTAATCCTCCCAGAGAACATTAGTTATTGAGTGGATTAGAAATGTACTAAATAAATAAACTAAGCCTTGGGAGAGGAATTTCAACCTTTTAGAATGGGGGGCGGGGAAGCTGCACAAAATCTGGGAAACCACTAAACAATCAGTGGGTGGGAGGAAGGGGTGGGGCCAAAGTGGGTGGCCTTCTGGAGAAATGCAAGTTGCTTACCTGTAACTGTAGTTCTTCAAGTGGTCATCTGTGCATTCACACACTATGGGCTAGCGTGCCAGCGCCGAGCCTCATCCGGGAAACTTCTATAGCCTAGACTTCTGGAGGGAACCCCTTCCCCCACCGTCCTATCGCACATGCTCGGGTTCCCGCCTACCTCAGTTCTATGAGACCAAATTGCCTCACGAACGAGATAGGAAAAACTAATTGACCCTATACAAAGAAGTAATCTGCATGCACAATCGATACTCTCTTTGACCAGTCAACAACCAGCGAGGTCAAGAGGGAATGGTGGGTGGGTTGTGTGAATGCACAGATGACCACTCGAAGAACTACAGTTACAGGTAAGCAACTTGCATTTCTTCTTCGTGGTCTCTGTGCATCACACACTATGGACGAATAATCAGCAAACACTTACCGTAGGAGGGTAGACTCGCTGGAACATCACTGAAGGACTGAGGATAGGACAGCTCGACCAAAAGTAGAGTCCTTTCTGGCTCGAACATCCAACTTATAGTGGGATACAAAGGTAGAAGCATTAGAACACGTTGCAGCTCTACAGAGATCAGGGATCGACACTCCACGATCCAGAGCGGTAGAAGTGGAGAGAGCCCAAGTGGAATGCGCCTTCAGAGAATCTGGAGGTTCTTTCCCCGCTAGCTGGTAAGCCCAAGAGATAGTCTGCACGATCCATTTTGCGAATCTTTGAGCGGAAACAGGATGGCCTTTAGTCTTACCACCATAACATACAAACAGGCAGTTTGATTTTCGAAAACTGGCAGATCTAGACTTATAAAAGGCCAAAGCATGCCGCACATCCAATGAATGGAGTTTTGCGCTTAACGGGTCCGATGACGCCTGAAAAAAAGTAGGCATCACAATGTCCTGGTTAACGTGAAACTTGGACACAACTTTAGGGATAAAGGAGGGGCCGGGCCTCAGAACCACCTTATCCCGAAAAAACTGAGTGTAAGGAGGGTCAATCAGAAGAGCACATAACTCTGAGCTCCTTCTCGCTGAGGTAATGGCAACCAGAAAGGCAACTTTAAAGGTCAACAACCTAATGTCAATTGTGGCCAATGGCTCAAAGGGTCTTGTAGTTAGCGCTGTAAGAACAACAGATAGGCTCCACTGAGGAACAATAGCGCGAAAAGGGGGGTGTATGTTGCGTAGGCCTTTGAGGAAACACTTGGACAACGGATGATTGAAAACAGAGAACTGCTGGATCAAGTCATGGTTAGCTGAAATGGCCGCCAAGTAAACTTTAATGGAGGCCATTTTCAACCCAATTTCGTGGAGAGAATACAGAAAAACCAAGACATCCCAAATCTGACAAGATGTAGGGTCAAGTCCTCTAGAGGTTGCAAACTGGACAAACTTGTTCCATTTTCTATTATAAGAGGCTCTGGTAGAGGTTTTTCTGGCCTCACGCAGAATAGCCCGCACTGGAGATGGCAGATCTAAGTCTTGCCACTTGGCCGGATTCGCCAAGCGGTGAGTTGTAGCTGCCATAGGTCTGGGTGAAGAACTAAGCCCTAGTTCTTGGAGATCAGAGTCGGAACTATTGGCAGGCGTAAGAACTCCCCTTGGCCAGATGAAATAACCGGGTGAACCACGCTTGACGTGGCCACCATGGGGCTATCAGGATGGTGCCATGACAGAGTCGTGACCACTTTGGCCACCAGTGGGAATGGGGGGAAAGCATACACCAGACCTCCGCCCCAATGAGTGTTGAAAGCATCTCCTAGAGATCGTTTGCCGATTCCTGCTCTTGTGCAGAAGGCGTCGCAGACAGCATTACTCAGGGTGGCAAACAGGTCTATGACTGGTTTTCCCCATCGAGCGAACAGGCAATGTAACACAGGTGGAGACAACTCCCACTCGTGAGCATCCTGAAATTGTCGACTGAGAGCGTCTGCTTGAACATTGTCTGTTCCCGCTATGAGGATGGCCAAGAGGCGGATCCCATGTTTGATCGTCCAGTGGAGAATCTCTAAGGTTAGATGAAGAAGGAGAGGGGATCGAGTACCCCCTTCCTTGTTGAGGTACCAGACAACAGTTGTGTTGTCCGATACAATCCGAACATGATGGCCCTTGAGATGCATAGCGAAGGCACACAGAGCCTTCTTCACGGCTAGGAGCTCCAACTTGTTGATGTGGAGGGCCTTCTCCTTGGTCGACCATTTTCCCTGAATTGACAGGTGATCGCAATGTGCCCCCCCATCCCAACAGTGATGCGTCTGAAGTGAGAGTGCGCGTCGGACCTGGGTCCACAAAGGGGAGTCCGCCGAACAGGTTGCTCAATAGCGTCCACCATCTGAGATTGAATCGCAGTTGCTGTGGTATGGCGAGCTTGACCTTGTGTGGGTTTCTGGTCGTAGTTGGCCAGAAGAAACTGCTGTAATGGTCTCATACGCATCCTTGCCCATCTGACCACATACACTGAAGACGCCATGAGTCCCAATAGTCTCTGCAGGACGAATGCGCTGACTCGTATGGAGTCTAAGGTGCGTAAGGTAAGTCGTTGGATGGTAACTGTTCGATCCCCTGGAAGAAAGGCTTTTCCCAGCGTAGAGTCTAGGAGAACTCCAATAAACTGGATGGTCTGAGTAAGTATAAACACTGATTTGTCTTGATTTATCAATAGGCCCAGCTTTTGCAGAAGTTCCTTTGTAACTGTCACATCTCTCTCTGCCTGAAGTTGGGAAGGGGACACTATCAGCCCGTCGTCCAAATATGGGTAGAGTTCTACTCCGGCTGTCCGTAAAAACACGCAGACTGCTCCCATGCATTTGGTAAATACCCTGGGGGCTGTCTTCAGGCTGAATGGAAGGACTGTGAACTGATAGGCGTTTGGACCTATCATGAACCTGAGAAACTTCTGGTGTGAACTGTGGATAGTGATATGAAAATACGCATCTTTCAAATCTATGAGGGTGAACCAGCGATTTCGCCTGAGCAGCGGTAGGATCATTGCCAATGTGATCATTCGGAATTTTTTGGTCGGAGACCGCCATCCCGTTTTGGGACTGTAAAGTACCGGGAGTAGAAACCGGCTGGTAAATCCGCTTGGTCAACGGGAGTAATAGCACCCTTTTGAAGGAGGATAGCTACCTCGTGAAGCAACGCATCAGACAGCGGGGTGATTTTGACCAGGCCGGTAGGAAGGTGAGAGGTGAGCTCTATTTGGTATCTGTTCTTGATGATGTTCAGAACCCACTTGTCCGAAGTGATTTTTTCCCAAGATTTGCGGAAGTTTTGCAGTCGGTGACCAAAGTTGGGGTGCCAAGAGAGAGTGACCGGAATGGAGTCAAAGACGCTGTTTTTGTGAAGTGTCGGGTCTGTTGCGCTGTTGACAGTAGCGACTCTGCTGATAGCCTTTTTTATGTTGGAAGGATGGTTGAGGTGTGGGCTGGTATCGCTGCTGCCGATTATGAAACTGGCGTGGCGGGTAAGGCTGTTGTCGCACCCACCTGCGCGAACGGTATGGTTGCGAAGCCGCAGCAGAGTAAAATCTCATTTTCTTAGCCATAGTCTTGGCTTTTTGTATCGTATCCATCGTCGTGTCCGTTGTGGTATGAAATAAGCCCTCGCCATCAAACGGAAGGTCTTCTATTCTCGCCTTGGACTCTTGCGGTAAACTCAAAGAACGTAGCTACGCATGCCGTCTGAGAGCGATTGCTCCTGTCATGGCTTTGGACATGCAGTCCATTTGATGCCTGGCAGTTGTTAGCTCCTGCTTGGCTAAGCGAGTGGCCTCCGTCTGGAAAACTTGTGCAGCCTCCCTCTTTTCGTCGGGTAGGTGCGTAAAAAGGGATGACATCTTGTCCAATAGGAACAAATTATATCTGGCCATCATGGCTTGGTAATTCGCCACCTTCATCGATAGCGCGGTGGACGAATAGCTCCTACGGCCAAACATGTCCAGCTTCCTGCCCTCTTTATCAATTGGCGCAGAGTGGGACTTGGATTACTTTCCCTGTGCCGACTCAACAATCATTGAGTTGGGTTTTGGATGGGTAAACAAAAACCCCGCATCTTTTTCCTGAATTTTGTAGAGAGCATCCAAGCGTTTGGAAACTGGTCTCATGGTGGACGGGTTCTTCCACGATTCTTGGGCTGTATGTAGTAAGGTGGGGATCAACGGTATGGCCAAAGGAGCAGACGAATCTGCAAACATGATGTCATATATAGAGTCAATGCATTTTTCTACGGGTTGCTGATGCTCAACCCCCAGAAACTGTGCCATTCGGAGCATCTGCTCTATAAAAGTCCCCACATCTGCTGAAGGAGAGGCTCTTTTTTCGGTCCCCACCGCGTCATCGGGTGACGGAACCGAAGGAGGAGCAGTGTCTGAAGAAGACGAGACCGAAGCATAGTCCTCCACGGACTGCGGAGAAGACAGAGTTGGAATGTCGGTCAGCTGCGTCGGTACCGGTGGGTCCGGCGGGAGTGCCGATATAGTAGCCGACGTCGGGGAGGTACCGGGGGTACAAAGACGTCGCTGTCCTTCAATCGTTGTCCCGTGAATGGGTCGAAGACATAAGGGTACTGTCCCGAAGTATCCTCCGCAATTCGATGGCGGGAGGACGCCTCCCCCAAGGGGTTTGACTGGGATGTCCAAGTGCGAGCCGAGAAACAATCCCAATCTCAGGAAGGAGTGGGCGAACGCGAGCGGTATTGACGGTCCACCGAAGCGCATCTCGATCCCGGAGCGGGCGACAGTACTGAGCGTGGTGAGGCTTGAGGGGAAACTGGGTCAAAGACATGCCCTTCCGACCTCGGTCTTGGAGGCGACCCCAACAAAGGATGCCCCGATCCGTGGGGCTTGGACGGGACGTCAAGGGAGAGGACCTCCGTTCACGAAGAGAAGTCAAAGGCCGGTGTCAGCTCGGTAACGAGAAAGACACCGAGGGTGATGACATTGGTCGAGCCACCGGTATCGAAGGAGCCACTAAGGGAGACAGCGTAGTCCGCGTTAGCGGCATGGAAACCGAAGCCAAAGGCGACGGTATCGGTCATGCCATTGGTACCGGAGATCTTTCGGTACCGAGGCCAGCCCCGATAAGGCGTTTTCGCGGGAGCCAGTGTCGCCGTCGGGTGACTCTTAGAGATTTTGTTATCCCTCTCAGAGTGTTTTGCCTTCGCCTTCTTCTTACGACGGACTTCCTCCTGAGTCGTCACTGCCTTTTTAGGCTTCTTAGCCTTAGCTCCTACAACAGTGGGAGTAGGCTCATTCGAAGGCGGGCGAGTCTTGGATCACTCTAAAGGAGCCTGCGCTGTAGTGGTGGCCATTGCTGTGGGGAGGCGAGAAGGAATGTTAACCGCCTCTAGCGCTTTCTTCCACAGTAGCGCTCGTAATCTGTCCGCCCTGTTCTTCCATGTCTAACGGGAGAAGCTCATACAATGAGCGCAGGCATCGACCACGTGCATTTCCTCTAGGCAGAGGAGGCACCGGGAATGTCCGTCGGACAGAGTTAGTTTGGCCCGGCACAAAGTGCAGCTCTTAAATAGGGCTGTTTGCGCCATAAGGCGCTCCAACAGGGCACGTAAACAAGTAAGATAGAAGTAAGAGACAAGAATATATATATAGAAAATAATAATAAAAATTTTTTACAAACTGTAGAAGAAACAGAGAAAGAAAGAAAGAAAGAAAGAGAAGGAAGAAGTCTAAGCCAAACAAGAAACTAGATTCAAAAAACAACAATAGGATACGATTGTTCTAAGAGAAGTCTCCCACGAGGCAAACTGCACAGTGGTTGAAAAAGAACTGAGGTAGGCAGGAACCCAAGCATGCGCGATAGGACGGTGGGGGGAGGGGTTCCCGCCAGAAGTCTAGGCTATAGAAGTTTCCTGGATGAGGCTCGGCGCCGGCACGCAAGCCCATAGTGTGTGATGCACAGAAACCACGAAGAAGAACCCAAGAGAGCCAGATTTGGCCACTAGTTTTGAGGTTCTTCACTCCTGCTCTACAACATATAGTTTTCTATTTGGAGGGAATGGGGGGGTGTATGGAGAAACACTCAACCATGTAAGCCCCTATCTGCATGAAATCGTAGATGCTAGACACAGATTTACTACCTCAATGAATTAAGCCAATATATTAGTTGGTGACATGAACAAGGACAGTGTGTACATTTCTCAGCCTTTGATGGATTATGATCAATTTTGATCAAGAAGTAATTTGCCCAAATTGAGAAGTACAGGCCCGGAAAGTAGCATGTCAGGCACACGGGTGCCACACCACAGCACTATTATTGCCTCAGGGATCTCTACTTTCACCAGTTCCATTTATGGATCTGCCCATTCTCCACTAATGAGCCTGGAGGCATCTGCTGCTCACTTCCAGGAAGTAGAATATGCATGGAACTCTGAAAGTACAATGTTTCATCTCTAACATGAGACAACTGCTAATATTTGGCATAAGACATGAAGCTGTTAAGAGTATCCAAACAAAAATAAGATGTCTTTACAGTATATTGTTCCAACACATTATGGCATTTATAAAAACATAAATTTTTAAATAATCAGACAATTCCTTTATGCACCAAGCTTTAATATTCTTTACACATTAGCACATTTTCCCCTGCCTAACATTATATCTTCTGCCATTTATAATTAATTTTAACAGCTTCTGCAACTTATCCCACAGGTTGTTGCTGTTTCTTTTAAACAGTGTGCTGCTGAGAAATTGATTTGTTTTCTCCGTATGCCGACAGAAATCACATTATAAAATATGCATAAATGTCATTTCGCGGGCTGCTTCTGAGGATTAGTGCAGAATAAAAGCTTACTTTCCATACAAACACATATATACACACACACAAAAGAAAAGAAAATGGGGAAATTAAAATAAGCAGCAATGAATCGCAAACGATGCCATACCTCCAGTTTTATCTGGCCCTCAGCGGCAAGACCATGGGATTCTACTTAACCAACGAAGGAGGCTATGGTCTTTCCCAGAGTCAGGCAACATAAGCTCCGTGGGTTACTTTTAGACTTTGGCCAAAGCAATCCTATTCTATGGTGCTTGGGAGAGCAGGCCAGCGACCATAGGATATGGTGGGTCCCCCCTCCCAAGGCCATACACATTGCTATGACCTTGGAAGGGGGAATCCAATATTATTTCGTACCCCACTCCCAACTCCCATGCAGCTGCTGTGGAAAGCACCATAGCGTTTGCTCTTCCAAACCTTCATGCAGCTGCTGTGGAAAGCACCATAGCGTTTGCTCTTCCAAACCTTCTGGATTTTACCAAGTTTATTTCTACTCAAAAATATCAAATTATGTTATCATTTCTTTGACTTTCTGCTTATGGCCGAAGATCCAGAGGAAGACAATATAATGGTCATGGGCTATATCTGGCACATGGAGATTTTTTTTCTGGACCAATAAACTAAGCCCAACACTATTATCATGTGACAGCTTACCCAGAGTCAAGTCATCCTTACAAGAAAGGGAAGTTGTCATTCCCAACCCCAACTCTTCCCCACAAAGACATGAACACTACATACTCCTGTTGTAGATTATTAGGGCTCACCAGGCAGGGATCTTGGGTCATTCATAAAATATATGACATATCAAGACAAAGGCAGAGAGTAGCAAAGTTGTGCCAGCGAATAGAGGCAGGCATTGAAAAAGATATGATATTACATCCCATGTAATTGCTTGTCCAGAACTATTTAATCTGATGTTAACAACTAAATTTCCTTCCTTTCTCTTTCCCCTCTTCTAAATCTTCCCGCCGTTTTACACATTACCAAGTAGTGAACTACAGTTCACTTTGCAATAGTGTCATCTATGCTGCTAATGTAATATGTCAATCTTCTATCCTCATAGTTTGGACATATTGCAGTTATGCTCATGACAACAATGTACTTTGGGTGTTACATATACGGGAGTAGCCACACAATATGGCCAAAGAAGCCAAGCTGAAGTTTATGTCCATGAGTGTATTTTATAGAGATACTCATGACATGCAAAATGTTGCCCTATCTTTTATGATATCTTGACATGTGCAGGGATCTCAAACGAAGAAGGCTGCATGCTATTCAGATTCTGTAGAAACAACAAGGCCCATATAAATCCTCCTTGGTTGCAAAGAGGCTGTCATGTCACCAATTCAGAAGTCTAATATTTAACTTTGGGATACTGCAGCTTTACAAACATATTCATCTGTGCCTGCATTTGGGAAACTGAACAGATTGTATTTTATTTACTGTTTTGATTGCATTGTACATATTTATGCATTTCTCAACCGTCACAATTTCTCACACACATGCATAGGTAATTTATAAATATAATAGGATCTAGTTCAGCAAAAGCTTAGAATCTCACCCCGCTGCTCTGCCATGCACATACCATAATCAGGGTGGGAATGCAGACACAGGGAAATGGATTGAGATACTGTTGAGTATACACATCTCTTGTCATGAGAATAATCCACTTTAAAATCTACTCAGCAGGATAATGTTGTTATAGAAAGTAGAAGCAGCAACCACTAAATTTAAACTTGCAGAACAGGTTTTGTATACAATCAAGTGGAACAGAACCTGATACAAAGTGAACTGCGATGTAGGCAAACTGAGCACAGTATTCTGCCGAGCAATGGAAACAGGTTGTCTGAAATTGCAAATCAATTTTTACTCAACAGAATTAAAGCACACTCATTCTTTCAGCTTGTTCTCATTTAAGTCAGGCAAACCAACAGCACACAACATGTATGTTTTAATAGCTGCAAGGCTAATGATTGTCCAATGCTATCTTCCATTTTAAAACATACTGAATTACATTTCAAAAGTACACACCAGAGAACTGCTTCTCAAAGATTTTGTTCCAAAAGTGCTCTGCTATTCCATCGTTTAACTTTACTGAACCCAAGCAATGCTATAATCAGTGCCATGTAGCTTGTCTCTGCTTTTAATAGCTGTATCAATGACATCATTCAAAGAATAAGCAAAATAATTCATTTTCTGATAATCAAGATCAAATGTGCTGGTCCCTGCCAGAGAACCTCATCTTTGCTCTATAAAGTGCTATGCTAACATCTACCTTTTCAAGTTGCATTCTATGCTCTACTCTTATTTCCCAGGACAATCAACTGATTACTATCACAAGTTCATTGTTGAACACATCTGGATGCCTGAGCCAATCACTTTAACTAGCTACTTAGAAGACAAGTCCAAAGCTATCCAAGGGTATATTTCTCAAGTGATCATGATACTATGAATTGATACTGCAGGGCTGCTGCTTTCAAGCAGCTTCAGGAGCCTTACAGTGGAACTGCATAAACAAATCAGTGAATTGCAGCTCTGTTCTAAGAGTAGGACTATACAACATATTGATTAATTGACTGCATTTTGATACCGCCCAATCGCTGAAGCTCTCTGGGCGGTTTACAACACTTAAAAACATAAAACTATTCAAAATATAAAACAACAACAGTATAAAAATACAATATAAGAACATAAGCAGGATAAAACCAAGCATCAATGCAAAAATTAATACCAATTTAAAATACAGATTTAAAACCGCAAAGTTAAAAATTAAACTGACAAACTGTTAAAATACTGAGAAAATAAAAATGTCTTCACCTGGCATCTAAAAGAGTATAATGTAGGTACCAGGCGAACCTCTGTAGGGAGATCATTCCACAGCCAGCGTGCCACAGCAGAGAAGGCCCTCTTCCTATGTTTTCCTATGCTGCATTCCAGAACACAGAATTAACAGCTAATATATTTTGCACTTCTTCTAGGTGGTATGCCTCACTGGGACTTATAATTCTTCATTAAATTGGTTCCAATTTCCCCACATTATCAGGAACACTGCACTGTGACACAGTCTATCAATTTAAACATTCTTATAACTACACACCTCCTCACAAGTCAGCTTGTCCCTCTTCCCATGTGAGCTTGCTTGTAGGTTGCAATCACCTTATGAGGCCCTGTTTTGTATCTCATTACAAAAAGAGTTTGTGATGGTTGGAACATGGGACAGGGCCTTTTCTGTGGCAGCACCCGAGTTATAGAATTCCCTCCAAAGGTAAGTTAGATTAGCCCCATCCCTGGCAACTTCTAGGTGGGCAGCAAAAACATTTTTCCTCTACCCAACTTCTAATTTGAAAACTGAGGATTTTTAACTTCCTTTGGTTTCTAATATTCTATTTTGATTCTGTTTCTTTTTTATTATTATTGGTTTTTAAACGACCTTGTTAGGGCTGAAAAGCGGTATAGAAATATTATAAATAAATAGTCCCTCAGTATTCTTCATATATACCAGGCTTATAAATAACGAACTGCTTGGCTGCTAGAGGTATGAGAACTGCTACCAGGGGATGAGGCAAGGAAGAACAAATGTAGCCATAAAAAATTAAAATAGGCGCGTGAGGAAAACTAGTAAAAATAGTTATGGGCTAGATTTATTTTCAAGGCTGGTTTTCCTACTCACTACAAATACATGAGCAGCAAAAATAAAATAAGATGGTCCCATTTTCAAAGAGGTTTTAAATGCCTTCATTGTAGTAATAAGGCTCCTGGAAAGACCAATGAAAAACAAAATGTAATTTAATCAGATCCCATCTAGATCCTGTTCATACTCCCATCCTTGCACTTCTGAAGAGTGATATTTTAAATGCCTGTAATGCAAGTCTTCTTCAAAAGCAGCAGGTTTCGGCTAAGGGGTATGTAAGAAATAGAAAACACAAAAAGGGAAAAGCTGAGAAAATTAAGTAAAGACGGGGAGCTTAAATAAAAACTACATTATGTTTAAAGACAAAGCATCTCTTCTGAAAGCTCCAGTTTAGGGCCAGCATTAAGGGCCGGTATGATTGGACACCTGCCAAGGGCCCACAACCCAGCAGGCACCCACTGACATGAGCCCCCCGGAGCTGCTTATCCTCTTCACCATGGCAACCTGTTTGTTCATCTGCCTCTTGCTCTGGCCCTGACAATGGTGATGGAGACAAGAAGGAGCAAAGAAGCCACTGCCTGCTTGCTCACTGGCTCTGTACCTGTCAAGTGAGAAAAAGGATGAGAAGCAATAGCAGATGGTGGCAATGGCGGTGAGAAGGTAGACTCACTGAGGGCCAGGGACCAGGGAGGGTGTCTTGCCCAAGGGCTCTGCTCCGCAGTATTTAAAATGACCACTTGCAACTTTGGAATTAACCCTTTTCAGAAGTTAGGGCTCAAGCACTGATTAAACAAATGAGTAGGAAATGAGTCGTTCAGGCTATCTCCACCCTCATGATTGTGAGTGAGATGCAACATTATTTATATAATCATATAGAATCAAAAGAACCTGCAGCCCAGAAGTCCTTTGTAGATTAAGTAAAATACAAAGGTCTACATTGCAGGTTTGTGAGAGAATTGTTTGTGTTTGCTTTGGTATGTAACATATTTTTTCTGGACTTCCAAAGATTCAAGACAACGTCTGACACTCCAAGTTTAAATTATTATTCCTTGACAGACAGAATACCATTAGCTTAATTTTTACTTGCATTCCCCATTAGTATAATCTACCCTGAGATATTTCAGTGACAGTAGCAAATACCACTCTGCAATGAGCTCTCTCACTTCAAAGTTAATTACATGTATTTGGTGTTTGATAAATGAAAGCATCAGACGTGATTAATTGAAGGACAATCAATAAGATCTAGCTATTAGACATCTTGATGAGCTTTCCATGGCCTTTGGACAATCTATAGCAATCAACTAACTGGAATATGCATACTAAGTCCCTTAGATGATTCAACTAAGAAGAATCTGAACTCATCCAAGCAGCCCACTTTCTTTTTTTGAAAAAGCTGCAGGCATCGAAATTCAGTGTTTTTTTCTTCACACGCACAAAACACAATTGCAAACCAACAATCAAATTAAGCATTGCTCACACACAGTGATTCTCTAACCAACACACTATAAGACAGTACTTTCAGGTGTGACTTGAAAGGTGTGTGGATTGTGTCTACCAAGGAACATAATAACAGTCACTTGGCTAATCCCTAGCTTTTTGTTGGTCTAGGGCTATGATTGGCACTTAGGATGCAAGAGTTAGGGTTTTCCAGGAGGGTAGTATCGTTGCACCCATTGTTGGTATAGCAAGACTTCTTCTTTAAGATCTTAATTCAGAGTCCTTTAAGACATTTATTTTTCAAATTCTCTTTACCAAACATTGTTAATATCTTTCATAAACATATTGGTCTTACTCCTACAGCAAATATTGTTTAAAGAAATCAAAATCTAAGGACAAGTGATTTCCACATGTTTTGACAAGATGTCTTGTGTGGTGGAGGTGGGAGGAGGCTTCAGTAATACTGCGTCGTGTCAGAATGGCAAACCGGTCACCCTTTTGCCAATTCTAATGCAGGCATACAAGAGCGGCCAGAGCAATCTGGAAGTGCAAAGCAAGAGTATTACCAAATGTTTCAGAAAAATATGGAAACATAAGTGCATTTCACAAATCTATGGTATGTAAGTACTATTAGCATAAATGCTGACAACTGTTAATCTGCTATAACCCTGATTAATGGATGCAGCTGTCCATTCATACTAGGCATTTCAACTTACTGCTAAAATTGATTAGTCAGTTAAGAATTCAATCCACTAGTTCAATAAAATTGCACTCTTTCTGACAATGCAATATGGAATAAAATTATGTTTCTGCCACCACTTACATATATTACAAAATACACCAACATATATATGAATGTATATGACACACACAATGTTAACTATTATTTGAACTATTGTCAACTGTAACATCAAGCACTGTAGCCTAATGCAGATAAAACTCTTACTGTATAGCAGGAGTGGGCACCATCCAGGGGTCAGGGTTAGGCACTGCTCCTCCAGAACCCACCAAAGAGTCCAGTTTAAAGATTTTTTAAAAAACATTATAAGAGACAGTAAGCAGGGGCCTTGAATTTGCCCATCAGGAGAATGAACTGGCACCCAAGTCACCTGGTCATAATCTCCCCAATATGGTGAGATATACTGCATTTGTATGTAAATTAGGAGCAATCCTATAGCCCCTAGACATCGTCCGGGGGGGCATAGGATACTATAGATTCCCAGCTCTGAGGTCAGATACATGCTCCGACCTCTGACAGGGGAATCGTAGTTCCGCCTCCCCTCCCCAGCTGGTGCAGAAAGAAAAGCACCAGCTGCTCTATGAGGTCAGAAACTCAACCTCAGAGCAGGAAGGAAAGCAGGCGTTCCAGTAGGTGGGGAGGGGAAGAAAATGATGAAACCAGGATATGAGCTATCATAAGGCCTCTGCAGCCTCCTTCTCTCCACCCCCAAAGTGCCCTAGCTAGATGAGCAAATTGCCTATCTAGTGCAAACTGCAAGGCAGGAGGACAGGGAGGCAAATATCGCCGTCGCCTCCGCCACTCCTCCCGCTCTGCACAGGATGACGAAAACCCTCCGAGTTTGGAGGCTCTTGATCAACACAATAGGACTGCACTCTTAAAGCAGTTATGACAAAATGTGTCTAAACGATGCACCTAAATGTGTATCTATACACTTCAATTAACATATACAAACTGTATACAACTCTGTGTCCTCTTTTGCCAATGTGTAAGTGGCTATCCTAAGCAGAACATAAAACAACAAGTTATATTCCTTTCCATGGGGAAAAAATAAGACTGATTTATTTTAAGGGTAGTTGTGTGGATTACTGAGATAATATATGAGAAATTCTTCAAGTGCAATATGCTAAGGATATTTCTATGTTTTAACTGATTGTGTGATTTTATTTTTGTTGTTGTTTTACTGTATTTTGTTATAAACTACATTATTAACAGAAAAGCCAGATATAAATATTAAATAAAACTAAATAAAACTAAGGAATATTATTACTAAATTAAAGCACCAGAAGTTATATTGTGGTGAATTCAAACAGAGGGCTTAAGGAAAAATCAAGATGGATACAGGCAATAGCTGAACAAACTTACTATAAAGCAGGAGTGCGAAAGAAGCATCTTGTACATAGGATCTACTGAAATGAACAGGATTAATTTTCCATTTCTAATGCATAGTGGCCTATTACATAAGTTGCCCTGTTCCCACCACATTGAAGAGGTGGGAGATTGCCGTCTAAAACCAAAAATGGAGTAGCACAAATCACATCAGTGTTAATAACTATCCAGGTGTCATGGAGATACAAATCTGAAATGGTTTGGTTGAATATGAAGTCCAGCAAAACCAACACCAGAAGGACAGTGCAGATCAGTCAGATTCATGCCAGATTTGTCTCCCAGTTTTAAAATCTCTCATAGAAACATTCATAGATCTTCAGCTATATGTTGAGTCTGTTCTCTCAATAACTGACTGTAATTTAAATGGTCATTAGGTTTTCAGCCGGACTGCTCATGCTTGTTATGTCTGTTTGCTTTGAGCAGAGCACAACAGTCCCAAGTGCAGCTTAACTTTGATTTTCATAAATATCCCTACTGAAAGCTGCCTCTTGCTCAAACACAACCTAGTTTTGTGGTGTAGTGCATAATCTCAACCTGAAGGACAACCCTAAGCTTTGTTCTATCCCTGCTATACATGCCAGTTTTGGAATTATGCTCCTAGAGGAATGCAGAGGCTAATAATAGAGATTCCAATGGACTCGAAACTGTGATATTACGAACAGTATTAGTGCTAATACATAATATTAGGTGAAACATTGTACCTTCTGATTATGTGGTAAGGATGTAAGTGTTATAACAAATTGACATTTCACTCCTTTTGGTATTTGGTCAAGACCAGAGTTTGGAGGGAAGCTGTCTTTAGTTATTTGAAGGGATAAGGCAGTGAGCAGATCTTAGGCCTTTTGTTTCCCCCCTCTTACCCCCCGGTTAAGGAAAATATCGCCACTAATGTTTGGAACCTCATTTTGTGGCAGTGCAGAAACATGGGAATATACTCATACCAAACAGAGACCACACCCTGTGACCGTTAATATTCTCAACAAAGGCTTCCAATGTGCATGTGTATTTTTAAAAAATCCCACTCGTTTTAATGCAATGCATGTTTTTCAGAAGCCACATTATCAGTCAGATTTTCTATTGCACATGGCCGTAGCCTCTCAATGGCTTTCAATACCATCAGCTATGGTATCTCTCTGGACTAGCTGACTGAGACAGGAATTCTTGCCTAGTGGGCTGTTTCCAGGAAGTGATATTGGAAGAACATTTCTCTGGGCGCTATGGGGGTAGGGCTCTATTTGGGAGCCCCATGTTGTTTAACACACATTCTATGTCTCCTTCTCATCTACTGCAAGCGAGGTGCTGGATGTAATAAAAAAAGGACAGAGGTCAGCAATAAACTGGATGTGAGCTAATAAACTGAAGCCAATCTATGTAAGATCAAGGTGCTTCGTCAGACCAAGGACGTGCTATTCATCATATTCTGGACAGGGCCAAAGTTCACAGTGTGGGTGAGCTATTAGAACTGATCCTCTAAATTATTAGATGCTCAGGTGACATCTGTGGCATGAAATGCCTTTCACCAACTAAGGCTAGAATGAGATCTGTGGCCCCTTCTGGACAAAAATAACTTGGCCACCTTTCTCCATTCATTGGTAACATTTCAGTTAGACTACTACAATACATTATACATGGGACTGCCTTTGAAGACTATTCAGAAATTGCAATTGGTTGCAAAATGCAGTAACAAGAATGCTGACCAGAATTTGTCAGTTGGGACACATTTCACCAGTTTTCTATTCATTTCCAGACTAAATTCAAAGTACTAGTGTCAATCATTAGGAACCAAGCCTCTTTCCACATGAAACTGCATCAGCATTGAGCTGTGTATCAGAGATCCTTCTCTGGATGCCCACACTGTCAAAGTTTAAGTTGGTGACAACAGGAGAAAGGGCCTTTTCAGTGGTGTCCAGCAGTCAAATGTCCTCCTTAGAGCTGTTCATTAGGCATAGCTTGATGAATTTTTGGTACTCAGCCAAGACTCCTATTCACCTAAGCATTTAACTGCTTTTAGCTGCTTTTTTATGCACTTCAGTTGATTAGGTTGTTTAATAGGGTTTTTAAAAACCTTTTCTGTACGATTAAAACTTTGAAAATCAAGATTTAAAAGCACATCAAAAATTTTAAAATAGTTATTTCAAAATCTGTCTACAAAATTTTAAACTCCCTCCTTTTAAAAGTTTAAACAAGAGAAAAAAATGAGAAGCCCTGCTAACAGTTTAAGCCCCCTCAAATGAGGATGAGTGGAAAAGAGCTCGCTAGCTCCGCCTCCTCCATATCTTTTCCCTGGTTAGAGGCTGATATGTTCCTATCATATAATGCAGTACAAACATAAGGAGCACAAACATAAGAAGATAGCATCTATATTAACTCCTAAAAATTTACCAGAGGAGTAGACATAATGTATTTGTTAGTTTTTAAGGTGCCACAAGCCACTTTCAGGCTCTTCTCACAACAATCTAACCCACAGTCAGTGGATGAGTGTGGGCTGCTATGAGCTATGGGTTAGCGTGTTGTCTGAACGCAGCACATTTTCCACAGGATGGATTATCACTTTGTCTGAATGCAGGCAGGGAGGCTTCTTAACCACGTAGTGTAGCTTGTTAACCACCCTGAAAGACCCAACAACAAACCATGGGGTTCTCAAGGTGGCATGTTTGAGAAATTAAGCCACACTGCATGGTTAAGAACCCATCCTGGCTGCATTCACACGTTAACCCCACAGTTCAACGAACAACCCATGGTTCAAAACAACTCAATCACTGAGTGTGGATTAGCAGGTCATATGAACAGTTAGGAAGTGAATGCTTCACCATAAAGTAATGTCCTTTGCTGCATTTGAAGTAGTGATGCTGCATAATTGTCTTCACTTATGTCCTGTGAACTTGTGCAACACCACTACTGCTTTGAGGGTCAAAACTCCCCGGGACTCACCTGTTTCTCTACCATTTTTGCCGTGGCTGATGGCAGCAGAATTGTTTTATAAGCTATCCAGAATGTAAAAACTTTCAAAGAGGTGAGTTAATTGTTTGTTGTTAATACATTGGGGGAGGAGGAGGGGGAGCTTTAAAGAAAAATGTAGAAGAATAAACATTTGGAGCTCTGATTAGTTCTGAGGGAAACCAAGAGCCGATCACCATCCCACTGACATCAGAGCATCCAGCTTCTGGGAATATAGCCATCATGACTAACAGCCTTATCTTCCGTGAATTTATCCTCTGTGAATCCTCCTCTGAATAGCAGTTGCTGGGGGATACTGGGAGAGTGCTATTGCCCTCATGTCCTGCTTGTGAATCTCTCATAGGCATCTGGTTGGCAACTGTGGGAAACAGTTTTTATGATTATGTAGTGGACTTCCAGCTCAGAAAATCAGAGCTCCAGGAAGTTTTGGGTTCTGGTACTCTTTATTTTAGGAATGAATTACTTGAGATAACTGCCTCCCCTCAACTGTGGCTTTGCATACTTCATGTTTTTGACAAACCGGAGCAAGTGAGTTTTTCAATGACTACTCCAAAAATCATCATTAGTGTGAGAGAGCAAGACAGCACTTTCAAGATAATCAAATAATGATTAGTTCATGCAGGATCTCTGCCAAAGAAAAGAACCGCCTTGGGGATTCTTTTTTGCTCCATCTTGGCTCTCACACCGTGTTGTTCAGCATGTTCCAGAATAGACATAAATGTGTGTAGCGTATTTCTTGCTATGCATGCCGTTGCAATCACAGGACCAAAAGAGAATTTGACAGCTTCCCTCAAGTATCTAGAATATGTAATCCTGGTGCTCTACAAATATTTTAGACCACAATTCTCATAAGCCCAAGTCAGTATACCAATAGTCAAAGACTATGGAAGCTGTACTCCAAAACATCTGGAGGGCACCCAAAAACAGAAGAGCCAGCATTTGTAGTGGCATCTGTGTTAGACTTGGATTGGGTCACCTCAAACCCCTGGGCCAACCAAGATGCTCATCTAGCAGTGACTTGAGGCAAGTTGCCATCGCTCACGCTAATGTACACCACAGAACCGTTGAAGATAACATTACATAAACCTACGTAAACAACTCTGAATGCATTGAAGGAATGGCAGGATACAAATGTGATTAATAATACAGCAATTCTTACTATTTAATCTCTTTTGCTTTTTTTCTCTGTAAGCCAGTCAAAGAATATTTGTTGAAAGGCAGCCATATAAATTTAAGAAAGTCTTCATAAGGTGAAACCTGTCACTGTTCTTAAAATGTTCAGGTATAATTTTCTCCATTGCTATGGGATAAATTCTTTATCAGCAAAAAGCTAGCAAGTAGTTCCTGTCATATTCACATACATCCACCTTTATTTCCATTAACCCACATCTTGCTATCAAAAAGCATTCTTTCCAGAACTTGGTGACCCGGTTCACACATCACACTCAAATTCCCCCATGCTTGTCATTTCTGCTTTCAGTTAATAACCCAGAAACACTCTGGGTTGTGCGAACCTGAAAACTCTTAGGTTGTTTATGGGTTAAACAACCCAAAGTTAACTCAACAACAAATGATGGGCAATAGTCGCGTATCATAAAGCAACCCATCCAGGGCATTTCTGGGTTAACTGCAAGCTGAAATAACAAGTGTGCAGAAGGAGGAAACACACACAAATTGCAGCATGATGTGCGAACAGGCTCACTGTATGTAGCAGACATAATTCTTTGCTCATACAACTTTACCATTTAGCTGTCTTTGCAATTATATAAATGCATTCCATGACATCCACAGGCCCCCATCCACAGACCTTTCTAGTAAATTAATTTCTGTATTACAGCAAAGAGAGCTTCACCAGCAGTTCATAGCAAACTCACCCTAAGAAACATTTAGAAGAACAATTTTTTAAAGAAGTCCCTTTTATTGAACAACTCCACAAAAAAGGATTTGAAACTCAGCAGGAAGTGAAAATGTGTTATAAAAATAATGCTATTCAACTGATTTCAATGTTTCATGCTCATGGTGAACAACACTAGTCTGTTGACTTTATTCAGCTCTATTATCACAACCGCTGGAAAAAATCAGAGAATACAAACTGGCAAATCTTGAATGAAACTTTATTCATCAGTGGAAAATTGCAGGGCATAATAGACAAGGGGCAACAGGTGGATACCAAGAAGAGGGCATTTTCTGCTGTGGCCCTCCGGTTATGGGATGAGCTTCCTAGAGAGGGTCGCCTGGCATCTACATTGTGCTCTTTCCAGTGCTGGGGGAAGAGCTTTTTATGTTTCCAGGCATTTCAGTCTTTTAGTTCTGTTGTTTTAAATCTGTTATTGTATTGTAAATCTCTGCATTGTTGCTATGTTTTATTCCATTTTACTTTGATACTGTAGTATTAAACTTTTAAATTTCACATTGTCTTTTATGCTGTATTTTGTGGTTTAATTGTTGTGAACCACTCAGAGAACTTCACCTATTGGGCAGAATAGAAATGTAATAAATAAATAAATGTCAAAATGTTTAACAGATTTTTTTTGTTAAATGTGCCCTGTATTAATCTGTACATCTGCATCATTCTAGTATAGTTACTATTAGTACAGACCTCTTACTCTTCTCATATATGTGCTGTGTAAAATACTTTCTTTTAAAAGTGTGAGGTAAAACGAATTCAAGGTTCTTCAGCATAAACACAACAAATATAAAAGCTTTATTACATACCATGCTTTCCAACTTGGGGCTAAACAACAAAATGTAGAGCTCACCCATTTTTTCTTTTTTACTTGCAAGTAAGTGTGCAGGGGGTCCTGATCCTGACTGGGACAACCATACAGGGAGAGGTGAGATTAAAAACTTCTGGGAGGGGACAATATGAACTGCCATTTAATATTTCCCGCAATGCATACAACGTAGTCTCATTCTGGGGCATTGTGGGACATTTAAATGGTAGAAACACCACCACATAAGCGTGTGATCAGGGGTGAACAGTGATGCAGTATGGCATGCATGAGGGTACTTTGCTAAGCTCCAGCTCCCCAAGGTAGAGCTGGCACCAACTGAAATTAATAGTATTAGTGCAGCCTTGTATTTAAGCACTATGCAAAATTCCATGCAGGCATTCGAAAAAAGGAAGTGTTCAGTCTCTCATCTGTACCCATCATAGAAACCAAGTGGAAAGAATCTTCTTCAGACTCCAGCATAGAAATACAACTCTCAGTCTCTCCTCTGCCAGCTCCAGCATGTTAGATTTTTTATTATTGTTTTTGCAGACTAGAATTAGTGACTACGTGGACGTCCTGAAAAGTTAAGCTATTATGAAGAAAATACTAATAGACTGCCTATTCAAACTGCTAGGAAAACCTTTCAGGGGCATGGGTCTGTAACACTTCAGATAAAATTTCACTGGAATAATATGCAATGCTAAATATCTGAGACCAAATGAAAGCTGGCAAAACTGGTTTCTGCCCTGAGAGATGGTCATTAAGTGTTACTTAAATAAATAAATAAATAAATAAACTGTGTAAGCCTACATGCTATAAACTGGGCATAATTAACAACAAGAAAGTATGTCAACTTCTACTTCTGAAGGAAGCAAACACCATTATTAGCTAGCATGAACTTCCTTTGATCTTCAAATACAGAGCCAAACCTTACCATTAGGTGGCCGCTGCCCCCTCAGGAAGAATATCTGAGGTACCATTAAAGGGTGGATGTATCAGTTATTAATTTTTTATTTTATTTTTACCATAGGAGAGCTTTATTTGGATTTTCTGCTTCAGACATCAAAATGTTTTGGTCAGGCTCTTCCCAAGTGAGATGTCAGAAACGGCTGCAAATATTGATTGATTTATTTTTTGCTGCTTTTTTTAATACAGGAAAAGGAAAGTGCAGATTCAGAATAACAAACTTTAGATGCCAATTTCAGTCAAGAGTCTCTTGAAATTCTAGCATCCCTTCCAGATAACTGTATGCAACTCCTTAGGGAGGCCCCAACTCCTACTTTGAGATACTTCACAATGTGCCATTATTTTGCCAATGTAGGATTATTTTGAAGTAAATTCTGCATTGTTCTATCAGGTATTATTTTCGAACACTCTACTTCTATGAGCCTCAACCACTTTCCACTGATCCTTCTTTAAATAAATTAGTGTTGCTTTTAACCATACATACCTGTATTTAAATTCATTTTCAAAGGAATCTCATCTCAGTGTAACTATTTCAAAGTACATTAAGAATTTGGAATGCAGTTTGGCACAAGAGCATAGGGGCACTGTTGAGCACTGAAACATGTCAAATCTCTGCTGATAAAATGTCATCTGTTTTTGCCCTGGTTTAAATTCATTTGTCTTTAGCTGCACAACACACCCATGAGTACAAAAGCCCTCTCAAATGAAACCTCAAGCTATATTTTTTACTCCAGTCCTTTCCAAAGCTATAAGCTTCAAAGTGCATACAGTACTGCCCTTAACGTTTCTTCAAAACTCAGATAACAAAAGTTAACAAAAATGGTATAATAGGTAAAGTTATTTCTCCAGCTTTATTCTTTATATAGTTGCCTTTATATTGATAACATACAATGAAAGAGTTGTTCAGGAAACCTGATAGGATGGCTTTACATGCAGCAGAAGTGCAGAACAGATATATGCATTTGCTGTACAATCTCATCAAGCAGTAGGACTAATTGCAGAAAAGTACAATGGCATAAACAGGAGGGCAGGATAGATGGAAGAAAGTGCAGAATGGTACTAAGAAGTAGAAGACAGATGGGGAACCTCCAGCCCATGGACCGAATTCAGCTTGCCAGCATCTGACCTGTAAAGACCTCTAATGAAGCCCCTTCCCTCCTCTGCCCTCATGCCCACTTTGAGTTGCCCACTCAACGAGCACTATCCCCAAGACGCCAGCTCAGTCCACTTCATTTCTTTCTCATCTATCCTGATAGAAAAATGCAAAGAGGAAGCAAAGTCAGCTGAAAGTGTTTGTGCATATATATATATTGTGTTTATGCATTCACATGCATACATATCTGAGAATGTGTGCATGCACATGTGTATCATGCCCCTACTTGAGGAATCCTCTGCAGTGGAGGAGCTGGAGGGCCCAGAAGCCCAGAGCATTCCAAACCAGGAACCGCAGAAGCCTGAGCCCTTGGGGGAGGTGGTTGCAGGACCATCCCTGTGAGGAGAAAGGGGCTCTGCCTCTAAGGCAGAGGCTAAGCAACCCCCTGACCCCCAGGAGAGTCATTGGCTCAGTTTGGACAACATATTAAGCAACGGAGGGGTAAATAACATACTGACTGTGCGTTAGGCAGGAGGAGCTCCACAGACGACACACTGCAGCCGGTGCTGCTTGGAACCGGCGAACGCCCCGGCTGCAAGGAACTTGTGGCGGCCATTTTGGTTGCAGCTTCTCCTCCGTGTGTCCCCCAGCCGTATCCCAGCATGCACCGTGAGTTCTGTCGGCTGCATAGAGTGGCTGGGGTTTTTTGGCTGCTCTAGGCAGCAGAACTCTATTCCGAAACGGAATAGTCCACGACGAGAGGGGGGGCTGAATTCGGACGACACTTTAAACAACGGGGCTTCGGGCTAGACAATGTGCAAGCCCGTTGTTTCACTCCGTTGTTTAAAGTGCCTGATCAACGTACTGTCAGTTGTGTGTGCGTTGTGTGCTGCCCTCCAGACGACACAATAAGCAACACAACTGACGATTGTTCCCCCCCTCCTCTATTGCCTAATGTGTCGTCCGAACTGAGCCATTGTCTCAAGCACCAGGATAGCAGGGCCCATGTGCAACCAAGTGCTCACCTGCAGAAAAGGTCTCCTCAAAAGAAAGTGATTCTGGAAAGGAAGCTCTGATTACTGCAGCTGAGGTCTGGGTGGGGTCCAGCAGGCTTTGGGCTTAAAAGCCTTCACTAGAAACCAGCCAGCAATGGATCAACTTCGTCCATCCTGCCTTGTAACTTGTCTCTTGAACTGTGCCTGTTGCCTGACCTTTGGGACTGCCTAACGACTCTGCTTCTGAGTGCAGCATACCCGACTGATTTACCATGTTTGACCTCTTGTTATCCTGACCACTCCTGTTGTTGCCTGATCCTCATGTCTGCCTGCCTGTGCAATGATCTCTGCCTGAACTTAAACCACCTCTGTTATAGCTGGAACTCCATTGCATCTAGAGCCTGCTATAGCCAAAGCAGGACAATATGTGTCTGACTGTGAATGTATGAATGGGATCTGGAAAGTACATTGGGGATGTGGACAAAAGTGTGTCTTTGGTGGAGGATTAGGTAGCAAAGACCCTGAAAGTTTTGATAAGCATAAGTATTGTATCAATTATATAGTCTAGCTTTTGAGATGTGGTGCCACCTTTGAAAACACACAGATTCAAATATGCTGTTCATATAAAATGGTTGTTTCTCATATATTTAAACTTTTCTATGTATTGTTTCTCCAGATTTTGAGGTAGGGGAAATAGTCTGTATACATTAAAATATATTTGTATTCAATTTAATGTTCATCTAAACATTACAAAAATATTAATGTATAAGGGCTTTTTTTGGTTGTGCTAGCTGATGTTATACCCCTACAAAATTCAAGGAAATAATTCCAAAGACACCCAAACTCTTTAAACTGGATCCACTCTAAGGGGAATGACAATGAGAAACAATCTTCTTCTATAGATAGCTCATTGTGTGTATCCTACATCAAGATTGAAATGATCACACTTTGTGCTGTCCTGCATCATGAATTACTCGATAGCCAAGGTAATATAACCATATTAGAGGGCTCAAATATACTGAAGTGCTCCCTGTACAAATTGCTTTGCAAAACTGTTAAAAAAGGGCAGCATCTAATGGTGATCGCCCACGAGCAGCCAGCCCCACCAATTCCATTGTGCAAGTAGCACCCATTACTTACACAACTTAGACTTAAAACTTCCAGGTGCAACCCAAAACAACTGAAAATGCTCATTTCTAGAATGGAGCAGGTTGGCAGAACTCGCATAAGGCAGCTCCACTAACCTACCACGTTTGAGAAACGAATGCTTCTGATCATTTTGGAGATTGTCCATGAAAGCACTAAATCTCTTTTGCACAACTGGTGGGCCCTGCTTGCACAACAATCAGCAGGGCTGGCTGTTCGCAAAACGGAAATAGCAGTGGACCTGCTTGTGACCGGGCAGCATTGGATACTGCCCAAATTCCATGGTGTAATGAGGTGAAAAAACCTCCTTCAAAGAGAAATGATGCTAAATGTATACTACAGTACAACTCTACTTAGAAAGAGCAAGAAAAAGAAAACTGGCAGAAGCAGAGGTTAGCTAACAAATTGACTTTGACAAACCATCATGATAGCCTGTCAAATTCACACACCATAAAAGATGTATGTTTTTACCCCCTGGAACCGCTCGACTTCAACTTCACAATTCACTATTTAATGTTACACGTTACAATGTAGACCAAGAAGTGCAACAATAAGCAACCTACCATCAAAACAACAAACCTATTTCCAAGATAAATTCAGGTGACTTTATAGCACTAGAACTATCCCGCAAAATATATTTGGTTGTGCTTTACAATAAAACGAGGGCTTCAAGACTGCTTTTGCTGAGTCAGTAAATGTTATAGTAGATAGAATGAAAAGAATTGGTGAACACACACCCAGTATTCAAAATGGGAGATTTGATTAAAGCATACAACAATGGATCACATAACCATTCGGCAGAAACAGGGGTGACTTCCAAAATGTAATATATCCTGTACTTTTAATTGTTAATTTGAGAACACATGTCATATTCAATCGGCATCCCAAATGCTACTATCTATTGTTAATACAATTCATTATGGATCATAGATAAAAAATGATGTTGCATTGTCACAATGCATCAAAAATGGGTTGGATCCTGACTTAGTCATGCTCAGAGTAGACCCAATGAATCAATGGAACTTAACTTGATTTCAATGAGACTACTCCAAGCAAGAATTAAGTCTGGATCCAATCCAATGATGGCACTGTCATTCAGCCAACTCTCAAAATAACACAGCTTTATCAATTTTTGCAAAGTTGTAAGCCAGTTGGAAGAAGTCAAATAGCACACCAAAATATCACACTTCCACCAGTGTTTACTTGCTACTTTCAATATATGGGTGCCTGGTTTGGGAAGGTTTGCACATGAACAAAACAAATACTATGGTTTTCATGGGCCTGATCCTTCAAGCACACACTCTGGCACAGAGTGTCCTGTGTTGGAATGTGGGCTTGAAGGATCAGGCCCATGACAATAGTCAATACTGATGGTGGGGGCTGAAAGAGCATCCTGAAATGTTGAATGGTTGGTGTCCTGAGATAGATCATCTGAAGGGTTTGATGGTGACATTAACAGAGAAATATTTCCATTGTCACAGTGAATAATAAAATAAATGCATGCAAGAACTGTGATGAGATAGCTTCAGAGAGTTTAGTAATCTTGTAAAAACTGGTTAAGGTTTTATAATTATTGAACAAAGGTCACAAAGAAGCTGTTGAGGTAATAGTTACTGGAGAGGATTTGTAAAAGTATGTACAATTTCTTTATTCAGGAACAACTTGATAGGAAAAGTTCCTTATTTGGACTATAGGGGATGTTCGTGTGTGCATCTGTTCAGTACACTAATCACTAACAATAAAAACAGTACCTTGAGGATAGATGGTGAGTCTAAATCATAATGTGATGTGTTGAACAATTCTTCAAAATGGAAATCAGCCCTTTTCTCCTGCATTCTCCACAATGGTACCAACATATGTGGACAATAAGTCAGGGTCAGTACCACTTTTAGGAGCAATGTATGACCAGAAGCAACGAAACTACTCTGGTTCATACAATGTCACAGTATATGGTAGAGCAGCACTTGCTAATATGTATTTTAAGACCACACACGTTGAAGAGACATATATACTCACCAATCAGTCATACTGAGCTCAATGTGTAAAGAATTGTAGCATTAATAGCTATTATCCTGACTTTCTAACCTTTCATCTTCAAAGATATTGTGGAAATGTCTTCTTGGTGAATTGATTTTACCATTGTCTAGGATAGATATATAATCTTGAGTATACAGAAAGCTGAGCTACCAAAAAAGCCCTCTTTTTTTATGTTGCTACCTCCCATATTGGAAACTATGCAGTCTCCAAGATGGCTCAATATCTGAAATTGTTACCTACAAACCAAAGGGACCTTTGTGTCACAATGTGCAGTTTTCTTACTAATAATTTAAGTTAACCCCCAACTATCTCCAAAATTAAATATTCAGGTACCAAAAATACAGATCAAGCTGGCCATCAACAACACGGCTTCCAAAACAAGTGACAAGCTCACCCCGTTGGGTTGACTGAACTTTCAGCCCCAGTTCACATCCCATTGCAGCACAACATAGTCCTTTCCAAAATATGCATGCCACTATCAGCCAACTGTAGTGTGAATTGAAAAGTACACTGCTTAACCTCTTAGGCCCTCCATACCTAAAGAGGTCAGGAATACAAAGCTATACAAGTACCCTGAAAGACCTTTCTAAGCTACTGATTGAACTATCACAGCAATGCTTAGTTTCAATGTTTTCTTATAATTTGTGAAGATTTTTTTTTTACCAAAGCTCTCCAACAACAAGCTTTTGTAAGCACCTCTCTACTAATAATGCTGTACATTCTGCTACCAGCCAAGTTAACTAAATAACTAGATCAAGGACAGGCTCAAGTAATAAACCAATGCCAGTTTTTGAAGAATTCCAGAACTTTCTCATAACAATGGATTCATTTATTCAGAAAGCTCAGGAGTCTCAAGCTAAACCTTTGGGGGGGGGAGGGGGGAAATGTAGGAAGTGCATCTCTCATGCATAAGAAAAAGCAAATCACATTTTACATAAATTAAATGTATAAACTTGATTAAATATGTTTGTGTCTTTGCGATGACATTTGGAATACGAAGTATTCATTTTCTGTTTCGAAAACTCTTTCAAATGCAATTTGAAGCTGTCAAGCCAATCTTCTTTACAGATCTTTTAAATGTCATATACCTCCGAATGGGGATGGCGGATTCCTTACAAAACGTGTGACTGCAAACAGTCCACGCTAAATCAAGAATTTAATAAAATATGCTACTGACATTTATACTGATTAAGAATGGCCCTTTCGCTTTCTTCCTTTTGATAGAAACCCTTTCAAAAGAAGTGTCACAACATCTTATATCAGCATTGTACTTACAGTAATTCCGAAACACATAAATAGGCGTTACACATGCAGCTACCTCATGAAATGTGGCTGCCTGAAAAGAACTTGCTGGTTACTTTGCATGGAGATTAACGTGAAATTATAGTTACGCTACATGGGGACTTGGTGGGGTGTTCCTTTATGATTTCTGCCCAGCATCTCTGGAAATTTACAGCCAAATTTTTTAACTGCACTTAGTATAAATCAATTACAGCACTATACTTAATAGCTTTAAACAGAAGACTGTATTAATCATAGCATAAAGAAAAACCTAGCACTACTTTACACAGACATGTATTAGTGAGCTCTGTTCTTTACTTTATAATTTCAGCATCTACAGTCCAGATACATTTTTTAGCCTCACTTAGAGAAGATGGTACTTAAAAGTGCTTGCAACACAAAACCCTGAGGCAGAACACGTTAACCCTGGTTAACCGTTAACTGTAGTTTTAAAACTATTCTCACCCTTTGGTTCAATCTTTCAGCAAGCTATGAATTATGATTTTCAACAACGTAGGGCACGTGAAGGATTTTCCCAACCTCATCACAAACAATCATTGCTGACTGTATCAACCACCAACTGGATTTAAAGAAAGCCTTTTCCATAAGTTGTCTCATTTAAAATCGTTCCTATACAAAGCAAGTATGTTCACATGCAATATATACTGGACCCCTTTTGTCTGCTACTGAATCTGTAACAAAGTGAAATAAATTAACTATTATTCCAAGGTAAGATCTGTTTGTACTCTATAATTACTCACTGAGATGTGTGAAAGGGGTTAATTCCCAGCTAATTAAAAGGTGTTGTAATAGTGCTCTATGGAAAGGCATCATAAAATAAACCTTCATACTGTTAAATGTGAATCATCTCCAAAAGATTACTAACAGGACACTTAATAACAGACTCTGAGCCAGCATTGAGGGTACAAAAAATAAGAAACTTAGAAAGACCCTAATACCAAAATTATCTACACTTTTTTTTCTGAAATTGCCATTTAACATCTCAATGAAACCCTTTGCAAAGTTTTGCCCAGAGATTTGGTCAATGCAGGAACCACATGTAGATCTAAAGTGGGGATGTGATGTGGGTGCACATGCGCCTGGGTGCCTTAAAAGATCTTAGTACATATAGCATGAAGATTTGAAGATGGCTTTGTAAGTGCGTTCTGCTGAATGTACTTTACAAAGCTGCCACGATCCGGAACTCTGCCCAAACATGCAAAAACCCATTCCACCAAATGTACTGTTTCATTTTAGAAGTCGTTAACGGAATAGCTTCTACGATCGTTATGCTAAGGGGTTTTACAAACCATGCCTCCCTTTGTCAGAACACAAACATTATTATTCTCATTTTACAAACATCTGTTTTGTGTTTGGTGGGAAATCCAGAAAGAGCCTTCTCAGAGGCTGCACCCAAGTTTGGAACTCCCTATTAAGGGAGGTGTGTCTAATCCCTTTGTTATTGTTCTTCAATTTTATATTGTTTATCTGTTATATTTTATTGCAGATTTTACGGTTGTTAGCAGTCTTGAACTCTTTCCTATGGAAAGAAAAAGGCAGGGCAAAACTGTAACCAGTAAATGAATACACATCATCCCAAGGACTTGGGCAAAGCAATCCTATGGTCCATGGGAGAGTATCATAGGATAGTTCGAATTCCCCCTCCCAAGGCCATAGGCATTCCTATGACATCAGGAGAAGGAATCCAACATCAAATTCGTGGTGGCTGCTCTCCGAGGCCACAACAGCAACCTCAGACAACCTCATAGAGATCACACAAAGGAGCATTAGGGGACAGGGGAGGCCAGAATCCACAGTATCCTATTATCTCTCCATTTCCCATCCATACCCACTGCTGATCAGTGGCTAGATGTGCTCAGAAGCTTGTCTAGATGATGATGATGATGAAGATGATGACGATTTTTAAAGAGAAAGAAGAACAGGAAGCGAAAACACCTCCATCCTCCTCCCGCCTTGACTGGCTTTTGCCAGCAGGGCAGAGAATAGACGGAGGGTTCTAATCCTCTTTGAAATGCACTCTTAATTGGACATCAATACCACTGAAATAGGTATTTTTAATGCTGCAACCTAAACAGATTGAATTGCTTGCATATAGCCTTACATACAAGCCATGGCTTCTTTCCAAGACTGCTCTGCCTTTTCTGAGCCTTTTCAGGTATTGTTTCATTAAAAATGCTCTCCGCTGGAATTTTCAAAGATATTAGTACTGACAGTGACACAACCCTATCTTGCGGCTCAGAGAAGATATACTTGGTGCTGGTTTTGATTCACGAATTCTCTTCTGGTTGAATCATATGTGTGGATGCTTTGTTTTGATGCTGTGGCCAGAACATTGCACAACTTAGCATTAGCTAGGTAGGTGGATCTGAGACTTTCACTTTCTCCTAGATTTAGATTTCTTAAATCTCAAGTTCTTCCTCTCCCAAATATGAAAGACATTGCAAATGTTGGTTAATTCTTATTACAGGCAATTAACTGAAACAAAGCTGTCACCCATCTGCACCACCTTAATTCAGCTATTCCCAGCATGGAGAGGACCATAATGCACCTGCCTGCCATATAGCTGTTAAAGATGAGGAGTCTGTCAGAAGAGGCAGCAACCCTAATTAAGCACAAACATGGTTGAATACACAGAGATTTAAACCCACAGTTTCAGTTTTCCTACATATGGGTGTTTTTTAAATATATATATAAATAAAATAAAGTTCCTTTTGTGCCAAGTATGAAGAACTTCACAATTTTTGGTAAAATGTTTTTTTTAAATAAAATTGAGCAATTTAAACCAAAACTGTCATCCATCTACACTATTGCTTTAAAACTGTTTATAACAGTAGTGACAAATGTCGGGCCACAGGACATGCTCCATATACAGTTTTCAAACTGTTTTCAAAGTGTCATATCCTGCTTGGTATAGATCTGCCAAGAGACACCTAGCAATAGAGCATTGCAACCATAGCATTAGCCTTCCAGGTGAAATGTGGATAGCGACTTCTAGTCATAGATCAGAAAACTAATCTTAACACCAAAGCGCTACCACAGAGCAAAGAGAAGTCCACCTAAGGAGCTGCTCTATGCATCATCTAAAGAACATCTACAGTGTGGTGCAACCAGAAAGAAAATACACTCCAGCAGTCCCTATTTGTCAGTGGCAATCCCAGTTTTCTTGAACCTGTCCCTAGTTTGCCTTTTGAGTATGCCATTTTAGTATAAGTTCAGTGAAAGTTGTGATACTTCAGGATTTTATTGTTTATGTTGTGATTCTTCAGGTTTTAACTCCCTTATCCAGTCTTTCTTGAAGTGAGGAATGGATGCACCTTGTCTCTAGTGCATATACACAGAAACAATTTATGAACACTAACCCCATATAGCACACAGCTTGAGATTTCACACACTGGGGACCTCAGTGTTGCAAGGTTGTCTGCATTTTAATCTGTGAAGTGTTGGAGGCTACGAGAGCCCATTATATGGAAACGAGCCACGGGATGAATCAGGAAAATGGCAACATCGGAGACCGCAGTCAGAAAGAAAGGGCTGCTCCAAACAATGGTGGGAACAAATTCTATCACCTTTGTATTCAAACCCAAGACCAATGTGGGTTAAAGATAAAGGAGACCAACTCATTTTGGTCTTTACAATCTTACACTCCCCCCAGGGGTACTTTCCCCTTTATTAAGATTGGAAGTTGACTTGCCTTCCATTAAGGCAAGAATTCACAATGTAACATACTTTATGGGAAACGATTGATGCATTTCGCAATCTGGCGAAGCAATGTTTCATCGAACAGCTTGCAAAAGGTGGATGGGCTTGCAATTGGTTGGCACTATCACATTCTTGTTTAGAGGATGCTCAAATTCTTCTGGGTAATTTTTTTATAAGAAATAGAATTTTTGAGGCAGATTTCTATGAAAATGCACTTGCTAGCCAGAAGCAGGCCTTTTCCCCATGGTTTAGCCCTATTAAGAGAGAACAGTACTTACCACAGTATTACCACAGAGACTTTCCCTGCTCTCAGAAAGGCCTTTACTGCCCTCCGTTTTCAAACAATGCCTTCAGCTTACCAGGAGGGAAAGTATAAAGGGGTTCCCTACACCCAGCGGACTTGTATTTGTGATGTGGGGGAGGTGGAAGATGTAGTACATTACTTGTTACGCTGCTCCTTGTATAAATATAGATGGGATCGTTTCCTGGGAGATCTTATGAGAACAAGAGCAGATTGGCTCACTGCTGATATTATCTGTGATCTGTTAGCAGATCATAGCAAAGCAATTACAATCAAGGTTGCAATGTTTGCCACAGCAGCTCAAAAAATCCGCCAAAATTTCCTAAAGAAATCAGGTGTAGATTGCAGAGGGGACCACCTGCAATAATTTTCTGTGATTTTTGCTACTAGGGTTTGCATCATTTTTCAACAGTATAAACCTTAGCCTTTTCTCTCAGTTTGGTTCCTTTATATGCATTTTCTCCCTATGAGTTTGTAAGAATTTTGGTTGTCACAGAGATCTCTTGTTTTGGCCATAGACAAATAAAATGTAGCATATCATATAATCTTACACCTGCTCTTCAGTGAAGCCAAATGTTGCCAAAACGAAGGAAGAATGTCAACTCTTACATCCAAAGGAAGAGGCGACTATAGGGGGCACAACCGATTTTTTATAAAAATGTAACCTGTCACCGAAAAACTAAGCACTCAATTCTATGCATGTTTAGTCAGAAAAAAGATCTACAACTGTTGTAGGTCTTTTTCTATCTAAACATGCATAGGATTGCACCCTAAGAGAATCAAGACAAAGCAACATTAAAAATACAATAGTTACCACACAAAAACTAAACATTTTTTCTATTTATTTTCTCCCCTGCAAGCCTTATACAAGCCTTACATTCATTTAACAATCTGTGGCAATCAATTTTTTGTTGGTTTTTTGTTTTTTAAAAGAAAGCCAATGTAGCAAACTCTTCCAAAGAATAGCTAAAGATTTCTTTGAGCTCTGAAGTTCCATTAAGCAATATAATGTTGTGGTTTTACTTAGACATTCAACTGTGGTCACTCTTTGAAAAGGACCATTTGTATCCAACAATAATCATCCTAGAACAAATTGACTGCAGCAGCTCAATACTCAACCATCTGCCTTAAAGCCAGTAACATTATAAGGATCTTACACTACAAAGAATTTGAAAAGTGTGTTACTTTACAAAACAACTCAAAGTGCACTGAAGTGTAAACAGAACAATCGCTCAATATGAAAACAAGTATGAATATCAATATGTAACACAAGTGTACACTTGTGGGGGGACAGAATTAGAGTTATATATTGCAACTTCTTTGTTACGTCCCACAATTCTTTCATTTTACAATACATTAAGTACAACTTTCATTCGGTTGTAAACATTGCTTTTCAACTTTTATTTATGTAACAGCACAATCCTATTCATGTCTACTCAGAAGTAAGTCCCATTAAGTTCAATGAGGCATACTTCTAGGTAAATGGGGATAAGATTGCAGACTTAATTTTTTTTAAAGTTTTCATGTATTTGACATTTTTTCTTTCATCTTTTAAATTTAAAACGTATTATTTTCTGAGTTACATCTTGTTATTTAGTTTTATTACTTACACAGTACTTTTTGTATTTCTTTTCTGCATGGGGCTACTCTTTTAAAACTTATATTCACATTTAGAACTATTTAAGCTTTTAAAGTATTAATGAAACTGATGTATTTTAGCAATAAATTCTTGAGTACTTCTCTCTCTCTCTCTCTCTCTCTTTTAAATGAAGAAACTACACCTATCAATTTGTTGTTTGGTTCTTCCAGTGCTTCTGCTTGTCGTTTTCAAAATAAGCAGCTAGCAGATTCTAATATGGCTTCCAGTCGTGATGGCTATACACTACGCTCCAGGATCACAGGAAGCAGGCCCTGCAATACTAGGCTGACCATATAAAAGGAGGACAGGGCTCATGTAACTTTAACAGTTGTAGAGAAAAAGAAATTTCAACCAGTGTCATTTGTATGCAATTAGTCCCTGGTGAAATTCCCTCTTCATCACAACAGTTAAAGTTGCAGGCACTATACTAGTGTGACCATATACAAAAGAAGGCAGGGCCCCTGCAACTTTAACTGTTGTGATGAAGAGGGAATTTCACCAGGAACTAATTGCATACAAATGACACTGGCTGAAATTCCCTTTTCTCTACAACGATTAAAGTTACATGAGCCCTGTCCTCCTTTTCATATGGTCAGCCTATGCAATACCAGTTGCTGGAGAACGATAATGGGAGACAGCATTTTCTCTCAGGTGAAGCTTCCCAAGAAGCATCTTGGCCTTTATCACACGGGAGGTTTGAAGCACACTCACCGTGAATTTGATCCAATTCTTTCATATGACGTTGTCCCCCTGTCGCTGTTCTCTTGCCCTGAATGCTCCTTTTTTAGTTCCTCTTTCTAAATATCCCTGAACGGGGATTGTCCATTTGCAGGCAAGTTCAGGCAAGTTGGCTGAGGTATCGGAGCAAAAGCGACCACGTGTGATCAACAGCCTACATTCGCATAAGAAATTGAGGGGGAACCCGCAGAAGCAAACCGGGTAGGTGTGATAAAGGTCTTAGTTAGCCACTGTGAAAACAGGAAGCTGCACTTTGGTCTGAATCCATCAGGGCTCTTAAGATACATTCTTTGTCGTCAGCCACACCGCTCTGGAAGTGCAGTATGCATGGTCTCCACGTTTTCTGTTTATAGCCCTATTCAGGCATTATTCCTGAACAGGGAATTTGTGAGCACATGCAAGCTGACACACAAACACACACTGTAAACAGCCTCTCCACTCCCATCTATGTGAGTTGAGTTTAAAAACTTTTTTTTTACTATATTATCATATTTTTCCTCTTATTATATATGGTACATTAGGAAGGTCCCATCCTTAAAGGCAGTTTAACAATTATTTTAAATAAAATAAATTGCAAAAACTGCTGGTGTTATATTTTTATCGCATATTATTTATATTTCACTGTTTTATGCTTGTAAGCTGCTCCGAGAGCTTTGGCTGAAGACCAGCTAATAAACTACTTAAACAAATGAATAAATAAAAAATCATGTATACAACAGACACATGTAACAAACTACATGTGTGACATAGGTTATTTCCAACATCAAAGTGCCTTCCAGGTAGGACTTGTGTAATGTACAAGGCATCCCACAAAGCTAACATGTTGGTACTTATTCTCCCTACATACAGATTTCCCCTTTGAAAGCAGAGAGAGACTCATCATTTTAGACAGAAGGCGACAAAACTCAAGGCCATTCTTCCATTCAGAAATAGGCAAGTTCTTGCTGGCTTGCATTACCACGCACATCACAACAACAACAACAACAAAAATACACCATGCGTTGCTGTTTTTCCCTGAGTTTCCTCACGCTCATTCTTTTTCCCCAACACAAAGAATACTGCTAGAGTCATTTTATAAATCCAACCCCAACCTTCTGACAAGTACTATTTGAACATTCTATTGTCTATTGTTTCCTTCAAGGGAAACCAGATCTCTCAGTAACCCATCTTATACTCTCCCTTACCCTTCAATACCACTAACCTTGTTAGAAGGTCAAGTGGAACTGACCATACAATTTCTAATTCAACAAGCAAACTGAGTTGTATTTAATCATGACAACTGGGCTCTTTCCACAGCTGCTAGAGCACAAGTGGTAGGCTCAACTAGCAACCAGGGTATTGTCTTTTGAAGATCCATCATGCCAAAGTGGTACACGGAAACACACTAAGGACTCCCTGGCTCTATGTCTGTGAATTCAACTTTGTTGCCTTCTTGAAACAGTCTCTTCAAGCCCCAAATATACCAGACTATAAAGAACTTCTTGACACATGCTCGAAATAGTTTCTCAACAATGGCATGGCCTTACCACTCTCTTCCTTTCTGTTCTTTTTGTGTTATAAAAATATTCAAAGTGTCTGATGCCCATGACATGCTGAAGGTGGGTGAGAGAACACCTCTCATCTTTGAGCAGACTGATGAAAAGGTTATTTGCAATCTCAGGAACACATTCACTTAGCTGCTTATGCTTTCTTTGCTCCTTTGATTATTTTGGCTGTTGACAATACCAATGCATTGTAATTTGAAAGAGCATATCATCTATCTGATCCACATCCAAATTTTGGGTTGTCAGGAAGTTTGCTTGCACAAGTACAAGAAACCTGATTTCTTTGTGCAGTAGTTTGTTTTGCTTTTATTGACTTGAAAGTTGTGATTTACTTTAGTGGGTGTGATCTAATTTAATCCTGAGGCTAAAGTCATAATGTCTTCAACTTTAATTGTTATTGTGAAGTCAGAGTAAATTTGGTTGCAACACAGATGCATTAGAACAGCTTAAAAGTGCTGTCTAGTTTCTGGATAAACAATTGTTCATGTTTGCTTTCTTCACTTACAGAACCATAAAGAAGAAGTCCTATCACAAAACCATCTCAACTATATGAATTTGTTAGGCGAACCTCCTCTACATATGTAAACCTATATAAAGAGCCTCCAAACTTGTGAGGTTGAAACAAAGATCACATCTCCATCATACAAGTTTTGGCCCACAAAGAACATAACGCAGGCCAGGGTGGGGAAAAGGGATAACATTCCCCCCCCCCCACTTGCTCTTTTTTTCCAGTGCAAAGCATTATTAATCTGACTGGAAATAAAGGGACTTGTAATCCAACACATCTGAAGAGCCCTGGGTTGGGGAAGACTGAATTGAAGTGTTTTCTTATCTGTTTATGGTCCAGAAAGCAAGAACAGCCATTTCTCTTATTTCTCCTCTTTGTTCAGCTTGAAACACTGGAACTGTTTATTTACTTACCTTATTTGAAAAGCCATGAATTGCCCTGCAATGCAAGTCAATGAGGGAATTGTTTAAAACATGTACTGTAAGTAAAGATCCATAAATAAAACTTTCTGTAGCCTACAGTAAACATCTAACACAACACATTCATTTTTATCCCTGCTTTTGGACTAATATTCCAGATAACAAATCAAATCAAAGAGTAATTATTCCATTGCGATAACCACCTTTTGAACTGGTATAGCACCCTTGCTTGTTTCCATAGTAAAAATCACCAGGGAGATGAATGAAGATATATTAAATAGTTAATTTAAGACGACAAAAACTATAAACATAATAATGCAAATACAAATCAAAAGAGCAAAATTAAATGTTCTGCCCTAAATACTTTGAATATGACCTTAGTAGGGTCCCCACCCTTACATGTAAGTCAGTCCCACTGGGCTGAGTCTAGAATCCTTAACTTACCAATTTGGATGCAGGAACAATGGAAAACAATGAGATAAGGGTGGAAACCTACCACCACTAATCCTATGGTACTACATGAAATGCTTAGGCACCCAATTGGCCACACGCTGGGATTTTTCCAGACCTGCCTCACAATGACACAGTCTCTACATATACTTCTCCACAAGCTCCGGCCTAGATCTGTAACCTCTGCACCTATTATTCATGCTTTAGAATAGAGGTTGGCAGAAAGTAGATCTCTAGATATTTAGTACTTCCAACTTCCAGCATTCCTGAACATGCTGACAGAGGCTTTTTGAATCCCAAACATCTGGAGATCTACTTTCTACCTACTTCTGCTTTAGAAGACAAATACTTTGCTCATTTTAAGTGCTCTAGGGACAAAGAGAAAACCAGGAATAATTAATCTGGATGAAGCACTAAACCATGTATGAGATAGATAAGCAGCACTTCTCAAGAGTTTCATGAACCAATTGATGAAGTGAACCCTCTTATAGTATTTTGTCTTTATTTGTGACTCAACTCAAAGTCTTTGACCCCCTAGTCCTTGGCCTGTACCGCATCCATCCCTCACTATCACAAACCCAATAACCAACATCTAATATTCTGTGGGCTTCAAATCAACTTCTACGCATCCACTTCCAGACTTGGAAGATCTCACACACTGGAATGCAGCAACAGGATATAGACATAATGAAACATTGTGGAACAACCCCAATATTCTTAGGAACATAGGAAGTTGTCTTATCCCAGAGCAGATCATTGGTCCATCTGGCCCAGTATGGTCAACACTGACAGGTGGCAAGTTTCCAGGTTTCAGACAGGAGTTCTTCCTAGTCTGGCTGGAGATCAAACTTTGGACCTTCTGCATGTAAAGCATGTACTCAGCCATGGAGGTATCCCGTCTTCATTGTGGGCTTCTTTGAACAAGCAATTTATAGCACACTAATGACTGGCCACTCATGGAAGTCTACAGGTCATTTTGACAACTTCATGAGCCTCCTGCACATCTCCTTCTCCTGGTTATTCCATTTAAAAAACAAACAAACAAACCTGGATGTCCCAATTCTTCTGAAATATCTTGCAATTTCCTACTGTGTGCAGCTGAAATTGTGCTGCAAAGCACCCACTAGAGGTGCTGTCCCATTCAAGCACACCCCTCTCCTCCTGTATAATTCACCTCATTACAATTGCGGAAGAGAAGCAGGAAGCAAAGCACTGGCAAGCAAACGCGATTTCCCTTTAATCTAAAGAAGCCCTGTGTCTTATCAAAAATGACTAGAAATCTATTTCAAAATTCCTAGATTCCAGCATGAAAGCTTCTAAGCCCCAAAAAGCACATGGTGCCAGGGATTTTTCAATCCCTGCTCAAGCGACTCACAGGACACCACACAGCACTTTGTATCATTTTCTAAGCACAGTGCCTCGTATGGGTAACTTGCACAGCACAGTGACTGCACACACAGCTTAGGGCAACAAAGAATCAGGCCCGCTAAATCCATGATACTAAACGGCTGTACCACACTGACTCTCACAAACTTGCTGCTAGCAACCAGCTGCAAAATGGAGCCTGGACTGAATCTGTTATTAATTGGATCTGATGGCCAGGAAATGTTCTGCAAAATACACTGATGCAGGGTGGCTGATGCCAGGGCAAGTCCCCCCACCTTTTTGTGAAATGCACTGCTTATTCCCTTTCTCTGGCACTCATTATCATCACATTCATTTCATCTGCTTGTCTTTCCCCTTCAACTCTGAAATGTTGCAGAGGCACTGCAATACATATATAAGCTGGTTGTCTTGCTCGCTGTAACACACTAAAGCAAAATAAAGGTGAAGAGCTTAGTGTCACACTGGAGAATGCAGGTAATTGCCTTTTACTGAGGTCTGGGATGAGCAAGGCAAATGCCACAGATAAATGAAACCAAACAAAGATATTGATGTTCCTAGATATATATTACCTCCTAGCTTGTAAAGTGGCACCAGAAGATGCACAGTAGATGGGCAGCGGCAACATAAAGAAGCATGAAGCAGCGACTACAAACAAAAATTACAGCAGAATTGGCTTAACCGCCAGCTTCCTGAACGATCAAACATGCCGGACTTGAGGAAAACCCTGCAGTAATCAATTTACATAAAGCATATTGACTATGCTACTGAATAGCAGAGGAAAAGAAACATGCCAAAAGACCACAAAATAGGCACCAGAATCACAAGGAGGAAGGTGCTCCAGTCTTTGACAAAGCACTGAAATGCAACACTTAAGTATTAAAAACACTGCAATATTTATTTAGCCTGCAAGGATTACAGGATCTCTGAAACAAGGAGACAAAAGAGAGATACAAAGGTGATACCGTTAAGATGCAGCCAACAAAACTGGCAGGAATGGAACTTTTATGCAGCAGGCTGCCAAAGCACCCAATGCTAGAGCTGGGAAAAAAATATATTTCCAATTCCTAAGCCCTTCATCAAATATTTAGGCAACAGGCCTATGCAGGAATAAAACAATAATAAATCCAAGTTTCAATTAAATGCTTTACATTAAAGTGCACCCTGAAATTAAGCAGAGCATCTCAACTTCTAAGTAGGTGAGAAAACTTCAGAAGATTAAGATTTGGTCGACACAGATAGGAACACCAGAATTATTGCGGAGGTAGCACTGAAAAAGTCTGAAGAAGGATAAGAGAGATGCCTGTTACAGACAGCTGCCAAAGGTAGTGATATATTTCTTTTCAAATAGCTAAACATCTGCACCAATCACCACTTACTAGTGGACATTTTATACTGCAGTAGAACCTTCATATGTGTTTCACCTACACTGTTCATTATGGCAAAAGTCACTCATTATATATAATCACTCCATGATGTATTTCCCATGCCAAATAACTGGACAGGCAACTTGAGATACGTTGCATTATTCATATTACACAAGAATAGACTGGATAACTGAATGACTAAAAAATCAATCACACACTATGAAGTTTATCTCTATTACTGTTTAACCTCCAAAGGCATTCTAACATTCTTTGGTCATGTTTCTCTGCATAGATTCATCCATTTATGCACAATGCTAAATGCTTTGGGCTTTTGTATGGCTGGTGCTATGTACCATATATCCTGGTGTTTATCCAGAGTGGCTTTTCAGTATATAAATGTCACAGCACTGAAATGTAGTCCCACAGCTGCTTTTGAGTGATGTGGTAACCACTGTAGACTTTGCTATGCTGCAATGGGATCGCTGAAGAATATAAACACATTAATGGCACTGACAATGCAGTCCTTTCTACAGACACCTACGTAGGGATGGCTCTTCTCCCAAGCTAAATGAGCCTTCATGATCTTAAAAAAAAGATGTTTGCATAGGCAATCTCCTAGCATGCAGCACCATTTGCAAACTGGGAAGGGCAAGACCAAAACAGGAATAGGCTGACCAGGAGTTTTAAGTAGGCAAACACATCTGTGAATTACAAATCCTTCTTTATCTACATTCATGCACCTGAAAGCTTGAAAAAAAATCACAATTCATGGCAAGCTCAAAATGACCAACAAGTAGCAAAAAACAGACAAAAGAGGTAAGGCCATGAATCCCAATGTCTATAGACAAACCCTGATGTGAGGCGGTTTCTGTTGGGTTACCATCTTTGAAAAACCGAAGGTATTCTTGTTTGATCAAACAAAGCCAAGGAAATCAGTCTTATTATAAGCAAGACTTCACATATTTTGGCTTGGATCGAACATCTACCATTGTTATCTAGTAGCCAAGCAATGCTTTCCTTCTTCAATTCTTGTCCCAGAAAAGTTAAATAAGTTCATTCCTTTGTACCCAGTTATTGCCCAAAAAGGATTTTTCAGGAGAGGAGCATTGAATGAGGTCTGTGCATTTGTAGCAAATTCTCCCTCTGACCCACAACACCAACACAGAGTCCTTAACATAAGATGCAGCCTGATGCCATATTTTTTTAAAAAAGAAAGGGCCTGCCTCCCTGTATTTCAAATAGCTTTTCAAAAAAACTTCCACTCCATTGGCAGAATATACTTTTCCTGCTCTTCCTACTTACTGACAGCATTTAAGTTTGGATATCACTAGTGACTTGGTAACCGTGAACCAAAACATGAAATTTCTTTCACTACAGAAAATTCTGGTTTCTTCTATGTTGTTTGGACTTTCAACAGCAAATAAAACAACCCTGGATAAATCATTTTTAACAGGTTGTCTGTCTGGTATTTAAATTATTAAATTTAAACAAATTTACATTTAACAAAACCTCATTTCAGATGCAAGACTTTCTGATACTCCTTAAGGAAACGATCTGTTTCTACTAAGTGCCAAATCTTTTATCATTTTTAACTGCTGTGTTTGAAGCAGACCAGAAAGGGAATCTTTATGTTCCTTTTTCTCAAGTTTTGTCAAAGGAAGGTGGAGCCAGTGCACCGATGGGTCCTGCAAAGCATCTACACCCAGGATTCTACTTGTTATCAGCACCACCAATTAATCACCTTTTATGGACTTAGTTGACTGGTCATTGTGATTAAAACAGGCTGAAACATTTCATACCTGGCTTCAAGAAAATGTTCAAAATTCACAATTTTAACTGTATTTCAAGTTCAAAACAATGTGTGGGGGAAAAACAGTTATCATTTCATCCATCTCCACTCTGACAAAGATGGCCCATTTTAGTCGTCAGGGATACACCTCTAAAAACAAAGTAGTAGTACTTGAATTTGAGAATGGAAACACGATCCCAAATATTTGATTTCCAATACTAGGCCAAGATCAGCCAAGACTCATCTGAGAGCACATTCAAAAGCAAACCAGAGGTTGGAATGGCACAGCCGATCATTGCTCCTTCATTACATTGAAGGAATTTTAAGGATTAATATTCCTCTTAAAAGCAGAGATGATGAATTACAGTCACCAACCTGAAAGGCTGGGTTCTCACTCAACAGGAATATTTCCAAATATATGTCCATGCAGCGCTAATTTTTGAAATTTTAACTACACGCACAACACACTTTGGCATATGTATAGTTTATTTGATTTAGCATTCTTTGATGTTCCTCTTCAATCTCCTGAAGAGGTAATTCCCCCCACCCCGTCTAAAGCATAACTGCTTAATTGGCAATTATACAAAATAAAATTACATTGCATACAAGTGACAATACTGCTTATGGGAATATCACAGTTCATGCATTCAGTTCTACTTTGTGCTTTTATCTTTACTAATAAATCTATACGAAAGTAATGCTTGCTTGTACTGATACAACATATCATTCAGTTGTTTTCCAAATTATCCTGGCATAATAACCGAACACTGAACAAAACCCTTAACTTAATTTGGCTTAGAGCCAAACTATACATTACACCAATTGTGTAATGTGTACCTAAGACCTCTTTTTTTTCTTTACTGTACGTGCACGTGGCCCAATTCGTGCACCGAGAGGGAGGGTTAAACCCACACACACACTTTTTAAATTTTTGTTTTTAAAAAAGTAGGCTCCATAGGTATCAATGCAGGTGGGGAGAGTATTTCAGAAAAAATAATGGCAGGGGGATTTAAGCCTCCCCTCCTGGAGTGTGGTGGTCCCAATCTGAAATGGACTGTGTGTTCTTACATCAGAATAATAAAAAGCAAGCCTCAACTACATGCTACGTGATTCGTGTAACGTGTACTTCGGCGCTTAGTTGGGCAGGTTACTAGAATCCCAGGTGGCCAGAAGACACTTGTGCCTAAAAGGTGTAATCTTGGTCACTGGCACCTGGCTTGTCAGTTGGACAGAAGCAGGTTCCTCCTCCTCCCATATATGCTCCTGTTTGTAGACCTGGCTATTGCCTCTTACTCCCTTAGTGGTTACTTTATTTCTTTCCACACTTTCAGCGAAGTGTAATTAATCTTAACAAAGGTTTGAAGATGGCTTGTTCAGTATACCACAGTAAATACTAACGGCAGTTTATCATTTATTTATATAGTATATTTGCATACTGCCCAATAGCCGAGGCTCTCTGGGCGGTTCATAAAAATTAAAACCAGTTCTCTGGATTCAGACAAAAAGCTAAATTTCAATTATTGACCCTATTCAGACGACATGCTAAGTGATGGTGGTTAAGCATTTTGAGCAAAACATTATGGTTTAGCATGTTGTATGAACCATGACTCAGCGTGTTGTGTGTACCATTCCTATCCATGAACTGCAAAAGGGTTAGCGACCTAACCATGGCTTAACGTGTTGTCTGAAAAGTGCCAGTAAAACAAAGCAAAAGACCCAAAGCAAAAACTTCCAGGCTCCTCCTCATGGCCATGACAAATGAAGGCAAAGCACATAATTCTATATATTTATTGTTGGCTTTTACTGTTTTAATTGCTATTTTGTTGTGTATGTTTTATTGCTTTTAATGTTTTAAACTGGTTTTGTGTATTTTATTGTTGTAAGCCGCCTTGTGAGGGCTTCTACCCTGAAAGGCAGCCAAGAAATATATATATGCTCCAGAATGCAGCCACACTCTTTCCAATTATAAGGAACATCCGCCTAGTCCCCTAAAGGCAATTCTTAGTCAGCACCTGCAACCAGGCAAAGAGATATTCACAAGACAATTTACACTTCATACAATTTTTTGCTTACACCCACAATGCATTATGGGCCTTCTAGTTCTAAAGTTCTGTACTTCTGATTGAAAATCTAATTGGTGAATAAAGGCTCAAAACAGTAAAAACTAGTCTTTTTTTCAACCAAACTATGACATTCTGTAATTGGATAGCATGTAGAATGGTTTGCCCCTGAAGGTTAAAATATAATACCCCCAAGGTTAAAAAAATGCTTTTTGCTGTCATATTGAAAACACACAAAGAACAGAGAAGGGGAACAACTGTTATTATAGTGTTTTATTGTATGTTTATTTGCCTATTTTATACTTTTGTATTTTTTTTCATCCTACATGTCGCCTTGTGAGGTTTTTTACCCTTAAAAGTAGTCTAAAAATAATTTTAAATACAAAAAATGAAATAAAATTGATAAGAATTAAGTGGAGTACAATTTGCTAATATGATCCTTAACATTTGACAAAAACGCTGCTAATTTCAGCAAGGCTGCTAATTTTAGCAAGGCTGAAATTCCTAAATTCTCAATTCCTAAAAATGCAGAATTCAGCTCAATCTTACAATTAACTGTAAACATAAAACTCTTTTTTACAAACTGAATTTCAAACAAGCTCAGTTAAAAATAAATGCGACTCATGTGCAAACATGCTTTAGGGTTTTGTTATGGTAGAACACCATTCTATTATAGTTAAGTGACCTCAATTTTAAACTTGTGTTTTCAATCATGTGTAGTGTTTTCATAAGATTACCCTTGGCGCTAGAGACTTTCCAAACTGGATGACAACTCAAAACGCTGCTTATTTTAAAGTTTAAATTACACAGCACTGAATTTATTCACACAACTGCCATCCAAGAAAATACAGATTTCCTATCATTTGCTCCATTCTTTTTCTATCACCTTTTCAAATAACTCCAAGCAAGCTTTGCTTTGACACTTTATACTTGACTGGCATGTTATCCAAAATACAGAGCGTGATCTCTACTATTTTCTTTACTGGTATGTGTCCACAATGGAATGCAGTAGATGTTGATTCTTTAGAAAGTGGACTGCTCACACTGCTTTAAGGGCTCAAAATTTCAGCAAACAGAGAGAACTTAAAATACGGTGAACAAGCAAACTTCCTCACCTAGCTTGTTTCTGCCATCCTCTCACTAAAAATGAACTTGTTTTTGAAACAGACTATACCTAGAAGATTCCAAGGATCTATGCAAGGGTGTAGGGACACATAAGTATTTTAAGGGCAAAAGCTGTTCTCTCAGTGCCCAGAATGGATATCTGAGTAGAGACAAGTATCAGTGAGCTCTATGGAGCAAAACTAAAAACATCTTCAGATATTTTACTAAGTATACTGTTATCCAAATTAAACCAAGATAAGAGTCCAACCCAAAACGCTGGACCTTTTTCAATAAGAAGATTCTCAACCACCATCACGTCGGGCACAACCCACAGAGGTAAAAATGGCTAGCTTTGCAGTCAACCGTTTTCAACACATTCTTGCAGCCACAGCCCACATCTGTTGTTATCAAAGGAGAAAATGAATCCACGGCCCCGCTCCAGGTCCCTCAACACAGACTGGGGCTTATTTAGTATCAAGGAATCAGTACACATTACTACAAGTCTCATTAAAACACATCTCTTCATAAAGAGTAGGTCTCCATTCTGCATACTCCCTTACCACGCTGTGCTTTGGGGGTCTACTTAAGCAATAATTGGCATGCATTCCTGCAAGGAAATAGCAATTGATTGTTTGACAGCACAACAGATGTTGAACACATACTGGAGCAACTGAGATGTTCTATATTTCCAGAAGAAAAGCTGCACCAAGTGTTATTTACACCTGTCTTGTAAAACACACACACACACAATGTACTTTTTTTTAAAAAAGTGCCTGTACTAGTGTTTTTTGTTGTTTTTAAAAAAGAAGGAACATCGGCGTATTTGAATATGGGTTGAATTCTTGTCAGTTCCAAGAAAACATTTGCCTTCCCAGGAATGTTGTCCCTGCCTTCACAGGAATCTTTGCCAAATACACATGCTCATTATTAAATCAGGTTGAAATCTGCATGGCTTTTTAAGGAGTGACCTAGAAGACAGGATATTAGATCTCTGCGATCATTGCTTATTCATCTTTGCTGAGAAACCGATATGAATCCGCAGTTCCAACGTTCCACCCATGGTTCCTTCTCTCAGGAAACATTCCAGAAGCAACCCTACGAGGAAGAAGGCATTGTATCTGAACAGAAAGAGTTTCCCTGATGGCTCATCACACATAGATCTTTCCTCCCACCTAACTCTCTGCTGGAGCTCCATGCAGAAAAATATAAAATGGTTCAAATCAAAGTTCTGGCAACAGTAAAATACTGAAGTCAAGGAAGCCCTAATCCAAATGAAGCTTACCAGCTGAATTTACTTATGAACATGTACAACCAACTTCCCTATGAGTTACTTCTATTTCAGGACCCATAAATCCTTTAATATGTAGTTAATTATTACACTTCTATCCAGCCTCTGATCTATCACGGTACTCAAGGATGCATGCACAGGGTTCTCGGGAAATCTCTCAACTAAGCACTGACAAGACCCAGAACCTAGTTAGCTTCCACAAGACTGATGAATCAAGACTGAGGGTCACCATGCCTCAGCCCCAGAACATGTCAAGCAAAGCGAATAAAGAAAGGGTGGCCTGTAGGCTTGCACAGAGTGCATTTTCCTCACCACTAAGTACCATTCTTATATGTATGGAATTAAAGAAAATGACATTTTAGGTCAGAGGGGCCATTACCACAGTGATTTGAGCCCCAGCACTGGTCCTGGAGAAGGACCAGTGCTGGCTACAGGAGGACAACAGACAAGGAGCAGATTAATCTATGAGGGCTTTAGTTAGAAAAGTAAGCCGAAGTTGTATACAACAACTTGCTTGGTTACCTATGACATAGGAATTGCCTCCAGGAGATCAAGCAGGGGAAACTTTACAGAAGCTTGCTTTGTTTTTGTTTTTCCCTTCTGGACCTCAAATGACTAACGCAAGTAAGTGTGGAGATAAGAGGCAAAAATGCTGTGGACTAGTAATTTTTGTTAATTCTTCTGCAAGACTTGATTTCTTCCCTCCCCTTCTCCAGGAGTGGGCAATCAGTGGCCCTCCACACACTGATATCAACTCCCATCATCCATGACCATTGTCCGTGTGGCTAGAACTGATGGAAGTTGGGAGTCCAAGATCTGGAGGGGCCCCCTGCCTCAATCTATGGGAAGCAAAAGCAATCAGAATATTCTTCTTCCATTACACAAATAATACATTTGAATCACAACAAACCTTTCCAGCAGTATCATCTAATGGAGACTTGCTAGAACGTGGCCTGATTCAGCTAAAATTAGCAATGGGTTTCAGTGGCACATGCAGCACAATCTTATCCACGTTTACTCAGAAGTCCCACCATGGCCAGTGAGTCTATCCCCACAGAAGTGTGGGACTGCAGCCTAGACAGTCATTAACTATAATGTGGAATTGCAGCTTTAGTCATAACTAAACTTGAGGGAGAATGGAGCATGTATACTTAGGATCAGGGTTGCAGAGTAATTTCTGTCTATCATTGTGATGGAGATATTGTTAAATGGACATTTGTTGACAACATTATCCTGCCTTTCACAATCAGTCAAGCTCACCCAATTCAGAATTTTCCTTTATTTTTATTTTTTTGAGGTAATGCAGATGTTCTCATAACAGCATGAACTTGCAAAGTATAATCTGTACAGCACCTAACCTGACAGCACATTTAGGCCGATGCTTTTAACAATAAGTAGATGGTTAGTACTGGAACCCAAGACAAGCTCACATACATTATGTTGACACGTCCTCTCTACTAAAATGACAATGACAATGTTAAAAATGAAAGCAAGTGGCACCATTCTACTATTATCGCAAAGTCCTCTTAATTTTTTTCCCATTTAGGAAATGCACAAGAGCAAAGGGTACAACTTTGCTTTCAAAAGTGATTCCGGACAGAGTGACTTGGTATTAACTGACATTCTGGAATGGGAGTCTACAAAAAGTCACTCGGCAAGAGTTATCCTGTTAAATTGAACCTTAAGAGAAGCACATCATTTTAAAAAATGGCTTTCAAAGGCTTGTTCTATATTGGTAAGCTACAAAGCTATCTTTTAAAAATAACGGATAAAGGGATGAATGGCATTCAATTTTCACTAGAGTTCGACACGCTGAGAGCAGTCAGCTTTTGGTGGTAGATGGATTTACCACATTTACACCACTGTTCCCTCTGGGGAACACATGAAGTATGAAGGTAAAATACAAAATAGCATGCAAAAGCAGAACAGCCATATGTACCGAAATACGTTGAAAACACGTGACAGAGAGCTGGAGCCAACTGTGGCTCCCAAGCATGCATCTACCACACTTCCTCTAGTATTTGTAGGGATGAGTGTTTCTCCTTCTCATGGGAAGGAACAGACCTGCTTTCATAAAAAAGTGAATAAACTTTTAATAGTTGTATATGAGTAAACTTCATACTATTCAAGTCCCAGTGTGTTCAATGAGGCTTAATCCCTAGTAAGTGCAATTAGGATTGTAGCCTAAGGTTGTGAACCTAAACACACTAAACAAGTTCAATCAAAATCAGTGACTCCCTCTAATATTTCTCAGCATATCCGTTTTCCATCCTTTACTGGGTGTGTGGATATTTCTATAATTGGAATAAAATTATTATTATTTTAGATGTTTAAAGTGCCACTGCTAAAAATTTGAGACACTCGTTTGGCCAACATACATGAACTTATTTTATAATGGATTTACACAATCTGTCCAAGCTAGCTCATGGACAGCTTCTCACTGAGGAATCAGAAATCAGACTAATCTGTATGAAATATTGAAAACCATGGAGCCATGTATAGTTTCTCCACTTGTGGTACACTAGGATTAGGACTGCATGGGAAGGAAGAGGACAGAAGGGTGTCAGTGGAAGTATTGCCTTGCCTTGAAGCAGAGATTGAGCAACATATAGCTTTTTGGCTCTTGTAACTCAGAATACACTGCAGAAAACACAAGGCTGAAAGTAGGGACCATAACTACAGCTGAACTCCCAACTCCTCTCATGCAAGGAATCAAGAACTAAAAATCTGGCCAGAACTTTTGTTTGCCTCAACAAGAGCAGAATCTGACCCATGATCTTAACATCTCTGTTGAACCCAAAGCACAACTGAACCAACGGGCTGAGAGGTGGGAAGAGAGAATATGATGGTTGTTTCATAATAAAGACTGCACATCCAGAGAAGAAAATGATGTGAGAATGAATTCACTGAACCCAACCAGAATAATTTTACAATCCAGATAAATCGGTATCTGGATTCTCATACACATTTGCATTTGACCAGGATTCTGCATTCTGGTCTCTTCTCTTCAACGATGAAGAAGCAACAGGCAGGATGGAGTCTTTTTACTTTAACGCTGCAATCTTAGATAGGCAGACAGCAGAGATGAACTGGGCAAGGGATGGGTAGAGGAAAGCATTTTCTGAGTGCTTCCCCCATCCTGTCCAAGACAGTCTCTGTGGCAGTTAAGTTGTTGCTGAAACCTTTTCTTTCTAACCTTTGACCTAGGGGTCAGCAGCTACACAGCTGCTTATTAAAGAGAGAGCTCTGTTACAGGTCACCCACTTGTATTTTTTTTTCTTTCAAAGGTATGCAGATTAATATTCCACATCACCCCAAAGAATTTCAGGGTGGTTTATGACAACAAAACAATCCCTCAAAATATCCGTATGGTAATTAACACTGAATACCAGTTAAAACGTCTGACCTTATGGTTACTAGGCCTCCGTAAAGCAGTACTGAATGAATCTCCTAACATCTAAGATCTGAGGTAGTTAGATCTAAGAAATCAGAGGGCAATCTAGCAGTGTGACAGAGTGCAATGTATGTCGAAGATAATGGATTTTAAAATATGTACCGAAATTAATCTGTTCTGTTTTAAATGTTTTAGGTTGTAATCCTAAACACACTTAACTATACAGCAAACCCTATAGGACACAGTGGGATGTACTTTGAGGTAAGCATGCATAAGATTTCACTGTTATTTAAAGTTTATGAGTGGAAATATCTTCTCACATTTTCAGTTTCAAAATCAAGGAATAATCCAGGATCATTTTTTTTCAAATCAACTCCATAATGTAAATATTGACATTATTTTATCACATGAACCGTCAGTTGTATTAAGCCACTTACCAAGACTTTACTAGACTGAATGATTTCAGACACAAGTAAACCTGAAACAACCAAAAAAAAGTTTGTCTTTGTAGTCATATTATTTATTTTTCATCTTATTTTCAATTACCCCTTAAAAATAATGTATTTTTAACCACTGTGTTCACTATGCAGCCCTTAGAGTGAAGACTTGACATCACGCATCATGATGTAACTAATTGACTAATCTGTATTAAGAACTATAGTAATGTGTACTTTTCCTTAGTAAGAGATTGAACAAATACTATTTTGGATTTCTAAATTAATAAGCAAATGCCCATAACTTCTTCAACTTCCTTATTTATTTATTTTTTAAGTTTGGCAATTTAGTGAAGTAAGAGCCCACTGAAGAAAATGTGTACATTTGCACTATGCCTTAAATACAGATTATAGCCTGTGATGAATTACAGACTATGCCAGTTAATGAATTAACTCTATCAACCCCACCATTGGAAAAGTTGCTGTATTTGTAATATTACAAGAGTTAAAAACCACATCCACAAACTGAAAAAATAGAACTTTGACAATCGGCTATATAATTGAAATGCCTGGGCTGCAAACGGTTCTGAAACATTCATGCTATTCTGAACACACACTTATAATGCGTTTGTCCTTGGTTTGGCTTATTAAAAAGGGCTAGAGTAGCTTACACCATCACCTTCCAATTCATAAAAAGAAAACTCCAGTAGTTGTTCCCCCCATACAACTTTTATTGTTCACTCATACAAACATACCATGGATGCAATTAAGATCTACTGAAATCCATGGGAGCTTGGATCCAATTTGTTGAAATTCCCATATCACCAGTGTTAATAGGGGAAGCTTGACTGGTTCTAACAGTGTGGGATTTCACTACGATGGTTTTCCCAAATATTCACCAACACCATCAATACAAATTAGAATGCAATCCTATGTACGTTTAAACAAAACAAAATCCTACAACTCCTAACATTCCCCAATTAGCATGCTGACTGGGGAATGCTGGTTGTAGGACTTTTTTTGTCTAAACATGCATAGGCTTGTGACCTTAATCTCTCTTCCCTCCTTCCTAAACAATGATAAAAACACCAAGGCCAATCAACTGAAACTTGCATCTCTTCAACTTATTTTTCAACAATTAAGAAAATGCAGTCAAACTATACATGGCATCCTTCCACATACTTACAGATGTTAGCTGTTGCTTTCTTTTGTTTGCCCATGTTACACTTGATAAAGAGTGCATGACTACAGCATTTTTATTTGTGTTCTGCAAATCAATTGGTTGCCATCAACTTTAAGCACAACTTAAGCATATTTAAAAAGTAGTTATTACTTTTTAAAATGACTCTTTTGTTGTGTATCCAGCTAATATAATATAGATTACAAGACAGCAGTATCAGTTTAAATATGTAACCATACACAAAATACAGATGTATTTATTTTTTGAAAGACAAAAAAACTCCTGAAAGCAAAGAGAAGCTTTTATAAAAACCAGCTAACCTAGGTTTGGGTCAAAGATGACTCTCTTTATGGCTGAATTACACTCAGCAATAAGCTTCGATCAACAGTTACCCTGATACTCTTTGAAAAGTGGTAACAGTTTTTAAAGTTTTTTTAAAAGATGTCAAAGTTATAATCCCTATGAAAATCAACAAAGCCTACTATATTCCATAAGAACTATACCGGAGAGATCAGATTTCCTTTCAAAAAGGTATACCTTGATGCTAAGGCACACAAAGCGCCTTGGTGGTGTAACTATGTGTTGCATTTGTTTGAATTATTTGGAAAGGAGACAATTTCATGCAAAAGAACTGGACAGGCTGAAAACAGGAAAACTTCAAACAATCCCAAATTACGGGATCAGTTGTAAGAGTCCTGTCACGGAAAACGCCTCGCCTGACAAACATCAGAGCGATACATAGAGAAATCCTGTGTCCAGAGGAGTTGCTAAGGAGCTGGTTTACTCATTGATGTTTCTCTGTTTATCTGTGTAGATGGCAACACCTTTCCCAAACGTTCAGCCATTTCATTCTTGAAACGCAGCACTTCAATTTTCCATCTCAAAAGGATGTTTGTTTCTGCTCCGTGTGTTCCAAGAGGGGGTGGGGGAAGAGCGCGACAGAGAGGAAGGAATAAGATCGTTACGAATATAAAGTGTCCGAACAGTCCAGATCGGGTGGTCCCTCCTCTCCACCCCTATAACCAACACAGCAGCCGCGATGAACAATATGTGACGTAAAGCTCTGATCTGGCCAGCTCGGGAAGGGGGGGGGGGCTTTTGATTTGTTTTTAATCTGGTGGGGAACGAAATAGGAAAAACAAAACAAAATCGCGCTTCAGATCGGTGGAGTTGCTTTTCCGGGCAGGGGAGTCAACCCAAAAGCAAACTGAGACCACTTTGTGAACGTCACAACGCATCCCCAGGAAAGAAAAGGCGTTTCGAATCTCTGCTCTAGGCTCAGTACCCCCCCCCCTCAACAGATGGATGTGCCTTTATCGCAATTTCACCCCCACTCCCTCCCCAGCTTCCCAAAGTGCCTCCCAGACCCATCCGGATTTCCCTACCATTGCTCATTTCCACCACCACCGGGTGTTGTTTTGTATTTTTTTCCCGCTCTGTCTCTCTCTCTCTCTCTCTTTGCAACTGTTTGTTTTACAGGGCTCTGGGGTAGATGGCTTTCGCTTTGGTCCTAAAATAAATAAAACGCCCTGCACGCCAATGTCCTTCCCCAGCCCCACTGCAGAGCCAAAGTAGTTTGAAAAGAGGGGGAAAAGGCAGGGAGAGCAAAAGAAACGCAGGCCCAGACGGATCACACCCACCCATCCACCCTCTAGCAATCGGTTCGCCTTATCGCGACTTCCAGCAGCAGGAAAACTTTCTCCTGATTGCATTCAAGTGCACGGCGGCGGCAAGGAGGAAGGGAGAGAGTGCACCAGGCAAGAAGTACATTCTCTGCAGCCTTAGGAGGAAGTCCCCATAGCTGAGCTGTGTGTGAAACGTCTCTCTTCTTCCCCCCCCCCCAACCTCCTCGATGCCGCCCCCCTTTCCTCCTCCCTTGTCTTGGACGAGACTTTGGCAACGCCGCAAACCGTGGGTTACCCTGCTAATCTGCTGGCAGATGTTGTCCATCACACGCAGTACTAAGTAAACAATGCAGAGCCCAGCAAAACAAAAGATTTCCACTTCACCTCATTTAACGTCTCTCACTTACTCTGTGCCTAGCGGGAAGGGGGCCGCTGAGAAAGGAGGGAAGGGATTTTTTTTGAGGTGGTAATCTTTTAAGAATGGAGGGGAGCAACTTATTGTCGTTTCCCCCCCTTTATCACCGCTAGCTTTTCTCCTTTCCATCGCGCACTGCCACCAACAAATAGCCTTTTTCGCCGACGCCTTTGGGGGGGTGGATGAGAGATCCCCCTGGGTCCGATCTGTCCCACCTCAGCTCCAGAAAAGCCTGTGCAATCCTATCCGTGCCAAAATGTATTGGGGAGGGGGGGCGGAAGAGACAGAAAATATGTACATAATAATCGAAAGGGGGAGGGCGGAATATAAATACACACATATACAAGGCAACGCGCGCGCTTTAACGCAACCCTGGATCGGAAAGCGTTTTCGACAAATGCACACACACCTTTTTCACGATCGCGCTGGCGGAGGGCGGAGGGGGGAGAGGGGGTTGGAGGGATAGGAAAAAACCACATTCGCCCGAAATCTGTAGCATCGTGGGGGCGAGACTTGGACAGAAGGGTGTCCCCAGACAGATTAAAGCCGGCCAGAGTGGGTGAAATATGACCAAAGATGTCCTCACATTTCAAGCTTCCCCTTGTCCTCCTGCACCCCCTCCCCCCGCCCCAGTCCTCCGCCGGCTTCTGGATGGCGCAGTGAAGCGAAAACACATGGACACTAGCACGGGCACAAACATTACGATTGCAGGTAGGTTATTAAGAAGGAAGGGAAGAGGAGAGGGGGAAGAGAGAGCGCCAGCAGTGCCCGACCGGTCATGCTTGGGAAATAGCCTTGATTTCCCTTCCCCGCCTCCCCCCCTTCTTACCTCGTCGTCGGCGCTTAATGTCCACAGGGAACAGTTTCCCCCCCTCTTTGGCTAAAGCCGTCGCCTGGGCTTTCAACGCTGCATCTTCCCCCCCTTCATCGATCGCCTCCGCTGGCTCGCTGCTTTTTTGCCGGGCTCTTGCTGCCTGAGATCCACCTTAAAATGACACACACATACACACCGCACAAAAACTTAATCCTCGCCTCCTTCGCCAGGCTCCTGCCGCTGCTCCAAGTGAGGATGGATGGGGGGGAGCAGAGATGGGAGAACAGAGGGGGGAATCTAACTGCAACTTGGAATATTTGTCCTGGCTTTTTTCCTTCCAAAAACAAAAAAAAAGTCTGTAGCTGGTACTCCTCCAGCAAAAAAAAAAAGGGGGGGTTGATTTTCTACAGCCTCCGCTTCTTCCTTCTCCGTTGTGCTGAGCAGCTAGGAGAGGTAGGGTCGCCCGCTGGTTCGCTCGCTCTCTTTCCTTTTTTTCTTTTTGGGCAATAGGCGGGGTCTCTCTTTGCAAACCAATGACACAAACCCACATGGACCAGCCTCGCCCCCTACAGATACTCTTCACTGCAAATAGGCTTTCTCAGGGGATTAGTGGATCAGCTAAAGTACAAACAGACGCAGCAAGCAAGAAAGAAAGAAAGAAAGAAAAAAGGGGGGAAGGGAGGGGGGTCAAGAAGAGGAAGGAGGAGCGTCTCTTGTGCTGCACTCTCGTGTGTGTCTCCCCCCCACCTCGTCTCTCCTCCCCTCCGCGACTTTCGCGGCTCCAAGTTGGCAGGACTTGAGAGAGCGAGCAACATTCCCGAAATCGGAAGAAACCAACGATGGGGAGGCAAGCGAAAAGAAAGTGCAACCCCCCCCCCCGCAGCCATGTGAGCAAGAGAAGGCGATTGTCTCTTTCGGGCGAGTGGGAGGATCAGTCAGTCATTGAAACGTCGGTGTTTATAGGCGCTGGTTCCGCACCTCTGCCGATTCCAGCAACGCGCTCGGATCGCGTTCGTTTCTGGCGTGCGTGTGTTTCCCACATTTTCTTTTCAACCACGTGGAATTGCTGTTCTCGGCCCGAAACGGCGAGTTTCCCCTTGTGCCAGGCGTGCACTGGTTCATGACGCCCCCCGGGGAACTTAGATACCACCGCCACCCCCGAGAATTTTCGCAAGTAACTGTAATTCGGGAAAGTAGGGCTACTAGTCCCCGTAAACAAGCGAATTGGCTGTTGGGCAAACGCAGGTCAACGTTGTAAAGCTTCTTGCCAATTAAAGCTGCAGTTCTAAACGCAGTTCCTTCAGAGTAAAGTCCATTGAAGTAAGCTGGACTTACTTTGGAGTAAGCGTGCTTAAGATCATGCTGCCGGCCGAAGCAAGTTACAAGGGCATATTTTACTAGGAGTACGGTCTGATTTAAACACTCCGCCAGCTGCATAAAAAAGGAAAGGAAACCCTAGCCCTGTTGTTGTGTGTAGTTAGTATACTGTTTAAACCAAGTGTCTCACACCTACATATCCACTCCAGGGATTTGTGGCCCAGGCATGTGCTTTGATATCCTATTCGTTTATTAACAGGTTTAAGGGCCAAAACACATTTTAAACCTGTGTCTAGAAGCGAGGTCTTTTGTTTATTTATACTGTAGAGTAGATGCAGAGGATCGTATCTGAATCTTTTTTAAAGAAAAAATCTACCGCCCACACTAGGGGTCCTGATCCAAATTGGGGGCCTGTGCCTACTCAAGGGTAAAAATGAAATGAAAAGAAAAACATAGCTACTAGACACAGATTTAAAATAATGTCTATTTTGGCCCTAAATGATAAAACTGGACACACATGGAATACACATAGTTACATATATCTTTTTTACACAGATGGTATTATGTTTAAAATGGCCATTACTAATAAAAAACATGCCAAAGTACATAAAAACAAAGATAGCTGTGCTAGTCCACGAGTACGGTAAATAATCCAGGGGAGAGGGATCCCAAATTTATTAGGCTTTGGCTAACTGGATTGTGGATATTTTTCCCATGGGATTTTGGATGCCAAAGTGATGTTTCTTTGTTTGTTTTTAAACATATATTTATATCAGGCCTTAGTCCTACAGTATTCAATAGTGCTTACTCCCAGATAAGTATGCAACCTCTGGCTGATTACCCAATAATATAATATTGGGAATTATCTTACTTATTCGTTACATTTATTTTTCACTTTTTCCTCAAGAGCCCATGGTGGCATACATGATCGTCCCCTCCATTTTATCCTCATAACAGCCTTGTGAAGTAGAATAGGCTGTGAGTGAGTGGCTGTCCCAGAGTCACGCAGTGACCTTCATGGCCGAGTGGAGACTTGAACACAGGTCTCCTCAGTCCCAGCTCAGAATCCAGTTACAAGTTTTCAAAAAAGACCTGTACAGTTTTTCATCCTGTTTTAATATTGCCCTTGCTTTGAGAGAAGAATTAGCAACATTCCTCATCCTGACTGAAGTATAAGGCTCAGATGTTGCAGCTTTAACTGATTTCAGGATATTTAGACCATGTCCAGGCTGTAGCTTCCTGCACTCTCCAGTGAACCACCTAGAGAGCTTTAGCTATTGGTCGGTATAGAAATTAAACAAATAGCACACACCAGGAGTTTGGGAAGTATCCAGGGAAAAACAGGCTGCCTTTCTCACCAGGGAAAGCCAGCCAAGCAGACCTTTGCAGGGTGAAGAACTCCCAAATCTCGACTGTGAGGACTGAAATAATAGCAATTACGTACCTGGTTCTTCAAAACGTGTGTTGCCTCTGTGCATGTGCGTTTAGTCACAATAAGACACTGATCAACAAGGGAGGAAAAAGCTGGTGTTGGCACATCAAGTCCTTCTTAGAGCAGCTTAGAAGTCTTTTCGGCACTACCCTGTCATTTCCTCCCTACATTGTTTATTTGAATGTGTGATTATTAGATCACACATTCATCATCACCCCGTACAGAGCACATGCAGTTTGAAATAGACATTTTAGAGCCTCAGAATAAATGCCACCAGCTATGCTGAGCCCCTTCTGATGACATCTTAAGACAGAGGAGCCGAGTCATACAACCCCATGAAGCACCAAATTTGATTTGAATATCATAACAGTCACACTACAATGTTCAGATGTTGAATGTGTGATAGTGAGAGCAGAGTCATGCACATATTCATTTGGATTTGGAGTTTGCATTGCTTTGAGGATGACTGTTAGCACTGTCATCCTTAGTTTTTGCTTATCACAAAGATGTGGGCAGGTTGTGATCTTACATTTTCTTTTTGTTGTATAATCTTCTGGCTCTCCTGGTCGTATTTATTTCCTACTGATTTGTTGGGGAGGAAACAGAATCCGTAGCTAGGCAAAACCTGAAGCCAAATAAACTGCCTATATTGGAATCAGCATCAACATTTGATTTTGTTGTTTGTGAAACTATGTCAAGAGGTTTGTATTCAACAGCGCTGATTGTACATTAAACTCCATTTAATTGCTGGGAGTCTTCGTTTCTGATTCTGGAAGTTGTTAGAATCGGATGGTTTCTAGTGAGAATAAGGCCATGGTTCTATGTATACTTACTAGGGAGTAAGCCCCATTGAAATAAGTAGAACTTATTTCTGAATAAACATTCAGAGTATTGTATTGCACATGTCAACAGTTAGAGGCTGTTATTATATTTGCTATTTGCTCTGGCCCATGTATATTATCAGCAAATCCCTCCAGAGGTGTACAAACAATGGTGATTGTTTCTTGTGGCGAGGGACAGTTTTCCACCACCCTTAGTGATAGCAATTGTATTGAAACTTCAAGGGTTGATAGCACCTGTGGATAACACTAGTGGTAATAAGGTCACCACTGAGAGCTGGTGTAATGTAGTGGCAAAATCCTATGTGCAACTGAACCCCTTTCAGGGGTTCCCCTCCATGCAGTCATAATCACATGTAGGAAGTAGGAAAGGCTGTGCTTGCTGGCCCCACCCCTGCCATTGTGTCCCCACTGGCCCCACCCTACCTGCCATCCACACACGAAGGGAACCATTGGAGGAGGAGAGCCCATTCTACACCCGTAATCTCTCAATGTTCTGAATCATGGAGGGGGCACTTCCGCATGAAGCACAGGCTCTCATTTTCAGACAGTTCTTCCCAAGTTGTCGATAGCTGGAGGCAAAGCCAATAGGGTCAGACTGATTTTTTTCCCCTCCAGGCAATTACAGTTGTGTGAAGGAGAATGCCTGGTAGGGCATTGATCTCAATCTACTCAGTGGGACATTGCTGAGTAAGCATTCATATAATCAGTCCCCAACTCAGACCTTGCCTCAGCCATGAGCTTGTTAGGTGAACTTAAGTCAATCACTCTTTGTCAGTTGCCTCTTCCTTCGCCCACCAATATACAGTGGGTGTGTTCGGACGACACTTTAGACAACAGAAGGGTTAATAACACACCATGTGTTATTTTGCTGGTGTGCGCCACACAACATGTTGCCCCTCCCCTGTCGTGCGGCTGAAAGTCTCGGTGTCCTTCTGGGCTGCTGTGTCTCCTCCCTCCCCCTCCCTCAGTCCTCTGACCGTATCCCATAATGCACCGCAAGTTCTTCTGGCTGTATAGGAGAAGCCAGGTTTTTTTGGGCTGCTCCTGCCAGCGAACTCTATGACCGAGTGGAATAGTACACGGAGAGAGGGGGGTTCCCGACACACGACACTTTAAGCAACGGATTTTGGGATAAACAACTGAACAACTCATTGTTTTTCTCCTAAAAGAACCTGGCGGTTATCATTCACACTGTTTTAAAAAATGGAACATGATCTAGTATACACACCCAGCATTCCTTGGCCTGTACCACTTCAGAGAATGCAGATTGAAAAACCATGTGAGTGAATGTTTCTTCCATATAGAAAATTAGCATGTTAGAGGTAAATGTTCTAGGCTAGCCTTCTTAACATACAAGTTCTTCCTGTACAAGAGATTTTTTTTAAAGTTCAAGGGAGGCATTTAGTTATATTATTAACTAGCAGGCCTCTAAAGTGGTATAATCCAAGGTAATTCCTCTGAACGTGTAGATTTTTAGGATTATGTAGTACTGATCCAGAGAACACTGCAGGGCCTTCAAAAATCACATATATTAAGGAACAAAGAAGATATCCTTAATGTAGTTTGTTCCTGAACATTGGAGATTTTAAAATTTTATTTGGGGACTTGTTTCCTTGGTTTTGTAGTTCATTTAAGAAGCAACTGAGTCCAAAGGTTGACTTGAAAGGGAATGAGAGTAAAGTGAATAACATTATGAAGCACCATGAAAGGAGCTTGCTGCGGCTTGTTTAACAATAAAATCCCAATACTTTCTAAGGGTATGTCCAGGTGGCAGTTTCTTGCAGTCCCAATGGAATACTGTAATTAATACATGAAGGAGCTTTGGAAAGTGCATGTTTTGCCCTTTTGGATTATTTTAGCTCTCTGTGATCAGGTTATTTTCTCTGTTCTGATTTTGGTTTCTGTAGCATTTTTTTCAGTGTATATTATCGTATTTTATGGATTCTATGTTTTAGTTGTTTTGAAGGATTCAGCTACATGTCAACCAGAGAACCCAAACTATTAACAAACAAACAAAATTAAGTAAGAAAATAAAGTACCTTAGGAAGGATAGGTACCCTTTTCTCAGAACACACACACAGTGGCTGGGTTTGCATGACACGACAACCCACCCTGCAAATAAGCTACACAGTGCAGGTTATTTTCAGAACAACACACAGTGCACAAAACAGATGATCAGGCTCACTATGGATTGTTTCCCCCCTCAGTCCTCCACCCAATATCCCAGGGTCCTGCACAGCAGAACCCATCTTATCTGCCTATCTCATCCTGCTCCGACCCTTTTTCATGACATTTGCGCAAATGGGTCCTATATATATATATATATATACCCAGGCCCCAGTAATGTGGCTTGTCGTGATATCCAACCCAGGCAGAGTGGCTTGTGAGTGTTTTGTCAGAAAGGGCTACAGAGCCATCTGGCAAGAGCAGTGAAACCCCAAGCACTCCTCGTAGTACCTTCCACCCCGACACTTTATTTGACAGTAACTGGCTTTATCCCCCTCTGAGCTGAGTTATCATTTTGACATAACTCTCTCCCGACATGAACCTACCCATACACTATGCTCAACATCTAAGGTCTTCCTCCGGGTGCCTGCTCTGAGGGAAGCTTGGAGGACGGCAACAAGGGAGAAAGCCTTCACTGTGGTAGCCCCCCAATGATGGAATGATCTCCCCGATGAGGCCTGCCTGGCACCAATACTGTTATCTTTTCGGCTTCAGGTCAAAACTTTTCTTTTCTCCCAGGCATTTAACAGCCTAAGCTGAAGTTTTTAACTGAATTTTGGCCAGGCTTAAAGTTTAAAATGTTTAAAATATTAGTTGTTTTTATGTTTTTTGGTTTTAAATTTGGATATTGACTTTTTAATGTTCAATCTTTTAATTTTTGTAAACCGCCCAGAGAGCTTTGGCTATGGGGCGGTATGTAAATGTAATAAATCATCATCATCATCTCCGACTATAGCAATTTGTGAGGGGGGATTTAAGTTTCCCCCCCTCCTATATTCATGCCTAAATTCCTTCCCGGGTGTGTGTGTGTGTGTGGATTTTTAAAAAATATATATTTCTTTTTTCTTTTTTTAACCATTCCTCATGGGGGGAGGGGATTTTGGCATGAAAATAGGAGGGAGGAAAGCTTAAATCCCCCCTCCTAAATTGCCATGGTTCTGAATTGGGGGCTTGTGCATTTACCCAGAAGTACGTCAATCACACCTACACGCATAGCTATGCTGGAAAGTTGAAATTCGCTTAACGTTCTTTACATGTTAAAGAAAATAAATAAAACCCTCAGCCACCTCATCCTAAAAATTAAGGTATGCTCCCCCCCACAAAGGCCCCTTGGGATACGTGCTGAGAACATACCGGAGGATGAAGGGGGAAAAGAGACCATGGAAAGCATGAACGTAACTGTCTCTTGGCAGCAGCACAGCTTAACGAGTGATTAAGCAACCCACCATGGGTTCTTTTCAGCATGGCTTATTGTGATGTGTGAACCGACCCACTGTTGCTGTATATTTGCACCCCTGGAGAGGAGTGTTCCTGCTTAGGGCTCAAGCCAGCTTGGAAGAGGAGTCATATAGTAATGCTGTTCAGGTTTCAGGAGTGGGGATGAGATAACAATATATCCCCCACCCCCTGTGAAGACTGCTCGTAGTTGTCCTGTATAGTGCTAAAGAGCTGGCAGCCCAAGCCTCAAAGCCAAGCATTTTAGAACTATACTGGGGCAAGTAGGGAGAAGAATACATAGGGGCTTTTTAACCTGATGCCACACATCCCCCCTCCCCAACCCTAATGCCTACCTTCAGGAAACTTCCTGTAAGCTATAAAGAGCTTGGGCAAGCCAGCTCCCACTTTCCTTCATGTTTATTTTGGTGAGCTGATTTCAACGAGCATTGTAATATTCCATGTCTCAGCTGCTCGCAAGCATAGACTTAACTAACCATCTGCCAGACGACTGGTTTTTTAATGCCATCACCCTTCTGTAAACTCACAGATTCTTCTCAGGATTTTTTTTTATTTGCCTGTTTTTCTTTTAATTTATTCACGTTTATATTTCTACATGCCTAGGAAGTCCCCAGAGTACATAGAAACCACTCCCTTATTTTTTAGTCAGTCTTATTTTTGTTCCCAAACGGATGGGTACTTGTCAACCCAAGTTCACTCTTAAGCGATAATTTGATGTTCTCATCTTGCTTCCGGACTGATGGGCTCGTTTTCAGTTGGCTGAATGCAAGTCTCAAAAAGGCTAGAAACACAGCCAGCCTTTTTCTCTCCTTCATTGACAGGTCGTACCCTTCCGCAAGGTATGTGCTTTTTGAAATATCACATGAAACTTAGTGAAGAACAAGCTGTCTTTCTTAAAATAAGCTAATTTGCATACACAAATATAGACACTGAAGTTGCAAAAATGTATGTGACTGCGTTGCTTACCTCGTATACCTAGTTTGATTTTTATGACACTCATTGTAAGCAAAGCCCCCTTGACTGGCTGGGCTGCAGGGCTAGAAAGTTAGTACAGAACCTGCACAAATTTTATTATTCACGCTAGTGCAGCAAAGTATATTCACAAAACAAATGATTCTTTACAAAGTGCAATATACTCATCTATGAACTGGGACTATTCATTTGATCAGCACACAGATATATCTAACAATGTATTTTCTGCTATGGACCTTCTTTTATATACTATGCTTATTTAATGTGAAAGTGTGTAGAATAAGAACTAGATTTTGGCTGTATCTCAATGAGTCACACTAGTTTAAAGATGTCTGATATTCTTTATCAAATGTCACACTTTTCCCCAGCTGGCAAATGTATTCTTTTCAAGAAAGAAAGAAAAAAGACCCATATACCGAAAACCTACTGAATTGAATCATTGGCAAGACACAAGAAACATGTATTACTTCTGCTTTTCTACAAATAGCTAAGTGTGTATTGGTGGAAAATGCTCAAATTCACTGCTTTTTGCAAATGCAAGTGAAAGGACTTGCTGACACCTGAAAAAAGTGTCTTTTGACAATTCTTGCTTTCTGGTCACAGTAAAAACATCTTTTTCTTCTTAGATTTCCTCCTATTTGTCTTGTGTTTTTCAACAAGCCCAGACAAGATAAATACCTTATAAAACTTGTACATACAATAGGTGTAATCTATCCCTGTGGTATCAAGTCAATAGACTTAAAACTTGAGTGAATATGTGTTTGAAATATCTCCTATTAATGTTTCCAGGCAAATTGCATAGATAATCCTTATGTCGATCCATTTGGTTTAACGTTAGATGGATGGGCAATTTTGATAAGTGTGCCAGGTGTTCCAAAACAAACAGTTTGAGATACATTTATGGATACCCCTCCCTGCCTATAAAAGCTGAACTTCCTCAAAGTTCAACTTCTCTACAGCTCAGCTTAGAACTAGTTAATTAGCAGGAAGAATCAATTGTACTTTTCTATCTCAGTAGTGATATGAACAGTATCAGATAATGGAATATGTTTAAGGCCGTCTATTCCAGTCTCACGCACTGCAGCAGATCCTCCCTATCCAATATCTATCACAGATTTCCTAATATCCCCAATTTATACTGTACTATGAACAAAAGAAATAAGCAACCAAGTGCAAGGTAACATAAGTGCCTGAAGGACCACTGTATTTAAGACTTTATGTCAATATCAACTGTCCTTGGAATAGAAAACATTGGCCACTCCCCTAGAGCTTCAAATAACTAGCAGCTGCCTTGTGGAATGAGGACATTATTTGCAATCCTGAGGAGTGGCTCCAGTACCTATGTACAAATGGCTGGAGATAGGAAAGTGTTTTCACAATGTGTTTTCACAATTGCGTGTATAAACCCAAACAGAAACAAAAGCATATTTCCCAATGGGAAACAATGTGACTATCCCGGCATCCAGGGTCCATGTATCTTCTTCTTGTGGGGTGGGGAGGAGAGATGCGCCAGAAGTCATTGTTAGCACTGGGCTAGGCACAGCTGAACACATGGAAACTTGGCCAATTCCAAAGGCGGCAACATTGGGCCAATACTAGAACCTTCTGAAACTAATGGGGCTCACTGAAAAAATGAAACAAAACAAATAACCATGCAGCATAGTTTTGCTTTTTCTTTAATTTTAATGAAGTTTGCTATTACCCATCTTGTTGCAACTACAATGATAATGTCATAGAAACGTAGAATAGTAGAGTTGGAAGGGGCCTAGAAGGCCATCGAGTCCAACCCCCTGCTCAATGCAGGAATCCACCTTAATGCATACCTGAAAGATAGCTGTCAAGCTGCATCTTGAAAGACCCTAGTGTAGGATAGCCCACAGCCTCCCTAGGTAATTGGTTCCTTTGTTGTGCTGCTCTAACAGGAAGTTTTTCCTGATGTCCAGCTGGAATCTGGCTTCCTGTAACTTGAGCCCATTATTCCACATCCTGCACTCTGGGATGAGCAAGAAGAGATCCTGGCCCTCCTCTGTGAGACAACCTTTCAAGTATTTGAAGAGTGCTATCATGTCTCCCCTCAGTCTTCTCTTCTCCAGGCTAAACATGCCCAGTTCTTTAAGTTTCTCCTCATAGGGCTTTGTTTCCAGACCCCTGATCATCCTCGTTGCCCTCCTCTGAACCCCTTCCAGCTTGTCTGCATCCTTCTTGAAGTGTGGTGCCCAGAACTGGATGCAATACTCAAGATGAGGCCTAACCAATCCCAAGTAGAGGGGAACGAGTACCTCACATGATTTGGAAGCTATACTTCTATTAATGCAGCCCAAAATAGCATATTCAGCTTGTATCTACAACAATTCCAAGATCCTTCTCGCTTGTAGTACTGCTGAGCCAAGTATCCCCCATCTTGTAACTGCATTTGGTTTCTTTTCCTAGGTGTAGAACTTGGCATTTATCTCTATTAAATTTCATTCTGTTGTTTTCAGCCCAGCACTTCAGCCTATCAAGATCACTTTGAAGTTTGTTTCTGTCTTCCAGGATGTTAGCTATCCCACCCAATTTTGTGTCATCTGGAAATTTGATAAGCATTCCCTGCCCCTCCTTGTCCAAATCATTAATGAAAATGTTGAAGAGCACTGGTCCCAGGACTGAACCCTCTGGTATCCCACTCATTACTGCCCCCGAATTTGAGAAGGAACCATTAATAAGCACTCTGAGTCCGATTCTGTAGCAGAATCCGAATCTCGTAGGCAGTCATTCATCCAGAGTATATTTCTTTCCCTTTCTATTCCTCTTCCAAGAACTGTGAGGATGGATGAGAAAACTATCTGGGCCCCAAAGTTCTTGAGTTTCCTTCCCAGAGCTTCAAAGTCTGATGTGATTTCTTCATAGCCCCGCTTGGCAGTATCATTTGTTCCCACATGTATAAGAAGAAAGGGATATGTGTCAGTGGGCTTTATGAGCTTTGGCAACCCTTCAGTCACATTTCTAATCTGTGCTCCAGGGAGGCAGCATACCTGGTGAGTCCATGGGTCTTCACGACATACTTGAGTTTCAATCCCACGCAGCAGGGAGTCTCCCACAATGACTAATCTTCTCTTCTTGGTTGACTGACCTTCTGCCTCTTGCTCACTGTTGCATGGGGTCCCCTGTCGTTCTTCCTCTGCTGATCGTCCTCCAGTCTCATCCTCTAGTAGCTGAAAGCGGTTATATAGCTCTAGTGGTTCCACTGGTGCAAAGTGTCTTCTAGTTCTTCTGCTCATAACTGTCACCCCTTTTCCAGGGAGTTTCCTCTCCATTGGCTTTCCTCACCTCAGCATTCTCCACTTCTGCTTCAACTTGCTGTTGCTCTTCAATCTCTTGTGCTTCTTGTTGCTGTTGCAGTTCCACCATTCTGTCTAAGAGTTCTTCGCCTTCTCTTATTCCTTGGTGGGTGGACACCCACCGCTCGAGTACTCTCACTTTTTCTTCCAATAGTGCAACCAGCGTGCACTTGTTGCAGGTGTACGCCATGTTCATCTCAGGCAAGAATGCAAACTTTGCAAACACTTTGCAGGTCACCACCACTAGAGATTCCTTTCCATCCATTATATGCTATAGAGAAAAGAAAATATTGTTTTCACACACCCTTAGTAAATATGTGTGGGGATTCTAATCTCTATTAGTGATTGTGAATATGGATCTAAGGCAGCATTTTGGAGTAATGCAGATTATAAAGGATTTTTTTTTTGTAAATAGCCCAAGATATTTGTAGGTAGACACTGTTCCTGGGCAGCACTTGTATGGAGAATGGTGAAACTGTCATTAAGATACACCATTTGGTCAGAGGATTTGGGGGTGGGTTTGTGTTATTTTTCATACTGGCTAGTTGAGGGATCCCCAGATGGTCTATTGTTTGGGCACTTCTAAATTTCTGAAGCTGGCTCTGCCTGAAAAGTAGGATTGAGACTGGAGTTGGGGTGGAGCACTCTAGACCTTCCACAAGGCCTGGGCAAAACTCAAGAAGCAGATTTTCCTCGAGACAGCATAAAAGGGTTAATGGAGAAAATACAGGTGTTACAGACATGGTAGACATGTGGTTTCCTACACTGAACTTGTATCTCAATGGAAAGTCATCTTGTGTAAAGCAGTACTCCCTTAGATCAGGTAAATTAAGTAGGAGAGAAATACTCCATCTCTATGGGATTTCACAAATTATCTTAGTCACATGACAATTACATTTTTTCTGCTTGGTCATTTGAAATAGCTTTTGTCACCTGATTATTCCTTGTCACATCAGCCAGTTGCCAAAGGGAAGCAAGCTCCACAGTTATACACATGTTGAATGTTGTCTGTTGCATGAACTGAATGCAAGGGTGTAGACTTCTCAATTTTTCCAAAGGGAGGCTTGGGGCTAAACTTGAAAAAGGAGGGCTAGGCTTATTTGTTTACATTTATCTATATATTTCTATTTCTGGGAACCATCCTTCATCAACAATGGATCGTAGAGCGTTTACAGCCACATATTAAAATAACAAGTACTCAACAAAAATATTATATTTTAATTATATTATGATAGTTTACACACTACCACACCATCCATAGTCCTATACAATGTACCAGTGCTCTTCAAACTTTTTTCCCATGACCCAGTGCAATAATATCACATAACGGCTGTGCCTTGTTCCGGTCCCCCACACACCCACAGGCTTGTTGGTTGCCCTATCAGCCAGGCCTCAGGCCTCTGGGTGCTGCTTTTAAATGCCAGATTGGTGCATAATAAGATCTCCCTCATCCTCAACTTAATTGTGGATGAGGCAGCCGATCTGGCATGTATAACCGAGACCTGGGTGGTTGAGCAGGGAGGAGTCAGTCTCTCCCAGCTGTGTCCACCAGGGTATTTGGTTCAGCATCAGGGTAGTCCTGAGGGCCGGGGAGGGGGGGTTGCTGTGGTCTATAGGAACTCCATCCCCCTCTGCAGGCTCCCTGTCCATGTGACTACTGGTCTAGAGTGTTTGCACCTTGTGTTGGGCCAACGGGACAGATTAGGAATTCTGTTGCTGTACCGCCCACCCCGCTGCTCAACAGACTCCCTAGCTGAGCTGACAGAGGTGGTCTCGGGGGTACTGTTGAGATCCCCCAGACTCCTGTTTCTGGGGGATGTCAACATTCATGCCGAGGGCACTTTATATGGGACAGCTCAGGATTTCATGGTCTCCATGACAACCATGGGACTATCCCAACATGCCATCGGTCCAACGCACATAGTAGGGCATACTCTAGACCTGGTTTTTTTCAACTGGACATGGAGATGATGATCTGAAAGTCGGGGACTTTACATCAACCCCTCTGTCATAGTCAGATCATCACCTGCTGAGGTTTAGACTTACAGTAGCTTTTCCCCTCTGCAAGGGTGGGGGACCCATTAAGATGGTCCGCCCCTGGAGGCTAATGGATCCAGATGGTTTCCAGAGGGCTCTGGGGAGTTTTCCGGCTGATAGGGCTGGCTCTCCTGTCGAAACCCTGGTTGATCTGTGGAATGCAGAAATGACCCGGGCAGTTGGCACGATTGCTCCTGAGTGCCCTCTCCTGTGTAGAGCTCGTACGGCTCTGTGGTATACCCCGGAGCTAAGAGTGATGAAACAAAACAGGAGACGGCTTGAGGGCAGATGGAGACGAACTCCTGATGGATGCAATCAAACACTGGTAAGTGCCTATGGTAAGCTGTATTCAGGTGCAGTGAGGGCAGCAAAAAACAATACTTTGTTTTTCAGAGTTGTCCAGGGGCTTTTACATGCCAGCCCTAAGGACATAGTAGAACCATCTGAGGCCCGCTGTAATACATTTGCTGGGCACTTCCAGAATAAAATCTCTGGCATCCGTCAGGACTTAGACTCCAGTGTTATAGCAGGTGAATCAAATGAGGTATCCAGAGCACAGGCTTGTCCTGTTTTCTTGGATGAGTTTCTGTTTGGTACAGCTCGAGGATGTTGACAAGGTGCTTGGACAGGTTTGTGCAACCACTTGCCCCTCTTGGCTAATAAAAGCTAGCAGGGATGGAACAACTGGCTGGGCCAGGGAAGTGATTAATGCCTCTTTGAAAGAGGGAGTGGTCCCAGGTCTCCTGAAAGAGGCAGCAGTGAGACCACTCCTAAAGAAATCTTCCTTGGACACTGAAAATCTTGATAACTACAGGCCAGTAGCAAATGTTCCATTCCTGGGCAAGGTTCTTGAGTGGGTGGTTGCAAGCCAGCTGCAGGCACTCTTGGATGACACCGATTATCTGGATCCACTTCAGTCAGGTTTCAGGCCTGGTTTTGGTAGGGAAACAGCCTTGGTCGCCCTGTATGATGACCTATGTCAGGAGAAAGACAGGGGGAGTGTGATTCTGTTGATTCTCCTTGATCTCTCAGCGGCTTTCGATACCATCGACCATGGTATTATTCTGGAATGACTGGCTGAGTTGGGAGTGGGAGGCACTGCATTGCAGTGGTTCCGCTCCTACTTGGCGGGTCGGCTCCAGAAGGTGGTGCTTGGGGAACATTGCTCAGCCCCGTGGATTCTCCAGTATGGTGTTCCAGGGGTCAGTTTTGTCCCCCATGCTGTTCAACATCTACATGAAACCATTGAGTGCAGTCATCTGGAGTTTTGGAGTGTGTTGTCATCAGTACGCTGATGACACGCAGCTCTATTTCTCCTTTTCATCTTCATCAGGTAAGGCTGTGGATGTGCTGAACCGGTGCCTGGTTGCGACAATGGACTGGATGAGGGCTAATAAATTGAAACTCAATCCAGACAAGACTGAGACGCTGTTAGTGGGTGGTACTGCTGACCAGATGGAGAGTCTTCAACCTGTTCTGGATGGGGTTGCACTCCCCTTGAAAGAGCAGGTTCGTAGCTTGGGTTTCTCTTAGAACCATCTCTGTCACTTGAGGCTCATTGGCCTCAGTGGCACTGAATGCCTTCTACCAACTTTGGTTGGTGGCCCAGCTACGCCCCTATCTGGACAGGGATAACCTGGCTTCAGTTGTCCATGCTCTGGTAACCTCCAAGTTTGATTACTGTTATGCACTCTACATGGGGCTGCCTTTGAAGGCGGTTCAGAAGCTGCAGCTTGTGCAAAATGCAGTGGCCAGATTCGAGCATATAAGACCTACTCTGGCCCGCTTGCATTGGCTGCCTATATGTTTCCAGGCCCGATTCAGGGTGTTGGCTTTAACCTATAAAGCCTTACACGGCTTGGGACCACAATACCTGGATGGAACACCTTTCCTGACGTGAACCTACCCGAACACTATGTTCAACATCTAAGGCCCTCCTCTGGTTGCCTACTCCGAGGAAAGCTCAGAGGTCGGCAACAAGGGAGAAGGCCTTCTCTGTGGTGGCCCCCCAATTGTGGAACGATCTCCCTGATGAGGCCTACCTGGCGCCAACATTGTTATCTTTTTGTCACCAGGTCAAGACTTTCCTCTTCTTTCAGGCATTTAGCAATATCTGATGAGCCTGGGTTTGTTTTATTTTTAGGTTTATAGCTTTTTAAAGTTATTACAGTAGTTTTAATGTATGTGTATATTATGTGTATATTGTATGTTTTTGCTGTTTTAATTTTTGTATATTGTTTTTAATTGTTTTAATCTTATGTAAACCGCCCAGAGAGCTTCGGCTATGGGGTGGTATACAAATGTAATGAAATAAAATAAATAAATAATACCCTCAAGACCCTATTCCTGTGCTTAGTCTGAAAATGTCTGACATGTCATATGCTTTTGATTTAGTCAAGATGTAATATATTAATTTAAGGACTTTCTTTATAATTAAGTAAGTCCCAGTGAGCTCTCTGGAAATTACTTCTAAGTAAACATGCATAAGTTTAGGTAGATAAAAGTGTTTAATAGTAGCTGGATTGTGTCATTAAGTGATGATGATGATGATGATTATGCCATCAATGCACATGGTGCTGTACATAGTGTGTGTGTGTGTGTGTGTGTGTGTGTATGTGTGTGTATATATATATATATATATATATAATCTTGTTCAGACATATTTTTAAAAAACCCATAAAGACTGCAATTCCTAAATGGGCAACCTTTTGTCCCACAAGGCCTAAGGGGGTAGGAGGAAATGAATCTGGGGAAGGCTGAACCTGACACAAAAGGAGAGTGGCTTTTGTCTTGCAAAGAGGTCTGCTGGGCAGCTGAGGAGGAAGGAGGGTTTGCTTGGAGGTAATTTAGAATGACCCCCAAACACACAACAATACAGACAACTGGAGACTGACTGAGGAATCTGTCAGCCAGGCTGTGAGCTTACTGATGTTACCTGGTTGGGCATTGCCCTCTCTGGGAAATCCCAGTGGGGGCTTGAAGCACCCCCCACCCCGAATGTGATTACATAATCACCTTGTTCAGGCATTCCCAACAGGGCTTAAGTAAACACGTAACTGGGGCTGCATCCTGTAGCCCTGTCTCCAGATGTCATGCATATGATGTTGCCTCCTCCAGGCACCTGCATCTTCAGCTTGAGGGATGGGACCTACGTGTATGCAGCTGTATGCATGCTGGCCTTCATGCCAGATGGAACTCCACTTGCATATTTACTTAAGCCCTTTCAGGAATGCCAAGGCTCATAGTACAGGGGCTGTGTCCAAAAGGTGTTTAAGGTAATGCTCTATTTTATAAACCCGATTTTATCCTTTCCGTTTGCTCTGGAAGCTCTGCTCCTTAAAACCAAGTGTGTGTTGCTAATCAGAGGTGAGGGAAAGGCACTCTCCATTTTCTCCATATTATGTCACGTATTTCAGGACTTGGCTCCTAATATTGCTGAACCCAGGGCTATCTCACTCCTTTTGGAGGCTGATACAAATTAAGCCCTAGATGGTTTCAAGAAGAAGGTTGGGCACCCACCTTGTAGCAGTACTTTAGGCTTTGTGGCCCCAGGTTTTGGACAAGATCCACAGTTGTGCCAAGCTAACGTTCTGCCTGAAGAGGCACCCAGATGCCACCACCGCTACCCCAGCCAGGGACAATCCTTTAAAAGACTTGTACCATTCAAATACCAATTCTCACCTTTATCTATCCCCCACTCATGGTGCTGCCTGAAGCTGCTCACTTTACCCTGCTGCCTGCCAGGACCTGCCCAACTAGATGATCCACTGGGGACCTTCATATCTTACAGTTCCGTGTTTTAAAATATCTTGCTAAATATAAAGCCATCCTAGCCAACTAGAGAATTTGACCTTCCTTCAAGCCCACTATTTTTCTCAGGACCATAGAGCTTGCTGTTATGCCATCAAAGTGACCACTTGTTCTCTCTAGACCAGCCTTACCCAACCTGATGGCCTCCAGATGTTTTGGACTTCAGCTCCCATGAGCCTGGGAGTTGTCATCCAACAACATATGGAGGGCAACAGGTTAGGGAAGGCTGCTCTAGACTCCTGCTGGCTTATTTCAGCTTTCGATCAGGCCTACAGTCACAATCTATTGCTGGCTGATTAGCTACAACTATGCTATTTGCATACAAATAACCATGGAATTGCAGGGTTTGCAGCATTCTCTGCCCTTTCAGTCCATTTCTATTTCTGGCTCAAGTCCAACCAGTTCACATATTCTATAAATAGCAGCAAATCATGGAAATCAAGATAGTTAAGTTAGTTTTGTATAGCTGATATTTTTACATCTAAAGTATGTACAAAACCACAGGAACAGAGCCAGTGTGGTGCGGTACCTTAGGTCCAAATCCCTGCTGGGCTATGAAGTTCACTGGAAGGACCTTTTGATAAGTCATAATCTTTGGGTCTCATCTACCTCACAGAGGACAAAACACTGCTCTAGTTTCTTGGAGGAGGGGCACGATTCAACTGATACAGATACACAATTTTCAGACCAAGCACAATCATATAGGAAATTAAGGTAACAGGGTCCAAATGATATTACCTAGGAATTAGGAATGTGCAAATTTGCTAAAGTAGGGCATTAGGCAGATGATGAGAAAAGGGGTTTGGAATAAAATAGAGAGAGATCTGCAGTTTAGAAAAATGTGTGCTTTTTTTTTAATGACCTGTGCCAGGTTTAAATTGTGCTCACTAATAGCTTCATATTCCTCACATCCTCAAATCAGTATTCCTTTTCTTTCAAGCAATATCACATGTAAGGCTTAAACTAGCTTTCCCATAAATTGGTCTGTAATGTGAATCAAGAATCTGTATTGATGAGAAAGCGCACATTCATTTCCTCTTCGACTTTCTATATCACATTTGTAACATTCACACATGGCATGAATAGCACAAGATAGGTTCAACAGAGCTTTTTAGAAACTTGCAGTCAATTTAACACCACAATCCTATACATATTTCCCTGCGAATAAATTCCATGAAACACAGTGTGACTTACATCTCAGTAAACATTAGGACTGGATGGAAAATTCCTTTAAACACAAAAAATCAATTCTAGAAACGCCGTGGAGGAAACATGTCGGTATAAATTTACTATTTTTGTCATTGTACACTCCCCCCACCACAGTTTTTGTATCATGAAAATATAAGAAGAGCCATGTTGGATCACACCAAGGGTCCATATAGTCCAGCATCCTGTTCAGAGTCTACACAGTGGCTAACCAGTTGCCCATGGGAAACCCACAAGTAGAACTTGAGCGCAACAGCACTCTCCTATCCAAGTTCCCCAGCAACTGGTGTACATAGGTGTTTTGCCTCTGATACTGGAGAAAGCATATAGACTCAGGACTAGTAGCCACTGAAAGCCTTCTCCAGGAATTTGTCTAACCCCTTTTAAAGCCATCCAAATTGACAGCCATCACTACGCCTTGTAGCAAATTCCATAGTTTAACTATATGCTGTGTGAAGAAGTACTTCTTTTTTATCTGTCTTGAATCTCCCACCAATCAGCTTCATGAGATGACCTGTGTTCTGATATTATGAGAGAGGGAGAAAAATGGTTCCCTACCCACTTTCTCCAAATTATACATAATTTTGTATCCCTCTATCATGTTCCCCCATGCTCACCCTTTTTCTAAGCCAAACAATCCCAGATATTGACTAGTTTTGGACTACAGCAGTGAGAAAAGCAGCCATTGTGGCTGCTCCCCCCCCCCCCATGCCTGCCAATGCAGGGCATATTGGTGTGTTGTCCAAACCCAGCATATGGGTGGGCGGGGAGGTTGTACCTGCCTTACAAGCTACGACATGCAGTAGAGGTTGTAAGGTGGGTTTGCCCCATTCCTGCCACATTGTGTGCCAGGTTTGCATAACACCAATCCGCACTGCGTCATGGAGAATAATGCAAATTGCGGTTGTGGGAGGAGCAGCCATGATGGTTGCTGCGATTGTCCAAACTCGCCCACTGTAACCTTTCCTCATAGGGAAGTTGCTCCAGCCCCTTGATAATTTTAGTTGCTCTTTTCCAACTCTACAATGTCCTTCCTTAGGTGCGATGACTGTACATAGCGGTTGCACCATAGAAGCCTACCATCTAGCCTGGTGAAGAGTTCTATGAAACTCGAAAGCTTGCACACTCTTTTGTTGCATTTTTGTTGTTTCTTTTAGATTTAGGATTTTCCTCCCATCATGGGTCAATACGGCTATCTATGTTTTTTAAGATGGGGTGTGTGTTTGTATGAGCATGCAAAAGCCCACTTCCCTATCCCACATAACAATTCTCAAGGTGACACAGAAAAAAAGAACTCCTTCAAAGCAAGGCTCAAGAACGATCTCCAGGTTTCCACTAGGAAACTTGCTGGGATTGAGCGCCTCTTGCTTCTTGCTTGGGAAATAGGCAGTAGCATGACAATTTGAGGTTGCCTAAAGCAGAGTTCATGGGGAGGTCACTAAATGAGTTGCCCTTGTAGCATAGAATGGCTATCCTAGCAAGGTGACAGGGAAAACTATTGTCTTGAATCTGGTATCTTTTCTGTCAAATGCGAGAAAAAGGTGGGCAGCCCATACGGGCATTTAATATCTCATGGTCCCATTTCACCTCCTGCACACATACAATGGTTGCTCAGATACCTGATGAATGTGATCGAAGACATCTGAATAAAAATAGAAGAGGGAGGGTACAGGTCAAAAAATGTATTGGAACCTAGGATGTATGGTGATACAGGACAGATGCAGGAAATTTGAATAGTAAAACTACATTACATGTTATATTGAGCAGTGGTCAGACGCCATCCATTTCATACTATTTCCTTTGAAGCAGGAGTGCAGAACTTTGTGCCCCAGGGTCAAATCTGGCCCTCTGAAGGTGTCTCCAGTGTGCCCAGAAGACTACACCCCTTCTGCTGACCCCACCCTGTCCCCATTCTAAAAGGCTGAAATGCCTCCCCTAAGGATGGTCTTACTGTCAGTAATAGGTTTAAGCTACAATAAGCTGGTATTTTTGGCCCACCCCTTTTACCTTCAGGCCCACCAACCTCTGAAATGCATCCCTCCCCCCCAAGAGCTCCTCTGAACTGGAATCCAGTCCTCGGACTGAAAGAGTTTCTGCACTCCTGCTTAAAGTAATGAATGGATATCCTATCAAGGTGGGAAATATGCTACATCTTCTGTGATATGAAAGACAATGGTGAGAAGCAACACTAGGGTGACCACATTTGGAAAACTAAAAAAGAGGACACCCAGTGGGGTGGGGGTGGGAAAGCAGCTTTCAGGGGCCTCTGGGATGCATGTCATTCACCCCCCCACCTTAAAGGCCTGAAATGGGGTGGAGAAGGGGAAAGTGTGTAATTCCCACTCTCCACTGCTCCAATCAGGGCCTTTTCTATAATGTCTGGGAATGACACGCTTTCCCCTTTCAGGCCCTGATTGGAGCAGTGCGAGGGAAATGACCCACCTCCAGAAGGTGTGTCATTCCCTCCCACCATGCTAATGCAGCCTTTAAAGGGAAAGCGTGTCTTTCCAGGACATTATAGAAAATTACAGAAAATCCCCCCTGACACCCAGAATAGAACAAAAACCAGGACAAATCCGGGGAAATCCTGACAGCTGGTCACCCTAAAACACCTCACCTTCCTGCCAAATTGCTTCATATACCCCAGCGAAACAATGGGCCTCTACAGATAACATGCTAAGCCATGGTTAGGCCGCTAACTTGTTTGCAGCAAATGGTTAATGAGCGTGGTTAAACCGTGGTTAAGTAGCCACCATGGTTAACAGTGGTTCACATGACATGCTAAGCCATAATGTTTAGCTCAAAATGCTTAACCACAGTGGCTTAGCATGTGGTCTGAACAGGGTCAATGTATTGTGCATTTGTGACTTGGAAAAAAATCACAATGTATAAATACTGTGTTGTAAATAAATATTAATTTAACCATCTAACAGTTTCTAAAGAGATCATGGCAGTTTCCTTTTGATGTCTTCTATCCCACACATGAGCTTTATTTACTGTAATGTAATACATCTTGAGGGAATGTTGTAAGCAGATATTAGCAATTAACTCATTAATCTAAAAATCACAATTCTTGCAATTAATAGAGCACTGCACAGCCACTCTAATTACAAACTCTGCACAAAAGGCCAGGCTCATAGGGAACACAGAGTCACCTAATTAGCCAGGAATTCAAAGACAGACAGAAAATAGAGACGGCAAAAGATGTGAATACTCAGTGAGTGAAGCTGGAGGATGTTCTGTCAAGAACAACCAAAAACACACCAAATACTATAGTTATAACATTCCTTCCTGTGTTTCTCTTAGTTCCACATTCCTGCTGTTAACATGGACTTGCTTTGTATGTTCCCTATTGATATGTATGAAGATTTGGGCACTACCCTCAACCCCACAAACTTAAGGCAGAAAATATTCCCAAACAGTTGTGCACATGTTCATTATCAAAAATAGTAAACATTGTGGAAGTGTTTTAAAGGGGCCTACTTGCAACTGACCTGCAAGCAGAAGCTGTTGCATGGAATGAAAACAGGAGTTGTTGTGAGTTGCCAAGGCAAAATGCTATTCGAAAAAAATGGTACACCATCCCTCGTGATGTCTGCCATGCATCATGAGGAATACTAACTATCGTGATTCCAAGCCCTCCCACCATGTGACACAATAAAGAGGTCTGCTGTGCAATCCACAAAGCTTTATTCAGTAAATAGACATCACACCTGAAGAACGTGTGAATGGTAGTAGCCATCCTCTAAGTTTTATTAGCCTAACAAAGCAAGGCAGTAGCCTATGAACTAAATGGACAATTTCCCACCATGCCTGACAGGCTTTTACTGAATTCCTCCTTCAGGGAGGGTCTTCAAACTGTAACCTCTGGCAAGTGGCTAACCTAGCAGACTGCCTCCCACCTCCTTTCAACTCTGCGCATTTGACCCTGTGGCAGACACTCCCCCTCCAACAAAGACTGAGTTCCCAGGGGCAGGAAGGATGATCTCTGAGACTGGGTTTCCTTTTCGATAAGCTCCTGGGAAGTGCCGTCCTTGATTCCTGAAGAGAATTGGAGAATTTTCTCCCCCACTTCCTGTCTTGGCTGGTTTTCTTCAGCCTCTGAGTCTGATTCGGGATACACACCAGGGAGACTGGGACTGATCCTGAAACTAACTTTCGCACAAAGCAATGCTGACTCTAGGTTTTGGGGGTCATTGAGCAAAACACACTCAGTTGGCCAACACCAATTGGAGCAGAGTTCTACAAGTAGGGGGCAACTATCAAGAATGCCCTTTCCCTCATATCTAGCAGCCTAATTTATCTTACAGGCAGGCATACAAACCTCCAATGCTAATATCAGAGTACAGACAGGTTGTTACAGGTGAAGGCAGCCCTCCAGGCAACTTTGACCCAAACCATATATGTATATACTATGCATATAGTTGTCTAATATTCACCTTGTCTGTGCAAAATAGCTTCACAAATCAAATACCACTGAGAGAATGTTGATACTACCTCACACCATCTCAGTCACAATTCATTCATTCAGAACCAAGTTGTTGCGTGGTCTGTGTACCAAGTGTGTGACTAATATCTGATTATTTACTACTTTACCTTTTTTCTGTGGTCCATGTCACAACACCAGTGTTAAGTCTGTTCTTCCATGAGTTAATCCCAAAGTGTTAGCATAATGTTTGAAGTCTCACAGCAATGTGGGCACAGGCATTTATATGGATCCTAACCGTGAAATGGTCACCCAGCAGGGATAAGGGGCAATGACTGAATGGTAAGAAGCCATTCAATTGGCCCCACTCATTTGGCTGTGGCCTTTAAATACCACAGCAATGCTGTTGGATGAACCCATCAAAAATAGGTATTCCTTCACTGCTGTTAATGGGTAATTAGTAGCTACATTGCTGTGAACTCTGGCATTGCAGGGAACAAGGTGCAGCAGTCACAATACAAAGTGCTATGAGGAGTGTGGGGGTCTTGAAAGTGGCTGTCCATAGTGCCCTCTCCCTCCGAGCAGAGCTTGGCCAGCTCCTTGGTATACACCTAAGCTGAGGGCAATGAAGCAAGAGGGGACACAGCTAGAACGCAGGTGGAGGAAAACTCATGCTGAGTCTGATCGGACACGGGTTAGAGCTCATTATTGAGCCTACTCTGTGGCAATGAGGGTGGCGAAGAGAAGGTTCTTCTCTGCCAGCATTGTATCTTCACAGTGTCATCCAGTGGAGCTTTTCTGGGTGGTTCATGACCTGCTACACTCTGGGCCAGGGCGAGAGACAGTGGAACCTTCGGTAGCATGCTGTGACGAGTTTGCACGGCACTTTGAAGATAAAGTCGCTCAGATTTGTCTTGAATTGGACACCACTAGCTCCGCTAGTAGTGGCGTTCAGAGCACCATCTGGTCCAGTTTTATTGGATGAGTATCAGTTATTGAGGCCTGAGGATGTGGACAAGGTGCTTGGCCAAGTCCGGTCGACCACTTGTGTGCTTGACCCTTGCCCGTTGTTGCTAATTACATCAAATAAGGAGGGGACTGCCGGCTGGGTCCAGGAGGTTGTAAATGCCTCCTTGAGAGAGGGAGTGGTGCCCACCTCATTAAAAGGGGCAGTAATCAGACCACTCCTGAAAAAGTCTAACCTGGACCCGGAAGATGCTAACAACTATAGGCCGGTGGCAAACATCCCCTTCCTAGGCAAAGTGCTTGAGCGGGTGGTTGCAGGACAACTCCAGACACTCTTGAATGAAACGGATTGTCTAGATCCTTTTCAATTGGGTTTCAGGCCTGGCTTTGGTCGCCCTGTGGGATGACCTTTGCCGGGAGAGGGACAGGGGGAGTGTGACCTTGTTGGTTCTCTTGGACCTCTCAGCAGCTTTTGATACCATCGACCATGGTATCCTTCTGGATAGGTTGTCTGGGCTGGGAGTTGGAGGCACTGTGCTGCAGTGGTTCCACTCCTATTTGGATGGCTGATTCCAGAAGGTGGTGCTGAGGAATTATTGCTCTGTGTCATGGCATTTAAGCCATGGGGTTCCACAGGGCTCTATTTTATCCCCTATGCTGTTTAACACATACATGAAGCCGCTGGGAGAGGTTATCCGGAGATGTGGGCTGAGATGTCATCAATATGTGGATAACACCAAGTTCTACCTTTCCTTTTCATCAACCCAGGTGAGGCAGTGGCTGTTCTGAATTAGTGCCTGGGCATGGTAATAGGCTGGATGAGGGCTAACAAACTGAGACTCAATCCAGACAAGACGGAGGTACTGTTAGTGGGTGGTTCGTCTGTCCGGTGAGGTCTGTTCTGGAGGGTTGTTGCACTCCCCCTAAAGGATCAGGTCCATAGTTTGGGGGTGCTCTTGGATCCAGAACTGTCACTTGAGGCACAGGTGAACTTGGTGGCGTTATTTTGTGTTTTTAGATTGTGGCTTGTTTTACATTTCTTTAAATGATTTCATGGTTTTAATTTTTGTGAACCGCCCAGAGAGCTTCGGCTATAGGGTGGTATAAAAATGTAATAAATAAATAAATAAATAAATAAATAAATAAAATTGTTGGAAGGGGCTTATAAGGCCATTGAGTCTAACCCCCCTGCTCAGTGCAGAAATCCACCTTAAAGTATACCTGAAAGATTGCTGTACAGCTGCATCTTGAAGGCCTCTAGTGTGGGAGAGCCCATGACCTTTACCTGTGCAACTGTACACACATCATACAGATAAAGGGAGTATCAATTACAAGTGGACATATAGGGATAAATGAAGCTGCATCCAGGTTATTATTGGTTCATCTATGCAAGTATTCCCTATTCTGATTGGCAGCAGCTCTCCAGGCAGAGGTGGGTTTTTTACCATCATATGCTACTGGTGGTGCTATGGAGTAAGGATAGAATGATTGTTTAAAATGGATATCATTGTGACCACAGTATAGAAACACCACAAGACTCAAGCCCTATTTGGTGTTCCCCCTCAAATGAAGGGTTCTCTAAGGGAGCCTATGCAGTAAGGAAGGTCTCCCTTCTACGGACATGCCCCCCATGGCACAGGTAGATAGTAGGCTCTGTGTGGGTGATGCCAATGGGTACACTTGAGGGGGAACACTTGAATAGGGCTAAATAGTCACCCCACATTTTCATTCATCATAGGACTATAACTTAATATTACATTATTATCAGGGAAACGATGGGACAGAGAATTACATTGAGGAGTTATTGAGGAAGTAACTGAGTATTTTTGCCCCCCAAAATAGAATATATAGCATTAAAGAGGTGTTTGAAAATATTTACTTTTTCACACTCCAGCTGTGTTATTGTTTCTCAGGAGTCTGCAGCATAGGTCTGATGTATTTTTTAATAACAGTGTTTTTGAGACAAGATAATCAAGTTATTATTAATATCTGTCTCATAGTAACTGGTTGATTCTGAGTTGAGTTAAAGGTGAGTTTCATAAACCCAGCTTTATTCCTCAAATAGAAGTAGAAGTCCTGCTGATGTGCTGGGATTGGGACTTCCCATGTGTCTGGACATGAAAGATCAGGAGAGGTGGGTTCAAGCAACTAGGTTTCAAAATGACTAGTTGGTTTTGTCAGCTTTGAGCTTCCCTATTACCTGATTATATTGTGATCAGGAATCAATTTCCCCAAATTTGTATTGATAGTAATAGTCACTTTTTTGCTATGAACATCAATACAAATGGATTACTATTTAGCAATATATAGTTCAGGGAAGAGGATCACAGCAGGGGAAAGGGTTAAAGCCCCATCCCCACCCCATGCTACGGTCCCAATTCAAAATGGGGGCCCTGCACTTACTCTAGAGCGGGGAGGGCAACCTTTTTTCTCTTGTGGCAGTGGGTGGCAGGTCATAGACTGCATGCCAACAGTGGGTGTGGGCAGGGACAGTAGTGGGTGAGGCCTTGGCTTCCCCTCCTGCCTCTCCTATACACACACAAAGCCTTCTCCCATTCACTGCCTCACACAGAGACACACATAATTCTCACTGTTCCTGACTGTCACAGCCTTTCTCTCTCTCTTTCCCTCATCAAGATCTGGAGGGGGGGGGACATAAGGCTTAAAACTACCCATCTCTCATGACTCCCCATCCTTGGCTTTCCTCTCCTTGCCACTCTAGCCTGCTATATCCCATGATATCAAGAGAAACCATGGTGTACCATGGGCTAGAACAGCAGAACACATTCTAGCCCTTCATACTCTGTGGTTTTCCTCTCAAGATTTTTATTCTTGAGAAACCACAGAGTATGGTAGGCTAGAGTGGGAAAAGGGTTGGCTTTAGGGGAAGAAGGGAATGGGGGAGGGCTAGAACACCTGTTGGCCACAGGGGAGAATCCATCCCCATCAGCCCCATGCAGGTCACAGGTTGCCCTCACGTGCTCTAGTATAAAACATGATCCTCATGACTAGGCTGTCCAGATGGCTCGGGATTTCCCGGTCCCAACCGGGAATCCAGGGGCGAACCGGCCCAACTGGGGGGCGGGGGGCAAACCGGGGTGGCGGGGGGTCACGCGGCGGTGGCAGCAAGCAAGGAGCGGCGGTAGACCCGGCGGCGGTGGTGGTGGAGGAGCCCGGGAAGCGTCCGCCCCAGCAGGGAAGTGCCCTCCCTCGCGCCTCACGCTCCTTACCCGCAGGGGCATCCGCTTCCCTCCGGTGCTCGAATCTACTGAGAAACAGGCTTCACGGCCTGTCCCTCAGTAGCGCGCCGGGTGATGACGTCATCACCCGGCGCGCTACTGAGGGACAGGCCGTGAAGCCTGTTTCTCAGTAGATTCGAGCACCGGAGGGAAGCGGGTAAGGAGCGCGAGGCGCGGGGCGCGGGGCACTTACCTGCTGGGGCAGCCGGGTCCGCCGCCGCGCCGCCACCGCCGCCGGGTCCGCCACCGCGACGCTGCTGCCGGGTCCGCTGCGCCGCCGCGCCGCCACCGCCGCCGCCGCCGGGTCCCCCGCCAGCTCGTAAGGCCAGCAGCCACGCGGAAGAGGCAGGGGAGGGCCGATTACGTCACTTCCGGATCCGGCCCTCCCCTGCCTCTTCCGCGCGGCCGCTGGCCTTACGAGCCGGCAGGGGACCCGGCAACGGTGGCGGCGGTGGCGGCGGTGGCGCAGCGGCTGCAGCAGAAGAGAACCCACCCAGGTAGGTCCGGGCTGATGTTTTTTGGGGGTGGGTGGCTTGGGGGGGGGTTGTTTTGGGTGGGGGGGTGACTTGGGGGGTTGTTTTGGGGGGTGGCTTGGTGGGGGGGTTGTTGGCGGGGGGGGGACCGGGATTTTGGGTTCCAAAATCTGGTCCTATTGGCTGGGTGTGATGAGACATGTAGTCCAAAATATCTGGAGAACACTGGAGTTGGGAAGGCTGTATGCCCAAAATGACAATGGAAAACCTCATCCTTTTTTCTGAGCGGACGGGATGCAACTACATGGAGAGATACTTAAGAGCCAATTCATACTTGACATTTTGAGCTCAAGTGCAAACGCTGCAAGACTTTAAATGGGCAAATATGTGCACAGTGCTCTCAACTGCAAATGGCACTTGTGCACTGGAACTGATGGATTTCCATTCAAAAAATTCAGAAACGGGGGGAGGTTTTTGTTTTTTTTTAAAGGTTTCTGCTTGCCCCTACTTGTGGGGAATGTTAAAAATGCAGAGTCCATTCACAATAAACAGAGCCATGCAAGTATTTTACTATTTTGAACTTTTTAGTGTCCATTTTTGAAAAGTAAACTTTGAGCTAGCCCTGCAGGATAGATCCTATGCTGGCTCCCTTCAGAAGTTCAAAGCAACATAGGTTCTTATCAGGACTTTTTAAAGGTGGGATGAGGTACCTCAGTTGTGGGCAACATGCAATCCTCAGCCTAATTTCGTGTGCCCTGTGCCTAATTTCTGGTGGGATCAGTTAGGGTTAGGGTTTCATCTCTTTATCTTTAAAAATGACTGAGATGTATGCATTTTTGTTAATTCCCACTGATTACCTGAAAACAGAGCAGTTTACCGATGGGTAACCCGATGGTATGGGGAGAAGGACCCACTCCAAAAAGTGGAGCAGAGAATTGCCTCATCAGAGCTCCACCCTGAATTTTCGGGAGGAGCAGACCTGCTCTGCACACCCCAAGCAGCTTAATGTACATCTTAAACGACAGCTATTAATGTCATATTATTAACTTTGTACACATGCTAAATTTTATCTGGATGAATTATTGGAATAATAAGGTTTTGATACCTTTCATTCAGTAATTGATCTTCTCAGGGAAAAATCTTCATTTAACGTGCTAGTAAAAATATATGTAAAATATTAATCAGGGATGCAGTGGACTAAGTGCAGATTGCTGGAAAGTATCCAATGCAAATGAAATATGAACAGCCAACAATATTCACTCCCTGGGAGAGGGTTGTAGATCCAGCCATTTGGACTCCACCCCTAGGCAGGCCAGTAAATTTTATATCTGTGAAGGGAAGTCCAATTAAGGCTTCAGTTTAAAAATAAAATAAAATACAGTACTAGACTTGCAAAGAAATAAAGAGAAAAATAAAATTTGAGACATTGTACAGGTTTATATGAAGTGTACTGTCTTGGGAGAAGATGATTAAAAAAAGAGTTGATAAGACTAAGGCCTTTATCACACCTACCATTTCCCCCCCCCCCCCCCCCAGATTGCTTCTCCGGGTTCATTCTCCGTTTCCTATGCGAATCTAGCGTTTTGAATCACACGTGGTCGGGATTGCTGTGATACCTCAGCTCGGCCTGTTGAACTTGCCTGAAACGGACTTTGCCTGTTCAGAGTTAAATCGAAACAGAAACGAAAAATGGAGCACTCAGGGCGCGAGAACAGCACGAAGGGGACGACATCAAAGGTCCCCTCCACAAGGATTCGCTTTTGCGCCCGGTTAGGCGATTATGCGCATCATCGCTGAAGCGCATTTACACCTAATACCTCTGCACGAGAGGCGGTGAGAGGCGGCGAAGCGCATTAACAGATGTCCAAAATGCGCTTTCCAAGTAGTTAATGCGCATAAGCGCTTGTTCACATAGTCAAAATGCGCTTTAACGGCCGGAGCAAAATAAAACTCGCGATTTAACGCACATTCGATAATGCGCATAATCGGGGAGATAACGCGCCTCTACGCCCAATTTGCGCTCCGTTCTTGTAGAGGTAAAATTTTTTAAGCGCCTTGAAAGAGCTTTAAACCTCTCTTGTAGAGGCAGCCAAAGTCGCGGCAGGTGTGCTTAAAACTGACCGTGTGATAAAGGCTTAAGATGGGGGTCATTAGAATAGCAAAAACATAGTGTCTATGTACATAATGGTTTAAGTTAGATTAAAAACCATAACTTATGTGGAAATATTCCATTTAGTACCGTGGAGGTTAAATATAGTTCAGAACAGCTATCTTGGTTAAACTGTCCTTCCCCTGTCTCTGTAATATACTCTGTAAAGTATATTAACGTATCTGAGATGGTTATATTGTTTGCCAACTGAAAGCATTGTTTGGATTTTTAAAAGTAGGTAATTGGAGCACTGGCACATGCATAGCTCAATATAATTTTTGTTATTTACTCTGTCATGATGCATTGTGAACATTTGTGTTCCACAGAAAAAAATCTTAGCTGCAATAACTCAAGAAGAGATTTAGTGAGCCAAGACCAAAATCTTGCCTTCTGTAGAAAGCCCCTGTGCTAGTGTAAACTATGAATAACCTGTAATGTCACAAACTTTAGAACCATTCTTCAAAGTGGAGTGAGTCAAAATAGAGATGTCTTTTCCAATTAAGAGCACAATAAAGTGATGGGTAATATACATATCATTAGGGCAGGGCATGGAATTTCTTTCATCCCAAAGGGACCCATTCCTTTGAAGGTAACAGGCACAAATCCACTTCTTCCATACATATCCATCCATTCACTGACCCCATTCACATACATTCATACACATACATACAGCCTCCCTTCTGCAAAAGTCTCTGTAAATTGCCTCCCACATGTTAGTCTTGGGGGGGGGGGGTACTTCCCAGTGACTCCAAGGGAAGTTTTTTCCAAGCTTAATTGCTGGGTGGATGGGGTGGGACCCAGGATCTCAAGACTTTCCATCCTTGCACTTGCTCTGAAGTGAGGAGGAGGCAGAGCTTGAGCTTCACAAAATTGGGTCTGTTCTGGCAGAGTGGTTGGGTCAAAGGTTGGGACAATACATCAGCTCATACAGACAGCAGTGAGATTAGTGTAGCTAAGAAACCAGGGAAAGTCTTGGAGAGCTGGTGAATAAAGTAGGAAGAGAAGCAAGCATTGGCATCTATATTACCTCAATACACCAAGTGCTTTGTTGTATGAAGTTACTAACAGTAAGAGAAAGCGTATATAATAGAGATAGGAAATAACACTGATGAGTCACAATGGAAGGTTGTGAAGTAAGGCATTAAACCAATAAAGCTACTTGAGTCCAGAGAGGCAGAAGCTCAGGGAAGAGATCCCCAGCTCTCCTTGAGGGCCTTCTGTATGAATCCACCACCCACAGTTGATGAACTCAACATAGAGTCTTCCTAGTCACAAAGCAAGCCTAAAGTGCTGAATGAGTAATAGCTATAATGCCAAATAAATCCAATGTAAGCCAGGCAGAATATTGACACTGGCTTGGGCCTAAGTCATGCTAACAATGTCTGCATTAGGCTCAATGCCCAGTATAACAAGAACTGGACAGGTTCCAGACAATGAAGTTTGAACTGTCATTAATTATCAGAAGTGGGACACTATTCTTCATAGATGAAGTACACTAACAACTGTCCTGCACAATTTTTAAGAAAAAGTATAGAGTTTCAGTAATTAATCCTATTTCCTAGCCCTGAACCAGAATAACTTATATCAATGCTTGTTTTAGAGTGGTCTCCTGAAACCTGTCTGTGCATGCATTAAGTCCCAAAACAATCCAGCTAAATTGCTTGAGTGGGGAATTTCTATGGAGCTATTTATTGCATGTGAGTGCTAGGGGCTATCTATAGACAGGAAAAGCCCTGCGGTGGCTGCAAATCTGCACCGCGTCAGTTATATGACACAGCCACAGCGTTGCAGCCATTGCAGGGCTTTCCGGCGAAGCTGCGCTTTGAAAAAGTCGAGGACTTACCCCGACTTTTTCATTGAGAGCGAGATCAGTATGGCTCTTCTGCTGTCTGACCTCGATCCTGGGGCCAATCCGGGTGGGGGGTGGTCCTGGTGGAAGGCGACTGGCGATTGGTTGTCTTCCACCAGGAAGTGGGGGAGCTCCAGTACATGGGTGACCACCACAAACCCTTCGCTCCCTCCTTGGCATTGGGATTACCTGACACCACCCTGGGTGAGTAAAACCTCGGGGTTTTGTGGGGAAGTGGCACCAACTTGGCACGTGAAGACAGGGCCCTGGTTATAAGAATATAAGAAGAGACTTGCTGGATCAGAACAAAAGCCTATCTAGTCCAGCATCTCACAGTGGGCAACAAGATGCTTATGGAAAACCCCGAAATATGTCATGAGGACAATAGTACTCTCTTACTATTGTCCCCCAGCAACTGACATGCTTCCACTGATTCTGGAGGTACCATTTTGCCATCATGGTTAGTAAGCCATTAATAGTCATATCCTCTATATATATGTCTAATTTCCTTTTAAAGTAATCTCAAGTGGTGGCCACCCCCACATTCCCCCCTCCCAATCGAATTCCATGGACTTAACTATGTGCTGTGTTGAAATGTGCTTCCTTTAGTCTGTTCTGAATTGGTCTCCCACCACCCAGCTTCATCCAGTATTATGAGAGTGGGAGAAAACCTCTCTATCCACCACAATGCATAATTTTATAATCCTCTATGATGTTCCCTTTACTTGCTTATTTTCTCAACAAAAAAGCCCCAGACGTTGTAACCCCCAGATTGTTTTGGTTACTCTTTTCTGCACCTTTCCCATCTCTACAATATCCTGTTTTTGATATGCAGCATCCAAAACTGTATACATTATTCCAAGTGTGGTGAGGCCAAACTTGGAATATTGGAAGTTTTATTTTCAATCCCTTTCCTGATGATCCCAACATGGAGTTTGGGTTTTACAGCTGCTTCATGCAGGGTTGATGTTTTCATTGAGATAGTATCTGTCATTTTCCCACATTTCTTTGTTGGTCAATCCCCGCCAGCTCAAAACCCATCAGTATCTATATGAAGTTGGGATTTGTTGCCCCAGTGCGCATCACTTTACGCTTACCCATTTTATTGCCCATTTACCCAGTTTGAACAATGTCTGCCAGGATACCACTATCCACCTGGTGGTTGGCACTTGAAGAACTCTAAAAGGTTGATGAAGCCTTTTAGAGTTCCATTTAAAAAAATGGTGTTAGATTGACTGCTTTATGTTTTGTTTTTTGTTAGATCAGCAAATTCACATTTGAGTTCTATAAGAACTCTTGGATGGATACCATCCAGACCTGGTGATTTCAAAATTCCAAAATTTGCCAATGTTGCCTAGAATGTAATCTCTTGACAGCACGATTTGCCTTAGTTTTTCAGACTTTCTCCCTGAAAAAAAACCAGTCCAGGCATGGGTATTTGCCTTACATCTCTCACAGTGCAAACAGATACAAATAATTCATCCAACTTTCCTACAGTCTCCTTTTTAATCAGATCCCTGCTTCTGATGTGTTTAATGTTTTATTGTTAATCTTATTTTTTTATGCTCCTCAATTAGTATTTTTTTGCATCTCTTATTGTACACTTGCATTTCTTTTGCCAAAGTTTGTGTTTTCCCTTTTGTTACCCCCATCTGGGTGAGACTTCCAGGAGCATATCTGAAGTAACCCTTCTAGCCTCTTACAGCTTCATTGACTCGGCTTGTTGATGTATGGACAGTGAGGTCTGAAACAACACAGAAACTAAGGACTGAACTATACACTAAGTTAAGTACTTAGTGTTCAGACGATTCTAACATTATTTTCTATCTTCAAGTGAGGGTATGGGCCCCTAGTCTGGATTGGGACCAGCATGCACAAATTGGGGAGGTTTAGATCTTGCCACTCCATCGCTTTCCCCTAAACAATTAGGGACCAGGATACCTGAAAGCATGCCTTCTCCCTTACCAACCTGCCTGGTCACTGAGGTCATTAGAGGGTATGCTCCTGGGTGGTTCCACAAGGCCTGCCTGGAGTTCACCAGGAGAAAAGGCTTCAGTGTGGTGGCCCCTTTTCTTTGAAACTCCCTGTCCCTGGAGGTCAGGCAGGCACCAACACTGTGCTGCTTCTGGCACCTCCTGAAAACAGATCTTTCCCAGGAAGCATTCCTCAACTGACCAGCCACCTTTTTTTATTGGTATTCAGTTTTAAATTGAATACTTTTAATATGCTATTTTTAATCTTTTAATCTTTTTACTGTTTTATTCATATATTCACTGCTCCGGAAATAAAATATATTGCCCCCACCCCTGTTTGCTATGCATTCACCTGTATTCAGGTGAAGCGGAATCCCAATAAGACAGAGGCCTCATGGGTTGGTGGTTCCCAGGTCCAGGAATTGGGGTATTTGCCTGTTCTGGATGGGATTGCACTCCCTCTAAAGGAGCAGGTACATAGTTTGGGGGTGCTCCTGGACCCATTGTTGTCACTGAAGACCCAGGTGGCCTCAGTGGCCCAGATCACCCATTATCAACTTTGGTTGGTACGCCAGCTACGGCCGTTCCTGGATAGGAATAGCCTAGCCACGGTCATTCATGCACTGGTAACCTCACGATTAGACTACTGTAATGCACCCTATGTGGGGCAACCCATGTGTGTGGTTCGGAAGGTGCAGCTTGTGCAGAACGCAGCAGCTAGGGTGCTCACTGGGATGCCTAGCTCTGCCCACATAAAACCAGTGTTAAAAGAACAGCACTGTCTGCCTGTTAGCTACTGAGCCATGTACAAGGTCATGCTATTATCTTATAAAGCCCTAAACCACTTAGGACCAGGATACCTAGCAGATCACCTTCCCTTAGGCGGCATTTACGATCATCAGAGGAGGCCCTGCATGTCATTCCGAGACAAAGAGAATGTCGTCATGAAGAACCTCGACAGCAGGCCTTCTCTGTAGTGGCACCCACCCTCTGGAAAAAAACCCTTCGCACTGTTCAGGAGGTGGAAAATGTAATATGTTTTAAATGCCTCATAAAACATATCTTTTTAGACAAGCCTTCCCTACACTGTAACTTATTCTGGTTTTATTTGACTTTTAAAGTTTTAAAGTTTTAATCTGGATTGTTGTTATGTTATGGTTTTAGTTGTAAACTGCCCAGAGAGCCTAGACTGTTGGGCAGTATAAATATGTAATTAATAAATAACTACATATTTGTCAAAGCATGCAGTTTAGCCCTAAGTGTGTCAGATGTATGTGTATAATTCAATGTGACAACCACAGAAAGTGGGGCTCTCTGTGTTGGCAATATGATACAGATTATTCCTGTTTCCTTTTTGTGGGTAAACTAAAAGAGAAAATGAGGAAGTACTGTTTAAGGTCAATGTTACAACTATAAAACCAAGGTCTGTCCCGCACTAGAACAGTCCACTAAACTATAACGCCTACCCAGATGGACACATCTAAATGTTGATAGGATAACAACAATAACAACAACACTAAAAATAGAGTTTTCTACATGATGCAAGAGTTCAGCGTTTCTATGCCTGAGTAAAAAGGCTCTAATGTCTCCTTGGAGTTTAATACCATCTTGTGCACAGATTAGCTCAGGAATGTTCAAGGATTATCTTCATTGGGAAATTCATTTCCCTGGAGAATGCTCAAAAGCCTGATGGGAAGAGCTGTGTGAAAAATCATCTTCCCACTTCTAGGATTGTGTTAAGTCCCATAAAACAAATGTTGATGCAAAAGAACGCCAGCATTTTCCTGATATGGTTCCTTCTGTTTACTCCAATATATATTTATTTCTGGGGTGGGTGCATGTGTGCTTTTGATTTGTCACCAGGATATCGTCCTATGAGGTATGTCAATCATCATGAAAAAAAAATTTGAAGAAAAAATCCTGAATTTGGAATTCCATCATCCAAACATACAAAATGGGTTGATAGTATGCTGTGAATATTAATGTATTCCCGATTATTTACGTTATGTATTTAAAAATTTACCTTCCAGAAGCCAATTTATTGCATGCCTCTTTCACTTATTGCAGGGCTATTTCATTGTCTACCATAGGAGCAAGGCAAATAAAGAAAAATGCTTCAAACATACTAGGTAGTGGTATAGCAAAGTCCAGGGCAACCAGTCCCAAGCATATGATAGGCTGCAAAAATAAGGAAATCAACAACATCCCTTTGACCTCCCTTGATATCTCACCAGAACCTCCTGGTACCCATATGTACATTGAGATTGGGTGGTTCCTGCCATGACGGCTCCACTTCCCTATTATTTGCCATGGCTGCTACCTCCTCTTCTCAACACTTACCAACACTAGTTGGCATGTCATGCACTCATCATTGCCACCTTTTCCTCTTTACCAGCCAGTCCTGAGTGTGCTACCCACAGCTACCTGCCATTGGTGCATCTTTGTCCTCCCAACCCAGACTTATCAGAGTAGGAGGAAGTGCCATGCAGTGGGAGCAGAAAATCTCCATCTCATTTCCCATCTGGTATTGGGAACAACTGGGAAGCAGAGATGAAGCAGCAGCATCCTGCATGGTCAGCATCAGTTGGTTGTAGGAAGGAGAGGGTCAGAAGGGAAGAGAGAGAGAGGGAGGGAGGGAGAGAGAGAGAGAGAGAGAGAGGCTACAGCAAAAAGAAGAGGAACGAGCTGCAGAAATGGTAGTCCACAGTGAGCCCTTACTAGGCCATGTGGCTTACCAGATGCCCAATACATGCACTCACAATTACACAAGTACAAGCAAACACACTCTCACACTGTCTTTAGTTTGAACTTCTCAGTAGGTGCTTCCAGACTAGACTTTTATTGTGCAATCGCACTGCCTCATTTACAGAATTTTACAGAGGAGTCCAGACAATGACATATTCAATTTGTAGTCCACTTCTACTTTCCCACAGTGAAAAGAAAGAATGCACCATGCAGGAAGCAAAACAATTGACTTGGGGCATGCTACTAAGCAATGCCCCACTAAGAAACAAACTGTGTTGTCCTCAGTGTCTTGATTGGCTTGGAGGGAACCAATCAGGACTAAACTGGGGGAATCTGGCAGAATGTTCCCTGTTTGCCTTCCTAAATCAGTCAAGTGGCTTTTCTGATTTTTTTTTCTGAGCATGTGTTCATACAGGGTACAACTCAAGGGGCAAGCTACACTGAGGTGGAGACACCCAGGAGATTGCATGTGCATGCAGCTGACAGCAGCAGGAAAAGAATGGACTCAACCAAATAGGGACTTGATAGTCACAAAGACTTATTTGCAAGTGACACCAGAGCTGAATGCAAGTAACACTGGGGTCTGGGGGAGGGCAGGAGATAGAAAGAACTGGGCATGTTTAGCCTTGAGGAGGGGAGACTGAGGGGAAACATGATAGCACCCTCCAAATACTTGAAAGGTTGCCACACAGAGGAGGGCCAGGATTTCTTCTCAATCAACCCAGAGTGCAGGACACGGAATAATGGGCTCAAGTTACAGGAAGCCAGATTCTGGCTGGACATCAGGGAAAACATCCTGACTATTAGAGCAGTATGACAATGGAACCAATTACCTAGGGAGGTCATGGGCTCTCCCACACTAGAGGCATTCAAGAGGCAAGTGGACAGAAGGGGGTTGGACTCGATGCTCCTATAGGCCCCTTCCAACTCTACTATTCTATGATTCTATGATTATACTATTCTATGATTCTGTGATTGTATTCTATGTGAGCTCTGGGTGGAGGGCTCTGCCAGATGGGAGGGCATTGCCCTGACTGCCCCAAGCAATGGACCACTGCTGCTCCAATATCAGAGGCAGTATGCCTATGTACACCAGTTGCTGGGGCACATGGGTAGGAGGGTGCTGTTGCACTCATGGGTTTTCCGTGGGCAGCTGGTTGGAAATGGTGTGAACAGAATGCTGCACTACATGCTTGGTGTGATCCAGTATGGCACTTCTTATGCTCCTGACAATTCCCCCCCCTTTCCATAACAGCCTCTTTTATCTGTCCCTTCTCTCAGTCTATCTCCTGCTTCCCATCCCCAGCACTTTGTTCTGTTGACCTCTCTATGCCCATCAATTCCTCCTGGGGCTTGTCAGTATGCCCTGTATACCCACCCCATCATGGCTGCGCGGTGGTGCTGCATTGTTTATATGACTCAGCCACTAACTCACAGCCACATTGGACTTTCCCCCCCTGAAACTGTGCCTTTGTCACGGTGTCATTTTACTCTGACTTTTTCAGATGCTCCAAAGTCACCATATTGTTTCTTCATTTGTCAATGGTGGCCTCGGTTCAGGTTAACCAAATGGGCATTGCTAGGGGCAGATTCAAGTACAGGGTAAGCATGTGAACAGGGGGCAGGGGGTCAACCTGACAAGTTGAATGGCCACTAGGCTGACCATATGAAAAGGAGGACAGGGCTCATATAACTTTAACTGTTGTAGAGAAAAGGAAATTTATGCCAGTGTCATTTGTATGCAATTAGTTCCTGGTGAAATTCCCTCTTCATCACAACAGTTAAAGTTGCATGCACTATACTAGAGTGACCATATACAAAAGAAGGCAGGACCCCTGCAACTTTAACTGTTGTGATGAAGAGGGAATTTCACCAGAAACTAATTGCATACAAATGACACTGGCTGAAATTCCTTTTCTCTACAACTGTTAAAGTTACATGAGCCCTGTCTTCCTTTTCATATGGTCAGCCTAATGGCCACCAGAGCTACTGTTTTTAGCCAGTATTCCCTCCTGCTATGTAACTTTATCAATTCCGCCTCACAGCAGCAATGCTGTGGGATTTTGAGGGAATCAGCTACCAAAGAGGTGTTGTATAGATGCCCCCCTCGTTTTTGGGAGCACTTTTTGTCTCCTGCTTCTGTCTTTCTGTGTTGCCATCATGTCGCCATTCTGGAGGCAGAATACAGCTATTACTCCTAATTTCTGGATCTGCAAACATTTCCAAGATAATGCTGTCGAGCAAGTATATGTCAATAGGATCTCTGTCTAGTTATATTTGCACAGTTAAAAAGCACCAACACCGATGGAGGAATATGATGCCTCCTCTGTAATCTGCTACTCGAAGTCACTTGTTCACATGGGCGCTCCTCAGTAAGGTTGGCTCTTTAATGGAAGAGCATATAAGGGCATTGGCAGCAGTCTTGTCTAACTTGCCTCACTTGAAAATATGGTTACATGGGGTTAAAATGGGAGGAGGAAAGAGGAAGGCCCTCAGAGCTTCATTAAGTACATAAAGGACCCTCAAGGAATTAAAATATTAAGATGAGAACTATCATCTATTTTTGGAAATGTTTTCCTTTCAGGGAATATCTCCAAAACTGTTAATCAGTGTAACAAGAGGAAGAAGAGACTCTCGACGATCAATTGCTCCTTGCAAGTGAAGTAGTTCAAAATAATTGTACATGTTTTGGGGGCTCCTCGGTATAATTGCATGATACCAAAAGAGTCAAGTATATTTAAGAGACAGTCTCTCCTGCTCTGTAGTATACAAAGTAATAAATGCCTGATGAGGCTGATTAATCACTGACGTGGCACCAAGGAGTCTAATCCATCTCAAAAGTCTTGCAGCAGGAATTGTTGTCGTATAATGCAAGAAAATCTTGTAACAAAACAGGAAATACATTTTCATATCTCAGAAGATGCTCAAGTAGGAAGGCTATGCTGTCATCTCAAGCATCTTTCCAGTGTACAATTTCACAGCACGTGGGAGAGCGAAGAAGGTGGATTGAAACAATTCAAGTTCAGAGAGGAGGGGTTCATATTGGAAAACATGTCTGAACCTATGCAGTGATTTTCTTTAGTTATTTACACCTCTAAAGGAACTTCTTGCTGCTTCTTTCAGTGCTGGCCAGAATTAAAACTGATATGTGGAAGGCGGGACACTAATGAATGATGGCTTCAGGGGCACAGTTACAAGTTTAGCCACGGGATAAAGAGATTTCAGTAGGGCAGGGCTGAAGAACCTGTGTGTGGCCCTCTAGATATTGTTGGACTCCAACTCCCATTAGCTGCAGCCAGCATAGCCAATGGACAGTAATGATGGGAGTTCTGGTCCAGCAGCCTCTGGAGGGACACAGGTTCCCTGCCCTTGCAGTCAGAGGTCATCAAGATACATAGCAAGGTTCAAAGATCTCCTTTTGGATATATTCAGGGTTAATTTGCACAGCAGTGTATTAGCAGGGCATTTTTATGTTCTGAAAGAAAAAATGCTAAAATTCATATTAGCATAATACCTTTATTAGGCCAACTCGAACGTCACAAAACAGTGTGCAAGCTTTTGGGTTCTTCAGAATGATTCATCAGGCATGATGAAAGCAAAAGGAGAGAAAGAAGGGAAAAAGTGGCCGATGTTAAAGCCACAGAGTCTGCATTTGCTTACAGTCTTAAGATGGAATGTGTTGTGTTTGCATGTGTGTGTTTAACAAAAATGAGTGTTTAATTAGCTAAAGAATTAAAAGGTTATCTCTAATTAACAAGACAGCATATTTTTTTTAAAAAAGTTTAATATAAGTCCTTACAAAAAGAAGAGCCATCTCCCCTTCTCACATGCAGTCTGGAATGGTTCTTCTAAGATGGTGCTTACTGCAAAATGTGAATTCATTCTCTAAAAACAAAGAAAATATTTAATCAAATACATGTTGCCGCACTACTTTTATTAGAAAAAGAACTTGAATCCAAATCTCTCAAGTGAGGTGAATGAGATTCAAGAATAAGCATTCTCCTTTCACAAGAAAAACTTATTTGCATGGGCAAGATGTGAAAAACATGAGGGCAAGTTGAAGCCAAAGAAACAACAGGTCACCATGCGGAATTCAAATTGGGATGATGGGGAAAGCCCACCCAGTTTGAAATTAAGTCTGCAAACATGTTGGCTCTTAGCTCACAGTGCGGGACAGTGACATCTGGGGTTTCCTCCTGCTCTGAGATTCTATGATGTTGTGGTTCTATATTTCTAGCCTCTAACATATTTAGCATTGAATTTGCATCAAATCAACAGGGGCTACAATTCATTGAGCAAGGCTTCCACAGCTGAAAAGAGCCTTTTATTTCTCTTAATTTGATTTCTTGCCTCCAAATAGACAACTACAACATAAAGGCTGTTAAAGGATAACAATTGCTACTTATAAAGTCTCCAATACATAAATAAAGAATAATGTAGAAGTAGGGCAAGGGAACATAAATGCACTTATTGTTGGCATAGCCATAAAAAAAACCTCCCTCCATGAAAATAACTGTAACGTTTTATTAACACATTTAGTGAAACAGAAATGATGATGTTTTCCTCCCATCTGGTTCTTTCTCCATTCCAGGATTCCAACTCTCTTTCTCCTAATTTACTAGAGATAAAAATAATCTTCCACATTTACACATTCCTGAAAGCTAAACTCTTTCATGTGCAGATGCAAAGGCTGCCTGGCAGAGTACTTTATTGAAGATCTGATTTCACACCATGGCAAAACTTTCCATTCATATAGAAAATCATGTCCATAAAATCAAGGACTTGGAAGCGCTGAAACCGTGTCCTCAAACCGGAAAAAATCAAACCTGAAGATCCCAGGTCAGATGATTATTTATTGTAGTGATTTGAGCACTGTATGTCTGCCACAGATAGCATTACAACCAGCTTATAAATGGTTGGCATGGGGCGGGGGCTGAGCAGACATGACAATGTTGACATGGGCGGCAATGTTGACAATGGCTACTCAACATGTACAACTGCTTCCTACAAACATTACTGGAGCAGCATGAGGAGAATGGGGAATGTGGCTCCCAAGACACTTATGTAAATTTGAAATTGTCTTTTAGTATCCCTGAAGAGAGGAAAATCTCACAACTAACTGTGAACAGTATTATTATTTTTCTGGCAATGGTAGTCATTCATTCATTCATTCATTACATTTCTATGCTGCCCAATACCGAAGCTTTCTGGGCAGTTCACAGAGATTAAAAGCCTTAAAATACATTATAAAAAGCATTTCCATACAAACTTATAAACAAATATCACACAGAGAGACACACATTTATCTAAAACAATTTTAAACAACCAACAATAAGAAAAATCCAAGGATCTGTTTAAATCCTCACCATATGTTGCCAAATGCCTGAGAGAAGAGAAAGGTCTTAAATGTTGGAGCCATGTGGGCCTCACTGGGGAGAGCATTCAATAATTTGGGGTCACCACCAAGAAGGCCCTCTCCTTTGATGCTGCCTTCTAAGCCTCCCTGGGAAGAGGGCCTTAGGTGAAGAATGTAGTGTATGGGTTGGTTCATGTCAGAAGAGGTGCTCCATCAGGTATTGTGGTCCTGAACTTGTAAAGCTTTATAGATCAAAACCAGCACCTTGAATCAGGCTCATAAACATACAGGCAGCCATTGCAAGCAGGACAGAATTGTTGTTATACATTCAGACCTCTTTCTCCCTGTTATCAATCTGGCTGCTGCATTTTGCACAAACTGTCTTCAAGCTCAGCCCCACATAGAGCATATTGCAGTAATCTATCTTGGAGAACAGCTTCCATACTATCCTGTGTTTGTCAGAGGGCTCCATCACACCTATCCCCCTGCCCGGTTTGCCTCCACATTTTTTACCTCCGTTTCATATGGGGTTTTGTTTGTTTCCTTTTCCACTCCACTCCACTCCTCCCCACCCCTTCTCCTTCCTCCTCCAGTTCATTGGCTGTGGTTCTCTGATGGGCATGGGCTCTTCTCCCTCCTCACTCTGGCTTTGTTAGCTAGTGATTTGATTTAAGGTTTTATCTGGGCTCCTGTTTCTGTGGGCAATGAGAGGGTTTGGGACGGAGCACTAAAAAGTCCATTCAGCCAACTAACAAGTCCGTATGATGACCTGCTGGAGAAGGAGAAGCGCCCCTGCCTTTCCTCAGCAAGACTCCATTAGCACCCCCCCCACACACACCAACAAAGGAAGAAGCGAGAGGGGGAAATAATCTGGATTTTCCCCACAACAAGGGGGGAAGGGACGAGATGAGTGCAGGACAGGGACGATGTCATGTGAGTACTGTGCTGCAAAACCACATACCAGGCATGGTGAGTGTGCGATAAATCGCTGGTGTGATGGAGCTCAATGTTGGGATGCCGTTTCAATGAACATTTGGAAGAACCCAAAACAAACCCAAAACATCTAAACCCAAACAATATTGTAATATTGTAATGATACTTGAGGTACAGAAAACTATGTATTCCAATTTATAATGGCCCTCAAACAAGAAAAAAAATTCTTAAATCCTGTTGGAAGGAATAGAAGTTAAGTTAGTTGATCTTCTTCTGGGGTCTTTCTCCGCAAGCCCCTGCTAAAGGAAGTGGCTGTGGCACCCTGGCTATGGAATGAGCTCCCTACAGAGGTTCACCTGGAGTTCCTGTTGTACTCTTTTCAGGGCCAGGTAAAGACTTTTTATTTTCCCAGTGTTTTAGCATTTTAGCATCCAGGAGGCTGTCTTCACGACACCAAGTTGGCACTGCCTCCCTCTTCAACCCTGTGCTTTCCCTCTCCTGGAGTGGCATCAGGTAATTCTGATGCCAAGGAGGGACATTGGGTTCCTGGGCAACCATCAGGTCCTGGAGCCACCATGCCCTCTTCTTGGTGGAAAACAATCAATCATTGGTCAACTTCCACCATGCTCCATCCCTGGGTTGGCCCTGGATTGGCTCCAGAACAACGTCACATGGTGAAAGTGCCAAGCTAATATTGCTCCCTTTGAAAAGGTCAGGGTAAATCTCTGACTTTTTCATATTGCAGCATCATGGGGAAGCCCTGCAGTAGCTGTGAAGCTGCTATTGCATCATCTAATCGACGCACCGCTGATCCAAAGCGACCACGGGGCTTTCTCACATATAGATAGCCCCCCCTAGTCTTTTAGCTGTGGTTTTTTAAAACTGCATTTCAAATTTTTGCATTGCTGCTAGGTTTTATTCTGGTTGTACTTTATATTGTGGATTTAAGCTTCCATATTTTATATTTTATGCTGTACCTTGTGGTTTTCATTTTTATAAACTGCCCAGAGAGCTTCAGCAGTATAGAAATGAAATAAATAAATACATCAGAGCTTACATTAGCTCTTGATTACATTCAAGCAGTATATGCAAGGCTGATTTCTAGAAGAGCTACTTTGAAATGAGGGGCTGCAGCTGTGAAGCCCAATCCTACAATTATGTTCACATAACTGGGATAAGTCCCACTGAATTCAGCAGGAGTTATAGGAATGCACTGCTAGTCCCACAGAATTCAGTTGGCCTTGCTTTCAAATAAGCGTCCACAGGATGCCAGCCTATGGCTGCAATCATATCCACGTTTATCTGTGAGTCTCATTGCACTCAATGGGACTTAACTCTGAGTAGACATGCATTAGATTGTGCTATAAGCGTATGTTCTTGGAAAGTAAGGATCCATGAATTCAGCAGTAATTACTTGTGAGAGATCGAAATTATCTTTCTCCAAACAGCCCCTTTTTTATTGGGGGTACTGCTGCTGTGCATAACTTTCATTCATACTAATAAGAGTCAGGGAGTAAATTTGGCTGCCAAGCAATATTTTAACTACGGTGCTTAACATATTGTATTGTGACATTTGCAATATTTTCATGATAAGCATCACTTACACTGAAGATATTTTCCTCAGGCTAAAGTCAGCTCATTATTTGTACAGCATATAGGATAGATTTGTGCTTCTGTTACTATCATAAAATATCGCTTTACTCTTCAAAAACTTGCCCTGCACTTCCTTAGGAAACACCATTTGTAGACTCAGAATACTGCTCAGGAAAGGCAAGGATGCTGAACAATTCAACCTTTTGCCTCACTGAAGACTTTTGTCAACTTCCTTTCATTAGAAGGGAGCACACTTTGCCAGGTCTGCATTTTATATTTCCAGGACTGTAGAAAACATTTGATGATGTAATTGTGTATAAATGTGGAGTTGCTAATGGAGCTTGGGAGAATCCCCATATGTTAAAATGCAACATATGCTTATGGTGAATAGATAGGGTATCTCACTGGTGCTAGTGTAATCCTAACGCCTATCTCTGTAACTTCTCAAAGACAGCTAATCAATAACAGTTGACGTGATTCTGCAAATAAAATAAGATCTATTAAAATGGCAAAGGTATTTACTTGTGGTATTTACGCTCTGGAGTGCAATGCTGTCTGTCGATCAGTAACTTCCCCTTCACAAGATAGAAGCAATTTGTGCTGCCTGATCCCAGTTTTCTCATTAATATGTAAATGAGGCATACCAGTTGTTAGGTTAGAAGAAAGCTGTCATGTTTATTGTGACAGATTTAATGGATGTGTTTGGATTGTGCATTCAATGTGTTTTCAAGAGCATGTCTTATCTTTGTTTAGGCAGTAAATCAAACATGTAAACAACAATTCATTAGCATCTGTCAGAAGCTCCAAGCTACACATTGTTATAGTTGAAAATCTCCCCAGAGGTAAAAAGGAAAAAGAAGTATATCTGACTTTCTCCTGATTAGTCTGATTTTCTTTCCTCTTTTGTTTGCCAACTTGTATCAAATGTTTGGACTATAGCGTAGCTACGTTTCTGATATCACCAAGGATCAGGAATAAACCTGCTAATCACCAGACAGTCCCCGAAGCCCATTGCTTATAGTTTAACATACCTACCAGTGTGATGTGACCTGTCAGTCAATCAGTGTGAAGTTTGGTGTCTTTGGAAGACTATTTTCTGACTTTTCAGAATGTACCCTTTTCCCAACCCTTGGAGAAAATGGGAAAGGGAACAAGTGGATTTGATATCACTTTTCCCTTACTTTCTACTTTTTAATTGTATATCACTAGCATGCACGGGAAAGTTTTTTTAAAATTGGGCTTACGTTGTACCTTGACTGTTTTGTTGTTTATTCATGGCCACAAACTGAGGCCAAAAAAGCTACATACTTGCTTTGCTCTGAGCATTGTGAATACTGAAGATTTAATTCTTCCTACTAAAGCACTGAGGAATACTATGAAGATGATCTAATATTTTGCTTAATACCTGTTATTATAGTTTGGGGTGTTTTACTCCTTGGTATTGTACTGAGTGAACGTATAGGTGTTATGACACAGACTTTGATTTTACCCAAGTGGCTTTCATTGGCTTTTAGCAATTACTAGAAGGTTACAGTTTGATTTAGAACTGAGCATTGTTGCTTGCCTTTTTTGGGCTAGAATAGAGAGTGCATACGTTATGTTTTCTGGGTTTATTAACTCCTCGGTTAAGAGGATAAGAAGGATGCTCATGTACCTCAGGCTCATTCTACACTTCTAGCCCATGTGTTACCTGAGCAGAAAATGCCAAATGTCTTGAATTACACAGCAGTTTTTAATGCAAACGATGGGCAACTGTAGAACTGCTTGTTTTCATTACGGTCTACAAAACCCAGGTCTTATTAGTAAAATAGTTTGCTCTACCATCATTTCTAAGCATTGAAGAGGTGTACAGAAATGAATGATTTAGTAAATGTGCATTGAAAATCTAGCAGTTACAGCCTGTCAAAGATGTATGGATTGCAACTAGCAAATATTTCTGTCTTAATTGAAGTGTGATGGCTTCCAGTGAATTCTTAGGCCTTTCCTCAAAATCTTTAAGAGAATGCAGGAAATATATAAAGTTTTAGCAATGTCACTGCAATGTACCAAGTGGTGTCATACACCAGATTCCCTTACACATTTATACAGTGGGTATAATGTCTACCTGGACATTAAAATAATCTTCTGAGGCCCTCCTCTAGGTGCCCCCATGAGGTGAGTGGCTATAAGAGAGAGGGCCTTTTCAGTGGTAGCATTCTGTTTGTGGAATGTCCTCCAAGCCCCGATGTTATGGTCATTCTGGTAACAGGTGAAACCCTTTTTTTTCCTCCTAGGTATTTTAAGAACTGTTTTTTTATAGTGCTTTTATTAGTGCTCAATTCTGCTTCTGGATTTAATTTTGTTTTATGTGCTGAAATGGTTTTATTCTTTGCTCCAGGTTGGAGAAGACTACTGTACAAATTCCTGACTTCGTTAGTTGGAGAATAGAGAGAAGGACTATGCCAGATATGTATTTGAAGAGCCAGCCAGAGAGGAGAGAGAGAGTGAGTCTGCAAACTGGGGCTGTTAGATCTAAGGGGCCAGGGCAAAGCAGCCTATGCTGGACACCCAGTCACTGATGCTACAGTGGCCATGTGCCCTCTTTTACAGAAGACAGACCTCTATTTTGAAGGCATCCTCTATTTGAAGTGCTGTCCAATCCAAGTCTGGTTTAAAGATAAAGAACCATCAGAAGGAAGAGCTGGGCCTTGAATTGTCCCATCAACAGTGAGCACCTGGGCAGTGGACTGAGCAGGTAGGCACCCAGGTCAGCTGGTCACAGTCTATTTAAATTAAATTATAATTATTTATTATTATTTATTACATTTGTATACCGCCCCATAGCCGAAGCTCTCTGGGCTGTTTACAGATTAAAACACTTAAAAACAATATACAAAAATTAAAACTGCAAAAAATACAATATAAACACACATTTTAAACAACTACAAATACTTTTTTTAAAAAAAACCTCTAAATTTATATATATATATATATATATATAAGCACATGCAAATTTTATGCAAAACCAACACCCTCTATTGTCCTCCTTTTTTGAAGACGCTCAAGTGGCCACCCTAATTTCAATTCTGAGGCTGGAGAAAGCTGAGTATTTCTTACGCCATCCTCCTTTGCCCCATTCTGCAGGTGGCATCACTCCTATTGCCTTTGTGCTGTCCCTGAGGCTGCTAGGCCAAGCTCTCTGTGGTTGCTCTCACTTCTGTACAGCATAGAAGGCGAGGGTATTTTGCAGCTTGACGGCAATAAATAGCATAAATAGTGAGAGAGGAATACTAGCAGATGTCAAGGTAGGAAGGCCAGCATGCAATTGACCCAAAGTATCAATAACCTCTTACTCCTGTGATTGGATGTTCCACTCAGGATGGTGCTCATCTTGATAGCTCCAGCAGAAAGAAAAAGCAAAGGGAGTCTGGGAAACCCTGAGGTCACCCCTGTAAACCCAGCCTCCCAAGAGGCAAGCCACTACACGGCTTTCCACGCTGCAAAGACACCACTGGCTTTTCATTTCTGTGATTTCCTTTTTCCCAAGGACCTTACAATTTAATCAGGACTTCTTAATAGTACATGAATTCTAAATTGCAATCATTTGTTGCCAAGTAGCCGCAGGCTTTCCTGTCTCTTAGAAATATCTCTGTTATTTCCTCTTTTTTAGAGTTTACGTAAATAAAATAAAATAAAACTTTTACAAATCACGCTCGGCGCTTAATGTTCTCAGCCAAAACATCTTTCTGCAAAGATAGAAATCCTTCCTTACGATTCATCTTGCGAATGCCATTTCTGTTCCTTATAAAAACTAATAATGAATGTACCACATAGAGCAAATGAGAAGAGCATATAATCAAAATGATAATGGTGAGTGTTATATGTCTGTTTGTTTGGTGTTTTTTAACCCCCCCCCCCCCCGCACCTATCCCTATATGGAAATCGTATCTCAAGGCAATGTTCTCATCTTTGATTTCAGTAATCATTGTATGTATAAGAAAAGGTGGTAAGTGGTACTGGAAACAAAAATGCTTTATTGGTTCATCAACCAGGTATTGTCTTGATGGGCTTGCCTTGCTTGGCCAAAGACGTTAGTGTGACATATAGGAAGGAGCTTTGCCTTTAAGGAGGAGGAAGTCAAGAGCGGAGCCAGCTCTGACCTTGGCCTTCTGGGAGATCTGATATGTAATTTGGCTTGATTAGCCACATAAGTTTGGCTGAATAATTCTCTTGTGGTTTTGAGGCCACCACAATTCAACATATTAGGTCAGAGTTAAATGAAGTGCCGGGAGTACATGGCTTTCGCTATCAAGGCCTCAGTATTTTTTTCTAAAAAGCACACACAGCAGGAGGAGGGAACGCATGAATCTTTTCCAAGCTAGAACTTACAGGGTGAAATGATGCTATCATTGATAGCTGTAAATATTTAAGTTACAGGATGCCTTATTGTCATACAAGTTATTATATTGCTATTATTTTGTGTGTGTGTGTGTGTGTGTGTGTGTAATGTTTAAGGGTGCAATCCTATGCTTGTTTAGACAGTAGAAAATCCTACAACTCCCACCATGTTGGCTGGAGCATGCTGGGAGTTGTAGGTGTTTTCCCCTCCTGTCTAAACATGCATAGGATTGTACTCTTAAGTAAGAACAATAAGCATTCAGAGTGCAAACCTATACATGTTTAGAAGAAAAGCCTGATCGTCAATATGATTTCATACTTGTTTGCCCATTTCCGCCTCACATCCCAATCATAAGAACATAAGAAGAGCCATGCTTGATCAGATCAAAGGCCTTTGGCCCAGCATTCTGTTCTTGTAGCAGCATGCTAGGAAAGCCCACAAATAGGACATGAATTATTGCTTTATTTGTTTATTTTATAACTTGCCCTATAACCATTTGTTCTCAGGGCCAACTTATCAACATACAGATAAAAGACAAAAAAAAATCCATGTACATATGATCAGCATCAAATCAGCACAAAAAATCCATTTAAACCGGAAGAAACTAAAATGCACCTGGCGGCAAACATGGAGCAGATCAATCCTAATGCAGGTCAAAGATAGAGACTGCCACTACCCCAGCAGTACATCCTATGCCTGCACGGACTGACATAGGAGGGAAGAAATCCCAGGGGGGCAAGGAAATAAGAGCAGTGGGGAAATGACAGGAAAAGACAGACATTCCTCCTGGCATAACTGCATAGCAACCAATGGGGGATGGAGCCCACAAAGATGCCTCCACAACTCATGGAGATGGATGCAGCCAAGGACATCACTCTGATATCACTACATCTCTACAACATCGCTGCAATGGCTTAGTTCACATGATCAGATAGACCCAAGGTGGCTTAAATAAACCACTGTGGTTTGCAGGTGCCCATTCTGTTACTCACCCACCCCCAGCTTGTTGTATCATCTGAACCTGAGGTGCTAGGCTCTCTGGCACTGGGTTTAGCGTGCTCCTGAGTATTCACCTATCCAATCCATAGCTGAAACAAAGAGTGCAAACATTCCATCTTATCCTGCAAAGCTGGCAACTGTGACCTGTACGGCCATCGTTAAAGTTTGTTTGCTTTTTTTAAAAAAAAAAATCACGGGGAAATCTACAGTGTCAGTGCCCATGCAATAAACATGGGCACTGACATGCACATTTCTGTACATGCACATTTATCATATTATATGACGGGGATAAATCATGCATGCAAATCTTGCATCAAAGTCATGAAATGGGCTACATCAGTCATAAAATTACTGTCAAACCTTCTGCAGTGTGCGTATGGAAGGGGGAGGCAGGAAGACACTAAAACATGGCAGAAAACCTTACCACTTTTAGACAATCCTACTGTGAACAGTTCCGCAGCCACTTTCACCAGGCAGTTCCAAATTGAGGTCTGTACATGTTTGTGACTCGTGTATCTAGAGATCAGTATCACCTTTCAGTCTGTTTTGTTAGGTGGCACACAGCACTGTACCAAATATAAAACCCAATCTACATTTCATTTTAATGATGAGCACTTTTGCAGCAATACTTGGTGACAGTATCCCCCATTCTTAACCATTTGGGGGCCATTACAGGCAGTAACTGAGATATATAATTAGTGCATTTTTAAGACATAAATTGCTGCCTTTGGGGCCACTAGATACAACTGCTACAATCTGCCATGCCACATCTCATTCTCTTCTCTGCATTTGATTGTTTAAGAAAATTAACAAATAAAAATCATGCTTATAATAATTGCAACATTAGGATTGTTTCCTTAACCAACAAAGGGGGGGGGGGGGGATATCAGCACCAGATGGCTAGCTTCATATTAATGATCATAGACAAATTTTTGCCATCAGATACTCAAATGAACATATAAAAGACAGAACTGAGTCCCTCAGGTTTGGAAAAGAAGAAATTAATTGGATGAAAATTTGATCCCACTGAAGTCATTTGGAATGTTATTATTGATTTGAATATGTAAGCATTGTCCTTATTAAATTACAAGCAAAACTCAAACACCTTCTGAATTATCATGGCGATCACAATTAGGCACTAAATGGCCTCCCAGATTCTCTCAACATCTTGATATGTATATATCACATGATTAGAGAGTATACAGGGCATGAAATGGATTGTGGTTGAGTGGACCAGGTATGTGCATTTTTTTAAAAAGTAGTGTGATCATATGTATATGAGGTTTTTTTTCAAGTTCTTATTCTTCCCTTCCACTCATACAAGGCACCGTTGTATCCACTCTTTCTTTTTCCCTCCATTTAATTCTCATTTGTTTAAGGCAGGGATGGATATGGCCCATGGGATAATCCCCATCTGATCTTTGACCTTATTGGGTTCCCCCAAGTAAGGCTTTTAATGATCCTGCATTGGTGACCTTTCAAAGGCTATTTACAACAGGGGGCATTTAGGGGAAGGGTTGTTTCTAGGGAGTGAAGGGCTAACCCTCCCCTCCCTGGCCTGTGGCACACTCCACCCAAATTTCCCCCCAATGCATTTAGGCTTTAGAAGCACCAATGGAGGTTTTAAATTGTCTAATTACAGTGTGGCTTAGGCTTCTTTGTATCTTTCTATATGCCCGGGCCAATGATTAGGATGAGGGTCCCAGGTAAACTCAAGTATGATGACTTGAAATCAGTGGGGAGCTCTTTGACTTGCAGGATCTACAAATCCCACTCTGTACAAATTCCTCACCAATCAGAAAATAGCAGCTGCTTTCTGATCACATATCAGAGAAATAAAGGCTAAACACAACCACGTATATGGAGGCTTCTAAGTACTGCCCAGTATAATGAGCCAAATGGCAAAACTTGCTAGATTTTAGCAGTTTATATTAGGGGTGTGCACGGACCCCCCGGATCGGATCGGGACCCGGATCGGGACCTCCAATTTTGTCCCGGACCGGTTCGGACAAAATCGGAGGCCCCCCGGACCGGATCGAGTCCGATCCCGACCCAAAAATCGTACATTTTTGGATCGGCCGCCATTTTTTTCCCCATAGACTTGCATTGCAATGCAAGTCTATGAGGAAAAAATGGCGGCGGGTGGGTAAGGGGGGGCCTAACTCCCTCCCCCCCCCGGGGCCGTCCGCTGTGGACGGCCCCGGCAGGTAAACCCCCTCCCCCGCGCTCCCTACCCCCCCTGGGGCCGCCCGCTTCCATCCGCTGGCGCCCGCGGGCGCCAGCGGATAGAAGCGGACGGCTCCGGGGGGGGGTAAGCCCCCTTCCCCGCCACTTACCTTCTCGGCCCGTCCGGCGCCGGCGGCTACTACCAGCGGGCTCCGCGGCCTACTCTCGAGTAGCGCGCCGGGTGATGACATCACCCGGCGCGCCACCCTGGAGCAGGCCGCGGAGCCTGCTGGTAGTAGTAGGCACCGGCGCCGGACGGGAGCCGCCGGGCCGGGCAGGTAAGTGCCCCCCTCCCCCCTCCGCGCGCCCCCTCCTCCCCTCCACGCACCCCCTCCTTACCTTTCCGGCCCGGCGGCTCCCGTCCGGCGCCGGCGCCTACTACTTCCAGCAGGCTCCGCGGCCTACTCTAGAGTAGCGCGCCGGGTGATGACATCACCCGGCGCGCCATCCTAGAGCAGGCCGCGGAGCCTGCTGGGAGTAGTAGGCGCCGGCGCCGGACGGGAGCCGCCGGGCCGGAAAGGTAAGGGCCCCCCTCCCCCCTCCCCCCTCCGCGCGCCCCCTCCTCCCCTCCACGCACCCCCTCCTTACCTTTCCGGCCCGGCGGCTCCCGGCCGGCGCCGGCGCCTACTACTTCCAGCAGGCTCCGCGGCCTGCTCTAGAGTAGCGCGCCGGGTGATGACATCACCCGGCGCGCCATCCTAGAGCAGGCCGCGGAGCCTGCTGGGAGTAGTAGGCGCCGGCGCCGGACGGGAGCCGCCGGGCCGGAAAGGTAAGGGCCCCCCTCCCCCCTCCACGCGCCCCCTCCTCCCCTCCACGCACCCCCTCCTTACCTTCCCGGCCCGGTGGCTCCCGTCCGGCGCCGGCGCCTACTACTACCAGCAGGCTCCGCGGCCTGCTCTAGAGTAGCGCGCCGGGTGATGACATCACCCGGCGCGCCACCCTAGAGCAGGCCGCGGAGCCTGCTAGTAGTAGTAGGCGCCGGCGCCGGATGGGAGCCACCGGGCCGAGAAGGTAAGTGCCCCCCTCCTCCCCCCCCCCGCTGTCCACTTTCATCGGCGGGCGCCCGCTGGCGCCCGCCAATGGAAGCGGCGGTGGGCGCCAGTGGGCGCCCGCCGATCCGCCGATCCGCCGAACCGGTTCGGAGCTTTTTCAGACCGGTTCGGATTGGATCGGCCGATCCAGCTGCGGGATCGGAAATCGGATAATTTATCCGATTTCCCACTGGACCGGACTCGGATCGTGGATCGGGTCCGATCCAGTGCACATCCCTAGTTTATATGTATGGTATAAGGAAGTCAGAGTTCTGAAAGTGAACTTACATGGCAAGAGCTGTTGGAGGTTACTTCAATTTTCAGGTTCTTTCGTGAAGTGGAAAATATCCAATCTTACCATGAGAGATTAAAAAAAGGAAAAAAGAAAAAAAGTGCCTTGTGAAAATGACAGGGAAAAGTAACTTCAATTTGTCTTTACCATGTCCAAAGTTGAGGACTGGGTCTATGTTACTAATATCAGAGGAGCTGGCATGTAGAACCTCAAAAGATTATACAGTTTATATAGTAAAATATTATAAAGTTTAATTTTGTTTCATATAATTCTATAGTTTAGAATACATTTAGTTTGTCTGAACTTGCAAATACTCTGGAAACAGTTGTTATCATGCACTAGTACTTTCATAACTATTACTTCTTTAAGCAGCATGAATACATTACAAGAAAATGGGAGCTTTTTTAAATGAGCATTTTATAGCATGCTTGTGACTGGCCATTCATGGATGTTTGCAGGTCATTTTGACGATGTCATCCTCCTCCTCCATTCCCTGTTTTTAGCGGAAAAAATAAACCTCAGAAAACCTGATTCTTCTGAGATATATCAGTATTTGTCTGGTTTTTCTGCCATGTATAGGTGAAGTTGCATTATAAAACACCCACTAGAGGGCACTGTCCCATTGAATTGTATGGACCATGTGGTTGCTGCTCTTTTCCTCGTGTAATTTCAGCTCACTGAAAATGTGGAAGGCAAGCAGGAGGCAGAGCCTCGGTAAGAGAATATGATTTCCTCCCCTCCAGAAGGAGCTGATAGTTTACCATTGTGATAAGAAGTACTTAATATCTATATAATTAGTATAAAGTAAGTAACCACACCTTCTGGAATGTTCACAGGTTTTCAGAAAGTGCAGGGAGGTTTCTTATATTATGTGACAACAAGGTTTCATTGCACCATTTTTTAATATAAGAAAGTAAGAAACTACATGGTAGTTCACTAATACTATTGCCTCTCCAATTGGGATCATTCTTCCATTGATAGACAAATAAGGTTTGTTCTCTCTAGATGCTTATTTTGAAACTACTTTGAAAGCAAGAGGAGCATTAAACATTGGGAAGAGCACTATACATGGACTTATGCAATGAAAAATACAGAAATCCGAATCAAAGAGGATTACTAGGTTGAATCAGTTGAAGAAGAGAGGAGAGAGAAAGAGGGGTTCTAAGTGCAATGATGACTCCAGCACATAAATTAATCTTTTGTATAGGAAGAAATAAAAGTCATTAAATGTCATTGTCTTATTTTTAAAAGCAGCAATATCCTGTCTGATTGCAAGTACTTAAAGTGGGATGATTAAACAGAAACCTTATCTTTAGTATTCCAAGGAGAAAACTGAGAGAAGTTATCCAATTACGGATAATAAAGAGCAAAGAAAATCCAAGAATAGAAAAATTCAGTTAGGTGAGTTATAGAAGAGCACTTTATAATCAGTCAGCCAAGACATGATATACCGAACACAAACAAATGGAAATGCAGCACATGCACGAAGTACATGAAATTGCACGCTGCTTGAAGGAAAATAATAGAATAGTCCTATTGTTGAGTTACATACCCATTCAATGGGAAAGGATCATCCCCCAAATCCCTTTGCACAAGCAAGAGTGCAACACTACACTGGTGGGGAAATACACCAACATAGGGCCTGTTCTGACAACATACTAAGCCATGGTTAGGCCGCTAACCCTTTTGCAGCAAATGGTTAGTGAGTGTGTTTAAACTATGGTTATGTATCCACCATGGTTAGGAATGGTTCACATGACAAGCTAAGCCATAATGCTTAGCCCACAATGCTTAACCACTGTGGCTTAGTGTGTTGCCTGAACAGGGTTGTAGTGATGCACTTGTGACTGTCGGAGGTTATTGGAGATGTAACTGTTACACCAGTGGGAATCTACCAGTGCAAGTTGGAAAAATGAGAGGAGTTGCTAGAAGTGGGAGTGACTTTTGTTGGGATCCCCTGCCCACAGCTGGTCCTCCACCAAAATATATTCCAAAAGGAATAAGTTAGAACACTCCTATTGGGATCAATGAAGATTCCCAGAAAATTGCCTCCCATCCTTCCTTCTCCCTGCAGCCGCAATGGAGGAATGGATTCCAACTAACTGTGCAACCAGTCAGGGTACATCATGAGAGGTATATGTTATTGTCAATCTTAGCACTGGTATATCAAACCAGGAGACCATACGATTGCCCTTTCCATGTTTATTTCTGACCAATGTATTTGAGCAATGTAAGTGTCTGCAGTCTTGCATTTCCCCTAAAAACCCTGGTAACATTGACTCTTAAACATTATCATTCTGATCCATCAGCTCATGCAAAGAAGTGGGCTAGCATGAGCTGAGGGTCATAAAGTCTGCACTCTGCCCATACAACCGAGTAAAAGAAAATTTGCCGCCAACATTCAGAGTTGTGCTGATCCTATTCTATCCTTGTAGGGCTAGACTGACATGTTCATCTTCTAAGAGATAACTGCTGTCAAAAAGAATAACTTATTTGAGAAGTGGGTAAGTGGACTGACTCCAGGCTCCCCTAATAATAAGAATAATATATTTATTATTTCTTAATTATTTCTTAATAATTATTGTATTATCATTAATACAAATGACATAAAATACATAAAACTGATTAAAACATAAAATTAATGCATTATTAAAATACAGATAAAACTTTTAAAATTCGACTGGGTAGGCCTGCCGGAAAAGAGAGGTTTTTATGGCTTTCTTAAAATCAAAAAGACTATTAAGTTGATGAATCTCCTCCAGCAGGCCATTCCACAGTCTGGGAGTGGCAGAAGAGAAGGTCCTCTGGGGAACAGTTGTCAGCTTGATTTTGGCTGACTGTAGCAAATTCTTCCCAGAGGACCTAAGCGTGCGGGGCGGATTGTACTCACCCTTGTGCACCAAGAGGTAGTCAGCAGCATTACTCTTCTATTTGCAAGGAGAGTATGAATAACCTTTTGCACAGTGGGCTACATGTAGATTTAGGCCAGATCTGTACCAAGCAGGATATAACACTTTGAAAACAGTTTCAAAACTATATATGGAATGTGTCATGAGGCCCAACCGTTGTCAATACCATTATAAGCCGCTTTAAAGCAGTAGCGCAGATCCTTCCCTATTCTCCATGTAAGGATTTTCTGGATTAGTCTCCTTGGACACCATCTAGAGAAAGTTGGTTAGAATTAGTGAATGAAGGGCAAATGCAACAAAGCGTTGTGGAAACCTGTGTGGGGTGGAGGACTGGACTGCAGAATCCAGTCTTGTTTGAGTGAATATCCTATATCATCTCTCAATTTCAACAGCAATTAGGATTACTTTTGTTTTCAGAACAAAACAAAACAAAACAATTTTCTTTTGCTCCCATGTGATTCTTCAAGGCACTACATTTTTCAAGTCCTACATCACTGAGTCATGTGACCCACTGATGGTTTGTTAACTTGATTCATTCCCAAAAAATGTATTTTTCACCCACGCAAACTTGGCTAGAAAAAATTCTCAAGAAAAAGAAGTTTAATAACATGGCTATGAAATAATAATAATAATAATAATAATAATAATAATAATAATTTTATTTCTTACCCACCTCTCCCTTTGGATCGAGGTGGGGATCAACATTTGTACAATAACAATATTAAAAGAGCATATAAAACAATGAACACATTTTAAAATTCTTGATTTAAAGTTCATCTGGGTAGGCCTGCTGGAAGAGGCTAGTTTTTATAGCTGCCTTAAACTCATAGAGAGTGTTAAATTGACGAATCTCCTCCGACAGGCCATTCCAGAGTCTGGGAGCAGCAGAAGAGAAGGTCCTCTGGTAACAGTTGTCACCTAGTTTTTTCTGACTGAAGTAAGTTCTCCCCAGAGGACCTGACTGTCCGGGGCGGATTGTATGGAAGAAGGCGATCCCACAGGTAACCTGGACCCAAACCATGTAGGGCTTTAAAGGTAATAACCAACACTTTGTACTTCACCCGGAAACTAATTGGCAGCCAGTGCAGTGATTTTAAAGTTGGTGTAATATGGTCACCCCTAGGTGTACCGGTGATCAACCTGGCTGCCATCTTTCCTGGTTGGCAGGAAATCTAGAGATGGGCAAACCATGCAGGATTGGCTCAGAAATCAGCTCAGTTTATTTCTGAGCCAACCCCAGTTCACTCCCTTTGAGCCCCCCAAACCCTTTTTCTCCACCATCCCAGCCTCTCTTCCCCCGATTATTTTTGAAACCCTTCTCTGTCAGTTCCAGTTATCTGGCTGATGCAAACAGCAGTGGGGCGAAGAAAGGATGGGATGAAGAAAGGCACTTCCCTCTCCAGTGCCTGGTGCACAGCACACCAGGAACCCGAGAAGAAAGAAGAAGGGAGATTGAGACCTCTTGTCCTTCTCTCCACTGTTATCCACTGCTGGAGCACCACTACATCTAAGTAGGGTGGGAGAGAAGGTGGTGGGGCTTGGGTGATTGCTGGATGGGTAGGTGGGTGAGAGGAGCTTCTTCTCTGGCTAATATTAAAACCCAAGCTGGAGAAGAATTTGGGAGGCTGTAATAGACGAGGCAAGAATTATGAGCCCCTACAACTTTTATTTCTGAATCTGGAAGTATAAGCTTGGGGACTTCTCTAAGGACATCTTGTGATGGTAGGAGGAGATTTCCATCCATCATGATCGTGGGAACTGCTGCCAGTCACATTCATGGTTGCTGTGGTCACATGTTATATTGATCCTTGCAAATGTATACTTAGGTAAGTTGCATGGACAAAAAACATTCATTGGGAACTGTATTGTACCATATATAATCCCTCAGTTTTCATAGTGGCCTCATTTGCACATCACTCTACACCATAAATCTTGGTTTAATGAGCCTGAGTGTAAACAGGCAGCATGACCAGGCTTTGGGCAAAGTGAGAACTGTGGTGAAGTACTTGCTAACATCCTGGTTTAAAGCTGGTTTCCAGCCCTGGCTTGTTTGCAAGCACTTCTCCATAATTCCGGGTTTGCATGTAGCACATCATCTCAGAAAACTATGCTTAAGTGCTAGATCCCAGCTTGTTTTGCTGCTTGCATGAAGGGAGGCAAAACTACACCAAGCAGGATATAGCAGTATGAAAGTGGTATATAAAAGGCAGGACAAACACCAAGCCAGATTTAGTGGTATATGCTATGTGTCAATGGGCCCCAACAGTTGTCAGTGCACTTCAATACTGCTATAAAGCAGTAGTGTGGCTCCTGCCTTTTATATACCGCTTTCTTACAGCTATATCCTGCTTGGTATAGATCTGGCCATAGTGGCATGAAAGGGGTACAAGCTATTGCATATGCTGTTTGTTCACATCCTGGTTTATTAAGGCAAGATTTTTGGCTTACTGTGACATGCAAACGCGATCATTAACATTGTCACAATGTCTTTGATGGGTTTTAATAGCTCAATATTTCCATGGGAAAAATCCTGTGAGGCAACCTGACAATGTGCTGACTTTTAATGTTATTGGTTTTTCATCCCTATCTTTGTGAGATAATTAATGGCAGATACTAACCTTGGGATGCAGCAGGCTTGATCTCAAAATTAGAGGTCATATATTTTCAAGGCTATTTCATGTTTGTAATGTCATGTTGTTTGGCTGTTTGTATACGAAGCAAACAATGTGATAGTCCTCTAAAATAAATAGAGACCTATACATTACAATTCAATAGGTTCAGAATATGTGACAATCTTTGGCAAATCTTTGGGCTACAACCCTACACAGTTATGTACTTTTGCAGGCATGTTGGCATGGCACCTTTTTGCATTCTCAGTATAATTAACAACAATAAGAAGAAAAGAATTAAAGGAATCAAAATAGAACACCATTAATGCAAGAGAAAAGTTATGTGTTTTAACATTTCCTTGAGAAGGACAAAGCAAAGGCTGACTGAATACAATATCTAAAGGGAACAAAGTTCCACACACAAGGGGGTGTGAGAAAGAAGCACACTGATGATAAATATCCCAAGAAATGTGGTGCTTTGGAAAGAAGAATCATAACTGATGAACAGAAGGACTGAAGAGAAGAAGCAAAGGCGACTGAAAATAGAGGGCAAGATGATGAAGATGCATAAAAGTTAGAAGCTAAAACTTAATAAGGAACAATAGAGGAAGCCAGTGAAGAGAAACATAGGGGATAATCAGACGAGGGGGGGGGAATCGAGTTTCCTTTCCAGCGCTCTTGCTTCCTGCTGCTATTCCGCTATAGGGACAAGAAGAATCACACAGGAGAGAAAGCTGCAACCCTGTGGCCCATTCTGTGTGGTGAGACAACACCCTCTAGTGGGTGTTTTATAGCAAAACTTCTCTGCACACGGCAGGAAATGGCAACCAATTTCATTATAACTCAGAAGAGTCGCATTTTGTTTGGACTAGTTTACTACAAAAACTATGGCAGAAGGAGCGAGAAACCAGAGGGATACCAGAGAGTGGACGTCGTTGTCAGAGGGTCCCGTGAAAATCTGTGAGTGCCCAGTAACGAGCGTGCTATAAAACACTCGTCTGATGATTCTCAGAATTAAAGCTCAAAGAAAGTAAAATGCAGCATGCACAACATCTGAAAAGCAGAGATGATAGTTTTAAGCTCAGAAAGAGGTGGAGTGCTAAGCAAAACAGTACAATGGGATAAAATCGGGCTGCTGATTTTTAATAGTAGATTTTAAAAGGATGACATATAAATATAGACAGAGAACTGACAGATTTCAAGCAGAGTAGTAATGTGAGCTGGGATAGAGAGAAAATAACATAATGTTTAAGCTCTTAACTTGCTGCAAAGACTGAAGAATGATGTTGCCATTTGGGAGAGAGAGAGCAAGAAGGTGAAAGTGGTTTAGGGGACAATACAATAAATTCTGTTTTCTGCATATTGAGTCTGAGATCATGATAAATCATCCAAGCAGAAATAGCTGTAACATAGTCGGAAATATTACTAAGAGCAACAGAAGATAGGGAGGGAACAGAAAGACAGAGCTGGATACCATCGGAGCAACAATGATACTGCAGGCCAGGAGAGGAAATCAGATTGCCAAGAGGAAGAGGCGAGGGAAAGTGGCCAAGAACTGAGCCCCAAGCAACACCAAAAGAAAGAGAAAGCTAAGAAGAGCAAACTTCAGCGATTGAAACTTTTAAGTATGATTTGTGGGATAGGAGTGAAACTAAGGCCGTGTCTACACTGGCCATTTTTACTGGGGTCCTCCTTGTGCGTTCCTGGAGCAGGCAGGGACGACCCCTCCATTTTCCTCTGTTATCCTGATTTTACCTGCAGTCCCGGGATGATCCCGAGGACCATGGGCAGTGTGGGCACCCATCCTGGCTTCTTCCCTCCTCCCTGTGAGTAGTGGGGGTCAGCAAAAGGGAAGGAGCTGGGCCAGGGTGGGAGGAGTCCAGGAACATCGGGGTGGAGAGGAGGGGGGTTTACTTCCATTTTCAGAAGAGCACAATTATGCTCCCAGCTCCTGGCTCTTTAAAAATAAAAATGGTAGGCATGATGGGCGCAACAACCTTTTTACCTTCTGGGACATCGCGGTTCTGTTTGGACTCCCAAGGAGGATCACAGAAGCAGGTAAGTCACCATCCACCCTAGAACATGCCCAGCTCGACGCCAAAGCACAGACACATGGTGGAAGGCCTTTTTAAATTCTCAGCTTTAGGGAAAAGCCCTGTGGTTGCTGTGAGTTGGCAGCTGCATCGTATAACCGACGCAGCACCACTGTGCAGCCACTGTGGAGCAAATAAGCCGTATAGACAGACTCCTGGTCACAGACTTTCCCACTATGGTAAGATGTACTGTATTTCTACTTAAATTACAATAATAATTATTTCTAAATTAGCATCTATACATACAAATTAGGAAATGCAAAAATGCCCTCTTTGTCCTCTTTTTTTGCTGGTACATTCCCTCTTTTTGTGGCGATTTTTAAGTGGCCAGCAGAGGAGGGATTCAGTGATGTCAGGAGAGGCCCAGCAGGCCTTTCCTCTGACAGGAAATGATTCTCTAACAGTGAAGGGATCTACACTGTTACTTGGAATGTTTCAAAACATAAATGATAATGGTGTAAATTACACCATTGTATTATGTGCTAGGGCACACTACTGTCTAGAAATGGTAAAGAACTTACTTTTTGCAGTCCTTCTAGCGGTTCCTGAGGTCACACCTAGTATTCTGTGTATCTGTTCTTGCCTGGTTTATTCCAGATACTGTTTTAAACCCACTCACTTCCTGTAAAGCATTTCCTCCTTTCCGTAGCTACCAATTCAGCTCTTAAAGCGAAAGCACAGCTCAACTTCAAAAATGCAATTGGAAACAGTTGGACAGCAGAGCCAAGAACCCAGCAAAACTCACGGGCAGTTAAGACTAAACGAAGAATTATTTCTTCTGAAACAGTACCTCTGCCTCCACGTCTGCTATTGGATAATCAACAACTGATCTGTGCAACTACAGAATGGTAAGCTAGGACACATTCTTTTACAAACAACGGGCTTTCTAAGCTAAAATACATTTTGAATCTGTTAGACACGAAGGTAAAAGCAACTCATATACAATGGTTCAGTATGTGCGTCGTGTGCCCCAAAGAGTCTTCGCAACCCTTTTAAATTGTTTTAAAGCTATAGTGTAGATAGCCCCAGTGTTTCCTATGATGGCACTCTAAGCGCCATCATCCCCAATGCATGAAACCCCTCAAAGCATCACAATACTTATTATATTACTATAAGTTACTGAAATGCCTTTCATTATCAAATTGATGTAGCCTTGAAACTTATTCAGCCACAGTGAAACCTATGTAAAAGGGTAGGAGACACATCTTGAAATAATATAAAAAATAAATAAATATGATCTGGGCCCTTCTATGGAAAGTCAGACATTCCCATGGGCCTACCCAACCCCTTGGGATCATCTAATGTAGCTCTTTGGAACCAATTCATTGTCAAAATTAACCTCTATGTTAGAAATAGCAATGCCTAAATTAAAGGATTTACACCCCACAAATCTTTGATAGGTCAGTTGTGCACTGATCTTGTACTCTCCATTTAGATGCCAATAACACCTCATTTATCTTGATATTGCAAGACAAAAAGATGGATACATGATTCTGTCTGCTTCAAACTAGGAAAGATGTTTTATATGTCCAACTGCTTAGGTTTGATATTTTGTTCAAATAACTGGAACAGGTTGGCAAACACCGAAGCATGAACATTTAACAGTGCCTATTTCAGAAAAGCCACTATTCCATGGAAACTTTGATTTAATTTTAAAATGAGATTGGAAATTCATTTAATAAAGTTAGAGATCTACTAGCTGAAGCCTCTGAAAGACAAATCAAAGAATATGAGGCATAATGTAGACCACAAGAATTCATTGCAAGCTTCATTACTGAGATTATATTGTTAAAGAAAAGTCTGGTTCTAGAATCCTCTTGCATTTCTGGCTTTTCATGAAGAGATCATATAAAATAAAACGGATCATTAAGCTTTAAATTAGATTCTCAGAAAATAAATAAATTTAGCATTGGGTTTTACATAGTATCAAGATGTCATTACACTTTATTTATTTATCTGTTTATTTGCAAAGACAGAGACTGGGTAAGAGACTGCTCTGACCTTAATTGTGCCATGAAAATAATGACTTTATATTCAAAAGCAAGACTTCAGGTAGGAGCTGTGTGTTTCAATTAACAGGCTGATGACCACAGCTAAATAAGAACTGATAGGAATTCCCCAAGTGAATATTTGTGTTATGGGATGGATTTCTATCCTTAGGGCTTGAATAGGCTACAATTTGAAAACAACACACAGCCTGTATTCAGACTTAAAAGAAGTTTGCACTAAAATGACATACCAATAAAAATTGGATAGATTAAAAAAAACTGATTTTAAAAAATGATTAACAGCACAATCCTATACATGTCTTCTGAGAAGAAAACCTCACTGACTTCAATGGGACTTATTCCCAATTTCAGGCTGTAATCCTATGCCTATTTACCTGTGAGTAAGACCCACTGAACTCAATGGGACTTACTTCTGTATAGACAAGTCTAGCATTGCACTGGTACTGTCCCCAAAATGTTTGAGCGTGGGCTTTTGCAAGTGACATGAGAGGAAAAGATTTCAACAGCTGTGATGCAACTGTTAAAAGCCTTTCTTTACCTGATGGTCTTTTCCTCTAGATATGGCACCAAAGCTACCAAATTTGTTTTCAGGCCAGGACAGATAGACTTTAGCTAGAGCAGTAATATGTACTGGGAAAGTGTGTGTGTGGTGGTGGTGGTGTGAAGATGATGCATGAACTCTTAGCTTGCTGAGAAGACCGTAGAGAGACGTCACCATTTGAGGGAGACAGAGGGGTTCATCAGACGAGTGTTTTATCACACACTCGCTACTGCCCACTCAGTTTTTTGTGTGGTCTTTAGACAACACCATCCTCCTCCCATGTGCTTCCCGCTCCTTCTTGCCTTTTTTCCATCACAAAATAGACCCCGTTTAATCCAGGTGTTTTTTTTTTAAAAAAAACAGCCATTTCCTGCTTTGTGCAGGAAAAGCAGTGTGACAAAAATGGCCCCTGAATGGGCCACGTGGTCTTTGTTTACTTCCTCTTTCTTCTTTGGGAAGAAAGAGGAAATAATGTGAGACAGACGTGGGGATGGAGAAGCGATGGTAGGGAACCGCAATCCCCCCTCTGATGATGCTCAGAGAGCGAGAAGGTGAAAGGGGTTGTGTGGGCAGGAGAAGCTTACAGCAAACAAATGAAGAAGAGAGAGAAAATACTGAATGGAAGATTCAGAACTGAAATCGCATCCCACAAACATGGTTATCCACTGTTGCTTAGTTCTCTTCATTTTGGGTGGTTCTGTCCTTTGGTGGTTCTGAGCAGATGGCAGGGAGTAGGCCCGACAAGCTGAATGGCTGCTGGAAAGCCCACACACCCTCCCGCCATGGGAATTTCCCACCCCTACCCCACAGCAATGATACCACAGGGTTTCAAGAGGAAGGAGTGGCAAAGTGGCACTGTAAAGACCCGCCTCCAGGTGATCTGTGTGCTTGCCTGTTCAGTCTGCTATTGAGGCAACAGTTTCTATGGTTCCTTGAGCATTTCTACATGAGGCTTTTATTGCACAAATGTGATTGGTCACTTACAGAACTTTGTGGGTCCTTTACATGATGTCGTCAACTTCCAGGGCATCCCCCACATATTTTGACTTTTATCCCGCTTCTAAAAAGATTGGAGATAATGCAGCAAGGAGTGTTGATCTGATATATAAGCGGTGTGTAACGACAGAGTTGCACTATATGGCAGAGCCATCTAGTGGCTGTATAATGAAACATTTAGAACTTGCAGACAAATTAGGTCTCAGAATCAAAGCATGTGTGAAGGAGTGATGAGACACACACCGAGATGTTGTTGGAAAGAAGCATATTTTATTGTCTCTTTGCAAGGTTTATATAGTCTTAATGTCCACGAGGACATAGCGTGATTGTACACAATAGCACAATAGAGCACAGCATCATAATGAGAGCACAGCATCATAATGGTATTGGTATAAGACTGCAACATTAAGAATGCAACATTTCATGGACCGGGGAATAGTAGCAGAACATTTAGGAACATCTTGTATGTAGCCGGATGAGATTAGAGACAGAGAGAACGAGGTGACATCAGGGTGTGCCCAGCGATGCAACTCGCTCGTTCTGCCCTTCACATGTGTCTACCCCTGTAAAAGAGCTGATCTTAATCCTGCAAAGAATCCGGAAGGAAAATCCCCGCTAAATTGCGGGATAAAAAGCCTGATGGCAGCCTTTATCTCTAAACTGATATTGCAAAGGACAGCACTTCAAACAAAACATGGGTGGGCAGCTTGTGGCCCTCCAGATATTTTAGCCTAAAGCTCCCATCATCTCTCACAATTGGCTATGCGAGCTAGGCCTGATGGGAATTGTGGGCCAAAACATCTGGACTGCCACAAATTGCCCACTCCTGAAATAGGGATGGTCATCTGTAAAAGAGGACACATGACTAATGGACATGCAGATGTTCTCTTGATACATAAGTCATGCATTGGTAAAATGCATCATTATTGTTCTCTGCATTGTTTGGAATTTGAAATCTCTTGTTAACACAGGAAAATTTAAATGTTATTTATTGGATTTTATATCCTGTTCTCTCCTGTGAGTTCAGAGTAGTTTAGATCAGCCCCCCCCCTTCAAATGGCTAAAGGACAGACTATCTGAGTCATTTAAAGTGCAATGCTATGCATGTTTAGACAGAATTTGCTGGTTGGGGAATGCTGGGAGTTGTATGCCTTTTTGTTGTTTAAATGTGTATAGGATTGCAACTCAAATAGTTAGGGGGCATACAAGAAATCAAACAAAATACAAATAAAACTATAGAAATAAACACTTACTTTTAAAAAGCCAAATGAAAACACTCAGAGGAGATCTACACTGAAAGTTTGAAATGTTTAGGTTTGGTTTTGAGGACGCGTTGGGGCACACGACGCACATACTGTGACGTTTTATATCAGTTGTTTTTTGTACCGTTTGTTAAGTATTTATAACGTATTTTTAATGAATTAAATCGTATTATAAATGGTAATATGTTCCTACTTACCATTTCAAAGCAGCTGAAATCAAACCTCCAGTATCCATTTGCAGTTGTGGGGGCATGTCCGTAGTTGAATGAGAATTGAGAGTAAGTGAAAAGCAGGGGGAAGAAGGAGGAAGTGAGCGGTTCAAAAACGAGCTGACAAAGCAACCATAGAGAAAGAAACGTAGAATACATCCAGTGTGCCCTTACTAAACGAACTTAAAACGGAGGAAAAAAATGTCTAAAATGGTAAGGACTACTTTGTGTGGCTTGTTACGTTTTAAAACGTAGCAATTAACATCGTGATAACTGAGTTTTCAGAACGTTATAACAGCATGTGTAGATTGCCTCTCATAATCACTCCCAAGAACCACCAAAAGAGCTGTGTTTTTTGGAGGTAGACATCTCCTTAATGGCCATTTGCTGAAGTAGTTCTGCAGAGTGGTATAGGAAGAGATGGGAATTGGTGGACATGATGCCTCTGGATGCATCAAGAACCTCTATGAAAATCTGGATTTAGAATTCTCACACATACTATTCAATTTTTGTACTTCAAATCAGATCTTAGAGTGCTTTCAGATGGGAGAAATTGCTTTGCCTTACTGTGACTCTGCTTCCTGCTTCTCTTCTGCATTTGAAATGTGCTGAATTACACTGGAAGAGAGCAATGACTATGTGGCCTGTAATTTAAAACCTCCCAGCTCATAAAGTTCAATGATACAGCGCTCTCTAGTGGGTGTTTTATAGTGCAACTTTCAGAAGAATCGGGTTTTCCTAGGTTTATGTTTTTAACGGATTAACTGGGAAAAGGAGTGGGAGATGCGCAGAAGGCTGACGTCGTCATCAGAATGATCTGAAAACTTCTGTGAGTGGCCAGTCGTGAGTGTGCTATAAATTGCTTGTTTAAGGAAGCCCTAAGTTAACACTGTCTGCTAGTATCCAGTGATGATAGCAGTACTGTTTACAAGACCATGGCTTGGTTCAACCAACAATTTAAAGACAATTCCTAACCCATAGGTTGCCTTTATGTATTATTATAAACTTAGGTTGCCTCTATTTATTATTATTTTCTTATTAACATATTATATATACGCTGTATTTGCTAAAGCACCATCAGTGGTGAACAATAATATAAAACTATTAAAATTCTAGTGTCAAAATATCTCGAGTTGAGTTACTGTAACATTTATTTTCAGTGCTTATTTGCAAGTTAAGTCATTTTATTAACGAAACCAAAACATCTTAATTTGCTTAAATCTGTACTATGTAGACCTGTCTTGTAAATTGATTGTAAATTTTGGGCAACAAGAGTTGTGGTTGTATGTGACCTAATATTCACTTAATGGAATTGTGGCAGGGAACAGTTAGTGCTCAGCATGATTTGTGCTTAAAATTAGCATGGTTTATACCAGTGGTGAATAACACAAATCCAAGGCTTATTTTTATATTTTTCCTATTTCAAGAAGGATTCATTGCTTCATTACCCTCAGACAAAAACAATATTGTTAGAATTTGAACTTGGTCATGTTTACCCAAAAATATAATCCAGAATTCCAGAGAATACTGGCTTAACATTCATGATGACCAAGCTTACTGGTGCACACTTTCCAATTGCTCCTGCTTTGCTCCTCCCACAAGCTGGAGCAGCTTCAGTAACCAGGATCTCATCAGAAGGAAAGAACGTAGCCTTACATCAGGACTCCTGGTTAGTTACTCCCTAACAAGCCAGAGTCTGAAGCCAGAGTATGAAATTGGCGTATGATTCCTAGCTTGAAACAATAAATTGTTTCAGAGCAACAAGCCATGAGTCAGGTTTAGATAGTGTCAGGTTCAGAAATAACTCTACATTTTTTCTTGCTGTTGAGTTCTTGGTTACTGAAGCCATTCCTGCTGGTGGGAAAAGCCAAGGGGGATTGATAGGGCAGTGTACATTAGAATGTTTGTTCACAAATAATAAACCAGGATGTGCCAGAATTCTGGTTTCTTATTGTTTTGTGCAAACATAGCCACTCACTGTTTGATCCACTCACTGTTTGACCCCTCCTCTCTCTGAACCACCTGCAGTTTCTTTCACCTCTATCTTTGATGCCCCATTTTTTTTTCTTACACCATCCCACTGTTTCTGAATCCCAGTTTTCAGTCTCTGAAGCTTTTTTTCTCCCTTCAGTCTCTATTTTTTCTCCTCCTCATCCTCACCGAGTTCATGACAGTGTAACCCCTATGGAGCAGATGGTTTGGTCCCTTGGGTGGAGTCTTCACTCAGAGGGAGAGCTAGAGAAGAAACAACTAAAAAAGAGAGCCAGTTTGTTCTGCTGAAAGCTGAATTTTGGAAGATTGTTGTTGAATTATAAAGTAAATTGAACTGTTAATTGTGTACAGTAGAATTTCTAGGGGATGGGGAATCAATTTTTGCGTCCTTGATATTTGTTCTAATTATATTATTGCACGGCTTATACTTTGAACTACAATGTTGAGTTACTGATTGGGGATTGCCCTGTGACATTAAAGTTAAGAAAAAATCTACAACAGGGACTTCCGAAATACTCAGCACCTGGAGATACAGAACCACGTGGGACTGGGCTACAAGCAAGAGATCCATATTTTTTTTTGGTTTGGACATATAAGAACAAATTGTGGCATGTTTCTGTATATTGATGTTTACTAAAGACATATTTTGTTCAAGTTATATTTTTTTGCAAGTTTATTCTAATTAAGCCCCATAGGACCCACACAAGTAGAAGTTATAACAGCAGTACACAAATTGTGTTTGCTTTCCAAGCATTTCATATCAGCAAAGGAGTCCTTTGTGCAGCTAGGTTGTGTAGCATGGCCAGTTGGATGCAATGGGGTGGAGAAATTGGTGGGGAAAATAGACAATGCCACCACTGTCTTTGATGGGCCTGGAAGGGGCCATGGAGGCCGTTTCTACTAGGGTGACCAGATTTTAAAAATCAAAATCCCGGTCCCCCCTGCCCCCCCCACCCAAAACAACCCCCCCACCAAGCCACCCCCCCAAAAAAAACCAGCCTGGACCTACCGCCGGGTTCCTCCGCCGCCCACGCGGGGTCCTCCGTCGCCGCCTGCGCGGCCGCGCGGGGTCCTCCGTCGCCCGTGCGGCCGCGCCGGGTTCTCCGCCGCCCTCGCAGAAGAGGCGGGAGAGGGCCGGATCCGGAAGTGACGTAACCAGCCCTCTCCCGTCTCTTCTGCGCAGCCTCTGGCCTTTCTGGGGCTTGTCGCGATGGCGACGAGCCCTGAGGAGCCCGGATGCCCGCACGGAAGAGGCGGGCGCGGGTGTCTGGGCTCCTCCGCCGCCTTTGCCGCCGCCGCCGCCAGGCTCGTAAGGCCAGAGGCCGCGCGGAAAAGGCGGGAGAAGGCCGGTTACGTCACTTCCGGATCCTGCCCTCTCCTGCCTCTTCCGCGCGGCCTCTGGCCTTACGAGCCCGGCAGCGGCGGCGAAGGCGGTGGAGGAGCCCGGGAAGTGGCCGCCCCAGCAGGTAAGTGCCCCCCTTCGTGCTTACCTGCTGGGGCGGCCACTTCCCAGGCTCCTCCGCTGGTCTACCGCCGCTCCTTGCTTGCTGCCACCGCCGCGTGACCCCCCGCCACCCCGGTTTGCCCCTCCGCCCCCCAGAAATCCCGAGGCACCTGGTCAGCCTGGTTTCTACACCACAGGGGTGTAGCAGGCCCAGTGTGAGCAATCCCGGAAGTAGCCACTTCCAGGATTGGTACGCTCAAACCACATCATGGGCGCCCGGCATTTTTTTCCCCCAAACCCGGAACAGCACTCCTGTGCTCCAACGCAAAAGTAAGTAAAAAAATTTTTAAATGTGCGCGATCGGGGGGCCCTCCCCCCGCCATCCTGAGGATGGCGGACTTGGCTCCCCCCTCCCTTGATGGCCATGGAGCCCTGCGGTGTGGCTTCATGGCTGACAGTGCTGCCACGCTTACTTCCTGGGACTGTGGAAGAATCAGGATTTTTGTGGTTCCTGGGAACCAGGAAAAGCCCGTGCCCTCCCCCCCAGGACTCCCTGTGCATCATTCAGACTCACAGGGAGCAGTCGGGGGCCAACCCAGGTGTTTTGCCTGGTGTGGAAAGGGCCTGGTATGGTCGCTGTGGGCCGCAACCAGGAAATGTGGTGGCCCACAGCGAGGAGGAGGATGACGGCAGGACGATGGCAGAAGAGGCAGCAGGTAAGCAGAGCTATTGGGGGGAGGGAGTGGGGAGAGAGGGAGGGAGGGCTCTGCACGGACCCGGAGTGAATCCGGATCCAGATCTGAGGCGGATCAGATTGGGCCCTATCCAGACCTCCCAGATCAGGATCCAGATCGAATCGGGGGATCCGTGCACAGCCCTATTAGTTACCCATCTACATTCATCCATTTACTTAATTATACCAAAAAGATATCAGTGGGAACCTATAATTGAATATGGTCTAAAAAACCTGGGAGCCTGTAGTTGAATATGGTCTCAAAAAGCAACTATTTTGTGTGTATCTTGCTGTATGTTTATTGAAAGTGGCAGGATATGTTCTGCACATATCAGTACTATGTCTGAATCGGTAACATTATATGCTCAAATGCACAACTGCACCAGACAGGCCATGCTTCTACTGGATCTGACTTCTGCTTCAACTGCCTGAGGACAATGTACTGTCCAGGGTTGACCCCAGGCAGAGGCAATCATAGTGACCATGTGGGGCCTCATTGTTTCAGGGGCTATAGAGGCTTGTACCAAGTTTGGGACAAATTGGGACTCAAACCTAGAGGGCAAATTGTTGCAAACATTGCTTTAAAAATTGTGTTGGCGAAAGACTGACATTTGATACGATTGATTATGTCTGAACTCTAACTAACAACTTACAACTATGGGTGAGCACAAGTGGGATCTTAAGCTCTAAACAGAACTTGCTAATGGAGGACACAGGTCAACTTTTAACAGTTTTAATTGGATACAACCCTCTGGTGGCAGCAAGTTCCTTGAGTTAGTTGTGTGTGCTTTATGGAAAAACAAGCTCAGCCTGCTGCATGTTAACTTCACTAAGGGCTCTTGGTTTCCATTGTTCATCATTACCGTCCACCTTGTTCCATCCTCAGTGTGTTGGATCGCCGTCTTCTTCCACACTTCATAGCAGAGCTTCAACGTTAAAGTGGTGTGAGACGTTCTGTAACTGCTTGTTGATTCTGAGACATTTCAATTTTCCATCAGCCTAAATGAATTACCCTGACCAAAAACACAAATCCTAGTCTGCTGCACAACAGCTCCAACCCCGATTTTGTTTGCTGGGTCCATGTAAATGGATTTCTAGCACAAGATGTAGGGTGCATAAAAGAATGGCCTCCTCTTTTCCTTTGACTTGCCTAGCCATTGTTATCTGCTTTAGCATGTATGTGTATTTGAAATGAGGTAGCTTGTCTTACGGGAACAAATAGATCTTTCCTTCTTTGCTTGCAAAATGAATTCTACTGTAACTCTGATAAAACTCAAGTATGCTACTGTTCAGTCAACCAGTCGTCTATTTATTTCTGTTTATGCCTGCGCTCCATTAGCAAGTTACCTTTCCTTGTTTTCCTTGAGCCTGCTAAATGGTTCAAACATTTCCTAAAAAATTAGTTGATGAGCTTGTTAGGGGCATATTTCGAGGACGAGTTCCTTTCACAGCAAAAGAGACGATGAAGGTAATTTTGTTTGCAAGGAACGTATGATTGGGAGCTGACTGTTGAAAGAGACGCTGTGTCAATGTAATGAGGGAGTGTAATATCTTAGTTTGCATCAATATGGAAATAACGGTGCAGTTTGACAGACCTGATGCTAAAGGCAGTGCCAGAACGCTCATTACGCATTCAGCTTCTGATTATGAAAAATAGCGTGTTTTCTTTTAAAGAGGAATACACATTATCAATCAAACCTCACCAATTATTTCCCAAAGGGATCACAGCTAAACAGGGACGGGAACTCTTAAAGTATAACTGCACCTGAAAAAAAAGAAAGCACGTTTCAATGTACATGATAGTTTAATTTCATGACAGTTGAATTAATTAGCCTTTCTGATTGGCCACTATACACAGCAGTCCCCATTAACAAGATACCAAGAGATGGCTCATTTTTGTCTTTGCTGAAATACATCACAGTGATATGAAACAAATCATGATGTGGGGGAGCAGATTCTATAATTTTTTAAAAAAAGTTAACGTTATTCAATCAGAAAACTCAAATTCCAGCATCAGAGGACACAATGGCTCATTTGCACATAATGGCAGCAAATCATGGATTAATTAAGAACTAAGTGTAGGTTAACTTTGGGTTTTTTTAACATAAGAATAATCCGAACTGTTTGGGTTCACATGTCACACACCTTACAATTGGGCCAATTAGAGGTTGATTCCACAAAGCGGAAGTGGCTCTTCAGCAGCAGACAATCTGGCAAACCATAGGTTAATTAATGCATCATCATATGCTGTCAAATGCTTGGGAGTAGAGGAAAGTCTTGAGCTGGTGCCAAAAAGATAACTATGTTGATGTTGCAGGTGGATCTCAGTGGGGAGAGCATTCTATAATGTAATACATTATAGAATACATTCTATAATGTATTTTATGTTTAGTGCTGTTCCCCGCCTTGATCCATTGGGAGAGGCAGGTAATAAAGAAATTTATTATTATTATTATTATTATTATTATTATTATTATTATTATCGGAGGGCTACCACCAAGAAGGCCCTCTCCCTGGCCTTGCTACCATCCTCTGAGCCTCCCTATCAAGAGGCACTCAAAAGAGGGTCTCAGATGTTGATTGTAGTGTCCAGGTGGGTTCATATTGGGAGAGGCATGCTATCAGGTATTGCATTCTCGAGCTGTTCAAGGCTTCATAGGTTAAAAAACAGCACCTCGAATTGGGCTCAGAAACATGCAGCCAGCTAGTGTTATATGCTTAGATCTTCTGGTCCCTGCAGTTAATCTGGCTGCCACACTTTGCACAAACTACAGCCTGCAAACAGTCTCCACATAAAGCACCCTGCAGTAATTGCATTTGCCTGCTAGCATCAGCCTTGACCATATGTTCAAGATTGATGTTTGCAGAGAGTCTATGTACATGTTCCTGGGTGCATGTAGTTTCTTGTACACACTATCTGGGGTTCTCCATTTTCTAGCATTCTTCTGGATTGTGGGTAGCTATGCACATTTGGCTATACATGCATAGGCTCTGTGCAAACATGAATCTTGGTGCTTGAAGGTCAGGGGCAGTGCCCGTGGAGGGAACCACCACGAGCTCTTCCATGCATTCATTTGCATGTAGCCCTGTGCAGAGCAGCCCTCTGGTGCCAGCTTCTCAACCCTTTTTGAACTGATGAGCCACTGTAGGGAGATTCTGAGTGGACAGGGTAAATAGAGTTTATGAGAAGAGATTATGACAGGATTGACAAAGTTTATGAGGAGAGATTCTGAGGAGGCTGTGAGGAGATAGAGACAGAAAAGAGAGGGCCTGAGGAGGTTGAGGAAAGAGCAGGAAAGAAAGCAGCAGGATTCTGTGTTTCAGCAGTTACCATTCAGCAGTGGCCACACAACCAAAACACAGCAACGGAAATCTCTGACTCTTGGACGGCACAGCTTGAGACAAGTCTTAAACAATGAAGGCTGGTGGTCAGTGAATCTGCTCTGGCTTTCAGTCAGAACTCTAAAGGAGCTATCCAAACACCTTGGATAGCTTCTTTAGAGTTCTGACTGGCTCTGATTGAAACCCAGAGCAGATTCACTGCTCCACTGAAATAGGAGTCACCAGCCTCCACTAGTCTTAAGTCATAACCTATATTTGTGGACCATACCATTATTGAGTTCCTTTCCCTCTATTTTATGGTTCAGAGCCTTATTTTAATTCTTCGTTTATTTGAGCATTTGTTTTACTTCCTTCCCTCCTCCCCATTTAATAAATCCATATATATAAGTTGCTCCCTGCTTTTCCCCTGCCTATATTCATGGAACAGGGGCCCTGGTGGGCTGAAGGCACCAAATACTAGTTTGGGGTCAGTTTCTTTCTTTCTCACCCACTACTGTATGAACCCAGGTCCCAAGGTTTCTACCACCCCACAGGGTTGCTGGTAAGGAAACGGGATATGTGTACATTAAGGTGTGTGTGTCTAGATGCACATGCACAAAAGCCTTTCAGTGGCTTATGGAGTGGGGGAGTGGAGTGAAAGAACCCCATCCAAGAGGTGACAGTAGGTTAGCCAGTCTATAAGTTAAGGAAGGCACTTGGTTATTGCTTTTTCCCTTCAACCTGCCCTCCAGCACAAGATTACTATTATCACCTGAAGCAATTGTAGGCAAGGCAGATTTCCAGGCAATGGGGAAAAGCCTTCATTTCATATGTCTCTGGGGAAGTAGCCCAACATGTACTCCTATCTTCGCTTCCCATTTTCATTCTCAGATCCTTAGCTCTCACCATTGGCCTGGCCCATGAAGTGCTTACTGCTCCTTTTGTGCTTCTAAAGCACAGGACGAACTCTTATTCGTGTGTTTTTGTTCAGTTTCTGCTTCTCAGAAGTGCAAAGATTTTCCATTTTATGTGATTCAACCAGAGCAGTGGCTGACTCTTTGGTACCTACCTATAATAAGGTACAGTCCTGAACATGCTTGCCAGCATTTATGCCTCGCTGAGTTCAATGGGGTGAAGTATAAACTTATCAAGGAAGTTGAGGAAGTGAAGCGCAGGCTGCGTGCCGCTTTTTACACAGTTAGCACACTCCACTTTTGAAACAGGGAGGAAGATCTTTTGATTTCAAGCTCAGGGTTTTTTTGCTGCTGAATCAGTTGAAAAGAATCTGGCCCATGCCAATTTAAACTTCACTTAAATCTATTAAGTTCTCCAGACACTGATGTGAGCTTTCTTGCCATTTATATTGCCTGAGGCTGTAACCATGGAGCCACTGTCAATAGATGGGGTTCTATGGCTTGGGTAGTTGTGTTTTTATATATAGTTAACTCGGCAGGATACTACTGACTTTTTAGATTTCTGGGGGGAATATGGGACTTCACAGGGAAAGAACATCACTGGTATTAGATGGTAATGAGATAGCCTCCATATTCCACATAAGTTAATGTATCGTTTGCTCAAGAGCTCATAAGGGAACTAGTGTTTTTGTTAAAGATTATATAATATAGACATGTAACACCTCCACCAACAAATGGTGGGGTAACCCAGCCCAGGAATGCCCCATTCCTGTATTGTTTTGCGATGTGAGAACCAAGAGCTCTGAGTTGTTAAACAATCCAGGAACTGCCACTGTGATGTGTGAACTTGGTCTATGTCATTGCCTATGCTAACTTGGAATATGGAAGATGAAGTCCATCACAACTGAAGGGGAAGGTTGTATTATTAAGTCCTGTAATAGTGTTGCCAGAGTAGATATGGAAACAGAGGTGGCACCTGGTTCTGCCACAGCATCTAGCTCCTGTGACTACATGGTCTGTTGTTGCTGGTGAGTAGCCATTTTAGGTTGGTTGGTTGTCTAAAAACAAATATAGCCTTACAATTCAAGACCTGTGAAGGAGAAGTGCCATTGTCCAGGTTGGGCTGTAGATCACTGATGATCCATTTGGAATCTACTCCAGGACAGACCCAGTAGAGAAAACAACACAATGCTATTCATGGGCTGCCTCTACAAGAGGCATTTAAAGCTCTTTCAAGGCGCATTAAAAAATTTACCTCTACAAGAACGGAGCGCAAATCGGGCGTAGAGGCGTGTTTTCTCTTCGATTATGCACATTATTGAATGCGCGTTAAATAGCGAGTTTTATTTTGCTCCGGCCGTTAAAGCGCATTTTGACTATGTGAACAAGCGATTCTCCGCATTAACTACTTGTAAAGCGCATTGAAACAACCGGTAAGGTCACCAGTTGAGTGCTCAATTACCTCCTGCATACAAGCATTTACGATAAAGAGGTTCAGCGAATATATGCATGATCGGCTAACCAGGCGTCAAACGGAATCCATCTAGAGGGGGTCATGGCCACCTACAGTTCCCAACTAAAACCACTCAAACATATGGATCAGCATGTGAGGGGTGTGTGTGTGAGGCCATGCCAGGTACCCTTGCCCCCAAATCACATGTGCCAAGTAGCCCCCTGCATCACATTTGTGTTTTCAGTGTAGGGAGGGGGACATCCCATGAACAGCTGTATGCATGAAGATAGATAGATAGATAGATAGATAGATAGATAGATAGATAGATAGATAGATTTTATTACGGTTATACAACCAGCATGAAGCCTTTCATGTGACCTAGAACCCTATGGATTCCAGGTTGCATGGAACCCTTCATGTAAATGCCCCTCTGTACAAATGTCTGTGCTGTACGTGTAGATGCCAAGGAAAGGGGCTACTTGAAATGTGTGATTGACATAGCTCCACTCCCACCCTCATGTGTTGGTCCCCTGCAAGAAGGCAACATCTGAAGAGGGCTAGTGTGTATTCATACCACACGTCATAATGTCTGTTCTGTTTTCACCCTGAATTTCATGGAGCAAGTTCAAATGCAAACCAGCTAGGTGGAGAAAGTGATTCTGCCTTAAGAATGTTATCCATTGTCCATGTTTTAATATGTGTTTAAATCATGCAATTATTCTTTCAGGCAAGGGCATGCCCATTGGTGCACGTTCTACTTATTTAATCGAACATATTTGTTTTGTCCATTCTGTCTGTCCTGTGTTGTTTAAATATTCCTATAAGAAGCAGCAGGGTATATGTCATGTTTGGATTTATCACCACTTCCCAGTTAGCTGTGTCTCTTGATTTCCACTTTTAACAACCTGCCCAAGGCATGACAGTTTCCTAGCACAACATATACCTAGACTTCCTATCTTGTTTATTTTCTCAGCTGAGCCAAAGGTGTTATGTTCACAGTGGCCTAGAGTCATGTTAAAGAAAAAAAAGGAGAGAGATAAGATAAAGAGGCTGTTTTGTCACTGCCTGCCTTATTTTCAGTAAACATATACAAAATGCAGAATCAAGCTGGCAGTCCTCTTGATAAAATGGACACCCAAATTGCCTATTACATGTTGAAAGAAGACAAGAAGAGAGCAAAGCCACTACATAAAATGTACACAATGAATGTAGGAATTTATCTGTAGTAAACAAAATGAAAAGGGGCCAGAAACACCACTAAGATCTTTTCTTGTTTGAGTGGTTTGGCTTTCTATTATGCTTTATGCAACAGGGCTTTAGAGACTACAGGCCCACATTAAAAACCTAAGAATATGCCAACAGCATTTATGTTTAATATCTTGCGGGGAAAATCATTGCTCATTTTAGGTTTTTAAGTATAGAGCAGAAAATAACACGAATTAGGAACTTTGCAGTTCCTTGTTCCTTCCTCCTCCTTCCTGCTCTCCCCCACCCCAGCCTCCCAGAATTTTATCCAATTTTATCTTAAGAGAGGTCTAAATGAAAGCTGCGGTTTTGTAAATACGAAAAAGTCAGTTGATCATGTCGGGTTTCAGCCTGCTTTTGCATTCTGAGGTCTCTAATGTCAAGTTGTCTGTAATTTGTACTGAACCAGAAGCAAAATGCCGCCTGCTGTCACTCGAGTGTCAATGGCTTCTCCGCAAAACCGAATCTCGGTGACATTTACACATCCTAAGGACCTGTCTGAGCTTTTGCATTCCACCGAGATGATGCAGGAATAACTGTTTTCTCCAGGCTTCAAATCAAAGCTCTTCTGGCATTTTGCAGCTTGAGTGAAGAACAAAAATGATAACTTGTATTGTAACTGACCTTCTGATTCTGGGAACAGCACAATGCTGTAGATAAGCTTGAAAGAATGCAGAGTCAATTTCCAGGTGCTATAAAAATGACTAACAAAAAAATGAATGTATTTTGATGATGGAATCATTTGAGAGACTTGCCAGTGGGTACTCTATGCATGTGCTACTAGAAAGATTTGTTTTTGTTGTAATAAACTAAGGGGACTGTCTGTATCATACTTTTCTATTCCTTTCCTAGGAATCATTGTGAAATTAGAACAGAACTTGAATCGAGCATTTCATTCATACCATGACAACGAGCCTCCTTGTTTTCAGGCTCATTTGCATATCTTGTCGAAAACAATGCCACAAAATAAACAAAAGGTTCAGTAAATACTCTTTTAGGATACTGTTAGCATAATAATAGATGTTGTTCATGCCGTATTGTTGTGATATTGAATGATTCCTCTTATTCCTCCCCCCCTCCATTATTATAGACACACCTGTTTAAACTAAAGTGTTCCCCTTCGGGGGCCCATCTTCATCCCTGTCCTTTCAATGAAGTTGCAGTCATTTGCAGTACTTATGTGTTGCAATAGTTTCTATGACAACAGGTGATGATGGTAAAAGTAAAGAATTGTGTCTTGATTTTTATGGGGAGAGAGATAAAAGGAATGGATTGCTGTAGGAAAGCTTTCTCTTCAAGCTATTCATATTTGGCAAATGATGGCAGCCATATAAAAAGCAAATAATGTCAATTATTATTATTTACCTTGGATGTTTTTACAGTCCTCAGGTTCTGATTTGGCTGAATAATATGTATCGCCACTGAGGTACAATTATCAGTATTTTCAATGACCAGAAGTATTTAGCTCCCTGGATTGCATGAATAGTTCTGGCAGAGTTTCGCCAGATAAGCTTGTGAACAAGATGTGAATGGAGAGGATTTGAAAACTAACATTTCTAATAAATATATAACGGGTTTGATCCAACATTATCAATCTGCCAGCAGAATAGATATCACTAGTGGAACAGTCTTTCACATCTTCTCCTCCAGCCTGTAGCCCCCTGCACACCCTCCAAATCTGGGCCGGGGGTGGAGGTGCGAAGTCATGATCCACTAGCAGTATCCATTCTACTGGTAGGAGAAAAATATTGATTCTAACTCTATGACTTCAGGAACCTCCTTCTGCATTAAAACATTCGTGATTGAAGGAATATTTACAAACTTAGGAAAAAGAGCGTCTATCTGTCTGGCAGCTTGGAAAAGAGGAACATTATGAATGCCTGACTTTTCAAAACACCTATAAACAATGGGTTATATCTGGGCCGTTCATATTTAGAGTATACCCATTGAAATCATAGAATCATAGAATAGTAGAGTTGGAAGGGACCTGTAAGGCCATCAAGTCCAAACCCCTGCTCAATGCAGGAATCCACCTTGAAGCATCCCTGACAGATGGTTGTCCAGCTGCCTCTTGAATGCCTCCAATGTAGGAGAGCCCATGACCTCCCCAGGAAATTAGTTCCATTGTCATACTGCTCTAACAGTCAGGAAGTTTTTCCTGATTTCCAGCTGGAATCTGGCTTCCTGTTATTCCGCATCCTGCATGCTGGGATGATCAAGAAGAGATCCAGGCCCTCCTCTGTGTGACAACCTTTCAAGTATTTGAAGAGTGCTATCATGTCTCTCCTCAATCTTCTCTTCTCAAGGCTAACACAGCCTATCTACACACGCAGGATAAAACATTTTGAAAACGGTATATGGAGTGTGTCCTGGGCCCCAACAGTTCTCAAAACTGTTATAAACCATTTAAAACTGTTTTAAACTGTTTTAAAGAAGTAGTGTAGATAGGCTGACAGTTTTGAGAACTGTTGGGGCCCAGGACACACTCCATATACAGTTTTCAAAAAGTTTTCAAAGTGTTTTATCCTGCATGTGTAGATAGGCTCTTAGTCTCTCCACATAGGGCTTTGTTTCCAGACCCCTGATCATCCTCGTTGCCCTCCTCTGAACCCCCTCCAGCTTGTCTTCATCTGTCTTGAAGTGTGGTGCCCAGAACTGGACACAATACTCAAGATGAGGCCTAACTAGTACCTCGTGCAATTTGGAAGCTATACTTCTATTAATGTAGCCCAAAATAGCAATTGCTTTTTTTGTAGCCACATCACACTATTGGCTCATATTCAGCTTATGATCTAATCTGAGTCCCAATGATTTTAAGGGATCTCCTCTAAATATGACTAAGTCCAAATCCAAAACCAAAATTGTTTTAAATGTTAGCTGATTTTATGTTTTATGGTTTTAAATTTTATATATTGACTTTTAACGTTCAATCTTTTAATTTTTGTAAACCACCCAGAGAGCTTTGGCTATGGGGCAGTATATAAATGTAAATAATATTAATAATAATATAAAAAGAACCCTCCATGGGGAAATTCAACCACAGTGACATTTTGTTATGTGCAAACCAACATTTAAAACAATTTTAAACTTTCAGCCCTGCCAATGACTCAAACTCAACTTAAGCTGTTAAATGCCTGGTATCTTGTCATAGTGGTGGCTGCCATTTTGAATATTCGAGTTGTGGTGGGAGTGCAGCCTAGCTTGTCATGATGTGTGAACCCGGTGAGTGTGGGTTATTCAGGTGATTGACAAGCCACCCTGAGCCCATGGCCTGTTTTAGGGTTGTGGGGTGATACGATGAGGAGCCCTGCAGGAAAATTCACCTATGGTGGCTTCTCATGACATTCAAACTGGGGCAATATTTTTTGAGTTATCCAACTGTTTGCAAGGCAAGGCCATCGCTGGACACTCCACATAAATCTGCCACCATCTCTCAGTTTTATCCTAGCTCCTGAGTGAGAGGAGCTCCCAGAGTTCAGATAAATTTTCAACCTGGAGAATGTGAAACTACCAGCTAACTCTTTTTGATTCGGTTTTTTGTTTGTTTGGGGTTTTTTTGTTTCTGCTTCAGTATCCTCTTCCTTTTCTTCCATTCTGGGTAATGCTTTCTTGACGTTCAGAACTCTGAAGTCATCTTTGACGTCTCTCTCTCTTTTTGCTTTTCTTTTGCTTTTGTTTCCCATGTTTAAGTATCTTTAAACTTTTGTCAATTTTCATCTCCTATTGCAAAGACACTTATTTATTTTCTCATTCTTTCCCAGCTTGATTATTGTAATTGTCTTTTTTCTGGTTTGCCTCTTTCTCAGCCTCAGCCTCGGCTTCTCTGCTTCCCTTTGTTTTTTCTATATCTTGTTTTGTCCACATTTCTCCTTTGTTATCCTCTATTCATTGGGAAGGACTGTTCACTATTTTGAAGGTGTCCTCTATTTGAACGGCTGTCTGGTCCAAATCCAGTATAAGATAAGAAGGGAGTGCAGGGGCCTTGAAGTTGCCTGTTGACATTCAGCAGCTGGACATCAGATTGACCAAAATACACATGTACTGTAGTTCTATTTAAATTATAACAACTATTTCTAAATGTGCATCTATACATATAAATGGAGGAAATGCACATTATCTGCTCTTTTGTCCTCTTTTTGGCAATTCACTGGTCCTCTTGTGTCTTTTTAGATGGGCAGGCAGATTTTGCAGAGGAATGAACTCTATAGTACTACTACACCGAGTTTTCGAGGTGTTTTTTAAATGAATATTATACTATATTAAATTATATTATATACTATCTAAAAGACTGGAACAAAACAAGCAGTCATCATTTGACTTCTACATTCATTGTCTCCCGTATTTAAGCCAAGCCCAATCTATCTGTGAGGGATAAGCATACATTTACCTTAAGCTATTGATTCCTTTCCCTTGAGTCTTAGCTTTTGAAGGTAATATACTCAGTTCAGCAAGTGTGGGCCTGCAAAGACACATTTTGAAGAGTTGTAAATTAACACAATTACAAGACTGTCAAGGGGGACTAACCCAATTTAATACCAGATGAGAATCAGACCTTTAATATATAGACAATATTGTGATAATATATATTTTTTTTCCTGAAGGTTCCTGCATATTTAATCCAACAATAATAGAACATAATCGCCAGTAGCAGCCTTAATTTATGCATCTTCTGGTACCTTGAAAACGTTTCATAACCTTGACAATCCCTTGAAAACAAATAATCTCCGGTAGCCTTCACACCACCAATAAAACTTTACAGTGTAGTCATGCCAATTAAGAGTGAATATTTCATGTATTGTAAGGCTGTGTGTGTGTGTGTGTTTTATTATTGAGGGACTGCCTGTCTTTTTAACAAGGTTTGTTTTTTATTGAAGTAAAAACCTGCCCTTTCCAATAAGCAAGCTAGTCTATCAGAGTTGACATTTAATAGAAAACAAAGTACAAGCTTGAGAAGGTTACCCAAACTGGCACATGTTTTAGCACAGATTATCCCATAACAAAATTGGACGTGTCTAGTTTAACTTTCATGACAATTTTTCTGTCAGGGCATTTTGTGCAGATTGGCAGTGGAGTAAGAGAGCACAATAACACTGTTAGCATAAAGAGGGAAGAAACACATTGCTCCCTTAACTTGATAGCTTATGTATGCCACACACCAGGTTCTAAAGGATAAATTAATAAACAAAGGATCTCGTTTGTTCTAATTCATATTCTATGCCTCTCCACCACAGTTAGTTTAAGTTTCAGGTTGGGATAGATGAAAATAGAATGATGTCTATGGGGGGGGGGAACACTCTTAAATGAGCAAATAAATAAATAAGCCAGAGTGACCAGGTGTCTTACTTTACAGAGGACAGCTTTCTATTTGAAGTGCTGTCAGAGGATAGTCCTCTATTTGAAGGTGTCCTTTGTTTGATGGGCCATCCAGGCCAAGCCTGGTTTAAAGTCAAACAACCATCCACACTCAGCACCTGGATAGCACACTGAGCAGGAACACAGGTCCTCTGGCCACAGTCTTTCCACTATGGTAAGATGTATTGACTTTCTATTTAAATTCTTGTAAGTATTTCTAAATTTGTAACATCTATCTATCTTAGTATATGCAAATTGGTGTCTTCTTTTGTCCTCTTTTTTGGCGATGAGTAAGTGGCCATCCTACTTAGCACATTTTTTGAGGCTTAGCTTTATAAGGTGCTGAATATCATCTGTAAGGAGCTTTGAAACTCCGAATTAAGAATTTTCTGAGGTGTTTTGTCATTAGCATGGTGTTTTAAGTTGTGTGCAGGAAACGAAATACTCCTTAAGCACACGCTATTTATTTATTTAATTTTATTTAAAACATTTCTTAGCCGCCTTTCAGGGCAGAAGTCCTCCCAAGGTGGCTTACAACCATCACGGTAGCATTTGGGCCAAACTAAACATAGTAAAGCTAAGCATGATAGGATTTTTTTTGCCCCAGTGTAAATGCATGGGGCCCTGATTTGGTTTAGGACTCTGGCATTTGAGGAGAGGGGTTTTAAATCCTCCCCCCTCATTTTCATTCCAAAATTCCATTCCTCCCATGGGGGGGGGAAGGGGGATTAAAAAAAGAAGGGGAAAAGTATCTAACGGAGTTAATGGCAGCTTATTTTTTCTCTTTTTTCAGTCCCCCCTTCCCAACGTGTGTGGAATTATGGAACAAAAATTGGAAAGGGAAAGATTTAAATCCACTCTCCTCTTCCTGGAGCACCATGGTTGCAATCTGAATTGGGAATGTGCCCACTTACATTGCAGTAATTACAAGAACATGTAATTATAAGAATGTTTAGTTTGGACCTTTGACTTGCTTCCTAGACATGATCACAAGTGTGTTTGAGATTGTATCATACTACTACTTTCAAGACCACCATTTTCTACTAAGTGTGACAGTTCGCTAGAAATCTGGTGGAGGCACCGGAACTTAAACAACCATGGAAGTCCTTTGTTTAACAAAACTTGCACTTTATTAATGACAACTTATCCATTAACTTTTCCTAGATGGGCGCAACTATCAAATAACTGTCCCAATGGTCTCTTCAGCGCTTCGTATGTTGCCCGGGTAAAATGGATGACGTTTCCCATACGCTCTTGCACGTAGCAGGCTGCCCAATTCCCTGCTCCTTACAGACCTTCTGTCCACCGATGTCTTATCTTTCCTCTTTTCCACAATCCCTTAAAATCTTTCTCCTTCTCTTCTTCCTCCACTTATTTCCTTCTCCTCTCCTGCTTCCTTTCCCTCCACCTCCAACCAACCCCAACCGCCACACCCCCCTTTTTCCCACCTTCCGTTACTATAACATTCTGTTACTATGACAACCATGCCACATTCTTCACCCCTAGTTTTTTTAAAGGTCCATCCCTGGACTCTTACACTCCTTGCCAATTAATTAACATTCCTAAGAGAATAATATTATAAAACAAATTATTGTACAACCAACACTACAATAATGTATTTTTACAATTTTCCTACTTGGTCTCAATCTAACATTGTTCTATCCACCTCTGTGGAGGCATCGCCTTATTTGGTCTCTGAGAAACCCGCTGTTCGTGTGATATTGGCATGGTATCTAAAGCAAAATCCCCCTTCCCGGATGGCTCAGCAATGCCTCGTACACCTTCTCTCACCAAATCACCCTCTTCCACCTCTCTTTGAGCTCCTGCTCTTGACTCCAGACCAACCCCTCCACAACTTATCCACACTCCCTCTCTCATATTTGGCAGATTCCACGATGACCATTGTATAGCATTCTCCCACCAGTTCTCAGGTATGGGTTTGCCGTTTGCCACATCTCTAGAGTTACTCATAGAATCTTTTCTTGCACATTTCCTTTCTCCCACATCTATCAACTGTCTGTAATTCTCTATCTCCTTATCAGATGAACAAAGTTTCAACTTATTTCTATGTACAGTTTTTCTTACTTCTCCAGTGACATTTGCTATTACCACAACAGGAACATTTTCAAATGGCATCTTAACTACTTCATAAATATCTTTCTCCCAATAATTTTCTAACTTATTCTTTCTTTGTTTTTTTAACCACCCTTTGTCTCCTACTTTTATTTCCGGCAACAGTAATCCTTCATCATAACTCCTCTTTTGCTTACTCTGTTCCTTATCAATATTAACCCTTACTTGTTTATACAATCTCTGAAATCTTTGATGATGACATTTCACCCAATCATGAGGACCAGTAGTCACAACTTGATCCTTTGTTTTGCTCCCGGTGACTATGTCAGCAGGTAACATCTCTCTTCTGCCAAACAGCAGATAATAAGGTGCAAACCCCGTAGCGCTCTGAATGGTGTTATTATACAGGGACATCACCCCAGATAGATAATCTGACCAACATTTTTTTTCTCCTTCAGCTAATCCTCTCAGTAAATTTAGCACCACTTGATTTATTCTCTCACACATCCCATTTCCTTGGGGATGATAGCTGGTAGTATGCATTTTCTTTATTCCATATAATTGACACAATTCCTTAAATAACTCAGATTCAAAAGCTGTCCCTCTGTCCGTTAAAACTTTTTCTGGATATCCATAAACATTCACAAATTTCTCTACAAAAATCTTAGCTGTCATCTTGGCACTACAGTTTTTTACGGGCACAGCTACTGCGAACCGAGTAAAGTGATCTACTATGGTAAGTATATATTGATATCCTTTTGTAGACATTGGCACTTTCAAATGATCTAACGCTACCAATTCCAATGGCCAACTAGAAAGAATAGGCACTAGTGGTGCCTTTTCTTTTTTAGCAATACCTTTTTTTAAATTACAGGTTTCACACTGACTCACCCAACCCTTTACATCTTTCTGCATATTTGGCCAGTAGAAACGAGCTCGTAATAGGGCTTCTGTTTTTTCCATGCCCCAATGTCCAGAGTCATTGTGATATCGTCCTAGTAATTGAGGTACACACTCTGGAGGGACCACTGTTTGATACACCCGTTCTGATGTTTTAGGATGAAGAATAATCCTAACTAACTTTCCTTTCTTTATCACTAGCTTTGACTGCTGTTTCAATAAACACACCTTTTCTTTAGTTAATTGTCTCTTGGCAATTTCTCTTTCAGTTCCATTACTATTTAACCATCTTTTTATCCAAGCAATATTTTCATTTTTATTTTGCAACCCTGCCCAATCTTTCTCCTCATTCCCAATTTCTAATACTTGTGGTAAGACAGTCATTGTGTTTTCTCTCTTATCCTTGTTCCAACATGCTCTGACAGTTTCAAGGGGTATCTGTACCCAACAAGGCATTTCCACTTCCTCCTCCACATCCCTTTTCTCCTCTTCTGGAGGCCCTCCTAATCTTGAAAGAATATCTGCATTCAAATTATGTTTTCCAGGTCTGAATTTTATACTAAAATTGAAGTTGGCCAAACGGGAAACCCACCTCTGTTCCAATGCTCCTAACTTTGCTGTTCCCAAATAAACAAGTGGGTTATTATCAGTCAAGACTTCAAAAGGAACATCTGTTAAATAGTTCTTAAACTTTTCTGTGATTGCCCAGACTAGAGCCAATAACTCCAGTTTGAAAGAACTATAATTCTCCATATTTCTCTCACTTTGTTTCAGGCTGCGACTAGCATATGCAATTACCCTCTCATGCCCCTCTTGCTCCTGTGCCAACACAGCTCCCAGTCCTTCAAAACTGGCATCGGTGTACACCTTAAAAGACAGACTGTAATCTGGGTATGCTAGGACTGGAACCGAAGTTAACTCAGTCTTCCCATCCTCAAAAGCTAATTGGCAGGCTGGTGTCCAGTTAATAGTGTGGTCTCGCTTTTCTATTTTCACTCCTTGCAGAAGATCAGTTAATGGTCTTACTTTCTTTGAAAAGCCCTTAATAAACTTTCTATAATATCCTGCAAATCCTAAAAATTGTCTTACTTGATGCACAGTCCTGGGAATCTTCCATTCCTTAAGTACTCGAATCTTTTCAGGGTCAGGAGCCACTCCGGCTGCTGATATAACATGCCCCAAATACCGTACTTCCTCTTTAAAAAGGAGGCATTTTGCAGGCTTAAACTTGAGGCCCCTCTGTCCCAGTCTAGTAAACACAACATCCAGATGTTGCACATGTTCTTCAAAACTTTTAGAAAATACTATTATATCATCAAGATATAGAAGGACAGATTCGAAATGCAAGTCCCCTAAGCACCCTTCCATCATACGGGAGAAGGTGGCTGGAGCATTGACTAATCCAAAAGGCATACGAAGAAATTCATAAATCCCCATAGGGGTCGTGAATGCTGTCTTCTCTTGATCTACTGGTGCCATAGGAATCTGCCAATACCCACTTGCAAGATCGAGGGTGGAGAACCATTTAGCAGAGCTCAGAGACCCTAATGCATCCTCCACACGGGGTAATGGGTGAGTTAACTTATTTAACTTTCTGTAATCCACACAGAAACGCAATGTCCCATCCTTCTTTTTAACTAAAACAATGGGTGCAGACCAAGGGCTAAAACTCTCCACTATTACTCCTGCATCCTTCATTTCCTGCACCATTTTTCTTACTGGTTGATACCATTTAGGAGGGATGCCTCGGAACGTTTCCTTTACGGGAGGGTGTGTAGTAACAATCCTGTGTTCAACTCCCACTGCCTTCCCAAAGTCACTAGTATGCTTGGAAAACACTGAACTATGTCGATGTATCAGTTCATTAATTATGCCTTGCTGACTTGCATCTAATGTCTCCAAGGACACATTGATGTCCTTAGACCACTGTTCATCATCTTCCGAATGGCACTTCCCCAATGCTTGGTTACATGTCCATAATTGTTCATACATCTCCACACGAGTCGCCGTCCCTAACTCTTGCTGTGGGATGAGTTTAAGAATGCCGTTGGTAAAATTGCACACTCTCACTGGGATAAGACCTTGTCCAACCTCCACCAAACTCCTTCCTACTCGCCAGTCTGGGTGTCTTAAAGAATCTTCTATTAGAAGAGTACATTTCTAACCTCCTTTTGGAACTTTTACTCTTCCTAGAACTAAGATCTCAGTCCTTGCGGGAATCTCTATTATTTTATTAGCAACACTAGTCACTTTCCCAACCCTTCCGTTGACATCAGCGTATCCTACATAGTCCTGTACACCCTGCCAAACATGTTTCCATGCAGCTTGATGGGTCCTTCCCTCACTTTCTTGCAGTTTCTCCAAGAGCTCAGGAATGCACTCCTGTGATATGTTCATACCAATTATTAGGGGGGGGGAAGATCTTTGCTTTCCACTGCCACCACAATACAGCTCTGCTGGCCCATTAGTTTACCTAAACATTCCATTTCCTTTTCCACATATCCTACTTGAGGGATTTCCTGAGTGTTTCCACCAATGAGAGGGGCCCATCCTTGAGGCAAACACTTTATTTCTCTCCTGCTCCAATGCTGTAAAAATTTCCCTAACTGTATTGTGGTTAATTGAGAGCCAGTATCAATCAAAGCAGGTACACTGATCCCTCCAAAGCTGACTAGGACTACTGGCCGTTTTCCTACTAACCTCTCCTCTAATTTCTCTGGGGAGTGCTGTAGTTGATTCTGCCCCGATGTTCCTCCCCTGAACCCGAGGCTGCATCGTTTAACGGTGACCTACACTGTCGAGCCATATGTCCTGATCTCTTACAACGGTAACAGATAGGATGGCCGAAGTCATCCCATTCAAAGTGCCTTGTGGAAAAATTCTGGTTGGAGTCAGTTCTATACTCTCTTCGTCGTCTGTCTATTTCCCTCTGCCGTTGATTCTCTTCCCTTAACTCTATTGCCAATTCCTGAAACTTCTTTTCCATTAAGTGGAGCATCTCCTCCATTCCCACCTTCTTTTCTTCCCACTCCCCTCTTTGTGTCAGAACACAAGATTCCAATGGTTGCACCATGCTTTCCCACTCTGTCTTTTCTTTCTTTGACTCTTGTTCCCACAATTGTAAAGCCAGTTGCCGAAACTCCCAGAAGCCTTCCCCTGGGTGCTGGCTTCGATGCAGCCATAATTGTCTACTTAGGGCACCATCCCTCATTCCCTCAATAACTTTATCCTTTAATTTTTCTTTTGTATTTCCTAAACTACCAGGTTCCAGATGCTCAATAGCCCTGATTTGTTCCTCCAACCTATGTATAAAATGTAGCAAAGGCTCATCCAAACCTTGTTTACATGAAAAGAACTGTCCTTGCATTTGAGCAACAGTCTTGTTATCGAATATAACAGCCAAATTCTTAAAAACCAGATCTACTGTTCCCTTTTGTTCTGGGGTCCAAGCCCTTGCTTCCTTCTGGGCTGCACCCTCCAACTGTCCTAATATAATCCCCACCTGCTGGGTATCAGGAATCTGATAAAGTTTTAGTACCCCTTCCATCCTTTCCCGAAAGTCAGTTAAAGCAGCACCTCTGCCCAGCTCCCCAGAATAGGTTGGAAACCAGGGGGCTCCAGCATAGTAAGGGGGCATAGGGAGAGCTATGGGGAGTTGTCTTTCAGGACCCTGTATGTCCCCACCTTCCATGTTTGCCTAAGCTCTCAAGTGCCTGTTTCCAGATCCTGTTCGTGACGCCAAAATAACGATGTGACAGTTCGCTAGAAATCTGGTGGAGGCACCGGAACTTAAACAACCATGGAAGTCCTTTGTTTAACAAAACTTGCACTTTATTAATGACAACTTATCCATTAACTTTTCCTAGATGGGCGCAACTATCAAATAACTGTCCCAATGGTCTCTTCAGCGCTTCGTATGTTGCCCGGGTAAAATGGATGACGTTTCCCATACGCTCTTGCACGTAGCAGGCTGCCCAATTCCCTGCTCCTTACAGACCTTCTGTCCACCGATGTCTTATCTTTCCTCTTTTCCACAATCCCTTAAAATCTTTCTCCTTCTCTTCTTCTTCCGCTTATTTCCTTCTCCTCTCCTGCTTCCTTTCCCTCCACCTCCAACCGACCCCAACCGCCACACCCCCTTTTTCCCACCTTCCGTTACTATAACATTCTGTTACTATGACAACCATGCCACATAAGTGTACAGCAGGAGTGGGCAATTGCAAGCAAGCAACTGAGATCTGGTAAAAAATATTTGTCCTTCTCCTAGGAGGCAGCTGGGCTGGGAGGAAGAGAGGAGATGTCAGAAAGAAAGAAAGAAAGAAAGAAAGAAAGAGAGAGAGAGAGAGAGAGAGAGAGAGGGGAGGGTGGAGAAAAAGATAAAGAAAAGGGAGTGGCTTAAAGGAGTAGCCCTATACACTTTTGGCTCTGACTTCACTCACCAGTGGCTTTGGCCCCACCTATCAACGATATGCAGCCTTTGACAGAAAAAAAGAAGAAGTCTGGTGTAGAGGCACCTTTTTGACGACGACGACGAAGAAGATGATGAAGAAGATGAAGAGGGCATTTTCATCTCATAAGCCCAGGTGAGATGTTTATCCGGTGGTGACTTTATAGGGTGACAATATGAAAAGAAGGACAGGGCTCCTGTATCTTTAACAGTTGTATAGAAAATATACAAAAGAGAGCAGGGCTCCTGCAGCTTTAACTGTTGTGATGCAGAGGGAATTTCACCAGGTGCTGCATGCATACAATTGGCACCTGCTGAAATTCCCTTTTCTATACAGCTGTTAAAGATACAAGAACCCTGTCCTCCTCTCCATATGCTCGCCCTAGGTTAATTGAGAACTAATTGTAAGTTAACTTTGGGGTTTTTAACCTAAGAACAACCCAAACTGTCTGGGTTCACATGTCAACTGTTAAAGATACAGGAGCCCTGTCCTCCTTTCTATATGGTTACCCTAGTGGTGGCAGGCTTTGCAGCCATCTCTCCCTCAAAAAAGGGATGGTCACATGTATGGGCCTGCATAATTTATTACTTTAGATGTATGATGAAAGCCCTTGAATCTCCATTGACATCTCCACATTCCAAAACACTTTTCTTTTAAAATTGCACATACTGTTTTGTCCCAATGGATCCTAAAGAACCTATCCATGCTCACTTTATTTTACATGGTCCATTTTAAGGCCATCATACAGTATGCAACATGTATTTTCAAATGCATAATTTGGTGGTTCTTTTAAAATAATCCAGTTGTTTGGGTGTATGTGTGTGTGTTTTGCTTGGTAATGTGTCCATCCATTCCTGCTCCTTGTGTCATAAAATTTGATCGTTGTAAGATCTGTACTGATGTGAGTGGATGAGGAGAAGCAGACCTGGAGGCTGGCAGTAAAGAACAGGAGATGAGTATGCAGCTACAACTCACTTAGGCATAGGGAATGACATAATAAAAATATGCCCTGGGCTTGAAACAGTGGAAAGCTCTAATCTAAAACCAAAATTTAATATTCAGTATCATGTAGTAGTTTAATGTGTATCACTACTGAATTCTGAGCCCCTGACAGCCTTCAAATGCTGAAACATGTTTTGTTGTCTCTTCTTGAAGACATTCTGGATTGTTCTTTTGCATCCGTTCAGCCATTCTGCCAACTACCTGATGGTTACAATTGAAATGGCTATTAGAGTTACATTTTCTCAATGGTCTAAATTTCACTTTAATATAGGATGACAATTCTTTAAAAATAATAATAATGGGTACTTTGTCAGACCCTTGGATGGAAATGGTATAGAAAAGGGACACCATAATAATCAAAGCCAGGGACTGGAACAACTCCCCTATTGAGGAAAGATCATAATGTTTGGGGCTCATTAGCTTAGAAAAAAGGTAAGTAAGGAGGGGGGCTGTCGATGACTTCTAATCATGATCGCTATATGCTACTTCCAATTTTTGGGGACCACAAGTGGGACGGTACTATTGTATTCATATTCTGCTTTACAGGTTCTGCTTGGCCACTGTAGGAACAGAATGCTGGACTAGATGGGCCTTTGATCTAGCATGGGTCTTTTTATAGTCTTATGAATGAAGACCCAAACCAGACGTATTGGCTGGGTTTGGAGATGGAGTCCATTTTGGGGTGGTTGGTCCCAGCATATCAACTTCTTATGTGAATCACCTGAGGTGTACAGCTTTAAAAAGAATGGTTTGAGGAGGAAAAGCCTGGAGCCTGTAAACAAAACCAAGAAGTTCTGGACCTATGTTCGTTTTCTCTTTTTTTTCTTCCTGATCAGTTGTAGCCTTACTTTTCTGAGGAGCAAAATGACATGGAACGATTGGACAATGCCCAATGCCTTGATTAAGGAAACTGTTATAATACTAGATTGTGGGATCATCCAATGAAGCTGAATGGTGGGACATTCAGGACAAATAAAGGGTAATACTTCTTTACTCAGTTCATAGTTTGACTGTGGATTTCTGTAAGATGTAGTTTTGGCCACCAGTCTGAATTGCTTGAAAAGGGGATTAGATAAATTCATGGAGACTAATGTTATCAATGGCTAGTAGTCAGTACCTCCAGTACCTTCAGTCCTTTGGTCTGATCCAGCATGGCTCTCCTTATGTCAAGAAACATGCTCTCTGATTTTATAAAGAAGCCATAGTCTACCTGCATTTTTGGTACAGTCTCACACTTCATGAGCAACAATAAGCTCCTCAATATGCTTTGATGGCTGTTGGGTACTCTAAGCTATAGGAATTTGTGTCACTCATAACCCACCTGCCTGCAGGAAACCATTTTGAGGTTGGACTCTGAGGAGAAAAGAATAGGCAGAGAGTGGATTTTTGAGTCAGTGGGCAAGAAGTAGCCTTGGGGAACATAAGAGCTGCTGTGCTGGATCAGACCGAAGTCCAGAATCCTGTTCCCACAGTGGCCAACCAGATGGCCGTAGGAAACCCACAAACAGGACATGAACGCAAGAGTACCCTTACAGTCATCTTCTCTAACAAATGGTACTGAGTGGCATACTGGAAGTAACACACAGTCATCAACACTAGTAGCTATTGATACCCTTATCAACTGCAAGTTTGAACTGCAAGTGTGTGCTGTTGGTCTTAATGATTGGTGCTGTTTTAGGAACTAGTAGTCCCTGAGCATGTGCTTGCTTCACATCTGTTAATAGTCAGTGTATCATAAAATATAAGCCCAGTATTCTCTTATCACCAGATGGCTGCCTCTAGAATTGTTGTGGCTTGGGGAAGTAGGAAACAGAACACTTCGGAGCAGGACTAGGTTCAGCTCACTGTTTCCTTCTGAAATCCTTCTGTACCAAAAGCTCTCTGAACTACAGTTGGGAAAAACTTGTAAGTATTAGTAGCATAAATGAATTTTCTTGCGCCCAATTTAAGTTGGTATTCTGTTTTAAAAGCTTTTGATGATTATGTTATGAGCATTGATATATGTATATAGGGATTATTAAATCTTCTCTAAGTGTAATATTAGTTATTTTAAAAGGTTGTAGAGGTGGCCTGGAGAACTATAGGTCCATGCTTGAAATGTTGCTAGACAACTGAGTGGGAATGATTACATAACCATTTTGTTCCACTGACCCATCTACCTCAAGAGCTTTTCTACACGAGTTTGTTAATCTACTGTATCTACTTTTCATTTTGTTGCAGAACTGAGATCCAAGCATTACCTAAAGAGTGTTTCATTTCCTGCTTTTTTGTTACATAACCTTTATGTAGCACTGTTATATAGCACAAATACTCAAGTGGAAATAATGTTTTCATTTGCTTTCTTTAAATAATAACACATTTTTCATGCTCTAAAAAATCTCGTCAAAAGGACTCTTTCTTTAGACACAGATGTGAAACTGGAGGGTCATGACTGAAGAACCCATAAATGTGAGTAGGGAATGATGAGCACGCATTAAATGCCACATGTAGAAAAGTTCTCAGTCAGCCTGTTGGGATCTTCAATAAAAAGTTGTTGAAGTCATATAAAGGCTTTGAAGGAAATGGATGTTAGAACATCCAAAAGGGCTGTAAAGATATGTTCACATGTTTCCTATAAATATGCACTTTATTTTTGTTGTTGTCTTGTTTGGGATTCTTTTTTTTAGACCATGGAAGAGGATGATGGCACCAAAAAAAGAGGATACAAAAGATTTACTGAGTCAAGTAAGTATTCAATGAATAGAAAATGATCTACCCAATGTAGGTACATAAAAATAACAATTATGCACAACTGCCTTAAAATGAAGTAGTGGTAAATAACTCCCCCTAATTAAAGGTCTCATGGTCCAGAAGTGCATAACAGAATCTGAATATTCATGGGGTCAATTTTTGAAGCAAACTACACTATCTGGATAACCAAGTAGTCCCAAGACTACAGATAGTGGGCATACATATATCCAAGCATTCTTCTATTACAGCTCTCTCCAAGTTGGTGCCCCTAATGGGCTGGAGTATTATGGGAGTTGTAGTCCAACACATCTGGAAGTCACCAAGATGAGGAACGCTCTTTTACCACTATGAATCCAGAGCAGGAGCCTAGTGAAATCTATATCTTCTTCCCACATTTCCCTTCCACCATACTTCCAGCCAGCAGTCTTGGCAGATGTATAAATCTAATTCAGTGCTTAAGAATGTGATGGCTTTCCTAGGGCCATCTGCTTACTCTTCTGCTAAGTGAACTCCAACCTCTTTGGCGAAGTCCATCTATTGTACTCAGTAAAGCCTAACATGTATTTGGATTCCCACCCCCTTCTTTCTTGATTTGGCAGCTCTGGAAGCTGAACATCAGCCAAATGGTTCATTATTGATATTAAACGCTATTTGTATATAACCTGCTATTACGGGAACATGCTAAATTTGTTGCATGAAGAGCTCAGTCATCTGTCAGAGTGTGTTTACCTTTGCACAGTGTAAAGAAAAAGGAAACTGTGCCTCTGTTGGATTTTTTTAAAAAATAAAGTAGCTTCCGATACAGACAATGAGCCCTTCGTTGCATTTGATGAAGTGGACTGTAATCCACATTTAATAAATGTGTTAGTCTTTAAGGTGAAACCAACTCTTTGTTGTTTGGACCCATTCAGACATTTCTAAGTTTCTCCAGCACATGCAGAGCAATCTTGAGTATCACTGGGAATATAAAGGGACAATGTCTGACCCAGCAGCACACTCCCAATTCTAGGGGCTGCTTTGTGGTAGCCATTTGCAATGAGGGCAGTGGCTCATTCCCTAACCAATGCAGCCAGAGAGATCAGTAAACAGTAGCGATAGCCAAGGACACACTGGGCCTGTTCAGATGACATGCTATATCATGGTTAGGCCGCTATCCCTTTTGGAGCAAATGGTTAGTGAGTGTGTTTAAACCATTGTTATGTAGCCACCATGATTAGGAATGGTTCACACAACACACTAAGGGCGGATCTACACACGAGTTTTTTGACGTTTTATAAGGGTTATGAAAACTCTTTGGGCCACATGACGCACTCCCTATAACGTTGTATATATGAGGTTTTTTAAAACTCCCTTCAGTTATATACAACGGTTTCACTTTTAATAAATCGTTTTAAGTAAAATAATGTGTCCTTCCTTACCGTTTCTGATTCATGGGGGCAGTGCTTCCTTTACTGGTGCCCAAATGCTGAGCAGTTGATTGGTGGGGAAGAAACAGGAAGTGGACCAGTGAACTACAACACCCACAATTCTTAGCCCTATACTCGCTAGGGAATGACAGAGGAACTAAGAAGGAAGTGTGTAACTGAACTACAACCCCCACAATGCCTTGCCCTAAATTCACTGAAAAACGAAAGAAGAAAAGACAGGGCAGAACAGTGTGTGATCGCACACACCGCTTTAAAGACAGAAGACTGTTTCTCCTGTAACGTGAGTACTCAGTAATGTGGCCTAAGACGTTTTAGAACGCACCTATTTGGAATGTTTTAAAATACAATTTAAAACGTTCCAAAGGACTGTGTGGATTTTCCCTAAGTCATATTTACATGACACACTAAGTCATACTGTTTGCTAAGCCAAAATGCTTAACCACTGTGGCTTAGTGTGTTGTCTGAACAGGGTCACTGGATCAGATGTTACTTCTGCCATGCAGCTGTCTCTGTGAGGCTGCTCAGTGTGGGAAAACCTGGCAAGCCTTGTCATGTTCCCTTCATAGTATGGGAGCTGCCATTGAGTGGTGCCTTCTTCTTGCTCCATGAACATCATGTTAGAAGGCTATGTGCCCTTCTTATGCTTCCCCACCATGCAGTGCCCCTCCTTGAAACTGGGGCAATGCAGATGTGGGGAGAAATCCCAGGATTTCTGATGTCATATTTGTGGCACAGTAAGGAGCTCTCAGAGCTCCCACACTATGAAGGTAATCTGAGGAGTTGTCCTAAGAAACTTCTAAATCAGGATAGCGGAATAGTAGAAGTGTCCAATTTCTACAAAAGCACATCAGCTCCTGCTTGTTTCCTGCTGAGCCAATAGATTTAGACAGCTTACTTTTGAGTATTCTACTGCTGAACTTTGTGGGTGCAAACTTCATTTGAAATGAAAGGGTGTTGCTTTTGGAACAGACCACTTTTCTGAACTCCCTACCAATAGGGTGACCAGATAAAATCCAGGTCAGGGCTCCTGTAACTTTAACAGTTGTACAGAAAAGGGAATTTCAGCCAGTGTCATTTGTATGCAATTAGTTCCTGGTGAAATTCCCTCTTCATCACAACAGTTAAAGTTGCAGGGGCCCTGCCTTCTTTTGTATATGGTCACACTAGTATAGTGCCTGCAACTTTAACTGTTGTGATGAAGAGGGGATTTCACCAGGAACTAATTGCATACAAATGACACTGGCTGAAATTCCCATTTCTCTACAACTGTTAAAGTTACAGGAGCCCTGACCTGGATTTTATCTGGTCAGCCTACCTACCAAGGCCCCCTGTCTTTCTTACACATCAAATATTCTGGTCCTTGACAGGTGAACATAGGTGACATTTACCAAGGCAGGGTCTACACTACTGCTTTAAAACATTTTATAACAGTACTGACACACTCCATGTATAGTGTTCAAACCGTTTTCAAAGTGTCATATCCTGCTTGGTGTAGATCCTGCCCAAGTGATAACTTCCCAATGTTTGCTGGGTTGCCACTTGGTATGCTGGTTGCTGTAACTTCCTACCAAATGGTGAGGAGAATTTCAACGCATACTTGCTTTCCTTTGGATTTTTGATTGTGGGGAGATATGTAGTATATTTCTCCTCATTACTTTGTTGGATGCTGAGAACTTACTAAGCAATTATATGCACAGTATGGAAAGTTACCACACCGTAAATCATTGACTGACTGCATCCTACCTAAATCCCAATTATATGTCCTTGGCTTCCCTTACACCATGGGTGGGGAACCTCTAGCCCAGGGGCCAAATCCTGCCCTCTGGAATTCTCCATATGGTCATGCCTCCCCCCTTGGCCCCCACCTCTTTCACCTCACCGCCAATCATTGGTAGTTTCCTGGCTGTTGTGTAATTCCTCCTCCCCCCTCCGCTCCATTCTAAAAGAAATGCCTCTCTTAAGATTTAATAATTGGCAGCAAGGCTTTAAGCTACAATACGCTGGTATTTATTGTATTTTGGCCCCATCCCTTTTGCCTTTAGCCCTGCCCATCACTGGAATGCAGCCCCCGAGAACATCTCCAAAATTGAATTTGGCCCTTGGGCTGAAAAAGGTTCCCCCCACTGATTTATACCGTTTTTTCTTATGCTTTAAGGTGGATTCCTTTCATTTGCAAATGAAATTTGCACCCACAAAGATCAGCAGCAGAATACTCACAAGTAAGCAGCATTGAGCAGGGGGTTGGACTCGATGGCCTTATAGGCCCCTTCCAATAGGCTGACCAGATAAAATCCAGGTCAGGGCTCATGTAACTTTAACAGTTGTAAAGAAAAGGGAATTTCAGCCAGTGTCATTTGTAGGCAATTAGTTCCTGGTGAAATTCCCTCTTCATCACAACAGTTAAAGGTGCAGGCACTATACTAGAGTGACCATATACAAAAGAAGGCAGGGCCCCTGCAACTTTAACTGTTGTGATGAAGAGGGACTATCACCAGGAACTAATTGCATACAAATGACACTGGCTGAAATTCCCTTTTCTCTACAACTGTTAAAGTTACATGAGCCCTGACCTGGATTTTATCTGGTCAGCCTACCTTCCAACTCTATTCTTCTTTGATTCTATGATTCTCTCACACTATTCACATTGGTCTCTTGTTGGTTGCCTTTGTCTTTTCCTGCCTCCCAATTTGCTTCCACGGTGCTTCCTAAGCCTGGAGGAGCCTCACTTTCTCTAATCAACGGGCTGCCTCTTGCTCCTTTTCTAAATATCTCCCCAAAACACACGATTCCCCATATCTGTGTTATATTTAGTATTGCCACGATTCCACCTTCCCCACTTTTACTACTTATTGGGTGGCTTCAAACAACCATTTATTTTGTGATTGTTTATCACAGTGGGGCATAGAACAATGTGGGAAGTTGGAGGTATGTGTTACTTGGTGCTCTGTTGGGGAAGATTTAATCACATCTGTGCTTCCCCAAGTTTCTGCTTTGTTGTAGATGTGTGGCAAAACTGGAGGTATACAGGGGTGAGGGAGATATCCAAAGTTAGCAATGGTAGTCACAGCCCATCATCACTTATCATGATGTATATGTAGGGCTCCATCACACATATTTTTCCCCCTTGGTTTGCCGCCATGTTTTTTAACCTCCGTTTCATTAGTGCGTCAAGATAATGGTCCCTTTCACATGGGTTTGTGGTATTGCACTGCACCATAAAACCTCCCTTTTACTTGTTTGTTCTTCCACTCCACTCCACCCTGCTTCTTCTCCTTCCACCTTCAGTTCATTGGTTGTGGTACTGTGATGGGCGTGGGTTCCTTCCCCCACCCTCGCTATGGCTTTGTTGTTTAGCAATTTACTGATTTAACATTTCATTGGCTGGGCTCTGTTTCTGTTGGCAATGAGGGTGGGGTTGGAACAGTAAAAAGTCCATTCAATCGACTAAGCATAAGTCCGTTCATTCGACATGGAGTGCTGGAGGAGGAGAACTGCCCCACCCTCCGCTTTCGTCAGCAAGACTCCATTCGAAGCACATAGCCCCAACAAAGGAAAAAGTGAGAGGACGGCACTACATGGAAGCTTACGGGCTCATTAAATCCGCTTGGGGAAAATAATCCAGACTTTCCCTGCACCAAACTAATGTGCAAAATGGAGGAAAAGAGGTAAGATGAGTGCAGGACAGGGACGACGTCATGTGAGTCCCATGCTGCTAAACCAGATACCAGACATGGCGAGGGTGCGTTAAATTGCTGCTGTGATGGAACACGGAGCCTTGGTGAAAACTGTTTACCTGTGCTATCCAGCTTATCTATTGTAGCTTATACATGCCCTGCAAAAATTCTTATTTAGTTTACTTAACCCCCTCCCCCATGCCAGATCTAGAGTGCTTCTCATTCTTTTTCCCAAGGTGAATGATGAAGAGATATCAGAATGAGGAGGACTCTCCTGTAGAAGATGGTTGAAAATGGCACATTCAATCAATGTCACTATTAATAAACTTGTCAGAGTAAAGTGAAGAAATGAAGTAGCAACATGGGCTTAACTAGTTACGAGTTTAGCTATTAAGTTGGCTTGTATTTAGTGAATGGGTCCGTAATGCAGTAACGGGAAGCAAGGGATTTAAGTAAGCCTCTGTTCATTGAGGTGATCCATTTCTCGCAATTCCTGTAATAGATCAGTTTACCTTTCTGCTAGCTCAGTTGCAGTGTACAACAGGCTTCCCACCTTCCTTTGAAGAACCTGCCTTTTCTTATCAGCCCCGGTGTCATCCATCATCGGTAGTATTGTGGGCAGAGATCATTTTCCCCAGCCTGCACATCCTGTTCTGTGGACAAGTGGCTAAGTAAATAGCTGGGGTATAATTAAACCTGATTTCCTGCAGTTTTCTGATAGTGTCTTCAGCACCCCAACTAGACACGAAATCCCTGTAGTTCAGTTCACAGCTTGCTTGTCCCATAATTTCTCATGCCATCCTCTCTATATGTGTCTCTTTCGTCATGTTGCAGACTTTCATTTTACAGCACTCAAGGCAAAATGGACAATCATTTTAAAACTAAATCAATACATTTTGAATTTTCAGATGCTCACAAACTAACTACATAAGCCCTAAGAGGCAACACCGATACAGTGACAGTGTGGGGACACATGGTTAACCCTGCCCCCAAGGTCATGTGGTTCTCTCTGACACCTCACATCATGAGAGTAAACATCTGCAGCAGGAGCCTTTTGTATTCATGGAGGCTCTCTAGCCCTATTCAGGCGTTTTTAAGCTTTGTAAATGCGTGAGGAAGGCAAGTGCTCTAGCCCTGCTCCCACCTCCACACACATTTTTGTCAGCCTTTACTCATGGAGGGTGACTTTCTGAAGAAGAGAATCTCCTGTATTGTGGAGGATCTCCAGGCAACTGAGAATGCTGGAAAATCAGGGTTCTCAATTGCCTGGAGAGCCTTCACAGCTACAGGAAGCTCTCCTCTTCAGAAAACCAGCCTCCAAGAATAGGGGATGATGGCATGCGCAAGGAGGAGCAGGGGCTAGAGCACTTCTCTCCTCACATGTTTATCCTGCACAGATTCAGAATACCTAAATAGGATTCCTGTGTGTTTTAGAACCTCTAGAAGATCAGGGTTCTAAATGCATGGGAAGCCTCCACTGATGCAAAAGGCTCCCCGCTGCAGATGTTCACCCCCATCTCAGGAGAGGCTGGGAAGGGCCTCATGACCTCAGGGATGGGGCTAAACACATGGCCCCACAGAGGGCTGGTTTGAGGGTTGGGCAGGCTGGTCAGTCGCTCAGGGTACCGAGCTGAGTGCAGCACCAAGCTGAGCTCAGTGGCTGTGGGTTTGTTTGTTTTTTAATGTAATGTATGCAATGAATTAGGGTGGCAAAAGGAGAGTGTCTGTAACTTTTCTTTCAAGGTTCTGCAGGTTGTTTAGATATTAACTACAAAAATGAACTTTCTTCAATTAGCTTGAAAGGAATCTCCCCTCCCCAATTTCCACTTTGCTGTCATTATACAAATCACTGGGGTCAGATCTACACCAAGCAGGATATAGCGGTATGAAAGTGGTATATAAAAGGCAGGAGCCACACTGCTGCTTTATAGCAGTATTGAAGTGCACTGACAACCGTTGGGGCTCATTGACACATACCATATACTGCAATATCCAGCTTGGCATGGCTCCTGCCTTTTATATACCACTTTCATACCACTTTCATACCGCTATATCCTGCTTGGTATAGATCTGGCCTGGAACACAGCTTTACTTTGAGGCAACGTTACCAAACACTGAACACTTCAAGTATTATAATTGCTATAAGCACTACATAAATAATAATAAAATAAAAACATAAGCTATAAGAGGTCAGCTGGATGCCTTTTCTATTGACAACTTTTCTTTATTATTTTTAAAGATAAAAATGATGGATATTCTGAAATTAAGAAGGCTTACCAAAAGATGGGAACGGCTACAAAACAAAACAAAAATTGAAAGTAAAGCCTGAGAGAGTTCTGCTGTGTTGCATAGGGCACTGCCACTGCTCAGAATGTAGCTTTTTGAACTTTGGCTTGAGCAAACCATAGCACAGAGGCTGAGAGATCAAGGTTTTGAGCAATGCCATTCTCAGCACCTGCATCAGGCCCCTGACTATAGGGGTGGGGGCACCAAAGGCACTCCTCACCCAGGGCGCTATTTATCCTAGGGCTGGTCCTGGCCCCACTGTGAGCCTATCCACATTGCCCTTAAAACAACTTATATTCTGTTTAAAAACATGGTTTTTAAAGTCGTTTCATTACGTGGTAGGACACACTGAGCAGTACTTACGTTTCATAGTGACTGCTTCCTCCGTCCTCAAAGGGTTCACTGGTGTATTACAGGGTTAATTCCTTGACTCTTCTTCTTTCATTTTTGTTTTGCAGGCTGCTTGACCCACCCACTTCTGTCTCTGTAACTCAAGCAGCCTGCAAAACAAAAACTAAAGAAGAGTCAAGGAATTAACCCTGTAATACACCATTGAACACTTTGAGGATGGAGGAAGCAGTCACTATGAAACGTAAGTACTGCTCAGTGTGTCCTACCATGTAATGAAACTACTTAAAAACCACGTTTTTAAATAGAATATAAGTCGTTTTAAGGGCAATGTGGATAGGCTCTGTATCAGATGTGCTTCTTTGGATAAGGCCCGAATAGTGCTTTAGTCTTGGGCATATCGGTCTTTCAGGTTTATTTTTCCACCTGTTAAACTAATAAGACTGACCTTCCTCATAAAGTTATAGAGGGTGATAATGATTATAAAGAATTCTGCACATCATCGTTATTTTATTTCTTTCATTATGAAATTTATTACCTGCTTTTAATTATAAAGCAATCCCAAAGTTGGGTACAACCAATAAAACTCCATAAAATCATACAACATCAACCACAAAAGAATACACTCAAACAGTGCACATCAGCAAGCTCTACGCACTGTCAAGACTTCTCGGTTCCAGATATCTAATATTCTGAACTGCTGCTGGCATTTTGTTTCTTACTTTATCCTGTCAGTGGAAGCAAATCCTGGTTACAACTGCAGTACATGGAGGTAAGATCTACTGATTTAAATGGAAGTTCAGGTCAGTTCCCATGATTCCTATCCCATATTCCCACCCCTTTTTACCTTGCAGTCACATTTTTAGCATTGTTCAGAGATCCTTGTCAAAGACCTGTTAAGATTACTGTTGATCACTCTCAAGCTTTCAGTGTGACAGTTCTTAAGATCTCTCCCCTTTCTTTATCTCTGTTTAACTCACACTCCCCCATTCCCTTGAGTCATCACAAGCATCTGCTGAAAGGAAGACAGGAAGGGGGTGACCAAACAGCCTAACTAATATCCATCACAGCTAGACAACACAAAGGCGAAGGGGTAGGTACACACACAAAAAGCTGTACAAGGCAGCTGTACAAGGCATGCCTCTAACAACCAGCGCTCGTCACTGGTACATTAGTCCATAAGGGCAACCTGCTTTCTCCTGGGCTCCTATACCGAAGGGAATAGCATGCTGCCACTGCTTCTCCACGTGTGCATTTAATGAGACATTGCCATTAAAGACGTACACTAATATCTCAATTCAAACCAGCTAATGTATGTTGAGACTGCCAGAAGACGTGCCTTCCAAAATATTCTAGGAATTCAATTAACATTCATAAGAATCACTGTGGCATGAAGGACATGGGAGGAACTCCTCTACCTGTGCTTGTGTGCGTGCGTCCATGCATGTACACTGAAAGCCAGAGTTGAATAGTGGTTAGAGTGCTGGCCTGGGACTACAGAGATCCCAGTTCGAATCCCCACTCAGCTGGGACCAGTCACTATCAGCCAAAGCTATCTCACAGGATTGTTGTGAGGATAAAATGTATGTGGTTAGTGGAGAAGCATGTATACTGCTTTTGAGCTTATTGGAGAAAAATGCATTAATTATTTCATTTTATTGAAATGCTACAAGGGCACTTTCAGGGGCAAATTGCAGCTTCTGTGCATGACTTTTGGCAGGAAAACAATATGGGGTGGGTGGGTAGGGAAAGAGCCTAACTTGTACCATGACCTTGATCTGGATCCCTGTTCCTCATGGCTTCTCTTTCTTTATAAATAACAACCCCAGGATAGATGGCCACATGGCAAATGTATAATTGATTCCAGTTCTTTGATTTTTGAAAAAGAGATACCAGAGTGGTCAAATTTTGACTGGAGAACCCAATATTTGCTCCCTGTGATTTGTGTGCATGGGCAGTTCTGTTGTAATTACCCCATAGTGAAAGAAGCACACTTGGTACTGCTCAGGAGCTCTTTTGACTATTTTTATTTCCATGGATGTGCAGTAACATTGACAACACTAGATCAGAGGTAGGCAACCTGGCGTCCTCCAGATGTTTTGGACTGCAACTCCCATAATCCCTGAGCATTGGCCATTCTGGAAGATACTTATGGGAGTTGTAGTTCAAAATATCTGGAGGGTACCATGTTGCCTACCCCTGAAGTACCGTAGATGTTGCACTGAGCCCTGGCACAAACAAGCCTATGAAAGGTGGAAGGTTGGACGAAAGACGGGGCAATGCAGACAAGGACAGAAGGCAAAGGTACCGATGGATGTCCTCAGCCTTGGCAAATTATGCCCTCTCTAGTGAGAGAAAAACATCCAGATCACCCTGGTTACCTCTGGAATATAGGTAAGAAAAGAATGCCTTTTTTGTTTTCTGGAACATATCGGTCTTTATGTATACATCCACGGTCACCTGTATAATTATAGGATCATCATACTCTCTCGGCTAACTTTGTTTTTGGAGGGTGGGGGAACTAGCTCCAGTTATTTAGTTCTCTGGGCGGGTACAATGCAAAATAAATTATAGGTTGCGATGTCCTTGCATTACATTAGTACAGGCATACATAGACACTTGACAAGGACACTGATCCTGCATAATTCTCAATATTTCAAATGATCAAATCCTCAATAAGCCTCTTATTCAAGCTTCTGCATTCATCTCAAGAAGAAAGGAAGAGTATTGTAATTAATAGTCCCAGGTCAGCCTAATCAGAGACAGCTTATTTTCATTTTCATGCATACCCCTCGCAAATACCGGTCTGTCAACATCCTATCAGGTTGCTTCCAGGTATGATGACTAGTTTAGGATACAATCCAGAGTGCTGACATTACTAAAAAAGAAAGAAAGAAAAAGGAAGACGACAAAAGAACAGCCAGCCTTTTGTGCTCACCTGCAGCTTTATTCCATTCATTAATAATTGCAACAGAGACAAGGAAAATGTTTCATACACGAACTCAGGATGATATTGCCTGTTCCAGTACTTTAGTGCTTTTGTTTGATCAATACTGTTGTGTTTTCTATAACACAAACCGTGAAGATGATGGCCCTGATCCTGCAAACATTCACTAACACAAGTCATTTCCCTCTGGAAATAAACTCCATGGAGACAATACCGAAGTAAATGGGGAAGTTTATTAAAGACATTCCCACAAGCAAGAAAACCGGCAAAGAATAAAGCTGTCCCTTTACTCCTTCCGTTGCTGCTAAGTTCAGGTGATTGGATGCAAAGGAGGACAGGCTCATGCGTGCAATCCAAGTGTAAAAGGAGATGCTATTTGGTGTGATTTCTCTCATACTTGCACCATTATGGCCTCGTACACTTCTGGTCGTCTGCTGAAATTCCTTTGACACATCTACTAAATGTGCAGGAGCTAGGGTTGCCTTTTAGACAAAAATCTGGCAGAGCTTCCATGCCTTCAACAGCTATATGTGAAACAAAAAAATCAGCAGGTGCAACTTTCTCTGGGATGCAGTAACAATGGCAACAAACCCTTCATCTGCTGGATTTCCACTTGTCGTGAAGCTTTGGGGAGCCATAGCATTGTGTCTGATTCAGGAGAAGACAGTTTTATATCTTTAGTTGTCAAAGGTGTGAGGATCCCTGCCCAGAAAAAAGTTGTCAACCACACTACCTGTATTATTTCCAATTATATTAGTGGGCCTGTTCAGACAACACACTAAACCATTGTTAGGCTGCTAGATATTTTGCAGCAAATGGTTAGTGAGTGTTTAAACTGTGGTTATGTAGCCACTCAGGGCTCACTGAGTCCTGGCTCACATGACATACTAAGCCCTGATGTTTACCTCAAAATGCTTAACCACCATGTTTAGGGTGACCAGATAAAATCCAGGTCAGGGCTCATGTAATAACAGTTGTAGCGAAAAGGGAATTTCAGCCAGTGTCATTTGTATGCAATTAGTTCCTGGTGAAATTCCCTCTTCATCACAACTGTTAAAGTTGCAGGGGCCCTGCCTTCTTTTGTATATGGTCACTGTAGTATAGTGCATGAACCTTTAACTGTTGTGATGAAGAGGGAATTTCACCAGGAACTAATTGCCTACAAATGACACTGGCTGAAATTCCCTTTTCTCCTCGGCTGCCTCTACAAGAGAGGTTTAAAGCTCTTTCAAGGCACTTAAAAAAATTTACCTCTACAAGAACGGAGCGCAAATCGGGCGTAGAGGCGCGTTATCTCTCCAGTTATGCGCATTATCGAATGCGCGTTAAATCGCGAGTTTTATTTTGCTCCGGCCGTTAAAGTGCATTTTGACTATGTGAACAAGCGCTTATGCGCATTAACTACTTGTAAAGCGCATTTTGGTCATCCGTTAATGCGCTTCGCCGCCTCTCGCTGCCTCTCGTGCAGAGGTATTAGGTGTAAATGCGCTTCAGCGATTATGCGCATAATCGCCTAACCGGGCGCAAAAGCGAATCCTTGTAGAGGGGACCCACAATTGTTAAAGTTACATGAGCCCTGACCTGGATTTTATCTGGTCAGCCTAACCATGTTGTCTGAACAGGGTCACTATTAGCTTCTATAATGAACTCTCTCCCTCTACTGTTCTGATCCCAAAGGGTCACCAATAAGTCGCCCAAATAAAATTCATAATATATTTATCATAAATGGGTCCAGTGCTTGAAACCAGTGAGGTTTGCCCTATAATCATTTATCCAGACCTCCCATAACTGGATTTTTTTTTACTGTACATATAGATTATGATCACCACTCCTGCATACCTACGGTATATAAACGTAACAAATAAATAAATGTACTTTATGTCCTCCACCATTCTGAAAGCCCCTGCATTTTGGGTAAATTTTGATGTCTCATGAAATGGGCAATTTCTGACTGAAAAAGAGGGAGCAGGCTTTTATCTATAAAGGATGAACAGGCTGCAGACTTGTAAACTTGAACTTGGCTGGTGCTGAACATTTTGCCAGTTGTTTCGTTTCTGGACTTCACACTGGCTGATGTTATGGGTTCTGTCAACAGGCCTGGTGTCAAAAGTAAGCATGGTTGGGCAGCTTCTGAGGGCCAACACATCAGTCAAAAGCCTCTTGGAGTTGCTCCTCCTCTTCATCGTTTCAAACTGCTTGTTCAACTGCCTCTTGGTTTGGCCCAGACCATGGAGATAGTGAAGTGGAGAAGCACTCCCTGCTTGCTCACTGGCTCTTTTCCAGTCAAGCAAAGCAACTTTCTCAGTGAAGAGGAAGAGGAAGAGGAGCAATAGCAGCTAGTGCCAATGGTGGGGTGGAGGGAGGGGCTCTTAAAAACCTGAAGCTGGTGCTGCCAGTCAAGATGGGGGCTGGTGGGTGGTTTGCCTGTCTCTTTATCAAACAAAGCTTACTGAGAATTGCTGCAGGCAAGGCTGAACATGAAACCGAAAGCAGAGCGCCCGAGAGCTGACATGGGGGGATCATCAAACTAGTGTTTTATAGAATGCTCGTTACTGGGCATGCATGGATTTTCGCAGGTCCTATTCACAATATTGTCCATCTCCTATGCATCTCCTGCTCTTTCTGGCCTTCTTCCCATGCCAAAGAAATTTATTTTTAGAAATGGAACTTGCCGCAATCTCCTGCTGTGTGCAGGAGAAGTGGCACGATAAAAATGTCCACTGAATGGGCCATGTGATTATTGTTTACTTCCTCTTTCTTCTCCATGAGAAAAGAAGAAGTATTGTGAGACAGAAGTGGGGGCGGAGAAGCGACGGTAGGGAACAGTAATTCCCCTCTATCTGATAAAGCCCTCAGGCTCTTCCAAGTATGGCAAGGCAGGAGGGCCAATACTACCCATTCTACTCAGGCTTGCATTCCCTAAGAATCCAATGTGCTGTTTGGATCTATTTATTATGTGTAGTATGAGTCTATTTATTAGATTATCTTTGGAGGCCCAGGTGGCTTCTGTGGCACAGAACACCATTTACCAGCTTGGACTGGTGCGCCAACTATGACCCCTCCTAGACAGAGATACCCTAGATATGGTTATCCATGCTTTGATAACATTACATTTGGGCTCCTGGCACTGCAATCCATTGTATGTGGGTTTGCCTTTGAAGACTGTTTGAAAACTAAAGTTGGCACTAAATACAAACTATTGACTAGGGCCAGAGATAATGGCTTGGGATCTGGTACCTTCCTCCATCAGGTGTGAGATAGGTAGTGACTGGAAAATAGGACCTGGCACCATGTTTGACATCCTTTTGGTGCCAGGTGAAACTCTTTTTTTCTTTTCCTATGCCTTTAAAAAAATTACATTGCATTTCTTTATGCTGTGCTACTGAGCTATTTTTTATTGTTTATAGTTTTTTAAAATTTAATTGTCATTATCATCTTGATGATGATGATGATGATGATGATTGTTTATGAGTAGCCCTATAGCCAATGTGCTCAGGGTGACATACATAATAAAAGCAAATACAGTAAAACAGTAATAATAATAAAAAATAACACGATAAGGCTGCACTCTTATACACACTTACCTGGGAGTAAGCCCCACTGAACTCAGTGGGATTTACTTTTGAGTAAACATGTATAGTGAAATATTTTTTTAAAAGTTTTTTGGAAATATTTAAAAGCAGCAACAATAATTTGAAATAAATTTAAAGAGGTAAATATTCAAGCAGTGTAAGGAGCAACCCTATGGCCCTAGACAGTGTCTAGGAACATAGGATATTTTGGATTCCTGGATCTGAAGTCAGAGACAGCGCTGCAACCTTGGATCTGGGAATCGGCACTCTCCTACCTTCTCCCTCTTTCAGCCGGTGCAGAGATAATCATGTCTGCTGCCTTTCTGAGGTCAGAAAAGTGACCTTGGAGAGGTAAAGTGAGTATTCAGTGGGCAGGGAGGGAGGGGCCAGGTTAAATTGGATCCCCAGGCCTCTTGAGCCTCCTTCCTTCCCCCTCCACAACTCCCAGCTAGATAGGCAAAAAGCCTGTCTAGCTAAAATGCAGAGCGGGAGGAGTAGCAGAGGTGACTATTGCTTCTGCCGCTTGTCCCATGCTGCATTGGGTGCTCGTAAGTGTCTGAGTAGGATTGCACCCTAAAGGATGGGGAAAGGATTTTAAAATGTAGCATTAAACATAATATTAAAAATAACACAAGCAGCAGTTACTTTTTTATTTAAAGGCTTGGGAGAATAAAAAGGACTGGTATCCAAAAGTTAGGGTGACCAGATAAAATCCAGGTCAGGGCTCATGTAACTTTAACAGTTGTAGAAAAAAAGATATTTCAGCCAGTGTCATTTGGATGCAATTAGTTCCTGGTGATATTCCCTCTTCATCACAACTGTTAAAGTTGCACAGGCCCTGCCTTCTTTTGAATATGGTGACTCTACTATAGTGCCTGCAACTTTAACTGTTGTGATGAAGAGGGAATTTCACCTGGAACTAATTGCATACAAATGGCACTGGCTGAAATTCCCTTTTCTCTGCAACTGTTAAAGTTACATGAGCCCTGACCTGGATTTTATCTGGTCAGCCTACCAAAAGTAAACAAAGTTGGCACCTTTGGGGAGGGTATTCCACTATTTGCAGGATTCCACAGTAAAGATGATCTCAGGGCACAGGCATGAAGGTACGGGAAGAGAGAATCCTTTAGATACCAGGGCCCGAAGCTGTGAATTTTATTATGTTAATGCCAAATGCAATTCACTTTGGGAATCTTACTGGACAGAAGAGCATGGATACTAATAAATAAAATAAATCCATCTTTATCAAGCAATTCGCAAACTGCTTACCAACTTCTAGGATAGTATCCCAAGCAACTGCAACTACCTCTTTATTCAGATTTGCAGAATAGGTAATCCTATGGTAGCAGAACCTTCCATCCCCCCCTCACCCTTTGAGATGCATCCCTACATCTTTCAAATGTAATGAAAGAAGTGGCTCTATGTCAGGGCTGTTCAGCTGTTTGGACAGTTCATATCTCTACTTGAAAGGTTCTGCTGAATTTATGATTATGTATCAAGTATGTATGGGCATAATACACACTTTAGATTCTGAATACCTATGGATAAATGGCTGTGATATGCATGCATGTCATATAGATCATTAATAACACTTACAAAAGGTGCCTGCTAGGAAGTATAAATGTCAATAGATTGTTTCAGTAGAGAATGCAATAGAGGAATTTCATTTGGCTTCAGATAAAGGCCAATCAATTAATTAGATGGCAGATTTGCAGAAAGAGAGATAAATAAGGAGGGGAAAGCAAGGGGTTACTAACAAATAAAAGGGACAGAGCAAAGCCAATAACTGCCATGTCCCAGTCTGACTAGCAGTTCCACACTAGAATGAGAGCGATCTCTTGTGGGAACAGCTGCTGATCTTTGATTAAGACTTTCAGAAAGGAAAATGAGTTGGAGGGGAATGAAATGGAATCCTGACAATCCTCCCTCCTCCCTCCCCACTCAGTTTTTTTTTTTTGGCACACCCTATCTCCTTTGCTAGGACTATCATAGAGCTGTTTCCTGGCTTCAGATAGTGAAGCCAGTTTCCAGTTATTTACTTGGCCAGTGCTTGCCATGCTCACGTAACTTGATGGATGTCCAAACGTAATCCTTGAAAGTAGTCATACTAGAAGGCAGATGTTTTCCAAGTTGAATGGATCACATGTTGATGATTCTGGCAATATCAGGTGTTGACCTGCTAGTGCAAATGAGCCATCACAGGACAAAAGAATAACCCCAAATTGTATCAGGTCACATGTTCAACTGTGAACCTGTTTGCCCATCTTTCTTTCTTTTATAGGCAGCTGCAAGACATCCAGCTTTGAGTGATCAAGTGATGAGAAATGGGGCCTGTTCAAACAACATACTAAGCCATGTTAGAGCCATTAACCCTTTTGTAGCAAGTGGTTAGTGAGCATAGTTAAACTGTGGTTATGTAGCCAGCATGGTTAGGAAAAAAATACCGTTCACATGACACGCTAAGCCATCGTGGTTAGCTCAAAATGCTTAGCATGTTGTCTGAACAGGGCCATAAACAAATGTACACACATGAGTGACTAAGGCCTCTTTACTTGCCCCATTTTTGTATGCCCTTGATGGCATCCTATATTTGTTAACTTTGGGCACAAATAGGCTATTCAGATATGTAGAAAAGTCTGTTATCTCTTTCCAAAATATTTTCCTTCTATTATTAATACCCCCTCCCTGCAACACATATAATTCTAGGGAAGAATCTAGAAATTTTCACATTGAACCAAACAACTGTTTTAACTGAATCTGGTATCTGTCATAGGCTGCAGCTAAGAAAATGGTTTTTCAGAGAAAAAACAGAAACACAAGAATGCAAGCAACAATTGCACTATATCTTGCTAATTACTTGGCTCTGTATAGAGAGAGGGAGGAAAAAATAATTCCTGACATCCACAGGTGATGAGCATATACCCTGAAGCATGAGATTTGATTACCCTTATCATTATCCTAGCTTGCATAGCAACGAATGCAATTAGCAGCCATAAAATTAGCCAGCTTAGTTATTTTGGGTTTGGTTTTTTTTTAAAAAAAAATCCACTGAGCAAATGTAACCATGATGATGCATTATTTATTTATTTATTTGAATCAGTGGTATTTATCCAGGTATGCTATGGTCCATGGTCCATGAAAACTATGAAATGCACTTGACTATCAATTATATATATATATATATATATATATATATATATATATATGCAAGAAACAATACACACAAAAAAGAAACTTCTTGATTATGGCTTCTGAAGTCTTTTCGTTCTCATTTGCTACATGAGGTTCTATTCATATCCCTTCCTTCTGTTTAAAATGTGCTAGCAAGATAAGAGGTGAAACAGGCTGTTCTGGGAGTAATAAAAATAATTTTAAAAGCTACCAGAACACCAGCAATAACAAAAGAATGGAACTTAAAAGCAAAATTGAAATCAAAATAGCAACAAGAAACACACACACAGCCTTAATTAAATACTACCCCAAACATCGCTCCAAATTTCAGGAGCACCCTAGTGGCTGTTCACAGAAGGATCAGACCAGCGTTAGCCAGACAGACGTACAGTGAGAAATCCATTTTCACTGCTGTGTCAACTCAAAATGGAGCCAATTAAACAAAGATGAAGCTAACAGTATTAGTCACACACTGCGTCTAGTGAGTAAACAAGAGGTTCAAAGGAACGATTCCCAGGGAGTGCACTTGAGAAAGAAAAGAAGGGACAGGGAGAGAATTTGTTCCCAACTAGAAGAAATAATATACAAGCCAAATTGGTTGTTTTAAGAAATGCGGTACAAAGAAATGTTTTTTGGGATACACAATGTTCACTTTCTGTTTATGGGGCCTTGTGTCACTCACGTTTCTTGTGCCAGTTTCCATTATTTCTTATTCCTTTGCTACCACCTGAATACGCACAAGGCCAGGCATTAAATGGAAATAACCTTCTACTGATTGTAGCTCAATACCAAACTTTAACAAGTTGTTGTGATGCAGTCTCACAGCACTAAATGCATGGGAAGCTGCATTACCAATCAGTCAGTCTTCAGGGCAGGAGCTAGATGAAATAACACACGGACCCTTATTCGTAGATCCCAAACATCTCTAGCAGCATTTACGGTCAGTCTGCACCGTTTCAAACTAATATAGCAAGGAGGTGGGCAGGAATTTGTTCCCAGTATGAGCCTGCCTTTGAATAGTCTTCCAGTTATATTTACATGTCTATGAAATTTTGGTACTCCCCTGAGGGTTGTGCAAGCTGGCTGCAAACTGGAACATCTGTTTTTCAGAATGAGTCGTATGGCTAGCCCAATCACTTTCAGTGGAGCCATTTATGAGATGGTTCTCAGATCATACTTGTCAGAAGATGGTAAACTGGCTCTCAATAGCATGTGAAATAATCTCATCATTGGATGGTATAAACGCAAGAGGTTGAGACCCTCTATCTCTCATCTCCTAACCAGCCTTGCCCAACCTGCTACTCTCCAGATGTGTTTGCCTACAATTCCCATCATCCCCAGCCATCATGCCCATTGATCAAGCTGGAAGGCACCAAATTGGGGAAGATATCCTAGACTAACCATGCCTCAGGATCTGTTTCTTTTCTCTTTGCTTTGTAGAAGAGTTGCACCTATTAATTCTACCATCAATGGATCATGGTTGCCAAACTTTATAAACCACTTGGCATCAATCCCAAAAATATTGTATAAATTGATGGCATGTGCCACGGCGTCCAGAAGACAGAATGGCAGACATAAAAAAGTGAACACTTTTATGGCTCTCCTACTGTTTCACACTTGCTTGTCAAGGTTAACTATATATTCAAGTCATTTGGTGCTGTCATTAAATATGTTCCACTGCCGCGGTGCCTATTGCGTGACAAAGATAGCTTCAATAGATCTACTTGTCTTTTATACTGAACAAACTCTAATTTTATGATGCCATAAATGTAATCAGAAATGCTTCCATTTTCTGTTAATAGATTTTTCTATGCAATATTGAGCTCTTGAAATTTTAGATGAAACAGATTCAGTGAAATATGCATTTTTATAGAGTGATGTTTAATATATACAGAACTATCCAACATGGATTTGTTAAGAACAAATCATACCAGACGAGGTACCTTTTAATGGCAGGTTAATAGACACAGTATATCTGAACTTGAACAATCTTTTGAATGCTCTGTGTAACAAAATAATAGTAAGTGAAAGATTAACATCCAACTATGAGAAGGTTTGTAATGAGGCTCTAGAGAGGCCACTTCTAGGTTCAATACCATTCAGCATCTTCATAAATCATTGGATAATGGCATATATCTATTAAAGTTGTGGACTTAAAAAAAAAAAAGCTGGAAGTAACCACTTTAAAATGTTATAGCTCCACTGAAAAATAAAACTCAGTAGGGACAAAAGTACAGCAATGTAGAGTTAGGCTAGCCAAGCTAATCTTTCAAAAGGTTTTTGACAACGGGCCTGTTTAGATGTGCACAGAGGATGGATGGGTAAGGGGACAACAGAGAGAGGAGAGGCAATGGAACCATGACAAATGGGTCTGCCTCACGATTGTGGAACCTCACTGTGTCCCATGATTCTATTAGTAGTAGTAATAGTCGTAGTAGTATCCTGCCTTTTGCCCAATGCTGGGCCTCAAGGCGGCTTTACAAAATTAAAACATATACAGTTAAAACCTATAAATAGAAATATACAAAAGTTAAAAATATAATTAAACATGTTTCAATATTAAAACATTTAAAACATTTAAAAGACATAACAAGTCCCAGGCATAAACAGAGGTCCAGATTATTCTCCAAAGGCCTGCCGGTACAAAAAAGCTTTTGCCTGCCTCAGAAAGCACTACCCACCCTCCCCTCTGTAGTTAACCCACTTACCTCCAAGTGGCTTAACTGCACATCTCGCCACCCTCCGTATCCCAAATGGGCACCCAGCAGCCACTCCACTGGAAAAATGGAAAAAATGGCAGCCAACAATAGAAAATCCTGGCGGCGGCAAGAACATCACTGGAAGTGGCAGTCAGTCTTGCCGGTGGCTTCAATGGTCACCGCCATCTTCCACCCCCCATGAAACAAGCTGCAAAATCCTATAGGGTTTCCGTCACACAACATAGGGAATCACCATGGAAGATGGATAGCGAGCATGGGTTGTCTGCTCACCATGGGGAGGAAATTCTCCCGCCAAATCACATGCTAACCCATCTTGCATTGCATTTTTGAATGATCCACAGTGGGTTAGCATGTTGTCTGAACAGGTCCAAAGTCTCCCACCAAAGTCTCCTGAGCAAACTTAGCAGTCATGGGATAAAAAGGTATCAATGGCTACTAGTCATGATGGCTATATATTCTCCAGTACTGGTGGCAGTATAACTCTATTTACCAGTTTTTGGGGAACATGAGCAGGAAGGTGCTATTGCCTACTGGCATATGGTTGGCTACTGTGGCAACAGAATGCTGAATTAGATGGGCCTTTGGTCTGATCCAGCATGGTTCTTCTTATGTTCTTATGAATGAAGATCAAGGAACAGGTGCCAGAAGTTTGGCTGGCTCTGGAGATGGAGCCCAGGGATGTTGACTTAGTCACAGCAAAACAGCTGCCTATTCATCACAGGCAGAGGCGCACAGCCCTAGGCCCCCGTATAGCCTACAACCCCCAGCATGCAGTGCCTGGGAGGGTTGGACTTACTGGGGCCCAGAAGCAGCAGGCATTCATGTCGTTGGCGCCGCCATTGCCTGCTCCTTGGTGCGATCAGCCTCCTTCCCGGCGTGATCTCGCCCGGCATCCCCGTGATCTTGCCCAGCATCCCCTTCGAATCCGAGGCTTGCAGCTTGCAGAGCTCTAAAAATTACACAAACACACACACACACACATCACTTAAAGCTTACATTTTGGATTAAAGCTATATTAATGCCAGTCACTAAGCCTTAGGAGAAGCATTTCAACCTTTTAGAATGGGGGGAAATGCACAAAAGCTGGGAAACCACCAAATATTTGGTTTTTAGAGGAAAGAGGGTTTGGCTTCAGGAGGGACAGACTTGGCATTCCAGGACTGAGAGTCTACAGCCCACAATGAGCCGCAGCATGTTGTGCAATTTTTATTGTCATTTTGTATTGATAACTGGGATTTTTTATGTATACTTCCATGGATCTGTTTTTGGTTGACAGTACAGTTTAGAATATATATATATATATATATATAGTCAGTAAATATGATACTATATGGATTGGAATTGGGATTGTCTTCCTTGTGGGCTCCAGAAGAAGCAGAGATAGCCTTGCTTTGAGGAAATAGCTGTGCTTCCTCTTTTCACTGCTGGAGAAGCAGAGCTCATCCTCTTCTGCTATAAGGGAGCCTCTTCGTGGGCTGTGTATATTTGTTGTTGTTTTAAAAGATAATCAAAATAAAAGAAATACCGAAGAAGTACATGAGAAGGGAGAAGCGAGTGGCCACTTGGGCAGGCCAGCCGAGCAAGTGAGGGCGTGGCTGTCTGTCTGTCTGTCTGTCTGACCAGACAACTGGGTATGGTAAGGTGGCTGGCAGTGGCAGCAGCTGCCCATGTTAAGAAGAAGCGATAGGTGGTAGTGCACCAGTAGGTTGCTCTAGAGAGACCTGCCGGTTGCTCTCTTGCTGTGGCAAATGCCACAACCGGAGAGGAGCTGGTAGGCCTCTCCAAGGTACCTGCAGGGAGACAGCAGCAGGCTGTCCTGACCAGGGTGGCTGGGGGAAAGTGGTGCAATTCACCACTCTTCCCGCCCTGCTGCCTGATGAGGGCACATCAGCCTGCATATTACTAGGACTGGCCCTGCCCCATCTGAGATTCTGCACCCCTGCTCTAAAGGAAGCATACAGGGCCCCAATCTGGAACAGGACCACCATCTGTGGGTAGGAGAGATTTTAAAAAGAGAAAAAAAAGTCTCAATGTATTGGCACCAATAGAAACTTTCCCCCCTTTTCTTTATCTCCCCTACTGTGCACTGTAGTCTCTGTCCAGATTAGGGCTCTGCATACATATGTTACAGTAAGTAAGAAAGGGAGGGTTAGGTGTATGCTACATATTTAACATATAGTATAGTTCAATCTTCCCCAATCTGGTGCCCTCCTGTTTTGGTCAGGCATGGTTGGGGTTTGACGTCCAAAATGTTTGGCAGGTTGAGGAAGGCAGGTTTAGGGATAGGATTCTTGAGCAGGGTGCAAGAAGCCCTGGGTTCAAGTGTTGTAAAAATTCTGGCCAGTTGGGTTTGGGATGTCCCTTCACAAAACATGCATGCAAAGCATCTCAGGTTCAATCCTTGGCAGCTCCAAGTCGGACTGGAAAAGATTCATGTCTAAAGTCCAAGAAAGCCCCTGCCAGTCAATTTAGACACAATACTGAGCTGGTTGATTCAATACAGTTTAAAGCACCTTGATTCGACCCAGCAGTTTAGCAACAGTGGGAAGTTAGGCCACTCCAGGCATGTTGCAGAACTCAAGGCTGGCGTCAAGGGAGGGCCCACACCACAGCAGGAGCCTACTGACAAGAGTCCCCTGTGCGTGCTTCTATTCTTCATCACTGCAACCCTCTTGTTCATCTGCTGCTTGCTCTGGCCCAGACAATGGTGGTAGTGAGAAGGACGGGCAGGAGAGATATCACTGCCTACTTGTCAAGCAAGCAAGTGGAAGCAATGATGAAAATGGTGGTGACGATGGTGGTGAGAAGGTAGGTTCAGTGAAGGAGGGGCTCCAAAACCTGGAGCTGGCACTGGGTGAACTGCTGGAGAATGATGGGAACAAAAATATTTCCCTCCTTCTTCTTCCAGGCTAAGGAAGAGAAAATAGGAAGCCTAGCACGTCTGTGTTTAGTTGTCATTATTTTAAATTATCAGGTGCGGGGAGAGTACACCGGGGAAACTCTTGCTTGCTCTGCTTCATGGCCAAATTATTCCAGCCTTTCCCAACCTAGTACTCTCCAGATGAGTTGGGCCACAACACCCATTAGCCCCAGCCAGCCTGGGACTGCCATTGGGATCTACAACCCATCCAATAGGAATTACTGCAGATTTCTGTCTTCCTCTATTTTGCAGAGCCCATAACAATTGGAGTAGGCTACAGGCTAAGGGTTCCAGTTGCCAGCTGAGAAGGAGTGGAGGGAGGAATTGACAGGGAATTTTAAATTTAAAAAGAACTGCCCTTGGCAACAGGCAATGTTTTTCTTGCCCCCTGAAACCAATTTAGGTGAAACAGAATGGGAAAATCAAAGCTCAACTTTTGTTAAGCGAACCAAAAAGAAAAGAAAGTTCATTGCATCCCTCACTTCCAATGGCTGGGAGCAAAATATTTAGTAAAACAGCAATTATAGTATAGCAAGCAATTAAAAGTTGAAAATCGTTCTTCAAGTTCTCTATAAATGAGAACACATTCTGCATAGAGGATATTACTCTTTTAAATGGCACAAAGCATACCATTCCTACATGGGTGCAATTTCCATAAAGATTTTGTATTTATATTTCCCCCTCCCTTCCCTTATTTCCCCTTTACTGATTGCAGTTAAAATGGATAAACTGCTTATGGAAAAATTCATTTTTATTTTATTTTGCCTTTTTCATGTCAATTACAGAACACTTTGTTAAAATGATTATATAATTTTCTCAGAAGCTTGGTACTGCAGGCTGGAGGAGATAAACCCACTTAAATGTGACTAATATACTCACAAACGGCTGCCCAGAGCAGAGTTTCTCAGTTAGGCATCACTCACACAATGTTCCAGGACCACTCTGCAGAATCAGTCCAAATGCCAAAGAGGAAAATAAAATAAGAAATAAGAAATGGGGGATTTGTTGAAATAGGTGTTTATGCATTCTGTTTCTTAGGCCAAAGGTTGGAGATCGCATGGTCCTAAAAGCTTGATTTCTTCGGACCTCACCTTAACACTTGGTTCCTGTCTTGTGATAAGGTTACACTGAATAATGCTGGCATCCTTCAAGGTTACTGTTCCAGAAAATATTTGCAAATAATTTGACATGCTGTCAGCGAGCAGCAGTGAACTCATATAATTCAACATACTAATGTGGCTTTTCACGCCTTAAGCTATAAATAAGCTTGATAGTCGAAAGTTTCTGTAATGTTTATTTAATAGCAATCTTTTCTAAATAAATCTTGATTATTTCCTTGCACTTGGGTGGAGATCTCTTTCTGATATAACAGTTGTTTCTGACCTCAGGCCTTCTCCCCCCCCCCCCCTTTCATCTCTCTGAAATAACCTCTTAAAGAAATAAGAACATGATTATGAGATATATCCAAGAATTTCAGCTAGGAAAATCAGTTAACATTTATCTACTTAGCCCTAACACTAACAAACAAACGCACACAACCTATCATTAATGCTCTTTCCTTCAGTTGTCTTTTTGACCACATAGAAAATTCACATTGGGTCCAGAATATCTGAAACTTGTTCAGTTCTGGCTTGTGTTACTTAATGTTAAGTGATGTTAGGGCTAGCCTTTGGTCAAGATGCTTGGTAACAATGGCCACAATACATATGGGCAAGATTTCTAGCCACTAACCTGCTTCACACATAATCATAACCCATGGTTTGTCTGGCAGACAATCAAACAAACCATGGTTTGTTTCTGGATCCATGGGTTGTTTATTTCCCTCCTCCTTCACCTGCTCCTTTATCCCTCCTTGTATCCCAAATGCCTTTGCAGTGCTGTAGTATTAGTAGGGTTTGAGTTGTTTTTGGGGTTTTTTTACTATTCCTACCCACTGCCTCTGTAGCCTGGTGAATTAATCCATATAAAACCTACTATTCTGAGTTGACACATAAGGACAACCCATGTTTTAAATAACCCAGAGTTCACAACCAAATTAGAAACTATGGGTTCTCTTTCTGAATTGATCATGATTAACAAACCATGGTTTGTCACGGTGGCCATACAAGAATGTAAAATTCAACAAGCCATGATTTATATAAACCATGGCTTAGCATTATGTGCGATCCAGTCACTATTATGGATGCATTTTTTGTTTGTTTCATTTGCTAGATGTAAAAATGTCCCATTTCCAAAGTTTTCTAACAATCAATGCATCTTGGACTATGTTTGAATCAGATTTCAGCTTTGTGTCTGTTGTGCATTTACCTAGTGATTTTCAAACCAACCTTGTAAGTCAGCCAATTTAGTTTGAATATCATATTTATCTTGTGATAAATCATATTCTGATAAGAACAGTGAACATCAATGCAGTTAATTCCTGAGTGCAATTCATAGTGTTGATTATTAATCTCAGACTGCAATCCTATGCACATTTACCTTGGCATAAGCTCAGCTTAACTCAATGAGGAGACCTATATAAGAATGCTTTGTTAGAGCCCTAAGTGGTTTTGGATCATGATATTTAAAGGATCACCTCCTCCCACAAGAGCTTGCTCATTCCTTCAAATATTTTGGAGAGGCTGCCTTCTGTGTTCCACCAAAATCTGAATTGTATTTGGTTAGCATGTGGGGGAGGGCCTTCTCTGCAACTACCCCAGGCTGTGGATCTTCCTAGCTAGGGAGGCCCAGCATGTACAATGCAAATCTATTAAAATGATGTTCACGAGCAGAAAACAAAAAGTGGTAACTAAGAGGTACATTTCCAGGTAATTTGCAAATGCAAGGATGAGCCAGGCAGGAAAAACCAAGCAAGATGAATAATCCAGAGCCCTGCTGGAGTGTAGATTAGAGCTTTTTTTGAACTTTTCCAAGATGAGGCAAAGCACATTGGGAGGGCACCATATTGTGCGAGTTGTAGTCCCATACATCTGCAGGGCATTGGGTTGGGAAGGCCATGTACATCCTAGGACTGGGGTAGGACCTGTAACGTGCAAATCACATATTCTGCTAATGAAGAGAAAGAAGCTAAGCACCTCATCAGTGAAACAACTTCTTTGTGCTGTACTCTGTGCAAATATTTGGATTACTAAAGCGAATTTATGAAGCAATTACTTTTAATGCTATGAGGAAATTAAGTACTCATTGATTCTTGATTTATAATATGGAGCTAAAAGATCATGAAAAAGCAAATATAACTTAATTAAATGTCCTTTGACTTAGCTACTATTGCAGACTTCACTCATAAAGTAAGTAAAACAACCCATTCTTGGAACATAAATGTATATTGGTTCTTCTAGTTCAGAAGGCAAATAATTTACTGACTAAATATATTCACTAAAGTTAACCCAAGTGAAAGATTTCCCCCCACCCCTCCTAGTGGCCTCTGGCACTTAAAGGAAAAGTGACTGGTATAATTTTCAGGAATTTGCAGCACCACAAATGACAGAAGCACTTGCTCTGTAAAGGAAAAAACAAAAGGGTATTTCCTTTTGTTTTCTGTATGAAGGGAAAAATTATAATATGCTCCTGAAGTAGAAAATACTGTGAAAGGAATGAATCTTTATGGTTGTACTCATTGCCTACACACTTGTGGTTATTCATTCTTGACACAGAACCCATTAACCTGGGAAAATTTAATTGAATTCTATAGTAACGTTGCTATTTTTCCACCTTGAAGAGTAAATAAATTGGGAGGAAAAACAACACTGCTTCTAAAATGTAACACTTCAACTGATGTATTTGGCCAATTAAGTAGTCAGTATGACTTCCCTCTTTGTATTACAGAAATAAGAGTGGGAGAAACAAAGAACTGATGAAGAAAATACTACCGGATGAATCACAGAAGTAAAATCCATTGTGAAGTGAGGTTTTAATAAGGTAGACTATTTGTAGGTACGCTCAGTCAATCTTACATTAACCTTTGAGTCAATAACTGGGTTTTATTTCTGCATGAGAAAAGAGATGCATTCAAAACAGTTTTGAACTCACTTGAACTTGGCAAGTATCAGAGTTACCCCTAGAGACGAGGGGTTTGAAGGGTTTGGTTCTCCATGATGATAGCAATAATATGTTAGAAACCTCAACATCGTCTATTAAGCAATTCATGAGAACTCAAATGGAGGTTAAGAGAATGTATTTCCTCGGTGGATTGTTTTATGTGTTTATTTGTTATTGTTTTTATTCTTTATTGTTGTTATTGTTTTTCTATGTAGAGTGTGTATTTTAGCTTGTTGTTGTCTTGAAAAATAAAAATTGTAAGGTTCAATTGTCACTTTTGGAGAGAATTGCTACAATTAAGACAAATGTACTACCAAGTATGTTGTTTCTATTTCAGACAATACCTATTGTGTCTTCGGAGTTACCATTTAAGCAATGGCAGAGAGAAATATCTAGATTTATATGGCAAGCGAAAAAAACCAAGGGTTAAACATAAAATATTACAGGATGCAAAGGAAAGAGGAGCTCTGGAGCTCTCAAACTTGAAGTTGTATTTCTCTGTCTGTTGTTTGTTATGGATGAAAGAACGGATGATGATGAAAAACAGAAAATTATTGGGTTTAGAAGGTCATGAACTGAGATTTGGGTGGCATGGCTACTTGTGGTATGACAAAGCGAAGGTAAATGTAGAATTTAACAATCATTATGTGAGACGTACTATCTTGAGAGTATGGAATAAATATAAACCTAGGCTTTGTCAGAAAATACCATTGTGGCTATCAACACAGGAAGCTTATCATAGAAAGGAATTGACAAGTGTGTACAATTGGTTGACATACAGTGATATAATAGAATTGTCACAAGGTGAATATGAATTAAAATCAAGAGAAGGGTTAACTAAAGAAGGTCATACATGTTAATGGTTTTCTTACCTACAAATTGCGGAAAGGTTTAAAATAGATAGAAAAACATGGGGGTTCGAGCAAACGAAGTCTGAATTTGAAAGGGCACTATGTACAAATGAGGGGCATGTAATCTCTAAAGTATATAAGTTACTGTTGAAGTTTGAGACGGAAGATGAACAAGTGAAAGATTGTATGATAAAATGGGCACAAAATTTTGGCTATAATATACCAATGGACCAGTGGGAAAATATGTGGTCAAAATGTATAAAATTTACATTATGTACTAGACTTAAAGAGAACTTTTGTAAGATGATGTACAGATGGCATATGTCTCCTTCAAAATTGGCAAAAATGTATAAAGGTGCCTCGGGAACTTGTTGGAAATGTGAAGAACAAGAAGGAACATTTGATCATATCTGGTGGACTTGTAAAAAAGCAAAAAACTTTTGGATACAAAAATACCTTGCCACTACACGCTTGAAGCTATGCTTCTGAAATTTCTCCACATTAGACATACCACTTTGGTTCACATGTGTGATAAATTTTAGAAGCATAGCTTCAAGCGTGTAGTGGCAAGGTATTTTTGAAAAATGAGGAAGGGAACGCCTATAACTTTTTTATTTTAAAAGTTAGACGTCTGAAAGTTGCTCACTTTGAGCAACTAAGATGGGTTAGGGGTAGTTGTCTGTCAGAAATTTCAGAAAGTTAGGTCCAGGCATTTGGTGGCTATGGAGTTTTTAGATTAAATGTTACAACAACACAGAGTTTTGACAGATAAAAGAGGGAGGGGGAGGCGGGGGAGGGGTGCAATTGACAGCCCAAGCCTCTGTGGAAAAACTTTTGTAACTTTTAATCTAAAAAATCCATAGCCACCAAATGCCTGGACCTAACTTTCTGAAATTTCTGACAGACAACTATCCCTAACCCATCTACAAAGTGAGCAACTTTCAGACTTCTAACTTTTAAAATAAAAAAGTGATAGGCATTTCTTTCCTCATTGTTTCAAAAATACCTTGCCACTACATGCCTGGACCTAGCTTTCTGAAATTTCACACACATATCAAGCAAAGTGTTACCTGTAATGTGCCCAAGTTTCCTGTTTGTATCTTTAAAAATAAAAAGTGGGAGGCATAACTGTATTTACCCCACTACTACCCACTTTTCTAAAATTAATTGCCACACAAGGCAAGCACCGACGTTTCTGAAATTTCACACACATAGGTCCCAATGTACCACCTACAATGTGGCAAAGTTTCATGTGTGGAACTTTAAAAATGAAAAAGTTATAGGCATTCCTGGTTTTTTATTAAAAAATTAATTGCCACAAAATGCCTGCACTAATCTTTCTGAAATTTCTCACAGATAACTACCCCTAGCCCATCTACAAAGTGCCCAAGTTTCATCCTTCTATCTTTAAAAATGAAAAAGTTATAGGCATTTTTGTAACACAATACTAGGCTATGGGGAAATGCATTCAAAATGGCGTCCAATCCAAAAATCGGACATCCGATTTTTGGATCGGAATCGGATCTGATCCGGGGTCTGCCAAACCTCCGATCCGATCCAATTTGACCCCCCAAGTCCGGTTCCGATCTGCTATCCGATCCGATCCGGGGGGTCAGTGCATATCCCTAGTTCCTACCCTACCACCAAAAATTAGGGGTGTCTTCCACAGATGAAGTTTGGGAACAGAGAAGAAAGAGAATAATAATAAAAAAAGACTTGAGAGAAATTAAATCAGACATCAGGGTTTATCAGGAGCAAAAAACATGGCTAGAAGGATGAATTATTATTGGCCCAAGAATCTGTCTGAGGGCGGAATTGGTTTGGGGCAAAGTGCAGAATGTAGAAATGAGTAAAAGAAACCAAGCTGGGTTCAGGAAGGCAAGGAGCACTGAGGGTGGGAAGAGGCAGAAAGTCATGTAAGAAGGATGCAGCACGTGAGAAGCTGGCTGAGCAACCTGTACCTCATGCACAGGGCCATCTCAAGTCATTCTGCTGCCTGAAATGAAAGACAAGATGGCACACCCCTCCCATTCCACATGTACAAGCCACCCAGATTGACAATTGAGTCTATATCCTTTAACCACTCCCAGTGCGTGTTCATGCTGGAATCTATAGTCCTATGGGGCTGAAGGCTCATAGAGTGTTGCTTCTGGGACTATTAGTGACTTTACCCCCAACAGATTAGACATGTAATTGCCACCACATAGGCAGTGATGGAAGCCACCACACCGGTAATAGGTGTGCATCACATGAGTAGAGGAAATGCTGGAGTGTATTTCATGGTCTGGATGCCTCTCTCCCTGCTTGCTGGCTGTCCTAGTTGCCTTCTCCCAACAGCACACTGTGTGACGCATTGGGAGAAGGTAACTAGGTGAGACAGCCTGCCAGCCTAGGCCAGCAACAAGCAAGCATTGCCACCGGGGCATCGGTTCAAGAGGATGAGAAAAGCTGAGGCTCAGGGAATGGCTATGATAGTGCTGTCACTCCTCCCCAGCGTCCACTGCTTAAAGCAGCTGTCTCACTCTGCCTAATGGTAGGGTTGGCCCTGTTCAAGCAAAGAACTGCAGGCTGCCCAGGAAACATTCTTCTTGGTCTCAAACATTCTTGGGTTGAACAAGACTGATCCACTGCAGTTTTTCTTTCAGAGCACCCCAGGTGGAGCAGTAGAACCTATGGCAGCCTCTGTGGCAAGGTTATTGGTTCAAGACCTGCTATTGCCTTGACTGACACTGCCTTGCCCTTCACTGATAGTTATTCCCAGTATTGTTATTGATCCAGTCATCGCCATAAAATCATTCCTAAAACAGTTTTTGCCAGTATTCTCTCTCTCTAGATATGAAGGCTGAGATAGAGTTTATGTATAGAAATACCCACCTTTATGTTGTGTAATGCATCAAGCTCTGAACAAAGACCTTGAGGCAGTGTACCAAAAGTACAAGGGCTGGTTTATACCACTAGATAGGGTGGCGACTTATGCATCACCCCCAAAAGAGGACATCAATGTGCATATACAGCTGCAAACTTAGAAATAATAACTATTATTTAAATAGAAATACAAGACATCTCACCATAGTGGAGAAAACTGACTAGGTGACCTGTTTGCTCAGTTTGCTGGCTGGGTGCTAATTGTTAATGGGCAATTTTAAGGCCCCTGCTCTTCTGCCATATCATTCTTTGACTTTAAACCAGACTTGGATGGACAGCCCTTCAAAAATCACCTTGAAAGAGACACCTGTCCTCTGCTAGCTCTCCATGATAGAGGACTGCCCTCTGTAAAGTAGGATACCTGGCCACCCTACAGCTACATTGTCATCTTATTCCCCAGCAAAGAAAGCATTTTTTATTTGTTTTTGTCTGTGCTCCCTGCCTGGAAAACGTTGCACAAAATACCTACCATCAATTGAGAGCAGTGCGTGGTTATGCCAGAATCTATAGTCCTATGGGGTTGAAGGTTCGTAGAGTGATGCTTCTGGGACTACTAGTGACTTTACCCCCAACAGATTAGACATGTAATTGCCACCACATAGACACCAGTAATAGGGATGGAAACCACTGTAGAATAGGATTGTAGTAAATATGAAGTGGTACATCTCCATTTCCATATGAGCTTCAGGCATATCCAGTACTTTCAAGCCCAAGGTTTGTGTACTAGAACACCCCTTCCCCCATTGTTCTTTCTCACAGCAACTGTTCTTCGTTGCCACTGTTCCGAGTGATTGGTATGTTAAAACATTCATCTGTGTTGTATTGTATAAAAACTGGTTGCTATGAAAATTACTGTATTGTAAATGGGCAGAGAATGAGTCCAGGTGAACAATAGGCAGCAAAAGTGGATGCAACTGTGGAATCTCATTTTTTATTACCATCAAGGGGAACATGTGCAGAAATGTGTAATGTGCAGAACATAAAGGGAAATATGATACATCTTAAAATGGCCCTCTGCATGGAGCACATAAGGCGGAATAAATAATTAAACAATGACACTGCCTTTAAAAGACTCAACAGAAAAAGTATCCATTTGCTTTTATCTGAACACAGAAACAAAAGGAACAACAAAGATGAATGATCAAACATATTGACATCTATTGCCAAATATCTTAAAAGAAAAGTACATGTTCAGACCGTACTATCAAGGCTTTAAAGGGGAAAAAAGATTAATCCAAAACACAAGGAAAGAAATAAGTGTGAGGAAAATATTGAACCAAGGAGAGATTCTAGGGACTGCATATTATGCAATACGATAGATAAGTGAGGGTCTGGTTAGAAATTATCTTCCGGCTCTTGAAGGCCAGGAAATCCCTCCCTCCTTACTGGCAATTATTTATTCAGTTACAATTAACATAATAGATTATATTATTTTTCTTTTTTCTCTCTATGAGCTTTTTTCATTTTTTCCTTTCCTTGCCCCAGTCCAATCTTTCTCATTATACCTTTTATTAGCAGTTCTCCCTTCCTTTTTCAATATCCAATGGTCTTCCTCAAGGTTCTTTTCTGAGTCCTCCTTTATTTTATTTTATTTTAAGTATTTATACCCCACCTACTAACTGAAGTTCTTGAGGCAGCTTATCATACATTTTAAATAAGATAAAATAGACAAGAGTTAAGGTGTATACAAATTTGCCTCCTTGACATCTGGTGTTCCAGCTGCTATTCTGCTTCTGAATGTTTGGGCCATGGCAGTTCTCTGAGGAAATGGCTGCTGCAGCAGCCAGATATTACTACCTCACAGAGGGAAAGGCTTCTTTATGGGACCGCCTACCACTGGCCATGTCTCTCCTAATTTTGGTGGCTGGTGGCAGACCCAAGAGGCACGGGGAGGGAGCAAAGGTGTTTATAAGCCTCCAACAGTCCTCAGCTGTTTTAACTGCCACTCTGCTTGTGAAGCTTTAGACTACAGTAGGCAGGGCCAGATTAAGGCCAGTTGATGCCCTAAGCACAGCCCAATAATGGTGCCCCCTTGGACCTTCCATTGCTTAGCATGCAAGACATTAAGACTCAATAAATGCTGAAGGTGAAATAAGACATTAAAAACTCAGTTTTCTTCAAGGCCATCCCCCACGCCAGTACACACAACTATATTAAATATAAACTGTTTTTTTTATTATATTTATATATTCCTTAAAATTAGATGGCTACAGCTATGGTACTGGTACTCTGTGGTGCTCCCTTCCCTTGGTACCCTAAATACGTGCTTATATTGTTTAATGGTTAATCCAGGGCTGACAGTAGGCCCCAGAGGTTTACTGATCGTGGCCTGGAAATGCCTGTCAGAGCAGCCACATGTCCCCTCATGTAATAGGGCTCTTTTTTCTTCTTTTTAACATATCTACATTCTCCTCCTCCTCCTCCTCCTCCTCCTCCTCCTCCTCCTCCTCCTCCTCCTCTTCTTCTTCTTCTTCTTCTTCTTCTTCTTCTCAACTTATCTACACACCTACCAACCTATCCATCCCATTTTGTTTTGTTATTTGCCAGATTGATTCCCAGTGCCATTTCTATGCAGATGATCGTCATCTCCTCAACTCTAGTAACTTCTCTCCTTCATCCTTAACTAAAATCCCTGAAGTGTTCTCTGTTGTTTCATGCTGGACAACTTCTCATTTCTTCAAATGAAAGTATGCCAGAATTGACCTTCTGCTTTTCCTTGCTCATTCTTCTTCTCTCTTGGGGCCAAGTTAGATATGACAGGGGCAGCCACATACATTTTATGCACACTGTCTGCCCCATTCGCAGATAGGCAGAGGATTGGGGGGAGGGGGTCTCCTTGTTACCTGAAATGGAGTGTGGAGGGGGACAGGAGCAAAACCAGCCCTTCCGGCTCCTACACTCACTATGCCTTGTGTCTTAAAGCAATTTTCTCCCTGATTGGCTCACTTCTGGTATTGGAGCTAGCTGGCTGGTAGAAAAGGTGAAGCAGTGGAGTGCAGTGAGACAAGGCTGAGGTGAATGGCAGGTTTCCTTTCCTATGCCATGTGCTACTTTTTATGTAAGGCAGTCTTCCCGAAATCTGGTGTCCTTCAAATGTATTAGTCTGCAACTCTCAAGTCACTGGCTATGCTGGAGGAGGAAGATGGATGTTGTAGCGCAAAAAATCGAGAGGGCACCAGGTTGGGGAAGGCTGATGTATACAGTAGAGCCACCTTGATTTATATGTGAATGGACAGACATTGGACAGATGCTTCATCATGTCTAACTTGGCACCCACATTCTTTTCTAGTAGATATCCCATTGTTTCTTCCACCCCTTCCACACATTCATAGAACTGCTGTCTCATTGCTTTCTGCTTTATAACATCTATACAATTTTCTCAGTAATGTAGCCTAAGACGTTTTAGAACGCACCTATTTGGAACGTTTTAAAATACTATTTAAAATGTTCCAGGGGACTGTGTAGATAGGCTCTTAGTCTCTTGCAGTAAAAATGGCAAAGACTCCTGTGATACCTTGAAGACTAACAAATTGGTTATGGCATAAGCTTTCATGAACTAGAGTCTACTCCATCTTGTTCAATCTCTCCATTTTTTCTCATATTGACTATCGCAACAATCTCTTATTTAGGCTTCCTTTCGTCTTCTATTTTGAATCTTTCAGCTTACATCCGATTCCGTTCAGCCTAATGAGTATGTTATTCTTTTTGTACTCCATGTGAGTGCCTTTTTCCCTCTTCCAGAGGAATAGCCATGTTAGAGCCAATCTACACACTAGGTTTTTAATGTTTTATAAGGGTTATGAAAACTCTTTGGGCCACATGACGCACTTCCTATAACGTTGTATATCTGAGGTTTTTTAAAACTCACTTCAGTTATATACAACGGTTTCACTTTTAATAAATCGTTTTAAGTAAAATAATGTGTCCTTCCTTACCGTTTCTGATTCATGGGGGCAGTGCTTTGTTTACTAGTGCCCAAATGCTTAGTAGTTGATTGGTGGGGAAGAAAGCGGGGCTAAGGAGGAAGTGGGCGAGTGAACTACAACACCCACAATTCTTAGCCCTATACTCACTAGGGAATGATAGAGGAACAAAGGAGGAAGTGGGTGACTGAACTACAACACCCACAATGCCTTGCCCTAAACTCATTGTAAAAATGAAAGAGAAAGAGAAAGGGCAGAAGAGTGTGTGACCACTCACACCGCTTTAAAAACTGAAGAATTTTTCTCCTGTAACGTGAGTACTCAGTAATGTGGCCTAAGACGTTTTAGAACGCACCTATTTGGAACGTTTTAAAATACTATTTAAAACGTTCCAAGGGACTGTGTAGATAGGCTCTTAGTCTCTTGCAGTAAAAATGGCAAAGACTCCTGTGATACCTTGAAGACTAACAAACTGGTTATGGCATAAGCTTTCATGAACTAGAGTCCACTCCATCTAGTCCACAAAAGCTTATGCCATAATAAATTTGTTAGTCTTTGAGGTGCCACAAGACTTTGGTTCCCTCTTTTTGTTGTATTCTATTATGTTTGGAATGCTCTCTCTCTCTCTCTCAGCCTATCTGCACTACTGCTTTAAAACGGTTTTAAATGGTTTATAACAGTTTTGAGAACTGTTGGGACCCAGGACACACTCCATATACAGTTTTCAAAATGTTTTCAAAGTGTTTTATCCTGTGTGTGTAGATAGGGAGCCAATCTACACACTAGCTTTGTAACGTTTTATAAGGGTTACAAAAACTCTTTGGGCCACATGACGCACTCCCTTGAACATTGTATAACCGAGGTTTTTTAAAACTCACTTCAGCTATATACAATGCTTTTTACTTTTAATAAATAATTTTAAGTAAAATAATGTGCCCTTCCTTACCATTTGTGATTTGTGGGGGCAGTGCTTTGTTTATCAGCGCCCAAATGCTTAGCTGTTGATTGGTGGGGAAGAAAGAGGGGCTAAGGAGGAAGTGGGTGAGTGAACTACAACACCCACAATGCTTAGCCCTATACTCATTGAAAGCTAAGGAATGAAAGGGGAACTAGGGAGGAAGTGGGTGAGTGAACTACAGCGCCCACAATGCCTTGCCCTAAACTCATTGTAAAAATGAAACAGAAAGAGATGGACAGAAGGGTGTGAGACTGCACACACTGCTATGAAGACTGAAGATTTTTTCTCCTGTAACGTGAGTACTCCTTAATGTAGCCTAAGACGTTTTGGAACGCACCTATATGGAACATTTCAAAATACTATTTAAAACGTTCCAAGGTACTGTGTAGATAGGCTCAGGCTCTCTCTCTCTCCCTTCCACTTATTATCCAGCTACTCTTCTTTATTGCTCTTGTTCCTTCTCTAGCACCCCTCCTTTATGTAAAACCAACATGAAATCCTCCATAGCCTGACTCTACCTTTGTCTTTGCTGCTTTCCACCTTTGGAATTATTTATCTCCTGACATCTGTCAGGCTCTTTTTGTTAATAGTTTTAAATGCTTGTCATAAACTCATCTTTTCACTCTCTGGCTTACTGAAAGTGATCACTCTCCTCTCCCCACTCATTTTACCTTTCTCTTGGGTGTCCAGTCCCTCCAAACCCAAGGGCAAAGATGACAACTTGTATCTTATTTTATTACTGTGCACCCTCAATTTTCAACATGGCAAGACATTCTTGCTTGCAACTTAGCCAACCTCTCCCTGTCTGCAAGGCCTTCTTCATTTCACTGATGACAGAAGCTGTCTACATTAGGGCCATCTCTAGGTTTGAAGGGGCTCTGGGCAAGACTATCTCTGGAGGGCCTCTTCTTCCAACAGTGGATGCTGGCAAGCATACCTGGTGGAAGTGGCTGTTGTTGGTAGCAGCAGTGCTCCAAACAGTACCACATGGTGGAATCTAGCTGCCACTTTAATTTCCCAAGATGTCCCCAGTGTTACACTTCTCTGGGGCATTCTGGAAAATTAAAATGCCCCTGTTTCCCAATGCTACTTGGGGTGCCAGGCCAGGAATTGTTTATAAGAGAGGGGCCAAAGCAGGCATCAGTTGTGGGCCATATTGAGACATAGGGAACTGGCAGTGGCCCAAGGGTGCTCGCTCTCGAAGCGAATTGGGAGGTCTGCACACGAGATATTTTAGGATGCAATGGAGCACTCTCAAAGCTATGGGGTGGATGTAAATCCACCCCAGATGTAAATCCCAGATTTACATCTGCGTGGATGTAAATCTACAGTGGATCTTACTACCACACTGAGAATGGGAGGATTAGAGGGGGGGGGGGGGAAATTAAACAAGAAATAGCTAAAACTTAGTTATCCTGGGATAACCTGTCCCACTTCCTTTAATTCCAACTCTGAGTTTAAATGTAGCAATTCAACAGAAATGTGTGCTGGAGTGGAAAAAGCATTCAAGTGACAAGGCAGATCCTGAAGGTAAAATAACACGTGTATGGCAACCGGGGAAGGTAGAGTTTTGCTTGTGTAGCATATGTGATAAATCTTTAGATATATTTAGAAGCAGCTCCACAAAATATGTGCTGCACTTTCAAGCCACAACTTAATCATTGTTCAGATTTTTTTTGTGTTGTGTTTTTGTTTTTAAGCACACACATACATGCGCACACACATACACACACAATCACGGTGGTACAACAGCTATTCTGCAGCAAGAGTTCTCCCTAGAAGAATCCCCTGATAGTAGATGAAGAGTTCTAATTCCAGTTCAAGGCTGGAGTAAGTCAGTGAGATAACAAGCAGCCATCTTAAGCAAGCTATCATCGAATACGACTTGAGATCAATCTCAATGATTCTTTGCGTGACCATTTTGCCTGAGGGCAAGACAATGAAAAGTGCTTGGAGATGTTTGCTTACTGAAGTGAATCTGACACGGCAACAAGTGTGGAAGAAAAGGATATCAATAGACATAAGTCTCAGTGGAAGGCTTTGGATTATGTGCTCATAATAAAAAAAGCTGAGGCATACACCAGAAGTAGCTATTTCTCTTGTTCCCAGTAAAGGTGGGCAGCACTCATGACAAAATGGTTGGTTTATTTCATCATAAAATAGTTCAGTAGGTTCCTTTACCTGTACCACAGATTATGTAACTGGGCAAGAAAACATGCAAAGGGTGTTCTGCGAGAAAGTAGGCTTCCAATTTTTGAATTTCAGGTCCACCAATAACATGTTGTCACTGATAAATTCCAATCTGATGACTACACTTTCCAATCCAGTAATCAAGTACTTACCAATCCTTTGGGCTTCTTTATCAAAGGTTCTTATTGTCTGCTTATAAATTGTGACAGTCCACTTGGGGAAGTTATTAAAATAAAAGCACTTTCTATGGAAAGCAAGTGTGTGTGCAAACATAATCAAACAGGAGGTAGAGGAGGGGGCAGGTCCCTAAACAAGTGTACAGGCACATAGCCCAGAATTGCAGAGGTGGTGTCAGGAAGACTAACTCTCAGAATGAGATGAGGTTAGCAAGCGATGCTAAGAATAGCAAAAAGACTTCTTCAGACATGTGCAAAGTAAAAGCAAGACAAAAGTAATGGTAGACCAGCCACTCAGCAAAGATGACAAAATGCTGACAGGTGATAAAGAACAGTGCAAAGTTCTTCACTTAGGAAAAAGAAATCAAATGCACAGGTATAATGCACAGGGGATACCTGGGTTGGCAATGGTGGGTACGAAAAGGATCAAGGAGCTGTAGTGGAACACAAGCTAAATAGGAGTCAGCAGTGTGATGTGGCTTCAAGAAAGGCAATGCAATTTTAGACTGGATCAATAGAAGTGTAGTTTCAAAATTGTGAGATGTAATAGTTCCACTCTATTCTGCGCTGGTCAGACTTCAGCTTGAATACTACATCCTGTTCTGAATACCACACTTTAAGAATTCAGATGAATTGGAATGAGTTCAGAGAAGTGCAACGAAGATGATCAGGGGACTGGAGCTAAGTCCTACAGGGAAAGATTGAAGAAACGGATAGGTTTAAGTACCCAAAAGGTTGTCACTCTGAGCCTTTCTACATGTAGCATTTATTGTGTGCTCATGATTCCTCACTCATGGTAGTTTGTGGGTGTTTTACATGATATTGTCATTTTCCAGAACCTCTTCCATTCTTTGCAACCATTATGGCATGTGTGTGTTTTTCCTAATAAGGAAAGTCTAGTATTTCTGTAAATGTCAGCATAAAACCATAGTTTATTTCCTCAATTCTGCTATACCACAGCGTCACCTAGTGGTTGTGTAATGGAATATATAGAAAGGCAGAGAAAGAAAAAAATGTGTAAAGGAGCCGATCTTAAACCCACAAAGAATCCAGAAGGCGATGCCTTCGGGTTAAGTGGTGGGCTAAAAACCTTATATAGAAAAGCCCACAGAAGAAAGATGTTCTCTATGGGTGTTCTTTATCACTAAGACTGTAAAACACAAAATAATGGGTTTAAGTTACAGGAAGGCAGATTCTGCTTGAATATCAGATTCCCCCCCCCTAAAGGTTAGAGCAGTCAGACAATGAAACAAATTACTTAGGGAGGTGGTGGGCTCTTTGCAGTGGGAGCAATTGTCTCTGACATGCTCATTGTTTCCACATTCCATTAACAATCCTGGAACATTCTGTTCCTGGGTAGTTTCATAATGTGTGAACCTGGAAACTCTGGGTTGTTTAGGAGTTAAACAATGCAGAATGAGTCCAGCAATTGTTTATGGTTTGTTCTTAAACCCATAAACAACTCAGAATTTCTGGGTTCTCACATCATCAAATTATTCAGGAACTGGGAGTTCCTGGGTTGTTGATTGAAAACAGAAACAACAAGCATGCAGGAAACAATGCTGCTTCACTTGGCCCTGGCAATTCCTAGGTCAAACAATCCATATCTCTGGTTTCTCTTGCCCCTGACAAGCCAGAGAAGCTCTCAAGGGAAAGACAAGCCAGAGGTCCAGGTTTGAATGCAACACTAAACAACCCATGGGCAGAGCATATTGGGGTTGTTTAGCAGCGTGTGATCGGGCAGCATGTGCCCCAACCCAGGGTTCTAAAAAACCCTGGGTTGTTGAGAAGTGTGATCCCAGTCAGTGTTTGTTTGGAGCACTACCAAATTTGTAGCTTACTACCCAACTGTCCAAGGATGATGTGAACCTACCTGACAATGATCCTGCACCATCAGGTTGCAAAGTATCTCTGCACACAGTGCACAATGCAACCCCTCCCCCTCCTGGGTTCTTGAAATATACAAGCATTCCTTCCACATATGCCCTGCCCATCATAAATTGCACATCTAAAACATAACAGCGCACTTCTACTACATCCTCCCTAAGCAACAATCCCATTTCGGAAAACTGTAAAAGTTTTACTGCTACCAGAAATATCAAATAGTCCATCACAGATTTTGCACTGCAAACAATACAGCGAGACATCAAGCCTGCTAGCTATGCTGCATGAAGTCAATTGATTTTCTTTACGAATGACATCTACAAAGAGTGCAGAATTCACTGTTTATCAAACAGCAGAAAAATGTTGGCAAAGATAAAGTTTAAGATCAACCATTTAAAGGCATTTTATTTCTGTTAAAGGAGACTCTGGCATTGGGGCTGTTATGGATGAAGAGAGCTGGTATAGGAATGACAGTAATTGGCAGTGCCTAGTTGAGAAATAGACATGATATTGAAGATGTGATCTCAGAATGAGGTGGTACAGTGATCAGTAGCAGTGTTCAAGCTCTGAAGCCAGCAAATGAGATTTCATTACATCCCAATAACCTATCGTCTTACATGCTGCAGCCCTCCTTAGATCGATACTTTTATCTCTATAAAGGTATTCTACATTTGTTTTGTTACACCTTCAACATCTCCGGATATGCTATTTTACACAAATAGACTTGGCCTGGGTATTCTCTTATTATAACACATTCTTTACAAAAGCCAGCTATTGTATCGATCATGTCTACTCTAAATATTTACTTGCTCATCAGCTAATCAATTTATTTGACTTTGAGTCAGTACAAGCTGCTTATTGCTTATCGTACAATTAGTTGTATGGCCCTAAGACGGCTGATACGTCTTCCTTGTCCAGTAAAACTATTCCTTAATTTTCTTGCCAGGTTCATGCTATGCTCTTGTTCCAAGGCATACATTCCCCATAGCACAGGGCCCACCAGATATTATTGGGTACCAACTCCTGCCGTCCCTCTCTATTGACTATGCTGACTAGCGCTGATGGGAGCAGTGCCAGCTCCAGCTTTTTGATGGCCCTTGGTTAGGCCATCCTCAATGGCCCCCTTTCTACCTTGTCAGAACCATTGTCACCAGCTGCTCTTGCTCCTCGTTCTTGTTGCTATCATTGCAGTGGCAACTTCTGCTCCTCCTTCTCACCACCACCATTGTCTAGGCCAGACAGAGAGGGAAATTAATAAGGGCAAAGAGGAGGACCAACTCTATGGAGCTTTTCTCAATGGCTCCTGATGGGATGTGGGCCCTTGGCAGGTGCCTGACCATGCCTACCCTTGACACACTAGCCCTGGATGGAAGTTGCAGTCCAACAACATCTGGAGGGCCACATGTTCCCGACCACTGCCATAGCACATTGACTAATGCTACACTAAATTCTCCTGACGTTCAGTTTTTGCTGCAAAAGTTGCCATTTTGAGGGAGTGGGGTGTACTTAAAAGTCCATGAAAAAAAAACATAGCAACTGAAGGGAGCATCCGTTTGGTTTCTTCAGTAGCAGTGTTACGTTCCCTCTTCCTCCTGATACCCACTTCTAATGAACAGTTTTGCACCCTTTTTGCAAAAGTGTCTGAAAGATTGCTCCGTGTATGTGTGTGTGTGTGTGTGGGTTGTTTCTAAAGAGGCAAAAATGTTTGCACAACGTGACCCCCATGTCAGTTTAGCACCAGCATTAACTCCTTTTATAATGTAACAGCGGTTCCCCATAGTGCTGTTTGCTTTAATAATGCACCTAACTCTCCGACATGCCAAAAGCCTAATTGCTTTTCTATTATTTGATGTAAATAAAATTAAAGGCAATGTTAATCACACAAGTGAATGATGAGCTACACATAATGTGCTCCACAATACCTGACAGCATTAGTTGTTTTAAGTAAGGCCTTTTTCAGCGATGTTTAAAGGAAGAGCACTGGTTTTGAACAGCCCCTCTTGGTTTAGTCCACTACTTATAAGGCCAAGTTGTGCTCCCGGGGTACCTTGCAAATCTAAAAATAAAATTAACCCCAAACTGTGGGAACACTGAATGACATTGGGATAAAAATCACAGCAGCTAAAATAGCAATTGTGTCTATCACTCAAGTCATTTCTGCATCCACGCAGCAACTTGGGCATCAATGGGAGCAGCAGGCTATGCGAACTGGAACTCTCTGAGGAATCCCACCAGCCTCCAGGCCAGACCATTTTAATGGCTCCCCACAGTTGTGGAGGGAAGTAGCTGTCATCATTCTAACCCTCAACAGAAAATTATCTGACCATGACAAAGGGACTTGACAAAAAATCCCCACCACAAGATTTCCTGAAGGACAGCCATCTCCCACATGAACCAGCTAGTCATTTTACAGAACCATTCTAATCCCCAGCTCTTCTGATTGGAGGGGTGGTGCCAAGTACACCAAGTACAGGTCTGCAGGCATAGATCTACTTCCATTCGTCCCAAAACAAAATGTTCTGATTCAGAGATTGAGCTCTTCACTCATTCCAGGCTGGAAATGGTGTTGGTGATTTTCCTCCTTATAAAACCAATGGGAGTGGGGTTTTTTTTTAAAGAACTGCCAGGGAAGGGTGGGGGAAAGGTAATATTTCCCCCCTCCTCATAAGCCAGCAGGTTGTGGAAGTGACAATCTTCATCAGTTTCCTGAGGTTAAGCGGAGTGGCTACAAGAGACAGGGCCTTCTTGTTGGTGGCATCTAGAACACAGAATATTTTCCTCCCAAGATATGTTTCCCTGGCATCATTGTTACTATCTGTTACAGAGGAGGTGATTTTCTGTTTGTGGTCTTTATCCCACCCAACCCCCTTTAAATTGATGATTGGTTTAATTAACAGGTATTTAGTGGTATTGTTTTTATTGCAACTTTTTATTTAATCTGCTACTTTGTTGCAATTTTACTATGTTTTTTTTTTATTCTGATGTTTTATTGTTCTAATGCTATTCTTAGCCACATTGAGAAATTTGTAAGATGGAGGACTATCATAGCCTGGGGACAGGTCTCTGCAACCAGCACGGGGACTCATTCGGTGAATCTTACTCCTACAAAAATGTGCATAGGATTGCAGCTATACACAGTTAGCTGACAGGCTGTGGGCAGCACAGAGGAGCAGCCAGAAAAGTGCTAGAGGTGGTTTGTGCGTGTGTAAGAGAGAGGGGGGCTCAGAGGAAGTGGTTGGAAGGCAGAGAGAGTGTGTATGTGTATGGAGGGGTTTCACAAGATCATGGAGGAAAAATAAGTCATGGTAGCTTATCTTCCCTCCCTTTGATTGCCAGTCATGAGCTACATAATTTACATAATTACCCTTGCCAGGCACAGGTTGTCATGACATCCAAACCTGGTAAGGCTGGCTGGCTGGGGTGGTTTACAACCCATCCTGGCATCCTAGAACAAGCCATGGATTTTAGGGTTTGGATGTCATGACAACCCATGCCCTGAAGGTTAATTATGCTAATTAGGCAGCTTGTGTGGAATGCATTGGATCCAGACTTGGTCATACATAGAGTAAACCCACTGAAATCAATGGGACTTCAGTTAGTCATGCCTAATTTAATTCCCATTGATTTCAGTGTGTCTACTCAGAGTATGACTAAGTCTAGATTCATCCCTATATGTGTAAAGCCATAGATTGTTTGAATATTAACAACAGAATTGTGATGGAACCAGCAGATTATGACAGTGACTGTTGACATCAACACATATTAATGCTGATAGAACAAACAAGATTTACAAGATTTGAGTTAGAAGTATTGTTGTTGTTTCAGTGTTTGAAACCTGAATTTCCAAAAAGAAAAGGAACTCATATGACCCCATAGAAGTGGAGATATGACAGTGTCAAGTACTGATGTCAAAAAAATCCACAATGTAACAAAATGTTTGGATTTCTATGAATTCACCCCATGGTTTTTCCCAAGTCGTGGACTGGCTTTTCTTGTGTCCTGTGGATTTCACAGGCTTGTGGCCCTTTTTTTTAAAAAAAACCTTTCTGGAATGTTATACAAATTTAGTCATAGAAAAATATGTAAAGTAAAACAACAACAACAACAACAACAACAACAACCAGGGCTAAAATGTGCTTTTTCCCATATGCAAAGCGTGAAGATGCACATTGGAGAGAGGGATGTATATGGTGGGATTTGTGCATTTTTGTAAATTTAAATTTGTGCAAATGCAAATTTGTGCAAATTTGGGAAATTGGAAAAAATCAGATTCCATCAATGAGTGAAAGGCATCTGAGAATTTGCAAAACACAGACAGAATGGAATATACAAAATCTGTACACTCTTAGGGTCAAATTACTTTTCAGCCACTTTTAATTGGGGTTGAAAAAAATCTACTTTGCATAGAGCTAGGCAAAATCTATACTCCTGCTTTATAATGGTTTTGAAGTGCACTGACAACTGTTGGGGCCCATGACACATTCTACATACCATTTTCAAACTGGTTTTAAAAGTGTTATATCCTGATTGGTAAAAAACAACAACCACCATGTATTGACTGGACTGTTCCCAGACTTTAAGATATTCCATATGGGACATACATTTATCTGTTGTTTATCTGTCATCAGGCCCTTGATAAAATGCTTTTGTGAAAGTATTTGTGGCTACGATTTAAATCTGTGTCACAGTTTTAGAAAACACATTCAGAATTATAGATAATATACAGAAATTCTCCCTTCAAAGGGGCATCTCATTGGTAAATGCACATATATATTCACTGTAGCCAATGTGGTATTAATATATTTATAGACTTCATAAATCTGCATATTAACAAATATCAATACATCTATGCGAATTACAACTGGCTGGCTGACATGTTTCACATGTCATTTTTAATTGCAGACTTTACTCACACCTCCAATCTCATCCTTCATCTTAACGTTTTTTTAAAAATGAATTAAGATTTGTGAGTTACTGATTTCTCCTGAACACCAGTGACCTTTGTGTATGTTTATGCATGTTAGTGGAATGCATAAGGATATAGCTCAACATCCAAGAAATTATGAAATCCCATTCATAATTGACCGAGTTATTAGTAATAGGAATGCTTAAAACCAAAGTGGTAAGAGAACCTGGGGTTGTAGCCAATGTTAGGCCCTTTCTACACCATGGGGAGTGGGAAGAGGGCGGAGAGTGGGACGATCCTGGAAATAGCTGCTTCCGGGATCGGCACTCTTAATTTACATCAGAAGTGCGATGGCCTGGGTTTCTCCTGGGCCATCGCATGTTGCGCCCATCATTTTTATATTTTTAGTTTTGGATCTGAGGAGAGTGCACGAGCGCTCCTCCGCAAACTGTAAGTGTTTTTTTTAAGGGTGTGTGATCGGGCACCATCCCCTCGCTGCCCTCCCTGCCCTCCCGGGGGTGGTGAAATTGGTGCCACCCCCTCCCCTGATGGGCATGGAGCCGCATAGTGCGTCTCCGTGCCCATTGGTGTAGGACTGCGGAAGATTCAGAATTTTCCAGGGTTCCCTTGTCCCTGGAAAATCCCATGGCCAACCCCGCCCCCACCCCCGGGAGTCCCGGTACATCATTTGGACTCACAGGGACCAGCCAGGGGCCATCCCTGGTGAAACGCCTGGTGTGGAAAGGGCCTTAGTCTGATGTATGTCCCATTCATTTGAGTGGGGCTACTTTAAGTAGCAGTAACAATGGATCCAACCATTAAATTTCCGCATAGAATCATAGAATAGTAGAGTTGGAAGGGGCCTATAAGGCCATTGAGTCCAACCCCCTGCTTAATGTAGGAATCTACCTTAAAGCATACCTGACAGATGGTTGTCCAGCTGCCTCTTGAAGGCCATCAGTATGGGAGAGTCCATGACCTCCCTAGGTAATCGGTTCCATTTTCGTACTGCTCTAACAGTCAGGAAGTTTTTCCTGATGTCCAGTTGGAATCTGGCTCCTCTAACTTGAGCCCATTATTCCATGTTCTGCACTCTGGGATGTTCGAGAAGAGATCCTGGCCCTCCTCTGTGTGACAACCTTTCAAGTACTTGAAGAGTGCTATCATGTCTCCCCTCAGACTTCTCTTCTCCAGGCTAAACATGCCCAGTTCTTTCAGGGCTTTCATAGGGCTTTGTTTCCAGACTCCTGATCATCCTCATTGCCTTCCTCTGAACCCCCTCCAGCTTGTCTGCATTCTTCTTGAAGTGTGGTACCCAGAACTGGACACAATACTCAAGATGAGGCCTAAGTAGTACCTCGTGCAATTACTGAGCCAAATATCCTCCATCTTGTAACTGCATTTGGTTTCTTTTTCCTAGGTGTAGAACTTGGCATTTATCCCTGTTAAATTTCATTCTGTTGTTTTCAGCCCAGCACTCCAGCCTACCAAGATCACTTTGAAGTTTGTTTCTGTCTTCCAGGGTATTAGCTATCCCACCCAATTTTTTTTCATCTGCAAATCTGAGAAGCATTCCCTGCACCTCCTCGTCCAAATCATTTATAAAAAAGTTGAAGAGCACCAGTCCCAGGACTGAGTCCTGCAGTACCCCGCTCATTACCCCCCCCCATTTGAGAAGGTACCATTGATAAGCACTCTTTGTGTCCGATTCTGCTGCCAACTGTGGATCCTCCTAATAGTTGTTCCATCACTTTGTCAAAAGCTTTGCTGAAGTCAAGATATATTATGTCCACAGCATTCCCACAGTCCACAAGGGAGGTTACCCGATCAAAAAAATGAGATCAGATTAGTCTGACAGAACATGACAAAACAAAAGTGAAAAAAACCCATAAACCACAGTTGTTCCTTGTAATGTAACATTAGAGATTGGAAAGGTCAATGATATACATTAGGCTTCAATTGTAATCCTTGTGCCCACACCTATGTGTAAGATCCATTGAACTCCATGGGATTAATTTCCAAGTAAACATGCATAGGATTGTGCTGTTACCTCATTAAATGGAGATAATTACTTTTATGGCAGTGGAATGCTAATGCAACACTTGAACAAGTCTCAGAACTAGCAGCTGTGTCATGATCCCTTTTAATCTTTCCAGGAGATCCTTTATGATAAGAGAAGGAGATATATCCAGCTTTTTGTTTCCTCAGCAAAAAGCCGTTTCTAACCTCCCAAGGCATTTTCTAAATTACTGGGGAGTATGTGCTGGCCAATCCGTTTGCCTACTTAGTCCCTCAATCACTAATATTTATTAACTCTATTCTCAGTAAAATACTTGGAAGCACCCTGGGAATACCTTTCTAATTCCCTTCTGTATTATTATGCACTCTGCGCAATGACTGCAGTTCACAGCCCTCCCTATCAGATATGAGATATATCAAATTATTCATGGAGTCGGATTTAATATGGTTATCATTGGACTATGATAGACTAACAGACATGAAGAGAGTACCAAATGGGCAGAGCAATCCAAGGCTCTCTTTTACATTCTCTTTGCTTTCAACTAACAAGATGGCCGACTGCTATTGCTACTTTCTTCATAGTGTGCTAGAAAGCATAGGATTGAAATGTGTTTTGTAAATAAGTAAATCTTTGTCCACAGTCACTTTGCTGCTCACAGTGCTGGTCAGGGTGCAACCCCACAGTCACTTCGAGAATTCTTGGTTACTTGTTGGAGTGCACAACCAGGGAACTCTAGTTAATGTAAGCATCTCCTGCCCACCAAAGGTGCCTCACTACCAATGCCATAACAAAACATTTTTATGTCAGGTGAAGGCTTCCAGTTCTCTCCCCACCCCCAATCCCTTACCAGGGAACAGGCTCTGTGCCAAGTAAAGGAGGGTTGTAGACCATTTAGCATACTGGTGCAGAAATCCAAACCTTTACTGCTCGTGCACCTAATCCTCAAAGCTGCTGAGTGACAACCAGCTGGCAGTAGTTGCACAGTGTCACACATCTCAAATTCCTTCCTTCCTTCCAGTATGAGGTGGTGCAAGTGAACAGTGCCATTCTGCCCAGTCTGCTGCCCTTGCTAAGCCTCTGAGAAAGCTGATATATGGCCTTCATCTACCACCTTGATACACGCTTAATTATTCCATGTTTATTTCCATACATAAGAAACCTTTACAAAGTCATTTAAATAGGGGACAATATATTATGTCATCTTCTGTGCCTTTTGTGAAGCCAGAGTAGTTCTTGCAGTTCTCCCACCCGAATTATCAACTCCCCGCCATTAGAAGCCAGCCCTGTAAACAGCACTCCGAGTCAATGTGGTGTAATAGTTAGAGTGTTGTGCTTAAGACTCACTAAGCCAGAAAGCTCAAGGGTGACCACATGGAAAGGAGGACAGGGCTCCTGTATCTTTAACAGTTGTATTGAAAATGGAATTTCAGCAGGTGTCATTGTATGCATGCAGCACCTGGTAAAATTCCCTCTTCATCACAACAGTTAAAGCTGCAGCAGCCTTGCCCTCTTTTATATCTTGTGAAGAGGCCAGGGCTCCTATAGCTTTAACTGTTGTGATGAAGAGGAGATTTCACCAGGTGCTGCATGCATACAAAGGACACCAGCTGAAATTCCCTTTTCAATACAACTGTTAAAGATACAGGAGCCCCGTCCTCCTTTCCATATGGTCACCTTACATTGGGTGACTTCTCCTTCTCTCTTTTTGCATGATTGCAAAAAAATGGAAATAGGAGAATCTGAGCTACTTGGAGAAAAGGTGAGGGGAGATAACATAAGTAATAATAGCTTGAGTTGGTTCCACAGAGGTACTGTTAGTTCAGTGGTTGAGGTAAAGGTGCAACATTCATTCAAACTCTCTTCATGGATACTTTAAAGAGATCAAATGCAAAATGAGATTAAATGCATCACTTGCAGTGATATCAACCACACACACACATGTGTGTGTGATTTGGATCAGAACCGCAGCAGCCAGGGAGGGGAGATCTAACCCTTCTCTCCCCCACCATGATATTTTTTTAAAAAAATTCCCCACCACATATCATAACAAATTATTGTAGAGGGAAAAGCTCCTATTGGCACCAAATAGTAATATTTTCCTACTGCTATTTGTAACATAGGGTGGGAGTCATAATAGTGGGGGGAGGGTAAACCAGATGCCCAACCCACCCTCCACACATGATTTTAATTTTGTTTTTGTTTGTTTGGTTTAAACTAACCTTGCTACAAGCAACACATTTAAAATTAGGTGCCGTTGTGGCCTCAGTGTGTAACCCAAGGGCATTAGAAGCAGCTAGCTTGCTTCTTGGATTCACATCCCTTTCTGCCTTTCATGCAGCTGGAAGACACACAGTCTAATATTCACAACTCCTTTCCACTATTAAATCATAACCCATTGATGGCAAAATAAAGCTTCTGATGCCTTTGCCTGCCTTTTCCAAAGCTGCTGACACTCTGATTCATTACACCTGACACATTTGGACAAATTAAATTGCATTGTTTTCACTTCATGTGTTTTGGGTTTTATAAAACTACGTTTATATATGCTAATTCCTATAGATCTTGAATGTGTGCGCACACACACACACACACACACACTGTATCTGTAATAGGGGTATTAGGAACACGTGAAGTGTGCTATATCTTGAATCCTTAAATATTCAATTCCAAATGATACTTAAAGACATCAACTCAGAACACAGTCGGTGCTTTTCATCATAAAACTCTTTTGTGCTGATTATTTTAAAGAGGTCTACTCCTATTCAGGCACTTAGTAGAAGACCAATTGCATAACCTTTCCCCTCCCTTTCCAAGCATTTGTGAAGCTAAATAAGACTTTACCGGCTACAATAACACCCATCAGTTATCTGTGCCGTAGTGTAAACAATGAAATTCTTATTATGTACTTAGAATTCACAGTGCTATTTCCATGGTAACTCTGTTTTCATGTCATATCTTTAATGATTAGGTAATGAAAGAAATGCTGCATTTACAACTTCATTACTAGGTGTTTTTTTTTAAAAAAAACACCACATACACAGCAGTACATTTGAATTGTAGAAGCTGTCATTTTTAGAAGATGATGAAGATCATGCTGGAATGCCAAGGGAAGCTGTCATTTTCAAGTAACAAAGTAAATGCCAGAAATGCATATGGATGTGTGTGTCTGTGTGTGTGTGTATATAAGCATATGCAAGTGTGCATGCATACATATATGTAGACACCTATTTACACTAAGTCATTCACATTGCTGTGTGTTTCTTGTTCTTTTATGGATGATTCTTAAAAAGAACAAAATCCTATTGAACTAAAGGACACAAAGTGTTTAGGACATGCCACAATGTATTTTGTGAATGTTAATACATGTTCTGTGTGATGCAGCAGATAAATAAATCAGAGAAGGATTGATTCATATAAATATTCCTATTGGTAGATGGAAAGATATCAGATAGTTGTATTGGAGACTGTGTTTTCCACAACCCTAGTCAACCAGGTGTATCAATTGAAGCAAAGCTGCAGGCTAATATATATAAAAAAGGTGTAATCGCCACATCGAACCACAACACCGAGGGAATCACATTCAAACAGAAACTGTTACTGTCATGATGGTTTTCGTTCTGATGAGGAAGACTTGTGGGGAATGAGGAACTATTTGTCAGGAAGAAAACTTCTGGTATTGCTCAAAAGTAGCCTCTATTAATGATGTGTGCCTTTCCAAAAGAAGAAGAATGAATGAATGAAAGAAAGAAAGAAAGAAAGAGAAAGAAAGAAAGAAAGAAAGAGAGAAAGAGAAAGAGAGAGAGAGATCTAGCAGGGCTTGAATAAAGTGGAGAGTTTAATTGCTCACAGGCCAAGAAACTCAGGACCAAAGGAGACATGACATTAAAGGCATCTTTGCCTATGACGTGCAGGTTTTTGTAATAAATGAATAAATAAATAAATAAATACAAATAGCATCTGCTGTAGGATGGAAATAATAATAATCAAACTGCAACAAGTGTGGAGACAGGGGCATTTAACCCTTTATCCCCCCTGCTTTAGTCTTGAGGAAAATCCATCTTATGAAGCTGCTGTTGGCATTGGGAAGAAGTTCCCGATTAGTGCCAAGTGGTGATTTCCTCCTAATGCAAAAAGCAGCTTCAGAAGATGTATTTTCCTAAGGACCCAAGCTTGGGAGGAAAGAGTTAATTTCTCCCCCTCCATGCCTACTGCAATTCCAATAATGATCGGCCTCCCTGCCCTCATCCCTGCCCCCCAGATGCTGTTTGCATTCTTAAAACCGCCTGTGAAATGCAAGATGCATTTTAAAATCATAGCTGATTTGGCCCTTAGAGGCAGCATAAAAGAGGTTCATATTGCCTTTGACCCTCTCAAGTGCAGCCTGCCCACCATCAGTTTCAGGGAAGGAAGGCTTTGGCCATTGGGCGGTACAGAAATGTAATACATAAATAATAAAATGAATAAATAAATAGCATTGTACAGGATGGTTCTGCCCAGCATCTTTTTTCTCGTGCCAACAAAACTGAGTGCTTCTCAGTCTGCAGAGTAACAATGTCACAGAGGAGACAGACAAAGGAGACAGACAAAGGGTTCACTCTCAAGATTGCAGGTGGCTGATTTGCCCCTCCCTCTCCACCTTATGGTGGTTCTTGGCTTGCGGTAAATTCATTTTCCGAATCCTTCCCCATGAGCATTTTGCACATCTTCCAGATGAGGCTTTTATTGCACCATTGCCCTGCCTCATTCACAGAATTTTATGGAGGGCAGACAGTGGGTGGGTTTCCAGGTAATGTTGTTTTCTCCTCGTAGCCCCCCCATCTTTTCCCACTGTTTTCTTACTGCAGAAAACCTGTTAAGGAGAAAAGATGGAAGAGCTACACAGTGCCTTCTAATTGGTAGTGCTAAGAGCCTTCCATATAGAAGGACCTTATGATAAAGTGTCCACATAAGGGGATAAGCAGTGGCATGCAAAGTTATGGCATCTGCTTGTGGCAATCCATTCAGACAACCATATCACCACAAGCACAAAGCCAGCAGGAACCAGAAGAGAAAGTGGCTGCGGGAGACACGGCATCCATATCAATTCAGTGAAGTGTGATAATCAGTTGTTGAATGTCCTGTTGCATCACAAACGTGTAACAAGGTTGTGCAAGTCAGATTTACTTATTTTATCAGGATATGATAGGAACGTCGGAGAAATCTGCAATGGAATCAGATGAGTTTGGATTTCTATGAATCTGACTTGTGGATTCTGCAGTGGACCATCTTATCCAGAGTTTCATGGATTCCATGGACTTGCGGACTGGATTTTTTTAAAAAACTTTCCAGAATTTTACGCAAATGTAGTCATAGAAAAATACTTAATTTTTTTAAAAAAACACTGGCTGAAAAAGCGCATTTCCTCCATAGGCTAAAGCATGAAAATGGTCATGGGGGATTTCTTCATTTTGGGTTTGTGCAAATGTGAATTTGCGCAAATTTGGGAAATAGGGGAAAAATATCAAATTCCATCAATGAGCAGACAATGGAACAAATGGCATCTGGCAATCCATGAAAAGCTGCCAATTCATTCCTAGCTGTAACACAACTCTGAAATCTGTTATAATCCATTTTGCCATTTCCACAACTGCACACCTTTATCAGGAGCTGCCGAATGTTAAACATAAGTAGAATAATATCCTTAACCTGTTTATGACAAGCATTTTGGAAAAATAGTGAACATCCCAGTAAGATCCTGGCACATTGTCTTAAACAGTGAAAACATCGCAATGTTATTTCAGCTATTAAAGATGAGAGTGATATGATATATGCTTTTCCCACAGATATATACTCACCATTTTTAAAGTTGTATTTTGATTTGTGTAGAATGGGAAGTGAAATATGGATGCTTTTTTCTCATGTTAATCTTCCATGTTTAGATTCTTCACAGTGACAGTTTCTCCTGGCTCCTTTGTATATGGAAGAAGTCATGAATGCAATTATGAAGATGAACACTGGAAAATCACCAGGTCTGGATGGGTTTCCAATTGTATGGTATAAAACATTTTCGAGCCTTTTAGCTTCATTGCCTTTATAATTGTATAAAGCTCCCTTTTCCCATCCCTAAATGATACTTATGTTACATGATTCCTAAACCTGGTAAGGATCACAGCAGTTGTGCCAACTAGCAACCTATATTTAATGTAATATTATAAAATATTAAATGCAATCCTGGCCAATAGAATGCAACAAATTATTAGAATACTGGTTCAACCAGACCACTTGCTATTTATTAAACACAGGCAAGGTGGGTGGGTGATAATCTTAGATTAGTTGTTAATCTGATAGTTTAAAATACTGATAGAATAAACCAGGCTGCTATTGTTTCTTTGGATACTGAAAAAGGCCTTTGACAAAATTCACTGGAAATTTATTTTGCTACATTGAGTAATTTTGGCTTTCTGGTAGAATTTTTGAAATGGTTAAACCTTTTATATTTAACCCCAGGAACTAGAGTTATGGCCAGTGGTCTTTTCTTGGATTTCTTTTTAATCAGGAAAGGTACCAGAGAGTCCCCTAACAATTGGGGTTTAATCAGCTGTTACAGAAAACTTTGTTAATATAAATATTAAAGTCCTGGTAAAGTCAACTCAATACATTTGTCTTCCAAGCCAAAGCACCTCACCTGGCATTAAAACTATAATACAAAAACAAAAACAAAACACAGGTGGAGGAGGCTGGGGACTCCCACACCTCACATCATATTATGAAGCCTTTCAGTTACACCAGCTCCACTTTATCATTATGAAGGCAAGGTACCTTTATGGGCCTTGCCTTTTCAATCTATAAAAATAAAGGAATGAAATAATATCAAAAACCCATATACCAAAACTATTTTCAAGCCAGGCTGTCTCCAGTGTGGTCTCCCCTCACCCTATTACAAATATATCTGGATAATTTAGACACAACTGTCATCACTAGAATTTCTGAATGGGAAAAGAAGGGATATTTTCGACCGAAAGGTTTTTATGCTTAGGATAAACCAAAAACCACTGAACAACTGAGAAATGACCTGGGAGACCTAGGCCTAGGATGACTACAAGAATTACAATTATCTCACCTCCTCAGAGATCCCAACATATGCACTCAAAACCCTAACAGGATTAGAACGAGCAATGCTAATGGTAGGGAAGGGAGGGAAAGAAATTGTATCTTTAGTTTATCCTAATAGATGCCCAGATGGGTTCAATGGTGGGCTTGAAGAAAGTGTGGGAAGGAGATTTTGGGAGGGAATTAGAAGACGCTAGTTGGAACAAATTATGGGACAATAGACCACTCAGTTCAATAACAGCCTCTATCTGAGAAACCTCTTTGAAAGTACTGCACAGATGGTACTGCACACTAATACAGCTGGCACATATTACTTCAACATGCAGACACCTTTGTTGGAGAGGCTGTGGGGTAAAGGGCACATATTTTCACTTATGGTGGGCTTCTCCACATATACAGGGATTCTGGATGTTAGTACATAGAGAAATAATGGTTATTACTAGAGAAATGTCTGTATACGATCCGGAGTTATTTTTACTATCAATATAAAAGGATTTAATGTAAGTTTGAAATGTAAAGATTTGTTAACATTTTTATTAATTGCCGCTCACCAGACAATTATACAGCAGTTGGAAAAAACTGGATAATCTGAACTTACCTGCATGGTATCGAAATATATGGTCTGTGGCAATATCAGAAAAAATAACTCATGATTTGCTTCTGATCCAAGAAAAAACAAGACTGTTAGCATTTTATGCTATATGGTGGAGATTCATTCAACATACATCAGAACCAGACTTACAATAATATATGCCCGCTTCCGCTCCAAGCATTTGGACATTATAACAACAAATGAAGTTCACACAGCACACTTATTAATTAGGTTATTTCTTTTTCCTTTTTCTTTCTTTCCCCCCTTTCTTTTGTCTTGTTTTCCCCTAAAATTGTAGACGTACATTTCATGTACATTAATTGAAATTGATACATTCAATCACATCAGCATATTTCCTTTTCCCTTTCTTTTATGGTTTTGTTTTGTTGAAATTTACAATAAAAATATTTTTTAAAAAGTCCTTGATATGTTAAGTGATTTGTCACCCATACCCACATACTCAAATATTACTCCACTGCCAAAAACTACCCCATCTGGGATAGGTACATGTGATCAGATCCTAAGTATGACTAAATCTGGATCCAGCCCATATTGTTATTTTATGCATCCTTAAGTGAGAAGACAGAAATACGTATTTTTCTGCAATCATATTTCTGCTACAAAAACATCAGAGACTTGTGCCACCTTAAAGATTAACACATTTATTCTGGTATAAGCTTTCATGGATTATAGCTACAGGTTTCAATAGTGGGACACTAGAGCTCCAAAAGGAAATGTTCTCCTAAACAAGTATGAATATTACAGAAAACATGGATTCTGTGTTGCTGAAAACGGAATAATGAGCAGAAGCCAAGACTGCCCAGCTACAAAAGACTTTGTTCTCTAATTGTCAAAAGGCATTAAACATCAAGTATTTATTCTGTGGCAGAAGAAGAGGGAACAGACTTCAGTGCCTCCCTCGCCAGAGGTTGTCTCTAATTGTCATGCATAGATTGCAACAGAGGTTATGGAGAGAAATTTGTTTGCATTTATTAATCAAAAGGAGTCAAAGGCGCACAAAGATATCATCAAGGCTGCCTTGTGCTAGGGGAGGCTGACAACGAAAATTTCTGATGAAGTGTTTGCAGAATGTTTGCAATCTGTTCAAAACCTTTTTACTTCACAGGTGCAAACCTTTCTATCTGTTACATCAAAGAAACAATTGAAAATTAAACACAGTAAACATTGCTGTACAGGTTTTAATCTTCCATTTTGAAAGGACAATGGGAGGGAGAGAATTCATTTCAAAGTAATGGCCCTGGTTCTTTCAATATTCATTTGTGCACATTAGCATTTCATTAGTTTGAGTTTTAAACACTTTGGGTTTTAGCCCAATCTCTGCCTTGCTCCTTTTGTTTTATAAAGGGAGGTGGGTGGGATGGGGGAGAAAAAGAAAGTTGGATTTAGACTCTTAGCGATGCCATTTGCGCTAAAGCATCTATGCATAGATAATGAACTCGCCTAGTATCATAGATAGGGAGAATAATGCATAGCATTGGAGGTAAAGGAACACAGCTCAAAATCTATTTAAAAGAATGATAATTCTTTTGCTGTGACACTAGAAAAACTTAGCAAGAGCAGAAATGGTCTCCCTGAATTTTGCTATCATAACTTGTGAATAATTTTCAGTGCAGTTCAATGCCCAAGGAAGTGTATATGGGATTGCTGATTAACAGTATGGTCCTATATATGTCTACTCAGGAATAAATCCTATTGAGTTCAATGGTGCTTACCCTCAAGAAAATGTTATAGGGTTGCAGACTTAGGGTGCAGCCCTATGTATGTTTAGACACGAAAAAGTCCAACAGCTCCCAGCATCCCTCCAGCTAGCCATGGTTGCTGGGGAATGCTGGGAGTTGTAGAGTTTTTTTTCTGTCTAGGGTGACCATATGAAAAGGAGGACAAGGCTCCTGTATCTTTAACAGTTGCATAGAAAAGGGAATTTTCAGCAGCTGTCATTTGTCTACATGCAGCACCTAGTGAAATTCCCTCTTCATCACAACAGTTGAAGCTGCAGGAGCCCTGCCTTCTTTTGTATCTGGTCACTCTAGTATAGCTCCTGCAGCTTTAACTGTTGTGAAGAAGAGGGAATTTCACCAGGTGCTGCATGCATACAAATTACACCTGCTGAAATTCCTTTTTCTATGCAACTGTTAAAAATATGGGAACCCTGTCCTCCTTTTCATACAGTCATCCTACTCTAAACATGCATAGGGCTGCACCTTTAGTTCATTATAACCATTGTGGTTATGATCTATTATGTTATATCCAATTGCATTGCTTCCCCTGTTGTTGTTTTAATCTAAGATGTAATGAATGGGGTATGGGGATATACTCTTTCTCTGTAGCTATTTTATTTAGTCTTAAGGACTGAGTAATGAAGGATTTTCCTGCGGAGTCCTAGATTGGAATGGGTAGCTGTTTGAACAGAGACACCAAGATAATTTGACAATCCCATCATCAGCATTTCCTAGAGTATTGCTGAACCGGCTCCTAATAACATCCTTTCCTTAGGTATATATATATATATATATATATATCCTGAACAGGAGATTGAACAGCCCTCCAACAGCTATACAAGGCCGCTGACATTAACAGAAATAGAAATTTTCTTTGTGCTCTCATCAAGCTATGCTACAGTATACATTTGCCCATGCAGGCCTGAATAGTCAAGATGCTGGAAGAAAGAAAGAAAGAAAGAAAGAACGAAAGAAAGAAAGAAAAGGTTTACTATACAGTTGTTTGGGTGCTGAGCTCAGTTTGTATTGACACAATATTAGTTTGGAGACAATGAACCCTTTCAGATGTTTTGGCTGCCTTTCAGCTAATGCATATAATTCAGATGTTTGTCAGGCGGGGGGGGGGGATGAATTGTGTAGGAAATGCATGCAAGCTGTCAGTCACAATGGGCAAAAAAAGAAAACGACCACCACCAAGCAAACAAACAAACAAAAAATACCCATAACATAGGCTGGCACAATCTGCAAGGATAACTAAATAGTAAGTGCCTCTCCCCTACTGAATGCAGCTATTTTCGAGTGTCTAAACCCACAAACTGATTAGAATTGACTTGAAAAAGCTGCAGGTCAAGCACTGAGAGTCAAGCCCTGTGATGGAAATCTGTATGCATGTTTTAACTGGGGCAGGAGCCACACTATTGTTTTATAACGGTATTGAAGTGCATTGACAACGGTTGGGGCCCATGGCACATGCCATATACTGTATTTAAATCATTTTCATGGTGTTATATCCTGCTTGGTGTAGATCTGGCCTGGGGAGGGAAAATTGCTGTGGCAGGGCGGGAGGGATCAGGTCAGGGAAAGGGTGTGGGGAAAAGGGTTAAACACCCTCCCACAGCACTGCAGCCGATATTTGAATTGGGAGCCCCAGAGCTGCATGTAGCCCAGTGGTGGGAAACACTGATATCTGGCCCTTAAAAAAAACTGTGGAAAATCCAGTCACGAATGTCCTACCACCTAGTTACTCTGCCAGTTACTGCTGCAGCCTGGTGACTGATATAGATGTCCCTAAGCGACCAGTGAAGGGTTCCATTTCGGCTAGTCAGAGCCTGAAAATGAAGTCATCTCAGATTGGACGCACTTTAAAAAATATCCTGATTTTCCTTTGCCTGGGCTGTTCCATATATAGCTCTCAAACTTAAGTTCCATAGTTGCCTACATCTTGAACTAATTGCCTGCCTATTTTTGTTTTGTACCCACATCCCAGCCACCAACCCACCTCGCATCATGAGGTAGACAATCCACATGAAGATATTTATTAAATATGGGTGGAAATAAAGGTTATAATTTTCAGTGAGTAGTAACTTGGTGACAGAAATACAATTGGTAAGAGAGAGGGGGGATTTGGATGAGAGCAGACGGAAAAATGGAAACATTGTCCTTACTGTGATTAGTGTTAAAACTGGCAATTGTGAAAAAACATTGCAAAATGTTTATTTATTTATTACATTTATATACCGCCCCATAGCCAAAGCTCTCTGGGCGGTTTACAAAAATTAAAACCGTTCGACATTTAAAAACCAATAAACAAAAATTAAAACCATAAAAGCCTAAAAACAAACTACATATCATTTAAAACTTTACAGGGTTTAGTTAAAAAACTCCTGTTAAATGCCTGGGGGAAGAGAAAAGTCTTCACCTGGCGCCGAAAAGATGACAGTGTTGGTGCCAGGTAAGCCTCGTCGGGGAGATCGTTCCATAGCTGTATCTTTGGGGGGGGGGTCTATTTTGGTTTATTCATTCAGGTGTATTGTATTGTATTGTACTGTACTGAACTGTATTGTATTTGCAATGTTTGAGGATATTTAGACTTTGTATATCCTTCATCCTCCTCTCACTTTTCTTTCTTTTTTTCAAAAAAATTAAGAAAAGAAAAGAATTGAGCATCTTTACCTCGGACAAAACGCTAAGGAGGACTTGATAGTAAATCTCCAAGTGTCTCAAGCTTACCATAAAGAAAGGAATCTCACCCCTGTTATCTGTCATGGGTGGGCAACTTGTGGCCCCCAGATGTTTTGGCCCACAATGCCCACCCCGGCTATCCTGGCTAAGGCTGATGGGGATTATAGGCCGACACAACTGGCGGGCCATAAGTTGCCTACTCCTGTGTAAAATAATTGGTCTGTCTAGTGAAGATTCTTTGAAAAAGAGTTATGCAATAAAACAAGCACATCAATGCCCTTCACAAACGTAGTACTCAAACATCATGTTGTTACTATTCCAACATAAAATGATATTTAATATGTTATAAACCATTTTTATCATATTATAAAACTCTGTTGTGTATGCCAACCCAAATGCACCTAATGTAAAATCAAAGTATATATAATATGGGATTACTGGATTTAAATGTATAAAAATACAGTAATCAAAACCTGGGTACTTAATTGAACTATCAATGCCAAATAACTAGTTTCTGACAAGTAATGAAGATTTTGCTTCAACTATAGCTTTGCATAAATCTGAAGTGATCAGTGCCATCTGGACAGCCACTGCTGAACCGCATGGCGTGTTTGCACATCACCAGACATGTACAAGAGTGACAGAGCAAGCTAGCTGAATCGTTGAGCGACATCTTTTAACCTGATTCTTCCCACTTCCAACTTCATGAATTGTTTCATCTTCTGTTCCAAGGCCACCCTGAATCTTTACAAAGAGGAATGCATGTTAAGGTAATCCTTTTGAAATGTTGCTTCAGTCATTCATTCTGCTGTTATGTGCTTTAATTTCTTTGAAGTGTACACATTATTGTGGTGTTACAGCAAGGTGGCAATCCTTTGCACACTTAGCTCAGAGTAAGCCCCTACCGATTGTTAGCATTTTCTACAATATACATATTTTTTGCAGAACTATATACATACTATATCTTCTTGGCTGCAACCTGGCTAACAGCTACATCTTTCTTTTTTCTCTAAAGTAAGTATGATTTAAAAGTGGATCACTTTTTGGTAATATAATTGCAAATGTGAGCCTCTGATAAAGATCAGAACCATGGAAGAAGGAGAAGAGTGAAAGCTCCCTTTATGCCACACCCTAGTGTCCTGATCCGGATTGGAGGCCCTTAGAGTAGAAAATAAATTACAGCTGCTAGTTATGCCTTCCTACAGGCAATGTAGAGCTTTAAAGTGAAAACCAGCATCTTGGATTGGGCCTTGAAGCAAACTAATAACAAGTGCAGATGTTGTAGGACAGGTGTAATATATGCAAAATGACCTATATGCATCAAGAGATGGGTGGTGGCATTTTGTACCAGTTGCAGCATCTAGCCCAAAGCATAACAACATAGAGCACTTTACAATAGTACATTACAGTGTTCGTAACAGAGCCTATCTACACTACTGCTTTAAAAAGGTTTAAAACAGTTTTAAATGGTTTATAACAGTTTTGAGAACTGTTGGGGCCCAGGATACACTCCATATACAGTTTTCAAAACATTTTCAAAGTGTTTTATCCTGCGTGTGTAGATAGGCTCACAGTGTCAACCAAACACATCTGTCCAAGAACAATGATACCTTGAACAAAAAGTAATCCCCTTCACACATACACACTGATGCATTGAATGTGGAGAATGTTGTGCTTAGTATACAGGCGTACCTTAAGTGCAGGCTAGTCAAACAGCAATGAAGCCAAAGGGGCTGATGTTCCAATCAGTAACGATAATTTGTGCACACATAGCACTGAAACAGTGAACACATTATATGTTTAGGCTGACCATATGAAAAGGAGGACAGGGCTCCTGTAACTTTAACAGTTGTAGAGAAAAGGGGATTTCAGCCAGTGTCATTTGTATGCAATTAGTTCCTGGTGAAACTCCCTCTTCATCACAACAGTTAAAGTTGCAGGGGGCCTGCCTTCTTTTGTATATGGTCACTCTAGTATAGTGCCTGCACCTTTAACTGTTGTGATGAAGAGGGAATTTCATCAGGAACTAATTGCATACAAATGACACTGATTGAAATTCCCTTTTCTCTACAACTGTTAAAGTTACAGGAGCCCTGTCCTCCTTTTCATATGGTCAGCATATTAGTCCCTCCATTTGATAGCCCGCAGAGCACCTGCCTCATAAGGCCACATGAGAACCTTTATTATGGCCTGCTACTTTGTTTGTCTTTAGTAGTCTGTGGTCCAGATCTCTTCAGAAGGGGGAATAGTGTTTTGTGGTTGGGGTCAGTCTAAATTATCTCTAGGGATCCCTTACTCAGTGCCTCTGATAGCAAAGAGATTGAGGATTTTCCCCAACTCTGTTACTCTTGAAGTTACTAGGCCTGTTGAAAATAGATTTTATAACATAAGCAGGAAAACAGTGAATACCCCTTTTAACTTGTTAAACCAATGAAAACATGCCACACAAGAAGTCTTAAGATATGAATGGTTTATAAAGAAAAGTAAATGCAAAAGAACAACAGATGCAGAAGTGAAATCTGAAACATTACTACTAGTAGTAGTAGTAGTATCCTGCCTTTTGCCCAATGCTGGGCCTCAGGGCAGCCTTACAAAACTAAAACATATACAGCAAAAACCTATAAATAGGAATATACTATATACCATATGAAAAGGAGGACAGGGCTCATGTAACTTTAACAGTTGTAGAGAAAAGGGGATTTCAGCCAGTGTTATCTGTATGCAATTAGTTCCTGGTGAAATTCCCTCTTCATCACAACAGGTAAAGTTGCAGGGGCCCTGCCTTCTTTTGTATATGGTCACTCTGTATATGTTTGATGGAGAGTTGATAAAATCTAGGATGTTCAAAGAATGTATTGTGTACCTTTCTTTCAACCCCATTCTGCTTTTATGACAAACCCATATATTCTGAAGTAGCTCTACAATGTCCCCTTAGAATGTCTGATAGGTTGGCATCATGCCTGGACACCTGAATAGACCCTAGCTCACTTCCCCCACCCCAAATACACATGCAAAACTTAAGCTATTTTTTGCAATGGTTTGCCCAGTTAAAACTGGCCAGCTCTTTTATTATTCAAGTGTAGGGTCATTTTGAAGGTACTAAACAATTTTCTGATTTGCAGGCTAGATCACTAACATCAGAAATGAAGGATATCATATTATTGGACAAAACAAGAGTTAGGCTCTACTAAATGGCTGGCTTTTATTGAACTTATATTCCTTGATAAAGGAATCTAACCGTCTTGATAAAGACTCATAAGGCCAGAGGAAGTTCCATAACACAGGTTACTGGAGAAATGGGATATTTGCTAACTGCTCCCCCTCCCCAAAATAATGAACATGTACAACTTCATTCTTTTTCATTCTGAATTAACTTTTCAATTCAGGTTCAACGAACATTTCACAGACATAGTCCATTCTCCTGATGTGGCTTTATGTGTGAGAACTTAATTACAAAACCTCAATTGGGTTTCATTTTCACACAAAGCTGAAGCAAATGAAATTGACTTTTTTATTTTGTCAGTGGGGGTGTTGCTGTAATGAAACAAAATTATATATGACAGAATTTGAAGAAAAATACTTCGTTCATCCACAACAAAGGAATTGGTTTAGGCTTATATTTTGTATTGCATACAAGCATTGTCAAGGACCTACAAAACAAGCATTTTCCAGGTGTATTCACTTCAAAAACATTAACAATTAAAAGGAATAGTTTCACCACATACTTTTATTTTCTTTTAAAAGAGAAACCCAATCTAAGTAAACAGTGTACTATCACACCTTTGAAGAATGAAGGTATATAATAAAGTATATATAGAGAAATCTATGGAACTTATCTCACACAAATACTTTGAAGATTGTAATCGATTTGGTAACCTATCCTTGAGAAATTCATGGAAGATAAGGCTATCAATGCCTTCTAGTCATGATAGCTAGTCTCTACTACCTCCAGATTAAGAGGCACAATTCCTCTTAATACCAGTTGCTGGGGAACATGAGTAGGGGAGTGCTATTGCACTCATGTCCTACTTGTGGAATTCCCACAGGCAGCTGGTTGGCCACTGTGTGAGCACTAGATAGGCTTTTGTTCAGATGATCCAACATGGCTCTTCTGATGTTTCTATGTAAATGTAAAATGAAGTAGGAACATGTTTGAAAGTAGGGTTAATCTGTGATCGCTAAATTGGGGCAAGGAAATTGGAAATATTTTTTTCTAGTAAGAACCAGAACTGAACCAGTTGGTTACGTGTGCCAAACCAGATCAGACTGCTCAATTTGGCATTCAATCCTGGATAAGCCTGTCCTACCACTTTAACCTCAATTATCACAGCCAAAGTGATATGCCAAGGATTACCATCCTGAATCTTGCAATGCTTTGCATGTGAAACTTGTACTGAAACTTTTATTGACCTGAACAGAACTAAACCAGAACAACTTCAGTTGCAGCTGAATCTGAACTATAACTGAACCAAAACAATTAATGGTTTGTCTCACAGTTTACAGTACTACTCAGAGAGTGGAGGCTGGTGTGTCTCCAATTTTGGTAATAGGGTTCAGCACCTTAGATAACTTTAGAGTTCTGGCTGGTTCTGACCAAAACCTGGAATGAATTCACAGCCTCACCAAAATCGGAGTCGCCAGCCACACTTCTCAAAGAGCTTTGCTATGGAGCAGGACAAGTATTTAATGAATAAAAATAAAACAGGCATCCATTATGATAAAGAAACATGGTAGCCAAAACTGGGGTGGCGTAGCTATTACAACTAGGATGCATATAAGCAGACTATGGCTCTGGAGTGGCTTGCTTATCCCATAATTAATTATTTTCTAACCCTTTCTCTTCTTTTTTAAAATAATATTTTTATTATTTTCAACATATAAGACAACTCAAACATACAAATAATATATAACATAACCTTGACAACCCCCCATTGCTCCCCTAACCCATTGAGACCTTCTTTTATTCTATTATACATTCTTCCAAAATTGTAAAGAATCTTTTAAAGGTGTACAACCTTTCCCCTTAATTAAAACAAACTCTAAAAATGCCCCCCATATATTTTCTAAATCATTCTTCTTAGATAATCCCCTCTTTACTTTTATGTTACATGTTAATTTATCATTAATCATGATATCCCATACCTCTTTATACCATTCTTCTATTGTATAATTTCCTTGTATTTTCCAATTCTTCGCTATCATTAATCTAACGGGTGTCAGGAGGTTGTTAATCAAATCCTTCATATTTTGATTCCCATATGCCTTATCAAAAATTGAAAGTAAAGCCAAATTTAGACTTACTTCCACTCTGCTTCCCATTATTTCACTTATTTCTTTAAAAATCCTTTTCCAGAAGTTTTGTACGTGTTCACATGTCCACCACATATGAAAGTATGTTCCAACCTCCTGACAACCCCTCCAACATAACATTGAAATTTTCTTATCTATCTGATGTAATCTTACTGGTGTTAGGTACCACCTCCAAATTATTTTATAATAATTCTCTTTTATTCTTACTGATAGTAACTTTAACATTCTTGATTCCCATATCCTCCCCCAGTTATAATCACTAATTTGTTTTGTTAAATCATCTTCCCATAATTTTTTAAGATAATCCTGTTGATCTCCATCCTCTATCAATATTTTATAAATTTCACTTATCATACCTATTTTAAGTCCCCTCTACAAGGATTCGCTTTTGCGCCCGGTTAGGCCATTATGCGCATAATCGCAGAAGTGCATTTACACCTAATCCCTCTGCACGAGAGGCGGCGAAGCGCATTAACAGATATCCAACAAGTAGTTAATGCGCATAAGCGCATATTCACACAGTCAAAATACGCTTTAACGGATGGAGCAAAACAAAACTCGCGATTTAACGCGCATTCGATAATGTGCATAATCGGGGAGATAATGCGCCTCTACGCCTGATTTGCGCTCCGTTCTTGTAGAGGTAATTTTTTTAATGCGCCTTGAAAGAGCTTTAAATGCCTCTTGTAGAGGCAGCCCTACTTTTATTTCCCCCCTCCTTTTCTCTTGATTCTATTAATTTCTCAAATCTTGCATTATCTCTACAATCCTTATTTTTCTTTTTCCAATCCTGCGTCCATTGTTCCAATTGTATACATTTGAACCAAGAGAACTTTTGTCCTCTTAATACTTCTTCTATTTGCTCCTTATTAATAATTCTTTTCAACCAATCTTTCACTTTAATAATTTTCTGTTCCCTCAATACCCCTTCCATATCTCTTCTTAGATTCCCTGGGAAGTTCTCCAGTAATACCACTGGAGTCAAAGGAGAAATTCCTGGTGCTAATTTTTTTTATACTTTTCCTTCAATTGTTACTTTTGTATTTTGCTAAAAAAAGTTTTGTAATTCTAACTCTATTTCTCCTGTCTGCGTCTCTAACCATTCTAAATCCTTTTTTCCTATTATGCTATTTATAACATGTCTTAATTGATTAGCAATATAATACATCTTTATATTTGGAAGTCCCAACCCTCTTTGCTTTTGTATCTTGTACCATTTCCCTTTATTAATCCTTGCTTTTTTTATCTCCATTACAATAATTATTTATCATACTTTGCCAACTCTTTATTTCTACTTCCATTATTTTAATTGGTAACATTCTAAACAAAATGTTTATCTTAAGTAATAACTTCATTTTAATAAGCACTATTCTACCAAACCATGAATACTTTAACTTCCTATAAGCCTCTAATTTTTTTCATTATCTGTTTCTTTAAGCTACTAATATTAATTACTTCTAATTTTTCTAAATCTTTCATAATATTAACTCCTAAGTAGCACACTATATTTTTAATCTTAAGACCAAGTTTTATACTACACTCCTCCCTTTCCTCTTTATTATAATTAAATAACATTTCTGATTTTCCCCAGTTTACTTGTAATCCTGTGTTCTCCCCAAATTCTCTCAAATGATGCTTTATTTCCTCCAAGGTCTCCATTGGATTTTCTAATGTCATTAATGTATCATCCGCAAACATTAATTTTTATCTTTTCTTTTCCTCCAATCCCTTTTAATTTCCCATCTTCCCTAATAACATTTGCCAAAGTTTCTATTACTATTGCAAATAATATCGGGGAAAGTGGACATCCTTGTCTAGTACCTCGGGCTAAGGTAATTTGTTGTGTTAACCCATCATTAACCATCACCACTGCTTTATTATTTGCATATAACTGATTAATCACTCCTATAAATTTTCCTCCAAACCCAAATGTTTTTATAATTGTTTTTAGTGCTGGCCATTCCATACAATCAAAGGCTTTAAAAATATCTAACCCTATCAAACCTGCTTTTATATTTCTTTTTTTTATAACATTTATTATATTCAATACTCTCCCAATTAAATTAGGCATTTGCCTCTCTGAAATAAATCCACATTGATCCTTTTTTATATATTTATTTGTAAAAGTATTCATTCTTGCTGCCATAATCGCCGTAACAATTTTTGAATTTTGATTTATTAAAGATATAGGTCTATAAGAAGCTGGGTCCGTTAAATCCTTATCTGGTTTCGGGATTAATATAATCAGAGAATGTTCCCATGATGGTGGGGTCTTCTCTCCCTCTAGTATATTGTTATATAATACTTTCAATTTTGGTACCAATAACTCTCTAAATATCTTGTAATACTCCGGCCCCAACCCATCTAAATCCGGAGATTTCTCTCCTTTTAGTTTATCAATAATTCCTTCTATTTCATTTTCCGTCACTAAACCTTCCATATAATCCCTATCTTTTCCTTGTAACCTTATTTTCCAATTCCTCTCTACATAACCCACTATCCTTGCCTGTGGGACCACTCCTGATGCATACAATTTCTGATAAAATTCTTGAAATATATTTATCTTTCATTAAAGCTTTTCCCTGTTTTATCTTTGATAGTCCCTATCATATTCTTTGCCTTCTTCGACTGTGTGGACTTGGCTAGCATTTTTGTCATGAGTCAGTCTGAAGAATCTTCCTCTGAGGAGGAAGAAGTGGCAGAGACTGCAGCTTCACCCATTCCCCAGGATTTACCGGAGGAGGAGGAATGGCAGGGAGGTTCCTCAGAAGAGCCCCAGGAAAGCCACCCTCTCCCACCCTCTGTCTCTAACAAGGAAGATTCTGGGCCTGAAGGGGTTTGTCCGGTAACTCCCCAGCAGAGGCGGCGGCTCAAGCGTGCGGAGCAAGCTCGTCCCACAAGACGCAGCATGAGATTACAAAAACAGAGCACAGCTGACGCAAGCCTTAAATAAGATTGCGAAGGAATAGGACACAGCTGTGGACAGGCTCAAGCGAGGATAAAAAGGGTGAAGGAGTAAGCAGGGATTCATTGGGAACAACCGACGTATTCGGCTCCTGACACCCCCGCATACTTCTGACTTGGAACCTGTGGACTGAACACCCGGCTTGACTGTTGACTCTGGACCCTGGACTTCTCTAATACCTGGTTTGACCTTCGGCTTCGACATTTGGACTGACTGAATCTCTGGCGTGACCCCTGGCTTTGGTAAATGTATTTTTTGGATATAAATAAAAACCTTCAAACAAATAAGTGCTGGCGTCCTTCCCGGACATTCTTTGATATGGGGATTGGCTGGATTCCCAGACAGTAGACTGTTGAAATACGTCAATTTTAGAATTTTTATTACTGTGTTCAAAGAAATCCCTTTTCAAATACATCAAATCTTTCTGAACTCTCTCTAAATCCACTTTCTCAAGTTCCTTCTTTTTAGCTTGAAGCTGAGCATATATTCGTTTATCTTTAGTTATTCTCAATTGTTCCTCTAAATTCCTAACCTCCTTCTCGATCTTTTTACTTTGTACTTCTTGTTGTCTTCTTAATTTACATGATTCCCTAATACATATCCTTCTTACTACCGCTTTCATCATATCCCATACTATCGCTTGAGAGTTTTGCCCTGTTTCGTTAATTTCCCATATTGTCTGTATTTCATTTTTCATTTTCTCAACAATGTTTTTATAATTTAAAATCTTTGTATCCATTCTCCACCTTTTTGCTTCTCTATAATTTTCTTCCTTTTAATATCCATACTTAATAATGAATGATCCGTGACTTTAATAACTCCTATTTCACACTCTATAATCTTAGAAATCAAATTCTTTGATACAAAAATATTATCAATCCTAGAGTAACTCTTATATTTCGGTGAATAAAAGGTGTACCTCCTTTCTTCCCCTTTTATTAACCTCCAAACATCTACTAATTCTTTTTCATCCATTACTTTACTTAAACCAGTTTTACCACTACCTTTTAAAGTTCTCAATATATTATCTTTATCCTTCAATTTATCCATCACCATATTAAAGTCTCCAGCCATTACAATATTCGCTTTCTCCATATTCCCCATAGCTTTAAACACTTTATCATAAAATTCCATCTGATTTTCAGTTGGAGCATAAACTTTAACCAGTACTTATTCCTCTTCTTCCACAGTCCAATATAATATTAAAAATCTTCCCATAACATCCTTCTTTACTTTTACTATGTTGACATCACATTTTTTAGAAATTAATATCGCTACTCCTCTCGCTTTAGAAGTCCTAAATGCCTTCTCATATACGCCCACATCCCTCATTTTAAGCTCATTTACTCCCTCTTTTGATTGATGAGTTTCTTGTAGAAATATTATATCTGCTTTTTCTTTGTTTAACATCGCTTCCAACCTCTTCCTTTTAACCACATTTCCCAGCCCTTTAACATTTAAAGTTACAATTCTTAATTTATTTTCCATCTTTCCAACCTTAATTCTCTTTGTAGGTCTCCTTTTGTGTTACATTTACCCACTCCACCGTCCCACCCCCTCCCACAAATACCTCCCCATTTCCCCCCCTCATCACCAGGAATTCCTGTGCAATCGCTCCTTTATTCCCCTTTTAGGACCCTTCAGGGGGGGAGGTGACTTCACTGCCCTGGAGCCTCCGTAGATCTTCTCTTCCCTCGAATTTTCTTCTTCTATCCCTTTTTAATCCATAACTCAATCACAGACTACCTCCTCTTGCGCCTTGAACTTCTCCTTCTTGGTCTTGCCCTCTATCGGTATCTAGTCCGCTGAAGACATTTGTTGATATTCCTGTGGTTTGGTTCCCTTAAGAACGGCTCCTGGTTTAGGTCCAGTTTTATGATTACCACTTCCAGTTTGAGATGGGGCCACTTTATTTTCTGCTTTTCCTTCCCCTTTCATGATTACTTCGTCCAACACCGTTCTGGTCAAACGTGCCAAATTTTTATCAGAAGGATGTATTTTTGCCTTCCTTGCCCACTTAGGAGGAGAAATACTTCTTCCTCTGCAATCTCTATGCATCTGGCATCCAGCCAGCTGCTCCTTCCATCACTCAATCTCAGTTTTTATTTTAACTCTTTTCCTTCTTTATCAGTTCTTAAAGCCCATAATATCCCTTTTAATTTTTGTTTTTAAGGACAGCAGCTAAGGCAGATATATTTTCAAATGACTTTACTGAGCCTCGAAACAATTGGCTTCCAGCCCAGATTCTTCCGGAGCTTATCAAAGCTGTTATATGCTGTTTTCAGTTAATCTCCCAGCACATTCCTGTACTACTACTTTTCAGATACACAAATTTAGTTTTTAACTTACAGTCCATTCATTATGAAGATAGGGATTTTTCCTTTTCCTTTCCACATTCCGGGAGGTCCGAAAAATTCCACCATTCACTCCATTGCAGAAGCCACACCCCCAACCCTTTCTCTTTTTGCCATGGACCTTAAGGACATCTACATTGGAAACACTTTATCCAAGGCTAAGATCATAGCTTTTTCCCCCTGAAGAATTCTGAGAACTGTAGTTTTGGTGAGAATTCTGTAGTAGGAGTTCCTTAGCCCTCCTAACAGTACTTTCCCCCATCCCAGACTTCCCAGTTTAATACTTAGTTTAAGTTTAAGACTAGCAGAGATGTGTCTTAAGAGTACCACTAGCTGGTTTTGCATCTGGTAATCTTAGAAGATGTGCTAAGGCTGAACTTGTATTTTAGGTGGGCATTGCCATATAATACTTATTCTATATATCTTCAGTATAAACTGCCTTTTTCAAGTGACCTGCCATCTAAGGCAAGTTGTGGAATAAATGACTATACGATGCATATGGGAAGGTAGGAAGAAGCATATATAAGTAAAAACAGTTTACAGTTTATATTATGAAGCCAATTGCTATTTTTCTTCCAGCAATGTTATTATTGGGAGATATATTTATTTGTAATTGGGACAATGGAGGGACGGCAACTGCTGTAATGTAATGACACTATCACCTTTAGTGGCATTAATCAGTAGATCTAATTTAACTAGATTTGAAATCTCAACAGATCATTTTTAAAGGTATTGATTTCATTGATTTTTTTTTTTAACATAAAGTATGGTGCTTGGAACAAAGACAAGGGTAAACCTGCCAAGGCCCATGTGGCACAATATATAGATGTCATTATCATTTATTCAGTATCAGAAGCTGCTTTCTCATTGGCTTTGGGTTTATGCCTCCTTTGGGATGTCAGTGCTAGTGTTGTTCTCCTTTGTGGTGGCACGGGGACATAAACTGTTAAGAGCAGTGTTGTAGAAAAAATGGGTAATCAATGTCACATCTCTGGAACTGGAACAAGATTGCTTCCAGATAAAACTTCCTGAGACCAGTAGAGGTTGCTAACTCTCATGTCAGTTTGGCAGTAAATCCCCTCCGGATTTCAGTCAGAAATCTAACCAAAGGTACTTTGCAAATGCAATAATTTGCACAAATTTCTCCTAAAGCTTTAACCGACGGGAGAATTTAGGAAATTTATGTAAACTTAGGAAATTTGCGTAAATTTAGGAAATTTGCGTAAACTTGGGAAATTTGCACAAATCATCCGGGGAAGTTGTGCAAATTTCACATTCAATCGCTGTTCAATTTGAACAATTTTTCCATTCTTACAGAGCAAGCAGCGAATGCATTTGCGAATAGGAATCAGCCATGAGATGAACAGTGAGCCAACATTTGGAGGATCCTGGCAATCTCAAACATCACCCATTCACACTTTCCTAGGGATAGCCTCACCCACTTTAGCCCCTTCCACTTTTCATTAAGGGTCTGCCCACCTCTGGCATGCAGCCCCCACAAAGTTTCCTGAAAGGAACATAGGCCTTGAGCGGGAAAGGGTTCCCCACCACTGCTATGTTTCCTTCTCTGGCGTGAGCTACCATTGAACTCAATGGGGCATACTTCTGAGTAGACATTGTTCAGTTTTTTCTGATAAGTGCTGGAATTAAGCGTCCATGTGTAATTTTCTAGCTCTCTCTTCTGACCCGAATTATGTATTTTGTGTGCATCCATCTTTGCTATGCAAATGTAGAATTTGGAATATATTAAGAATTTAACATCCTGAGAATATGAGCACTTCCTTTAAAAAAAATGTTACTGCCCTTAAGCTTGAGGAGAGAAATATGTGGGCAGTGCCTGCTAAAAATCACAACATTTAAGAAGTGGCTGGATATGCTAAGAGATAATCCCTCCTCTCTCTTCCAAAACATACAGATATGGGCAAACTTTGTTCAGGTCATGGTTTCTTCCCCTTAACTAAGATTAGTTAACTTAGGTTAGTTAGTTGTTTTATTCCATGTAAAAGAAAATCTCATACTTTATATAAGAAGAATAAATCACCCAAATAGTGTAGGCTTGTGCAAACTAAGTGGACTTGATTGTAGAATTTTAATATCCTGGCTTTTCAAAGATACATAATTTCTTTTTCTCTTACATTCCTCTTTTCTCTTACATTATTCAGAAACAGTACATCCTTAATAAGATTTGTCAGTGAAGTATTTACTATGCTAAAATAAGAGATCATTTCTATGGCTGATGTTAAATGGCTGCCCAAATTCAAAAGTTTGGGGTCCAGGATTGTGCCTTTGAGGTTAAGCTTTGAGCATGGAAGGGGCAAAAGGTAACATGGATATCTAGTCTACATTTGAATGTCAATACAAGTACCTTATTATAGTATTACATTAGAAATGTGTGGTACCCTCCAGGGGTAGTGCTTTTCTTATTAGAGAATGTCTTCCTCACTGTTTGAGGTAGATAGTTCTTGTGCTAAATTGTTCACAGTCTAACTTATTATACAAAACGAGGTGCCCTCTGGGTATGATTGAAATTTATATGCAAGGAACAATCAAGTGCCAAGAGTACTGGATAAAACCTTAGGTAGGTGGCAGAAGACAGATAAGCAGCACAGGAGTTTAAGTTGTAGGATCTTAAGCCGCAGAAAGATTTATTCTATAATTTACATTACAACCAACTCCATTTGTAGAATAGATAATGAGGGCTTGTATCTGGGGCCCAGTACCGAGAAGTGCTGAGTGCCCGCCACTGCAAAGAGAGAGAGAGAGAGAGAGAGAAGAATTTGGAAAACTAAGCAGCAATTTGCAGAACTGAGTTACTTTAAGGGGGGGGGGAGAGAGAGAGAGAGCTTCTTAGAGAAGGGAACTAAACAGCATTTGGGAGTTTGTGTATGTGTATGAAGGAAAGAGAGATAGAATGGAAGAAAGAAGAGAGAGAGAAAAAAGATTGTAAAGTAAGAAAGAACTTCTTTAGCTGTCTGGATCCTGATAAGTTTAATGTCCATGCTATACAACCAGTAACATTTAGTATTTGGAAGCATTAAAAGCACAACCCATGTTTACATAGAAAAAAAGTCCGACAACTCCAAACATCCCTCTTGCCAGCCATGCAGGCTGGGACATGCTGGGAATTGTAGGACCTTTTCCTGTCTAAACATCCATAGGATAGCACCTTAATTGCTCATGTTTTAGTTGTTTATGATGAGCCTGCACAACTCCACTTATTGAAATGGTGCTTGCAATGGAGAAGTGGTTGGATTGTTTGTGTCCTTAGACATTTGTTCTCTTCTGAAATAACATTTTACTTCAGTAGTTCTCATGAAATGGGAAGGGAGAGGGGAGAGAATGTTAAAAACATGCTGGAAACACAAAGCAAAGGGGAAGCTGTTGAGCATAGAGATATAAAAGTTTTGATAGAAGCACAGTTCATCTCAGTATAACAGAGGACACAATGTATGATGGAGAGGCTAGATGCGAACATCAGGAGAGTGAACAAAGAGCAAGCACAGTCGATAAAGACACAATGAATGGTAATGACAGGCAATAAAATACCCCTTTAAAAATCCAGTAAAGGATAAAGACGGTAGACTAGAGCATTGACTGGCAAGACAAGAGCAGCATATCAGCATATTAGCATATAGCAAGGCAAAAAGGCACAACTAAAAATTATTCAATCATACCAAATACTTGCTGTGAATCTAGGCCAATCAATCAATCAATCAATCAATCAAAAGCAAATAGTTTTTTTAAAAAAAGTATACATAACCTGGCACTAAAGAAGATTGGAAGACAATACATTGCCAGACATTTATACCTCTTTAACCCACAGTCCCAGAATGCATTAATTGAGCTGTAATAAGCATGTGAAGCAACCCATTGCTGATGAGAAAAGCAGTCAAACACAAGGAGGGACAATTTGACCAACCTTAGCAGAAATGTTGATCTTATTTAGCTTGTATTATGAATACCTCTTAGCAGAAGCACAGTAAAACATAATGGGTGCAATCCCCAGGAGCTGTTCCTGTGGAAGGCCTATGAAAATGAAACACACTTTCATAAGAACATGGAACTATAACTGTTGTTGCTACATAAACTATAAAGTGGGAAACTGAAAAACTATACATCATCTTGAGTACTGCTGCTGTGCTGAAAAAATCCCTCCCCCAACCATTCTCATTAGATTTGATATAAAAGAAATGTTTTAGAAAAGAAAATTCAATGGTGAAGAACATTTCTGAGAAATTCTCATGGGTGGGTTTGGGTTTCTTGCTCTTACCTTGCTTAGCAAATGGCCAAGGAATATGCACAAGTGCCCTTTTTTCATTGTACAATCATCTCTCTGGCAGCCTGTTGCCTTCTCAGCTTCCCACACTTCAATTAAACCTTAGGGGAAGACAATATGAGGCAATTCCTTCCATAGGACAGGCTAGGAGATTGCAGAGCAATGGAGAGATGTGTAATAGAAAGAAAAAAAAACAGCACTGTTAGCTGCCATGCAGTGGTTAGGTAAGCTAAAAAAACCCACAAAATCAATTAAAGAACACCTTGAGAATGAGGCAGAACAATTGAAATATCTTTCTTGGGGGAAGAAACCTTTCAGGAAATTGGAGGACAGATTTGGCTCAGTACTAGCTCCACCTCTTCCCCAGAATTGGAGAAAACATTGTCCCCTCACCACCTGCATTGTGGTAGATGCAAAATAAGGACCAGCTTAGTCCATCATTCTAACCACTACAGCATACTGTTGCTCAAAATAGCCCTATATGAACTGTCCTATAGAACCACCATTCCAATTCTGCTTACAGCCGATTGACTCCACCTCATTAACATACTTTAATGTGCAACAAAAGATAATTCAGTACAGAAATATCATTGAAGGCAATAGATACATAAGAATTCCATGGAGAGTTATTTACTATAATGATTTAGTGTTTCAAATCCCAAAAGATCCCATGCTTTGGGAATTTAGCTAGGAAAGAACATATATTTTACACAAATGGGATTAATGCTCAAGAAATGTTCTACTTTCAAGAACAACTATGTAATTATTAAATAACACAGTGGTATAGTTCTCAGTGTTTATTCAGCAAGGAAAGACTATATGCTGTTTTCTTCTTTCATACGTCTGACTACAAATGCTTTAGAGTAACTACAAGGCTAATCAAATCTTCTTCTTCTTCTTCTTCTTCTTCTTCTTCTTCTTCTTCTTCTTCTTCTTCTTCTTCAAAATGGAACTGATTTATTAAAGAAACTTTGAAAATAATTGATGTGTACATGAAGACCCCCCCCCCCCCCCAGTGCTCTTGTCAGGGAGAAAATCCTGTGCATTAATGGAAAACTGTCACAGGGATTCTTCACAGCTGCCCAAGTCCATGCAGCTTTGTCTTTTTGTGTCGTGTTTCCCAAAACAACTTGCTTTCTTGGGAGACAATAAAGAGGTCTGCCACGTAATCTACAAAGCTTTATTCAGGCAACAGTTCTTCCCACCTGAAGGGACTCTTACTTCTAGGGACTTCTGCTAACGAAGCAAGACAATTGTCCTTTCAAGTAAAATTATGCTAACGAAGCAAGACAATTGTCCTTTCAAGTAAAAGGGAAAGTTTTTCCCATTATGCTTTAACTTCAGGGAAACTGGTTCTGAAGAAGCCCTTGGCAAGAATCTAGCTGGGCCGACTTTCTCTCACCGTCCTTTAGCTCTGCCTGTTTTAGTCTGCGGCATACTCTAGGATCAGCTAGCCTTTCAATGCCCTCCCCCTTGTAAGAATCCTCAATTCCCAGAGCTTGTGGGTTGCTCACACTTTCAGAGATAAGGTCTGGCGAAAGTTCATTCCCAGCAGTAGAAGAGCCCGTGAGAGTCACCTTTCCCACTCCCCGTATAGGTTGGTATGTTTCTGGCACCATCTCTTCTGCTTCAGAATCTGATTCTGATTGATTGTCTGAAACTCCTTCCAGTCTAAGGGGAACAGGCCTAGTCATGACATTTTGTAAGCCTGGGCTGATGTTTACCTATGCCTCCATGGACTTAAAATATCATATAAAACCAGACTAAGTGTCGAGTGCATTGAGCAAACCCAGGACTGGCTATTTGCCCTTCATGAGAGGCTTTGAAGAGACCCACTAAAATCAATGGGACAAGTTATTCATGACTAATTGATTTCAATGTGTCTACTCTTAAGTATTACTAAGGTCTTCTTTAGATTAGCTTTTGCTTACCGGCACTTTGCTTCCCTCTTCTCTTGCACAATGGTAATGAGCTGAATTACATGGGAGGAGAGGGGAGGCATGTGATCTGTAACTGAAAACTTTCCCTCGTCTCGGTGCTCATAGCATTGAATGGGGCAGCATCCTCTAGTAGGTGTTTTATAGTGCAACTTCAGCTGCACATGGTAGGAAATCCTGAGATTTCAGAAGAATCCGGATATCTAAGGTTTTTATTTAAAATGGAATAACCAGGGGGAGGGAGATGTGCTGGAGGTTCACAACGTCATCAAAATGACCCACAAACTTCCAGCAGTGGCCAATCACGAGTGTGCTATAAATTGCTCATTTAGAGAAGCCCTAGGTCTAATTTATTTATTTATATTTATTAATTGCTTACATTAAAGAAATGTCCCAGCAATGCACAAAAACGAAAGGACATGAGTACCCTCCTGGGAATGCCTGTTAGAAAGGGTATGCTTTCAACAGCCACTGAAACCCCAGAAGGCTTGGTGCCTGCTTCATTGGTAGTAGTCGGACATTTCAGGGTGTGAGAGCTTTGATACTAAAGGATCTATTCCAAGCCATGATGGACCAGACTTCTGAAAATTTGGGTACCACCACTGTATCTCCTAATGAACACAGCAACTGAGCAGGCTAGTAGGGGATCACTTCAATATTTAGAATATTTGTATCCTGTCTTCCAACTGATCCTGAAGGCATCTTATAATAGATTATGATGATAATTCAACACACACACACACACCCCAAACCAAAACAACCCAGCATCCTTAGGCCTCTGACTTATGGATGGGTGTACTTCATATCTTCAGTACCACAATGAACAACAGTTGGAGATGATGGTTCTTTCTGGTGGGGTGGGGGTTGTGGTAAGCAAGCTCCCTGTAGCTACCCCTTCTTTGGCTGATGGATGTGCTCCCCCTTGCCATATTGTTCTACCACCCAGTGGCTCTAGGTCTCCTTGCCAATGGCAGAGGCCAGCATGTGCTATCCTTCAGCTCTGGGATCTATCTGGGATGTTGCCCTGGGAAATAGCTCAGTGGGAAGTAGCTCAGAAAATCAGAACAGATATGTAAAACCAAAGGTTCAATTCCATAAAAATAAAGAAATGTGGATTAGCTAAAAGGAAGGGGTGGGGCAGGGGGAAGGAAGTTAAGGAGCCTGACAGAGCAATCTTATACCTCTCTATTCATGAGTTTATCCCACTGAGTTCAATGGGGGTTATTTCCAGGTAAGTGGGTTTATGACTGTAGCCTGAAGATGATTTTAAAACCCTTTAAGAGAGGCTTAACTAAATATATGTGACATGGATTTTAAAAACCATCCAGAAGGATGCTAGCAAGGTTAAACAGAAGAGTCAAAGAGGATATAAAAGGCAAAGATACTTCTTTTTATAAAGCATTGTTCAAGCAAAACAAATATTTAAAGGTATCAAAAGAAAGTGCATCTTTATATAGTGTCTATTGTAATAATTCATTGCTGTAAGATGCTGTGATGGATAACAGCATATGTAGTCTTTTAAAAGGATTATTTATGGAGTTCAATTCCTGTCTGCATAATAGCAAGTATGAAGATTATATTGATATGTGTATGGGTCTTCTTGTTAGATGTTGGCTACAAACCACAAGTGATAGCTGTTACTCTCTTGTCCTTCTTATGATCTTCCCTAGAGCAGGAGTAGGCACAATGCAGATCGGGATGCTCTACTGACAAATATTTTAGTGATTTGCAAAAGATCAACAATGATTTCTGACCCACAATTGTTTAGCTATAACAGAAACAAAATGACACACTCACCTTCCCGCGATTATGCTACTGAAATTAAGAATGCTTGCGACCAGGAGCAGGTTTTTGTATGGAAGGACTGTGAACTTTGCTCAGTTCTTGTACTAATAGTAGAACAAATTCCTAGATTTAAGATTCTTTAATTTGAAGGCTTAAATCCAACTTCACCCATCCACTTTGCTGTTCTCTCTTGCCCCAGTGGTCCTCCGTGTGCATCCCAAATCTGTCCCGGGGGATCCATCAACTCTCCAGATTAGATGTGGGGCATGGGGAGTGGTGTCTGCAGGAGGGAGGGGAAATTCCTTCCATCAGCACTCTCCATTCCCCTGGATTCAAACCAATGTGTGTATGTCTTTTCCACCATGCTCCAGTTGGTGGATCACAGGAGTCCAGTAATGAACAAGGTAGATCCTGCAAGCCTGACGTTTGCTCAACCCTGTTCTAAGGCATCTGGTTGGACACTGCTGGAGACACAGTGCTGGACATGCTGCAACTGTCGTCTGACTCCATGTGGGACTTTTTGTGGTCACATGTGCAGTGCATCTTTTCTCCAGTGGTTCCACATGTAGCCCATCTGATAGCTCTATGGGCTGACCTGCAGCAAATGTTGCCCTTTTGGTGGCAGTCACTGTACACAGTCCTGTTTTCCAACCATTATTCTTGTACAGAAAAATAATTGAATCTTAGCATAGACTTCTGATGTGTGGTGTTCTCTGAGGAACTGGACTTCCTCCATGCCCCGTGGTATAAAATCTCATGCGATTCAGACAAGTCAGGCTACAGAGGTGGAAGAGACCTTTAAATAGTGCAGCCTCATTGTCAAGGTTTAAATGATCAAGTTAAAACTAAGTAGGACATTGCGGTACGTGTATGGAGTCTTATCCACATCATTTATGAAGAAGCATATACAATTTCCAAGAAAACAAAGGACCAGGGAATAGAAGGGAGAAAAGCTCATTGCTCTACCATTCACACTCCATGAATGAATGGGGAATTTGCACTCTATCTTATTCATTAAATTGGAAACTGCCATCCCTTTAATGAGCAGCCCGAGGGTGGACAAAGTGCCTTGAATAAGCTTTGGAATATAGAGAACTTGGCATCCTCAATGAAACATAATGTGGGTTTGCAATTGTGGGATTTTTCCAATGAATAGGAAGTGATCAAAGATAACATTAAAACTGTGTAACATTGCATCAAGTTACTGCCAATGCCAATCATTACATGCCTGAATGCACAAGAGCCTTGAAATAACGTTACAGACATGCTGCGGCATTCAAAATATTCACTGAATTTCAAATTAAAATGCAAAAGCATGCCCTCCACTCTTCTGGGCAGAATAGTGAACCCGAAGCACACATTATTCTGAGTATATCTGCAATGTCACATTCTGTATTTACAACCAGCTTCTGAGCACCCTCAATTTCTAGCAGGCTAGATGATAGGAAACTGTAACGCTAAAGAAATTCAGAGAGGGCTGCATTAAAATGTTGACCTCAGCCATGTGAAATGCCAAGTTCTGGGGAGGTCAGAATTAGAAGTACAGCTGGCAATGATAAAGTTTTAAATGAAGAAAAAGAAGAAGTGAGGAAGAAAAGAGCTAATTACAGAGTGATCACCTTTCCTACTGTGAAATAAAAGAGACACACAATGCACAACTTGAATTCATCATTGTGTAGATGAAAGTTCCTTGCATATAATGCCAGACAGAGCTATTTACCGGGGGAAGAAAAGTGTTGCTTTATTTACATGCTAAACAGCACCACCTTCCAGCTTTGGCCTGTTGAAAAACAGCAGCAACAAATGCAGAAGGGAAAGAAAAAGGAACAACAGCTCATGCCAGAGGGGGAAGGCAGGAGAAGTGGGGTGGACAAAAATATGCAAGCAATAGGGAAATTTCACATCGCATTACGGTTTCAGAAAGTGACATGCCACTTTTCCTAGCAGCCTACCCAGAATGATTTCTCCCCTTAAAAAAAAAAAATCCCAATGAAGAAATAGCAGAGAAATTATTTTGCTTTAAATCAAGAAAGAGGAAAAAACAAAAACAGGCTAATTTAACCTCAACATCCTCTTTGAAAACAGACTGCAATCCAATCTGAAAAAGAAGCGTAAAAATGTAACATCTGGCACAAACTCCATGCACCATAAACATGACCAAAGCATATTACCTATTTTATTTCAGAAAAGCAAATTTAGAAACAGGAGTAAAGAAAAGGAAGTGTATTCAGTCCAGGAAGAAATAAGGACAGGATCTATTCTGTTCTGTAGCCTCATACTGAGCTGATGGTGGCATTTGGGGTAAATACCACCACTCAGTGGTGAGAGACAATGTTCAAATGAAAATCACCATGGTATTTTTGTGGTGAGCATTGGGGATGGACGAAAAGTACTTTCCAGAGTTTGTCTCTCCTATTTTATAACACGGTACACATGCGCCTTTTCATAAAAAAGACTTCCTGAAAATAAGAAGCTGACACATTAAAAAAATGTTTTTGCACATTTATTTATTATTACATTTATACCCCACTTTTTTCCTTTTGGAAGGAACCCAAGGTGGTTTACATGGTCCTTCTCAGTTTTAGCCTCACAACAAACCTGTGAGGTAGGTTAGGCTGACTCAGTGAGTGTCCCAATGTCACCCAATGAGATTAATGGCTGAGTGGGAACTAGAACCAGGATCTCCTGACTCCCAGTCCAACACGCTAACCACTATACCACACATGCACCTAAATAAACCTGGTCAGTTTGAATGTATACTTTTCTAACATGCTTGACCATTGGCCATGCTGGCAGGGGCTTCTGGGAGTTGAAGTACAAATCATCTGGAGATCTACCTTCTGCCCACCTCTGCTATACATGATGCGCATAATCTTAGCTTACATCCCAAGTAAAGAACTCCACGGAAATTACACTTGATTCATAATACATCTAAGCATTATAACTTGGATAAATTCCTAGTCCAAGCCAATTAGTCATGTGCTTTGGCAACATCTTTACTGCCTGGTTTGATTTACCAAATCAACTGTGCAACCATTACAATTATAATAAATAATGCCATGGGAAAGGAAGAACCTGTTTATTATGGAAAGACATTTCTAGGGCTACGTACCACCACACATTGGTTTCTTGCCATCCTGGGTTGACAATAGAAAGGAAAGGAACAGCCGATAGGAGAGCAAATTATTATCAATGGTCAAAAGGATGCATTACATCTCTAATAGCAAGGATGTTACATATTCCAGGACATACTCCCATCTTGCAGGTGAGTCCTGATTGAGAAGGATTCTCTTTGAGGTGATATCAGGTAATATGAACGTTTGGTATTTGATGCTTCATCCTCCGTGCCAGCTTTGCACATACTTGACGTTGCAGTCTGCAAGTGTTGAAGATACATGCTCAAAATCATCCTCTTGGTCTAAATGCTCATAGGCCACTTTAAGAGTTGTGCGGACTGCTGGCTAGGTTGCTGAAACAAAAACAGCAACAACCAACCTCATATTTCATATCAAGCTCCGAAACAATTTGAATGCCTACAGTTGTTGTGCAGAGTTCTTAAACAGCTGTTAATTACAGTAAGCCTTGCCTCTGGCGAGGGCTAATTTATGTATGTGACACTTCTGGATTAGTCTCACTTTCTAAGACACCGTGATAAAGCAAAGCTCTTCCACAGAATCTGTTCAGTAATTACGGGCTGATACGGGCCTGTGTTTTGGTGTGTTGTTAAATTAGCCTACTGTTCATGGCGGGAAGCTGCAATATCTAAAAGGTTATATTTCAGAAACAATTCATACTGTTATAATGTTCTGTTTCGGTGTTGTAATTCACTCAGGTTCCTTTAATAATATTTGCTAAATTTATCTCAGAGTCTTTCATTGTATGTTCATCTTTCCTTAGAATTAATGAAGAATTAATTTTAATAACGCTAAATAAAAGATCAGCCTTATGAATAATATATGGAGGAAAAGAAATGGCTTAATAGAGTGTAATGCAGAATCAACTAAAATTATTGGAATAGTACAGTATAATAAATAATGTGCTACAGGGAGACCTAGGGGCTGATCTACACATTACAGCCACCACATGGAAGATGCTTTCAATTGTTCTATGTAGCAGCTGCAGTGATTCACCATCTGGTTGAGTGGATTTTCTGCACGCTAGCACAAACATTTGAAAAGCAACACTTGCACTAGCATACAGAAAAGAACCTGTGATATGAGTCATGTGAGTCATGCCACACAAATGACCAAACCCATGATAACAACTCTCACTACAGCAATTAAAGAGAGTTTTATATATTGGCTGTAAATAAGGATTGGTCCAGAATCATATTGGTAAGGTACATAATAAAAATACTCTCACAGATTATTTTAAGGACAGTCTGTGGGCTTTTCTGCCTGACGCATTTATTCTGCACCTTTATCAAGGCTTCTGCTTCCAGATTCTTGGTGGGATTAAGCTTGACCCTTTTAAATGTGCTTTTTTCCTGGAGTTTTTCTTTCTCTGCCTTTCATTATACAACCACTAGATGGAGCTGTGGTATAGCAGAATTAAGCAATGACAGAGACTCTCATTCCACCATTTATAAATAATACCAGACTTTCTTTGTTATGGAAAAAATGTGATAATGGTTGCAAAGCATGGGAGAGGCCCTAGGGGAGGATGACATTATGTACAGAACCTGCAAATATTGTGAGTGAGCAATCACGAGCATACAATAAAAGTCTCATGTAGAAAAGCTCACCATCAGCCTGGTGCACTCCAGATGATTGGCCATGTTGGCTCAGGTTGATGGATTTGTAATCTAAAATATGGGGCACCCAGTTGGTCTATGCCAGAGGTCCCCAGGTCTTGCATTCCTGACAGCACCAAAATGGCACTGAAATTTGATGAGAGGGTAGCACTGAATTTTAGCAGCAAACCACCACCTTTTTGTTGTTGTTACTGTTGCTGCCAAATTTCAGTGGTACAAGGGGAGGGGACAGTGGGGCCCATTCTCAAGGCCACAAGAGACCATATGTATCCTGAGTGCCCACCCCCACCCACCCCCGGCTCTGTACAGTCCATCCACTATAAGGATTAGGGATGTGCTCCTCCTTACCTGCTGGGCCCGTCCGCTGCCGTCCGCTGGCGCCTACTGGCCCCCGTGGATGGCAGCGGAGGGCCGCGGCAGGTAAGCCCCCCCTCATGCTCCTCCTTACCTGCCAGTGACAAGCACGAGTGGGGGGAGGGGGTCCGATCCTCTGATCCAATACGATTCAGATCGGGTCCTTTTCAGATCAGATCATATTGGATCAGCCAATCCAGGTGCTGGGGATTAGATTAGATAATTTTATCTGATTTCCCCCAGATCGGGTCCGGATCGGACCCGATCCGTTGCACACCCCTAATAAGGATGATATTTATTTATTTATTTATTATTTATTTATTACATTTGTATACCGCCCCATAGCCGAAGCTCTCTGGATGGTTTACATAGGATTAAAACAATTAAAAACAATATACAAAAATTAAAACAGCAAAAACATACAACATACACACAATACACACATACATTTAAAACTGCTACAACAGCCCAAAAAAGCTACAAAAACAAAAACAAACCCAGGCTCCTCAGATATTGCCAAATGCATGAGAGAAGAGGAAAGTCTTGACCTGGCGCCGAAAAGATAACAATGTTGGCGCCAGGCGGGCCTCGTCAGGGAGATTGTTCCACAATTGGGGGGCCACCACAGAGAAGGCCCTCGCCCTTGTTGCCGACCTCCGAGTTTCCCTCGGAGTAGGCACTCGGAGGAGGGCCTTAGATGTTGAATGTATTGTTCGGGTAGGTTCATGTCGGGAAAGGCGTTCCGTCAGATATTGTGGTCCCAAGCCGTGTAAGGCTTTATAGGTTAAAACCAGCATCTTGAATCGGGCTCGGAAACATACAGGCAGCCAATGCAAGCGTGCCAGAGTAGGTCTTATATGCTCGAACCTTCTTCCTTATTGCAAATCTTGTCATCTTACTGAGAGTCTCCTCACCCTACTGGTTGCTCCTGATGGAATCTAGTAGAGGTTTGTGGCACAATGGCTGGCTTAGACATAATGCTAAACTGGAGTCATAACCAGGAGTCATCCTCAGATTTTTCATGTTTCCTTTCCCCTTCCCTCCTCCTACATGTGCGAGAGGAGGACGTTTAAACCTTCCACTTTTGGTTTTGAACAAACCACAGTTCCACATTATGTCTGTGCACTGAAACTGTGAGGTCCCCCCACCAAATAGTTCTAACAAACCAGTACCAAATTATAGTTTCAGCTCCTGGTTTGTTAACTGTGGTTAGGACCAGTGCTAGTTCCAGGTATTTGAGGGCTCTTGGGGAAGACATAATTTTTGTATATTGTTTTAATTGTTTTAATCCTATGTAAACCGCCCAGAGAGCTTCGGCTATGGGGCGGTATACAAATGCAATAAATAAATAAATAAATGGGTCCCAACACTCAGTGAGTCTTCCTTCTCACCACCATTGCCACCAGATGCTATTGCTCATCATCCTCTCCTCTACTGCTTCTTCTTCTCACCACCAGCATTGTTGGGCCAGAGTGAGGGAGACAGGTGAACAAGCGGGTTGCAAGGGTGAAGAAGAAGAGTTACTCCAGGGGACTCTTGACAGTGGAGCCTCTGGGATGTGGGGGCTCTCAGCAGGTGCCCAATCATAGAATCATAGAATAGTAGAGTTGGAAGGGGCCTATAAGGCCATCAAGTCCAACCCCCTGCTCAATGCAGTAATCCTCCTTACAGCATACCTGAAAAATGGCTGTCCAGCTGCATCTTGAAGGCCTCTAGTGTGGGAGAGCCCATGACCACCCTAGGTAATTGGTTCATGCCTACCCTTGACATCCTATTAGGACAAACTGCAGTTTCCCATATTGGGGAAACTGCCACTTTATCAAAACTTCATGTTAAATGTCCTCATGTATATAGGAAGTGGGAAGGAGGAGTCTGTGAGCCTGAGGTTCCCTATGGCACACTCTCATTACTACAAACCATGGTTTGTTGTAATGTCTGAACAAGGCCAGCGTTGACTGTACTCTCTGTGAACAAATTTTAAATATTATGACCAGGCTGGGGATCACTTGCTACAAAGAAGCATGCCCGTGGTGCGTATAATGTATGCAATAGCCCTGAGACTTTTACCTAGAAGAGGTGTTTAAAACCAGACTAAACCAGAAATGCAGCTCCAAGAAGATCCTTCAAGGCCACAGAGTGGAGCCTCCCTGTGAGTATGCTCTGGGATTTTAAAAAATTCTCAAATGACATAGGCACCAGACTTGGGCTCCGGTACATTCGGCAAAAATTCCACAGCTTTATTTGGGGCAGCATCTTCTGGGGTTTTCATGGGTTTAATGAATGGCAAAGTACATATGCTCCTCCCTCCTTGTTTTTGCCAGTTCCTCCCCATAGATTTCAATTCTATTGCCAGCAGTGTGTTTTATAGCGTGTTTTCCATTTATTACAACATTTTCAGAGTTTTATAAAATTCCTGCTTGAAAACAGTGGGAGATTCATTGGAGGTTGATGACATCAAGAAAAGGACCCACGAACTTCCATGAGTGACCAATCACGAGCATGCAATAAATCACTCATGTGGAGAAGCTCTTTGTAGAATGTATGAGATTGGACCTAGGTAGCTAGTTCCTTCTTCTCGGGTTCTCTCTTTGCCTTCAAACAGCCTACAGGCTTCACAGTAGGTTGTTCTGGATTAATTGGCTAGAAAACCATGCTCTGTCGGAAATGTGAAATTTTAATTAATTTGGAAAGAAGCTGAAAGTAGAGGAGAAAAATGAAGAAATAATTAAAGACATACTGGAAGATGGAAGGCAGAACTCAGAATGGGTAGGGCAAAAGGGGGGGGAAGCCTAGCAGAAATAAATAGGCTTATTTATTTATTTAATTGGATTTTATACTCACCATGTCCTCAAAGGTTCAGGATGGGTACCGTTCAAAAAGCCATAATCAAAACATTTGCATTTTTAAAAGTCAACTACCAAAAACATTCCTTGCTAATTTGCAAAGACAAAAAGGTTTACTTCCTTTCTAATTCCTCTAATACTTGTATTTATCAGATCCTTTATTTTGTTTTTTTTTTATTTTATCCTTGATACATATACTGAACAGTAGGGGAATGGTGAGCATTCCCAATGGACCCCTTAATTTTTTTTAGCTCATTTCCTTTAATTATAGCTTTCTATTTTTATATAGGTTTTTGTCTCTTTGAAATTTATTCCACTTTTTTGTAACATGGTAAATATTTTGTTTCAGCTGAGGATTTCAAATGTTTTTGTAAATCAATAAAAGCTACCTAAGTGCCCTTCCCTATTCTTCCGTTAATGTGAGAACTGCAAGGTCATTTCCCCGTGCTTCTCAAATAAGGTTTGTTTCCCAAAACATGAGGGCAAAATGTAAAGATCTTTTGACTTTGAAGAAAGCATGACCACTTCCTGGGCAAAAGCCAAGACAAATGCCTCTTGGTGCCTTTCCTGTTCCTAAATTCTCATATGATTATCCAATTTACAGTGGGCCGCAAGAAAGAGGGGTTATAAAAGTTAAGTAGGCTAAATAATAGTGGGATGCTGGAGTCTGCTTTGGGTGACACTTGAATTCTAAGGTGAAGAAACCTGCTTTGGAGAGATTTGCAACACCGCCAAACCAAGGTGCCCCTGGTCCAATGTGGTTTGAACTGAGGAATAATTGTCCAAAAGTTTTGAATCCGGTTTAGAGCTTAGGGGAGGAAGTTTTTAGTTTCAGTTTGCAACTCCAGTCTGATAGACTTTGGAATCTCTCTCAAGCTGTCTATGAAAGAAAAATGCCGAGGGGTAAGTGAAGGGAGTATTGTTTCGTGACAGACACAGCTGTAGCTTCCAACCAAAAAATGACTTCCTAGGGCTCTGCTTTTTATTTACAATCCCAGTGCTTTTGGGAGGGAAGTAGAAGGAATATATCAGAAGCTGTTCCAGTATTTCACTGGGGCTTTTGTGTGTGACTAGCAGCAAGTGCAGTAGTAGAGCTCAGGGCTTCTAAGAACTGTCCCATCCATGCCTGTTGAGAGAGTGGCTGACACTAATGCTCCGGTCATGTATGTGTGGAGTTTTGCTGAGGCCCCATGGCCTGGCCAAGTTCCCCAGCACTTCCTCCATAGCTGCTGGTACAGGGAGGGTTGGGCAAAATGTTCCTGCTACAGGTGGTGCCTGCTTGCCTGCTGGCAACTTATAATAGGGGGAAGGGCTAGATCGAGATAGTCAGCAGAGGTGGAACAGTGGGGAGAACTGATCTTGCCACCCAGTGGAGGCTGGTGGCTCCTATTTCTGTGAGGTAGTGAATCCACCCTGGGTTTTAGCCAGAACTATCCAGAATTCTAAAGAAGCTGTCTGAGTGCTGAATCTGACCCCCACAATTGGGGGGTTTAGCTCCTTTGGGGTTCTGACTGAAACCCAGAGTAGATTCACCACCCCACTGAAATAGGAGCCACTATCCTGCACTGTTGCCACCTCTGCTGCTTTCTCTCCCACTGTTCTTAAGTAAAGCCACAGTGAGGATCTGGGTTTCTCTGCTTTGAAACAAAGAGCGAGATGAATCCACCTATCTTCTGTGAGCTTCTCTAAACAAGTGATTTATTGCATGCTTATGAATGGCCACTCACAGATGCTTGCAGGTCCATTACATGATGTCATCAATGCCCAGGACATCTCCCCCACTATCCTCCGGTAATTTCGCTTTTAAAAAACATCAGAGATAATGCAGTATTAAAGTTATCGCTGGGATATTGCAGGATGTCCCCAGTGTGTACATTGGTGTGGCACTATCGTTCTGTCATTAGATTTCACTGTTTCATTAAACGCAATGGAGTCTTGCTGAGAAGGGAAGTTTTCAATTCAAAATCATATGGTTGCATGTAAAGAAGCACGTCATGAACATGGAAAACGAAAGCCCCTGGTACAATGGTGGGTTTCCCTCCCTATGTATAGAGAAGCTCTATGCTTAAAAGAATGGGGGGGGGGGGGTTGCTCTAATCCCCTTGCACAAAACTCCCTGCACCTTTCCTAATTTTTTTTCAAGGGGCACCTCTACCTTGTAAGAGTCATGTTCATGCAAATGACCACAACACCACAGAGAGAAGGCAGGACATCCCTTAAAAATACGCAGTCTTCTGTTAAAGGTAGCTAGCATGACTCACCTTGCACCTATTTGTATGAAGGCTGGGAGGTTTCATTGCTCTTAGAAAGGGCTGCTACGATGGCAAATTTTATCAAATTCTGACACAACATAATACGGTTGTAGCCATTTCTTGATTTTCTCATTATACTCAATGGGGAGACATTCAACTTTACAGAAAATGAACCGAAGCAAGGCTCCACTTTCTAAACCAAAGCAGGATGTCTATTCGAACTCTAAGCTGAAGCATCCTTTTATCTGAGGCTCCCAAGAAAGTTCCGAACCAGATCTTCTTGTGTGTGCCCATCACTACTAAATGATGGTCCCACTAGGGCTAGACCATTTTATTTCAGGATTCAGTATATTGTCCTGGTCCTGGTCCATGTTACTGATCCAGGCCCCACAGTCTGGTATGCTTCCAAATGACAGCATCAGCAGCAACGGATGCTGCAAGTCTTTTGTATGTAGTTTTTAAAAAAACTTTCAACAGAGTCCAGGTGCACTGTGCAGCAAAGCTCAAGGTGTGCTTACTGTCCAGAGGTCCTCCAAGGATGAAGACAGTGGGTACACCTGGAGCTTCACTCCGCAGAGTGCCAAGTTTCTGTTTAAAGTTAAAAAAAAATTCCACACAGCAGATATTGTAGCAACTGATGCTGCTGGCACTGGGATTTGGACCATCTCTGGGTTCCTGCTACAGCCACCATTACCACCTTCACCTGCTCCTGTGGCAATGCTGCCTTGCAAGGAGTGGGGGAAGAGAGAGTTGGGAGAGAATAAATAAGTCCCATTTCCATTCTTTTTTTTTCTTCAAAACATTTTATAGAGGTTGTGAGGTGTATTAGAGCTTCACTGCCCAATGTTCCAGACAACTTCTACAAATGGTTTTTTAAAAGAAAGGAAAAGGAACCTGTTTGTCCCCTTCTTCTGTGTGAGTGGGAGTGGAAAGGGGGAGGAAACAACCAGGATAACAGTGGAGAAAGGAGGGTGGTGCATGGTATGTGTGTAGGCCCAGAGCAGGAGGTATCTTGGCCAGGTCCCCCCTCAACCCTGGCAGTGCCACTGCCACTAAATAGTATCACACATTTCATTTTTCTATACGAGACTGTTAATCACTGTATCTACTTTCGGTTTCATTGCAGAACTGAGATCCAAGCTCTACACAAAGAGCTTTGCTTTCCTGCTTTTCTGCTACATAACCTCTAGGTGGAGCTGTGCTATACCAGAAGAGTGCAAATACACAAGCACAAACAGCACTTTCAGGAATAATACTGCATTTTCCCTGTTCTAAGCAAAACAAAAAAAAACAGGAAAGTGCTCTGAAAAAACAGAAGCAAAACTGGAGGATCATGACATCGCCTAAAGAACCCATAAATAACCATGAGTAAGGAATCATGAGTGCACAATAAATGCCTTATATAGAAAAGCTCATTACCTCACTGGAATGCTGTGGATGTATCAGTGTTGTTGATAAAAATGCACTGGGACATAAAGACCACTGTCACCCCAGAAAGAAAGTGAATTCAATACAGTTTTCGTCAGATCACCAAAACCTTTTACAATGTGGACTCACTACCAATGGAATTTTGTCGTGGGTCTTGCATTTTCACACAATCCAGAAAAGAAACCACTGTGAAGCATTGCTCCCAACAAGGAGTGTAGGTCGCCAGGTGGCCTGTTCTCCCTTAAAATTGTCCCATCTCCCAACCTAGGTTCTAGGAATCACTGGATATATGGTTGGTACTCATTTTCCTTATGCATCTCTAACTACAGCACTATGCTAAAAAGCAGACAGCACAAGTCTTTAATTTTATTCTCTGCAAATAATGACTTTATATTTCAGTGCCTAGTGAGTCTTTTCTGCACCTCAGGTCACAATTTAATCTCTCTTTAACCTTAATTTAATGCCCAATTTAATCTCAATATGACAGCTAATAATTAAGAGTACTCATGTGGTGCTGCTTAATGTTTGGTTGGGTTAGTCATGTATATACATACATGTCACAGCTAAAAATACAATGTTTTACAGCATGCAATTTAGGGCAGAATCCTGATACTTGTTTTTCTTTTAGGAGAAAGGATTTAAAAAGTGCTCAGAAATCACAGAAGACTGAATTCTCATTAACCTCTTCAGCAGGATAGCCAGGAAGGCAACGTAATTATTTGAACAATTGGGCTAGCAACATTTTAAAATAACATTTTAAGGAATGTAATGCTACTGAGACATTTCACAGTTACGTTGTGAATGTAGGAGACATGAATTTTACCATTTCTTTGAGCAAACGTAATGTTGCAAGTGATTCAACATGATGCTGGTGGTGATGCTGGTTGACATGTCATCTGAGTTTGTGTAAGAAAAGGAAATGAAAAATTGCAACTTTCCCAGCCTAGAACAAGTTTCTTCAAGTTCCTTCAAGTTTCTGTCTAAATCTCTTCTAATTGCTCCAGTCCAGTTTACCTGATGTTTGTTTAGTCCATTTTACTTCCTTGTTCTACAGCATGTGTAGCTGACTTATATGCCTAATGCTGATTCCTGAGGACTGCAGTCTAAAGATGATGCATTCCAACTCACAATGAATGCTTTTAGTGTTTTTTTATTGCAGAGCTGATTCTCACAAAAAAACAGTGTCTACACTGGCACGCCTTACTTTCCTAGCCTGAATCACATTTTTCTTGAATTTCATCAGTGATGGTGAAGTGCTCTGAGTGATGGAGCATCAACTCCACGCATGTTCTATAGTCATAGTGGAAGTTTCAGACCAGAGATGGTTCAACCATACTGGGAGATTAGAAAGACAGCTTGGGCAGCTCACTTCAAAGGATGTGTGTGTGTGATTGCTTGCTGTGATGGCCAGTTTTCTGTATAACCCGATTGCACCTTCAACCCTCTGCAAGGATGCAAAAGCAGCTGGGGCACATTCTCAGTTCGTGCATGGATGCCACCATTGAAGGGCAGCAAAACTAGGCTGACCATATGAAAAGGAGGTCAGGGCTCATGTAACTTTAACAGTTGTAGAGAAAAGGGAATTTCAGCCAGTGTCATTTGTATGCAATTAGTTCCTGGTGAAATTCCCTCTTCATCACAACAGTTAAAGTTGCAGGGGTCCTGCTTCTTTTGTATATGGTCACTCTAGTATAGTGCCTGCAACTTTAACTGTTGTGATGAAGAGGGAATTTCACCAGGAACTAATTGCATACAAATGACACTGGCTGAAATTCCCTTTTCTCTACAACTGTTAAAGTTACATGAGCCCTGTCCTCCTTTTCTTATGGTCAGCCTAAGCAAAACACATTGAGCCATTCAGAAGCAACTTTACATCAAGTCATCTAGTCCGGTAGTGGCTTTCCAGGGTTTCAGGAAGGAATGAGTCTTTCTAGCTTTTAAATGGAGGTGTCAGGGATTGGACCTGAGGCCTTCTGTGTGCAAAGCATGTGCACTTTGAGCTATGGTCCTTCCCTATTTGTAACGTCTTGATCAGCTTTCATTTTGTAAGGAAATATAGGTCCCCCCCGCCACTTTAAGGAAGGAACCAAGCTCTATTGGGCCTTCTTTCCCCCAGCTGTCATTCAGCAGCAGCCATTCCATCAAGCTTCAGCTCTGCTGAGACAACAACTGGCACCTCCCTCCTAAAATGGTTCCAATTCCAGGTGTTAATTGAAAGAGCTACTATTTAATGTTAAGAATTAGTGCCTGGATTTGCTTTTTCATCTCTTACCCACCCCCACCCCCTTTTCCTTTTGAGTCATGCCATTAAACAAATTGTAAGCCTGCAGGAAAGGGCTGTCTTGTTTATATTGATTGTATGTAAGCCTTTTCTGCTGAAGAGTGGGGTAAAATGCTATCTATCTATCTCTGCAAATTATTTATTTATTTGTTACATTTCTATACCATCCAATATCCAAAGCTTTCTTGGCAGTTCACAAAAATGAAAACCATCCTATGTGGCATGATCAAACATAAATAATATAAAAACCTTTATAAGTTTAAAACAATAAGACCAAAGTAAGAACCAGAGTAAAAGTCAGCATTAGATCTAACAACACAGTAACATATTATTTTAAAATGTGTTAACTGCACATAAATAACTGCAACAAATCCACAGGACACACACACACATACACTCAAATCAGCCCTCAGTATTATGGAATTCTGTTCTCATTTATTTAGGCATTTATCTTCCAAAGTGACTGTAAGGGACAAACTCAATATTAAAGTGTAATGAGTGCAACAATCTAGCTATCCCCCTTTTTTCTTTCTTAAAGTAGTATTGGGAGTGATGTAAACTGGAGGAAGTGGTGGTGTGTACTGAACCCCTTTCCCGCCAGTTGCTTCACCAATCCAAATCTCTTCTCCCAGCCACATTCCCCCGCACAGGATTCCGAATCAACATCCCCCCCCCAGTCCCACATCAAAGTAACAGATGAATCTGCCCTAAGGTGCCTGTGCACTGGAGTTAGACAGATATGCAGCACACTGTTTGCAAATGAAAGCTTTAGCTTTCCATTTTATTAGCAACATTTTCCAATTTCAGGTAGCTTAAGTGTTCCATGTATTTATATTTGTATTCACAAAATTTGCAGTCTCTGCTGTGGTAGCAGAGTTATTTAAATGCCTGCATTTTTTGGGTTCCTTGGAATAGCACACAGAAATATTGTCACCTGAAAATGAAATAAAAATTGTGTTGAATTTAGCAATTGTGGCCTGAGTGATTTATATATTAAACTATTTAAAATAAAACAAGATTAAAAATATTGCAGCTCACCGCAATATTTTCTCCCAGCAGAAAGCACTCAGATGGAAAATTTCATACATTTCAAACAGATTTTTTGCCTGAATGGTTTCTCACATATTTTTCAAAAACCTAGTTGTGTGTCAAATGATTTATTCTCCTCTAACAATGCAGTAGAAGTGGCCAGGAAGGTGTGCAAGTGTTGAAATGCTTGATGGCAGTTGGCCAATTAAGTGCCCTACTATATTCTGACATTTTTTTTCTTTTTGTGCTTACACATGCTAATCTTGTTTAACACACTGATCTTCTGCCCAGCAGAAAAAGCTTGCTTAGCAATGCAGCATAACGCAATGAGAATATCTTAAATGCATAGATACAAACTTGTATCCGGAGAGAGATTTAACCAAACAAATCTCTACAGAACATAGCCAAAATCTTAGATCTTGCCAAAGGAAGGAATAGTGATTACATTTCGCATCTGAATAATAGATATCCTAGACCAAAATGTTGCATGACATTTTACAAGATCCAAATTGTGTTAAGAGGTTAATTAATGAAAGGGTGCATTATTTTAATCTTTGGGTCAATACTGTAAATTAGTGGTTTGCAAACCATTAGTTCCTGGTGAAATTTCCTCTTCATCACAACAGTTAAAGTTGCAGGCACTATACTAGAGTGACCTTATACAAAAGAAGGCAGGGCCCCTGCAACTTTAACTGTTGTGATGAAGAAGGAATTTCACCAGGAACTAATTGTATACAAATGACACTGGCTGAAATTCCCTTTTCTCTACAACTGTTAAAGTTACATGAGCCCTGACCTGGATTTTATCTGGTCACCCTACTCATCCTTGACTATGCTTGCTACTAGGGCTAATGGGAATTGCAGGCAAAAACATCTGGATGGCCTCAAGTTGCACACCCCTGCCCCTTAAAAATTATTGCAGCCAACAATCCAGGATCTCTCTCCTAAGCTGGTCTATAGAAAAGGTGGCAGTGAACCCATTGCCAAGCAGAGGGCTGGGTCAACTGAACCACTACTGCAGCTTGGGCTGTTTTCTGCCCTTTCAGCCCAGAGCTCAGCACCCTTGCTTACCCACGCTACCATCATCACTTACAGCAGAATTATCAGTCAAGGCTCTTAAAGAAAGCTTCGAAAGAGACATCACCAGTAATGAGTGGGTTTCCTCTAGGGCAGTCTCCCTGAACTTGATGCCAGACTGTGTTGGACTGCAACTCTTCTGATTAGAATTGCAGTCTGACTCAGCTAGGGTGACCATCAGGGCTCCTGTATCTTTAACAGTTGTATTGAAAAGAGAATTTCAGCAGGTGTCCTTTGTATGCATACAGCACCTGGTGAAATTCCCTCTTTATCACAACAGTTAAAGCTGCAGGAGCCCTGCCCTCTTGACCAAATACAAAAAGGGGCAGGGCTCCTGCAACTTTAACTGTTCTGATGAAGAGGGAATTTCACCAGGTGCTGCATGCATACAAAGGACACCTGCCGAAATTCTCTTTTCAATACAACTGTTAAAGATACAGGAGCCTTGTCCTCCTTTTCGTATGATCACCCTAAGTCTGACACAATTAGATACACCAGAGTTAGACATTGTCACTCAGTTGCCTTTACATAGAATAGCTGTCTTAGTTATTGTTTATCTGTATACACCCAGATTAATTCTTTATTCTTTGCACCCTGGCCTGTTAAGCATGGCAGTCCTTTGACCCTTTCCTTAGTGTCAGGTGCTTTGGTTGCTGTGCATACAAATAGTTCTATGATCAGAGTAGGAATTGGAATAATGGCTTCTAAGGTTACAAAGGTAATACTGTATCTCTAAAACAGGGGAAGCAGTGGGATTACACAATACAATTCCAGTGTGTGTGGGGTTTTTTGGGGGGGGAGTATTTCTAAACTGAGAAATCACAAGTTCTCCAAACAAACCCCTTTTAACTTCTTTTTGCTTTCCACTATCTGATGGTGATTTTCTTGACCACAAGCTGTTCCAGAGGAGCAGTGTGGGTTGTTGTTATTATTATTATTATTATTATTATTATTATTATTATTTGTTCTAAACCCAAATCAGGTCCATAGCTGATTTAACAACATTTGTAGTATTCTCTCTCTCTCTCTCTCTCTCTCTCCATCAACTAATTTCTACTGTCTTTTATTTATTTTATTATTTAAATGATCACTGATTCCTGTAGACTGCAACAGAAGTGAATCTGCTCTGACAGTTCAGTGCCAGGCATTCAACAAGGATTATAACCTTGACTGAACTACACCTTGCACAAAACTAAATAAAGAAGAGGTATGAAAGAAGAGGATTTGCATGCAAATTATAATGTAGAAATAATTTACGTTAGTTTAATGAAATTGTGAAATTAGTTTGTGAAATTCCCTGAACATCATTCAGCTAAAATTACATATTTGAGAAGGTGTGTGTGGTGTGTGTGTGTGTGTGTAGGAGATGAAGATGATTCATTAATTGCACACATAATGCCAGTGGGCAGACTAAGACTGGAACTCAGATGGCTGGACACAGAGAACAATAATGCTGATAATATGTATGTGAAATATAGCTTTTAAAAAACAACAACTTACAATTGCCCTCAGCCTATGAAATTACCACCACCACTCTTGAATTGAAATGAGTACAAAACTGGGAGCCTGGTGCAGTTTGTCTCATAAGCATTTTAGAATCTCTTAATGGTGAGATGATACACACCAGAGGCTTTCTACAAAATTATTCCACATCACATTTGTTTTAAAAGAAGGAAGGGCTTCATTCCTCCACAGCTTGTAACACTAATTTTTAATGTAATTTGACTCAGATGGTGGCTCCTTACTAGAGACCAGATCCATGTTTTCTATGGAGAACATAGAGCCCTTCAGGTTATAGAGGGGGAGGGTTGGAGTATGTGGGAAAGAAAAGCCACGAGACATCTTAAGAACATGAGGAGAGCCAGGCTGAATATTTTATTATTATTGTCACTTGTGTTTTAAATGTTTTAATATTATAGCTGGTTTATCTACATTTATAACTTTTGTATATTTCTATTTATATGTTTTAAATGTATATGTTTTAATTTTGTAAAGCTGCCTTGAGTCCCAGTATTGGGGGAAAGGTGGGATTATTATTATTAATATTATTATTATTATTAAGACCAAGGGTCCATCTAGTCCAGCATTCTGTTCACTCAGTGGCTAACCAGCTGCTGACTAGGAAACTACAAGCAGGACATGGGTGCGACAGCACCCTTCCTGCCATGTTCCACAGCAACTGCCTCTGATACTGGAGGCAACACATAACCATCAGGACTAGTAGCCATCAATAGCCTTCTCCTTCAGGAATTTATCTAACCCCCTTTTAGAGCTAACCAAATTGGTGGCCATCACTACATCTTGTGATAGTTTAACTATTCGCTATGTGAAGTACTTCCTTTTATCTGTCCTGAACCTTCCACCAATCAGCTTCATGGGATGACCCCAGGTTCTAGCATTATGAGAAAGGGATAAAAATGTCTCCCTCCCTCAAAATGCAAAATTTTGTGCACCTCTATCATGTCTCTCCTTAACTTCCTTTTTTCCAAGCTTGAGTTCAGCCCCTAGAACTCTTGGTCGAGTTTATATGCCGTGGCACAATTCCTGAATTGTGTGCCACCCATTGCTTCAGTTTTCATTAAACAACCCAGGAACAACCCATTTAACAACAAAGTATGGGCACTCATTGGCTGAATTTGGACAACACGATAGTCAATGGTGGGGTAATAATCAACTTTACAGTTGTTCACCTAGGGGGTACTCCCCACACAACATGGTAATAAATAATCAACTGTGGTGTGGATTAGGATCAGCGCTGAGTTGACTATGGCAGCATTCAGACAACACGATAGTCAATACAACTGACGATTGTTTCCCCACCCCCAATTGCTTATTGTGTCGTCCGAATTCAGCCATTGGCTCAGTTCGGACATATTAAACAATGGAGTAAATAACGTACTGACTGTGCGTTAGACAGGAGGAGCTTCACAGACGACATGCTGCAGCCAGCGCTGCTCAGCACTGGCAAACGCACCGGCTGCTACAAACTTGCGGTGGCCATTTTGGTTGCAGCCCCTCCTCCCTGTGTCCTCCAGCCGTATCCCAGCAGGCACCATGAGTTCATAGAGCGGCCGGGATTTTTGGCTGCTCTAGGAATAGTCCATGGAGACGGGGGGCTGAATTCAGACGACACTTTAAACAATGGGGCTTCGGGCTAAACAACGTACAAACTCGTTGTTTCGCTCAATTGTTTAAAGTGCCTGATTAACGTACTGTCAGTTGGGTGTGCGTTGGGTGTTGCCCTCCAAACGACACAATAAGCAACACAACTGACGATTGTTCCCCCCTCCTCCGTTGCCTAATGTGTCATCCAAATTGAGCCATTGATTTAACTCTGGGTTGTTTATCCCCTAAACAACCCAGAGTTCTAGATTTGGAAGCCATAAAGCACTCCAGGAACAGGGTGTTCCTGGGTTGTTCATTAAAAACAGAAGCAGCAAAGAAGAACAAATCATGGATTAAGATTCTGGGTTGTTTCTCCCTCAACAACCCAGAATTCAGGGTTTGGACCTCACAGCAAACAGCAAAGGAATGGGAGATTCCTGAGTTGTTTAGCAAAACAGGACCATGCGGTTTATTGGGAGTTAGCAATCCTGAACAGCCATAGTTTGATAACTACGGGTTGTTTTAATGACTTGGTTTGCACAATCTTTGTGACCCCAGTGGCTTAAATAAGCCACCATGGTTTGTTGCACATACCGGGTGTCTGTTCTGTAACCCAATCTCTACTTGTAGGTTATCTGAACACAGCGGGGGGAGATTGTTGGCATGGTTAACATGAGCTATTTTAGGGTTGTGGGTGATTTATTAATCATGCATGCCACAATCCACCCTCACTTGCATGTGTTTCAAGCCACAGTGGCTTACTTAAGCCACCATGGGTCAAAATGATCATGCAAACCCAACCATAGTGTGAACTGGACTGTGAGGTTGGATTCAGATGCAACTGGGCTGGTGGAAGTAGACTTCCCCATCCCCTCCTCTTCAGCCCTCCCCCATGGCAGCCCTTCTATATAAAGGGACAGGGGACCCTGCTGAATAGGGCATGGTATGGAGGAAAGGGGGGTGTCCCAAAAATCTGGTAAAAGTACCTTCCAGGAGTGGAGTGCACTGTGTGAAGTCTGTTTTCACCAGTAGTATCTGAACACATGCCTAAATCTGGATCCATCCCAAAATGTATATCCATGAAACCTCATCTCAACACTTATCCATTGAGACGTCTCATAATCACACGATCCTTATCATATTATCCATGCACAAGCTTCCTACTCTGCTAATTTGGTGCTTTAGCAGAAAGTGTGGGAAGACATCGCTTAAAAAGGAGGTGATGTGCAGTATCTTGACTAGTTTTGTTCAATGTTTCTCCATGTGGATTGGTTCCCATGATTTACCCAGTTAGATGTGTGGCGTAAAAAGATTGTCAGTTACTTGCAAGGACTGGAATCAATGCTGATCAGTGTATCGGAACCCCATACTTCCCCCATGCATTTGACTGGAGTTTTGACTATTTTAAGAAAGGGTGGAAATCTGGATTAAAACAGAAGGCCAGCAAGACTGTCCCATTTCTGACACCTGACATGTGTGTTTTGAACAAATACCTTTCCCCCTCCCCCGTAATGCTATAGTGGATAACTAATGAATGGCTTTAAATTCACAATGAGCCCTAAAGAAAATCTCTTTAATCTTTCATCATCACATATGCATGTGCTGGGCTGTACATTCTTGATTAATTCATCTGAGGCTTCCTCTACACTATCTATTTAAGGCTCTTTCACGGCGTATTAATGATTTTACCTCTACAAGAGTGAGGCACAAATCAGAGGTACAGGCATTTTTATCCTCTTTTATTCGCATATTCGCATCTGCGTTAAATAGCGACTTTTATTTGTTATGCACACTTACAGCGCCTTACTGTCATGGTGATGTCATACTTGAAGCACTGCCCCTTCGCCCCTTCAGTGGGAACACCTCCCCCCTTTTCCCAAATCCCAAATCCTACGGGGGGGGGGGAGAGGGAGGCAGCTGTGACATTTTTTAAAAAGGGGCAGCAATCCATACATCTGTGTAGCCAGAGCAAAGGGGTTTGCTGCTGCATGCCTGAGTTGCGTTCATTTCAGAAAAGCTAAAAGTCAGCTGAGCACTATACACAGTTTCTCTGTTTACAACAACACAAATCCTTTACACGTCACCTCAGAAGTAAGCCTCATTGGGTTCAATGGGACTTGTTCCTAAGTAAGGGAGCATAGGGGGGGAATGGTGATCGGGCACAAAGGAACAGGTAAATTAGGTGATTACAGGCAGGTAACCCAGGTAACCAAAAGCGGGAGATTCTAGTGGGCGGGGTGAACAAACCGCAGGAACCTGAGGGGGCAGTTCCTCCAGGAAACAGCACGGTACTTTCAGCAACATTTGCATGCGCTTCTCCATATGTAAACAACTTTAAAGCACCTTGTAGAGAGCCCGTGATGCTCTTCCACGTCTCTCGTGTACAGGTATTAGGCGTAAACTCGCGTGTAAGGTAATGCGCACAATTGGAGAAACAGGCGTAAAAGCGACCTCTTGTAGAGGGGACCTTAGGAAGCAAGTAGAATAAAGATTATGGACTGGTTTTATATGCTGCAATCCTATACGCTCTTACCAGGGAGTAAACCTCATTGGACTCAATGGGGCTTACATCTGAGTAGTCATGTATGGGACAGCAGGGTTAAAGACCTGTTTCTAGGAGCATCATAATGCAGGGAAAAATCACATTTGCTTACTGTCACTTCTCTGCCCACGTGTTTGTCCATCATTACTTCCTCTTTTGAAAGAGGAAGTAAACAACTTGCACGTGGTCCATTCAGTGGGCTGTTTTGATCCCGTTGCTTTTCATGCACACAGCAGGAGATAGCAGTAACTTCCATCTTTAAAAATAAGTCAGATTTAGTGGGGGTGGGGTTTATGGCACAAAGAAGGCTTGAAGAGGCAGGAGTTGCGCGGAAGGCAGACAACATCGTGAGAGGGACCCGCAAAAATCCATGAGTGTCCAGTAACAAGCGTGCAATAAAACGCTTGTCTGATGGAGCTCTAGGTACTACTGGAACTTCTCTAAGTAAAGTCAACTTTCCGAATTTTATAAAATAATATCCTCTTAATTAAGTCAGTTTGCCCATTTCTGACAAATGATCCATCCCATATTCTGCATGGAAGTTCAAAAGTTCCAGTGCATTCTGACAGAGTCTCTCCAAAAGTGATTGGTGCATGTTTCCTTGGGAAATTTCTAAAGGCTATGTTTTGACTAGTTAACCTTTCCATAATGTGGAAAAGTCTAACGGCTCATTCACAAATCAGAAAACGTAGGTGGCTGAAGAAAATTTACAACTTGTTGTTGTTGTTGTTGTTGTTGTTGTTATCTAGTAGTATCTAAACATCTGCTAATGCTGGCCAGGAATCATGCTTTTTTTTCCTCTCTGCTAGGCTTCCTTAGTTGGAAAGGTGAGATTGTGGGGGGTTGTATTTCCTTTTCACACAGCACAGAATGTATGCCAGTTCTACCATATAAGACACTTTGATGTCTTATATGAGCTCAGGCACTTTGTTTCTGTGGTTTAAAACAGATCTTTCTACTTTTGTTTTTCCCCCTTAGCTGCTCTTATACCCAGGGCTTTTTGGTGAATTGGCATGACAACTAATTTAAAATGTCTTCAACCAGTTTTCACACATGTCTTTTATACTTTACTATCTATCACTCTTGAAATGAATGTGCTGTGTTTTGAATAGGCTCGTCAAAAGTGTTTGGAGCTTCTTAAATTATCATGGGGGAAAAGGAGAGAATGACGTGTCTAATAATAAGGTGTATTATTAAGAATTAAAACTTATTCTGATATTGAATAATGAAAACCAAATATCGTATTGACTATCAAATTCTTTCACCTCCAATCTTTCCTTTTGGTTCCACTGACTCATTTCAACCCCAACACCATGACTGGGTTCGCATGTCATGATAAACTATGGTGGGTTGTTATCATGGATGGCCACAGAGTGGCATGACATCTGAATCCGTTTCCCATCGAGGGTAGTTTTCCACAAACAAGCAACATTGTTGGCTGCCAGATGTACATGACTTGACAGAACAGTGAGTGGGATCATAAAAAAAATTCAGGGCAGAGCAGTACAATAGAGGGGGAAATTGCACAAAACTCATGGCAGAAACAGAGGAGGAAATTATGCAAATTTCTGAGCAGTGAACATTCGGTACTGTGCACTTGTACAGGACCAAAAAACAAATAAATAAAAAATGCATTCAGGAAACTCTCCGATGTCCTTTGTTCAAGATTCCTTCCAAAAAAATAATAATTTAAAATCCATCCTGAGGCTGAGAAGGGATGAGTTAAAATGATAGCAGCACTAGTGACAACCAATGGAAAAAGCACCCTGGCTGGGTTCAGATGTCACACTAAGCCACCCAGAGAACAAGCCACTCTAAATAACCCTACTACAATCCATGGGTTCCCATGGTGGCTTGTTTGCCCAGAACTACCCATGATAAGAAAACTGTTCCGGGTTCACCCATGATAATAACCCATCTCAGCTTAGTGTGATGTGTGGACCCAGTCAGAGAGAAAGAGAGAGAAAGTGAGAAGCCAACCTAAGAGTATAGCAGGATTTAGTGAAACTAGAGGTTCAACTTTGGAACTGACTGCAGGCTGTGGAGTCTAGAGCCTATCTACACACGCAGGATAAAACACTTTGAAAACATTTTGAAAACTGTATATGGAGTGTGTCCTGGGCCCCAACAGTTCTCAAAACTGTTATAAACTGTTTAAAACCATTTTAAACCGTTTTAAAGCAGTAGTGTAGATAGGCTGACAGTTTTGAGAACTGTTGGGGCCCAGCACACACTCCATATACAGTTTTCAAAATGTTTTCAAAGTGTTTTATCCTGTGTGTGTAGATAGGCTCTATGTGTAGGGATCTATTTGCCTTTGCTCTGCTTTGCTTGTATATCTGAACAAAGCAAATATGACAAAACTACCATTAATTCTCCTGTGCTCTATTATCCAAAGCAAACTGGACCTGGTAGTGCTGCTCCTGGAACTCCTTCCTGCTTGGGGAAGTGGGAGTACATGACTACACAACACCATCCCCAATCTACAGACTGCAACAAACATTTGTATTAATACAGACAGTTGACTCTTTGTGGATGGATATTTCTTTGTGTGTTGATGCAGGAATGGGAGATGCAGATCCCACACTGATCACTGTGATACAAGGTTGCCAGGAGAATTGCTTTACAAGTGGATAATTTAAGTCTTCTCTGGGCCTCCATCCAATCATAATATAAATGTATAATTTATCAGAGCTAGGCAGTGTGGTCCAAGAAATGCAGTACTTATTGTATACTTTTCTTAATGACAACAACAAAGACAGTGACTGATAGAAAACGCAAGAAAATATATAACCAGTACACTTTAAACTATGAAGTGTGTATTACTTGCTATGAAGGGTGTATTACTTGCATCTACAAGAGCCTAAACTGGAAGCTGTTGACAAGAGATTGTTCCTGTAGGAGCAGGAATGATGAGGTGCAAATGGAACTTTTCACTCTACTCTTGACCCTACGTGAACTATGTCCACTAAACTATGTCATGCCCTCATGAGAGGAATCCTCCTCAGAGGAAGAATTAGGGCCTCTAGAAACCAGGGGCTCACTAAATAAGTCACTGGCACCAAACCAAAAGGAGCCTGGGCCTTCAGGGGAGACTGCTGCAGCTCCTTCTCTGTCAGGGGGAGGGGACTCTGGGTGCCTCTAAACAAGAGGTTTCCGCCTCCTTGACTGCGTGCTGAGAGGGAATACTCTAAAAGAGCGGTCGATATGACTTCGCACTGGACTCATCTTTGTTTCATGCCAAAGCTGCCAATGCAAAGGCATATTGAAGCAAATGCCTTTGCTGCAACCTTAAAAAAGTTGCCATTTACTGCGACCTTTTTAAAGTTGGAGCGGGCCGCCCAGGGAAAGGGGGTGGACTAGCGAGCCGTAAGCTTGCTGTACCGCCTCCACTGTCCTCTCCCCCATTCTGTAATTATTATTTTTTAAATCACTTACCGGAAAGTAGGGGAGCCAATGCTCCCAGTCACCGCTCCAGCTGGCACCATGCCATACCATGAGCGGTGGCGCGACCAGCACCAGGAAAAGCCCTGTTGCACCTCTTACAAGTAAGAGGCGTCAATTTGCCCATGTGATGCAGAAGCCGCTGAGAGCTGCCAGGGCGCAGTGCTCCCGACTTCGTCAAGATGAGCCCTCTGACTCTGGACAGATGCTGAGAAACCCGCTGACCCCCACTGCCTCAAGTGACAAGCCAGTAGGCCCCTGTAAGAAGGAGTGCTCACTTACGAAGGCAGTCTCCTCAGGAGAAAGTGACTCCTCTTCAGTAGGGCTCTGGCCTGCAACAGAGCCTGGGTGAGGCTCAGTACCCTTTGTGATTAAAAGCATTCAGTCAGAACTTGCTAGTTGTTTGAAACAATGTCTCACCAGCTTTTCCTTCCTTGTTTCCTGACTCTGCCTTGTGCTTGAACCTCTGTGACTCCTGCTTGACTCTAACACTCCCTCTGGATTCTATATGTATCAGACTGTCTAACTATGCTTTGACCCATTGTCTCTTTGACCACTTCTGCTTTGCCTGAACTCCCTTAAACAGAAACCTGTCTCCTGGAACATTGGCCTGGGTTATTACTTGGCCTTGTGGTCAGCCCTATCACTGAGGCCAGATCTACACCAAGGAGGATGTAGCACTATGAAAGTGGTATGAAAGAGGTATATGAGGGCAGGATCTACACTACTGCTTAACAGTTGTATTGAAGTGCACTGACAACTGTTGCAGCCCATGACACATTCCATATTCCACTTTCATAGTGTTATATCCTGCTTGGTGTAGATGCGTCATGGGCCCCAACAGTTGTCAGTGCATTGATTGCCCTTGCTTGCCTACCTGCCTAAAGCTCACCATATTTGTTTCATGGAGATTTCCTATGCAAACCCACAATCAAAATAAATGATAATGAAAACAACATACTTGTTTTAAGTCTATGTTGGGGGAGGAAGTCTGGGAGAATGAGACAGAGAGTAGCAAAAGCTGCTAACTCATAAAAGACATTCAGAGATATTGCTAAATTATTATTATTATTTTGCCAATTTTCTGATGTAGGAAAAAATCATATAAACATTACTGAAAGGAAAAGAAGTACAATTTATGCTGAAAGAATTGAGCTGCAAAACAAAGGGGGAAATGCAGCAGAAATATTCTTTAAAAAAAGGAGCACAAAACACCAGGAGAAGCATCCAGTTATTAGTGACAAAGACTAGAAATGAGTTGTGAAGATTTAAATGTTCATCTGCATACACTGCTAATAGTCTTCTGCTGGAGCAAGAGGAATTGTGGCAATCAAGATTATCTGATAATTACCCTTCTTGATGCATTAAATTCACTCTGTTTCACCTTCAGGCATTTAACTGCAGAAAATTATGACATACTTGCTCATGTTTAATGGTTAAACTCTGTTTCCAAGAAATCTATTACACATGGTGTCAGCTAGAACCCCAAACAATAAAGGATTTTTAACAGAGGCACCAATAAAAGGGAAAGCTGTCTGGGAACAGCAGTTGTTTGCACCAAGCATTTTTTATTATTTGTAGTCTTTATTATAAAAATGAAAGTGCATCTGTCTTTGCTAACCACATTTCCTGTCCCCTGCCCCATCCTGATTTTGAACAGGCATCTTGTGATGTCGGAATAGATCAATTAATAATGAATGTATCAGATGAGTAGTTTTTGAACAATTACCATTGCTCAAAAATTAATTTTGGTTTAGAAACCAAACTAAATGACCTGATGCACTTGAGGAAACACTTTTCTCCAATGTGAACCTGACTTTCCAGGCACCTGTGAGCTTCAGGAGAGATTTTTGTATGAGTAACATCCTTGATGGAGGTCTGCTTGGTTGGAACTTGGGGTGGAACCTTTTTCAGTATCATCGTCACAGTCATGAAATGTTCTCCCCAAGGAGGCACGTCAAACCACCTTATTATTGAAGTTTAGGAGAACATGTTTAAACAGATTTATGTCACTGAAGGTGGATTCTGCTTCAGTGTTTAGGGTGACCACATGGAAAGGAGGACAGGGCTCTCGGATCTTCAACAGTTGTATGGAAAAGGGAATTTCAGCAGGTGTCATTTGCATGCACGCAGCACACACATTGGTGCTTCTTCCGGTCATCTATATCAGAAGGCATGCAATCGCGAGCTGTCCAGAAGGCGCCGCTGCCTCCATGTCTGTCCACCTGAGCCGCCTGCGTTGGTGCTGGTGGGGGTATTTTGCATTCTTTTTTAAAATAATAATAATAATAATAATAATAATAATCTGTAAATGCGATCCATCACATTTACAGATAAATAAGGAAAACAACAACAACAACAACGGGGGAGGAACGGGCGCACCAGCTCTTAATATCCACCCCCTTTAATTTTTTTGGTTTTAACTATGATCAGCAGAGGTGCAGAGGTGGTCCAGCGACCTTTGGGATCGCTGGTCCATCCCCTTCCCTTCCCAGCCTATGGCGACCAATCAGTGGTTGCCATACTGTGGCATGCCTCCGCAGCAGCTCCGGAGCAAGAGCGACAGATGGCAGATTCTGTCGTCACCTCGTTCCAAGCTAAAAAAAGTCAGGGAAAGTGCCCGACTTTTTTTAAAGAGGAGCTTTGGGGCTTTGCCCCTGGATGGCTTCAGGATAGCGGCTGCGTCATGTAGATCACCTTCCGCCATTCCGAAGCCACTGCGGGGCAAACCTCTCATCTGGATGTGCCAGAGTCTTCCCTGTCACAAGTGCAACTCAATATAGATTGCTTTCATTATTTGGTTTGTTCATAATCTTGAAAAAGTGGAAAGACAACTATGAAATATTAGAAACAAGTAAGTACATTCAATCAACAGTCTGTTACATGACCTGAATGACCACTGAGGCCAACTATTTCAAGAATTTCAAAGTGATTTAAGTGACTCTAAGAATGCTAAGAATGCCTGAAATACATTTCTTCTGAATGTTATTAATGCAATCTTTTTATACACAAGAAGAAAGCCCTTTAAAAAATTGAATGTACATCCTGCTTAATGTGATTTTTCCATTTGATTTACAAATGGAGGAAATTCAATTTTTTAATGTGCCACTTGTGAAAATGCCCTTAGTCTTCCATTATTCATTATCTATCTCTTTGCAAATCTTTGGTTCATTTCAGCACAATTCTGCAATTGTGGATCTTTTGAAAGGAGCTTTCCAGATAGCATCTAAGGAAGTAGTTGTGTCTGTTAGGCACTGTTGGTCTCAAACAATGGTCTGGGGGAGAAAAGCAATGATTCTCTGCTCTCTGGGCCACCATGATAAGCAGAGAATGTACTTCAGTCCAATCGGAGCTGCATCGAAGGAATTGGAAGCTAGATGTTCTGAGTCAAGGAGATGGTCCATAGACTCCAGTGGCATGCATTTTATCTCTAACTTCCTGGATATCTTCAATAAATGCAACCCATTGCTTGAACTTGGAAGCCTTTTAAATTAAAGGGGAATCATGTTTCCTTATTGTCGCTCTGTTTCCTACTTTTCTTCCGCATTTGAAAAGAGCTGAATTACACAGGAAGAGAGCAGAGGCCACATGACCTGTAATTTAAAACCTCCCAGCTCATATAGTTGAATAGGACAGTGCCCTCTAATGGGCATTTTATAGTGCAACTTTGATTGCACACGGCAGGAAATCCTGACAGATTTCAGAATAAGTTTTTATTTTCGGAAGGTTTATTTTTAAACGGAATAATGAGAAGGAGTGAGGTATACGCAGGAGGCTCACGTCATTGTCAAAATGACCCGCTAACTTCCATGAGTGGCCAGTCACAAGCGTGCTATAAATCGCTTGTTTAAAGAAGCCTTTGGTCTAGAGCTGCCCTAGTATATCCAAGAGACTTTTGCTCTTTTTGATTCTACAAGGGCCCACTCTGCCCTTCCCAGATCACTTCCCTTGTTCCTCTTGTGGACTTACCAGCCATGTTCTTATCTTCAGCCTTTCCTTAAATTCTGCTTTTGTCCAGCATTGTCACTAATGAGGAGTGAGTGCTGCCTATGGCTGACAATTTAAGCAAACCAACAATGGTCATGTTGTTGACCATTGCCTACAGAAACCCACTGAAGCTTTGCCCTGTAAGGTCCTTGCAGGGGAAAGCAACCTACTTAGCAATTTTGCCTAAACAGTTCGAAGCCCTTTAATATTCACTTTTCCTGCAATGTAAACTCTTTAGAAACAACAACAACCCAGCCAGCATGTTTTGATGCCGCTTGCCAAATTGGAGATCACACACCTGTCCTTTAAAATTCTGAAGCAGGAAGAAAGGATGTACACAGGAGAGAATGTACTCTCGGATGGGTACCATCTTAGAAGCAGCATTCTCTCCTGTGTGTTGAGAGAAAGAGGAATGTTAAAAACAGAAGAGCCATGCTGGATCAGACCAAGGGTCCATCTAGTCCAGCACTCTGTTTACAAAGTGGTAAACCAGCTGTCAACCAGAGACCTACAAGAGGTCACAGTGCAACAGTACTCTCCCACCCATGTGCTCCAGTAACTGGTGTATATAGGCTTACTTATGTTCAGACAGCACCTATAAACTCCAGGTTGTATAAGTATTTATATATAAAGTTGTAACATTATTTTAAAAATCTGCTGCTCAATTAATTGGAAACATCCTTTTAGTTGATCAAAAGCAATTACGCTAACCAAAAAAAACAACAATACTGCAACCGTAAATACTTACTAAAGAAGATATATCTGGGTAAAACCGTCACCATGAACTTTTATCAATGGCACAGCTGTGTTAGCGAAACAGAATTCCATTTCAATTTAAGACACCAGCTTAAAATTACTGATATGAAGTAAAACAATTACCTCTTATTTAATTGGTTTCATAAAGAATTGTGTTCATTTTAAACAGGTTTTGGGAAATCAATTATTGCACTTAGTAGTGCAATATAAATATTTCGATATACAGTGAACACCTCTAAAGTGTCAATTATTCAAGAAATTAATAATTAATACTGATGTCAGTTCTTAAACATTACAACAAGTAGTTGGGGGTGGGTGGATCACATATTTTTGGTAGAACTAATGCCAGGCAACTGTAAATTAGATTATTAATTTTTTTCAGCTAGAGCTTTATTGGGATTCATCATAATTGCAATCAACTGAACATTTCGTCAGTGAATCAACATTTGACCTGCCCCTTCTGAAATGAGGTTTTGAGCATGTTTGTTCTTTGTTGGTGCTTACATATTTCCATATTAGTCACAATATGAAGCTGAGCAATGATGATGGACATGAGTCAGATCCATTTATATGCAACTTGATAAAGCAAAGATTGACTCGAGAATGGTTAGCAACAGTGCTGAGAAATGTGCACATTTTTGGATCCTCCCTATAGCTTTCCTTGTTCTGTCATCCTCATTGCAAGCCTGTAGTTCCTTCACATAAGGCCACCTAATAGATAATTTACTTAAGGCTACTTAGGGTGCAATCCTACACACACTTACAGGGCTAGGAGTAAGTCCTATTAAGCTCAATGATGTCCATTTCTGAACAGTCACGTATAGGATTCCACTGATAACGTGTTACCATTTTGCACTTGGGAACAGATTCAAGAGTACATTCTTCCCAATCTAATCCCTGACAAACAATTGGAATATAATCACATACACTGTACAAAAGAGCTTCAAATCCTGCAATTTCTATAGCTATGGAACTACAACAAAAAGCCAAACATATTATGGCAGAGAACAATTTCCTATATATGAGTAAAATATTTACAAAGTACTTAAGATAAAGACTATATATAATTAAGTTTGAATCAAACGTGTAATGTAATGAAGTCATTTTGTATGTGAAAGAGCAGAACAAACTCCAAAAACTGTTTCAAACAGGTTCAAACAATGTGTTGCACAGAGTTCCACATTTTTTGAAATGCAAAATCAACTAGTCAAAGTGGAGACAGGGTAAGTGAAGAGGGGTTGCTTAACCTCATCCCCTTCTGGTTGTTTTTCTGCTCAGAAACATCTTCCCCAAATTGAAAGATGCACAGAAGATAGGATGATGATGATGATGATGATGATGATAATAATAATAATAATAATAATAATAAATTTATTTATTTCTAACCCGCGTCTCCCCCTGGATTGAGGCAGGGAACAACAATAAATATAAATACAAAGAGCATAAAATAGATAAAACAGTAAAACAAATAAAACTAATACATTATTAAAAACATCTTAAAATTCAACTGGGTAGGCCTGTCTGAAGAGATCAGCCTTCAAGGCTCTCTTAAATTCAGGAAGACTGCTAATTTGTTGAATCTCCTCCGGCAGGCTATTCCACAGTTTGGGAGTGGCAGAAGAGAAGGTCCTCTGGATAACACTTGTCAGCCTAGTTCTGGCTGATTGAAGTAAATTCTTCCCAGAGGACCTGAGTGTGCGGGGCAGATTATACGGGAGAAGGAGATCCTGCAGGTAACCTGAATCCAAACCATGTAGGGCTTTAAAGGTAATAACCAACACTTTATACTTTGCCCGGAAACTAATTGGCAGCCAGTGGAGTGATTTTAAGACTGGTGTAATGTGGTCACCCCTAGGTGTACCGGTGACCAACTTGGCTGCCATATTTTGAACTAGTTGAAGTTTCCAGACTAGGCACAAAGGTAGCCCTATGTACAGCGCATTGCAGAAGTCGAGCCTTGAAGTTACAAGTGCGTGCACTACTGTCTTTAGGTCTTCCAACTCTAGGAAGGGGCACAGCTGGCGTATCAGATAAAGCTGATAGTAGGCACTCCTGGCTGTCGCATCTATCTGGGCTGTCATTTGGAGCAACGGATCCAGGAGCACCCCCAAGCTGTGAACACAGTCTTTCGGGGGGGGGGGGTGTAACCCCATCCAGAACTGGTTGACATACCTTCAAACCCAGGTTGTGGCCTTTAACAGCATGCACCTCCGTCTTGTCTGGATTCAATATCTCTTCACCCTGGCAGATTAAAAAAAAATTGAGCTGAAAAGCATCTGTAGGTGAAAGGGTTAAGCAGCCTGATTTCATCTGCCCTTCCTCTGTACTGACTTGCCTCTTGCCCAGTATGATTTTGCTATAAAAACAAACAAATTCTAAAATCCTTGGGAAGGAAAGAAACAAGATTCTGTGTAATGTGTAGCTTGCGCCTCAGAACTGGGCCTCAGGGCAAAGCTTTCTAGTGAGCAGGTAATTGCAGAGATGTGGCTGAAGCTAGAATTGTTTTTCCTGTTAACATATTTAACTTTTATTTATTTATTTTTGGAAAAAGAGGAAGAGACTGAGCATGGAATCTCTAGTCTTGACATTTGAATACACAGCATGTGAAAAGAATGCCATATGCTAGGGGCAGCATTTTATGCTTCATGTTAAACACATTTGCTCTCAAAACTGACCACTTAAAAACCAGGCTAAATACTCAAATACAGCTTATCACCCATATATTTGTTATGTACACTGTTTTTTAAAACTTACCTGAGCTAATTGACATTACTTTAGTTTGCTTTTCCATCTTCCAGAAGACTTGTATGTGTTAAAACATATTGGCAATATTTATTTATGCTGCCATCTGTCTCACTAACTCCACATTTTCAACAGTTTAGACTAGAGGGAGAGGGCCAAAAATCACCTGAGCATCATAAAATTAGTCCATGACTGTCAATGTAACACATTGAGAACACAGCTGCTGTCCTGCTGCCTGATTTAATGAGGTTCCTAAAGTATGTGGACATGTATTCCTTCTCTTGGTTACTATGGAAACAGAAGAGGGAGCTTTGAGCAGGTGTCAGAAGCATTGCAATCAATATGAATCAGCTCATAGCCCATCATCTGTGGGGAAGTGTTGTCCAAGCTTCTGTAAAGACATACTCAATCCAGTCCCCTTAGTTTCCTACAGGTTCCGGCATACAATAAAGGTACATATGTAATCCATACTTTACTTCACACAAAACTAGCTGGAATGAAAAGATATAAAAGAAGCACTAAAATAATGTTTCATAGAGCACTTCTGGTTATAACATATAACTGAACATACAATGACACATGTGTAACATGTACAGGTATACTCTCTTTGGGTTTTGACTCATCAAGATTGAGCTGCTTTGGGCATAATGCTAAACTATAGTTTAGTATTACATGAGTGAACCTTGGGCTTGCATGCTTCCCTCTTTCTTCTCCTCTGGCACAGCCATAAGAGATCAGAAGCATCAGTTTCTGTTTTTAAACTAACCAGAGTTACGTCCCAACTTGTGAACGTTTGGTTTAAACTATGGTTCGTGAACAAATCCAGGATCATAAATGATGCATTGATCCTGGCTTGTTTGAACTAAAATAGAGTTTAATCTAACCAGAGTTCCCGCAAGCTGGGGCATAACACGGAATAATGGTTAATTTAAAAGTGAAAGTGAAAGCTTCTGATCTCCTTGCCACTGCAATAGAATCTCATGCATTCATTCTTCCAATCAATGGATTCTTCGATAACTTTGATAGGCCTTTCCTTCCCTAGCGTGTGATTTATGTTTCTAATATTGACATCATTGTATTACAAGAAAATGTCAGGATCCACATTGTTTCTATTGTACATGCTAAGGCACTGATCCACTAATAACCCTGTCAACTCCTTTAATCCAGTAGCACTGGAAACAGCTAGGATAATCATAGGGTCAAAGAAAGAGAGTGGTTTGCACATTATACTGATTCCATACTGTATAGAGATAATTAGGAAATTCACATTTGGGGTAACAAGGTGCTGTTGCACGCACACATTTTACAAATGTAATAATAATAATAATAATAATAATAATAATAGGAAAACATTTGTAAAATGTGTGTGTGCAATAGCACCTCGTTACCCTAAATGTGAATTTCCTAATTATATATACAAAGGTTCTAGAAAGAATAATTTATCTTTGTTCAGGAGGATTTTCATATGGTCCATACATGTTATAATCTTCTACATTAAGGAAGAAAGATGTTTAGGATCTCTCTTCTCTATTTGATTCCAAAGTGGCTGAGATGCAACTAGCATTTTTTCTCTTTTCCCATTAAAAAAAACTCCATATACTTTTGAATCTTCGGTATATAGCTAGCCACTTGCTGTAATCTAGATGAAATGAAACACACAGATCTCACTGTTCCCATTAATATGTACATATGTTCCACTGAAATCAATGAGATCTAAGGGTGCAAGTCCCATTGATTTAAATATGGGTTAGGGACACTTTCTTTAGTTCAGTGCTCTTTTTTCTCCTACAAGAGATATTACCAACAGAGTTGGCCTTTGCCAGAAGTCTTGGCAAGCCAAACAAAACACTCCTGTGCCAAAATGATCAGTCCTCAGTCTACTGGCTGGGAACCATGCAGTCCAAGACAATTAGATGCTCGAAGCAGAACTTCCAAAAGGAGCCACTCAAGGTGGTACAAATATACTACGCTAAATCATTGACATTTTGCTGCCCTTTAATGATACCCCCAAAGCAACTGTCTGAAGTGGGTCACCTCACTCTGTCAAATAAGAAAACTGGAATGGCAGTTTTAACGGACTAATCATAATAAAGACAATAGTAAAACTTCAGCCATTCAACTTTCCAAGAACAAAGTTGCCTTCTCTGGATATGCTGTATTCCCAATTACCTTTCTTCCCTAGGATAAAGTGATCATCTCCCATACCAACACTGAACTGCATGTTCAGACCATGGCCTGGTTCACAGATAGCAACCCAAATTCAGCAACTCATGTCATGAATTAACGTTATGTGCAAACCAGGCCTTATCTTTAAGTGCAGAATATAGAATAAAGAAAGAACGTTAACAGGAACAAGTGAGTCACACTTGTTTATACTATGTTAGGAAGAATCTAGCTTGTCCACAGATTGATTTCAGCAATCAAATAAAGACATTGTGTACCAGCCAAAATTGACTAACCAAGTTTATTGAGCAGAAAATACAGAAGAAACGTTTAATGTTTTGCTTCTATTTTTCTCTCTGTTCTACTAAAATCAAGAATTCATCACAAGCAGATATCTAAAGGAATATTTAATGAAGTAACAAAACGGTGCCCAAATGCATACATTTATGGGCAAAGATCACATTGTTTTGTGCTTATGTAAATTACTAAATCTTTGCATTACCTTAAGTGTTTAGTTTCCTTTGCATATACCAAGGAGGCATTTTCTGGCCTTACCTTGATGACCTTGTTTTCTATATTCAAGGATTTTTTTACATGACCACTCAATATCCCACCTACATTCTGAAGTAATACAATCTCATGAAGGATATGTATTGCAGGACTTAGTTATTGATGGTTTCATTCATGGATTCTCTTTCTAAAATTACAGTAAATCCTATTCTATGACCTTTTGCTCAGATGATATGGATACACAGTAAGAATTTTTTTTATGCTAGACTCATTTTGTGTTCTGATAGGTTTTCCTAACAGGCTGTAGGTACAAATTAAATATTAGTGGTCTTGGCAGTTATTTTATGGAGAAACACTGAAGATAAGTTACAACACAACTCCATTTACATTAATATTTTTGATAGATAAATTCATTTTCTTGCTTCTTCACTGGAAAGACTTTTGCAGGGTATGCACGGTGGGGACAATTTTGCCAATAGATCCATTTCTCATTAGTACATTAGAATAGCAATACTGGATTAGACCAAAGGTCCATCTAGTGCAAACACTAAAATCACAATCCAACACAGAATTAGATTCACATAATCCCACTGATTTCTGCCCAGAAAACCTTCCATTCTGGCAGTTTACAGGGTACAACATACTTTGCTTTAACAGTAGATCTGTATCATATGCCTTCAGAAGTCTTTTTGGCCCTTGCTAGAGAACAATCTCCCCAGTATGCACATCCAGAATATGATGTGCTTACCAAGACTTATCTGATAGTTGATTATTATCTCTTCTTGTTATCCATTTGGGAATGAATTATACCCACAGACTTAGTTATAAACATTTATCAAAGTAGGAGGCTCTGGAGGGGAAGGGGAAGGACTTTGGATCTCATGTTGGTGTCCTTATCAATTCTTCCTGTAAAAGGTAAAAGAGAGGGGGGAAATCAGGTGAAGTACTGACTATATAAAAGGTATCAACAAGAAAGGTTGGGTGTCTGAGACCACAGTCTAAACTTCCTCAAAAAAGGACTACTAGTGGAAGATGGGCTACACCTAACAAAGACTGGAGAAATATGTTCAGCAGAAGCATGGGGAACCTGATATCCATCCCCCAGTACCAAAGGTAAGTACTAAAGATAGGGACTTGGGTGTTACAGGATAAATGGGGGGATTTGTGGGAGTCCCTAGCAAACCTTACAATAAAATAGGAGAAGAGGACAGTGTAGTATCACTGGCATTTGATGTCTATAAACTAGGGGTGTACAACTTGCGGCCCTGCAGATGTCTCGGCTTACAACTCCCCTCACCATTGACTATGCTGAATAAAAGTTGATGGGTATTCTCAGAGAAAAACTAGGTAGGAGTCAAACAGGGATAGGCAACCTGGTGCTCAGATGATATGTCTCCATATCATCTGAGCAAAAGGTCATAGAATAGGATTTACTGTAATTTTAGAAAGAGAATCCAAGTCCCATAAACCTCAGCCAGCAATGGTCATTGGTTAAATGAGTCCAAATAGTCGGGGGGGGGGGGTCAAGTTCCCTACCCATGACATAGAAAGGAGTCCAAGATGGGCTTGAATTCCTGAAGAATGAATCTGTAATAACATAATTGCAAAGAATTCCAAAGACAAATAAAACCGGGATACATCTAAAAAAGACAGTGTGGCTGCACAAAAAGCTTAGTGATAAAATAAAAAATAAAAAGGACACGTAAGAAATTAAAAGAAAGATAGGCACCAAGGACAAGTATAGACAAGCAGCCTAGATTGGTAGGAACAGTGTCACGAAAGCTGAAGCTCAGAACTAGCTGAGTCTGGTGAGTGGGGCTAAGAGCAACAAGAAGAGGAAGAGGAAGGAAATGAGAGGCCCACTTTTAGGTTAGGATGGTGTAATGTTAACTGGTGACAAAGGGAAGTTTGAACTGCTTAATTCCTATTTTGCTAGGCTGACCATCTGAAAAGGAGGACAGGGCTCATGTAACTTCAACAGTGGTAGAGAAAAGGGAATTTCAGTCAGGGTCATTTGTATGCAGTTAGTTCCTGGTGAAATTCCCTCTTCATCATAACAGTTAAAGGTGCAGGCACTATACTAGAGTGACCATATACAAAAGAAGGCAGGGCCCCTGCAACTTTAACTGTTGTGATGAAGAGGGAATTTCACCAGGAACTAATTGCATACAAATGACACTGGCTGAAATTCCCTTTTCTCTACCACTGTTAAAGTTACAGGAGCCCTGTCCTCCTTTTCAGATGGTCAGCCTATATTTTGCTTCCATCTCATCACAATACAGGAATTGTTTGCAAGCTCATAAAAGTAGTGTGAATGATAAAAGGGTCAGGATTCCAGCTCGTAGTTAAGAAGGAACTGTTGAGGAAATATCTAACTACCTTACATGAGTTCATGTCTTCACGGCCAGACTTGGTATTAAAAAAACTTGCTGATGGACTTTCAGAACCTCTATCATCTGTGAGAAATCTTAAAGGAAGAGTAAGGTGCCATAAGACTGGAGATGGGCTAGTGAGGAAGGGCCGTAGCTCAGTGGTAGAGCACATGCTTTGCATGCCGAAGGCCATGGGTTCAATCCCTCACACCTCCAGGTACGGCTAGCAAAGATTCCTGCCTGAATTCCCGAAGAGCTGCTGCCAGTCAGTTTTGACAACACTGGGCTGGATGGTCTGACTCAGTATGAGGTAGCTTCCTATGTTCCTAGTGTTACCCTAATCTTAAAAAAAAAAAAAGTGGGGCAGAAGAATGCATCAAACTGCAGGCTGGTCAGCCTGACTTCAATACCAAGGAAGATACAAGAAAATATGATAAAGCAGTCAGTAATGCAGTAATGCAGTAATTAGAAGAAGCCAGAATGGATTTGTCACGAATAAATCTTGCCAGACTAATCTTAACTCTCTCTCTCTTTTTTAATCAGGTTACTAGTTTAGTGGATTGTGAGAATATTGCAGATGTGATTTATTTTTATTTCATTGAAGCAGTTGACAAAGCCCCTCAAGAAATTTTGATTTGTAAGCTGGTTAAATGGGCCTAGTGGTCAAGATAGCAGGCAGAGGTCAAAGCACAGGCAAGTGGTCAGATACATGGGGTAAGGCTAAGGTCAAGATAGCAGGCAAAGGTTAAAACACAGTTTGGTAGTTGGATACATTACACAGCCCAGAAGCAGAGTGAAAAAGGAATCCAAGTATCAGTAGCAAAGAGCATGGTCAGTCACAGGGCAAGGTCTGGGAGGCAAAGTAAAAGATACCAAAGCTAAAAGAACACTGCAATTTCCAGCGTTGGCTAGGCAGACACTGAAGGCTTTCAACGTAGAGCCTGCTGAGTCTCACCCAGGGCTCAGCTGCAGCACATTAGAGCTCTCTGGTCAGAGCCCTACTTATGAGGAGTCACTTTCTCCCTGCAAGTGAGAACTCCGGCTACCTCCACAAGAGAGGTTTAATGCTCTTTGAAGGCTCATTATAAATTTTACCTCCACACCAGCGGAGCGCAAAACGGGTGTAGGGGCGCGTTATCTCCCGGATTATGCGCATTATCGAATGCGCGTTAAATAGCGACTTTTATTTTGCTCCGGCCGTTAAAGCGCATTTTCGCCGTGTGAACAAGCGATTATGCACATTAACTTCTTGTAAAGCGCTTTTTGGACATCAATTAATGCGCTTCGCCGCCTCTCGCCGCCTCCCGTGCAGAGGGATTAGGAGTAAATGCGCCTCCGCGATAATGCGCATAATCGCCTAACCAGGCGCAAAAGCGCATCCTTGTGGAGGGGGCCTCCTTCTCACAGGAGCCTTACTAGCCTGTTGCTTGAGGCAACAATGCTCCTGGGGGGCACGGGTTTGCTTAGTCTGTCTCAGAGGTAGAGTCCCCTGACAGGGATGGACCTGCAGCCATATCCCCAAAAGATCCAGGCTCATCCTGGTCTGGTGACAGTGAGTGATCTGAGGTGCCCTCAGTTTCTGGGGACTCTAGCTATTCCTCTGAGGAGAATGCACATCCAAATTGTCCAAATGTACAGAACTGTAAGCCCATGATGATGAATAAGTGCAGGTCATGAAGATTGCATGTGGAACTATAGAAAGTGAACCTCCTTTTTCAAGATGCAGGAATTATTTCTGCTATGTTTCTAGTTTCTAGTGCACAAATGCCACGAGGCATGGAAACCATGTCAGTGCTCTGTTGTTCTATACTTTTTTTTTCCAGTTTAAGCAGTTAAAACTGAACCATTGGGTTGTTGATTTGTTCAGCTTGTGAGACCTAACTAAACAATGCTGTCTAGATTGTTAATCCAACAAAAGCTTTTCTCCAAACATTCAAAAGCCCAATAGGGAAAACATTTTACTCAAACCTTCCACGATCAACACATCTGTGATAAGTTAAAAGCTGTTTTATTGTTCTTGCCACTGGTAAACCCTTTGGTCATTAAAACACGATTCTGAGTACCAGAGCTCCAGGGCTGCACCACCCGTTGAAACAAGGTTTGAAATACATCCCAGGAAGCCTCCTTTCTAGATTTGAAAAAAAAAAATGCCACCTTAAATCCCTTACTGGTGCCACTCTTTAAAGCATTCTGTATATTCACTCACATTGGGAAAGACAATGCTGCCACCAAAGAAATCCACTGAGGTGGCAAACAGATGAGGTCACATTTCCCCTGCACTTTTTAACAGATGTCACAGTTTAAGATGCTCAGAAAGACAAAGCTTTCATCCCAGCCTTAAGGAGCCATTTTGCACAGAGTGATGTTCCATGCTCAGCAAAGTAAGTGTCACTTTGTGTCATGTCACTCAGTAATGTTGTGCTACACTGTAAACATGAAAGACAATCTGATATTCTAAATGCTTTATTCAGTGCTAACAGCAATTTGTTTTACACCCTTTATCATAATTACATTTGTCATTGAAATAGACTTCTGCTTAACATCCACTCCCTCACCCTTCTGCCTTTGGAATGTCATCAGGATATTTTGATGTCTAAAGGAAATGTTTCTGAAGCACCAAATTATATATATATATATATATATATGTGTGTGTGTGTGTGTGTGTGTGTGTGTGTTTGTTTGTTTTAAGAATCCCAAGCAGACATTTCCAAATGCTAAAAATGGCATTCGAGCCAATATATTTAAAATAAAGGATGGCATCAGAACATAGGAGGTTGCCTTGTGCTAAGCCAAGCTATTGCTTCATCTACCGCAGTATTTTCTATATTGACCTGGCAGTGGCAATTCAGGGCCTAGATTCACCTGACATTAAGGATGTGATTAGCAATCACGTGCTTAAACAAAAAATACCAGTCACCGGTGGGAGACTGCATTGTCGAAGGAGGTGAGGTTTAAACTTTCCCTCCCCAACTACAATCTTTGTGAAATGGGACGTTTTCTTTCGTAATGCCAAATGCCACATGGAGCAGGGCTGGGATTTCATAGTGATTGGGGCTGGAGAGCAAGGGTGGACAACCTGTGGCCCTCCAGATGCTTCGGCATACAACTCCCATGATCCCTCACAATTGGCACTGCTGGCTAGGTTTGATGGGAGTTGTAGGCTGAAACATCTGGGGAGCCACAAATTGTCTACTACTATTATAGAAAGAAGCTTAAACCTTCATCCGCCACATGCAGTGATCTTGATAAGAATCCTCATGCACACCTCATCTTAATTTTAAAACATCCACACAAAATGTCATGTGTAATTGGCCAACAGGCAGAAGTTTTTCCTAACTCTTCCTAGAGATGCCAGGAATTGAACCTGCGACCTTTTGCATGCCGACCAAGTATGCTACCACTGAGCCACAGCCCTTCCCAACATGGATGGGGTACAGTGGTGGCACTAGAAAAAAAAATCCCGGGGTGGGGGCTTCTAGGTGGGCAGGCTGTATCCCATATGTATGACCTCTAAAAGAAAAATAACGGTATATCTCACACTAAAACTGCCATCCTAACCTAGGTCCCCTCTACAAGGATTCGCTTTTGCGCCTGGTTAGGCGATTATGCGCATAATCGCTGAAGCGCATTTACGTCTATTACCTCTGCACGAGAGGCGGCGAGAGACGGCGAAGCGCATTAAGGGATGACCAAAATGCGCTTTACAAGTAGTTAATGTGCAGAAGCACTTGTTCACATAGGCAAAATGCGCTTTAACGGCCGGAGCAAAATAAAACTCGCTGTTTAACGCGCATTCGATAATGCGCATAATCGGAGAGATAACGCGCCTCTACGCCCGATTTGCGCTCCGTTCTTGTAGAGGTTAATTTTTTAAAGCGCCTTGAAAGAGCATTAAACCTCTCTTGTAGAGGCAGCCCTAGGCTGACCATATGAAAAGGAGTACAGGGCTCATGTAACTTTAACAGTTGTAGAGAAAAGGGAATTTCAGCCAGTGTCATTTCTTTGCAATTAGTTCCTGGTGAAATTCCCTCTTCATCACAACAGTTAAAGTTGCAGGCACTATACTAGAGTGACCATATACAAAAGAAGGCAGGGCCCCTGCAACTTTAACTGTTGGGATGAAGAGGGAATTTCACCAGGAACTAATTGCATACAAATGACACTGGCTGAAATTCCCTTTTCTCTACAACTGTTAAAGTTACATGTGCCCTGTCCTCCTTTTCATATGGTCAGCCTACCTAAACATATATTCTGAAATAAGTCATATATTGATAAATTTAAGGTTGTATATATATATATATATATATATATATAGCATGTATTAACCAAATTCAAATTACTGTAAGGAAAAAAGGTACAGTCACTGCCCAAGCATTTCCTTGATGTACAGATTAAACAAACAGAACACTTTCTTTTCAACCAGTGCAAGCAAAACCAGAAAGGTAGATTCTAAGTGTAAGGAAAGAGCAAACTGAGACACCTTGGCCCTGTACACCTAGGAAACCCAATGCATGTGAAGTACTAGTCCAAAGATCCAAAAGATGAAGTTTTTGAAGATGAAGCTCCTGATGAAGCTGGGTGTTTTTTATTGCAATCCATTGCCTTTGTAACATGGAATAAAGAAATAAGAGGTATTGAATATGGTGGGTAAACATTCATAGGCTTGCACTGTGAGTAAATTCTTCCCACCCCATTCCTGTCCTAATTCTCTGAGGAGAAAAAAGGAAGATTAGGGTCCCCTCTACAAGGATTCGCTTTTGTGCCTGGTTAGGCGATTATGCGCATAATCGCTGAAGCGCATTTACGCCTAATACCTCTGCACGAGAGGCGGCGAGAGGCAGCGAAGTGCATTAACAGATGAACAAAATGCGCTTTACAAGTAGTTAATGCGCATAAGTGCTTGTTCACATAGTCAAAATGCGCTTTAACGGGCGGAGCAAAATAAAACTCGCTGTTTAACGTGCATTCAATAATGCGCATAATTGGAGGGATAGCGCGCCTCTACTCCCGATTTGCGCTCCGTTCTTGTAGAGGTAAATTTTTTAATGCGCCTTGAAAGAGCTTTAAATGCCTCTTGTAGAGGCAGCCATGGAGAAGGTACAGAGAAGGTATAGATTAATTCTTTCCTGCTCCTCTCATTTTTCCTGGCCTACTGTCCTGAGGAAAAAAATGAAGAGATCCATGGAATAAGCAGATTAATTCTTCTGAGGGTGTTCTTGCTGCTCTGGCAGTTGGTACCAGAGCAGCAAGTGTGTGTTTTGGTTACATAATTGCAGCATACTACATTCCCAGAACAAACAGAGATCAGGCATTTTTTTTAAGTGTCTTTAAAAAAACAATTTATCCAGGGTATGTCACAACACAGAGAAAGGTATTTATAGCCAAGCCCACTCCTCTAAGATTTAAATTAAAGGGAGATGGGAGACCACAAAACCCATTTCTCACATAGGCGAACTGAGACAACAGGAAAATAAGAATCAATGGCTGTAAGTGAGTGAGTTTGGGTTACATAATCACAGGTTTCAGAAGAAGAAGAAAAAAGTATGCCCCATAAAACAGAAGGAATTTAGCCAGGAATATATGTTAACTTGCACCATGAAAAGGAAAGAAAGGATTTTTTAAAACCACATTTTCACAATATGACTGAAATAAAGCAGAACTAAATGGATTCTAGGTCATATTTACAAACAGTTGAACCCAGCAACTGTTGGGAGAACTGAAAGCAAAGAGGGGAGGAAAAACACCCATTAACCCTTTCCTTGCCCAGAAGGGCTCCTAATACCCACTGCCAATAACTTACTTCTAAGTAAACATGTATAGGATTGTGTGATAAATCCTAAAAACTGGCACAACCCAATTCTTACAACAAAACCCTCAGGTCAGTTCACAACAATTAAAACCACAAAACACATTATAGACTGCATTATAAAATGTAAACTCGTAAAAGTTTTCCCCAAAGTTCTACCTTTTAAATTCTTTTTAAATGGAAATAAGTGGAAACCTGCAATTAGGAAGAGAGGAAGGAATCTTGGTAAGGGGTGTTTACACTATCAGCTATCCTTCCTCTAAACCAGTCTTCCCCAACCTGGTGCTCTCCAGAGGTTTTGAACTTAAACTCCCATCAGCCCCAGCCAACATGGTCAATAGTCAGGAATACTGGGAGTTATGGTCCAAACCATCTAGACAGTGCCAGGTTGTGCATGGAAAGAGAGAAACTACTCCATTCTGTATTTTCCCCAGTTAGGACAAAAAGCAGTGTTTGGGGCAAGGGGTGGGGGTGAGAGCAGCAATGGCTGGAAAGCTTTAAACATCCCCTTCCCACAAATTCTTCCCCCACTCCTAATTTCAGCCTGGGATCTTACAGGGATTTAGTAACAACATAAAAAGTCTGTATATAGCTAATAGCCCTAACAAGTCATGATGGAATATAAAAAATACTATTACCAGTACCCGGAAAGTGTAGGTGATTATCAGCAGAAATCAACTGGCATCTGGGCTTGCCTGTCTCCCTGTCCGTGCTTCTGAGTGAGGGACAAGGGCTAAGGGGCTGAAGACGAGAGGCCGCCTCTCTCTCCTCTAAAATAGCTGTGGTTTGCCTTGGAGAAGGCAGCTACAAGCCCGGCCCACGTGGCTCCTTTTGGCTCGAATGAAGGCGACAGCACAGGCGCCTGGCTTCCGGCAACACTAACAGTTAACCCTTGTTGTGCCTTGCCAAGGCTGCCTTGCCTGGGTGAGCCCTCCTGGTAAAGCCAGCTCTATCAGCAACTGGGGTGGCAAACCCTTGTTGGGGGGTTGCCTCCCTGTGCCCCCCTGGTGCTGCCCCTGATGTTGGGGTACAGGGGCCTTATCTGTTGTCTCTCCAAGGCAACTGCAAAGCGGCAAGGGAAGGTGCGAGTCCCAGTGGAGATGCAGCTGGTGGAAGGAGCTGTTTAAACGTTCTCTCACCGGCTGCTTTACCTTTGCAGTCCCCGTCTGCCAGCTATCACCCCAGAGTTCCTGATGTGTATTTACAGCATCACAGGAAAAGAGAGCTGGGGTAAGGACCTGCCATGAAAAGGCAGTAGGCAGGGGCATGTTAAGCACCACTACCCTGCCTGCATCCCCTCTTCCCTAGCCATTGTTGCTCTTTGGTAGAGGGACCCTGATTCTCACAACCTGTAGAGGACCCCAATTCTCACATCCGGCTCAGCATATATATTAGTTGGGACTAAAACAAGCCTAACAAATGAAAGTGAACAAAATGAGTATTTAGGAAAGACTGCAATGCTTTTAAAAGAAAAATGATTTAATTCTTAATACTTTACAAGAAAGTGAATAAAGCAAGGATAAAGACTCCCAGGTGTATCTTCACTTCCCATCACCATGGCAAGTGGTAGGTACAATATAAAGGCTAGACAACACTCGGCTCCTACAGGCGTAAACATTAGAAGCTGAAGATTTGCCACTGGGAAACAATTACAATAAATGGATCATAAAAAGAAAATAAGATTAAAGAACTTGACGCATTTCTTATAAAACTGTCTTATTCCAGAGAGGTAGATATGTCAGTCTATTGTGACAAACAAACTTAGCAAAGCCTGGAGACAGATGTTTTCAGAGAGCTGAGGCAGTTTTCAAGGAGCAATTGCTGCATGTGGTGTGTGCACGCAGCCTACTTTTACCTTTGGTAGTCAAGTTTTGCATTGCTTCAAAGGTCACAATGGTTGTTTGACTAGTAGCAATACTGGTTCAAAAGAAACATCATGGGAGGCAGCGGTGAGGTCACTATTGAAAAAACTTGGCATAGGTCCATTTGGTTTTTGACAATTACCACCCAGTGTCAAATCTACCAATTATGGGCAAGTTGTTGGAATGTATAGTGGCTTCTCAACTCTAAGTAGTGTAGGATGATGGTAATTATTTGCATCTATTCCATTTCAGTTTCAGGCCTGGTTTTGGGACAGAAACAGCCTTGGTCACCATAGTAGAGGAATTACACTGAAGGATGGATGGGGAAAGTGTGACCCTCTTGGTTCTCTGGACCTCTCAGCAGCTTTTAATTCCATCATCCATGGTGTCTTCTGGATTATTCATCTGGGTTGGGCATAGGAGACACAGTGTTACAGTGGTTCTTTCCTGGATGAATGGTGTCAGAAGGTGGTGCTTAGTGACACCTGCTCCATTACACAACCATTGGTCTATGGCAGGGTTGGGGTACCTCTGTCAGCCCAAGACATTTCATGACAGTCAGCTCTACCTCTCGTTTTTATCTAATGATCCCAGGGAGGCTGTTGAATACCTGGAGGTATTTTAGAGATGGATGAGGGCAGAGAAGCTGAGCCTTAATCCAGACAAGACCAATCTGGATAGAGGAATACATCTGGTCTTAGATGGGGTTGTAGTCCCCCTGAAGGACCAAGTATGAATTTTGGGAGTGCTCCTGGATGTGGCACTAACTGGGGAACTCAGGAAGCAGCAGTGGCCCTGAATACTTTTTACAGCTTAGGCTGGGACATCAGCCTTTGGTATATCTGGGTACTAAGGATTTTGCCTTGGTTATTCATGCTGTGTTGACAGCCGGGCTAGACTGCTGCAATACGCTCTATATGGGGCTGCCTTTAAAGATGGTTTGGAAACTTCAGCTGGTGCAGAATGCAGTCACTCATATATGGGTGGGAAATAAGCGGTCTGCTCATGTGACACCGATACAGTGCCTGCTGCACTGGCTCCTAATTTGTTTCAGACAGCAGCAGCCCTATTCAGAGGGCTCTCTGGGCACCACCCTCTCATCGCCACTTGACTTCCTCCTGCCTGTGTACCTTTAAAATGAAAAAAAAACCTCACCAAGCTACCACCAGCGTCTCCATGGCTGCCGGATGTTGCTGCTTTGCTATCACTGCCGCTGCTGCGCTACCGCTCCTGTTCCGGCATAACATCTTCATTTTTAAAACTGCGCCTGTGCGTACTCTCTCTCTTGTAAAGGCCTCCAAATACTGCTCCACCATTACTCTACAATCCTCTCTACCCCTTATTTGACAAAACAAATAGTGGTCTCAGTAATCCCCCCACTGCCTCCTGGTAATTATTTTGGTAAAACAAAATGCACATTCTTTACATTTAAGCTTAGCTAATTTTCCCACTGTATCTAGATCAGTGTAAAATCTGTAATGTGCGCACCACAGCTCTGCCCAAGATCTTTTTATTTCTGTGTTGCTCAAGTACAGATGTACACAGTTGTGTGTTTACATATACTTGTGATAGAAGAGATGCAGGTGCTGTCCAAGTAATGAAGTGTTTGCTCCCTAGCTTGTCTGCATCAATATAATAGGCATGCAGGGTTGGAGGGGTACTTAAGTAATGAACTGATCATGGGAGGAATGCTTAACCCTCCTCCCTAATTCTGCACAGGGAATATCCTTCAAGACATTTCACTCTCAACCAGGTTTACTTTGAGTTTTGCCTTAAACAAATGGTTTAAGACAGAGATGGGCAACCTTTTGAGCTTGGTGTGTCAAACTTCGCCAAAAAACTGAGCATAACTCGGGTGGTGTGTCACTTTGAGGAAAAAACATTATTTCGCGATATTTATAGTTTAAATAACATAAATGTATAATTGTTATTTAATTTGCGACTAGAGTCTTAGTCGTTAGACTCTAACTCCAAGATTCTAGTCGCAAATGTTTCATCCTCAGGAGCAGCAAATGTTTCATCCTCGGCTACTGCACTTGGCCGTGCAGGAGCCGAGGATGAAACATCCTTCTCTAGGGTGACCAGATTTTAAAAATAAAAATCCCGGTCCGCCCCCCCCACCCAAAACAACCCCCCCACCAAGCCAACCCCCCCCAAAAAAACCCAGCCTGGACCTACTGCCGGGTTCTTCCTCCGCTGCCCGCGCAGGGTCCTCCGTCGCCCGCACGGCCGCGTGGGGTCCTCCGTTGCCGCCCGCGTGGAAGAGGCAGGGGAGGGCCGGATCCAATCGGCCCTCCCCTGCCTCTTCCGCGTGGCCGCTGGCCTTACGAGCCCAGCGGCGCCGGTAGACCCGGCGGCGGTGGCGGCGAAGGAGCTCGGGAAACGGCCGGCCCCCACCCCACCCGCGCCGCCCGCCCCGCGGCACGCTCCTTACCTGGGCGTCCGCTTCCCTCCGATGCTAGATTCTACTGAGAAACAGGCTGCGCGGCCTGTCTCTCAGTCTCAGTATCGCGGTGCCGCTCCTAGCTTGCTGCCACCCGGGCCATCTGGTCACCCTATCATGCGGCCACCTCATCGGCCGCGTGTCATCAGAAATGGCTATGCATGACAGTGCTGACACGCGTATCATAGGTTCGCCATCACTGTTTAAGACAATCTTGCTGGGCACTTGCAGGGGAAAATTGGCAAGCAGAGGAAGGGTTACACCCTTACCTGCTAGTTCTCTTCTGTTAGTGTCCTCCATGTCTCACTAACATTACAAGAGATACACAACGGTTCAGGACCCCCCCCCCCATGCTTCCCTCATAACATCTAGTTCCACAACTAGGGAGCACTGGGATTGGAGAGGCCTGGGTGCAAATTCCTGCTTAGTCAAGAATACAGTGACCTGTTTTGCATGGCATGGGGTGGATAATAAGCCACCATATTAACCACACTGTGCATGCCAGTTGCATGCTGACTGGATTTACATAATTATCCCTTGCTGCCACAGCTTTTTGTGACATCTGACCCCACTAAAAGTGGGTGGTTGCGGTGGTTAATAAAACACCCAGAACCCAGAACAGGCCCTAGTACAGGGCTGCTGGGTGATCTGTTAAGTACCCCAACCAACTACTAGGGTGACCATATGGAAAGGGGACAGGGCTCCTGTATCTTTAACAGTTGTATAGAAAAGGGAATTTCAGCAGGTGTCATTTCTATGCATGCAGCACTTGCTGAAATTCCCTCTTCATCTCAACAGTTAAAGCTGCAGGAGCCCAGCCCTCTTTTGTATCTGGTCAATCTAGTATAGCTCCTGCAGCTTTAACCATTGTGATGAAGAGGGAAATTCCCTTTTCAATGCAACTGTTAAAGATACAGGAGCCCTGTCCTCCTTTTCATATGGTCACCCTACGAACCACCCACACTGGCAAGGGGTAATTATATAAATGGCCACTATGCAACTGACACCTGCAGGGTAGTTAACAAGCCAGTGTAGCTTATTTACCACTCTCCTGTCGTTTGAACTGGAAATGTCTCTCCCTCAAGTTGGGTGGCCTTTTTTTATTTTAAAAAAATGGGAACAGTGACTTAACTTCACAGGTTTGTTGTATTACCTAAAATGATTAAACATGTTGAAAATTTAAAGTCCTGTAATTTTAAAGAAAGCCACTGTACCAATTGCTGCATTATTTATAAACCTGCAGGAATTATCTCACCAAAGTGAAGTGGAGCTTACTGAAGCAAAGACTTCAGGATAATTTTCTGGCTTTTGGTTAGTTAAGCAATTTCTAAGTCACCTTGAGGTACATTTCCTTCCAAGTTGTAATATTTTCTTCAATGTAATTAACAGAAACAAAAGCAAAATAAACAGATGTTCATGATTAACATTAACTTAATACATTAATTAAGAACAAAATATTTTTGTCTCACCAACATTATATCACCATATTAATTTTACACCCTCCATTCTCAAAATCAAAAAAAGGACAACAAAACACTAAAATGTGCATTTCGTCTTGCTATCAGGTTGTTTTCCTCCATTATTATTGTAATGCATACATTTTTGCAGTTAAAAATAAAAACATTAAGGCCCATGATGCTTCATTCTCAACTGAAGCATTTCAGTATGCAATCTTTCCCATTGATCCAAAGTTAGCCCGTGATGCAATGTTTGTATGCGGGTTGGTTCAAACATGATATTTGAGTTACATGGGCGAGCCTAGGAAAGCCTTGGGCTCACACACACCCCTTTCCCCCTACTCTTCTGCCACAGCCACAAGGAAGAGTTTGGAAAGGCTAGCTTCCATTTCTGTTTTAAACATAGCTTGCCAAGTCATCTGAACCCAACAAATTGGGCTTAATCTTAACTAAGGTTTGTTGATACAAGCCAACTTCAAAGTATAGTTTAAGAAGCGGCATGTTTCATAAACCATAGTTACAATTAAATAGTTTAGGATGTGGATGTAATGCTTAACTGTGATTCACCTAAAATGAAAGTAAAAGTTTCTGATATCCTCATTTTACATGCACACTCTGACCCACTCTACAAGAATTCGGTTTGACACCTGGTTCTCCGATTCTGCGCATCTTCTCGGAAGCGCTTTTTTGGTAAATGACTGTACGCGGAAGGTAATTGAGCGCATAACTGGTGGCCTTACCGGTTGTTTGAAATGTGCTTTAGAAGTAGTTAATGTGGAGAATTGCTTGTTCACATAGTCAAAATACGCTTTAACGGCTGCAGCAAAATAAAACTCACTATTTAACACGCATTCGATAATGCGCATAATCGGAGAGAAAAAGCACCTCAACTCCCGATTTGCGCTCCGCTCTGGTAGAGGTAAATTTTTTAATGAGACTTCAAAGAGCTTTAAATGTCTCATGTAGAGGCACCCTCTTTCTGTGCATGTCTGTAGTCAAAGGTAATAGATGATAATGAAAACCAATGAGTAACTGCACCTGAGACATAATGATTTCCTGCTCAATATTCCCATTAAAACATGAAATAATACTGCATAGGTGCTTGAATAATCAAAGCTAGTAGGCTTTGCATTATCATGTCCTCAAACATTTATTTCTCTACCCTATTCTTGTTGAAGTACTCATGTTCAAGCACTTGTGACTGCTATAGAAAAACAAACATCTATTTTAGATGCTAGTAGTTGTGTTACCTTAAGTACCTTTCTTATATTATAATAACCTTAAAAATGTTTAAACAAAGTAGAAATAAGGTATGTTTGTAGATTCCAGTAATCTTCAGCCATCTGCAGTATGCAGTACCACTTCTGATGAGCTGGCACTACTGCCTAATTATTGAAGTCCCATCACACAAAATAAAATCCTTCAAACCTTTGTGGATCTATCCTTAGGATAGATGGTCTAGACCAGCCTTCCCCAACCCAGTGCCCTCCAGATGTGTTGTATTATAATTGCCATTATCCACTGTCAGCGTGATATCCATACGTAGGGTAACCGTCTGAAAAGGAGGACAGGGCTCATGTAACTTTAACAGTTGTAGAGAAAAGGGAATTTCAGCCAGTGTCATTTGTATGCAATTAGTTCCTGGTGATATTCCCTCTTCATCACAACAGTTAAAGGTGCAGGCACTATACTAGAGTGACCACATACAAAAGAAGGCAGGACCCCTGCAACTTTAACTGTTGTGTTGAAGAGGGAATTTCACCAGGAACTAATTGCATACAAATGACACTGGCTGAAATTCCCTTTTCTCTACAATTGTTAAAGTTACATGAGCCCTGTCCTCCTTTTCAGATGGTCAGCCTATCCATACGTTGGCTTGCAGCCCAACACACTGAAGGGCACTGGGCTGGGGAAGGCTAGTCTGGAAGGTAACTAGTCTTAGGCTACCTCTACACAAGAGGTTTAAAGCTCTTTCAAGTCTCATTAAAATTTTTACCTCTACATGAGCGGAGCGCAAATCGGGAGTTGAGGCGCGTTATCTAGCCGATTATGTGCATTATCGAATGCGCATTAAATAGTGAGTTTTATTTTGCTGCGGCCATTAAAGCGCATTTTGACTATGTGAACAAGCGATTCTCTGCATTAACTACTTTTAAAGCGCATTTCAAACAACCGGTAAGGCCACCAGTTGTGCGCTCAATTACCTCCTGCGTACAATCATTTACCATAAAGTGCTTCCGAGAAGATGCACATAATCGGAGAACCAGGCGTCAAAACGAATTCTTGTAGAGGGGGTCTTAGATCTTAACAAAAAATTCATAAGGAACAATCCTATTCATGTCTACTCAGAAGTAAGCCCCACTGAATTCAATGGGGCTTACTCCCAGGTAAGTGTGCATGGAACTGCAGCCTTAATAGATTATGTTTTTCAGCAGCTCAGAGTCTTATTAAAAAAGAAGTAAGAATCCCAAGTAAAAACTTCCAAAAGCTAAAAATGATATTTGAAGTACATTGAGGGGGAAAAAGAACCTTAAATCTGTTCACTCAACAAACGGTAACAAAGTTTTGTGTGTGTGTGTGTGTATAACTTCCAGCAGAGAAATATCATTAACTGCTACCAGCATTTGGGAATTGGGTCACTTTATAGCCAGATATATGTGAAAGTACTTAGTAGAATTATTGTAACTGGCTAGCTAAGAATGTCAAATATTCAAATCCACGAGTCAGCCTCCTGAGATCATGAAACTTGCTTTATAATAATTAGTTTTCATTATTATTTTATTTGTTTTCTGATTTTCGAAGCTCTTTGCACAAAGCAGCCACATTTACAAGATTCATGAGAACTAGATTAATGGTTTAAGAAAATGAAACCTGATATTTTCACATCCCCCTCCCCGAAGATGCATTTCAACATCCCCACTTCCAATTTGAGAATTGTCTTAGCTGTTAACTTTACTTTTTTTTCTCCACCTAAAACTCAAGTTCTAGCTTTCCATTTGCACATTTTCAGTAGGTTTCATTAATTTTAAATTTTCCCCATTGTTATAATATCCTTTTTCAGGTTTCAAAAAAGTACTTGTATTTGTTTCCCTTTTGCCTCATATATTTCCTCACACACAATGAGGAACTACTACGATGTCTAAAACATTCTTGCAGAGGATTAAGTAGAACAAATTCAGAGAAGTGATACAATTCCCCAAAGACACATCTTTGAGTTCAGCATCTCCAATTTTGCATTAAGGAAAACAGCCATAATGGAAGTTATACAAGAGGGAATGATGTGATCAGAGCATGTCCTACTGAAATGCTTGCTCTTATAAGTTCTTATGATTATTGCTTTTAAGTATCAAAAAAAGTAATCTGGTCTGCTGTGAGACAGAAACAGAAGAAGGAATACTCTCTGATCTCTTGTACTGTTCTCTCAAGACTTCAATGACTGCACACTCATTTATAACTTCCACTAATTTTCCATCTGCCCTAGAGACATACTTTGATCTTCAAGAAGATCTGCTATAACTGTCTGCTTGCAACAGGTAGTAAAAATTGCCTCCCTTCATAATAAAGTGGTCTGGAAGAAAGAGTCTTTGCATCCAGTTGCTAGTTACCAGGTTGGGTAATCCATCATTATAGCACAAATATTCATCAGACAGACATTGGGGAGACATGACAGAACACAACAGATTTCAGAACAAGCTCCTCCTAGTTAACAACCTGTATATAGTGTATATGAAAATATATGCATGAATACAAACCACTATAAAAGAAGGGATGCTATCTGTAGTAACCTGGACAGATTCCAGTATGGATAATTACATTTGTTCTATTGATGCCCTTGTAATTTCAATGGTATTTGGCATCCATCTACATTTTCTGCTCTTAATATTGCATGAGCTCACACTGTAGAACATATGCAATCTTCCTTCCCCAACTGGCTGCACTTCATGTAGAACTTTAAAGTTTCTGTTATCTGAATTTGGCCAATAACTTTTGAGATACTAGAATGCCACAATAATAATAATAATAATAATAATAATAATAATAATAATAATACAAAGGACACACAACTGGAAAACACCTGGCCCGGACCAAATACAAAACTTCTGGTACGAATAACTTACATCAACACACAAATACCTCACTCAACAGATCAACAGAGTCATAGAACACCCACACCTATTCCTTCTATTCCTAACTGAAGGCAAAACCTACATTAAACCAAAAACTCCAGATACCCAAAATCCAGCTAACTACAGACCCATAACATGCCTTCCAACACTCTACAAAATTATAACCGCCACAATCTCACATAAAATTGATGCACATCTCACCCAATATAATATACTCACAAAACAACAAAAAGGATGTACAAAGAACAGCAAAGGATGCAAAGAATAGTTAATAATAGACAGTGGGTGAATTTGGATGACACTTTAGGCAACAGAGGGGGAAATAGCATATTGACTGTGCATTATTTTGGCAGCAGCGTGGCAGCACCCACCACACGACATGTTGCCCCTCACCCTGTCACGCAGCTAAAAGTCCCGGTGTCCTTCTGGGCTGCTGCGTCTCCTCCCTCCCACATCCCTCAGTCTTCTGGCCGTATCCCAGCATGCACTGTAAGTCCTGCCGGTTGTATCAGAGCAGCTGGGAGTTTTTTCAGCTGCTCCAGCCAGCGAACTCTATGACAAAATGGAATAGTACATGGAGAGAGGGGGGTTCCCTGCACACAACACGTTAAACAACGGAATTCGGGATAAACAACGTGCAAGCCCATTGTTTTTCTCCGTTGTTTAAGTGCCCAAAATAGTGTAGTCAGTTGTGTGTGCATTGTGTGTTGCCCTCCACATGACACAATAAGCAACACAACTGACAATTGTTTCCCCGCCCTTCATTGATTATCGTGTCATTTGAACCAGGCCAGTGTCATCGTGAAGCAAAAAGAAAAGAAACCTCCACACCTGCTACATAGACTATAAAAAGGCTTTTGTCCCACACAGCTGGCTGAAAAAAAGTACTCAAAATATAAAATACATCCCTCAATCCAAAACTTTCTGACAAGAATTATGGAGACATGGAGAACAACAATACACCTAACAACAGACAAGGATCATATACAGGCAGAAAAAATAAATATCAAACGTGGTATATTCCAAGGTGATGCATTCAGCGCTCTATGGTTTTGCCTGTGTCTCAATCCACTATCCAACACCCTAAACAACACTACATTTCATTGACATAAAACACCAAAAACAAGCAAAGCACAGAATCAATCACCTCCTGTACATGGATGACATCAAAATCTATGCTTCAACCTTGACACAGATAAAAGGCCTCCTGCGAATCACTGAGGAACTGACAACAGACATGAAAATGGAATTCGGGATGGGAAAATGCAAGATGCCACACATAGAAAGAGGAAAATGGAAAGAAGAAGAAACAGCAGAAATACTAAATAACGAAATATTAGACCCCCCTCTAGATGGATTCTGTTTGATGCCTGGTTAGCCGATTACGCGCATAATCGCAGAAGCGCTTTATCGTAAATGCTTGTACGCAAGAGGTAATTGAGCGCACAACTGGTGGCCTTACCGGTTGTTTGAAATGCACTTTACAAGTAGTTAATGCGGAGAATCGCTTGTTCACATAGTCAAAATGCGCTTTAACAGCTGGAGCAAAATAAAACTCGCTATTTGATGCGCGTTTGATAATGCGCATAATCGGAGAGAAAAAGTGCCTCCTCCCGATTTACGCTCCACTCTTGTAGAGGTAAAAAATTTAATGAGACTTCAAAGAGCTTTAAACGTCTGGTGTAGAGGCAGCCTTAGATAACATGGAAGAAAATGAAACATACAAATACTTAGGATTCCAACAAAACACAAAAACCAATCACTCCACAGTAAAAACTCAACTAAGAATGCAATAAAAAAGTCACCTATCACAAATCCTAAAATCTAAACTCAACTCTAAAAACATTTTCAAAGCCATCAACACCTACGCAATACCCATTCTCACATACTCATTCGGAATCATACACTGGTCGCACACTGAACTCGAAGAAATAAACAGACTCAATTGCACCGAACTCACAAAGCACCGCATGCTCCATCCCAACTCATGCATTGAAAGAATAACAGTCAGCAGGAAAGAAAGAGGAAGAGGTCTGCTAGACATTAACACAATGCATGCTAAACAGATAAAATCACCCAATGAATTTCTCAACCATTCCTAGCAGCACAACACAGCTCTGTGGGCTCCCAGTTCTAGCCCTAGCATCTCCTGATAGTCCATGCCTGATTTGGTCTGGTCGTCCTGGAAAGTCTAAATTTTCTCCTGTAAATGAGGAATGGACTGAAATGGAATCTTAGAAGCAAGAAAACAAGCTATGTTTCAAAAGCGAGAAACATGTTTTGAAACATCTCATTAGCTTCCGTGAGTGATAAACCTTCTGGAAAGGCAAGGATGCTGGAAAGGAAGGAGCCCTAATCCTGTAGGGAGAAAAATAAAATAAATACAGTATTGATAGGTAGACTTAAATGGCAATGAGGAGAGAAGATAAAACTCCCAATCACAGTAAGCCACACAGTTAATATGCTATTATATGACCTTACCTGGGGATGTGTTATGGAATCCACATAGACCTGGTTCTCACAATGAAACAGCCCACAGGTACAAAACCATGGGTTGTTCAGGAGCATGCGCAAACGAGTGAATTGTTGGCTCCTGACTACTCACCTGCTTCCAGTGCACTAAACAATCTTGGGTTGTAACTCTGTGCTGTTTCTCCCTCAACAAGCCAGAATTCCAAGTTCAGATGTAATAGAGAATAGCCCAGGCACAGGGCAAGCAGTTGGGAGCAGGCGAGCGGTTGGGAGCCAGCAGACTCACTCACTCCCATACACTCCCAAAAACTGTGACAGGGTTTGGAAGATATGCTGCAGCTCGTTGTGGGTTATTTCACCCAAAATAGCTGTGTTGCCCATGGGGGGGGGCATTGTGTTGCCCATGGGGGGGGGCATTGTGGTGTTCCTACTTTCCCTCAGTGAGAATTCCCCTTCTCTAAGGCCTTTCTCATCCCAGCAAGTATCACCTTCTCTCACACACAGGGGGTTTCTCTGCTACCAGGACCTTTAAGGCTCAGGCCCAACCTTCACTCAGTCCTCTATCTCCGAAGATACACAGACTTTATTCTATAAGCCAGCATTGTTCCCCTAACTACCTCCTTCTAACGTAGCCAAGAGCAGAAAGCATAAGATTTTATAAACAAAGAAACCTTTATTAATTACAGTAATAAGTTGTTGAATAATAAACAAGTAACCTCCTCATACACAGTACTCTAGATCACACTCTCAAACAATCTCTGCACAATCATCACAATGCCCCCTCTCAATTCTCAATCCTAAAATCTTATCTATGAGCTCCAACACACCAGCAATTTAGTGCACTCTCACCATGCCTGGTGTGCAGATTTGCAGCACAGTACTCACATGACACCATGCCTGCCCTGCTGACATCCCACCTCTTCCCCAGCCTTTTCTGTTTTTTCCTAGAATGCTAAAAGTCTGGTTTATTTTCCCTAAGAGCATTTAATGTGCCCTAAGCCTCTGTGTAGTTTTAAAGGAATTGGAGGCTTGAATGGATTGCATCCGGTCCTGGCAGGGAAAAGCAGTCTCTCCCTGCAGCTGGCTCCAAGCCTCAATATAAAACCCAAACCTTGCATCCCAGGCTGGAAAACATTTTTTAAAATCATACAATGCCTGAATCTCTGCAGAGACAGGATTGTACTCCCTCGACGCCCCAAAGAGCCAGACTAAAGGGTTGTTCAATTTTTACCCCGCAGAAAGGTGTTCTGTTTGAAGTACTCATCTGACAGGTCCTGACTGGAGGGAGAAAGAGAAGGGGAGGGGAGAGTGGAGCCGAAGAGCTAACAAGCGAAGGAGTGAAGGAGTGAAAGAGCAGCTATTCAGGTGAAAAGGATCATAAGCTTGACATGCTTCTGCATCAGAGGCAAAAAAAAGTACAGCAACAAACCAGAGGGGGAAATATAGATGTAATAAAAATCTATATCCCTCTCTAACTCACACAGCACAGCACAGGACTTATATAGCACATACACTTCATTCCCCCTTCATACACTCAGCCAATCAGCTCACCTATGCAAATCCTCCATTCTTCCAGACAGTCACCTCCATTCTCACACTAGAGATACTCACCCAAACGTAGAGCTATAACAAGAACACAGTATCATAACCATAGACTTAGTAGTCAGATGTGTAACAGCACAGTCATGTCATGCAAACCCAGTGGGTGTGGGTTATACTAGGGCTAAACAAATTTGGCCCCTGGGTTTGAGGTTCTGAACTAGGCAGAAGGCCTTCTTTGAGGTGGTGTTCTGTCTCTGAAATGCCATCCCCTTTAAATTTGATCGGTGTTGACACAGCTATCATTTTTGTGCCCAGTTAAAATGTACTTATTGGCCCAGGCATTTTAAAGTGTGATGTTAGGTTGAGGTTTTAGTTTGCTGCCATTTTCATGCCTCTGATCTGTTTTTCTTGGAATGCTCTTTAAGTTTTTATTATAATATATTTGTTGCATACTTTGGATCTTAAAGTTCTTTGTTTACTGCCTTTGTATCTTGGGATGAAAGCCAGGTAAACCATTTTTTTTAAAAAAATAAAACATATATTTTTTTAATTTTACATGATAGTTTAATGTTAAAAGATGGATTAAAGGTAGCACATCCATATAACCATAAAATTATGACTTGATGATTGACAGCTGATCCAATCTCCCAGGCTGGGAACCATTTGTTTAACAAACACACTAATGCCCATACATGGTCTCTTGGCTAACGGATGTCTGCCACATCTATTAGGATGGCATGGTGCCCACTTACAAGCTGGTCAGTATCTTACAAGGGCAAAATGAGCCAGTAATTATGGCTTTATATTGGCATCCTCCATAACGCCACATGTGGCATGTTTTTGCAACGGAAGAGTCAAGCGCCACAAGCTTCTCCACGCTTCAAGACACCTGTGGACTTTTGTAGATGAAATACAAAACAGCAAATGCAAATTGTAAGGAAGAAAAGAATAATGCTAGCCAGATGCTTTGGATGCCACGAGAATATAGAAGAAATGTTATTTGACCAAACAGATAGTTTATCCAGTCTAATAGGCAACCAGTTTCAGGTATTTCGGAATATATATCAGCACAAGCTTAACAGAGAGCACCAGCATCTCTCCACCCACTGCTCGCTTCCAATAGTCTTATGTTATGGATCAGAGCTGATTCAGAAATTATTTTTGCTGACCAAGAAGATATTCCTGTGCTTGCCTACATGTATTGCATTAATTTGTAGTACATGCCATCAGTCCAACTTGTCAGAATTCTGAATGCAGCCCCTACTGATGTCAGAATTCTTCAACAGGGTTGATGGTACAGCCCTGCATGGAAATGTGCCAAATCAGATTTCCCCATGAGGGATGCATTCAAATGTATATTTGAATGCACACCCATGTTGGAATATCCCTTAACATAAAAAGCATCTTGAGCTGGTGGTGGAGCTACGAAGATTGCTCCTTCACCACCATGGAGGCCAGTGGAAGAGCAGGTCATGATGTCAGCAACCATGCTGAGTTCTGCTGTCCAACAACTGCTGAGTACTAATATAATGACAACCTCTATACCTCTACTACCTTGCAATACTCTCTGGGAAAGGCATCTGCCCAACCACCATCCACTCCCATTGCTGCTCAGCACAGTGCCTCTTACTTTCCAATGCACAACTTCACTGCCAAAGGTTAATAATTAACTAAAAGAACTGAACCCCTAAAAATGCTAATTGTAAAAATATATCCATGCAGTGGCAAGGGAGAAAACAGCAGCTCTTACAAAAGATTTTAGAATGCATTTTGAAAAGTATCCATCAATCCAATTTGTACTCAACCTCTTCAGGTTTTGCTATATAAAGCATCTTGCTCATACACTGTTCTTCTAACACTTACATCCTTCTGTACATTCATGATGCTTTTAACCTTAAGTGACTGCTTTTCAAGAGCCATTCATCAGCGCATGAGAACCACAAATATACCATTGCCCCTGCCGAAAGGATTCTTGGGGAGGGCCAGGGATCCTCAATTTCCCTTAGCCATTCCAATCACTTGAAAGACCCCCACTCCAGGCAGAAGAAGATCTTTACAAAGGCCTGATGCTAAATTCATTGAAATGGTCTTCCTCCCCTAGCCTGTAAAAAATTAGGGTCACTTGGGATTCATAGCTTGTATTTTGAAGTACGGAGAAAGGAAGGTATGGAATTAAAGAAAATATACTCTCATGCAGGTCAGCTTATTGAGAGAATATTTTCACAAATACATGCTCCAATTGCTGGTACTTGAAAAGAATATGTTTCCATAAACAGCTTTGTAGGTTGTTATGCCTACAAAGGAGGGGGCAAACAAGGCAGAGGTGCATGTGTGCTCTTCCGCCTAAAATGGAACCAGACTTAGTTTTGAACTTAAGGTAGTCATGATTAATTTAAGTCCCATTGATTTTAGTGGGTCTACTTTAAATATGACTAAATCAGAAAGTACAATAAGGAAGTGGCTTTTAATTTACTTTATATCTTCTTTTCTCCTAGATGTACTTTACATTATAGTATCTAATACTATAAATTTGCTTGTCTTTTCCAGTTTCCAGTAGACTGGACAGAAAAAGCAAATAGATACAAGAGAACAAGATTTGTTTGTCCTGTTTGAAATAAAAATAAGAAGTCGTTCCTTTGGTTTATAATCGTATCATATTTGGTGTATTACACACTTCTCCATTTCTATGTGGCTGCACAAAGCCCCTTTTCGAGTTGCACTACCTCTGATGTGAAAATTAGATTTGTTTAGGGAAACTTATGGAAGAGTAATTCTTTGTTTGGAGCAACAAGTTTCACACTCCAGTATGTGAAACAAGCTTCCTTTGCATAATTAACATGGCATTTAGGTAAAGGTACTCTGGCTTCTGGAAAACTATGAACAAATAGTTCTATGCATTAATGGAATTTGTCTGTTGTGAAGTAGCACAAAGCTCAAGATGACCAACAATGAATATGGCTGTATCATTCAAAATATAGGGCAGTTGTGTTTAAAATAAGCACTGTTTTCACTTAATCAAGGATGTCATCATATGAAGTAACCATTCACTACATGAGGAAATCTCATGGAAGATGTTACCAGCAAGCCTCCCCCAAATGGAAATGTTAGGGCTCATTCACACACACATGTATGTTCATTATTCACCAACCCAAATGATGATTTGCATGTGTGAATGAGCTCTCACAGTTTATGTATCATCTGGTGCCAATTCAAAGGGAATACTTTTCATCGGAGATAGTGCACACAGTTGATTGACTGAATGACCAATGAATGGCAACTGACCAAGGACTGAATGACCAATGAATGGGGGATCAAATACAGTGCACCCATCCATGTACCACATTGGTTAGCTAGACTATGAAGAAAATTGAGCAACTGATTTTATGCCATAGTGGTGAGTGCAGTTTATTTTAAACGTTTTATGATTTTTTAAAAAAGGATATGCCCATACTATTTTTTTCTTTTCGACATAAATACAAATTGAACAGTCCTCTTCTTGAAATATTTTGAAAGTATGAGACATTTTGCTTGATGACAGATCATATCAGCCTTGTGTCATATTAAGACATTTCTTCAGTTCTGATACATTTGGTTCCTATGTTTTGAAAGAAATTGAGAGACAGAGAGAGAGAATAATCTTTTTTTAATTTGGGATGGGAATTTTATGTGTGCCTCTTTTCATAACTTCATATGTGCACAACTTCCTGGTTGTATTTGTGTGTGTGTGTGTGTTTCTTCCAAGTAATATTTTCTATTGAATGCATGGGTAAGGGAATATATTGTTCTCAGCCATGTCATTCTGATATGAAATGTGGAGAATTGGTTTGATGGGGCCTAATAGTTAGTGAGAGAACGATGGACGAAAAGGGAAATTTGACTGCTCTTGTTAAAAACACAAACAGTGAGTCATTGTATTAAAAATAATAATAATAGGGCTCAATCCTATGGATGTTTAGCCAGAAAAAGGCCTACATCTTCCAGCATGCCCCAGCCAGCATGCCATGGCATGCTGGAAGCTGTAGGCTTTTTTCTGTACATTGAAACAAACACTTCCAGCTTAGCCACATAGCCAGCAGCTAATTATTATTCAGTAGTAGACTGTAAAATGCATGTGCTAAATTTCATTAAACATTCTTCACCATTCTTTCTTACCACAATTCCTTTTTCTGCTGGGTATGCAAAACCCCAGATCTCCCTCCTAGGATCTCTGGTAGATATGATACCAGGTGGATGTTTCTCAGCAACTGGGAAACGATGACCCAGAGTAAAACTGAATAAAATGGGGAACATGTGTGATATTTTCAGATTGTGATCACTTGTCAGGAGGTAGAAGTTATTAACTAATCAGATCAGAATTACAGGGAGTTTTCCTTTAATATTCCAGAAAATGTTAAAATTAAGTCCTTGAATGGAAGACGTTACTTGCGCTTGATCTTAATATTCTCATTGGCTCCCTTTCCCTCCTCTCCCTCCAAACAAGATAATTAGAGAGAAGTAAATAAGCTGTAGATAGGTAGAATATAGAGGAGCCCTAACATGTGTAGAACATGCTGTCAGCCATATGGCATTCTATAGATACGATTACAGATGAAAATTGTACCACACACACTGCCATACATTAATAGTGGAACGGTATCATGTAATTCACATTCATAAACTGAGAGTATCCTCTGTTGGCTAATAGATTTTTTTTGAAGTTATCCCCACAGCATTTTATTTTAAATGACAGTGTTTTCTATTAATGGGTGGGGGCACTGACAGCTTCTTGACCCTGGCCGAGGAGGATGTCTTTTTGTTCAAATGGCAGCCATCATTTCTGTGAAGTGATGCATGTAAAAAAGCAAGTAAATGCAATTCACCTCACATGCAGCTGTCACTCATGCTGACATCTACATGTTGAGGGTATTTTCTCAAAGTTTTTTCCATATGACCCACAAGTTAAAGATCAGGGAGGTTACCTTCATCCAACCCATCCATGTGTCAATCACTCTCACCTAAAAATGAAAGTTACAAACAAGCTGCCGCTACTATTTATATCCTCTTGCCTGTCCCATCTTTTTCACGTCAATCTTTCAGTTTCTCATTATAGCTACATCATGCGTCTCCCTCCCCTGCTTCTAGGCTAGCACAAATTGAGTTCCTTTGTCTCTCAACACTGACAGATGCTGCTTTTCTTGCAAGATTTTGTAAAATAGTAAAGTTCATTGTTTGGGGGTCCCGTTTCCACACACAACTTAATAACACTGAAAAGAAATTCTAAACGGTGTTAACATACAGAAATTAAAAAACACCCAGCAGCGAGCAGTCATAGATGCAGGCATTCTCCTCAGATTAAGAAAGAAAGCCTTCTATTTCCACTGATACTGGAATTATCTTACAAACTCACCTAGGCTCCCTCTACAAGGATTCGCTTTTGCGCCCGGTTCGGCGATTATGCGCATTATCGCAGACGCGCATTTACTCCTAATCCCTCTGCACGGGAGGCGGCGAGAGGCGGCGAAACGCATTAATAGATGTCCAAAAAGCCCTTTACAAGAAGTTAATGCGCATAAGCGCTTGTTCACACGGGAAAAATGCGCTTTAACGGCCGGAGCAAAATAAAACTCGCGATTTAACGCGCATTCAAAAATGCGCATTATCGGAGAGATAACGCGCCTCTACGCCCGATTTGCGCTCCGTTCTTGTAGAGGTAAAATTTTTAATGAACCTTCAAAGTGCATTAAACCTCTCTTGTAGAGGCACCCCTAGAAATCTGTTCGTCTCTCTGCCAGCTTCAGCATCCTTTGCAAGGATTTCGAGGAGGGGGGGAGGGGAAGAAGAAAGATCTTTTCAGGCATGGAGATGCTCCACCACTATTAACTAAATAGTGCTCCACCACTATTAACTAAAAGCATTAAAGGTGGCAAAGTAAAGTAAACTTTCCATGTTCATCCCTGTCATGACGTTCCATTCTAAAGTCAAGGGAATTCACAGAGATACCCTTACCCTATACAGAGCCACCAACTTCCTCCACTCACACAGACGGGAGTTTCCTTATTTTCCTTATTTTTCGGAGGCTGCTTGCTTTCTTCCTGCTGAAGCCTCCTGCATCATATGCAATGCTCTTTCAGAGACACCCACCCAGGGGTGTGTGACTAACAAGGGAAATGGTGATGGATAGTTCAACAGAGGCATTGACTTTGTGTGACAGCTATGAAAATGGAGAATTCCATGCTAGGAATCATTAGGAAATTAAAAACTGCCAATAAAACTGCCAACCTCATAAAGCCTTGGGCCCCAAGGACCAGATGTGATGCTAGTTCACAGGTCGGGGACTTGGCATACACATGCGCACACATATGCGGCCATGCATGCACAGGCACAGAGAGACATATATATACATGCACATCACATCGATCTTGATACAGACCACTCTTTCCTCCTTGCTAGAAGTCGGTGGGGGAGAAGATCAATCTTTATCAGGGTCTCTAGTGGAAGGAGTGGGGAGCACAGGCGGTGGGGAGGGAATTTGGAAGTGGTGGCAAGGGGGTCAGGCTATCCATGGGAAGCATCTGTGGCCCCTGTGCCACAATAGTGCCCCCCACTTTACATAAATCTATGGTGCAAGCACACCTGGATGTTTATAAAGTACATTTCTGCATCTTGACAAAGGATATTGTAGAACTGGCAAGGTACAGGAAAGGGCAACCAAAATGATCAAGGGGCTGTAGCAACTCTGCTATGAGGAAAAGATACATTATTTGGGATTTTGCAGTTTAGGGAAAAAAAGTGACTTTAGGGGAAAGAAATGTAGAAGTTTGGACAATTATGCATGGTGTGGAGAAAGGAAGGAGGGAGGGAGGGGTAGGGGGGGAGAGAGAGAGAGAGAGAGAGAGAGAGAGAGAGAGAGAGACAGAAGTGTTCTTCCTTTCTCATAATTATATTAAATTTAGGGTCATCCAGTGATACTGATTGGCAGGAGAATCAGGAGGGACCAAATTAAATACTTTGTCACACCATGTGGAATCCACTGCCACAAGATGCCTGCTAGCTTAGAAGGCCTTAAAGGGAGATTAGACAAATTTGTGGAGGATACATCTACCAATGTCTGCTAATCATGTTAGCTATATGCACCTTGTGAGAAACAACAGGAAATGGTCATTGCCTTCATATTCTCTTTGTGGGGTTCTCAAAGGCATCTGGTTAGCTACAGTGGGAAACGGGACTCTGGACTGGATGAGCCATTGGTCTGAACTGGCAGGCCTCTTCTTAAGTTCATGGGATATTTGAATTTGACATTGAAACCGCACATCCCTCTAGATACCACTTCCATACCATGCAAAGAACTTCACCTGCAGGTGCTGAAGAGTGAATATTCCTGCTGGATCCGTGTATTCAGGCTCTCCAATTTCCATTACCAATGACATATACTGGCTATGAATCTCCTTTAGCAAATAGAGTATTTCTTCTTGGAAGCTTTTCTCATTTATAAAAGCACAAATGCCCTCAAACGTCTGTCTCACCTAATGGTATCTTACTTTTCATTTTGGTTGTGGTTGTGGTCTGAAGCTGGTACTTTGGTACTCAGTTCAACAAAGCCTGTGGAGTTGAACTTCCTTTTCAGTGACATTAATGACATTGACTTCTTAAGCAGGTTTTCATCTTTAAAAAGCTTTCAATGTGTCTTCTTGTTATATTTGAAATTCTTCGTTGCATAGGTGGGTAGGGGTCATGTTTGTTTCTTGTCCATGTGCTTTTATTTCATTTGAAAAGAAGATACAGGTGATTGACTAACACTGATAATTTGTTATAGCAAGAGGACTCATCTTAAATTTACAGTTTTGAAATAAGAGGTTGCAGATAGACATGTGCTTGGAGAAAGATAACATTTCCATACATGAAAAAAAATGTTTATAGTAAAAATGTATATGACACTTTTCCACCTAGAGGGAAATGCTTGTGGTGGCAGGCCGGGGGATGGGGACCATGGCTGGATTTATTTATTTATTTATTTATTGCATTTTTATACCGCCCAATGGCCGAAGCTATTAGATAGAAACTGTATCAATACGTTCCACGAGTGCACAGTCAATGTTATTTCTTGTCATAGTGATGATACTGAACATATAGTATATTAGGGTGACCATATTTGGAAAACCAAAAAAGAGGACAACCTGTGGGCAGGGCAGGAAAGTGACTTTTCAGGGCCTCTGGAAAAAGCGTCATCCCCCACCCCGCCACCTTAAAGGCCCCAATTGGAGTGGAGGAGGGGAAAGTGTGTCATTTCTGCCCCTCCACTACTCCAATCAGGGCCTTTTCTATAATTTCCGGGAATGACACACTTTCCCATTTAAGGTCCTGATTGGAGCAGTGGAAGGGAAATGATGCGCCTCCAGAAAGCACATCATTCCCTCCCAAAATGCTAATGGCGGACTTAAAGGGGAAAGTGTATCTTTCCAGGACAATATAGAAAATCACAGAAAATCCCCCCTGACATCCAGAATAGAACAAAAACCAGGACAAATCTGGGGAAATCCTGACAGTTGGTCACCCTATTTATATATAAATTGATATAGTTGATAAAAAGTATTAGTTTACTCCAGTTTTTAAGTGTCTCATTATATGCAGTTGTGTGCCTTGTGCATTCTTTCTGGATGTTAGATAAGCCAGTTGAGGGGGAGAGTGGTGAGACATCTAAGAGCTGATCCCTCTTTTGATGCATCTCTCAACCAGACGTTTTTGGGTTGTCCTGTTAACTTGCCCTCTGGTCCTGTGGTGCTGCTTTCGAATGCCTGGTTGGTCCATAATAAAACAACTATTATCCACACTTTAATCATGGATGAGGGGGACAACCTAGCATGTATTACCAAAACCTGGGTGAAGTAGGAGGTATAGTTCTATCCCAACTTTGTCCACCTCAGCATGTAGTGCAGCCCCAACTCAGGCTAGAGCAGCAGGGGAAATTCAGGCCCAGGGAGTATCTTCAACCTGTTCTGGATGGGGTTGCACTCCCACTGAAGGAGTAAGTTTGTAGCTTGGGGGTTCTCCTAGAACCATCTCTGTCACTTGAGGCTCAGGTAGCCTCTGTAGCACGGAGTGCCTTCTACCAACTTCGGTTGGTGGCCCAGCTACACCCTTATCTGGACAGGGATAACCTGGATTCAGATGTCTATGCTCTGGTAACCTCCAAGTTAAATTCATGAATGCGCTCTATGTGGGACTGCCTTTGAAGATGGTTTGGAAGCTGTAGCTTGTGCAAAATGCGGCGGCCAGATTGCTAATAGGGACCAGAAGCATATAAGACCTGCTCTGGCCCGCTTGAATTGGCTGCCTGTATGTTTCTGAGCCTGATTCAGGTGCTGGTTTTAACTTATAAAGCCTTACATGGCTTGGGACCACAATACCTGATGGAACGCCTCTCCCGACATGAACCTACCCGAACATTATGTTCAACATCTAAGGTCCTCCTCCGATTGCCTACTCTGAGGGAAGCTCAGAGGTCAGCAACAAGGAAGAGGGCCTTCTCTGTGGTAACCCCCCAATTGTGGAACGATCTCCCCGATGAGACCCACCTGGCGCCAACATTGTTATCTTTTCAGCACTAGGTTAAGACTTTCCTCTTCTCTCAGGCATTTAGCAATATCTGACGAGCCTTGGTCTGTTTTTTTGTTTTTAGGCTTATAGCTTTTAAGCTATTATAGTGATTTTAAATGTTTGTGCATATTGCATGTTTTTGCAGTTTTGATTTTTGCATATTGTTTTTAAATGTTTTAATCTTATGTAAACTGCCCAGAGAGCTTCAGCTATGGGGCGGTATACAAATGTCATAAATAAATAAAATAAAAATAAAATAAAAATCCGGCCCTCCTGCAGGCCCAATCCAGCCTTCTGAAGTTACCCAGATGCCATAACCCCTCCCTGCCCCCACCCTCTTTCCCCAATCCCCAGTCATACGGTGGCTTCCCTGCTTTTGTGCAGTTTTTTGGGCAGTTGTGAAACCATTCCAAATTTATTTGTTTGTTTACAATATTTACATACTGCTCCATATCTAAAACAAATTCCAAAGCGATGTACATAAGAAGTAAAAAAAAGAATTAAAACACTATTATTAAAATTCTTTTTTAAAAAACAGAATGCCAATAAAAATGTGGCTGGTTAGTTAAGGAATTATTCCTGGAAAAGAGCTGTTTTCAGGAGGTGTCGAAAGCAGCACCTGCTGACCTCCAGGGGCAGGGAGTTCCAAAGAATTCAGGCCACCACTTTGGAGGCTCTTCTTCTGCTGGTGGACTCCAATCAGGCCATAAGTCCATGTGGAACTACCAGCAGCATCCCATCTGATGACCTCAGTGACCAGGCAGGTTGGCTCTCACAGGTATCCTGGTCCCGAATTGTTTAGGGGTTTGTACACTAGTACCCAAATCTTAAACCTGGCCCGCTAGCAAACAGGTAGTCAGTGCAGTTCCCTTAGCAAAGGAGTTTCATGCTGAAAAGGGCAACTCTCGACAACAGCAGCACTAACTCCACTCCCTGGAGCAGCCTTAAGCGCAGCCCCACATAGATCACATTACATTACATTAATCCAGTCTTGAGGTTACTAATGCCTATACCACTGTGGTCAAGCTATCCCTCTTCAGGAGAGGCCATAGTTGGTGAACCAGCCAAGCTGGTAAAAGACACTCCAAGCTGCAGTGGCCTCTTAGGCTTCCAGTGACAATGATGGGTCTAAGAGTACCCCTGAACTACCAACCTAATCTTTGAGAGGGAGTGCAACCCCATTCAGAACAGGCAATAAGCCTATCTCCCAGATTCGGTGGAAAATGCCTCTCCTAAAGCTTAGTAAGGGACAATAACAGGCTTAAGCTACAATATGCTGGTATTTTTGGCCCCACCACTTTTGTCTTTGGCTCCACCCACCACTGGAATGTCACCCCCAGCATCTTCTCCAAAATTGAATTTGGCCCTCGGTATGAAAGAGGTTCCTCACCCCTGAATTAGAGTGTCAGAGAGAAACAGGCATTGCTGTTATCAATAAGGAATCCATCTCCCTTAGCTGGAGACCAGTTCATTTCTGAGTGTTCATATCTGGTGCTGGATCAAAGAGAAAGGTCAAGGATTCAGCTGTTCTACCAACCACTCTGCTGTCTATCAGTTTCCCTACACAAGCTGGCTGAGATGGTCTCAGACATGGTGTTGGAAGATTTGTTTTGGGAGATTTCAATGTTCACATTGGGGCCACCTTAGGAGGGTCTGCTTAGGACACCATGACTGCAATGGCAATCATGGGGCTGTCTCAGTATATCATTGGTCTGACACATCTTGCTGGACACACTGTTGGACGTCTTAGGGGAGGGTTTATAAACCTGTTGTCATAATCAGGCCATTTTCTGGTGAAGTTTAGATTGGAGGTAGCTTCCTATCTCAGATGCTTATGGAATCCGATGGATTTCTGAATGCTCAAGAAGGGAGGGGGGGTCCTCTCGACATGGATGGTGTTTCTGTTGGAGCCCTGGTCTCATTATGGAATAATGAGTTGGAAAGGGCTGTTGATACAATCACTTCCAAATGCCCACTCCTGTATTTTAGAGCCAAGCTAGCTCCCTAGTTTACAAGAGAACTGGGGGTCATGAAATAATCAGAATGATGGCTAAAATGCAAATGGAGTCAGTTTGATAACAATTATGGCTGTTCACAAGTAAGAGTGAACTATCATGCCTACTTTGTGGAGGTGAGTGCAGCAAAGTGATCTTACTTCTCTTCCTTCATTGCGTCCTTGGGTAGCCATTTGGCAGAGCTTTTTCAAGTGGTGAAGGTGGCTAATATATCTAGACCCCAGGAAGGATAGCTTGCAATCCTGGGAAGCCTGCTGTGGCAAGTATGCTAAGCACTCTGAGGGTAAAGTCGCTCATATTCACTCTGACCTACGCACCATCACTGATACAGTTCCAGAGGAGATATCCAGAGCATTGTCTCATCTAGTTTTATGGGATCAGGATGAATTGTTGCAGTGTGAGGATGTGGACCAGGTACTCCAAGTTGTTAGCCCAACCACCTGTATCCCACGATCTTGGGTTCTTACATGAAGCTGAGCTGATTGAGAAAGGGAATGGTACTAAAGCTAGGGCCTTCTCTGTGGTGGTGTGGAGTTTGGGGTGGCACTGACATTGTATTCCTTTTTGTGCCAGGTTAAAGCATGTTTATTTGCTCAAGCATATTAAATTACTGTATTTTCAGCTGATTGTATAGTTTTATTCCTCACTATTTTATTGCATACTTTATTACTTTATGTTCAATATTGCATTGTTTTTAAACTCTTATGTATACTGCCCTGAAATGTATTTTTTGGATGGGGCCATAGTTTATAACTTCTTTAAATAATAAAATAAATCTAAGAAAATGTTTGTTAGAGTCATTAATTTCTATTGTGCAAAGCAATTAAATAACCTTGGCATGGATAGATATGACAATACACCTTCTTAAAAAGTCACCTAGGTTCTTTTGCCTAGAGCCAGATTGGAATGTAATACACACCTGTCTGTCCAGATGGGTGTAAAAGGTCAGTTTGATCTAAAAGGGTATGAAATTGATTTGGACACAAAATGAGACCCATTTAAACCATGTGCCTGAAGAAATGAGCAAAGAGCTGTTATGTGAAAAGGGTTCTTGCTACAGGGATTTTTTTAAAAGAACATCAGAAGAATATAAGAAGAGCCATGCCGGATCAGACCAAAGGCCTATCTAGTCCAGTAATCTTGTCGGATGTCAGCTGCTTCATGAACAATTCACTAGGCTGGCCTAGTGAATTGTGAGTTGAAAGCTTAGCAATTGTTGTGAGAAAGTCTGTCTCTGTTCTGTGCTTATGTGTGGCTGCTAGCCAAGGCCTTGAGTTTCCTTGAGAACAAAGGTGGGGGCTATCTTGCAAGCTGTCTCTCACATAGTGTCGTCATCAAGAGGAGGTTGAATCGTGCCGCCCTGTTGGCACATGAGTTTGGGTTACAGGACTAAGGTCCTGTCTGTCAAGTGGCTTAGAATAGCCAGACTCCAGGCTATAAGAGGAACGAGCAAAGGGGAGGCCCTTTGCTAGGAATCATCTGTTCGCCTGTTCACCTGTTCTACGGTTACCATCTGGTTCTACGCTTGCCATGAAACTCATGTTTGGGATTCTATCTGGTTTGGAGATGTTGCATGCACTCTGTACATGTTCTGTTGCTATTTGGACTTGGAACTTCTAAGAACTATACCATGAAAAGTGCTCTGTGGCTTTTCATAGATTTGGACTTGCAGATTACTGTTCTGGATTCATGTTCTATAGCCTGTTTTCCCTGCATGGAGCCAAAGTATGGGCACAGGGTAACTCTGGGGCTGATCGTTGCTGTTCTGGAATTGTGTGTGTGTGTGTGACGTGCGAGAGAGCCTTCCTCAGAGCCAAAGCTACGAGCAGGGAAGGTTTCCTAGGTCGAAGAGGTTTGTCCCCTGACATCTTGCTTACGTGATCAGCTCAGTGTTCCCGGCAGGCTGAGTTTGATTTGGTGCAAGATGATCTTGTCTGCTGTCAGACTTCATGCACTTCTGTGCTGGGGTTTCTCCTTTGTGTTTTGTTCGTGTTCCTGATGAGTCAGTGTGTGTGGCCACTCCTGACCGCATGGGACAGGGGCTAACTCTAAATGTCTCCTCCTGAGTGATTTGCTGTTCGCATTAAGCCATTGTACCTGAAAGCTATCAGAAATGAAACCATTATGCTTGAATTCCATGTGATTTTATAATAAAAGAAGCCTCACCATTTTTGGAGTGTGTCAGTTTGCCTAAAGTTCGTGAGCAGAAGCCTGGGGTGAGCTTGCGTCACGACAAACCTGTTCTCAAAGTGGCCAATCAGATGCCAATAGAAAGCCCACAAACAGAACATGAGAGCAATAGCATCCTCCCACCTGCATTCACTAGCAACTGGTACTGAGAAGCATACTGGCATCAATACTAGAGGTAATATATAGCTATCATGACTAGTAGGCATTGATATCTTCCACTAAAAACATTGGTTTCAGCTTTTCCTTATGGCATAAACACAAAGCATGGTGTGTGTGTGTGTGTGTGTGTGTGTGTGTGTGTGTGTCAGAGATTTGTGTCGGACTGTATATTTTATGGGCTGGGTAACATTTCTGTGACTCAATTTTCAGCCATCCATGTGATGAGGTAATGCAGCCATACCTCTGGGTTCTAAATGTTTTCAAGTTACTTCATAAAGCACATTTCTCATATATTAAAGAATATCTTTGTAGCCCTGTTTTGCTAATTGCTGTACTATATGTACACACAAACACACACAGAGAGTAACTGGCAATAGAGCAACTGTCAAAACAAGGCTAAATAAATATTCTTTAATTTCTATCAGCTTCTGCCTTCATCAGTGACAGTACAAGAGCTGAAATACAAACATAGGGTGGCAGTTATAGAATGTTAATGCTTTGAATGGAATTCCCAGAACACGAGAAAAGTACAGAAGCCGTAGTTATCCTCCAAATTCAGGCCATTAATACACCCACACCCACACACCCACACCCATTTGCTATAATGGCTGGGAAATATATACTTATCAGGTAGGCAAAACCATCTACTAGAATGTGGAGTTGCAAATTCAGCACCATAAGAGTAAAATATTGGAGTGAACATTTCGACTAAAATAGCAGGAGAGAGTTAGATAATTAAATGGGGAACCAGACCCCAAATGTCAAATAAGGAGGAAGACATCAAAGAGAAATAGCACTCTCTGATAAAGATCAAGAGAGAAAGCTAAAAATTTTATGGCATATGCCGACAAATGGCTGAAGTAAAATCTAACAAAGTAACTTGATTTAGTGGTATTCTTACAGATTGTCTGAACTCCAGCGCTGCGGAGATCAAAGGCTAGAGTAAGAATCAAAATACTAAAAGAAATGGCACACTTTTTTTTTTTTTGCAATTCATTTCAAGCCTAAGACACAGTGACTGAAAATTTATGCGAGTATTTGGAGAAGTCATTTTGTCAATTCAGAAATGAAGAACTCTTTTTGTCATCAATAGGGCTTTGCTTCCATATGCCTGCTGAACATAGTCTTCATTATGTGCAGCTTAATTTCCTAGCTCTGTTAGCTAAGCTCTTCTGTCAACTGTTAGACTTGGATATTCTCTTCTGGCAAAACAATGTCCTGTGTTTGCTCTATTTCTTTATGAAATTGCCAGTTATTTCACTGTCTATGTCAATTGAATGTTATTGTTCCTCAAGGCCTTCTTGTTTGGTACTAGCGTTCAGAGCCCATTTTGAATTTAGCAAAAGCTTGCATGTAATAATCAAGTGCATGCAAAGTAGAAAAGAAAAGGTCTCCCCTCCACCATTTCAAAAAAAAAAGCTTTACATTAGAATATATCATAGGGTGACCAGATAAAATCCAGGTCATGGCTCATGTAACTTTAACAGTTGTAGAGAAAAGGGAATTTCAGCCAGTGTCATTTGTATGCAATTAGTTCCTGGTGATATTCCCTCTTCATCACAATTGTTAAAGTTGCAGGGGCCCTGCCTTCTTTTGTATATGGTCAGTTTAGTATAGTGCATGCACCTTTAACTGTTGTGATGAAGAGGGAATATCACCAGGAACTAATTGCATACAACTGACACTGGCTGAAATTCCCTTTTCTCTACAACTGTTAAATTTGCATGAGCCCTGACCTGGATTTTATCTGGTCAGCCTAATATATCATATTTATAATGCAAACCAATACATTTCTACTCAGAAGTAAGTCTTGTTGTATTTAGTGAGATTTACTTCTGGATAAGTGTGTACAGGATTCCAGCCTCCACTCAAAAGATAACTGCTTAAAAACCCTTTATTCACTGTTTCCTTTTATAATATGCCAGACCATTAAATGGCTTTTGATCCTGTTGAAAAAAGCTGTCGTGGTTTTTATATGTAGAGGAATCATTTTAAGATATGGATGCATTCAACATAACACTTAAATGAGTGAGAATATTAGTTTACCTGAATGCATCCCGATGCAAACATATTTTAATTAAAAAAAATAGTTTAGTAATAATCTGACTCTTTAAAGGTATCTCTTTTATGATACCTGAACATTTTGCTATGGTACAATTTTTGTTCATAGAACTCTTTGAGCAAGCTTTCTCATAATGAAATTGTGAATTGTTAAATTGTCTAAACTATGAGTCATGTGCAGATAAACTGAGGATCCAGAAGTGGCTCAGCATACCTTGGTCTGGTTCACATGTGTATAAAGCCAATATATTTACATGCACTTGTTTAGCATATGCCTTTTTACCACACTGGGCTTCCAATCAAGTGTGGTGTACCATCTTCTCTACGGTATACCCTCGTCTTCTGTACACTGGATCTTTGTAAAATGCTCTTATGATCTGTCTTGTCCCCAGATCAAATATTGTCATTTCATTGTGCATTTAATCCCAAAACAGCACAGTAAATATGAGCTTCTCTTCATGAGCAATTTATTGCACGCTCATGATTGGCCACTCATGGAAATTTGTGGGTTCTTTAAATAATGTTGTCAACCTTCAGAATGTCTCCTGTGCTTTCCCCCAAAATCTCGCTTTTAAAAACCCAGAAATAATGCAGTATTTAAACTATTTTAGGATTTCCCCAGTGTAACACAATAATTCTGCCACTAAATAGCTCTTTTTCATTGCCGAGATGGGAAGTTTTCAATTTAAAAACACATGGTTGCCATCTAAAGGAGCCAGTTACAAACATGGAAAGACTCCAGAAGAAGAAGCCCAGTAAGGGCATGGTTTTTTCTCTTAGTGTAGAGACACCCTATGACGGTTATGGTGTCATAATTATGAACATAAGGCACTGTTCCCACAATTAGGTTCATGGCACTTTATCATGTTGGGTTCACACTCCAATGTTTGAGAAGTGTTCATGTCTTCCAACTACATGCCTGCCATAGTTCCTGGGATAGTTCAATTGCCATGTGGGAAGGAGTCTAGAAGAGAGAGGGAGGTACATGTATATCACCTCAGATTCTACTCCAGTTGGAAAGCCCCTCTCCCACTCAACATGGCCATAACTATCAATTGCCCTGAGGGAAGGAGTCTAGCAGCAAGAGGGAGACAGACAAAGACCACTCCAGAGCCTGCTCCCGCTGGACCATCCCTCTCCCCCCCCCACAGGGCTATCAACTCCCCTGTGTAAACAATCTTTATGAATTGCTATATTTTAATATTTAAAATATTTAAAATAAATTTAAGCAATAATGTGATTTCATTCATGTGTCTTTATGTTGCTTGTAAATTGCCTTGTAAGGATTTGCATCCTTAAAGGTGCCAATAAATAAATAGTAAGTGTTTGGGCATGCACATCAGCCTTTCACATTTATGTGTTTACCATGGCAAACACAGTGTATGTGCACTACCGTGTAAAGTGTGAAGCTGCCCTTAACTTGGAAACTTCAGGTTTTTGTCCAGAAAAAGTTAAACTCCATAAAGTACTTAGCCAGCAGTTCTTTCTTGAGATTTGGTCAAGTAATATTCTGCATCAATAACAGATTCTCTAGGACATTCAAAAGCAGGGAATTCTGTGCCTAAGTATTTGTACTTCAAAAAGAAATGCGATTTTCTTTTTTAGAATAGAGTAGTTACAAGTACAAAATCGCTCCAAACAGTGTCATTAATCTACATTCTAGTATGCTTCATTTACAAGTAGGAAACATTATATGCAGCTGGATTCAAGATAAAAATTTATCCGTGCACATTAAACAGGCTGTGCGCAACCACAGGTTTTAATTGCTGCAGCTTAGGAAATATATGCACCATGAAAGCAGAGAGGATAAACAGTATTGGGGAGAACAGCTCGGAGCTCATGCTAATTAGCAGAGGAATGATTTGAGGTGAGCCACCCTAACAATTGCATGGTTACTCTGTAAGCTGTAAGGTCCTTCTTGAAGTGTTCTACAGCCTCCTTTCTGAGTGTGTGTGGATTGGGCTAAGAGGTAGAGCCTATTTGTACTCCTTCAGAAATTGCACTGGTGGTTAGTAGTGCTAGGAACTACTGTAGACTTGCTATATAAATTAACTTTTTGTTTTGTTGTATTCCTCCCTCCTGGGTAGGAGAGGAAATTATGGTCCCCTGTGTAATTGTGCTCCTTCCTTTCTCTTTTAGGGTTCATCTACACCTAGAGCCCTTTTGGGAGTGGAGAAGGATGATCATGAAGTTTTCAGCTTTAGCGATGGTCCCTCACAGGGCACATGCCAGGGAGAGCAAGAGAGAAGGTGTTTTTTTTGTTTTGTTTTTACAACTCGTGTGGTTTGCACAAGATCAGAGTTGCGATCCTGCGTGAAGCTGTGATTGTTTTTTTAAAAAACAACACTCAGCACTGAAACACGCCGATACCCATTCAAAACATGCTTTCCCTCCCACCCCTGATACCCATGGGATCATTCCTCGCAGCTGCTTGCCTGGTTGCTGAGCCCTGCTACTCGCAAGGAACAGCAGCAGTTTCAGGAAGGGAGGGCACACCAGCTGCTCACCTCGGGATTGCACCGAGAGAGGGGAAAATAAGGCTGCCTCTACAAGAGAGGTTTAAAACTCTTTCAAGGTGCTTTAAAATTTTTACCTCTACAAGAACGGAGCGCAAATCAGGCGTAGAGGCGCGTTATCTCTCCGATTATGCTCATTATCGAATGCGCGTTAAATCGCGAGTTTTATTTTGCTCCGGCCGTTAAAGCGCATTTTTGACTATGTGAACAAGCGCTTATGCACATTAACTACTTGGAAAGCGCATTTTGGACATACGTTAATGCGCTTCGCCGCCTCTCGCCACCTCTCATGCAGAGGGATTAGGTGTAAATGCGCTTCAGCGATTATGCGCATAATCGCCTAACCGGGAGCAAAAGCGAATCCTTGTGGAGGGGACCCAACAAGACAAAAACTGTCATTCGTATCCTGGGAAAACTGAGGGGTCCTACCCAGATCATCCCTGGATCAGCTGTGCATCATGTGGCCTGGTAGGGTTGACCTCAATATTATCATGGAATAAATAGCTGGTGTGGATAAGGCCCTAGTATGCCTGTCCCCAAATCAGAAAGGACATTATGCTATGCTGACTAAGATGTTCTTCTTTATATTGGCAAACCTTCAAGAATTGCAGATAACTTTTTCTTTACTTGGTGAGGACTATGAAGCATGAGGTACCAACTTTGACAAGATACATTCTACAAGAAGCTTTCATTTATGAAATGTAACTTTTAAGAAGTCATAATCTATACAAAATTCTGGTTCACTCAATATGCTTTGGCTGCATTTGAGAAACCATATGTTCAAGAATATATTATGATATTTTCTTTTAAGAAGACTTCAGTCTTATTTACAGTATTGAAAAGTATATGGTTGTATTGGTATATGCTTATACCATATAAGTGAAATATTATACATGGGGGTGGGGGAAAGTCCATCACCCCAATTCCTACAAGCTGATATTACTAACTGCAGTTTCCCCTGTAGAGTTACATATAATTTTCTGTAAGTCTGTGATCACTTTTTATGCTTTTATCAGTGGATTAAATGCCAAGTGTAGATTTTCCTTCTGTTTCCTCTGTAATTTCAGAAGAATCCAGGTCTTTCATGGGCAGAAGTGCTAATTTGTTCTAAGGAAGAAGAAAGAAGGGTGCACCAGATTCTAACATTATTGCAAGATTAATCAAAACACCTTTTCGGTTCTCCACAGAACGTATTTTCTATTTTATCTCTCTACAAAATTTTTCATATGCGTGTCGTGCTAGAGAAAAGTATGTAAGTGGGGGAAAGTTCTTGATTAATGGTAGTAATTAAGATTACAGCTAACAACGCAAGGGATTATTAAGTGTTGATTGTTGCAGGTGAAATAATGATTTTACACCATTATGCCTGATGGAAAATTTTGGTCCTGAAGTTATAAAAACATCCGTTGTCAGGAGCATAAAGACAGGATTTATTTCTACCAGGAATAGGTATCTCAGCAAACTCACTGGGCGGATTTTGATCCTGTGCCCTAGGAAATTGTTGCCTGTCTTATCATTTATTTATGTCCAATAAAATAATGAATTAGCCTGTTAATAAACCTGATGTTTGGATGGAACTGAGGTGCCATCTATATGTATTGCACCGGTGAAATTCCCACCCCAGGGAGATCTGCCTGGCATCTTCACTGTATAGGTTTAGACGCCTGGTTAAGACCTTCCTCTTCCAGAAAGCATTTAATCTATAATTCTGTTGCTCTGATTATGAACTTTACTGTTGGCTCATTAATATGTTTAATATTTTTAATGTTTAATATATTTCATTGTTGTATTTATCGTTTTGATTGTTATTATATTTGGGTTGTTGTTTTTATGATTGTAAACTGCTCCAAAGTCAACTGCCATTTGGGCGGTATGTACATTTAATAAATAAAATAATAAATAAAAATCAGCAAATAATAAATAAAAATGAGAGATCCAGTGTAATGTAGAGGTTAGAATGTTGAACTGGGACTGGGGAGACCTGGGTTCAAGTCCTCATGTGGCCATGAAGCTCCCAGGATGATTTTGGGTCAGCCACTGGGCAGGCTTGCATGATTGAGGAGGCAAAATAAGGTGAATGGCAGGGATAGTTTACAAACCACCCCACAACCCTAGAACAAGCCATGTGTGGCTTATTTTCCCTCCCCAATTGTGCAAACCCAGTCACTGACTCGCAGCTAAACCTACTTCACAGGGTTGTTGTGAGGATAAAATGGAGAGGAGGAGGATCGTGTATGCTACCTTGGGCTCATTGGAGGAAAAGGCGGGATAAATGACCCTGAGTAATTCAGGGGTCTAACTCTGAACCGCTGGATCCAGTTCGATGGATGGTAGTGAGGTAATAAAATATTTAATCAAGTACGAAGCCTAAGGCACTATTCCCTATTCATTTAAAAATTAGTATGCTCCAGCACCCAAAAATTAAAATAAAGCCAATAGGCATACTTTTAGAAAAACTAATTGTAGTGCGCTTTTTGGCGCATGTTCATATAGGATAGGAGTTTGTACGGGAAAATTTACCTGTATTTCAGTTTAAGTTAGGAGTTTCAAATCTATGCAAGATGGACAGGAAATGCTGAATGTGGCTGTGCCGGGTAGTGTTCAACTACACCACAGTATCTTGGTTTCCATTGATCTAAATGGTCACCTCCGTATGGCATCTTCTGGCTGAAGCTTAAAGAGAAATAATGTGGCTGGAGGGAATGGGGAAAGTGTGGCTGCTTTGGGGGCTAATGTTTGGTGTTATTCAAAGCCAAATAATAAGAGGCATCAAATCTCATGGCCTGGCTGTAATATGATTGGCTTTAGCATAGGCGTGTGCAACACATTTCATTAGGGTGTGCACCCAGGTTTGGGAGTGGAGGAAGGGAAAGCGTGGGATAGGTCGGTGGGAAAGGGTGTTTTCCACCCAGGGCCTCTGGAAATGGCCTCCTCCCCTCTGCCTCCTCCCACGATCCCCTCCCTCCTTGGCCTCTTCCACCCCCTTCTTTGCAAGCCCAAGAAAGATGCAGCCACTCGAAGCAGGTGCCACGCATTGTGTCGCCTTGCCTCTCAACCTTGCCTGCCCACTGCCAGGCAACTTACTTTTCCACTGTGCACCTGTCCTGTACACGGCTCCAAGACCTGGACAGGTGCACGCAGTGGAATAATAAGTTGCCTGGCAGCGGGTAGGCAGGGATGGTTGGGAGGCGAGACAAGGTGTGGCGCCAACTTTAAGTGCATTGCTCAATAGCTCACATGCATTGATGAGTGGCATTGGGTTCCCCAGCAGCACACACACACACCGCCTTTGAAGTTCCCCTCTACATCTTCAAAGACTAAGGCTAAGATTGCAGAAACTCATGGTCTGTTGCTGTACATCTCCTGAAGCAGAGTAAACTCATCAAGAAGTAGTAGCAGGAGTATAATTTCTAATAATTCAATCCTATGCATTTTTACTTGAAAGAAAGTCCTAGTGTGTCCAATGGGGCTTACTCCTTAGTAAATATGTTTATTTATTTATTTATTTATTTATTTATTGCATTTTTATACCGCCCTATAGCCGAAGCTCTCTGGGCGGTTCACAAAAATTTAAACCATAAAATCATTTTAAAAATATAAAACAAGCCACAATCCAAAAACAACAAATAACATACAATCTAAAAACACAACCAGAATAAAACCAGAATAAAACCAGCAGCAGGAATTAATACAGATTAAAATACAAATTTAAAACAGCAAGGATTAAAATTGAGTTAATTTAACTGTTAAAATACTGGGAGAATGAAAAGGTTTAGGATTGCAGCCTAATTTGACGCAGCCTTTGTTAGTGATTAGGAATCTGGAAATTAGGAATGAAGGGCACATATCCAGAGAAGCTAAAAATTATAACTAAATTCTGTACAAGTTTCTCTGGCTGATAAATAACGATTCTGCATGATAGCCTTTCTTCCCTTGTAACAGACAATACTATTCTTGGGAAGCAGAAGTTGAAGCAAAATTATACGAAAGGATGTAGGAGCGATCTCTATTTTGGATTACAGTGGCATTCCCTAGTGCATTCTAATTACTAGTAGGCATTGGCTGAAGGAAGAAAACCATTTTCTCTGTGAGTGCTGCCAGCAAATTCAGTATTGGACAATGCAACCACGTGGTGAGCCAGCCATGTAGTGAAGAAATAGGAAGCTACCTTATATCAAGTCACCCCATTTGTCCATCTAGCCCAGCATCTGCACTGACCAGCAGCAGCATTCCAGGGTTTTAGGCAGGGCTCTTTCTCAGCCCTAACTAGAGATGGCAGGGACTGAACTTGGGCGCTTTTCCATGCAAACCATGTGCTTGTCCACTGAGCTATGCCATTTCACATGTGGGGTAATGGGGCACGGATAAAATTTTCCTCACCATGCTGCTGATTGTTACAGACACAACCAGATCCCTTGTGGCAGCAGTCATCCAAATATGAGCATACAAGCAACAGCTACAAGGGACTTGGAGTCAGCCATTAGCTCTCCTGAGATATGTAATGGCTACAGAAAGTATTACTCTCTACATTTCAACATAAGTAAATTATAATTATCATAAAGATATTTTAGCCACAAGTAACAGTGCCATATTTATTTATTTTTAAAATAAGCACATGTAACAATGATTACGAGTGAATGAAATTGAATCATTGTTGAACACTCTTGTTAGGCATTTAATGGATACTCACCCACCAGCAGACTGGCATCTTGGTTTGTATTTGCAGTGTGATTATTGAACATACATTCCACAAACTGGACTCCAGCAGCTCAGCATTATACCAAAACAGAATAGATTGTGAAAATATCCTGTCTTGATTCCAGTTAACCTGAATAACAATGGACTCCTATGGGTTTGTATTTCTGGAAGTTATTCTTTGTTACTTATATTGCTCTCATTGACTTTTAATGGAAGGAAATTTAGCCACAGAATTTGTACTTTAGAAAATACCACTATTTGTATCTGATATGTCCTGTCATTTTCTTGATTCAGATTGATGAATTTGAAATGAGATCCATTTCTGAACCATTACCTGTGCTATTAAGTATTATGGACTGTGTTCTGTTCCAAGGGTTAGGCTGTGCTTTCAGAAGATTCAGCTTAAAATCAACAGTTTTAGTTTGTTTGGGCTGTTTTCTTTCTTGTTTATCATCAGTAGTAAAGTTTTTTCAAGACCTTCAGGGATATCTCAGCAGCACAGTGCAGAAATATACAATAAGTACTGACAGTACTCATTTGTAAAAAACTGCAATGAGAATTTACTCTGGTCTTCATGAGTTTTCACTTCATCTTGGGTGCCCTCTATAACTGTTGTCATCAATACAATATACAAGAGAGATTCTCAGGAAAATGTCACATATAAGTACAAAATGACATTAATAACATATCCATTGACTAAAGTACGCTTGACAATGAAAAGCAAGCATCTTGAATTGCCCCATTTATAGTAAGTGAATATTGAAGCGGAATATTGCAGTGGTTCTCTTATCTTTCACATTCATTTTATAGTCACTTGTATTGTTTATTAGTACAGAAAGGTAAAGAACTGGAAATGAATCTTCACACATCTCTTAAAGATTCTAATCATGCAACAGATGTTATCAACTAAATATATTCATACTTACAAATAAACTAATTTCTATCTCTTCCTGCATCTTGATGTTTTTTCTACTGGACCCATTACCATGGTATTCAAACATATACCAAACTCAGCACACAACACTTTAAGAGTACACAGATTATTTTATTTAGTTATTTATTACATTTCTAAATTGCGCATTAGCCAAAGCTCTCTGGTCAGTTCACAACAACTAAAACCATAAACTACAACATGATACCACATAATTTAAAAGTTTAAAACTACAGTATATAATATAGGGTGACCAGATAAAATCCAGGTCAGGGTTCATGTAACTTTAACAGTTGTAGAGAAAAGGGAATTTCAGCCAGTGTCATTTGTATGCAATTAGTTCCTGGTGATATTCCCTCTTCATCACAACAGTTAAAGTTGCAGGGGCCCTGCCTTCTTTTGTATATGGTCACTCTAGTATAGTGCCTGCAACTTTAACTGTTGTGATGAAGAGGGAATTTCACCAGGAACTAATTGCAAAGAAATGACACTGGCTGAAATTCCCTTTTCTCTACAACTGTTAAAGTTACATGAGCCCTGACCTGGATTTTATCTGGTCAGCCTAGTGTATAACCATCATGAAAAATAACCAAAATAAAACCTAGCAGCAGTACAAAAATTTAAAATACAGTAACAGATTTTAAAACTGTAAGACTAAAATTTCTGTGAAAATAAGGAAGTCTTCATCTGGTGCCAAAAAAGGCTATTTGTATTTGAGTTGTTTGTATCTTTATGGTGATACAACTGGGGCAGTGTTTGCAACACTGTGGTTACAATCCTGTACATAGTTACCTGGAAGTAAGTCCTTGTTGAATTCAATAGGACCTACTTCTCATTAGACATAGGATTGTGCTGCACGTCTAACTTATGTAGAGCCAAGTTTTAAAAACTGCTGCTTATGTTTTGGCCTGATTTGGGAAATAGGTGGTAACGTAGTTGGAAGCATACTACTGCTTTTTGACATGGTTTTTATTCTTATTTTTATTCACTTCCTAATTCTAGAAGGCTGGAAAGATAGAAATAAATAAACATATATCAACTTCCTAATTTATGAGAAATTCCAAGGTATAAAAAAAGAGAGAGAGAGATGCTTCTATACCCTAACATTGGCCATTATATGAAATTAAAGCTCAATTAACTCTCACAATTTCTGAAGGTCTAGCTTTCTCCCCAATTTGATCATTTCTATATGTAGTGATCTCTTCCCCCCCCCCCCATCATGGGGACGTGTTCCAACATGTGTCTGCTGCCATCGCCACCACCATCATCTGTACTGTGAAGGGATACAGTTTTAGCATCTCACTTGCTGTTTATGTAGTCTAGTCTTTATTTAAACATGTCGAGGCAGAACTCCAGACAACACCATGGAACGGATGTGAGTTCAGTCTTATATCCAAGCCCTACATATAGTAGCTGCAATCCAGTTTCGCTCATCTAAATCCCAATGGAATAAATGGAATTTATTTGGAATGCTTTTTAAATTTCAATGGGATCTAGGCATATCTACCCTTTTATGGATTGTGCCCATCATATAACTGCTAGACCTAGTGAGGCCCAGTGTTTGCAGATATGGATATGGATCTGGTACAGGTCCCACCTCTGCCATTGACTCATTGTGTGGCTTTGGAAAATCGTGACTACCTTTGAGCATCACTTATTTTATTTGGGAAGTTCTACCCTGACATGTGGAACCAGGGAGCCCTTTTGGCAATTCACAGCAGACCATAATGATGAGAACAGAAATTTAGTAGTTACTTTCTGCATGGGAGTTCTGCCCCTCAGAGACAATTTCTGGAAACTGTATTATAGTCTTTCCTTTTCTCACCAAAAAGCCTGGCTTTTGATATATTTTTTAAAGAAAAGATATGAACAGAAATAACTTGCTATGAATTTCTTTAGCTAAATTTCTAAAGACATTGCTTTAAAAAAAGAATTGTGTTCCAAACAAGAATTTGTATTTTAAAAGCATGAACATAGATGAACACTGTAGCAGCACTAACTGTTCTCTTCAGTACCAACCACAAGTTTACAGCAGCTCCCTCTACTGGGGAAATCCATGAAATTTGATTACATTGATGCTCCTTTGTAAACCTTGAAACTGTGTTAAATTGGTTTTGATCTGTGATGTCATGTTTGCTCTGCTCTATGCTGGTAGGAATCTTATGGAATCCATATGCGTACAAGGAAACTTGTCGTCGTCGTCTCCATGACGGATGTGGTCATATGGGTCTTCTGAGAGAAAGCAAAGGCTACAAGCACTCAGGACCCCACAGAAATAACAAAAGAATTGTCCTCTCAGGGGGAAAAACCTGGGAACATGAAGACAAAATTTAAATATACAGAGATGGGGAAATCTGTGGCAAAATAATCATACACCATATTTTAAAAACTTTTTATTTGTCAATTTCATTCCCATTGAAAAACTGACTAATGAATCTTTTGAGCCTAATTTCTCGAATTCTGCCCTCTGCCTATGATATCCTTGCTATTCAAATTATAGTCAAGAAAACCAGAGAGTATTTCTATTCATTCAGCTATTTCAAAATCGTACTAAAAATATTAAAAAACCCTATATTGGTAAGCTTCAAGGTTGGCCATTTGATTAACTCTTCCATTCCAACACCTGCTTGAAAGAGTTTTCATCTTAGCCATCTATATAGCAACATTTATCTTACTTAATTTATATTTATTACATTTATATCCCACCTTTTTTCCTTCAAGGAACCCAAGGTAGCATATATATTCCTCCTCCTCCTCTCCATTTTATCCTCATAACAATAACCTTGTGAGGTATGCTGGGCTGAGAGTCTGTGACTGGCCCAAAGTCACTCAGTGGGTTTCCATAGGCTGAGTGGGGACTAGAACCCGGATCTCCCGATTCCCAGTCCAACACTCTAGCAATGTGGCTTCAACAAGGCTTATATTGGACCTTAATATCAAGTCCTGCACATCAGAGACATGTCAAATTGATTTCATTTTCAATTTTTAAACTCACATCTGTTTTGCTTTACTTTTGTTTTAAATACATTTGTTTCATTTTTCCTTCATTAAATTTACTTTCTATTTTGTCTATCATTTTTGTTTTTACATTAATTTCAGTGGAGACCCACCCTGTATTCTACTGACTATAACATTTGTGTTTTTTCATCCAAACAGCATGACATTTACAGGTTTGTACTACTCCCATAGGGCATCACGTCTGCCAAATTTCAGGCACAGTGTACAAAAGAAAGTTGGAAAATGAAAACAAACGTGAAAAATGAAAGTATCCACATTCATTGTTGTTTTAACATTTGTTTTACATTAAAGCTAATGTAAAATTAATAGGGGCATATTAATTTAAATTGAAATTCATTTTTAAAACAAATGCACACCCTACTACAAAGTTTGAACCAGGAGTCATGTCTGGCAGGCACTAATTCTCTACTTTGTAAACCATTACAGTTGATAGTTGGAAGAGGGAAATGTATGGAGGTCAAGTTGGCATAGAGAAGAATCCTCCTGGGCCTGTTAATTAGGTGATTCTGGAAGGCCAATTCTCTGTCACTGCTTGCTATAGAGCTGCAAAATCTGTTACACTCCCTCACTGTGAGCCACTTGCTCCTAGGAGGCTATCACTCTGTACTGACTAAGTGATGTCCCATCTGTTTTAGGATCTGCTGCCTCTGCAGCAGGGTGGAGCGTGGACTGGCTTTTGACAACACTCAGAACAGGGTACTTGATAAAACAGCAGAATATGCTAGGATCTAAATCAAAAACAACGTGCACTTTGCAATACTGCAATCCAAAGTTCAAGTCCTTTGCAACCTAATTAGCAAAGTGCAAAGTACGCAAGCTCTCCAACAACTACATGTTTGTAAGCTCAGCTCTGGGACAGTTTAAATTGCCAATTATTTTACTTAGGAAAAGTCAACATGGGGGAAATTGACAGGAACCTAGGCAATTCAAAGCTGAAATTCTTTTAGCATCAGGAGTTTCAGCCATCTGAAATTCTCACAAGAGGAGGCTCAGTGAACAGGGCTAGATTAATAATAATAATAATAATAATAATAATTTTATTTATTATTATTTATTTATTACCTGCCTCTCCTTTTGGATCAAGGCGGGGAACAACATTAGTACAACAATACAATATAAATCAAATACATAAAATTAATTAAAAGAGCATATAAAACCAATATAATATCAAAATAGCAATCAAGACATCAAAATTCTTATGTTTAAAATTCATCTGCCAGAAGAGACTAGTCTTTCTAGCTGTCTTAAAATTGGAGAGAGTGTTAAGTTGACTAATCTCCTCTGGCAGGCCATTCCACAGTCTGGGGGCGACAGAAGAAAATCAGTTGGTAGTTATCTGAGTTCTCCTTGACACATTTCTGTGGCTTTAATAGTTCCATGGAAACAAATCATTTAAATTTCCTGCCTCAGGGACAAATTATTTAAAGGGGGAAAGGGTGTTATGACTACCAACCCTCATGACCACCAGCCCTTTCAGTCTGCACTAGAGGATTCTGATGATGATGAGGCACAGGCTACTTCCTTCAGGGATAGAACAGTGCCTTATTCAAGTCCCTCCTAGCCACAGGACCCAGCCCTGCCATCATTCTCTGGTGTAGAGAATGAGTCTCCAGCAGAACCGCCATCTTCCTAGCCTTCCAGAAGTCTCAGGCTGCAAAATCAGCACCTTCAAGAGAGCTGGAACTGTTAGGTCTTCAAGTTTTGTCAGCTTACATAGGGCTTCAGTTCGTTTTAGCTCTTTGCTGAGGCAATATCCTCCTATTGTTGTAGTAGGAGACAATTCCAGCGAGCAGGAGCCACCTGGAGCTATCCAAGGTCCTATTTTCGTCTTGCTTGTTCTGATTGACATCTGATGGTACCAGCTTCCCCTATGAGCCTCAAGGTCCAACAGAACAGGACCAAGGGATGACTAGATTTTAGTTGCAGTTGTGTGAAATATTCTTCTGACTTTTTTTCCATGAAAAACATCCCCAGAAGGGTGCAGTTGAAAGCAAAAAAGCAATTTGCGTGGGGGGGGGGGGAACAGCTTGAAGGGTGACAGTTAGTAGAGAAACAGCTGGTGGGGAAAGGATTAAGCAACCTAACCTCATTATTCCTGGTAACAGTGTTCTGAGGCTGCTTTTCATTTTAAAAATAAACCAAAATAAAGTTACACACACAACTACATAACACACAACTATAGTCATAGAGGCAAAAAAAATGTTACATGCTGATTTGGAAGAGATGTTAATTTGTGAAGACACTGGGTGAGTTCGCACATTACACCAAACCACCCTGAAAATAAGCCACAGTGGGTTTATTTTCACTGGATAACCCGCATTACTTCCAACAGATGTGGGTTATCAAGCTGGTTGTGGGGGTTGTTCCTCCCTTGATCCTTCCATCCGCTCCTGGTATGTGCCTTTGTGGCAAAACTCCTTGTTTCCTCATTCCCTGCATGAGCACCCTTTCTGCAATTGGTCTGCTGGGGTTGCCAGCTCATGAGGAAAACTCCCCCCTCCCACATCAGACCACAAAAATAAAAACCTTTTCAGAGCCTTTATGAACATGGTAATGCATTCGCAAACTTTTTTTTCAGGGTGTGTGTGCAAGTGTGCAGGACCACATGACCACCAGTCCGCTATCTAGCCCAGCATACTGATATCCCCCTCTTGTCAATGTCCTTGTCAATTTCATCCTCCACCTTGATGTTTACCTTGCTAGTGAACATCTTAGACCAGTGTAATATGATATAATATAGTCAACAGAGCACATGTCAAAAAGCAAACTGGCTACTGTATTTTGCACTAGCTGCATTTTCTGTACACTCTTCAGAAAGTTTGTTTCTGAGTTTATTTACAAATATGTGTTGAGCATTGGTGGAGACACAACTTAAATATTTCAACAGACAGCCAAATTCATTGCCAGAGAGAGCCACATCTCTTCAGAGAGAGGCATCTTCTGATGCTATTATCTTCCAGAGCTCCCAAGAATGTAGCTGTGTCCATTGCTCTGGGAACGTTTGCATTTTGCATTTTGAAATCTCTTCAAGGGCAGCCCCACATACAGCACATTGCAATAGTTTAAGATAGGAGGTGATGAAAGGCATGTATCACCGTGGCCAAATTGGCCTTCTCCATGAAGTGGCACCAGTTGAAGTTGGCAATGCACTCCGAGCCACAGCAGCTACCTGATCCTCCAGGAGCAATGCCAGGTCCAGAAGCACAAACCCCATGCAGAAATGGCTATGCCCCTAATCCCAGATTATCTTTTCTAGTAACAAATAGCACCTCCACCTTGTTTGGATTGAGTCCCAACTTGTTAACCAACATCAAATCCATGACTACATCAAGGCAATGGTTCAGGACTTCGACAATCTCCTTGGCATCAGTTGACATAGAGAGAGCGATAGGTTTAATCAGTGTGACGGTGAGACCCAGACCCAAAACTCCAGATGAGTTTTGGATCTTGTTTTTATTTCTTTTTCTGGATCATGGGTTATTCCACAGCCACATTGCTCCTTGGAGTCAGCTAGTATTGTGCCATAAAGCGTCATCACACAGGGGAAATTGCATCTCCTTACTGTCACTTCTCCATCCCTGCTTTTGACGCTCATTACTTCTTCTTTCTTCCCGGAGGGGGAAAGAGGAAGTAAACAAAGACCATGTGGCCCATCCAGGGGCAGTTTTTATTGTGCCGCTTTTCCTGCACACAGCAGGAGATCGCAGCACATTCCATTTTTAAAAAAACTTGGTTTAAAAGGGATCGATTTTGCGATGGAAAATGACCGGAAGGAGCAGGAGATGTAGAGGAGGTGGACGTTGTCATTGTCTAAAGGACACGCACACATCCGTAAGTGAGCAGTAGCGTGTATGCAATAAAACACTTGCCTGATGAACCTCATTATCTTTATAGGACATATGCCCTCTAAACCCATATGCATCACACCATATCTTCAAGCCCTTCTACCATTTCTTTTTGTTCTGCACAGCTGCAAAATAGCCTTTTTGCACATAAGCATCTTCTGTTGAACAATCTACATTATTTGCAGCCATGTACTTGCAAAATCTATGTGAAATGATTTTCCCCACCATCTGAAGAAATCACATGTTAATTAATTTGAATATTCTCTCCACTGTTAATGGCCCAGCTCCTGCGAATTGGTTATGCCATGTATTCATTGCTAATGGGTAAACTGGGAAGAAATTGCTGCTTTGAATTGAGGTGGAGACAATTTTGTAATATCAGTATGCAGCAAAATGGAAGGTTCACAATGCAGAAGTGATTACTCTTGCTATATAATTAGGACTTAGGTTTTAAGACTTAAAGGTTATAAAACAGATATATTTTCCTTATTCTACAGAGACCTATTCCACTAGATAGCCTAATTATCTCTTAAGCACAATGGCAAACCATGTTAGAAATCTTACTTCAAACCTAATAAAATTAAACTTGCTGGAGACAGTTTCAGTTTTCCATTTAAACCAGAAATGGCAACACAATTGTTAAAACAAAGGAACTAAATCAAGTCACTTCCATTCTCAAGAGACTAGCAAACTCTTATATTCAGACGAGCAATTTTTTTTGTAGTCAGTGATCTGAATTATATTGTTAAGCTCTCGCCCCACGTCTCCAAATGGTGAGAAATTCCAGGAGTATAAAGTTAACCCAGATGAAGCTTTCTTTGGAAGGAAGCCTCTGGAGATTTATGAAGTTTTGTTATATTTCAGATAATTTACAAATATACCTGTTGAGCATTGGTGGACACACAATTAAAATATTTCAACAGACAGCCAAATCCACTGCCAGAGAGAGCCACATCAGATCTTCAGAGAGAGGCATCCTCTCATGCTATTATCTCCCAGAGCTCCTAAGAATGTAGTTGTGTCCATCGCTCTGGGCACATTTACATACCACACTAAGGCCAGATCTACACCAAGCAGGATATAGTGTGGCAGCAGTATATAAAAGGCAGGAGCCACACAACTGCTTTATAGCAGTATTGAAGTACACTGACAACTGTTGGGGCCCATTGACACACACCACTAAATCCTGCTTGGTGTGGCTCCTGCCTTTTATATACCGCTTTCATACAGCTTTCATGCCGCTATATCCTGCTTGATGTAGATCTAAAGAAGCTACGGTGGGTGGATAGTTGTCCCCTACTCCCAGCAGATGATCACCTGCTCAGTGGTTTCCCGTGGCTTGTCTCTTCCTCAGTCGCTCTCACTCTTCCAGGCTGCTGCCAGCACATATTACAGGGGTCTTTGCAGCAGAAATCCTAATTTCCTCAGTCCCTACATCATCACCCTTTCTGCAGTTAGTCCACTGCAGTTGCCAGCTGATGAGGGGAAAACTCCTCACCAGTCCTGTATTAGATCGCAAAAAGGAAATAATTTTCCAAGCCCTCATGAATGCGGGAAGGTGTTTGCAAACTTTTAAAAAAAAATCTGCCATGGAATTTGTACTTTTGTGGCACATGTGCTTACTTCAATGTAACATGAAGCCCACCTTTAAAAACAAAAGGCATTTACTGGCAAGGGATGTTGACAAGAAGGGAGATATGAGTACGCTTTACTAAATAGAGGACAGGCAGTCTTTCGCTCTTGCCCATTCATGGTTTGTATTTTATATATTTTATTTATTTATTACATTTATATACTGCCCCATAGCGGAAGCTCTCTGGCCGGTTACAAAAATTAAAAGATTGAACATTAAAAAGTCAATGTACAAAATTTAAAACCATAAAACATAAAAACAGCTAATATTGAAAACGTTTTAAACTTTAAGCCTGGCCAAGTTTGGGGTGGCTGGGGTAGTTTACAAGCCACCATTAAACTCTAGAACAAACCATGGGTTTCAGGGCAGTGTGTAAACCACCCCAGATATCCGCCCCCGCCAGGTTCCAAGGTCAGGACAACCTGAGCCCAGTGAGGGTAATTATGCTAATTAGGTGGCTCACACTGTGGCTTATTTTCCCTCCATGGTCATGCAAACCCAGTCTTTGTGTCAAACTCAAAAACTGTAGATGGCCAATGAGTCATCTTCTCTAATCAACTCCTTGCCTTCTTGGGCCATTTACTTGTATCAAGAAGCAATTGTCCTACAATTAACTTCCATGGAAACATATCACCTGAATATCTGAGCCTATTAACATGCCTTCATCAAGTCCAAGACTGTGGCCAAACCCCTATTCAGATAAAACTGACAGCAAAACTATTAAACAGTACTTGCACTTGCAGTTGAGTGGTCATCTATGCAGTCACATATATGGGTTCTACACCTACACAAAGTCTCATTTCAGAACTTTCTAGAGCTAGGCTAGCATTTTGGTGAACTGCTCACCCCACCCTCTGTGTAAATGCTGAAAGAGGTGTAGTTCCTGCCTTGAAGCTCAGTTCCTAATGGACTGCATGCATATCAGAGCTAATTCATAACGTCTGAATCAGCTTCTAGTGATCCATATAGGTCTGGGTGACTGTTTTGGGCACTCTGATGATATAGTGAAGTCTGTGAGTACTTTATTCTATTGTTATTGTTCTTAAGAAATTATTTCTTACATTGAGACAGGGAAAATAACTACACACACATATAGTAAAAAAAATGTCCTGAGTAAATCCATATTTAGCCAGGAGAAGTGCCTGCTAAATTGGGATGGTTTAAATACAGTATATACTTTTTCTGACTGATCTAGATCATCTCTTTGATAAAACTCAATTATTTGCCAGTGAAAAACCTGGATTCAAATGTCACCTTGGTAAGAGAGACAATGGTGACTTTGTGCATATTTCTCAGCCTCAGATTTTCATTTGGTAACATGTGAATAAAAAATGATGGGCTGGTTCAGACATCATGCTAAGCTAACGTGGATCACTTAAAAATGTGATCCACTGTGACTTCGCATGTCATCTGCGTGTGTGGGTTCCCCCCCTGAGGGGCCAAGTACCCATGCCCATTACCTACATTCTCAGTGGGCATAACGGGCCACAGGGATGGTTCCTGTGTTGTGTGACAGGAACTTCATACTTTGCTGCTGTGGCTCCATAAAAAACCCCGGCTGACCACAGAGAAGGCAGCCTAGAGCATCCACCACTTCTTGTGATGCGCTACCTGGTGCAGACTTTCTCAATGGTCGCTGTCACATAGCAACTGCTGGAGCAGCTGGTGTGTACCTTTCCCCGCCACGCCAGCAACTAGGATTACCACCAGCAGGAGATGACAAGATACTCAGAGCGGGGAGGGGTAAGTAAACCACAGGGTGTAGTGTAGTTGCCGCTCATGTGATGGGGACCCTGTACAGTGGTTTCTTTACCCCTCCCCACTCCATAGTTCCTGTACCCACCCTCCCCCATGCGCAAGTGAATAGGGCCTAGGTTTGCCTCATGCTAATTACAGTAAAGCAATTTAGGGCTGAGCCAAGTCTTGGGAGTTAAGCTAGGAAGTCAGAACTAAGGAACACACAGCGGCCTGGTTCGGACAGCACGATAATCAACGTGTGTGTGTGTGTGTGGGGGGGGAACGATTGTCAGTTGTGTTGCTTATTGTGTTGTGTGGAGGGCAACACACAATGCACATACAACTGACAGTACGCTATTTGGGGCACTTAAACAACGGAGAAAAACAACGGGCTTGTTGTTGTTTAAAGTGTCGTGTGGAGGGAACCCCCCTTTCTCCGTGTACTATTCCGTTTGGTCATAGAGTTTGCTGGCCAGAGCAGCTGGAAAAACCCCAGCTGCTCCAATACAGCTGGCAGAACTTGCGGTGCATGCTGGAATATGGCCGGAAGACTGAGGGAGGTGGGAGGGAGGAGATGCAGTAGCCCAGAAGGACGCCGGGACTTTTAACTGCGCAACAGAGGGAGGGGCAACATGTTGTGTGGCAGGTGCCGCTGCGCCGCCACCAAAATAACGCACGATCAGTACACTATTTCCCCCTCCGTTGCCTAAAGTGTCGTCCAAATTCACCCATCAAAACACCAGGGCCAGGAATACTTCGTGCAACCAAACAGGAAGCATTTTATAGCTCTTCCTGTCTAGGAGGGTTAGAGGCCAGCTTGGGTGGGCGGAGCCAGTCTAGAGCCTGAGAGTACTTCACTGGCAGGAAGATGTTTCATGGTGCAATTCTAATAGCTCACCACACAAGGGGTAGTTGCACATACCATTCCCCATTCTAGCTCCAACAGCTCATGATAAGCACTCAGAAAAGGATTATATGGTAACATATTTACACACTAGTAATGTAGGATGACCATATGAAAAGGACAAGGCTCCTGTATCTTTAACAGTTGCATAGAAAAGGGAATTTCAGCAGGTGTCATTTGAATGCATGTAGCACCTGGTGAAATCCCCTCTTCATTACAACAGTTAAAGCTGCAGGAGCCCTGTCCTCTTTTGTATTGGGTCAAGAAGGCAGGGCTCCTGCAGCTTTAACTGTTCTAATGAAGAGGGGATTTCACCAGGTGCTGCATGCAGACAAAGGACACCTGCTGAAATTCTCTTTTCTATATAGCTGTTAAAGATACAGGACTCTTCTCTTCTTTTCCATATGGTCACCCTAAGAAATGGGACCACACAGAAAGAACCTCAGGACAATCAAGGGCAAGAAACTCATACCTAGTTCTAAGCGTGAGCATGACAGGCCTCATGTTGAAAAGGTAACATTTCTTGCAATTAGAACATGCAGCATATGCCATGTTGCTCTCGTGTGGGCTGAGGTCATTCAATTTAGAAATGGAACTTGGAACCCTGCCTGTCTTGCAATTTGGCCAAAATGATCTCCAAAACAATATTGTCCCCAAGTCCACAGACCTTCACAGTGCTTGGGGGAGGGCACTCATATAAATGTTGACTTGTATTTGAATGGGTTCAGGAAAGCTAGGCTGACCATATGAAAAGGAGGACAGGGCTCCTGTAACTTTAACAGTTGTAGAGAAAAGGGAATTTCAGCCAGTGTTATTTGTATGCAATTAGTTCCTGGTGATATTCTCTCTTCCTCACAACAGTTAAAGGCTGCCTCTACAAGAGCGATTTAAAGCTCTTTCAAGGCGCATTTTAAAAATTACCTCTACAACAAGAGCGATTTAAAGCTCTTTCAAGTCTCATTAAAAAATTACCTCTACAAAAGAGGAGTGCAAATCAGAAGTACAGGCGGGTTTTAGCTCCTTTTATTCACATTTTCACATTCGCATTAAATAGCGAGGTTTATTTTCCTCCGGAGTTACGCCGCCTTATCCTACGGGCAGGGAAGGGGGGGAGGGAGGCAAGGAAAGCGGGGATAGTAGAGTGGCGTTGAAAAGAAGATGATTTTCTTTTCTTTTGCTGCCTAGGAAAGGCTCGGTTAAACACACAGGATTCGCTGTTGCGCCCGGTTAGGCTATTATGCGCACTATCGCTGAAGCGCATTTACGCCTAATACCTCTGCACGAGGCGACAAAAGGCGCTTCCCTCCCCTCCCCTTCCCTCTGGCTGGCTGGAAGGCTGTGGGCAGCAGGCGAGCGCTCCTCCTCCTCCTCGCCTTCCTTTACCCCCTCTTCTTCCTCCTCCTCCTCCCGCCGGACCCCCCCTGCGGGCGGGCGGGCTCTCTTCCCTCCTTCGCCGTGGCCAGGCAGCCCCCTCCTCATGCTGCTCCGGCAAGCGGAAGGGACAGCCAGTGGGCGGAGGGTAGTCGCCCGCCTTCCCCACGTGTCTCCCCAGCTTCAGTTCGGCAGCTCGAGCCCGCCGCGACTTTTGACAGCGGCGGTGGCGGCAGCAGTCAAAATGCGCTTTAATGGATGGAGCAAAAAAACTCGCTATTTAATGCACATTCGATAATGCGCACAATCGGGGAGATAACGCGCCTCTACGCCCCATTTGCGCTCTGCTGGTGTAGAGGTAAAAATTTTAATGAGACTTCAAAGAGCATTAAACCTCTCTTGTAGAGGCAGCCACACACACACACACACCCCGACCTAAAGAGTCTCTTCCACCCACTTCCTTCCCTCCCTTGCCATCCTCTCCTGCTTTTTGCTTGTTCAACTGGGGGATTAGCCGGTCCTGTTTCCCTGTCATGAGAGAGAGGGGGAGTTTGGATCTGGCGTGCCGATGACATCTGCTCCGCGGCCGCACATGGGCAAGAGGAGAGGCAGAGCCCGAGGAGGAGGAGGAGGGAGAAGGGAAGAGGGAAGGAAGGCCACGCTCAGCCGCCGCCGCACTCGCTGGCTTCGCACACTGCAACATCCGCCCCTGTGTGTAGGTATTAGGCGTAAACGCGCGTGCAAGGTAATTCGCATAATCGGGGAATCGGGCATCAAAGCGACTGCTTGTAGAGGAGACCAAAGTTGCAGGCACTATATTGGAGTGACCATATACAAAAGAAGGCAGGGTCCCTGCAACTTTAACTGTTGTGAATTTCACCAGGAACTAATGTCACTGGCTGAAATTGCCTTTTCTCTATAACTGTTAAAGTTACAGGAGCCCTGTCCTCCTTTTCATATGGTCAGCCTAGGAAAGCAGAGGTTTAAAAGCTGTCACACTTTTAAGCCTCTGCTTTCCTGAACCCCTTAATACAAGTCAACATTTATATGAGTGCCCCTCCCCCAAGCACCACTGCTGTGCCACAATTAATTTCACTAAAACTGCAGCAGTACTGCCTGGTGGCCTGTGTGCTAAATTAATAAGGCAGTGTGGATCACAGATGGAAATTTTTTGAGTGATAATCATCACATTTGGCCTGAATAATCAATAGGGTTTTGGTGAATACTTCTCTGCAGTTAACAATTGTAGTTTAACAATGGCTAAAATAAAACTCCTGTTTGCCTACATGTCCCATGACATAGGCACTCTCTTAATAGGGTACATAAGCAAAAGAACCAAAAACACCACCTAAGAAATAGAAAGGTCTTAGAAGAGAAGCCCAAGAGACTTCTAGACTGCCCTTCATACTGAAACAATTAAAATAGTTGGGCATCCTGAACAAATATTCTAAACATGGGATTAGTTACAACAGGAAGTCTGAAATAAAGGGCTTTATCAGACATGGGGAAATCACGATTTCCTACTGTCACTTCTCCGCCCCCGCTTCTGTTGCACAATACTTCCTCTTTTCTCAGGAGAAGAAAGAGGAAGTAAACAAAAACTACGATGCCCATTCAGTGGCCGTTATTATCGCACTGCTTCTCCTGCACACAGCAGGAGATCGCAGCAAGTTCCATTTCTAAAAACAAATTGGATTTACCAGGGTCTTTTTTTGTCACAGGAAGAAGGTCAGAAAGAGCGGGAGACGTATGGGAGGCAGACAGAGTCACGAACAGGACCTGCAAAAATTCTTGAGTGCCCAGTAATAAGCGTGCTATAAAACGCTTGTCTGATGATCCCCAAAATACCAAATTAAACACAACCTGCTCTTTTTGTTACATAGGAAATCTTCCTACCTATCAAAAGTTACATGAATCTGTAGTGCATTAAAAGGGGGATGTTAGTAGTACATTAAAAGAAAAAAAGATATTTCATGTTCTTTTGTACTTATGCAATCTATATTAAATACAATGCACTATTTATAGATTTAAAGGATACTATCACTGCAGAATAAATACTTCAAAACCAGGCAGTGGTGCTTCTGAAAGCAATGCTAATAATAATCCTATTTTACAGAACTCGGCCAGCAAGCCATTTAGGATTCCAGTAGATATTGTTTCTGCTTCTGAGCCAACCAGATTATTATGGAGAGTATTCTCCATCTGTTCCTAAACCAAATGCCAGGACAGCTGAGGTATGACAACTTGCTACTTGAAGTCAAGATCAAAAGTCTTATCTGAGCCTCGGTGCCAGCTCTTTGTAGGAACAGACTCTGGATTACTAAAAAAAATCAATAACATATTTCCTGGCTATTAAAAATATTTTGCATTGCAATCTTTGCTCTATTTGGATTCCATTACCTTTACTTTCACCACTGTGATTGTTGTCAAATCCAACATTACATCATGGTGCCGGCAGAAAGTCAAAGCTAATTAACACAATTACTTTATGCACAGCTGGGTGCTTTTTCCAGCTGTATTGCCCTATGCACAAGATGAATGGGACATCTGAATAATTTGCTATGGGCACAAGCTACTATTTATTTATTTATTTATTTATTGCACACCACTGCAGATGTGAGTTGTACAGTGATAGGAGGACATGGAAGTTTATGCTTATGGCAAACTGATGCAGATGACTCATATTGCACATACACAATAATAATAATAATAATAATAATAATAATAATAATAATAATAATTTCTTATCCGCCTCTCCGTTTGGATCGAGGCGGGGAACAACAATATGATAAAATACATAAAACTGATTAAAACATGACACACATTATTAAAACTGCATTAAAACATCCTAAAACATCCTAAAAACATTCTAAATTTCCTGGGTGGGCAAAAAAAAAAGAAAAAAAGAAAAAAAGAAACTGTCCTTGGTTTCGGCCCAGACTAAGACGGCAATTCTATATGCACTTACCTGGGAGTAAGTCCCCTTAAACACAATGGGGCTTACATCCAAATAGATGTGTATAGGATTACACGGTAAATTAGTCATGCTTTGGTCACATTGAAATAAAAGTCACAAATTAGTTATGACTAATTAAAATCCCATTGATTTCAAGTTGGCTTAAATATGATGAACTTAATTTGGTTTGAGCCCACGTGCAGATTAGTTTTGTGAATCAGCCTTGCACATTGAGCTGGTTTTCTCAGTCATTATTGCTTGTGGGTTGATGCTTCCTCCTCTTGTAGTCTGCTACATGCTTGAGATGAACAAGTTATCGAAATCAGTGGCATTCAAATTATATTCCATTCTTTGGAAGCTTAGCAAATGTTCTGCAGTGAGAAGATCAGTAATGGAGGACCAGCTTCTCTGAAATCTAGCTCGCCACCACATCCAAGCTTTATGTGCATGTTTTAGGGCACACCCAGGGCCAAAAAGTGTCACGGAGAGGTCTTGAGGACTTTCTCATGAACCTCATCCCCAATGCAGTCAACTGATAACATATTTAAGTACATGGGATTCTATATGTAGTATTGTAGTGTGTGTTGGGGCCTATTCCTATTCCTTCCTGCTCAGGGTTGTTGCTTGTCCTGATTTACGCATCCCCAGCTAAAGAAGCACTGTAGCACTCCAGCTCACTTGCATGGAATTCTGGGAATAGGCTTCCTGTTTAGTTAATAAGGACAGAGAGGCCCCAAATTGAATGTGCACCTGGATGAATTGAAAATGCTCTAGCATCAGTGGAGGCTGGTGACTCCAATTTCGCTGGGGCTGTAAATCCATTCTGGGTTTACATTCTGTAAATCCATTTACAGTCAGAACCATCTAGAACTCAAAGGGAGCTGTCCAAGGTGCTGCATCCAGTTTTGTGATGTAGTTCAGCACCTTGACTAGCTTTCATAGGGTTCTTCTGGTTGGTTCTGACTGAAACCCAGAATGAATTCACAGCCCCACCAAAGTCAAAGCCTCCACTGCCCAGCATCCTTTTATCTGCAATAGCAGCCTCCCAGCAAGACAGTGGCTGAATTCGGACGACACAATAAGCAACTGGGGGGGAGGAAACAATTGTTAGTTGTATTGAGTATCGTGTCGTCCGAATGCTGCCATAGTCAACTCAGTGCTGATCCTAATCCACACCACAGTTGATTATTTATTACCATGTTGTGTGGGGAGTACCCCCTAGATAAAGAACTGTAAAGTTGATTGTTACCCCACCATTGACTATCGTGTTGTCCGAATTCAGCCAGTGGCTGGGTTTGGATGACACGATAATCAACGGGGGTGGGGGTGTTGATTATTGTGCCATCTGGGGGGCAACACACAATGGGCACACAACTCACAGTACGTTATTTTCTGGAATTAAACAATGGGGGAAACAATGGGCTGCTTCATTGCTTATCCAGAGGCCCATTGATTAACAAGTTGTGTTGCAAGCTCTGTTGTGTTATCTCCCCCGTCGAGTGCCCCATTTTGAAAGGTCATAGAGTTCTCTGGCAGGAGCAGCCAAAAGCACCCCAGCTGCTCCTGTACAGCTTGCAGAACTTGCAAAGCATAATGGGATACGACCGGGACTGAGGGAGGAGAGAGGGAGGAGCACCAGCCGCCCAGAAGGATGCCGGGACTTTCAGCCACGCGATGGGTGGAGGGGCAACATGTCGTGTGGGGAGTACCTCTGAAATAAGGTACTGTGTGTTGCCTATTCCCTCCTCCATTGCCTAAAGTGTTGTCTGAATGTGGCCAGTCTTTCTGCTTTGGGGTGGGGGAGATTGCATTTGGACTACACTGTGGAGGTAAAGGAGTAAAATAAATCCACTTGCACTGCAGTGCCAATTCTTATTGTTCCTCCCCCATGGTTATTATTTAAAGTAAAAATAGAGGACCAAACTATGTGTATTCAACACATTAGCCATGGTTTATAGCTCACAGTCCATCAAATTTGCACTATTAGTTCCACTGAGATCAAGTGGAAGCAACCTCATTTAAATAGTTTGTGGATTACTCTAAACTGAGAAAAGAAAAGGGAAAGTTACACTGCAAATTGCTTAGTAAAGCTTAAAAATAAAACTTACATTAATGGTGAAAAGAGAGCAAATTCCATATAAAAACATGGGAATAGTAGAGCCCCATTTTTTGGCAAACTTTCCAGACAACTCTAACAACTGAAATATCTAGATATATGTGTCTTGAGAACCATTAAATCTGTTGTCTGAACTAACGTGGGCAATATGATTCTCCAAATATGTTTTAGACTTAGATAAATGACAATCCTTGAATGTATCACTTGCATGTACTGTGCAGGGGGTGGAAGAGGGGGGGGTTAACATTGCTAAGTTGAATATATTACCCTGCTTACTCTGTATTCTTTATGGCTTGCCACTTTTGATACCAAGTGATATTTTTTCATAAGCTTGATAGATTATTCAGAATATTTCTCCTGGGTAAAAATGCCAGGCCTAGGAGTTTGTTTCCGCCTAAATTGCAGCTTCCAGTCCAGAAGTGTGGATGTGACTTTAACATGTATTGCCTCATATTTCCTAGTGTATTCTCTCTCTCTCTGGGACCTTTGGAGGATACTGCTTTGGAACATATATAGGGTATATTTTAATAGGCTTCATTTAGGCCTATAACCCATCTACCTGTGTTGAATCTAGCCCTTTCTAATTCTCATTACAAGATATCACATAGGCTCAATTCGGACGACACAATAAATAACTGATGTGAGGGAAACAATCGTCAGTTGTTTTGACTATTGTGTCATCCGAATGCTGCCATAGTCAACTCAGCGCTGATTCTAATCCACACCACAGTTGATTATTTATTACCATGTTGTGTGGGGAGTTCCCCCTAGTTGAACAACTGTAAAGTTGATTATTACCCCACCATTGACTATCGTGTCGTCTGAATTGAGCCACAGTGTAACTGCAGTTTGAGAGGCTGTTTGTGGATGGCTACAGTTGTAAAGCATGAACCATATACGTGTTTGTGTATGACAGAAGCATTTATTAAATGCTTACAGTCCAGTTCAAACCATGTTTACATGGTTGTAAGTTTCATAATTTTCACTGGGCTTTCTTTTAAGTAAATGTGCATAGAACTGAAGCTTTTATAGTTTAAGAACTAATCAGGATTTGCTATATCTCTTTACAGAATTAAAAGAAACATTTTCTCTGATAATGAATGGCAAAACCTTTCCCACACGTGGATTTCTAAATCAGGCTTCACCTCTATTCTATTTCCAACCGACTGTTGTGATTCTTTCTGGCATGTTGACAATTCCTTTGGAGGAATGTACAATGATCATTCAGTCAATAGAGCAAGGTTCTGAACTTGTACTTAATCAGGATCTGGGTTCCACTATCCATCATACTCCACAGAAATCTTATTGAGCTACGTGGCTTTCTCAACACTTGATTGAGTCTCCCCCAGATTTAACAGAACATTGTTTTCAAAGCCTGATGCATTTTGCCAAAGCTGAGATTGCTATATTTTGTTGTTGGCATGGTGATGCTCCAGAGGCAGATCTGATGCGCATGCATGGGGGATGCAACGTAATTAATCCATAATGGACTGAAGTAGCAAGATGTATCAACTTAGTTTTGGCCATTGTCTGGACCTGACAGCAGTATATCTACCACCAGGCTATTTTCCAAATATCAGGGCCCACAGTAAATATCAGAAAGCTTGGATTGCTAGAACTGCCTTAATTGCTAAGTGGATTGCATTAAGGGCTTGGCAAGCTAGATTCCTGCTGAGCCACAAAATGGGGTTATTGGAGCTATCCGCTTTAGGCACCAATGAAAGAAAACAGGTGTTTGAGCTGATGCCTTTTCTGTAGTGCTTCATATTTTAGAGATCGCACTTATGTCCTGATTAGTTCTGTTGGTCCCTTCCCCCCCTTTTTACTCTTCCTCTTTAAATAAACCTTTTTCTTTTTTTCAAAATGTAGTGGGAAATGAAGATAAGATACTCTGTGTGTAGTTTTGTGGGTATAAATATGCTATGCATATTTAACTAGCGATCATTACTCATCGTGTGAATTGTTTTGTAAACTAAGCAAAATTATCAATAAAAGAGCAAATTTGAAAAATAGTGTTTCAGTTTTAATTTTGATTTATATTAAGGCAAAGTTGTAATCTGGGCTGGGACTCAAATTGCCAAGTGTTGTACAAGAATTAAAGGAAACTTGACAGAACCAAATGTTTTAAAAATAATTGTGACAGATAATGATGCTATTTATACTAAACATATTTTTAAGGCTGAAATCCTTCCTGGCTATATATAGGGCAAGGATGCTGCTTTTAATTTTTCCTGCTAGCAGCCATGTATTTTAAAGATTAATTTCCTCCACTTTTAAAAACTATTTACATATTCAGAGTTGTGGAAAACAAAAGTGACTGCACAATAATTCATTGATAATAATATAAAGCTGTACCAATGGAATCCAATGTAGTTAACACAATCTGTCAACATCATATGTTCAGAAGTTCACCCAGATTCTCAATCTAGTAGGGTAGGCAACTGAGGGCTAACTTCATGCTACATTAAATGCGTAGCATGCAGCTTATTCTCTCTCTCTCTCTGTTTCTCTCTCTCTCTCCACACAACGTATATACTTTAGTGTAAGTATGCAAGGCCCTGATCCAGCTCAGGACTGGGGTTTTAACTTTCCACCCAGCTGCTTTCTACACCCACCCAAGTTGGGGCTAAAAAATGAATAAATCCCCAATGGCACAGACAGAGGTCCTCCCATTTCTTTGGCCGCCCACAAATAAGGGGAGGGAATGTGTCTTGGTGGGAAAGTTTAAACCCGCTAACCATGTGTAGTGGTTCCAGTCTGGATCAGGGGCACACATGCTTACCTAGGGTGACCATATGGAAAGGAGGAAAGGGCTCCTGCATCTTTAACAGTTGTTAGAAAAGGGGATTTCAGCAGGTGTCATATGCATATTGCTACTTGAAGAAGAGGATTTCTCGAAACGGGATTAACAATCCGGATACCTGTTGTGTGATATGTGATAATTAGCTTAGATACAATTGTTATAATGAGGAGTGTTAACCTTATTGGGATTTATTGATTTGTGACAGCACAGATATATTTGTTATATTAGGAGTTTTTATGTAATCATCAGCAGTGGTGATTATTGGCTTAGTTGATGTAATCATCGGTAGGTGATTAAATAACAGACAAATAGTCCTATATGTGATAAAAGAATTTACTATTGTGAAATAAATTTCATTAGTCTTTGTAAAAAAAATCATAAATTCAGCGGTTGTGTGCCAACTGCACCTGTTTGCAGATTTAATTACAACTGCAGCCTCCAGTTTATGGGTTATTTGTATGCATACAGCACCTGCTAAAATTCCTTCTTCATCACAACAGTTAAAGCTGCAGGAGCCCTGCAGTGACCAGATACAAAAGAAGGCAGGGCTCTTGAGGCCTTAACTGTGCTATACTAGAGTGATGAGATACAAAAGACACCTTTTCCCATCTCTTGGGGGAAAAGTGGGTATCTTTCCCCCTGGTCGCATCTGTGTGGTGAGGATAGCAACTTGCTTCTTCTCATCCTTGTAGATTAGGATTTACATAGGCTCGTCACCCCACACATCTCAATTGCACAGATCAGAAATTTTGAAGCAGCACTCCCACCTCTGAAATAAATACTGTTTTAACAAGCCCCAAAAGTGAAGTGTAAATATTTTTGAATCAACCATGACAGTTTTTAAATTGTTTATTCTCTTATCAGTCCCATGGACATATGCTATATGGAGCATTCACTGATGTGCCTATTTGCAAGTTTGCATTATTGTTGATGGAAATGATATTTATCATTTGTTTGTGTGCTGTAAAGAATAATAATTATTCACCAACATGTATTTATGAAGATCTAATGCTTTTGAGTCTGACCATACAATGACATAGCTGGCACTATCCCAGCTTAAACAATGGGTGGGAAGAAAGTTGTGGAAAAGGCATATATATGGAAACTTGGGGTTGTCTAGAAAGAATTTGTGAGAAAAGAGCAACAGAGGGAAAAATAGAGGAAAACCAAGAAGTTATAGATTATGAGAAATATTCTGATGAAGAATAATAATTTTTAAAATAGTACATTCTTTATTTTGATATATTCATACATAAGTGCATGCAAATATTAAACTTCCCACTACATAGCAAAAGCTGAAATGTTACCCCCCACTAAAAATTAAAAAAAAATGCTTAAAAGCCCACCCACGCTACATCTTACATTTGAGCAACCAACAGAAAGTAGGAAAGCTACCGGGAGACTTACATGCAGAAATGCTTGAGGCAAAACTCGGTACCGGGCACAGGAGCCAGGAGTTGGAAGGACATTCTGCTGATACTTATTAATGTTCTACCATTCCATCAGCGCTCATCAGTTTTGCTAAACTTCAGTCTTTAAAGTTGTCGCCCTGAGGCTAGCCAGAAGTAACTCTACATCATAGGATTCCATCCAACATAATGGCACCAGAAGTGTCATAGCAAACAGTAGTTTTTATGGCCAAAAGCTATAGTTGCCAAGTAAGTGATTAACTTCACTCCAGGCTCTAGCACTTCCTTCCACTTCCATTACCAGGCTGAGCATGTTGGCATCCTTTAAGGCAATGAATGATATGTTGCTCTATATCGTTGAGTATGGGAGGGGAGTTATCTTGGAGCTGGGCCTGCTTCCCACTAGGGTAAGGGCCTACCTAGCACCTTCTTGCCCTCTTTCTGTATGGGCATAGGCCTGACTGGCAGTGGCTTCCACACACTTTCTCCAACAATCCCAGTCCTTAGGTCTAGGACTGTCCTGCTCCTTCTCCAACTGTTCTTCCTCCTGTGCATTACCCCATTTTCCTTTGCTCCCTCATGCTCCTCTTTCCCCCTGGCCTCACTATGGCTTCTTAATTCTTGGAATCAGAGGAAACAATTTCTCCCAAATTAACCCATTAGAATCCTTGACACCCTTCCAGTTGAGGAACCACCAAAGATCTTCACTACACGGCTTCTCCCCTTTTCTGTCTGCTCCTGGACATCTAGGGCTCGTCTGACCTTCTTCCTATCCTCCTGTTCTCCTCTCCTGCTTGGACCATTGTTCTCTGATCATCTACAAAAGCTCAAAGACAATTATGAACAAGCTATTTGCCATCCTTTCCAGAAAGAAGTCACTCCTTGTTCAAGTCATTGTATATAAAGTAGCTTTCCAATGATATGCAGGTGAAATTATAGACTATGGGTTTATGGCCTACATGGAATACATTCGTTTCCCCCTCTCCCCCCTCCCGTTTTTCTCTGGTCAAACAGATTTTGCAGATTTTTATAGTACTTTTCAGGTTATGTCATGGAAAATGTGAAACTGGTCCCAAAAAAGTGTGACCAATGCTGCTGCATCAGACACGTATGTTATGTTTCGGCCTGACTGTAATGTCAATGAACAATAGTAATACACTTTTCCCAAAGTAATTTTGGAGAATTGCCCCCCCCATTCATTTGTGAAAGGATGAGTGCTTATTAATTTTATCTATTGATTGACTGATTGATGTATTTATTAAAATATCTGTATCCTGCCATTTAACTATCAGTTTCCAGGGTAGCTGACATACAGATTAAAAACAATATAAAAACATACATGTAAAAAATCTATAACACTTGGTTTTCTACAGTTTATAACTGTGCAAGGCTCCCCCCAATAACAACATCCTGCAATTCTAGTAATGTTTTCGTTCAGACTTTCCTCACTCAAACATGCTTTTTAAAAAACAAAACAAAAAGGAGCCAACACCCAATTTCTTCTCCTTAGCATAGTTTTACAAAAAAAGCTAATGCTCTGTTTCTTTTCCATAGCAAAGCTCTATGCCTTAAAACAAGCTGAGAAGTCTCCAAAGTACTGGTGGATGGGGGGAAAGCTACCTTAGGAGACTCCTACCCTGAAAGGTGGCCAAGAAAGATTTTAAATAACTAAATAAATAAATAAATAGGGTTGGACCAATAGAGGGGGCACACCTTCTGGGGTACCCAGAGGGCTGGATTGGGATCCCAGATGGGCCAGATTTGTCCCGAGGCTGCCCTTAACATAGCAATGATATGGAGGAACATAGCTATGGTAAATATAAAGGAATGGTTGGTGGGTGGGTGGGAGTCAGGATATGTTGTTTAAAGGCAGGAGGGTTTGCATCTTTTTCATAGGTCAGTCAGAGGTATTTTCCATGGAGCAAGAGGAGAGGGCAGCAATCCCTGTTGGTCCCTTAAGAATCAACAAACAGGCTTGGTTCAGATGACACAATAATCAACGAGGGGGGGGAGAGAGAGAGGCAGCCGTCCATTGTGTTGATTATTGAGTTGTGGGGGGGGACACACACAACGGAAACACAACTCACAGTATGGTATTTTGTCAATTTAAACAATGGAGAAAACAACGAGCTGCTCTGTTGTTCATCTCGACATCCATTGATTAAAATGTTGTGTGGTAGGCTCCGTTGTGTGACCTCCTACTGTCGAGTGCACTATTCCAGCAGGCTATAGAGTTCTCCGGCAGGAGTGGCTGAAACCACCCTGGTCGCTCATATACAGGTGACAGAATTTTCAATGCATGATGGGATACGGCTGGGAGGACTGAGGGAGGAGGAGGGAGGAGCACCAGCAGCCCAAAAGGATGCCGGGATTTTCAGCCATGTGATGGGGGAGGGGCAACATGTGTGAGGAGTACTGGAAAAATAACAGTCAGTTGCCTCTTCCCCCCTTGGTTGCCTAATATGTCGTCCGAACGTGGCCACACTTTCCTGGCATTATCAATGAGAGACTGTAACCATCTTTTCCCACATGTACCTGGCTGTGAATTAAGAGGCCATTCATCGGAGGCATTTCTCCAGTAGTCCCTGCCTTCTGAGGTTAAGGTCTTTTATTGCTGTGATGCCCCATTGTGGATGGCTCTCCAAGGAAGCTTGCTTAGTGCACTGACTCACATGGCTCTGTAAGACCTTCTTTATTATTCCAGGCTTTTAAAAAAAAAATCAGTTGCATTGCTTTAGCTTTCCCCTGTTGTTTGTGCTGTGTTGTAAGCTGTTTTATTTTCGTTGGTTTTTTAAAATTATTATTATCTGTTTTATTGTTCTATAAATTAAATTATTTTTAAGGCATTAAAATGCCAACCTGGGAGTAATTTTTTACTACCGGTGTGGTATCAGTTTATTTTTTCAACTAGGTCAGGACTTTCTACCAGGTTTCATAGGTGGGTAGTTGTGATTCTGGAAGCCAGTGCCTACACATTTGGCATAGGCAATCAGTTTAAGAAATGCCTTCACCCCACTCCACCCCTAGACGCTGCATATGAGCAAAAGAAAAGTTTTCCAACCTTAATTATATCCAAAAAGTATACTGATGGGTCCCAAAGTTCACATTCAGCATGTAAAGTGTCTGATTTCCTTGACCCAGGCAGCACTAATGATTATGATTTATGTATTAAGGATTTGTGCTTTTCACCTGTCCGGCACTGACAAAAACAATTTAACCTTTATCCCAAGTGTTCAATACCCCTGTTTGTCTTAGAAAGATGTTTAGCAGTGAATTCAACATCAACCTGACCTTTGAGCATAGCGGTGTTTCTTGGAAAAATATTATGGGCAGGATGCCTACCACAGTAAACAATATTAGCTGCTCTAACCCATTGTTGACTCATGCTGCGCTGTGGCTTATCAAAATAAGAGGTTAGAAATCAGCAGGGACCAGAGATCTTCTGACAAACTCCACAGGATATGAAGAACAATGTAAATGCTCCAGCTCTGGCAGATATATTTCTATATTACTGTTCCAGAGATAACTGCTAAGGTGAATCATTTCCCACCACCTACAGTACCAAATGATTTCAAATTCTGAAGGGACCATATTTATTTCATTGGTAGCTAGCAATTTACTTACCCGAAGATCATTATATTTATGTGTCTGTGAAATCCTCACAATAATTATACATTTGAGCTCTCTCAGAAGTGCTATATATATTCTCATTAGTCATGTACTTCCAAGGATATTATCATTTTTCCTCCAACAACCTTTGTGATGCAAGTGGAAAGGACTCTACTGCACATGAATCTGGATTCTTATAGGCTTTTTTAAAAAGCTTCTGGTTTAATCAAACAGCAGGGTGGCTCATATTCAGATGCAAATGCTGGAAACAGTATTGAGGAAAAAGAACTTTTTTTTAACGACTTCACTGTTGCACTTATTTAAAAACAAACCACACTGTGTGATATGAGGGAGAGAACATGAAGAAAGTTTTCTTTCTATAATGCTTTCAGAAGAGGTTATAGGAATAGCTTGGATAAGGTTCAACTGATTGGCTGATATCCACAGAGCCCTGTGTGTGAATGAAAAGCACTTCCAGTATGCATGGCTTATTTTTTGTCTGTGGCTACTTTGCCATTCTAGATGCATTGTCTTGTGCTGCATCAAATCCCACTCTGGAGAGCCTCCAACTTTGGGCATATGTGTAAGTCTGCAGTAGGAAGGAGTGGGATCAGAAAAGAGCTGCTGCATGCATGGTGTTCCTTACGCAGTCCTTTGGTTCCTGGCCAATATGTTTTATTTTGTTATCAAGGTTATTCCCAGTTTTTCATTTCTGAACACTATTGTAGTTTGACAACGCTATGGAAGGAGAACAATGAGACATAGAGGAATTGTGGGACGTCGTGATTATCGGGCCAGTTAAGCTGAAATATTGAGCTGCAGTGTGTGGGACTAGGTCCAGATCCTAAATACCTGAATTCCTATGGTACTACCTTTACCACAAAATCATGCCTATAAAACCACACTTTGAGCTTTTCTACACAATACTTTTACTGTGCACTCGTGATTCCTTATTTATGTTTGTTTATCGGTTCTTTAGATAACATCCTGATCTTCTAGAGGATTTTCAGATGGGTGGGAAATCACGTTTCCTTACCATCTTTCTACTTCCTGGTTTTCTTCCGCAATAGGGACAAGCAGAATCACACAGGCAATAAAGGAAAAGAAAGCAGCAACCACGCGGCTCATTCAGTTTAGTTGGACAGTGCCCTCTAATGGGCATTTTATAGCACAACTTCTCCTGCACATGGCAGAAAATAGCAACAAATATCGCCAACCATGAATGGTCAGTCACCAGTGTGCTCTAAAATGCTTGCCTGAAGAAGCTCCCAGTTTTGCTTCTGTTCTTTAAGACCACTTTCTTGGTTTTTTGTAGAGCAGGAAAAATGGGGTATTGTTTCTGAAAGTGTATTGTTTTCTTACTAGTGTATTTGTGCTATTCTACTATAGCATAGCACCATCTAGAGATTATGTAGCAGAAAAGCAGGAAAAAGCTCCTTGTGTAGAGCTTGGGTCTTAATTCTGTGATAAAACCAAAAGTAGATACAGTGATTAAGAGCCTGTTATAGAAAAGCTCTTTGTAAGCTTTCTGAACAGCCCAATGAAGATATGCATGTCTCACTCAAAGGGGAAGCAACATAATCCTAAACCACTTTATTTGGAAGTATATCTCACCCATTTCAATGTAGTTTACTTCTAAGTAATTTTGTTGAGGAATGCTGTGAATTTGAGTACCAGGCCAGAAGCCAATCATCTTCTGCCCTGCCAATTCTGTCGTGAAAGTGGCCCCCACTCTGACGCAATGGCTATTTAGCGCTTCCAGGGTAACTCAAAACAAGCGGAAATGTTCATTTCTTGAAGGAGGCCCTTCGGTGGAACTTCCATAAGGGATCTCTGCTGACCTGCCCCTTTCCAGAAATCAGAAGTGCTAAATCTCCCTTGTGTAAGTGGTGGGTCCTGCTTGTGCAACAGCTTTGGAGGGACCCACCACTTGTGGAGGGGAACTGGTGGGGTGGGAAGGAATTGGTGGGGATGTAAGCAGTGCACCCCATTAGATTCTGACCTCAGTGATCGTGGGGCTTTCAGGCTGTGCCCACCTGGTTACTCAGTGCAGCACTAACACAGACTTGAGGTCAGGAGGTTGGGGTTATTACTGGGATTTTACTTCCCTCTCCAGAGTTCCTATGTAGTTTCAGTTGGGTTACAATTTTAAATGTTTGTATCTAGCATTGAGAACTAGGCACTGATTGGGGATTTTATTCATGTAACAGCCACCCTGCTGTACAACTCTATTCCTGCCTGAGCTGATGGAAGTGATTTCAGACTTGGTGTTAGAGCCCCCATGTTTATTATTCTGGGAATGTCAACATTCATGCCAAGGCTGCCTAGTCTGGGAAAACTCAGGATTTCATGGTCAACATGACAACTATAGAGCTGTTCCAATATGTCACAAGGCCTGACAATGTTCTTATCTGGGTGGGAAGATGGTGGTCTAGATATGAAGGATCATCTTTGCCATAGTCAGACTACTTTCTATAGAGATTTAGACTTGCAGCAGCCATTCCCTTTTGCAAGGGTGGTGGTTCTATTAGAGTGGGCCCCAAAGACTTGCGGAATATGAAGGATTCTTGAATGGGCTCACAGAGTTTTTGACTGGTATGGCTGGTGATCCTACTGAAGCACTAGTCACTTCAAGGTGGGCAACGTGGTCCTCCAAATATTTTGGCCTACAACTCCGAACAGCCCTAGCCAGCTGAGCCAGTGGTGAGGGATCATGGGAGCTGCAGGCCAAAACATCTGGAGGGCCACAAGTTGCCCACTCCCAGACTATGGGATGTGGAATGACTATAATTTTCTAAGCATTTCAGTTTGCAGAGACCACTCAGCTCTCTGGTCTATCAGAGAGCTGGGAGTGATGAACCTGAAGCAGGCTGAATTCCTTCTGGTTGAACGAATTTTTCTACTTGCAAAGGTGGAGAGAGAATATTGGACACTTTCAAGGGGCAAAAATAAGTTGGCTTTCAGGTGGTGGGTACTTACAGTTTTACAAGGGAGTGAGGGTGATTTTCCTTTATTACGCTTTTTTTCATAGGAGTTCCAATTATTGTGACCTGGGGCCATGGAGAAAGTGCTTGGCAGAGATTGGCCTTCCATGTTTGCTTGACCTTTGCCATTCTTGGCTTCTTACATCTAGTAGGCATGGATTCATTGGCTGCGTCCAGGAGGTAATAAATGACTCTTTGCCCAAGGGGGTAATCCCAGATAACTAGAAAGAGTCAGTTATAAGGTCTCGAAACCCTGTATTTACAGCCAATAGGCCAGACATCAGCAAATAAAATAAAAACAGGTACATATATATATTTGTTTTAAAAGGAGAAAGAGATATCTAAAATCTATAAAAACTAGCTATTAAATATTTGAGTTCTACAAACTATTATGTGGTGTACAAATTTTGCCACTTGCAAAAAAGTGCTTAACAAAGTTTGCTGTCCATTCGTACCTAGTTCTTGTATTGTTGGGCCCATCATAGAATTTCTTATATCTTTGTAGAAGCTACAATCTAGTAGCATGTGTTCGACTGTTTCCACATCCAGATCATTACATAAGCAACGTCTGGCTTCTAATGGGATTTTCTTGTATCTTCCTTCCGTCAACTTGGAGGGAAGAACATTGAGCCTAGCTAATGTGAAAGCTCTCCTGTACTTAGACACAGATAGCCAGCTCAAATAAAACATTCCATTTCTGCCATTATACTTGGTTAGGCTGAACGAAAAGGGAGAGCATGGGCCATGGGCTTTTGTCAGCTGTTCTTGAAAACAGTTATAAGGTCACTCCTAAAGTATCCCTCCCTCTCCCCACATATTCCAGGATTTTAGCAACCCCCACTAAGTCACAAATATCCTCTTCTTTGACAAGATTCTCAAGCTGGTAGTTGCTGGGTAACTCCAAGCATCCTTGGATGAGATTATTAAGATTAATTTTAATCTAGTTCTGGTTTGAGACCCAGTTTTGGCAGACAAGCTTCCTCAGGTTGCCCTGATGGATTTCTATACTGGGGCCGTTATCACATGTGAGGTTTGATGCACACTCACCACGACTTTGCTCCACTTCTTCAGCGCTGAGTTCGCATGACATCCCCGTCATGCTGTTCTCTCGCCCTGAGGTCGGGTTTTTTAGTTTCTGTTTCAGTGTATCCCTGAACGGTCAAAGTCCGAAAGGCACAAGCAGGTATTGCAGGTACAGCAGCAATACCGAGCACGTGTAAATAAAAACGCTAGACTCGCATAGGAAATGGAGGGGGAACCCGCAGAAGCAAACGGGGGGGGGGGAGGGGAAATATAGGTGTGATAAAACTCTGGGAGAAGGTGGGGTGGGTAGGTGCCATACTGTTAATTCTTCTGGATCTATCAGCAATACTCAATACTATTGACAATAGTTTCCCTCTGGACAAGCGCCTGGGAGGGCACAGTGTTTGGAAGTACCATTCTTACATGGAAGGCCAATTTCAGAAGGTGGTGCTGGGGGAAGTACTACTCAGCCCCATAGCATCTTGCCCCTCTCCTACACTCTGTAACATTTACTTGAAACGCCACCAAATGCAAACACCGGTCTGCCTGGTCATGGAGGCTGGCCTCAGGGACACTCTTCCAGGTACCTTTGTCTTCTGAGTAGAGACATGGGGTTATTAGGGAGCATAACTTTTTGGCTGTGTTTCTCCATCAGTGAAATAGTCTACACAGGGAGGCTCACCTGGCATTACTTTGATGTCATTTTGGTGCCAGGCAAAGATTTTCTTTGATGCAGCATAGCAAAACAACTGTGTACTTTTTTATATATAAAAGAAGCAAATTGGCACAGAGGTAGACTAATATATTATGAACAAAGTTCACAATTGTTAGGATATTTCCAGTTAGACGGCTAAACTATTCTTATTTTCCCAGGTCTTTAAAATAATTTAAACCACTACTGGGAGTAATATCTGCTGTGTATGTTTTTTTAATTGTCACATGATATTTTAGTTGTTATTGTGTGTGTGTTTTACTTTTGTGAGCCACCCTGAAAGCATTTATGTGTTGAATAGCAGCATATAAATTCATCCAATAGTGTGACTGATTTGCATATCTAATACTCCATTTGTTATGTAATGCTCAAAAGTAGTATCCACAAGTCTTAGCCCTGGTGAGATCACTTCATTTCAAACAACACAACACCAGCAACAGGTCAGAAGAACCACGACTACAGAACATTGATATTAGTTCTAAGCCTACAATATTTAGGGAATGGGTAGGAAAGTGCCAGCACATAGGCCAGATCTGGCCAACAGAGCCTTTAGTTCCAGACTCCCCTCCTCAGCCCTGCCCCTGCACAGCGATTTGTTCTTGTTTTTTTTAAGCTCTTATTCAAGCCAATGGGGGCTTGTTTTAAAACTTACTTGCCACATGTGAAGGGTGGGGGGATTGGGGGCTATATCACAGTTGGGGAGGGAATTATATGCCGTGGAGATGGCATCTTTGTGCTGTGTGTTATGTGCAGATGTGTATGATGGTAGGGACCCTGCACAATTTAGCTTCGGTTCTGTCCACTGCTGGCATGTGGGCCCTGGAATGCTAGCTGTGAGGGGATGCAGCCCTTGCGCTGAAAATGTTTCCCTACCCATGATTCAGAGCATGTCTGCCATTGATTCAACACGGTAGTATTAAAAGAAGAGTATAGATAGAACACAAGAAGACTCTTTCAAGCATGAAGTGGAGGGAGAATGCTGATACCTGGCTGATCTTCCTCTGTGGCATGGGTTAATGAAAGCAATACAAGCGGCCTTGTGTGTTTCTACTACAAGGTCTGGAAGAGCCTTCACATCCTTGCGGAAATTCTGTTTGTCAAAATGAGCTGATTATTTGATCTGGATTGAAGAGGCAAAGTAGTCAGGTGATCAGAATGGTTGATGACATCTTTAGTGATTGTGCCACAGAATTTATCTTCATATCACACTGGGCTGGCTCATTCTAGTCTATCCAGCTATGTGCAGTATGGGTTCATTCTGTTAGAAAACGGACACAGGGGTGGCCTCCAAATGTGTTGGCCATGAATACAGTTTAGAAATGGCTTGAGTATTTATTTTTAATCACAATATTTGGGCTTTATTGTTTTGTTACTTATAGAGTGCACATAATAACTAACCTAGCATTAGATAAACAAAGAAGAAGTATCTAGAATAAAAAGCACTAAATACTTTTAAAACTAGTTGTTGTTTTTATCTCGTATTTAGACTGTTTGTGCAGTCGTGCATAACATATTAACATGAAAAGTCATAGTGACTGCTGGGAGGAAAGGAACACAACAGTTTTAGATTCTGTTGGGGGGGGAATCCATCCATGTAGTATATTTGCATACGGGAATCAGGAGATTGATTTTGCATGCTTATTGATTTGGGTGTTTTTGATTAATGACGAAGCAAGGACATATTCAGAAAGTGGATTGAGATTTGGCATGATTTAAAAATAGGAAAGGTTTGTAGTTATTCCCACTTCAGTTATGCAAATAGGGGAATATTCGTATGCATTTTATTAGACATTAGTTGTATCAAACCCCAAGAACATTGTGCTGTATACTCAGGATAATTTGGGGCCATGGTTAATACAAAATGCGGCATAACAATTACTTTCTTCTTCATTATGAATGATTTCCACTATATCACCTTGGACACGAGAACAAGCTTGAATTCCCACTGCATCTAATTTATTATTACTGCTGTAGATATTGTTTTGTGTTAGAGTGCATAGAGTATTTCTAGAAACATATTGCAAAAAATCTACAGGGGAGGAAATGGCAAAATAAAACTGCTTTGGAAGTTATTACATTTTTATAATAGATCAGCACATTATTCCCATAGTAAAGCATTTTAAGAAAATGGGCTGGACCTTTTCATCAGAAAAGGCTTTTTTACAAGCACGTTTTCTATAGACTTCGTGCTGATGGCATGGTACAGATATTTAAATATATAAACATACATACACACACACACACACATTTCTATGAATAAACTTTGGTGGTTTAAGATTTTAAAAGGATGGTTTCCAACTGATCCCTTCAATTAATGCAAATAGAATGGATTAAGTCAGTGGAATGGGAAGTGAGGCAATTCCCCTTTATTTTATTTATTACATTTACATCTCACCTTTTTCCCTACAAGGAAACCAAGGTGGTGTACATAATCCTCCTCCTTTCCATGTTATCCTCACAACACCCCTGTGAGGTAGGTTAGGCTAAGAGTTTGTGACTGGCCCAAAGTCACCCAGTGAGCTTCCATGGCCTATTGGGAACTAGGATCGCCTGACTCGCAGTCCAACACTCTAGCCACTACACCACACTGGCTTTCCCCCTGCAATCAACCTGCTGCAGAGAGTTGGAGATGGGTAGGATTTCCCCCCCCCCCCAAAAGTAGTCCAGGGCTGGCCCTAGGATGACTAGTGCCCTGGGTGTAGAGTGCCTTTGGTGCCCCCACCCCATCGTCAGTTTTGCAGTTTATTCATTTTGCAGAGGATTTATGGTGCAGGTGTGATGTCCATTGAGAACGACATTGCTCAAAACCTTGATCTCTCAGCCACTGTGCTACAGTTTGCTCAAGCCAAAGTTCAAAAAGCCATATTCTGAGCTGCTGCAGTGCACTATGCAAAACAGAGAGACGATCACTGGTTTTACTTACAATTTTGTTTTGTTTTATTTTGTAGCAGTTCCTATCTTTTGGTAAGCTTTCTTTATTTTAGAATATCCATTATTTTTATCGTTAAAAATAATAAAGAAAAGTTATAAATAAAAGGCATTCAGCTGACTTCTTACAGCTTATTATTATTATTATTATTGTTATTGTGCTTATAGTGTTTACAGTATTTGAAGTGCCAAGTGCTCAGTAACATTGCCTCAAAGTAAAGCTCTGTCCAACTGATTTTTACCTAGCGCAAATGACTTCAAAGTGGAAATCCAAAAATAAACATACTTTAAAGCTAATTGAAGGAAGATCATATTTGTAGTTTGTACCCAAACAACCTGTAGAACCTTGAAATAAAGGTTACAGACGCTTGCTTTTGGCCACCCTAGCTCACTGCAGACAGCACATTCAAAAACACAGCCACTGAGCTTATCTTGGCACCCTACTCAGCTCAGCTTGGCACCCCCTCAGCTCGGCGCACCAGGTGATTGCCCAGCTCACCCACCAATAAGGTCAGCCCTGCAAACCAGCCTGGAAGTTACTTCATTTGGCTTGGAAGCCTTCCTCTATAATCCCAGATAGGTGAGAGTTTATTCTGTTATTAATATTTTCCTCAGCATGAAGAAAAAGGCACTAAAACAAATCTTGTATTTCAACACTCACCTAGTTGTTGTAAGTGACAAAGAACTGCAGGTAGGCATGGAATTTCATGCAGGTTAGTTAGTAGGCTGGTAGAGGAGGGATGGAGCACTGTCTCGCTTCTATGCCAAGCATAGAAACCAAATGGTCTGCCACAGGATGGAAGCCCCCTTCTCCTCACCTAACATAGAAATACAGCAGGCTCCTGGAAGAGGGATGAGACTCTATAGCCCACCTCTGCCAGCTCCCAGCAGTCTAGGCCCTCATCTTCATGGCATTGGGGCGGCAGTGCGGCGGCACCCCCCCCCCACATTGGCACTCCTTCCTCCCATCTACAGCGGAAAGAGCACCACGGTGTGCTTTCCTGCCGCCGCCACCCAACAGAATATGAACAGCAGCTTTATGGGCACCTGGGATCATCCGCCCCCCTTTTCCAAGGTAAATTTTATTTTCATTTTTACTGTTTTAAATGGGGAGAACAAGGGGGAGAGGTCTGCGGAGGTGGTGCAGCGAGCTTATGGCTCACTGGTCCACTCCCTTCCCTGCCCAGCCCATGGTGACCAATCAGTGGTCACCATAGACTGTGGTACGCCGCCCAGAAGCTCCAGAGCAAGAGCGACAGATGGCAAATGCCACCATGTCCTCGCTCCAAGGGTGCCTCTACAAGAGCGATTTAAAGCTCTTTCAAGGCGCATTAAAAATCTGACCTCTACAAGAGCGGAGTGCAAATCGGGGGTCAAGGTGCTTTTTCTATGCGATTATGCGCATTATCGAATGCGCGTTAAATAGCAAGTTTTAATTTACCACGGCCGTTAAAGCGCCTTATGACAATGTAAACAAGCGATTCTCTGCATTAAACACCTCTAAAGCACGTTTCATACAACCGGTAAGGCAACCTGTTATGCGCTTAACCGCCTCCCGCGTATAGTGATTTGCCGTAAAAGCAATTGCAAGAAGATGTGCATAATCGGACAACCAGGCGTTGTACCGAATTCTTGTAGAGGGAACTCAAGCTAAAAAAGTTGGGGTAATGCCCAACTTTTTTAGAGTGGAGCTTTGGGGCTTTGCCCCTAGATGGCTTTGGAGTGGCAGCAGCATCATGTAGACCACCTGCCCCCATTCTGAAGCCACTGTGGGGAAAAGCACCCGTCTAGAGGTACCTTAGTAAATTTGTTTGCAGGCTAATAAGTTTCTGTTCTTATTTACAAGGTTGTTGAAAACAGAATCCAGGTTAAGCTCTGGCTAAAATTAAACCAAAGTAAATAAACCTAGAATTACAACATAATCCTATACTTGTCTACTCAGAAGTAAGTCCCCCTGAATAGAATAGACGTACTCCCCAGTAAGTGTGTATAATATTGCATGTACTAAACCTAAAGAATTCTCTTTAACCTTTTTTTCACAGGGAGAATTCTTAGTAACTTTAGCTTAACTGTGATTGTAGGACTGGAACTGAGCTCCATTTCCCAAACCACTTTTTCAGTACATGTCAACTTTTTTTCAGAGTTACACTTTAAATGAACTCTGATCTTTACAGCTAAAAACAAATATGGATGATGTGGATGAAGGATCGCTCACGTGGCCAATGGCTAAATTATTTCTTCAACCACCCTATGAAAACCCAACTTATATTAATAGGATATTGATATTATTAACTAAATTATAGGGTAAACCTGAACCTTATTATTAGGGTGTAGAGTGGTGGACATGGTGTTTGTTTCCAAATAGCTGTTTGTGCATGTTATGTCTGGTGAGTCAAGGAGGATAACCGGTAAACCATGAGGAACAGCAAAATCCCAGTGGTGGATTCCCTTTGTAAAGCTCTTTGGAATAATTGTATACCACACAGCATTATTAGCAGAAGGAATTATAATAGCGATAGTGGTGATATTCCAACCTACTATGTCCTCCTTTTTAAAAAAAAATTAATCAGTGCAGATGTTATTTTTCACACTGTGCTTATATCTGTAGTAGAGTGACCAGATTTTGGAAACCAAAATCCCGCCCCCCCAAAACAACCCCCCCCCACCAAGCCCCCCCCCAAAACACCAGCCTGGACCTACCGGGTTCTCTTCCTCCGCCGCCCGCGCCGTGTCCTCCGCTGCCGCCCCCGCCGGGTCAGCCGCCGCCCCCAGGTCCCCCGCCGCTACCGGGTCTTCCTCCACCGCCAGGTCCTTCGCCGCCGCTGCCGGGCTTGTAAGGCCAGAGGCCGCACGGAAGAGGCGGGAGAGGGCTGATTACATCACTTCCGGATCCAGCCCTCTCCCGTCTCTTCCTTGCGGCCTCTGGCCTCACGAGCCCGGCAGCAGCAGCAAAGGACCTGGCCAGCGAAGGAGGACCCGGCGGTGGAGGACCTGGTGGCGGTGGCGGCGGAGGAGCCTGGGAAGCGGCCGCCCCAGCAGGTAAGTCCCCCCCTCGCGCCTCACGCTCCGGAAGGAAGCGGACGCCCCTGCAGGTAAGGAGCGCGAGGGGGGGCACTTACCTGCTGGGGTGGCCGCTTCCTGGGCTCCTCCGCCGCCACCGCCACCGGGTCTACCGCTGCTTGTCGCCGCTCGCTGCCATTGCCGCATGACCCCCTGCCACCCCGGTTTTCCGCCACCGCCCCCCGGTTGGCCCGGATCAGCCTAGGTTTCCCGGTTAGGACCGGGAAACCTCGGGCAATCTGGACACCCTAATCTGTAGTCCCCTCGCTTCTCCTTTGCAAATTCAAGAGGCTGAACTTGTCAGCTCCTACAAGATCAAAACTCAGTGATATTGTTGATACATTTATCTGATAAACAGAAATCCACAATGACTTTTTCAATGTATCAGAGTGAAAAAATGTTTAACAAATCTAGATTATAAAGAACTAGATAGAGTTAACAAATCTGGAATATTTTCTTGCAGTTATAAAACACAGCGAAGTACATTTTGCTATATTCACTTGTAACATTAAACCCTAGATAAACATTACAAATGTAGCAAGAATGCATTTCTTCTTTCTGTAGGAGGACCAAGATTGCCCTCTTGAGTGTGCCAAACAGCATGGGGTACTTCACATATTTTGTGATTGGCGTGCACTTTAGTTTGGAATCTGCTTGGGGATGAAATTGTTGGCTAATGCTGTGGAAATTTTGATTCTACAACAGACAAGCTGCTTCTATCTGCCTTGAAACAAGAAATCACTTTCTTTTAATGATGCCATGCTCTTGGCTTTGCTACTGTTTAATGATGTCGTTAATTGTTTTGTGTTTCAAAATGTTGTGTAGCAGCACCCCAAGCATCTCAATAGGGGGCCTTTTACCAATAAAATCACCATCATCATTATTATTTCAGTATTTTGCTGAGGAAATGTACAATATTATTTTGGAAGACTTCCACAATAACTTATTTTGATATGGCATTTCCACTGTGTATGAAGAACATTTTCTATAAATTGGGAAGCCACTGTCATACAATTTACAGTACCTCTTGATCCATCTTTACAAAACTGTGAAAACAAAATATATTAACCAGGGTTCTGAATCAAAACAGGTATAGATGTAATGCCAACATATCATTGTGGTACTTCAGTGTTGGTTTGGGGGGTTGACCTTTTATCACAGTTGATAAACACCACACTAGGATTTTTGGTTAAAGGTGTGAAATCCTTAACGATGCATTTTTGGATAAGGGATGTTATGCCTGAGTTAGAAAATAGCTGTGCTTCTGTGTACAACCTAGGCAACATTCACAACTAGCTATGAGAAGGCAATGATTTCTAGAAAGTAAGCTAAGACCCACCCAATCATTTAATGAGTTTTGGGGGTGGAGTGACACCCAGCTACAGCCAGTAGGTGTTACTAATAATTCAGCAGAATTAATTAATGAAGAGCTGCCAAACCAAACTTGTCAAAAGCAAAGGACATTCTGGAGATGTGGTATGTCTCTTATAAACTGCTAAAGAGCTAGGGATATTCTGCAATATGACATCCATTAATAGAGCTTTCGTATTTCAGAACAAACAATATTACCATAAAATAAGTGACATCTAGCAATTCTAAGGATAGAGATGTCTTACTAATTAGAGAAGAAAATGCAACATTTAACTGCTAGGTCTCCTCAGTTAAAAACCTTTGGGAACCCAACCTATTCAAACTATGCTTGATACTACAGCTTTGTATGTAAGCAAACTCATGAAGGAGTACAGCAAAGGTAACATTGACATGGTTCTGACTGAGAGTTTTAAAGATGATTGATCAAATACTGTCTTTCCCAATATATTATATCTTCCTAGTGAAGACTGACAGAGGAATGGGCTTCATCCAAGGCATGCATAGGGTACGTTGATTGCCAGATAGAGGTAGCTAGCCTAGGCCTCAACATACACGGTGAAAAATCTTGGTGTTTACTCTGAGATGGTTAAAATTAAAATAATTTTATATTCAAGGGAAACATAAAATGTAATTTCCTTTTCCATGTACACTAGTCCTTTAAAAGAATATCTCTGTATAAATGCAACCATTCATCCAATTCCTGTTGCTTTAATGCCAGTTAGGGTCTTGAAATAATTTCAGATCCAGAAAAAAAAAAAGTATAACGCTGAAGGTAGCATTTGCTAATCTTAAAATGGTTATTGTAAATCCAACCTGAAGTGTGTTTTAGTATCGTCGTCACATAAATGTGCTTTAGTGTCCTCTTTACATTCTATCACTTCTTCAGGAGCCGGTAAGAGTTGCTCAGGCTCTGAGAAAAATCTTCTATCAGGCTTGACCGGAGCTAAATGGCATTTTGAAAACCATAGGCACTCATCCTTCGGTGCAGAATTTAAAGCAAAGGACCTATTCACATGACTTTTGGGAAATCGACCCAGAAAGGGCTTCTCAATATTTGGATACTGGACAAATGAAGTTTGATAAATGGTACGGTGGCTAATACTGCTTGGAATAGATCCATGGGCCAAAAAAAAGTAGTTTTGCGATATGTGTTGACACTTGTCTTCTTTAAATTTTCTTAGTCCTAGCCCCTAAATGAAGTGGGAAAAAAAATACTTTAGGACAATTCTATTGTTTAAGTTAGCTAAAGATATCTCCTATGTTACAGAACCATCAGAAAAGGTTTTATTAACACATCTGGAAGAGTATTTTGATAATAGTCTGCTAACAATTTCAGAAGATTTTATTCTCATCTGATATACCGCAGAAGCAAGTACACTGCAACCTACTTGCAGTAGAACAATGTACATCAAAGAAACATGCATCTGGGAGCCAAGGCCAATTACAATCTGAAAAAAGTTCTGTAGTTGTTCCATTCCTTATGGAATAGATGCAAGGACACACACTTTTTAAAATGTGTATCTGCTTCAACTGAAATGTGTGGAGCAGCCCATATAGGTACTTCATTACCTGTGGGACATATATTAGAGAACGTTTGGAATTTGGATGAACGTAAAACTAGAGTACTAATCAACAACAACTTTATTCACAGCCAATAGGCCAAAAATCAGCAAATAGCATTGTTGTTGTTGAGTACTAGATACGCCATAAAAGTACATTGCTATTCTTCTGATGTAATACAGATTTTGTACACTTTTAAGATCTATATTAAAGGGCCTGTAATCTGCCTCAGATTTTGTGGATTGGCAAAATACACATAGAGAGTGAAATTTTGCCTACAGTCGGATCCATTAAATAAACATTATTCTACATATACAAAAGCCAGTTATGAGTCACACGCTAGCCATGCATCAAGAAAAAAGGATTTGCCATGATATCAAACTTGCTATGATGCAAGACCTTAACAGAAAAAACAACAACTAGAACTAGTTTATTATTTCAAATGTATATGTGTATGTATATATATATATGTATGTATGTATGTATATATATATATATATATATATAAAAAAATTCAATACTTACAGAATCTAAGTACTCTCCTACATTCAATAAGCAATGTCTGTTGTCATGGATTGAAAATGGAAATGTGTTTACTGGTTTCTAAAAAAAAGAAAATTAAGAAAATTATGTCTATTTGTAAACATTATGTTAGTTTAGAATACTTCTATTTTTTTATTTTTATGCTGCTCCTCAGCCAATGGACCTCCACATTTTTTTAAACCTCTGAGGCAAAAGCATGTCAAACTTATGATCCTTTTCACCTGAATAGCTGCTTTTTCACGCCTTCGCTCCTTCGCTTGTTAGCTCTTTGGCTCCACTCCACTCCACCCCTCCCCTTCTCTTTCTCCCTCCAGTCAGGTCCTGTCAGATGAGTACTTCAACCAGACTGCCTTTCTCCCGGGCAAAAATTGAACAACCCTTTAGTCTGGCTCATCAAGGGAGTACAATCCTGTCTTTGGAGAGATCCAAGCATTGTATGATTTTAAAAAACGCTTTCAAGCCTGGGATGCAAGGTTTGGGTTTTATATTGAGGCTTGGAGCCGGCTGCTGGGAGAGATTGCTTTTCCCTGCGAGGACCTGATGTAATCCATTCAAGCCCCTAGTTCCTTTAAAATTACATGGAGACTTACGGTGCATTAAATGCGCTTATGGAAAATAATCCAGACTTATAAGCGTTCTAGGAAAGGCTGGGGAAGAGGTGGGGTATCAGCAGGACAAGCACAGTGTCATGTGAGTACCATGCTGCAAATCCGCACAACAGTCATGGCGAGGGTGCACTAAATCGCTGGTGTGATGGAGTTCAGAATCAATTAAACAAGACAAGCCCTGCCTGCAGGCTTACAATCTAAAAAGACGTGACACATAAGGAAAAAGGAATGGGGAGGGAAGAGGGGATTTTTTTTTAGCAGGTCTTGTTGAATGGCCCTGCTCTCCCGCTCATCTCGGCCTCCTGCGATGGCTGCTGGTGGTAACAGCTGAGGGAGAAGGAGCCTTCATGATGGAGGCTATTTAGTAGGGCTGGGGAATAGATACTGCTCTCCCTCATCCCAGCTTGCTGGAATAGCTGGTGGTGGTGAGGTTTGAGGGAGGAGGAGCTTTCATGAAGGAGACCTTTCAGCGGGCTGGCGGAATGGCCCTGCTCTCCCTCTCTTCTCCCTCAGTTCAGCCTGCTGGAATACAAATTTTCTACATTTTACCTCAAATTCATAAGAGGATGTAATCTCTACCAATCATCTACACACTTATATAAGCACCCAGACTTTTGAATCAGATAAACTTTATTTATATAGGAACAAATTATTAGACAAATATCAAGATTTCTTTTAGTGACTCACTACTGAGTCTACAGCTAATAAAAACTGGACTTCAAAAGGAAAGTCATAATTGAGTCAACCTGAGATTTATGAGCTCAGTGCCACCCACTGAGAAGATGCTATATATTATATCAAATTACAGACTATATATTTTAAATGGCTAAGTCCCAAATCTACAAAGCATGTGGACTCATGTGAAATTTTATTAGTTTTAGTTGCCAAGTTCTGGTTTCTTATACTATGCAAAAGCAAGGGAAACCAGTCTCTAAAGATTTTCTACGATCCTGTGAAGTGAAAGCCAACCCTTTCCTCAAGCCCCAACAAAATGCAAATATAGAACAAGATATTTATAATGTAAGAATCTTAGACTGCAATCCTGTAATGCTTACCTGGGAGGAAGTCCCATTGGGACTTATTTCCCAGGTGATGGTCATAGGATTGCACTGTTAATTTATAACGCCAGTTAGAGGGGACCAAATAGTTAAGTAGGGTAGCCCCCTGCTTCAAATTCCTTAATTTGGGGTTCTAACAGTCTAAATGCAGAATAAATCAGAAGGGATCATTTGTCTTGCCCAAAACCCCTCTCAGAAATGTGTCATGAGCTTGCTGAAGGGACACAGCTAGTTTGCATTTTTAATTTCCAATGTAAATAATACAGTTCATTTTTAAGGTTTTTTTTATTCTTTGTTGGCAGGTACCCCCCAAAGTAAGCTTTGACGTGTAAAAGTCAAACATTTCAGCAGATCCCACATCTTATATATTCCATTGCATATATCTTTCCCACTTGTGAACATGCTGTTGTAGTGTTCTTCCTTTGTGGTATATGTATTCTCCTTGGAGGGTTGTTGCTTCTTCCTAACTACTAAACTATGGAACTAACTGGCAGAAATAGAGATCAGACTCTCAGTGATTAGACTAGCACTCTTTCTTTCCCTCTGTAGCCCTGACTTTTTACTTGGCAAAAAAGCTGTGGAATTAAGATGCTGCTGTCTGGGTTTGAATTGCCACATGATTCATACTGTGATCGGCAGGAATCCTTGTGGTTTGTGAAATCAATTACTATCCTATCCATGGTGTCCCATTCCCGGATTTTCAAGATAGGCAGGGGAGCAATGCAGCCAAGCCAGCAAGGACTTGTGAGAGTCAGAGGCTTGGCAGCTAGAAAACTGTCCAACAGGGGAGTTGTCCAGTTCTGCCAGTAGGTTGATAGAACTAGAACCTGGTCCATAGGAAACAACTGAAGGTTTTTGTAGTCTGTCTGTCTGTCTGCCTCACCATTCCAGGTATATGGGGTGGCCGTGTGTCCTCATTTACAGAGGACACTCCTCTATTTGAAGCACTTCACTATACTCTCTATTTTGAAGGCATCCCCTATTTGAAGTACTGTCAAATCTGGTTTAAAGTAGGGCTGTCCATGGTCCCGATTTGCCTCAGAGGCCATTTTGGAGCCCCCAAAATGGCCCCGATTTGACTTGGGGTGCTTCGGGGGTTGCTTGCCTCGCTGCTGAAGTGAGATTTGGTCCCCCAGAGGTGGCTCAGCCTTGTGGGTCCCTGAATGCCGACTCCCTACTCTGCTGCTTTCTCACCGCCTCCTCACCCTCCCAACCCAGAGCCGCTGCCACTGGGACTTAACTGCCATCAGGACTTACCAGCTGCCGCGATCAGGAAATGTGGCATTCTCCTGAGAGCCAGGCTGCTATTTCGAGATATTGCGGGGGCTCTGTTTTAGTACATCTATGACTACAAACTGCAGTGGCTACAAAGGGCCATTTCCCCTTTACGGCTGCCATAGTTTGCAGTCATAGAGATATAAAATACAGAGACCAGAGACCTTACGATATCTTGAAATTGTGGCCTGGCTCTCAGGAGGATGCCGTGTTTCCTGGTCATGGCAGCAATGCGGTGGGTAGTGATGGTGGTGGTGGCGATGCGACGGCAGGTGAGCGGGGAGAGGGAGGTGAGTCCAATGGACTCATGGCTGGCCTTGTGCGGGCTTTCTCAAAAGGGAGGGAGGGAGGTCCCAGCGCTGCTCTGAAGTGGCCCAAGGCACCCCGAGGCTTTGGTTCCGATCTGCTTTGGCCTTGGGGCACCTTGGGCTGACCCGTAACCAACTTGGAACTGAGGCAAGATGGGCTGAATCAGTCCGCCACGCCTTGGATTCAGGGATTCAGCCCGAGGCAGTGCACAGCCCTCATTTAAAGATAAAGAACATCAGAAGGAAGAGCTGGGCCTTGAATTGGCATCTAGACAGCAGACTGAGCATCTAGACAGCAAACTGAACAGGCAGGCACATAGATCAGTTTGTCACAGGGTTGCTCTATACAACATGTACTTTTTCCTATATTCGAATTTACGTCTAATAGCGATAGATGAAATCTGTGAAGGCACATTACGTGCTCCATATATTGCGCCTTACAATTGTTTATATGCGTAGATTCGTATGAGGAAAAGTTGAGGAAAGTACCGCCCTAGTGGCTTTTGGTACCGCCCACCTACCTTTCCTGCTGTTCGTTACCCCTGCCCACCTGGTAAAACCGGTAAAGCAAGTTACATTGCAGTCTCTTCCTGTCAGTTAGAAAGATCGCTTGTCTTTCAGATGTTAATCTGTTGCAAATCGGGTCTCCTTGGAAACATCCTGTGGGCTTCAATGAGGCTTGAATTAGGGACAAAATGAGAGCACATCCTGTGCCACAATTCCCGGGGAGCAAGTCCCCCACCTGCTCAATGCTCCTTACTCCTGAGTAACAGCACGCAAGAAGGCCGATCAATGCCAAGAACTTTCTCGCACGGATAGAAGTTTCCCTGCCTTTTTCTAGCCAGGATCTCAGCAAGACAGAGAGAGAAGGGAGAGGGGAGAGGGAACTGGAGTAGATATGAAGCCTTACCGGACCTCAAATACTCAAAATGAACAGCGCACATCCTTTTTCCAACTCTTTCCTCTAGCAATGAAGGGGCAGTCATTCACTCATGACATCACCACCAGCCCTGCCCTCCAAACTACGCCCACTATTAGCATTAATCCAAATGGATTGGTTACATTAAGATAATGTGCTCGAACTGCGGAGAAACAATTAAAGTCGCGGTAAATCGACACTTTGAAAATGCGCATTATCAGAGTCTTTAAATCGGCTGTACGTCTGATTTGCGCCCTGCTCGTTTGTCGCAAATGCTGCCAGGGTACATTCAGTGAGATGCAAATAAGCTGTCTAGAGGTACCCACAGTCTCCCACAGTATGCAGAGATGTACTGTATTCTTTTTAAATTATAATAATTATTTCTACAGTTGACCTATTCATTTAAATTAGCATATGAAAATTTTATGCAGATTAGTGTCCTCTATTATGCTCTTTTGGGTGATATGTTTCCCCTTTTTTGATGATTCACAAATGACCACCTTAGATGGGACCCTGCTCCTTACCATACTGCAAGAATGAATTCCTCTTCCCAAGTAGGTCTCTTAAATGGGATGCCTTGTGCTGCTATGTACTGCACCATCTTGTTTGAGCTTCAGCTCCTGTGCATTTAAAGCAGGATTTGAGCTTCTGGACAAGGAAATAGGTGCTGTGATTGATAATACTGGAGATTATAGGAATTGAAGGAGTTTCCACATATCCAGCCTTCAACAAACCCAGGGCAGCAGGCCAGGGGCGAGAATGTATTTGATCTTGGCCAGCAACAATGTGCAAGGAGGAATGTTGCATTGCAGCAGCTAAATTAGGCTCTCAGAAAAATCTGAAGTAGATTTTTGACTGAGAGCCCAATCTCTAGTTCTGAATGGGTTTAACTCGCTTTCCTTTCTTGGAATACTACAGAACACATTGGTGGGCTAGCAGTGAGGGTGGGCTGCACCATTTTCAAACTCTCTCTGATGCTGCTCAGTATTGTGTTTTAATTTCTCTCCCTCTCTATGAGCAAAGCCTCTCCCCCAGTCTCTTTTGCTTCTCTACCACAGTACTATCCTCTTCCTAAAGACGAGGAGCCCCAACCTCTATCCTTCACCCCAAGAATATATTCCTTCCAAATGTCTTCCATTCAACAAGCTCCTGCCACTTCATTCCAATTGCAGGTATTTTTTAAGAACAGCTGGAAGTTTGCTTTGTAAATTGATCGACTGATGTGAGAATGCAGAGGGCAATTTTTCCTCCGTTGTTTAGTGTCTGCTTTCTTCCCCCTGACTGTCTACCTCTGCAGTCTTTCTCCATTCCCCAGCCCTGCTTGCAGTTGACTATTTCACTCCCACATTCCACATCAGAACCCCCCCCCCACAAAAGTTTTGCATAAACTCTAGAAGCTAATTAAGAGCAAAGACCGTTGTAAAATGGAGCAGCTGTACAAAATACCTTGAATCTGGCAAGTGCAGCTCTTTCAGCACAGGTGTTACATGTGTATGGCAAGGCACTCCATTGAACAGCCTTGCTGCAGTATTCTGCACTAGCTGCATCTTCCAAATCAGCGTCAAAGGCAGCCCCATATAGAGAGCATTACAATAGTCCAGTCTTGAGGTTACCAATGTATGAATTACAGTTGCTAACATATCCTTGTCCAGCAACAGGTGCAGTTGATGTATCAACCAAAGTTGGTAAAAGGTGCTCCGTGCCGCAAAATTAACTTGGGCTTCTAATAACAACGATGAATCTAGGAACATCCCCAAAATGCATACCCATTCTTTCGTGGGGAGTGCAACCCCATCCAAAACAGGTAAACTCCCTAATTCCTGGACCCAGGAACCACTTACCTACAGTGTAGGCTGACCATATGAAAAGGAGGACAGGGCTCATATAACTTTAACAATTGTAGAGAAAAGGGAATTTCAGCCAGTGTCATTTGTATGCAATTAGTTCCTGGTGAAATTCCCTCTTCATCACAACAGTTAAAGTTGCAGGCACTATACTAGAGTGACCATATACAAAAGAAGACAGGGCCCCTGCAACTTTAACTGTTGTGATGAAGAAGGAATTTCACCAGGAACTAATTGCATACAAATGACACTGGCTGAAATTCTCTTTTCTCTACAACTGTTAAAGTTACATGAGCCCTGTCCTCCTTTTCATATGGTCAGCCTACTACAGTGCCTCTGTCTTATCAGGATCTAGCTTCAGCTTATTGGCCCTCATCCAGCCTACCACAGCATCTAAGCACTGGTCCTGATCATGCACAGCCCAATTAAGATGTAATGAAGAAATAGAGCTCAGTGTCATCAGCATGCTGGTGACATCTTGCCCCCAAACTCCTAATGACTACACTTACACCTTTATATATAAGTTAAATAGCATTACAAACAAAATGATACCTTGTGAGACCTCACAGCATAATTGCCAGGGGACGAGATACAGTCACCCAATGCTACTCTCTGGACACTATGCTGTAGATATAAGTAGAACCATGTAAACAGTTCCCCCAATTCCCAAGCCACAAAGATAGTCCAGGAGGATACCATGGTCAATGGTATCAAAAATCACTGAGAGACTGAGTAAGTGTAAGAAGAGTCACACACCCTCTGTCGCTCTCCCAACAAAGGTCATCCATCAGGGTGGCCAAGGCCAATTCTGTCCCATATCTAGGCTGGATTCCAGACTGGAATGGAGCTAGATATTCAGTGTCCTCCAAGAATGTCTGCAGCTGCGTCCCCACCACCCTATCAAGTGCCTTGCCCCGAAATGGGGTATTAGTGACCAGGTGATGGTTGTTATAAATCTGTGGATCCAGTAAAAGCTTTTTCAGAAGAGGTGTCACATCACTGCCTTCTTAAGGGCAGCAGGCACCACCCCCTCAAGCAGTGATGTGTTTACCAGTTCCTGGATCCATTTGGTCAACCCACCTTGGCTAGTTTGAATCAACCATGATAGGCAAGAGTCAAGAGGACATATGGTCAGTCAAACTGATACAAGCGTCATGTCCACATTCTCAGGCTGAAAGAGCTGGAACAGCTTCCAGGAAACTGGACAAGGTGGAACATTGGACATCTCACCACCAGAACTTGTTATAATAGCAGCGTTAAGATCACTATGAAGATGGGCAATTTTATCCTTGAAGTGTCTTGCAAAATTGTTACAACAGGCCTCCAAGGATTCCAACATACTATTCAGTGGGGGAGTTGTTAATAACCCCCATATCACCCAAAATAGCTTTGTTGCATGGCTACTTGAGGACACCTTCTTTGCTTTCCTCACCGTCACAACATAGGCACTCTTGTTATACACTCTTACTTTTGTTCCATTGGCTTTACAGTGAGTCTTACACCACTTCCGCTCTAGCCATCATCCGGCCTGTTTCATTCCTTGGATATCTCCTGAACCCTCCACCCCCACAAGTTATAACCCTAGTTTTGATAATAGAAATGTGCTGGGTTGTGTTGGGGCATGCTTGAGAATCCTCTCAGTTTTGAAAGCGGTTTTCTGTATAGAGGGGATTGCTTTTTAAGAAATACAAGTGAAAATGCCCCTTGGGCATATGGAAGTAGCTCCATAGTTCTTTAGATCCCAGCTTATGAATTAGTGACAAAAAAGGAGGACAGGGCTCCTGTATCTTTAACAGTTGCATAGAAAAGGGAATTTCAGCAGGTGTCTTTCGTATGCATGCAACACCTGCTGAAATTCCCTCTTCATCACAACAGTTCAAGCTGCAAGAGCCCTGCCCTCTTTTGTATCTGGTCACTCTAGTATAGCTCCTGCAGCTTTAACTGTTATGACGAAGAGAGAATTTTACCAGGTGCTGCATGCATACAAATGACACCTGCTGAAATTCCCTTTTCTATGCAACTGTTAAAGATACAGGAGCCCTGTCTCCCTTTTCATATGGTCACCCTAAGTAAATTCTCTAACAGTTCAATCATTTAACTGTACTTGAAACCATTTTTGAGACTGCAATGAAAGTAAGAACAATGAAATACAACGAAGGAAATACTGTAGTGCTCCCTCTAAGCAAGTTAATTAATCTCACAGCTAGAGTGGTCCCTCACAGGGAGAAATTAGAGACAGTCAGCTGTTGTCCACAGTCACTTTCCGGCTTCTTTTACACTGAAGAAAAGCTTTCTCCAGCAGTTATTCAAAAATTGTTGAAGTTAAGCACACTGTGTTTTTGTGACATCATATACCACCAAATGGCATCTTAGTCTGACATGCCTGTTTTACTCTATCATAAAAAGAAACATACATACTTTTGGAATATTTCTCAACAGTGGAAACAACACAATATATAGACAGTGTACCTGTGATGCCCTGCCTACACCCGTGACACTCACTGGGCTACACAACAGGGCTATCTACGCCACTCGCACTCAGGGCTTACTTTAACCTCCCCCCCACGTGTTTATGACATGTTTGAGGATTTAGGCTTACTGCTGCTGCTTGCCTTTACTCTTTTAGGCCCCTCAGCTCCACAGCCCAGCACCCTAGCCCCCAAATTCCACTTCATTCTATCTGCAGCCACCAGTACCTTCCTCAGGTACACGTCAATGACCACACCAGTTGATATAATTAAATGTAGTTTATTAACAAATGATTGCTCAGGTAGCAAAAGCTTGATGGTTTCTTTAGTTCAACAGCGTATTGGTTACAGGCACAATGCTTAATGGTTTCAGTCAGTAATTTCTCTTAAAACGTTTCAAATAGAGTCTTCAAGGTTCTCCTGCCACTCTACCCTCTCTAGGTATTCCCTCCAACTAATTCTACCAAAACAACCAAGCACGCCTAGCTCTAGTCAGACCTTTCTCAGTTAAAATTCTCTCTCTGCTCTTGTCAGCTAAAAACATATATATACAGACACTATTCTCCAACTCCTCCCACTCTCACACAGCCAGCCAATCCAGGCACTCCCCGGTCACCATCCAATCCGCACTCACACATGAACTCCCCCCCCCTTTATACTTACCCAGCTGTAATATAACTGTGAGTCTATTTAACTTCCTTCCTGGAACTTTTGGCATTTTATAAACAATTACTTACAATTTTTTACATACAAGGATCTCTACATCAGCTGAACATCACAGTACCAATTAAAGACAGATAAGACCATAGCCTCTTTTAATTAGTAGCCAATGTAACAGATTTATTTTATTTATTTATTGTATTTTTAAACTGCCCAATAACTGAAGTTTTCTGGGTGGTGCATAATAAAACAAAATATGCGGTACAAATATTAAAACACAAAATAAAACCAGCACAAAATAAAACCAAGATAAAACCAGCAGAAAAGGATAAAACTATAACATCATAAAACTAGCAGAATAGAGTACTAAATGCAGTAAAAGCCATTTTTTAAAATGTCTGGAAGAATAAAAAGGTCTTCACCTGACACCAAAACGACCATAATATAAATGCCAGATGAACCTCATTGGGGATAACATTCCACAAACAGGGTGCCATCACTGAACTCTCTGTTGTAGTCACCCACCTCACCTCATTTGGCAGGAACACCTGAAGGAGGGCCTTAGATGATGATCTTAATGACTGGGTAGGTAGATATGGGAGGAGACTTCCTTCAGGTAACCTGGCCCCAACCATTTAGGGCTTTAAAGGATAAAACCAGCCATTTGAATTGGGCCTGGAAATGGACTGACAACTGATCATATAATATAATATGATCACACCAGTCAGCCCCAGTTAGCAGTCTACCTGGTTTCTAAAAAAGTATGAATCCACCATTCCCCTACAAATCTTTAGTCTCTTGCTGTACTCAAAACTTTATCTAAAATGTGCTTGCAATTACTGTGAGCTCACCAAATACTAGATTAAGAAATTGCCCAATTAAATTTAACAAAACTTTTCCACATAAAGAACATCTTCCCTGTGCAATTTTCTAGCATAGGGCATGATGTTGATCGAGTTTAATTTCAAGTTCTTAATTTGCCCATTCTTCCTTTCTGTAGAATGCCACTGTTCACACAGTGTGTATGGCTGCTTGAACAGTAGAAGATAAAGGACTTATCTACACCAGGCTTTTTATCCCACAACTTTAATGGGCCTTCTGTTTCCGTATTCTTTATGGGATTAAGATTGGAATTTTAAACACACTTCTCCCCACCCCCACCCCGGGGTTTCCTTTATTTGCAAGTTCTATATGTTTCATTATACATCCACTACATGGCTCTGTGTTATAGGGTAACTCTGTCATTAAATGCTGAGATTCAAATCATGATCTTTAAATAGCTCATTAACTCCATTACAAATAAGGCTGCAGAAATGGTCACAAAACATAGGAGAGGCCCTGGAGGTTGACAATGTCATGTAAAGGACCTGCAAACTTCCGTGAGTAACCAATCTGAATCACAGGATTAAAGACCTCTGGGATATAACTTCATGGCTTTGCTAAATCACTTTACTGTGGGGTGGGGGAGTGATATTTACCTCTGTTCTTAAAATAAGGATGGTACTGATTATGGATGATACTGATTATCTGAACCTATTTCAATTGGGCTTTCAGCTGGGGTATTGATTTCTATTTATTTATTTATTTACAACATTTATATACTATTCCACAGCTAAAAGATTCTGGAGTGGTGAACAATAAGAGAAAAAGAATTAAACACCATATTAAAATTTATTTTAAAAACAGAATACTCATAAAAACCATGGTTGGTCAAACAAGGAAGACTTCTTGAATAAAGATGTTTTTAGGAGGCGCTGAAAACAACATAATGTTGGTGCCTGCCTGACCTCCAAAGGCAGGGAGTTCTACAGAAAGGGAGCCACCACATTGAATTTTCTGAGTGGATGCCAATCAGGCCATAGTTCCATGCGGAACCACCAGAAGAATGACATCTGATGACCTCAGTGACTGAGGATTGAGGATATGGGACTGAAACTGCTTTAGTTGTTGTGATGGATAACCTACACTAGGAACTGGATGGGGGAAGTGCAACCTGATTAGTTCTCCTGGACCTTTCAGCAGTTTTCGATACCATTGATCATGGTAACCTTGTGGATTGCCAGGCTGGGCCTTGGGGGGTGCTGTTTTACAATGGTTCTAATCCTTTGTTCCCCATATTATTTTATATTTACATGAAACTGCTGGGAGAGGTCATTCGGAGCTTTGAAATAAGGTACCACCAATATGTTGATGATACCCAACTCTATTGGTCTTTGTCACTTAACATCAACTGAAACCCTTGAATGTTGCATAAGTTCAAAAATGGGCTAGATGACTGTTAAAAAGCTGAGGTTAAACCCAGACAAGATGGAAGTGTTGTTGACCAATAGAAAGCCTGATTCAAGGATTGGGATTCAACCTGTTCTGGAAGTGGTTGTGCTCCCCATGAAGAATCAGATCCATAGTTTGGGAGTGCTCCTTGATACTACTGTACTTTGGGTGGCAGTGGTGTCAAAGTGTGCACAATACGTGCACAATTATGTTAGGAGTGCCAGCTGCAACCCTTCCTAAATCAGTCTCTAACTTGGCAAAAGTTATTCATACCTTAGTTATCACCTCTAGACTATTGCAATATGCTCTATGTGGGGCTAGCCCTGAAGAATGTCCAGTAGCTTCAATTGGCTGCTAATCGGTGAACAGTATTGGGACCATATTATGTCGAATGGCCTACACTGGTTACCAATTGCTTCCAAGTGCAATTCAAGGTGTTGGTTTTAACCTTTAAAGCTCTTCATGTTCGTCCAGAGTGCTGGATAAAAATCCATATCCATTCTGTAAAGCAGGGATGGGGAACCTCCAGCCCATGGCCCTAATCTGCTCTGCAGAATTTCCCCATCTGGCCCATAGAAACATGGGCTCCTTTCATGGGTACCTCCACCTCCCCACTCACTGTGTGCTACTCAATGGGAGAAAGTGCAGGGTAGTTTTAGCTGCCCTGGCTGGGGTGCTGTGTGGATCATTCATCTGGCACCTCAGCTGGGGCAGCTTCACTGGGTGTGCTTCCCCAGCTGGGGGAAGCCTGTTTGCAGCAAAGCATGGTCCCTGCCCAAAGTGCTGGCAGGGGCCAACATTTCAGATGGGGATCAAATGACATCAAGGGGTGTGGTAATGTCATGCCTCCTGGTGTCATTTGGCCCACAGATGGCTGGCTGTCAGTCATCCAGACCTACAACCAAAAGTGGTTCCCCCAACCATGCTGTGAAGAATTCAGAATGGATACAATGTAAAGCAAATATACATTAAGAGGGCCACTGGTTTTATTCAGTATGGCTATTTTCTAATTCTCAAATTAATCCAGCTTTAAATCAATATCATTTTACTAATGATTTCATATGAATAGAAGCTGAATGAAGAGATATATCACTTCTTCCAAAATAACAGAGGAGAAAAAATCAAGAGAAGTCACAATGAGGGCTACATTCTTTTTCTAAGCGGAATCTATTAGCAAAATGTATTGAATATTTTGGAGAGGAATAAATGATCAGAGAAGAGGGGGTAACAGGCATTCCTTTCACACACACCCCAGTACAGGATGAGATCATTTAGGTCTGTGTATGTGTCTGGGAAAGGGAACAAAGAGGACAGACTGCAAAAGAGGAGTGAGTTGAGTTTGGGGTGGGTCTGTAAGCTAATGGCATCAGAGGATGCAGAGATGTGTCTCTCTAGAGGTATGGAACATGGGATTTGACTGACAGTTGGGAGTGTTTAGCTTGTGCCTCTGCCTATTCTCAACCTGTATGTATGTTTGTTTGTTTTTAAAAAATTCAATTTCTGCAAAATGACTTAAGCTTCCAGTGACCTCCTTCCAAAGGAAACTAAACCTTGTTAAGTGCTGTGCACCTGAAACTTTTCACCTCTTTAGGAAGTTGAGGCAAGCATAACACTGTGATTGTAGAAATTGCTGCTACTCAGGGATCACCTAGTTGAGATGTTATACTCGTCCACATAGACATGTGCCTTACGAAAGACTTGTTTGCGTGGCAAAGAAAATATTATATAAATCATCCCCAAAACATTCAGATGCAATCCTATGCATGTTTCAACATGCAAGAATATTTACTTACCTTCTCTCGAACTTTGTACATCAATGGCAATCTGTTGTCAATTTGACAAGTAGCATTAAGTATCTGTTTTTGCATAGTGGCTGTAAGAGATTCAGGATATATTTGCAGCTTTTCAGACTGTGCGAACTATGAAATATAAAATATTAAGATAAACAAAAAGAAAACATAATTCAAAATATGAAAAGTAGATGTGAACTATATATTTTTATTATTTGTATTACAGCAACACCTAGAGGCTCCATTAAGAAGCAGGATCCCATTCTGTTTTCAGTTAACAAACAACAACAAATAGAAAAATAATTCCTACTTTCAAACTTTCTGTGATATGTAGATAAAATAATTACATTAATGAAAATGGTAGACCTCAGAATTTTTTTATAATAAATAACAAACATGTTCAATTTGCAGGGTGGCAATTCTGGAAACAGTTCATCTGAAGTTAGTGGGGGAGAAGTCTGAGTAATGAACAGGTTATTCAATGAGGAACAGATTATTTATTGCAGTATTCATGTTTCTGGAAAGATCCTGAAAGTGAGGACATAACCTGTGCAGGATGTGCTCTGCATATTATAGGAACAGGCCCTGACCAGCTTCAAGATGAACCACAGAATCTATACTAAAGCTGTGTGCACTTTTTTATACTGGCACAGCAGTTTAGAACTTCATAACAATAACAGTTACTGCTTCTGGTCATTGTATTACTGCCGGTAGAAACAAAGGTAATGAGGCATTTCTTCGAAAATGAAAAAAATGAATAGCAAATTAAATGTGCAGTATAAAGAAGGAAAATGAGCAGTAAACTGGGTGGGTTGGGGTAGAGGAGGGTAATGCTGGCAATGTTCCCAGAGGAAATTATTACTTTCTGTGTGAAACTTAAGAATGCTGTTAACAAAGTAAATGAAGGCTTTAATAATAAAAAATCAATAGATGAGACTTGTGTATTATTCCGAATGTATTGGCTCCTAAATACCCATGTAACTAGTACTTCTGATGTACATTATAAACTTTTCAGCTAATGATATGAACTGTTTTCATAATAAAACCAGTTTTTTTTCAAGAGATAGCTGCCTTTGGACACTCTTTAACATTTTATTTTACATTAACTTGATAACACTAGCGTAGCAAATAATCTAAGAAATCCTTCTGCTTCTAGAGACATATTCAAAATTACTTAATCCAGATTATTTCTTTTTATATTTTTCATTCTGTCCTTCCTCCAAGGCGTTCTGGGCAGTAGACCTGTTCCTCCCTTTTATCCTCGCAACAACCCTGTAAGATAAGTTAGGCGAGGGAGTGACTACCAGTAAACGTTGTAGCTGAATGGAGATTTGAACGCAGGTCACCCTACTTCTAGTCTGACACTCAAGTTAATTACTACACCACACAGTCTGTCATACTCAGAGGGCTGCCCTTCCCCCTTTCATGTTTATGGGTGCAGCAGAAATTTTAACTTGCATTATGTTATTGGAATCAGGAGCTGGCAGATATTTGTGTGAGGTGATGGCTCTCCTTTTGTGAGGTAGGAAACTGGGCAGAGAGGGGGCATGTTTTTCCCGTTTGATTATGTTTGGGGTAACAGGTTTGATATGCTGCATGTGGTGTAAGGTTGCTAGCTGGCCATCCCTTCTTGAAATTGTAACACCCCTGTAAAATGAAAATAATGTTATTTATCGGATTATTGTTGCTACCTGTTCCCTTTGTGTTTCAGAAATAAGGAACAGTTCTTTGAATACAGGAACAGGTTGCAAACTTCGACATCGTGCTCCTCCAGCCTTCCCCAACCTGGTGCCCTTCAGGTGTGTTGGATTACAACTCTAAGCATCCCGCAGCCAGCATAACTAAGGGATGCTGGAAGTTGTAGTTCAACACATCTGGAGGGCACTACTTTGGGGGAGGCTGTGCTTTTCCTTTCTCTCCTCCACCCACCCTTCTTTGAGGCTACGCTCTTCCTCTCCCACACATGCCAAATCCAAGCGGCGAAACAGGAGGCAACAATAACATTGCAGCGCAGAGGCTCTCTCAGCGGGCCCCGCCTTACCCAGGCACCATCCCGTGCCGTGCTGGGGTTGGCCCGCCTCCCCTTGGGCATGTTTTGCCGCAAAATCTAGCGCCCTGGATCCGGCTGCTAGGTTCGTCGCGTGAAGCTCAGCCCCGCCAGAGAGCCGGTGGGGATGGTGGCCTCCGCCGCCAGCCGGCCTCCCACTGAAGCTGAGGCGGCTCTGGTTGCCATGGTCACTGCTGTCTAGCTCATTTCTTCTGTATCAAGCTCAAGAACTCCCCGCCACCCTCCATAATTCTACTGACCATTAGTGAAAACGCGGGAAAATCCTACATCGTTCAGGAAGGACTCGGGCAAGAAATAAAAGTTTCTCCCAGTTTTAGAAGTGGGGGAGGCGCTTTTTTTGTGACTGGTAAGGGCCATGAGGAAGATTCTCCTTCATTAGTCCTAAGTGGAAAGAGGGAGATGTGCACACTTGCCTGAATGAAATAGCCACATTTCAGCAACAGTTTACACATGCAAACTTCAAGTATAATTGTGATGAAATTTTCCTTCTGCAAGTTTTCGCTAAAATAGGCTGACCATATGAAAAGGAGGACAGGGCTCATGTAACTTGAACAGTTGTAGAGAAAAGGGAATTTCAGTCAGTGTCATTTGTATGCAATTAGTTCATTTGTATGCAATTGTATGCAGGGGCCTTGTATTCTTTTGTATATGGTCACTCTAGTATAGTGCCTGCAACTTTAACTGTTGTGATGAAGAGGGAATTTCACCAGGAACTAATTGCATACAAATGACACTGGCTGAAATTCCTTTTTCTCTACAACTGTTAAAGTTACATGAGCCCTGTCCTCCTTTTCATATGGTCAGCCTACGCTAAAATATACATACAACTCTACTCATGTAAGCAGTGACATCATTGCTTTCCTCCACTAAATGAAAACATGAGCTTGTTTACCTGCCCGCACATGTGGTGGAGCTGCAATTCGGTGTGAGTTTGTGGCTCGGATTTGAGCACGAGAGTAAAGTGCCATTTTTCTGCTGTTTTTTTCTCATCCTTTCAAAAAGCTGAAAGCAGGATTTTATCCTCATAACAGCTCTGGGGAAGTAGATTACTCTGCAGCACTATAAAAGCCTACCATCTAGCCTAGTGAAAAGTTTTAAAGAACTCCAAAATGAATATTACCACTTTCTCAAACTTTAGTTCATATAAGAAAATAAAACTCAGTCTGGTTCTTGTGCAAAATGTCATAAGTGAAAAATTTAGTGTGTGAATCATGCCTATAACTCTTACCTGTTCGAGCTCTTGGAAACAATGACTTTGATTAAGCATGTTAGTTTTAGATATATTAGCCATTTTTATGTGTCATAAGGCTTAAGATAGTTATAACTACTCTATGAACAAGGAAAACAATGTATAATTAGAGCTAAAATTATATACATTGTCCCAAAGCTAGTGAACCTGTTGATACTTCCTCCAACAAGTTGGCTTTCAGTTGGATCCTAACTCTGTGCTTAAAATTCTTCACACGCATTAGGGCTGAATACCCTGACTTGAGAATTAATCTAACTGAACTCAAAATCTAACTGGAGTGTGTCGTACTTCTGAGTAAATACATTTAGATTCATGTTACAAGTATTATATTTCAAATTGATTATTTAATATAAATGATGCACACACAATTTCCTAAATAATATTTATTCATTTTAAAAAATTCTAACTCATCTTTCAACAAAGATTTTCATGATGGCTAACAAAAACATGCACATTAAGATAACCAAATTAAAAACAAGATATTAAAATAAAAAAATAGACAGCAGTAAGATTGTGATGGCAGGACATAAATTGACCATTAAAAGCATGAGAGAATAAAATTGTCTTCCATCTAATAGCAAAAGCTGAAAAGTGACCACAGTTGACTGCCCCTGGAGAAACTATTGATCAACTGTGGTGGTACCAACAAGAAGGACCATCTCTGGTCATCACGCACCTCACTTTTTATTTATTTATTTATTACATTTGTATACCGCCCCATATCCGAAGCTCTCTGGGCGGTTTTCATAGGATTAAAAACAATTAAAAACAATATTCAAAAATTAAAACAGCAAAAACATACAACATACACACAATCTGTACATTTAAAAACCACTTCAACACTTCAAAAAACTACAAAAACAAAACAAAACAAACCCAGGCTCCTCAGATATTGCCAAATGCCTGAGAGAAGAGGAAAGTCTTGACCTGGCGCCGAAAAGATAACAATGTTGGCGCCAGGCGGGCGTCGTCGGGGAGATCGTTCCACAATTGGGGAGCCACCACAGAGAAGGCCCTCTCTCTTGTTGCCGACCTCCGATATTGGAGCAGGGCCTTTGAAGCAGATCTTAATGAGCGGACAGATTCATATAGGAGCAGATGGTCTTCCAGGTTAGCAACTTTTTAAAATTAGTTTGGAAATTATTTAGGTTACAAAATTACACACCATCTCCACAATTCTGTATAAGACTTGTCTAAATAATACTAAAAAAAAGCCCACCCAGGACTGTTTCCTTAAATTGACACTTACATTGGCTGTGACCTTTTAGAAGTAGTATGAGAAGCTCTAGCTGTGTGTACAAAATGGTGTATGTGGTAGCTTTGCTGCAAAGTATGACCTGTTCACAACTTTAATTAAAAGAGAGAGAAAAGGGAATGCACATCTCTCACAAAACACTTTTAAATTATAGATTCACAAACTAGTGAGGCACTGTTACAGCTAAGGAGATAATCATATTGTTTTGCGACTCTTTCACTTTATGAAGGGCCACCTGGTATATTTGACTGGTACATCAAGAGGATGATCCACCATGAAAAAATAAATTAGTTTACCTGGATATTTATATCCCATCTTTCAATGAACTATTGGATGTCTTCCATGGTCAAGGAATATAAAACCAGTTAAACCACATAAAATGAAATCACATGTTAACAACAAAAAATATAAAAGTAGCCTAATCCAAACGGCAGAGATTAAAAAAAACCAATGGATTTGAAGCTATTGAACAAATGAAATGCCCTGGAAAAATAAAGATATTTGCTGGGGGCCTCTCTTGCATAATAAAATGTGGTATCATCAAGTGCCTCCTTGAGGAAAGATATCCATATGCTGTAGAACAGCTAAGCAACAATACTGTAACAATATAGGTGAAATTTACTTCATAGTAAAGATTAATAGGAGTCGGCTGCATGTCTCTTATATCTCTGCAACATTAGCTCAGTCCATAATCACACACCAGTGCTTATGTAAGTGGCATAACTCAATGTATCATGAGAAAGATGGGAAGGTATTGTGTGCATTGCTTCTCTAGATGGTACATTGGTAGGTTTCTTGTGGGCTGCAATAACAGCACTCTTCTTGATTCTCCCTTTCCAGCACTGAGATTCTGCTAGGGAACCTGCACATCTTGTATCCTGAGGGGGAGAAACGGTAGTAGTACATCAATAGGGTATTTACATTAAAGCACATAACACGCCTGTTCTTAATTACACAATAATAGACAAAGTAATACAATGAAACAAATATATAACCCAGCAATTATAAACAGGGAATAAAATGTTTTTGGAGTGAAATACACACAAAGTTTAGTTTATTGATATTATTATTAATTATTATTATTTCTTACCCATCTCTCCCTCTGGATCGAGGCAGGGTACAGCAACAAATACAAAACACTATAAAATACATATATAACTAATTAAAAGCATATAAAAACATTATTAAAAGACATCTTAAAAATTAACTGGGTAGGCCTGCTGGAAGAGATCAGTCTTTACGGCTTTCTTAAATTTCAGGAGACTGTTAAGTTGACTAATCTCTTCCGGCAGGCCATTCCAGTCTGGGAGCGGCAGAAGAAAAGGTCCTCTGGGTAATGGAAGTCAGCCTAGTTTTTGCTGACTGTAGTAAATTCTTCCCAGAGGACCTGAGTGTGCGAGGCAGATTATACGGGAGAAGGCGATCCCGCAAGTAACTTGGACCCAAACCATGTAGGGCTTTAAAGGTAATAACCAACACTTTATACTTCTCCCGGAAAGTAACTGGAAGCCAGTGGAATGATTTTAAAGCTGGTGTAATATGGTCACCCTAAGTGTACTGGTGACCAGCCCGGCTGCCATATTTTGAACTAGCTGAAGTTTCCAAAATAGGCACAAAGGTAGCCTGATATACAGTGCATTGTGGAAGTCGAGCCTCAAAGTTACCAGCGTTGGCACTACCATCTTTAGGTCTTCCAACTCTAAGGAGTGCAGCTGGCATATCAGCCGAAGCTGATAGTAGGCACTTGTATTACTTCACAAGTTTATTAGTTATTTATGCTACTGTGCCCTGGGCATTCAATATTTAACAATATGAAATAGTTCTACAAACTGAAAATTGTGGAAGAATCTTTAACAGATTCCATTAACGTGACTGGAAGGTATAATCATACTCTATGCACACTAAAGTGTTTTTTTTAAATAAGGGCTACAATATAATTGCAGAGAAGGAAAAATAAAATGATTTAAAATTCCTTTTTAGAAGACAAGGACATATAAGGTGATCAATCTAACAATAATATATTATCAAAGTTACATGCACACTGCCTTTTCCATGAGGTGTAGACGTCTACCAGAAGAAAAAGAATTAGTACCACTTTCAGGTAAATCCCACGCGTGTTTCTTGGAAGTAAGCCCCCTTGAGAATAACCCCCCTTGATAGCATATTTCTGAGTAAACTTGCAAGGAGTTTGGATCTGCTGTAAGTAATCTAATAGATGAAGCTAGGCCTACACCTATTAACGTGGGGTAATCATTGTCAATTAGTTATCTTTCTTTGAGATATTTCAACGACTGCACAGCGATTGCGTGGCTCTGGTATTCTCCTGATTCCGCTACAGAAGCTGTTCCCTGCGTGAGCAACTGAACCACATCTACACTTTGGGCTCCGCCTCCACCTTTAGGTCCACCCACCCACCCTGTTCCTAGAGATCTCGCGAGAGTTCCGCTGTGGTTTTGTGACGAACGCTGCAAGGAACCAAAGAAACACAGCGAGGAAGGGAGGGGGCTGTGTGTGGTTGCTTTTAGCTCTTTCCGGTTGTCCGAGGTTGTAAGAACCTCCTCGTCTCAGGGAGGTCGCTGGACTTCCGGTTGCTGCTGCTCGGGTCATCGCTGCGATTAGAGCGAAGCGAATGGGAGACCCCCGGGGAGCGAGGGCCGAGGTGGGCCCCGCTGGAAGAAGCGACCCGGGGGCGCCCGCGCCAGGCCCCACATCGCTCAAGGGAGAACGAGAAGAGCCCAAGCAGGTACAGCTGTAAATACCCCTCCCGTGGACTGCCGAGCTTTGTGCTTTTGGTGCCTCTCTGCAAGGCTCACCTCACACGTTGCCAAATTTGGCGTGAAACCGCGCGTGTATCACCTTCTCGCGCTGCCGTCTCCAAGGAAGGGAATTTGTTAACGTACGAATGAGTGCGCTGACAAAGGCGCTTAGTTGCAGCCTGCCTTTTCGTCAGAGCGACTGTGTTAGTCTTTAAGGTGGCACGGGGCTCTTCGTTGTGTTTAATGTAAGGAACTAACACCCTCTGGAAAAGCGTGAGAGCGGTGAAGTCACACTTGAACTGTGACGCTAAGGAAACCATCCTACGCGTATTTAGCCAGGCAAAAAAAAGTCCTACAACTCCCAGCATTCACCAGCCAACTGGAAGTTGTAGGATTTTTTTTCTCTGTCGAAACATTAATAGGATTTCACCTTAAATCTGTGAAATGATTATTTTCTAACCCCCTATTACATGCAGCCTTTATCATTCCTGTTTTCCTGTGTTATTTCGTTTGGTTTTACTGTTGTCAGCGGCTGAATAGAGAAGAGAGGAAGTGGTCGTTGTGAAAAGTGGTCCATGCACTGCATAAAAATCCTGTAATACAAGTTGTTTGTTTCTAAGACACAATTGTTCTGCTGTGGACATATAAAATAGCTTTAGATATGCTTTGGAGGTTGTTCCATTCCCTATGACCATGGGAATATATTTGGATTCTCAGAAATGGTTGCGAGGACACAGCAGGTCTTCAATCCTTACCCAAAGCCCCACAAGGATACATTGGGAATCCTTACCAAAATGGACATAGGAGTTCACTGTCAGGTTTACTTTTCTTCCATGGTTATAGAACTGCACTGTGATCCTCTTGCATTGTAGTTAGTGGAAGCATTGCATAGCTGTCACAGAGTTATACCCTCCCTTATATTGATGAAATTACAGTAGTTATGGCATTTTTGCCTCCCCTCCCGCAAAATAAAAATGTCTATTTACTTATGGAATTTCTAAGGTGCCCTTAAGCATTATCAGAACTTCTCCATTGAGTTCATTGTCCTCATTTCTCTGGATTGTACCCATTGTCTTTGGCCTTACCTTATCAAGTAAAGGTACCGGATTCATGAAATATGTTAGTATCAGTGGATTTCTGTTCTGTTTCACAGATAATTTGGACCAGAGTTTTAACTAGTATATTTTGATGTGTTTCTATTTCTCTCAGTCCCCCATAATCTCAGGCATGCCTGATGGGTATGTGAGAGAGGGCCTTCTCAGTGGCTGCTCCAAGGCTCTGGAACTCTCTTCCCAGGGAAGCTAGACTGGCTCCTTCCTTGTTACACTTTTGGAGGCATGCAAAAAATTTTTTGTTCCGGCAGGCCTTTGGGAATACTCTAGACCTATGTTAGTGTATTGGGTTTTTTAATTGTGATTTGCTTTTTAATTTTTAAAAAATGTTTTTAATATTATGGGGTTTAAATCTATTTTAAATTTTGTAAATTTATATTTATATGTTTTATCTGTATATGTTTTAATCTTGTAAACCACCTTGAGTCCCAGTATTGGGAGAAAAGGTAATAATAATAATAATAATAATAATATTTAATTTGGAAGAAATTTACGGTACTTAGTTTTTTAGGTGTTAAAATTGCACTGGTATCATTTCTGCACGTGGTGCTTGGGGTGGCATTTTAAATGGAAACACACTAAGCAGCATGTAATGATAACTGTAATGAGAAGTAATTGCATTAGAGCCTCTTTACTAACTAAACTCTTCATTGCTTTATGGAAACTAGGAATCTATGTTATTTCTTGGAGGCAATGAAGTAAAGAGCAGTGCCGTGGTAAAGTATTCATCTGCTCCACCACAAACAGCATTTGCTCGTCTTCAAGAGAAGACTGATTTGAAGCTTCCACCTGCTAATTGGTTACGTGAAAGTGCTAAACTGGGACCAGCAGGGGCAACTATTCTTGGTAACAGCAAGAAAAACAAGCCATTTTCAAGGTAAATATTGTGAATCCTATTTATCCCCACTAAATCTATACTAAATGAACCCAAATTTGATGAAAGGCAGTTCACGAAATATGTTTTTTAGAAACATGGATGGATTTTCAGAGCACTTAACTATTACAAAAATTAAGATATATTCTTATGTAACTTTTGGTTTTGTGAAAGCATCAAGCATTTTTGGCTTGGTTAAAAAATTAAGATTGCTTGAATTTGTGTAATTGCTTTGTTAATAATATATGAATATAAAGTTTTTATGTGAATTTCATGTCCTGAGATGGTAATCATGAGGAAAATATGTGATGGATATAAGTATATCACAGACATTAGAGCATAGTAAATAAAAACATAACTTGAAATGCAATTGCTGGGGGGGGGGGGGAACAGACCCACTTACCCTATTTCTTCAATTCTAAGATGCACTTTTTTCCCCATATAAACGTCTCTAAAAATGGGGTGCGTCTTAGAATCGATGGTGATTTTCCCACACTTAGAATCAAAGGTTTTTCCCTGTTGGTGGTACTGAAATTAAGGTGTGTCTTAAAATTGATGGCGTCTTAGAATTGAAGAAATAGGGTAATATGAAGAAGTAGAACAAAAGCCAAGTCAAGGGGCGAACGAAAAAGTGTTTTAATACAGTTAAGTAGTTCCTAATATTATTGGATAGTTCCTCAGGTACTTTGGCACCTTGCGTTCATCAGGGGAAATCTCCAATACACAGTGTATTTATTTAGACCTTCCATTCACCATTGGCCAAGAGGAGCTTGTTTTTCTGTTTTGCAGAAGGGGTTGCGATCCAGTGGAGACTTCTGCTTACGGAGGGATGGGAATTGATTTTCACAGATGCCTCCCATGCCACCTGCCTCACTGTTCTAAGGGTTCCCCCAACTCTGTAGCAGCTTTTAGGGGGTGGGAAATGCAAGGTACTTCATGGGAGGGGGAATCTGCACAAATAATCTCCCCCTTCTGTGAGTGATTTCTCACTCACAGATCTCTGAATCCAGCATTTTACCTCTAAAATTATTTTTCTGTCATTTAAATGGCTGCTTTGAGTGCTATTTTCTTGGTGGAAAGGTGGAATATAAATTGAATAAATAAATGATTGGTAATGTCAATTAGACATGTAATTATAGCACTATTGATTAATATTTAAAAGATAATAACTTAATAAAATGCAATATTTGATAATTTTTTGAAATGGTACATTGTTATGTTTATTTATTTAAAATAGCTTTGGTATGGCGTATGACTTTATCGACTCAATTGGAAACGATGTGGATGTGGTATCTGATTCTGAGGTATGTATATTTGTAGTGAAATAATACATGATAGAACCCAAAATTGCTAATAAGATTATTTTATTGTTCTTACTGTTCTTCAGTGGGGTGGGGAAGGCTCTTGCTAAAATTTGCCATAATGAAATTCTGATTTGATGAGCAATATATTTTGTTTTTATTCACCTGAAGATATGTATTTATTTATTTACTGCATTTTTATACCACCCAATAGCTGAAACACTCTGGGGGTTTACAAAAATTATAGTAATTTTTAAAATGTATTTAATATACTTATATGCCACCTTTCAGGGAAAAGCCCTTTTAATGTATTATAGTGATTGCTCCAAGGTTCTGGAACTCCTTTCCTAAGGAAGCCAGACTGGCTCCCTCTGTGCTGCACTTCCGGAGGCAGGCAAACACTTTTTTATTCCAGTAGGCTTTTTGAAATACTCTGGACCTATGTTACTGTATGGTTTTGTTTTGTTTTAAAAATTTGTTACTGCTTCTAAATTTTTAAAATGTTTTTAATTTTACTGTAGGTTTAATTCTATTTTAACTTTTGTAAACTTATATTTATATGTTTTAGTTGTACATGTTTTAACTTTGTGAACCACTTTGAGTTCCAGTCCTGGGAAAAAGGTGGGATATAAATAAATATAATATAATAATAATAATGTCAGTTGGTAGCTGGGGAGAGGGGCTCTCAGCTAGAACTGCATCTAGGTGTCTACTTGCTGCTACTTCCCCTCTGATATCCTCAGAGGGAAGCTCACCATGTATTTCTATGAGATAGTTTCTGACAGCAATACATTCATAAAGCTGCTGGTATTGAGGTGTTATACAATAAGAAATAAGAAGAGTGGAGTTTTGAATTCCGTCTAACTAGAATGCATAAGTATAATGTAAAGCAAAATGTAATGGGTTGCATCTCGTAATGCCCTTCCATTCACAGATGGGGTGCTATGTATTCCAAAGGGGCCCCTGGAGCGGGTAGGGTGGAGTGGAGGCACATGTAGTTGCAGAGGAAAGGGATATCTAGTCCAGATCTAATATAATGTATGCTTCTAAGAATAAAGTCTTTAAACAAAAGCTTTTACATACTGCTTGAGAGTAGGAGTAGGCATCATAGAGTATTTTAAGCTGTTTGTGCCATTATATTTTAGAACACTCCCTTGTTATTTTGAAAGCTGATTGGACTTTTTCACATAACTAATAGAATTAAAACAATAACTATTTGAATGGTGCAGTTAGCTACTAACATCATTAAATCCTACAAGTTTCTAGTAAAGATGCCACTGAAAGAAAAGGTAATCGTTCAAATTATGCAACAACTCCGTGGAGATCCTTTTATTAAATGAGCAAGTAAGAGAGGATGAAACACTATTTTGAGTGACTATACACAATTGCTACTTCATATTAGAAATTTCCTACAACCAAGTGAAAATTAGAAGACTGCAAAACAGCAGGACTAAAAATCTCTTCCACTCTGCAATAAAAGGTTGCTTTATCACTTGCTCAATTTAGATATAACCACAACCTCAAACTATGGTTTGACCTTCCAAATATTCAGGCTTACAGCTGCTTCTTTACTTCATTTTTCATCTGCTCAGCATCCCAGGCTCTAGGTATAGTGAATCAAGGGGTAGATCAAGCTCTGTAACTATAATTTGTCAACTCAAGATATCCTGTCAAACCATAGTTTCTGATTCTGATTGCTAGCCGACTGACTACAAATGATAGCTTGTTAATTCAGAATTACACCAAACCATTGTTAAGCTTTCTTAATCCTGATTTGGTGTGATCTCTGAATTGAGTCACTGTGAAGTCTTGCTAAAAGCAATTGACTTACAAGTGCTCTTGAGATACTCCTGCTTTTGTTAGATGCATTACTGTCCAAATGACTCATGTGGAAAGCCTCTGGTTTAAACCTGCCATAATCCTCTAAAATGATTGAAAACTTTTGTCTTTCTCTTTTACTCTGCAGAATATTAAAAAGCTTCTTAAGATACCTTACAGTAAGTCACACGTCAGCATGGCAGTACACCGGATTGGGAGAACTCTTTTATTGGATGATCTAGATATTCAAGAACTCTTTATGAGATCATCACAGGTGATAAACTTTGTTGTAGTGATTTATTTGGCTATATGGTTTCTTCATTTCTAGTCTGTAATACTGTTGTCTCCTCAATCACACAATCAGAAGCATGGATGTGTAGCTATCTACATAGCAGTAGCAGTATATTAGTTATGCTAGAAGGTTGGATACATCTTAGCTAAAGACACAATGTCTTTTAGTGCCTAATTTTGATACTTCTAGAATGTTTTATATGTACTGCTATTTCCTTAAAATGGAACGCAGCTATACTGTTATTTATCCTGCTGCGTAGCTTAATTGAAACATGTTAAAATATTTAAGCATTTGGGTGTTGGTGTTGTAAAACCATGAAAAGACCAGGAAGAGAACCCGTGGGTTGTTGTTGAGTTGTGAACTCCTGGTTGTTAATAACCCATAGTTAAATTATAGTATAGGGCTAACACATAATGACAACCTATGATTCAACAACACACAATTCAACATCAATCCATAATCAACCCATACTCTGGGTTGTTATGTGTGAACCAGGTCTATAGCTGTTTAAATACATGCAAAATGCTTTATTTCATGCAATGTCTGGTCATTGAATATCTTTTAAGAAATGTTGTCCTGGGACTGGAGAGCAGAAGGGAAGTGCACTCTCGTTTCTGCAATCAGCCAGGGGACCTGAGGCTACTGGAAGCTCGCTTCCCCACTCCTTGTCAGAAAAAAAAATCAAATATAACTGCCTGTTGTCTTGGGACTGCAAAAGCTGGAGGAAAGAGTACTCTTCTCATCCATTCATCAGACAAAGGAACAAGAACCACCAATTGTTGATCAAGCAAAAACATCAGCAAGGGAAAATCAGCCTGGCCTGATCTAGATATAAATGCCTGCACTTTGTATTGGCCTTGCAGAATTGATCTTGCCTCCTCTTCTTTTTGTCCTTTTAGTTTATAAGCCTGATGGAAGGACCTGCCTCTCTCTTTTTTAATTGATGTAAGCTGTTTTTTAGTTGATGTAAGCTTCTTTGGGAGACAACAATTGAGTGAAAAGTAGGATAAAAATACAGTTAATGAATAAGTTAACTAAGCCACTACACTTTATAATAATTGCAGTTTTGTATGTGTTACTTAGACTGGAGATTGGACATGGCTAAAAGAATTCTACCAGAGATTAATAGATCAGAAGTGGCAACGAAAGAAGAAGAGCAAAGAACACTGGTACCAGAAAGCTATACTTTCCAAATTTTTATATTACAGGTATCTTTTTTGAATTGCTTTTAACTTAAATTCTGTTCTGTTTCACTGAAGTCAAAATTAGTTGCTACTTGCTTATTATGGAATATAACTACCTCCTAAGTAAAACTAAGCTTTTCAAAGTGTATGCCACATTACATTTGTTAGTCATTAAAGTGCCAGAAGACTTATTTCCTGTTACAAGACTCTGACATGGCTAGTGCTCTGGAGTTTGACATCCAGTGGAATTTTCTGAAATGTTGCTGAAATTCAGGAAAGAGCATTTGCAAAGTCATCTTCCATTTTGGTTGCAGAACCTCTTTCCTCATGGAGTGTCATTCTGGAGGGTTTCTCAGTCCTCATGGAGGTGTTTTGGGAAGTGCTGAATCCTGCTTCCAGAAGGAGAGAGCTTAAAAAGCTCGTGACCATGCAGTAATTTGAATCTAGCCATGGTATTGAAAAGGAGAACTTTAAAAATATGGGCATTTGAACACAGTTTTTGTTTATAAACTTTTTCTAAGGGACAACTATAAGATCTAAAGAAATTGGATTAACACTGCACTAATACTGGTCTTCCAGGCTAAAAATGCCTGCATTTTATAGCAAAACTAGACTCAATGCTGTTTGTGATAATCATTGCTAATAATGAACTCAAGTGGTTTGCAGCCCAAACAGGTTTGACCTTGAAGGATGTATTTGCATCTGGGAGTTGTAGGACTTCTGTCTAAATATGAATAGGATTGTGCCCAAAAAACCATAATGTTGCTATTCCCCAAGTGTTACACTTCTCTCCTCTTGGAAATAATGTATTATAGTAAATAATAAGATCTGAAGAGAGTTCTAGGTGTTAACATTAATTGTTAATAAGGTGATACTAAAAACATAATCTAAAATGTTAAATTGTAGGGTTCAAGAAGGATTCTAACTAAAATTTCAGTGTCTGTCTTGTTAGCATTAATGGTGATGGAGCTGCTCAACCTGTTCCTACCACTGAAGATCAACATCAAGAAGAAACAACTCAAGATGAAGTTGATGAAGCGGGAAGAGTTTCTTGGCCAGCCCCTTTTGAAATGCCTTCCTCACTTTCTGAAGATGCAAGTGCTTCTAATCAGGTTAATATGACAGACATAGGCAACTAATGTTTATGCTTTGTAGACATGTTTGCAAAGATGGTGACAGCTAGGCTAAAAGGGGAATCATTGAATTCCTTTGCAGTGTCCAGTTAAAATGTTCTAAAATACCTTTTTTGTGAATGTTTTCATAAATTGTTGCTATTTGGTAGGGATTGGTTGATACAAAAGTGAGTATTAATATTTAGGCCGCAATCCAAGGGTGGGCTTAAGGGTACATCTTCACTGGTGCCCCACTGCAAGCCTTTGACATGCCCATAGCAGCAGCCACCGTCGCCTACTCCTGTCCCTGTGTGGTGGTGGTGGAGCTGGCCTCAAACAGCCTCCTTCTTCCATCAGCGTGTGCACTGCCTGTGATGGCACATATCTCCCAGAGAAGCAGGGGAGGCAACTGGCTGCTGCTAGTTTCTTCTGCTATTTGTTTGCTAATGAATGAGTAGCAGCGCCTATTGGTAACAGCAATCACTACTGAGAGGGAGTGGTCGCAGCTGCTTTTGCTGGTCATTATGACTGGGTATTTGTTTTCCCAAACAGAAGCAGTTGTTTCAGCAAGCAGTGACATACAATTGCCTGACTTCTCCTTTTTGGCAGTGGTAGCTGTTCATCCTGATGACTGTTTAGCAGCAAGCAATGGTTAAAGCTGCCTTGCCTCTGCCCACATAAAGAAGGGAGAATTCAGATAGCATATTGCTGAAAGTCCCCCAAAATCTGCAGTGGGTCCTGTATGTACACATACTAGAAAGTAAGTCCTATTAAAGTCAGTGAGGCATACATCTCTCAGTAGACATGGTTAGGATTACATTGTTTTATTTGCTTTCAGTGTATTTCGGAACAGAATGCAAAGCTGTGTAGCTCATCAGAATGTTGCTTAACTTTCTGCTCACATAGAAAACAAAGTTGTGAGAGAAGGTTTGAGAAAGATGGACTTCGCTTTCTTTTTATTGCTTTTTTGTTTTTATAGCATAACAGGTTTAAACCAACTGTACTTGGGTAGTAATTTTATCGGACTCAAATGATAACATTTGTTACTTCTAGGGAGTCTCTGTAGTTCATTTTTGTAGTACTTTGAGGTTGTGCTGTTACCCTCCCTGTTTGAACCTTTAAGCTAGATGAACCAGAAAGCTGGAAGAAAGGTTCTTAGGAGCCTAAACGATGTCCCAGTTCTGTGTTTATCTGTCTTAGGCCAGATTTTATTGCTGTAATTTTGCTTTAAATAATCTTGGTTGATAAGGAGACTAGATAGCACAACTTGCATGGATTGTTACATAGGACTTCTGATCTAGAGTTGCTGACTGTCCTGTTAATGTGGCAGAGGTGGAGGGAGCAATAAATAATAGTACTTCTGCCTTCCACAACTATATGAGGTTGCAACGTATATGAATATAGAACAGTCCTGTTCCAATAGTTTCATCACCTCTATGGTCCACCTTTGCAAGATTCCTGCTGCAAACATTCCTGAGCACCAAGAGAAAAACCACAGGTAAAAACAGTAGTTTAGATTTGCGTAATAGAGAAGTGGATTCAGGAACAGGTATAGGTCTAGCAAGCTAAAGGTTTGCGCATGGCTTAGCTCCAGAGGTTAGACTCATGTGCTAGCATGGAAACTACTGCATAGTATGCTTAGCCTTATTCTCAACTTAATATATTTTTATCAGGAGTACCTGCATACTGGCCAGGATAGCCAGGGTGGTATAGTTCATTGGTCTTCAAATTGTGGACTGGGATTCAGAAGAGGCTTGCATCCTCCTGTCTTAAGGTGCGTTGCACCTGTATCAGAGAAGGTGGCCACATAAAAAGAACAGAGCTCTGTTATGTATTGCAAAAGAGAAGGGAAGGGAATTTTAGCAAGTACGTGCATGGCAATTTGCACCTGCCAAAACCCTCTGTATCTGCCCACCTTACAGAGTGCAGCTCTGGTTTAAAAGCAGGTCCTAGTTTTTAGTAAGTTGAAAAGTGTAGTGATTAGAGGGTACTGGGCTTTGGCCAGAGAGACTTGGGTTCTAATTTATTTATTTATTTATATTTATTTATAACATTTGTATACCGCCCCATAGCCGAAGATCTCTGGGCGGTTTACATAGGATTAAAACAATTTAAAACAATATACAAAAATTAAAACAGCAAAAACATACACACAATACACACAATACACACATACATTTAAAACAGCTACAACAGCCCAAAAAAGCTACAAAAACAAAAACAAACCCAGGCTTCTCAGATATTGCCAAATGCCTGAGAGAAGAGGAAAGTCTTGACCTGGCGCCGAAAAGATAACAATGTTGGCGCCAGGCGGGCCTCGTCAGGGAGATTGTTCCACAATTGGGGAGCCACCACAGAGAAGGCCCTCGCCCTTGTTGCCGACCTTCGAGCTTCCCTCGGAGTAGGCCCTCGGAGGAGGGCCTTAGATATTGAACGTAGTGTTCGGGTAGGTTCACGTCGGGAAAGGCGTTCCATCAGTTATTGTGGTTCCAAGCCGTGTAAGGCTTTATAGGTTAAAACCAGCACCTTGAATCGGGCTCGGAAACATACAGGCAGCCAATGCAAGCGGGCCAGAGTAGGTCTTATATGCTTGAACCTTTTAGTTCCAGTTATCAATCTGGCCGCTGCATTTTGCACAAGCTGCAGCTTCCGAACCACCTTCAAAGGCAGCCCCACGTAGAGTGCATTGCAGTAATCTAACTTGGGGGTTACCAGAGCATGGACAACTGAAGCCAGGTTATCCCTGTCCAGATAGGGATGTAGCTGGACCACCAACTGAAGTTGGTAGAAGGCACTCTGTGCCACTGAGGCCACCTGATCCTCAAGTGACAGAGATGGTTCTAAGAGAACCCCCAAGCTACGAACCCGCTCCTTCAAGGGGAGTGCAACCCCATCCAGAACAGGTTGAAGATCCTCCATCCAGTGAGCAGAACTACCCACTAACAGCGTCTCAGTCTTGTCTGGATTGAGTTTCAGTTTATTAGCCCTCATCCAGTCCATTGTCGCAGCCAGGCACTGGTCCAGCACATCCACAGCCTCACCTGATGAAGATGAAAAGGAGAAATAGAGCTGTGTGTCATCAGCGTACTGATGACAACGCACTCCAAAACTCCGGATGACTGCACTCAGCGGTTTCATGTAGATGTTGAACAGCTTGGGGGACAAGACTGACCCCTGCGGAACCCCATACTGGAGAATCCACGGGGCCGAGCAATGTTCCCCAAGCACCGCCTCTTCTGGAGCTGACCTGCCAAGTAGGAGCGGAACTACTGCAATGCAGTGCCTCCCACTCCCAACTCAGCCAGTCGTCCCATAAGGATACCATGGTCGATGGTATCGAAAGCCGCTGAGAGATCGAGGAGAATCAACAGAGTCACACTCCCCCTGTCTTTCTCCCGACATAGGTCATCATACAGGGCGATCAAGGCTGTTTCTGTACCAAAACCAGGCCTGAAACCCGACTGAAATGGATCCAGATAATCGGTCTCATCCAAGAGTGCCTGGAGTTGGCTCGCAACCACCCTAATCGCTGTTCAGCCATATTCTGAGGTGGATTAGGCTAGAAGGGTTGTTGTGAGGAATATATAGGGTAGTCCTATGTAAACTGCTCTGATTTACCTGGAGGTAGGATGAGATATAAATATGTGAAACTAGCAGAAGGCACAGGCTTCGCACAGGTTGATACTGCATTTAGGATGATACAGAGAAGCCTTCAAGAAAACCTACACAGCTGTCAGAGTTGAACACATTGTGCCCACCCTGCCTGAGTTAAAGCACCCCTCCAGCACCCCTAGGTATGGCCCCTGCCATGATTCACCCCATGAAGGCACCCCTCCGGCACCCCTAGGTATGGCCCCTGCCATGATTCACCCCATATCCCTCTGAGGGAGGGGTCTGTCCACTCCATCGCCTATGGATGGAACTGCCCACAGCTTAGAGGAGGGGGCTTACTAATCTTCTCTGGCTTCAAGCTTGCCTGTTCTTTTTTTTATTCATACTTCAACATATTTTTTTCAATATTAATTAACTAATACTAATTAACTAACATCAGTCAGCTCCTCTTCTAACTAAACAGCTGTCTCAACTCCTGCTCTTTAACTGACTTTCCCTGCTGACACGAACTGATTATTCCATTCTGCCCACTGCCATCGGCAACGGAACATTTAATCCTCTTCCTTCAGTCTCTTTCTTGATTGAGTCGTTCCATTTGGTGCTATCTATACAACTTCCCCTTAGTCTGCATGGCAGATTTCTGGTATCTAGGTTTCATGGTCTTGGAAGATATACAAACGGACAGTTACATTGAAGCGGTACATCTTTGAAAAAAAATACTGGCTACCTTTTTTATTCAAGATGGGGGATGAAATTTTCACTATGCCTAAAATCATCCCAGATAGAGGTAGAACAAATCCTGAAAGTTTCATAACAATGAGATGTATGGTTTTTGAATCCATCGAAGACATACAGAAAACCAACGTCCTTTAATATATATATATATATATTGGTAAATGGTGTCATTTAAGAATAAACTATGCAGGAAGCATCTGTAAATACCTGCTTTGGAGTTCTGTGTGTCAAAGATGGTACCTTCTTGCTTTTAAAGAAAATTAGTTTTACTGATCAAAACTATGGACTCCATATTTTGATAAACGTAATTTACATAACCTCTTTCCTCAAGCCTCTTAATTGATCCCCCCATGTTTTACACAAACCTTAGGTCTCTAATCTTGTGTTTACATGTTGTGTTTAATCTTGTGTCTCTAACTTCCCCAATGTTGTTGTGCCTTCTATTTTAGTGCTCCACATCCTGAACAAATGGTATCTTCCTATTAAGTCTTTTATCAAATCCAACAAAGTTGTTGCTGCACCTCCAATTCCCTTACCTCTTACCTCTTCTGTCCCCACCGGTGACTTGTCAATCCTTGTTCTCTGCCTTCACCTTTGTGTTGTCTCAGGTTGATTACAAATACTCTGGACAGAAACTGCATTGCATGTTCTGTTCATCGCATTGCACGCTTGTACTGCTAAATAAATCTGTAGTAGGAATGCTGAAAGGATAACAGTGGCCTAGAGCGTTATGGAGTTGTGAGGATAGAAAACTAGTTAACTAAAATAAAGGACTTTTTTTTTTGCTTTGCAACTGCAAGAGATCATTTAGTCCATGCATTATGACTTGAAGAGTGCATAACAGTACTTTTTAACTGTTCATTTTCATAAAATATTTGCTAACAGGCAAGCAGTTTTTGTCAGCCAGGCATCTGCAAAATAGCATCAGCACCATTAGGGAAAGAATTTTGCTTAGTTGACTCAAACAGTTAAACAAAAAACATTAATTTGTCAAGAAACTAAATAGGTATTAATTTTGGCTAATTGGCAGACACCATGAAGAAATTCCAAGGGTGAAACATACAGGCTGGGTTCACATGATTGCAGGCCTGAAAGAACTGATCATTGGTTCTTTACTTACCCCTGCACCTGCCGGTTGCGCACCTGCAATTGACATAACTACGTGTGATGCAGCATGGGTTGACATGCTATCTGAACCTTGCATGTCCTGCTGTGGTAATAGCTTCATACCCACCCTACAAGCCATGACTCGTAGGAGGAGTTGTAGGATGGATACGAAGCCACCCCCACCACATGCCTGGTTTAGATGACACAGTAACCCGCACTGCATCACAGGCAATTATGTAAAACATGATTGCACAGGGGCAAGGAAAGCAACAATGGTGTCTTTGACCCCCGTGATTGTGTGAACCCAGCCATGTTGTTGTTTTTTCGTAGAGATAACAAAATGAAACGTCTCGGGGCATGAAAATGATCTTTGCAGAATTCTATAGAAAATTATTCTCTAGTTAAGGATGCTTTTTCCAATTCTATAGGTTGCATAAGGCTGTCAAGGAGTTGTTTTCTACTTGTAAAGTGTTTTGGAGGAATGAATTTTTAAAACTTGTGTTGAAAAAGTTTTGCATAGATAGATGGATGGATGGATGGATGGATGGATGGATGGATAGATAGATAGATAGATAGATATGGTAAACAAATTCACAGTTCAGTTCCAGTAAGCAGAGTACATACTTTATTTAAACCAATCTTATTTAACCTCGGCAGTAGAATCACTTCTTATATACTTGTGCTTTTCACAGGGAAGTGTGCCTCTTGAATCCTCATATGTAGTGGGGCATGTGGCCTCAGCCCCCAAAGAACAAAACCTAACTACTTTGTTCAATGACGGGGAAAACAGTCAGGTATGATTTTATGTGGCATATAAGATGAGAAATATAATCCTCCTTTATTTGGTTTGATCTACAGTATAGCTAAGAGAAAAAAATCAAATTCTACAAATGCTTCATGGCATCTGTGATCTTGCTCTTTATTGTGAATGTCTAGCATAGTTGTCATGTGCTGTACTCTATTTGCTTTTCTTGCATCTCACTTTCTTGCAAGTCTGCAGGCTATGTTGCATTTTTATTTTTGTAAAGAGAAGAATTGTTTACAAACATGCTCCTTCTTCAAATTTAAAGGGTCTTAAAAATGACTTTGTTCGGAACATCTTGTGGACGTTTGAAGATATTCACATGCTGGTTGGATCGAATATGCCTATATTTGGAGGAGGACGATACCCTGCTGTGAGCTTGCGTCTCAGGTGAATTTCTAGCTAATTAAATCCCAAGACAGGCTAATTTGTATCTTCAGTTCATATCTCATGTCTAGCATGATGAATCACAATATTACAAGTCAGGAAATTATTCACAGGACACAAGAAGCTGCCTTTATACTAAGCTAGACCACTGATCCATCTAGCCCAGTATTGTTGACACTGGTAGCAGCTCTCCAGGGTTTCAGGCAGGAGTTTTCCCATCCCTATCTGAAGACACCAGGGATTAAACCTGGTGTCAATCAGATTCAGTACCTGGTGTTGAACCAGATTGACACCAGAGCATGTGCTCTACCACTGAGCTATGTACGGCCTCACACATGACTGATACTGAGTTTCTGACAGACACTTCATTTCTGTGTTCTGAGAAAGCTGCTAAGTTCCTACAAATATGTTTAAGCATTTCATACTGACAAGGGCCAAAAACTTTTAAAGAGCTTTAATCTTTATGTTTTATTTGCTTACTCGGTGAAGGAAATATCAGCAATTATTCTGCATCTTTCACCTTTCATTGTTGTTTTGAAAATGAAGGGGTGTAAGTAGATAAGATTCTCACCAATAGAATTCTCTTATATCCTCAAGCCTCAAATACATCACTGTGCCTTGTTTTCCCAAGTTAGGAAAATAATTGTAACCTTAGTGTTGTTCCCCAAATTTAAAGTATTTTATTCACAGATTTAGCTTTTAAGTTATTCAATTCTATGATGAAAATTAAAATGTGAGAAGCCATACTTATTTTTTTTAAAAATCGTTTGTTTTGGGCCTGTTGCAGATCTGTCTTAGTTTTCCTAGGTACCCTGCTGGTTGAGATCCGTAGAGATTGTCAGTTAGTGTATAAACCTGGAATGTAACTGAAGGGGAGCAAGAGTTCTTGTAGTTCTTCTTCATGGTCTCTGTGCATCATACATATGGGCTCTGCGCCTGCGCGGAGCTCAGATCGGAATCCTTCAAAAACTGACGTCGTTGGGCGGGAACCCCTCCTCCACCATTCCTCGCGCCTACTCAGCAAGTGTTCCCACCTCCTCCCTTCAGTTCCTTTCAACCGCCTCTCAAGGTGGCTCAACGGAATCTTCCTCTCTTAGAGAGTTAATTTCAATTTAGTATATTTAGGCTGGAGTTGTTTATTTAATTAATTGCTATTCCATAGTTTGTTAGTTTCCTGTTATTAGTGTTTCAAAAAGAAAAAAAAGTTTCTTTTTGAGTATTTTTTTTATGAAAAGGTTGCGTATGGCATTGCAAGCACCTTTTCAGAAGTGCGTAAAGTGTGGAAATAAACTCCCTCCTACGGATGGACACTCTTTGTGTCTTATCTGTTTAGGAGAAACGCATGTTGTTGAATCCTGCCACCATTGCCAGGGTTTTTCAAGACAAACACGTAGAAACCACTCGGACAGACTAAAATCAGTTCTCTGGAGCACTAGAAGCTGTGGACTCTGCCTCAACTCTACCTCATAGGCTTAAGAAGAAACGGATTTACTCCATGTCTCAAGCCTCTGCCTCTCAGCGCTCTGGAGCAAAACTCTCCGCTAGTAGACCCCCCAACTCTGGGTTGCATGCAGCAAAAAAGTTATCCAAAAATGCTAAAGGCACAAAATCTCATTCTAAGAAACGAAGGGATAAAGAGAGAGAGGGAATGAAAGATTTACCTCAGCCGCCGTCACTGTCAAACTCCTCATCTAGGGCAGTTAACCTGGTTGTGCCTGGCTCAGATTTGAATGGACCATCGTCGATGTCGGAAGGCGAGGTCCGTGATACCTCCTCTGTGGAAAGGAGATCTCCACAACACTCGCCACCATCACAGGGCGGCATTGTACTCTTCTGGTTGAGATCCAGAGAGCTTGAGCTATGGGGGGTATATAAATGGAATTAAATAAATAAATAAATAAATATTGTCAGTTAGTGTATAAACCTGGAATGTAACTGAAGGGGAGCAAGAGTTCTTGTAGTTTTAATGACTCGTATTTACTTTATAGAAATAACACTTCGAAATTTATGTTTGTAGGGATAACAATAAGCCAATTAATGTGCTAACAGGCATTGACTATTGGTTGGACAATTTGATCTGCAACGTGCCAGAACTTGTGATGTGTTTCCATGTCAATGGAATTGTTCAGGTAAGTGAGCAGTTCTGATATTCTGATTGGTTTGCTTGTTCATGGTCAGTAAAATATGATTTCAGGGTGGTTAAGCCACAGTCCTAAACCATACCTTAAGACTGCTTAAGGCACAGAAAATGAATGTCTTGTTAATGCTTGTTTATATTATAAGCACATTTAGATACAGCAATGCTAAAAGTGCTTTTGGAGTACATGATGATAATTCCAAAATCCATATTAGGGCAATATTTTTATTAGCTCAACCAAAATGACAAAGCATGCATGCTTTTCGTGTTAATAATTGCATTCTTTAAACGCAACAAATCTACCTCAAGAATACATGGCATCAACTGTCTTGCAGCATATTTTTTCATTTATGGAATTTGTTTTCTTTGTGCAGAAATATGAAATGATTAAGACAGAGGATATACCCAATTTGGAAAAGTCAAATTTCTCTACCAAAGTAATAAAAGATATTGCTCAAAATATTTTGTCTTTTCTGAAAGCTAACTGTACCAAAGAAGGACATACATACTGGCTATTTAAAGGTAAGCATTTCCATGACTGGTTTTTTAAAGTGGTTTGCAGAATGACCATGATTTGGCATGAGCTGGGTGAGCCCGTGGATCATAGAAATTGCACAAGGTAGGGAGGCAGTACTCTCTCCCCTCCTTCAGAGGACCCTAATAGCTGGCACCTGGCAGTGTACAGGCTGCCCCATCTCTCCCCACTCAGCATGTGGGGGCATCTTGATCTGTACACAGATCATGGTGCTCCTGCCACAGACCCATGCTTCCTTCCACTATACTTTTTGACACGATGGGGATTGGAAATCAAGCAAAGATTAAGGGAGTTTAAAGTGACCCAACTCTTGCCCTTCAGCCTTGCATTGCTTTACTCCTGTAGGACCAGACTGGAACCGTACCTAGACATTGTAGGTTTTTTATTCATGGGACCTATAGTTTTGTCAGGCAGATTGATAGGAAAATGTTTTTCTTTCAGCAAGTGGAAGTGACATAGTAAAGCTGTATGATCTGACCACTCTCTGTGAAGAAACAGAAGATAAATACCAAAACCCTTTCACAATGCCAGTGGCAATCCTTCTCTATAAGTAAGTGTGTGCCTTATGGAATTTAGTATATAGACATTTGGTGAATCTGTTTCGCATGAGAATTCCAGCCCAAGCCTACGCAATGCTGTTAACAGCAGTAGAGCACAGAATAGGATGCTAGACCTGTACTGCCAATTTCTGTGCTTGCATAATGGCAGCTGCCTTTACTAGTGTGGCTGGAGCTGCTAGTATTACTGTAGTGATACTGAGGAGAAGCCCGATGGTGGTGGTGGAGTATTGTGCAAGGGGATCTATTCTTAGGAGGGAAAGGGACAGACACTGGCCCCCTTCACTACATTGTATGGCCAGTCAGAACAGTCTGTACCTCTTTGTGATGGAAACGTATACCAGAGAAAAGCTACATGGATAGGTGAGGGGAAATATTTTTAACCCTCCTGCAGTTGTGGATGGAATAGTTGACTTTCAAAGGGGTACAAAGCCACTTTTAACACCAACCTCTTCTGCTTCCTGAATCTTCCTGATTAAGCAGTTAAATTCTTATGTTTTGCTTCCTATTGTAAAATTTTCAATTTAACTATAAGTCTAGTTAAAGCTAATGTGGGCAACTTCTGAGGATTCAGGAGCCAATTTTGCACATCCACCCACATGCCACATCCTTCCATGGCTGAAATCACCACTGCTGCTGCAACTATTTTGCAATGGTAAAAAAGCTGCTGTAAATTGCAGTATATTTGACCCCAGTACCACTTTAGTAAAGCACGAAGACTGTTAGATAGCAAAGGCACACTGGATAGCTCTGAACCCTTTCCCTCTCTCATAAAGTTGCTTTAATTGTGTGATGTAGCCATCTAATAGTGCAATCCTAAGTGGGGTTTATGAAGGGGTGGGTGGGGAAGCAGTGGTATGGAGGATGTGCTGCCATAGCTAAAGCCCTTGTGGCTCATTCTGATCAGGGGTGGTAGGTAGGTGTGCATGCGTGTAGAGGCTTTTTCAGACATCTCAGCCTGACAGATCTCTTCATCCTGGGTTGGGGAATTGGCTATGTCTGCTTGGGGAAACAGAGCATCTTTGGTTCCAGCAGATCTAAAGCCAACTGTGCTCTGCCCCTGGAACATTCTGTTTGAGAGCCTTTTACTTGTTACCCCTGGCACGAACAGCTGGCAGAGAAGGATACCTCTGCCAAAATTTAACCTCCTCCAGCAGGAAACATCTGGGAGTCAGGATTACTTTTCCTTGAGAGAGTGTGGTTGATATACTGTGCATTGTGTTGAAAATAGCTTATTTCAAAAATGGTATGTGTGAGGCATTAAACTAATTCAAGGGTTTCTGACAACTGCATACAAGAAACAATTCTCTTTATAATCTCATCAGCATTTTCCTGCCGTTAAAATGTTTGCAGTCTCAGTCTTCTAGTTTATTTACACATCATAAAAATAAAAATAGCTGTTTCAGTAGATATTGTATGAATTATATGAAGGAGCTTTTAGTTTCTCTTCTGTTCTCTGTACTTTTAGAGTTGCTTGCAATATGATGTTGAAGAAAAATCAAAATAGGAAACACTATGGTACTATCAGAACATTACTCCTTAATTGCGTGAAGTTATTGGACAAGGGTAGACATCCTCAGGTAAGAACTGTATTCTGACACATCTGTTTCCATACCTTAGTGATACTTAATGAGAACACCTTGTGGGAGAGAGAGGCCAATCAAATGAATTAATGTATTAAATCATTTGGCATCAATTTATCAGTGTCGGGTCTCCATCCCTAAGCAGAGTATTTGAAAAATCCAGAATATGCACATTCATTTAGTTGAACCCAGTTTGGATGTAACACTAAATCATGGTTTAGTGCTACATGCATGAGCAGCAGAGTGAGCCTTTTCATTGTACACTCTGTACTCCTATCTACTCTGAAACATGGTGAAGAGGAAAGTGGAAGTTCTACTTCCTAGCTTAAAGTAATTGAAGTTTCTTGTTAGTTGTGAACTGGGAGCTCTGATTAGTTTGAACTATAGTTTGTTGAAAAAAGGCAGACTCAGAAATCCCTATTTGATCCTAGCTTGGTCCAGTAAACAGTAGTTTAAACTAACCACAGTTCGTCCTTTTCAGATATAACAATAAACTGTAGTTAAAAACTACAAGCAGATGCTGCCAATCTCCTCCCTGTGGCTGGGCTTGGAGAGATGAAGGGGTAGCATGTGAGCCCAAGGTCATTCATGTAGTGCTGAACTATGGGTTAACGTTTTGACCAGACCCCCTTTCTTTCTCCCTCCCTCCCTCCCTCTCCCTGTCCTAAAGTTTAAAAATAGTAACCATTCAAGTTAGAACTCCAGCTGTTAAACATATTTTAAGGCTTTGTAAAAATAAAAATCTAATGTTGGGTAACTTGAATCGACCTTCCCTTTCTGATAAGATTATTGCATCAGCAAACTACATGCTCTCAGAACTGTTCCAACTGGATGGGCCAAAGAAGGAAGAGAGTGGTGAGTTTCCCTTAAATGGTAACTCTGATGAAAGCTACAGTGAGGAGGACGAAGAAATGCCTGATAGTGATGAAAATGGTTCCTATAGCACCAGCTCAGATCCTCCTGATGACAACAAAGCAGTTGCTGTGATCAAATCTGTTGGAGAACTGTCAGTACCTGAAAAATATAAGTCTACCCATCAAATACGTGTAAGTTGACCTAATGTTGATATTGGTTCGGTTATGAATGGGGTTATATTTTATAATAGATAAGTTAGCATGAGGAAAACTGTTCCCTAAATTGGGGACTTACACCACAAGCCTGGGTGTGGCAGTGGAGACCAGAAAACATTTGCCATGTACATGTATTTGTCTCCTGTATAAAAATGAAATATGACAAATTATTTAAATTAAATAATTTTCTTATATGAAGATTTTTAAAAAGATTTGAGTAGTAGGCATTAAGCAATTCAAAATATGTTTTCCTCATGAAACTCTTTGAAACATCTTGTGGATGAGTTCAGTTGACTACCTTCACTCCCACCTTGCTTACCGTCTTGAGAACATGCTTATTTATGTAATCAAAGGAAATATTGTTCTTGGTAATTGATGGAGAAAGGGACTTGGCTGGCACTGGGAGGAGCTGCTCCTCCCAGCAACAGGAGTCCCTAATTTTGTGCACTCCTGCATCTCTCCTATTATCTCTGCTCTGTGATGAGAAATAATGAGGGAATTCCGTTCAATTGGGAGGAGTGGCTCGTAGGGAATCCTCCCCTTTTAATTATAATCACAGATGAGAGATTAACAGCAGGGATTCTTCCAGGCGATGGGTTTTGGGGGCTAAACCCGTCTCCATGGAAGAATCCACGCAGACTCCACAGGCCAGATTAGGCCCATGGACTGGAGGTTCCCCATTCCTGAATTAAATGATCTTACTGTTCTTTCACATCCAATTGTTCATGAACATCTTTTGACAGAACTCTTTTTAATTTTATTCTAGATTTATTATTAGAGATGTTCTGCTCAGTTATTTGTAAATGGCTGATTTGGCGTTTCATATATTCTTCAAATTATATAACTTGGGCAATAGATATTGCTTAACTTTCTGGAAGGGTACTAAGAACGGCCTTGTCCCTCACACAAAACTGAGATAATCAATTTGTAGCTTTTGTCATGTGAATGGCACTGCAGTCACTTCATAGCTTTACCCCAGCCCATTGCTGTTGTCTTTCCACACTCACTGTTTTTCAGGCTTGGGTCTATGGGCAATAACAGATTTAGATCTTGAGGAAAATAGCTAATATCAAACCTTATGAATTGCAAGTAGGACTCAGAAAAATATTTGTGTCTGTAGTATGGTACTCATTGACTTGCTTTGCATCCGTTATCATTAACTTAATTCCATGATATTCCAATAAGAAAATTGAAAGCCTGAGTCCATAGTAGCTTTTAAGGCATGTTTTATGGAAAAAATAAGAATAAGTTTCTTTATTAGTATCTGATGAGAATAGTTCGTGCTGAATTCCACTGATTCAATGGTACGGTCTTTTTTATCTTCTCCATGAAGCCTAGTTGTGCATTTCCTGTTTGTCATGACACTGAAGAACGATGCAGACTAGTACTCAGCTACGTTCTTGAGGTAGGTATTTTTTGTACTTATTGTCTTGACATTTTGTATCCTAATATCTCTTTCATTATGAAGATAATAACTGAAAGGTTGTTGCGTTTTAAATAGGGCTTGAAATCAGTTGACAGTAGCATCAAGAAGGAAGGTGATCTTCCTGCAGCAGACCCCAATACTCCTATTCCATTAAAATATGAAGATGAATCAACAAGTGTTGGTCCCGAGTGTCTTGAAAAACAGATGGCCTTGTTTTTAGACAAAAGTAAGTTTGTTTCTGTCTCCTCCTCCTCTGCCTCCTATAGCCTCCTATGATTGAAACCTTCCTTTTTAATGAAGGCGTTTGGGCCATAAATGGTTGCTCCTTTTTTGAAGTGGTTTTAATTGCTATGGTTGAATTATTTTTGATGGTTGTTATCTTTTCTCTTTCTGCTGTTTTAGTGTTTTTATGGTTTTATTGTATGGTGATATTCTTAAAACTTATTGTTTTAACTTATGTTAGTTGGCATTGACTTGTTGAGAAAATGTTTTAAATATTTTATTGTACAAATGAGATTGCACAAAGCCTGCAGATCCTACATTTTTTTTGATTCTCTAAAACTGGTAAATCAGTAGGGGGGAAATGTGAATGATTGTTAAATCTTTTTAATGCATTGGGGAGATCCATACTTCTATATACAGCCTTCATCTAAAAATGTGGATATTTTTAGGGTATTTTACATAAATGGAAACACGATAGAAGGGCAGAATAGTTTCATTTGAGTGAGCATTAATATATTCCTGTAATTAAATTTCAGAATATGAACCAGTTAAATTTAACTCCAAGGTTACTAAAAATCAGTTGCTTTGTTTTTGCATTATAGTGGGCTCATTTCAGGAAGTTAAACATTCTAGTCAGTCAGGAATGATCCCTGGGTCATGGCAGTACAAAATGAAGCTTCAGCTGATTTTGAAATCCTCAAAGGCTTACTATGTTCTTTCTGATGCTGCTGTGAGTCTTCAAAAATATGGAAGAGCTTTACGGTACATAAAACTAGCTTTACAGTGCCATGGTAAGTTGGAGTATTTTTATTGTAGGTTCTAGCCATATAATACGAGTTTCTTGCAATATCCATTTTTAATAATATTTATAGCTGTATGTTTGAGAGTTTTAAAGAAGTTGCCTCTATCAGGTTTTAAGCATTACAGTTTCTCCCTCTGAGCAGAGTGCTGGATGAATTAGTTGTCACATTTGTATAATTTTGTGCTGCCAAATTGCATTACAATAAGCTCAAATACTGATTCAAATTGGTTAGTATTCAGAAAGTTCCTTACATAACTGCTTCATTTTTTTTAAAAAAAAAAATCAAGGTTGGCTTGTGTTCAGGTAGAACATAGAAAGTAGATGATATACTTTCTGTAACTAAATGTTCTGCACTAGTTGTAAAAGCCCATTAATTAATAAGCATAATGACATTCACTCAAGTGTTGAAATTCTGTCAATGCACATAGAGCACATATTGCAGGTATTTGGGGCTCTTAAACATGTCATCAAAACACTACCAACACATTCCCTCCCCATCCATGAGTATTTTGAGAGTCCAGATCCCATAAGGCAGAATACAAAGAATAAGCTTTGATGTGTATAAAAAGCTGAGGAGGAGAAGTAGTATAGCCTTAGAATTTAGGTGTAAAATGTTGCTCTAGCCAATTACAGTTCTTATTAGCAAGGGATTGGAGAACACAGCTGTTCTTAGCACTTGCAAACTAAATCAGCAAGTTTGAAGCCATGCTAGGAATCCAAAAAATAAACATACATTCATTGATGCTTACAGAAGATTCAGAGGCACTACACGAGCAGAGTTCTTTGCATGGCTTCATGCCAAAAAGGCATTCTGGCTTCCAGTGTTCACCAGTTTCCTGTCTTAATTTTCCCCCAACTAGATACATATTGCTGCCTCTGCACGAACATGCTTTCTGAAGTACTCCTGTTTCTTTGTCAGAGTTTAACTCTTTGTGGTGATATCCAATTAATGCTGGCCCAGAATGCAAACAACAGAGCTGCATATCTTGAAGACTATAACTATCAAACAAAAGAAGATCAGGAAATACTGCATAGCCTTCATAGAGAATCCAGCTGCCAAGGTAGTGATGATTTAATGTCTTAACAGTGGCTCATTCAGAATAGGTTTAATAATTTGTTATGCCTTTGTAGTACACTTCTGCAGGAGCCAGTCCACCTATGGCAGTGATGGGCAACCTTTTGAGCTTGGTGTGTCAAACTTCGCCAAAAAACTGAGCATAACTCGGGTGGTGTGTCACTTTGAGGAAAAAACATTATTTCGCGATATTTATAGTTTAAATAACATAAATGTATAATTGTTATTTAATTTGCGACTAGAGTCTTAGTCGTTAGACTCTAACTCCAAGATTCTAGTCGCAAATGTTTCATCCTCAGGAGCAGCAAATGTTTCATCCTCGGCTACTGCACTTGGCCGTGCAGGAGCCGAGGATGAAACATCCTTCTCTAGGGTGACCAGATTTTTAAAATAAAAATCCTGGTCCGCCCCCCCCCACCCAAAACAACCCCCCCACTAAGCCCCCCCCCCCAAAAAAAAACCAGCCTGGACCTACCGCCGACTTCTTCCTCCGCCGCCCGCGCGGCCGCGCCGGGTCCTCCGTCGCCGCCCGCGCGGAAGAGGCAGGGGTGGGCCGGATCCAATCGGCCCTCCCCTGCCTCTTCCGCACGGCCGCTGGCCTTACGAGCCCAGCGGCGCCGGTAGACCCGGCGGCGGTGGCGGTGAAGGAGCCCGGGAAGCCCCGCCCGCCCCGCGGCGCGCTCCTTACCTGGACGTCTGCTTCCCGGGCTCCTCCACCGCCACCGGGTCTACCGGCGCAGCTGGGCTCGTAAGGCCAGTGGCCGCGCGGAAGGGGCAGGGGAGGGCCGGATCAATCAGCCCTCCCCTGCCTTTTCCGCGCGGCCGCTGGCCTTACGAGCCCAGCAGCGGCGGTAGACCCGGCGGCAGTGGCAGTGAAGGAGCCCGGGAAGCGGCCGCCCCCCCCACCCGCGCCGCCCGCCCCGCGGCGCGCTCCTTACCTGGGCTTCCGCTTCCCTCCAATGCTAGATTCTACTGAGAAACAGGCTGCGCCCAGGTAAGGAGCGCGCCGCAGGGGGGGGGGGGGCGGCCGCTTCCCGGGCTCCGCCGCTGCCACTGCCGCCGGCCCGGGTCTGCCGGTGCCGCTCCTAGCTTGCTGCCACCTGAGCCATCTGGTCACCCTGTCATGCGGCCGCCTCAGCGGCCGCGTGTCATCAGAAATGGCTACGCATGTCAGTGCTGACACGCGTGTCATAGGTTCGCCATCACTGACCTATGGCATACTTCTTTCTCCCCTTGCTGCCTTAAAAGTTTTGATTCCCTGGAGAATGTGAGCTTTTGCATGAGTTAAAATTTAGCACGCTTAGGTCAACGAATGGAGAAACCTCCTGTTGGTGTCATCCTCTAGCAGCAATTTCTGTTAAACTCTAATGCCAGGGACGGGCGGGGGGGAATGTAGTCCCTGTCATAGTGAATTTCAGATTCTGGGCAAGTCCCATCTTGCAATACTGAGTACTGGTGTTGGGGTCACAATTGGAGGTTAATGCATTCAGTGTGTGTGTGTGTGTGTGTGTGTGTATCCACTAGTCCATGTATGCTAGTTTTATCCCTGCTACCACCATCCATGGTTGCAGGAGAAGGGTCTCTGTGTGCACACTAACGGTCCATGCAAAGGGGAAACGTGATTAGATATATTGACATGATCTCTGCATTTCTATGTTGGAATGTGTATATAGCCATTTCTCTCACACACGAGCCCAAAAAGCAGGGTGGGGTGGCAGATCCAACAGTTGTGTGTGTGTGTGTGGGGGCGATGTTGGTCTGTGTGGCCCCAGATCTCTTCTTCTTGAAAGCATGAGGTAGGTCGTCAGACACCTCCACCTCAATATGACAGGGAGATAGGGGTGTGGACATTTTCATTATTATTTAATGTTACTTTCTTACAGAATAATATCACTTGGCAATGAGTGGCTGTGACATTTATGCAACAGTTTTTCAAACATCACTCCAAACTTAAAATGGTCACGGAAAGAATATCCCCAACAACTATATATCGCTCTTTGAGTGCTGGGGAAAAATCTGACTGCCTAGAAATTATTCTTGGAGAGAAGACATCTGAATCCAACAAACAATTAAGCTGGGCATTTTTATGGTGTGAGCAAATCACCTGGCAAGGCCATTCATCTAGCCATTACTATTATTTAGTTTTCTTTTTTTATAAAAGGTTTCTGTTTTGGTAGTCGGTGTCTTTGTTGCTTCAAGGATTGATTTTATGCTTCTCTAAAGTTGAGTGTGTTTGAAATATAGGGCACAAAATCATGCTTGAGAAAATTACTTGATTTCATAAAAATTAAAAATATAAAATTCATTTTGAGATATGAGTTGGACACATTTTGTAACATTTTCACTACTTTTACAACCAATAACGGAGTTCATTTTACGCTGAAAAATGCTGCAGGAATTATTCTCACAATTGATGCTGGATTGCGAAAGTAGCCATTGTCAATTTATTTATTTATTTATTTATTTTATTCCATTTATATACCGCCCTATAGCTGAAGCTCTCTGGGCAGTTTACAAAAATTAAAACCATTGAACATTAAAAACACCAGTATACAAAATTTTAAACCATAAAGCATAAAAACAAGTTATAAGTACAATATCCTTTAAAACAACAATTTTGGGTCAAAGCACAACAACAACCCAAAACCCTCATCATTGCTGTTAAATGCCTGGGAGAAGAGGAAAGTCTTGACCTGGCGCCGAAAAGATAAGCTGTTTCTGGTGCACTTCCTTTTGTTTTTTTTAAGAAATAATTGAAAATATCAGCCCAGCCTACTTCACAAGGTTGTTGTTGTGAGGATAAAATGGAGAGGAGGAGGATTATGTACACCGTCTTGGATTCCTTGGAGGAAAAGAGGCGGGATATAAATGCAATAATAAATAAATATTGCTAATGTGGTATATTTTTTCTTCTAGTATTTTCTTGGGCTACTGACCTGACTACAGATTTGGAATGCCAACTTTCAGTTAGCTGCAAATGCTATGAGGCAGCTAATGAAATTTTGCTTTTTAGTAATTTAAAAGAACAGAATCCGGAGCAACATGCACAAGTAGTGAAGAGAATGGGTAACATCCAAAATGAAATTGGAGTATTTTACATGAACCAAGCAGCTGCCGTACAGAGTGAAAGAGTGGGCAAGTATATTTATATATAAGTATATTTATTTTTGGCACTTAATTTTTAAGTATGGGGGTAAAATTCAAAGGGGCCATTTATGTCCCCCACCCCTTCTCTTACATTCTGCCAGTTCCATTGCACAAGTGTCCCCTTAACACTTGCACAATGGTGATTTAGCAATTTCTAGCAACCTGAAATGAGCAGAAACACTTATTTCTGGGAGTAAGCAGGTTGGCAGAGCTTGCATAAGGGGGCTCCACTGACCTGCCTCCTTCCAGAAACAAGTTTTTCCACTTGTTTCAGGGCTTCGCCTAGGAAGTGCTAAATCTCCCTTGCATAAGCGGTGGGTCCTATTTGTGCAGTAGAATTGGTGGGACCCACTGCTTGCTGAAGGGAATCGATGAGGCAGAAAAGAATCGGTGGGAAAGGGAGCGCCCTGTTGGATTCTGTCCTGGGACTTCAATGATCAGAAAAGAATCCTAGTAGTGAACAATATTGCAGCATTCATCTAATCTATGGCTGATTATGGAGCAAATTCAGTCTTGGGAAATGGCCATGCCTAGTCTTAAGTGAATTGAAATAAATTCACTAGCAAGCAAATGGAAGCACTTTTATCACATGGTTCTGTAGACTTTATACAACTGTTACCAAGCATAGCAAAAGGATTGTGAACAGGCTCTGGAACTTTGTGCTTCTTTCCCTGGTATGTCTCTTAAATGTCAAGTTGGCTTCAAATCCTGTTTAGAATGGAACCTTTCTTAGCGGTAACTATGGCTGATATTAGTGTTGATATAATCCGTAGCTATTTATTAAGGCACTCGGGACTGGTGGAGCATGTAGCTGCAGTGATTGCACATGGCCCTGTTCAATCACTTACCCATAGTTAAGGGACGAGCTGCATTGTGTCTGCCTTAGCCTGTGCTGTTACTTGGCACTAGAACTTATGAATATTATTTAAATTGAAAAGAAGAATTAGAAGCCATTTTTATCAAATTTTGATAGCTTAAAGTTTGAAAGCCAGTTGGAAACCAGGACCTTGATTTGTTTTTTCATTGCTTATGCCACAGCAATGATAGCAGTTAAGTCTAGATTCTGCAGAAAAGGTTGAATAGAACTTGTACCCATGATGTGATTTATCTATTGTCCTAGAAAATGATTAGGCTAAGATTTAAACAGATTTCCATGTTTACAGTTTGCGTGTTGACAGAAATTAGCTAAACTTGAATATAATGTTTTGCACTTTGGGGGAAAAATACCCATCACTTTTTGTTTTAATGAGAACTCTAGACTAGTTGTTAAAATATGCTGTTTGGAGGGTTTCTCTCTTCCTGAAGGTGGTTGTCCTTATTGGTAAGACTGTCAGAGAAATCCACGATCAATTCAAATGAGTTCAGGTCCATACATCCCTATGTGCATCAGGTCTGTACATCCCTACTTCTGGGTTCTATAAATTACATTTAGGTCATTAAAACAGGTTTCGAGCAGCATAGATAACACAATATGGATTTTTACTGGCATCCATCATAAAACATGTATTCAGCAGGAATGCATTTTGTGCATGTAGTAAAACAAAGGCTTTTGCAAAAAGAAAACATGTTTTTAAGTTTTACTTGTAATCTTCATGCAGGAAAGGTGTTGGATCCAGGTTTAAGCATAGTTAGATTAGACCCATTGAAGTGAATAAGCTAAGTCATGATTAACTTAAGTCCTATTGATTCCAGTGGGTCTACTCTAAAGAGTGACAATCTGGATCCAATCCAATATTGTTGGTTGAATTCAAGAATGGCTTCCAAACAGTTGTTCAATAAATGTATCAGTGCTTCTGATTTATTAAGATGTTTAAATGAAACAGGCTGTCTTCCTTTTGCTCTGTTCTAGAGAACAAGATGGTATCTCCAGCAGAACAGCAACTTTGGAAGAAAAGCTTCTCTTTCTTCGAAAAAGGGATTCAAAACTTTGAATCCATTGATGATGCAACCAATGCTGCTCTTCTCTCATGTAACATGGGAAGACTGATGAGGATTTGTGCTCATGCTCATTGTGCTGCTGGGGGAGATTTTAAAAGAGAGTTTTCCCCTGAAGAGGCCCTTTATTATAATAAGGTAAAGCCCCCTGCCCAAACACCTAAGCTGATAGAAGAATAGGCCTGCGCAGTAATTTTTTTCACCAAAACGTATGCCTAAACATATAGTGGCATTGCATGATTTGTATGAACCATATGTTGCGTTTTAAAAAGTAATTTATTGTGAGGAGGTGTTTATTGCAAGATTCACTCTTTGATTTATATTATATGTCTACATATATCTGTATCTATATATAATTTTAACATTGGCAAGTAATGTGCAAAAATAGCAACTCCCCCCAAATTTATGAATTTCTAGAATTGGGGTGGGCAACTTGCAGCCTGATCCTTCCTTAGAATTAAGAGTCAGTTCAGATAACTTTTTCCACTGCTCAGTTGTACAAGTAACTGCGCGTATCATAGGTCTACTCACAAGAACAGAGTAATGTCAGATAAATATTATTTGTAACTTGTTTATTATATTTATATCTTGCCCTTTTGCCTCTTGCAAGGAACCCCTGGTAGCGTACATGTTTCTCATTGTCTGCATTTATCCTTGCAACAACTCCGTGAGGGAGGTTAGGCTGAGAGTCAGTGGCTGAATTCGGACAACACGATAGTCAATGGTGGGGTAATAATCAACTTTACAGTTGTTCGTCCAGGAGGTAGTCCCCACACAACATGGTAATAAATAATCAACTGTGGTGTGGATTAGGATAAGCACTGAATTGACTATGGCAGAATTTGGATGACACGATAGTCAATACAACTGACGATTGTTTTCCCTCTCCCAGTTGCTTATTGTGTCGTCTGAATTCAGCCAGTGACTGGTCCAAAGTTATCCAATGAGCTGCCTGGGCAAGGGAGGACTAGAGCCCAGATGCCTTGAGTCCCAGTTCTATACTCTAACCACTGCCATACCTGGTACCAAAGAGTGTCTAAAGGACTCTAATGTTCTTACAGTTGAAAGTAATTAGTATTGTGTCTGGTCAATGCAAAGACCCAAATATTCAAAACCAGCAAACAGTTTTCAATACCAATTAGGAGTCATGTTGTGAATATTACTGATTGTCATAAACCTGCCAATATCTCCTTTTGTTGTACAATGATTTAACTCTGTAGGCTATTGACTACTATCTGAAGGCCTTACGATCACTAGGCAGAAGGGATGTCCACTCTGCTGTCTGGGATTCTGTCAACTGGGAACTGTCTACTACCTATTTTACTATGGCAACTCTGTTGCAAGATTATGCACCATTATCCAGGAAGGCTCAAGAACAGGTATACAATATATGTTGAGAGTTGACCATTGCCAGAGGAAGTGGGTCTCAGAAAAATGCTATACATAGCTTTTGATTCATTACTGGTGAAAAAATATTTAGCAATCATGATTGCTACCAGAATGGTAATGAACATATAAATTGTCGTATTGAAACAGAACAAGGGTTTGTCTTGTGCAGCATTCTAGTTGTATCTCATTGGTGTCCCTTTGCTGACAGAAGGCTCTTTCTTCCAGTGGAAGCTTTTTGTCAACAGAATGAGGATGGGAACTGATTTTGGAAATTCCTCCTTCCCCTGCAGTCCCCAGATCATATTTCATGTTGTTCCGAATTGTTATACAGCCACCTTAGCAGATTTTGGGAGAAGTGGGCAATAGGGACTGCAGGAGGAGGGGTAATCACTGAAAATTGCCTCCCTCCCCATTTCACTGACAGAAGTCTCTGATGGAACAAACAGCCTTCCATCAACCGAGAGACGTGATTTGGATCTAACCCCCTGCTCCAGTAACAGCTAACCAGACATCTTCACAGAGAGGATGTGATAGTGACAGTAACTCCTTGTTGCTTGCTCCCAACATCTGGTAATTGATCATACACTGTCTCTGATCATGGAGAATTTTTTTTTAACTGCCATGGCTAATAGTCCTATCAGTAGCTGTTCTTCATCAGTGTTTCAAATTTTTTTTTAAAAGCCACAGAAGACCAAATTGGAACCCTTTGTGTGAGAGGAACTCTTTAAGTGTGTGGTCTAGTCTAGTAACATCTGAGAATGGTAGCCATGTGGGACAGGTATGGTGATGTGACTTCCTGCCAGGCCAGACCTATATCCACTTGATCATTTTAGTTCTTCTCTGTGATTTATTATATATAGCACAGAAAGAGAGAGCATATAAAGTAAGCTGGATTTGGTGTTATAATTTTTGAAAGCTTTTCCTTTGCATTTTAGATAGAAAAAGAAGTTAGCGAATCAATGATGAAATCCTTGAAATATTGTGATGTGGAGACATTGTCCGCACGACAACCCCTTTGCCAGTACCGGGCAGCTACAATTCATCATAGGCTGGCTTCCATGTATCACAGTTGTTTGAGAAACCAGGTATTTTCCCAATGACAGCCTATGTGAATGAGTGTCTTTGGTGCTCACTTATTTTTTATAGGTTGGTTAATTTATACTGCATTTGTAAAAGGAAGGGCGTAGTGTCATTTTATAAACTGAAAACAATATAGAAGTTTCAAAATTTCTAAGTTGTAATTTTATGGCTGAATTACTATCTGCATTGCACTATTGACCTTTCCAGGAGGCGGTAAACTTATTTTATTCTTTCTGCTATAATTGTACTAGCCCTGATTCAACAAAAGTAGTATAATTACATGGCATTCTGGCAGGAAGATGTTACTGCATCCACATGGCGACTATACATATTTAATAGCAATCTGTTAAACTATTAGTCATGTAAGCAGCCATAAGGAAAAATCACTTTCATATGCTTTCTTGTGAACAAATATTTTTGTAAATACTTACGCACTTCTGTAAAAACCCTTGGACAAAATGAGTTTATGCTCTATCACAACACATAAAGCTGTTCTATTTATTCTCCTGAACTAACTTGAAACATCTTTTTTTGTTGAAGGTTGGTGATGAGCATCAGCGTAAACAGCATAGGGTATTAGTTGATCTTAATTATGGTAAAGCTGTGAAGTTTTTTCAACTCCTGAAGGATGCACCATGTGAGCTCCTTCGTGTCCAGCTGGAAAGAGTAGCATTTGCAGAATTTCAGTTGGCAAGTAAGTTGAACAAGATGGGATACAATAAACTTTGCCATTGCTTTGGAGAAAGCTTGTGTCTTTAAATAGGAGAATTCCTGGATTTTTTAAATTCTCAAAATATTCTTGGACAGAACTGTCATTAATAAATTAAACACTTCTCAATGTCTTTCTGAACTCTAGGTCAAAATAGCAGCACTGGAAAACTGAAGACATTGTCAGGGGCCCTAGACATAATGATACAGACCCAGTCAGTATTTCAGCTCATCCGAAAGGAACTTGTTGCTGAATACGAGCCGGTAACTATTATTTTTGAATGATCTGTAGTTCTTTCTGGCATGTTACATAAATAGTTACACAGATTCAGCACGGGTTAAAATGGGGTTTGGGTAGACATAACAAACTAATACCTCTATTTTTATTACTCCCCTCAAACTACTTTTAAAAAATTCCATATAATTACATACATATTCTGAAACCTGTATGGAGTTGTGATTGTACATGAAGCTAATTTATATGATTTAGACTTGAGAACTATCTTTCCAAATGTCCTTTTTGTTTAGAGACTTGAGGGTGACAAGAGCAATGTGGAGAGAGTCCCCACTGAAAATTCCTTGACTAGCCTCAATAAAGAGGAAGTATTAAAGCTCCTTGGTATATTTGAGTCTCGATTGTCCTTTCTTCTCCTTCAATCCATCAAGCTGCTTACTTCAACCAAAAAGAAAGTTGGGTAAGTTCCAACTTCTTTGTAAAGCATGAATAAATTTCTTTTTCCACGGATGGGAGCTTTGAATCTAAACTATAGGGTTAGGGAGTGGGAAATCTACTAGTATTGTTTTGCAATCTTTGTAGAGTTCACCTAGTGCTATAGCAGGTGGGTTTTCTTGTGTTAATATATATTTAATAGTTCACAGAAATATTTGCATAAACAGACCATTTTGGATTTAGTTTTCACTTTTTTCATAGTTCTCTAGTGTACGATGTAGAGGACTCATTCTGTGAGCTGAAGGGCATTTTTGGATCCATGCTAGACCCTTTGTTTTGTCTCCCCAGTCTACTTTGTTTTACTTTTACCTTTGGAGCTCTTGAGGAAATGTTTGTGTGTCTCTTGTGATGATACCACATGTTCAGTTGAGCATAGAGGATCGGGATTGGCATTGGTATTGAGGTTGCTGTAGGAAACGCATTACCACTGTTTGGGGTGCCTCCATGTTTATCTGCACGCAATGTGCCTTCTCCTGATGGGATGAGCAGGAAGAGGAGAGAATAAAATATGTGCTCAGTCTGTGAGTTGGTGTTCTATATCAGAGTTAGTCAGCAGAACACAAGATTTGCCATATCTTCAGCGTTAAAATTTTATGAGGTTGATACAGACAAATGGAGGAGGCAATAGGGTTTTGATTTTTGTTTGTACAAGGGAATTGTAAAGAGAAAAGGATAAGAGTAATTCGGAGTGCCAATCCCCTCAAACCCCTCTCCGCATGGAATAGTCAACTTAAAGCCTTTCTGGGGGCTTGTGTGGGTCTGTATGATAAAATATAGTCTAGCAACTGCAGCTTCCCAACAGGAAAAACACTTCATGGGAAAAAGAAAATCAATACATAGCACAATGGAGTAGTAACAGCAATTTCATAGTTATTCCATAAGAATTCTTAAGTCTCCACAAGATGGCAATATAAATACAGAAGACCAAAACGTAATTCTGTTTCAAAGCTAACTCATTTATTCCATAATCTGTTGGTGCCAGTAATTGTTCCAGTCCTGTAGTAGTATTTTGTACAGGTTTAGGGAGGCTGATAATGTCATAGCTGAGCATTTAGATTTATTCTGATTTTTGAATGACTAATAATTGTTTTTAGTTTCCCCCAAAAGATTGTGTTTCAACTGCATTATAGTTTAATTCCTCAGACTCTCAAAAATGAAAGTAGAAGGCTGTTATAGATACACTAATAGGATTATATTTTTGATATCTCCTTGCTTAGCTCCCCTCTACCTCATTGCCACATAGGATACTGCTCAAAGGAGATGAGTGTTGCCTGCATACTATTGTATAGTACTTTTATGCCCCAGTAAGAACAAGTACCATTGTAGTAACACCAAAATTTTCAAAGTATGCTGCTGCCTGGGGCTAAGAAAATATCTGGGTGTACAGTCATCGATTGTGGTTTTGTGACAGTGTTAAAATACTACCAGCTAATTCTGTGACCTCATAGGCTTAAGTTGTCAGGTGTTTGAGTTTTGTTAAAACAAAATTGCCAAAAGGTTTTTTTTTTTTTTTTTGCAGGGGGGTCAAGTTAAGATTTGATGTGATGGGCCAGCTTGCCCATTCATGTGTCATTTATTATTTGTTCTGGTCATTGTTTTAAACCTGTTAAATGTGTTTATACTTTTAAATACCTCTGGTCTGGTCTGGGTGGATTTAAAGATTGGCATATCTTACCCCACATGCTATGGATATAAAAAGGAGAATCCTATTGCTCTTTCTAAATCAGGAGGTGGTGGCAGTTGGTGTTTTGGGGAGTCCTAGGAAAAGTCTGCACCGAGTGACTCCTAGGGGACATGGCCATATAGGGGGACCCTTTGATGACTTGTAGTTAAATGTGTGAATGGACCACCATATGTGCTTCGATACTAAAATGCTATCTGGGGGGGCTCACTAATACAGTCAAGTCACATGACTTGACTGTATGAATGAGCATGTGTTGCAGGCAGTTACTAAAGTGGGAAGGGCCTAGTAGAAAATGGGTCTTGAAGGGAAGCCAAGAGGGAATAGAAGAGTTTTATAGGAAAGACAGTATATTAGTGAAGATACTCACTGTTTAATATTAAATTGCATTACTTGTAGAGATATGGATCACCTCTGGCTCCCTTGTGAGGCATCTTCTGGTCCCTTTGAGTGGGTTATTCTGTATAGAACGATCAGGGTTGCAAAAAGGTTGCTAGCAAGGCTTGTCAGACGTTGGATCGTGCTTTTATCCTTGCGGTTAAAGCTCATACTCAGAAGACTTTAAGTTTTTAACTATAAAGACTGTATTTGAGGACTCTTCAAAATGGGGCAGCTTATTTGGGGGTGTGGTTAGATTGGTATATCTCCACTTAGATTAAAATGGGATACTTAACCAAGAGGCTTAGCCTTTGGGAAATGCTAGTAAGCATTACATACCACATCAGTGAAATTGCAATGAGTACACCACAAAACCTGTAATAGGACTTTGATTTGTAACATTGTGTTCCTGTGGATACAAAATGGCTGTGTGGTATTTGTCTATGGAAACTGTTCTAAAGCACTAATTAAAAGAAATGCTTAGTTTGGGATATTCTGTTAGAATTCATTGAAACTTTAATTGACTAACTGGTATGTATAATAAATGAAGCTGTCAATTCTATTTGCCAAATGTTAGGAATTTAATTGCTTCTTGCATTCTTGGATCAAAGTATTTGTAATGAAACCAACTGGCAACACTCTTTTTTGTATGTATATGTGTATGTACTACAAATCTGATAATGCTTGCTCTAGGATTTATGGTGAACCAGATAATTGCAAAAGAAGTTGCGATGAAAATAGAATAATGAAATAAACTGAAGAGCTTAATTGTGATAATAGGGAGTTATAGTGCTAAGTTGTAGATATTGCAAACGTTGAGTTGCACTGATGAAACCATGAATATGGACTTTGCTCCAGGTAACAGGAGGGGAATGGGGCTGAGTTGTGGTTCTGTTCTCTTCAAAGAATGATAAGAGTTCAGCTATCCGAAGGTAAAAAATGTGCAGATCGGCTCATTGTATCTGCACGATACAGTGTAGTGGTATTTAAAAAGTCTGAAATTATATAGGCTTAAATCCAGCATCACAATTCTACCTGCAGAATGAGGCTTTCACAGCTCTTGAAAGCTGCTCCCAAAGATTTGGGGGTCTCTTGGGAGCCACATGGGATGTGACACCAGAGGTAGCAATGGGAAGATGGAGCTGGTGAAAGTCGGTGAATCCTACCCCTTACATGGGCAAAAGTGTATTCCATTCATGCAATTGCTGTTGTATCTAAGCCATCATTTGCAGAGTTCATTATGCATTTTAGTTACCGATTAACCGTCCCCACTTTCTCTCCACAGAGGTAACAGCGAAGAAGACATTCTTAAGACCAATAAGTATGTTTACTCACTTCTCTTGCGATCTGCAGCAAACAAAAGCCTGACTCTGCTTGAAAGAACAGAAGTTGTTTTAAACCTTTTGGAACAGCTGACTCAGGACAGTGAAAGCAATAATCTGGGAATCCAGTGACCCAACCTAATGCTGGTACACATCACAGCTGTTGAATCAGTGCCTTGCTCAAAAAGGGAACAGTGATTCCCTTCTATAGGGGCTGCTTGGTTTTATTTATATTGTTATATATTTATAAGATGTACAGCTAGAAAAACAAACCTTTATCACAATCCTTTGAATGCTGTTATGAATCATCATATTTTTTGTTTTTACATTTTAAAACAGAAATGTACAGTTCATTTTACCTAAACCATAATGGAGTTGTAGAGTTGCAAAGCAGAGTGGATTTGTTAAGACTGTAATGTATTACATTAAAAATTTCACTTAAATGTTTTCTAAACACAATTTGTTAAGCAAAACCTCTACTGGAAAGCACCTGCCAGTAGTATTAAGTTCATTAGATTCCATATGCATGTACAGACATTATTGCAACTCATACCATATTTCTCCAAAAATGTGCCTTTTCTGATTCAGTGCAACACTTAAAATACACATTACCCTAAGAAATTAAATCGGCTCCTTTGTACCTCAACCACTACTTTTTTCCAGAAATGTGAATAAATAGTTGTGCATTAAAGAATTTTTGTTGAAAAAATATGCTATATACGTCAGCATTTCATTGCTTTTGGGATTCCTACATAAACATCTTGGGTATACCAGCCTATACAAACCCCAGAGAGTTAGCCATTTTAGTCTGTGCCTTCAACAGGTCTTACAGCACCTTAAATACTAACATACTTACAGGCTATGGCCTGAGTAGACAAATACATTTAGTCTAGAAAAGGGGTCTCCCAATGTTTTGAGGTGGCACATTAGGAATTTTGAATGTCATTGGTGCCATTATAAAATGGTTGTCTCAGAAGGACAAAGTGGTGATGTTGAGCCTCAAACCATAATCTGAGCCCTAAATCTACTCTCTTGAAACCTCAGCATCCATATCACTTTTTTCTCTCTCTCTGGCTCACATTTCTCACTTTTTTCTCATGGTCCCTCCATACGCATCCACCCTCTGTCATCCTATTTTCCCTGCTTTCTTTCTCCCCAGATTGGGTCCCTCTACATCCCATCCTGCCTAGGTTTACAACTGCCTAGGTTTACCAGACAGCAGCTCCAGTTTAGTGGCCAGAAACCAGCAGAACACTGGCCTCCTGCTCCTCCACTTCCTTTCAGAAGAAAGTTGCTGAGTCTGTATAGAACCCAGAGACGATCTGTGGAAAGGAAGAGTGAGGGGCAGCTAAACACTGGTGGCCTGCTGCTTTCCAGACAGCAGAGGTTTTAAAAAAAAAGCAGGAAGGTGCAGGTGACCTCGGTGGGTACCAAGGGAAATGTTTGGAGGTGTTCTGATGCTCATGGGCACTGTATTGCCAACTGCAACTTTAGACACTTGTAACAGTTGATGAAACACAGGTTTCTTTTTTTAAAAACCAATCATGGTTCATATTGTGCATTAGGCAACATCCATGTTAAATAGCTGGGATTGGCTGATTTATTTTGCCTAACCAAACATTCTGTGAAGCTTGAAAGTTTGCTTATTTTTACCTTTGCACTGGACCAATAACTATTATGTATTTGCTTTTTTCTGTGTGACCAACAGGGTATATAACAATCCTATATTTTCTTAGGCGTCTTATACAACATTAAAAGTCACAACACTCTGATGCTTGTACATGTTCCAACATGTTTCCCTGCAGGGAAATTTACCAGTGGTGGTTTCTTGTTACATGCAAAAAGGAGTCATTCTAGGGTTTTCAAACCAATTAAGTAATGCAACACAGTCTTCAATTACATAGCCCTGCTGCTATTGGATTTTTTGTTTGCTGACTCTTCATTTAACAAGGAGGTAGTATCTGTCATCCACCACTGCTGTCCTGCTTGACCTATGTTAGGTTAAGAGAATCTGTGTAAATTTATGCATACTCATATCAAAGAGATGCCGTTTGAAATCATTGGGATTGAGGGAGGGCTTAATGAGTGATATTATTAGACTCTATACAAAGAGGCTGTCTTCTTGCAAAAAGATAATCTTATAGTTCAATATTTGGAGGCCTTATTTTAACTAGCTTACCAAAGGAGAGGTTTTGAAAAAAGCTTTGCCCTCAAAATATAGTGGTTCGAAAGTTTGCATTAATAACCAATGAAGTTGTTTAGGAAAGTTTTGAAGGCAGTATGAAGTTTTGAACAGAGATCAGCTGTGAACATTTCTGATAGTTTCTTAAGAGGAGAATGCACAGTTCTGCAATATATTCTTTACTACCTATTGTAGGATCAAGACTTCAGCTTTGAGGACATTCTAAGACTTTGTTGACATTGGATTGTAAGAAAACAACCCTGGAGCTGAAATAGTTCTACATGGTCTGGTTCTAGCAGTTTGGACCATGCAGTTCTACTGACCATTGACTGCGAAACAGTTGGATTGCTTTAGTGCCTATAAACTCTGTCCCTTATGTTTTATAAGCAGCAATTCTCTACCCTCCAGCTTTAGAGTTAATGCACTTTGGCATCCAAGAGAAATTACACAGCAGGAACTGTCAGTACCTAAGCCATAGCACTAAATAACCCGTGTAATGTACCTTTTCCTTTTCTCTGTACTGAGGTAGTCAGGCATCATGCTTCCCGTCTGAGCAAATTAGGAGGTGATACTGATGTTGTAAGTTTGATGCTCTTCCATGGCGGCCTGTTCTCCAGTAAGATAGCATTCCTCTTTGATATTCTAAGCATTCTTTATTAAGAGCTATTGTATGAGCTGCTTTAACAAAATCAGCACAATTTTTTGTATCTTCACTTATCCTTTTATCGAAGGAGTCCTGTTCAATCTCTAATTAGAAATATATTTAGGGCTCTACATTAGCATTTGGTATATAGGCAACAATCTCAAGGGCATAAGAAAATGAGGTGCAACATTTAAGAATACAGATTAACAAATGTATTTAGTGGACAATTTTGCAGTCTAGACAGAAAAAGGATTTTTCAATTGTTCACAGCAACCCTCAAATCAAGGAAATTATATTTTTTGTGTTCTGCGTCTTTCAGAGTATAACAGCAACTAGTAGATTTCATGTCTCTGCTGTTAAGTAAGAAGCAAAAAAAAAAAAGATTCTGAAGCTACAACACACAATTTGTGTGAATCAAGCTGGTTAATAAACAATACTTTTAGAAGTATATGTGACCACATCCAAACCAACCTACTTAGCTTATGATAAAATGATTTCCAATGCCATGTCTGCTTATTCACAGCAACTGAATGCACGATTAAAATCTGTACAAGTTGTTAGTATACAGAAGACACTGCAAACGAGGAACAGACTATATTAAATAAGTTGATCTTTAGAAATCTACATTTCTGGAAGGAGTTTAGATGCAACAAAACTTCATTTGGGTGACAAAAATGTTACACTAAATATGATTAGGTGTAATTAGAAGGGATTGGAGCATTTAATGTGTTATTACTATTTTTAAAACGTACTCGGCAGTGTTACATTTCACATTTATCAGGGTATGATGTAAGGTGATAACTGTTAGGCAGCTGCAGTTACAGCCAATTTTAACAATTGACTGTAATTTGCATTAATCACTGCTTTTAATACAATATTAAGGTGTACAGAGTCTTACAAAGCAGAGCCTACATGACTTCTAATCTCAATAAATGCTAGGAATATCCATACATTACAAATCCAAGGAAGGCATTTTTTACCGAAGGGATATTATTACTGCCAAGCTGCATAATTTCAAACATCAACAATCTTAAAATGTGTCAGCAGTTCTAAAGCTGGAGACTTCTTCTAAGACCAGTGGTGAGATCCTGTGGCGTAGGGCTGCTGGCAGTGCAGCTCACTGAGATTCCTTCAGCTGCTATTGCTTCAGCTGTTGTTGGACCTATAGCAGCAAACTGGAAAAAATAGCCATGTTATATACAGTATAGATACTTGAACCAGCTCTTGTATTCTGCAGGGTATCAACTTTACAGTCTGCTCAGAAATGTATTCCAATGTCAGATATGTATTTGTTTTGGTTTAAGCGTTAGTGGTATACCTGTTCAACTGTCATGGTAATAAATACAGATCAAATTTGTATTCTCTCACCAATGTAGGTTGGACTAATTAAAAAGATGGGTTGACTTTAATTTCATCTTCCCTCTGGTGCCAACAACAAGTTTTGAAATTACATACTAAATAGCTAACATTACTGCTGCCAAATTCAACCACATATTACATTAAAAGTGATATTTGCCTTTGCATCCTTGTGCTGCTTCAAAACAGAAAAGCTTCAGCAGCCGCCAGCCCCACCCCTGACAAGCTGGAGAGCACTTAGTTCAGAGATGGGCAACATGTGATGCTTACTGCTCTGCAGAAATTCTTGGCAGCAGAGTGTTAAAAACATCAAATGTAGCTTGTTCCCAAGCTAAATTTAACCCTTTGCCAACTCCACAGCAATTTGCTACTGAAATTTGGCTGCACCTATGTTATTGCCATCACTGCCAAATGTAGCAGCAGCAGCAGGAATGTGACCTGCAGGGTGGTGGGTGAAAATGGCCCCCAGACCTCCCGAAGTTACCCTGCTCTCATAGAATCATTCAAAGCTACTAGCCATTCAAAGCTACTAGCCCTGGGAGGAAATCTGCTATTGATGCTAATAGCAGCTTCAGGAGGGTGAAGCAGGGACAGCCCCCCTTCCCCCCCCAGCCAGTGCTGTGGTCCCAATATAAATTATCTCCCCACCTGTGGCAAAAAATACATGCAAATGTGGATGCATATTTACTGTCACATGTAGCTTGGTTGTCATCTACTGATAAGAATACATATTCTACTAACAATAAAATGAAAAAGTACAAGTGAAAATATATTGGCAGCCTGTCGATACTAACACCAGGAAACAAAAAAAATGCATTAACATCATGGATCCTTTTGCATCTTATTCTCCCTGCAATTATAACAATGATTGTATGTAAAAATCTTATAATTATCTGGTTGCTAACACACTGAAATATCCATAGATTTAATGTGATTCTGTGTCTGTAAATAAGTTCTGACCCTTAAGATAATAAGTAAAGAAAACAATTGCCTCCATAACATCAATACTTTTCTACAGAAGATCTTAAGGCAACAGACAATAAAAGGTCTTCAGCCCCCAGTTAAGAGGCAGAAAAGCAATGACATAATTATAATCAGAAACTGAAAACACTTGAATCAGATTACTATGCTGAAGGACTTTTACCTTAACTTGGGGAATGAGATCACCAGACAATTTCAAAATCTGCTTCAGACAATACTTGACACCAGATGGACTGAAGAATGTGACACTGGCAGGAACACCCTACAGAAAGATATTAAAAGGAGAGACTGGCTATTTCTTTACATTCTGGTTGTATTTCTGTGTTTGCTCAATGAGAGGTGGACAAACTTGCTCCTAAAGAAGCATGCTGCTTTCTAGCTTAAGATAGAAGAATACATTAATGAAATCTGATGTTTTAGTTAGATCAAGAAAAGGCCAACAGAAGATCATGCTAATGGAAAGTAACAATTCAAAACGCTAAACTAAGATGTAGCACAGAGATTATATTGTCGCTTTTAGGTAATATGCTTTAACTGTTGACTCAGAGGTAAGACAGTTGTTTTATGTAAGAAGTCTTACAGTGCCATTTCTGGGAATGTGTGTTTCATCTTGACTAAACAACAATCTGAATACAGATATATGCTTCAGTATTACTAAGGTATTTGTAATCATAATAGACAATTCAGTAGCATTGTTTCTATGAGCAAGATTACAACCATTATTTAAAACACACACACACAGCTGCCCTCCTAATACAATTATTACTTTCTAAAAAACATTCAAGGGCTTCCTTCTAAACTTACTCTACCTAGTCAGGCTACCCAATCCAGCACTAACCACGTGTTCTAAAAGTGAGCCTTCAGTGATCTAAGGCCCCCTCCACAAGGATGCGATTTTGCGCCCGGTTCGGCGATTATGCGCATTATCGCAGAGGCGCATTTACTCCTAATCCCTCTGCACGGGAGGCGGCGAGAGGCGGCGAAGCACATTAATTGATGTCCAAAAAGCGCTTTACAAGAAGTTAATGCGCATAATCACTTGTTCACACTGCGAAAATGCGCTTTAACGGCCGGAGCAAAATAAAAGTCGCTATTTAACGCGCATTCAATAATGCGCATAATCCGGGAGATAACGCGCCTCTACGCCCGTTTTGCGCTCCGCTGGTGTGGAGGTAAAATTTATAATGAGCCTTCAAAGAGCATTAAACCTCTCTTGTGGAGGTAGCCTAAGTATGAGAATCAGGACTGGTATGAGAATGTGTTCTCTCTGAGCCTTTCCTAAAACCATGCAAGGGAAAAGATCATAAGAAGGAAACAGCGGTTCTTTCCAAGTTCCTTCTTCCAAAAACACTGGGATGAGAGTGCAGCCCCAACCACAAATCCAATGTGGATCTTCTATCAGAAGGCATTCAACCCGGCCAGGTCTTAGCTGAGGGGAAAAAGAAGGAAGGCTCCAACTGTCTTGGGTTCCTATCTCTCCTTGGAGTTCCTTTCACCCCTGTGACCCATATATCTCTAAAGAATATTTTAAAAGCCTATGCAAATTTTAAGGAGGAGTGTTATGCTCAGATAGCGAAGAATCAGCCTTATATGACTCCTCCGTTTCCTGAATAAAATGTGTACCAGAGTATGAAGAATGATGATTTGATCTGAGGAAACAGTTTTCAGTATTTAGACCTCTATTTGGCTGAACTTAGTCTAAAGACTAATATTACAGTATACAATATAAACAAGTTTTATATTGGCAGGAAAGCAACACGATACAGACCCATCATGTACTTTGCAGCATCCCTATCTACTTTAATAAATTGCTACCATAATCTCTAAAAACATGAAGCTTGGTACACACTGAAGTTACAATCAGTGTAGTTGGAATTTCAGTGGGCTATTCAGATAATCACTAAGCAATGATAATTGATCATTAGTAATGGCCTCTGTTTTGTAAAGCAAAAGCTATGCAGGCACTGGAACTCCATATCAATAGCCTTGGGGAAGCAAATCGCCATGTGCTCATAACCATTTTGTTTCATACGACATGTAGCATATACTCCTATTCCTGCACCCCTTCCCCCACTATATATGTAATATAGTTTGGATTTGGACCTCTGCTGAAAATGAGAAAGGAAATAAAATGTGTTATGATTAGTATTTCCAGGATGGGCAACAGGTATTCACTCTATTTCACTGAAAAGTTATACTGAAAAAGAGACAACCACTGAAGGAGGAAAAGGATATATACTGAGATCAACATTAGCCTGTTAAAAATGTTCAATAATTTCATCATATAAAACTACCAATACGTTTAAACACAATTGTGTTTTATAGTCACTGAAATATCTGGATATCAAACAAATGCATTACATCCAGCCATGGGAATTCTCCCTCAGGAGCTGGGGAAAATGGCTTAAGGAACTTGTATGTTAGAGGCCTAACGCCTGCACAATACTAACTTACCAAATAAACAAGGGAGCATAATAAAGTTTCACAATCTGTAGCATAACTGAAAGGAAATACCTCTTGTGAGAAATAATTCCTCAAGGATTCTTGAAGATTAGGGTGTTGAGTAGTTTGATAAACGGTAAGGCCTTCCAGTGCAATACCTGCAATAAAAACCGTGACATACATTAGTGATTAATAATAGTGAGCTTTATCAGTTTGATTACAGCAAAATGTGAACAAGAGTACTTTTGAACTGAAATGAAACTGAGCATTCATAGTAAACTTTGTATGAATCTGGCTTAGCAGATTCTACCCCAAATTCAGGTAACCAGGATCTTGGATCCCGACTGCAAAATTCTTGTAAAAAAATATTTTTAAAAGGCTTGTTGTATTCATATAGTATAGAATTTTTGAATGCTTGATGCAGCCATTTCTATATTATAGAAAGACATGTCAGGAAACTAATCAAGGCAGTTCAGGTAAACTGAACAAAAATCCCATAAGGACATAATACAGGCCTGAAGATTTTTACAGAGACTGAAATACCTGAGCAAAGGAAGTGCACCACCTCTATACAAAATCCATTAATTTAGAGGTTTATTTATTTATTTATTACATTTGTATACTGCCCCACAGCCGAAGCTCTCTGGGCGGTTTACATAGGATTAAAAACAATTAAAAACAATATACAAAAATTAAAACAGCAAAAACATACAACATACACACAATCTGTACATTTAAAACCACTTCAACACTACAAAAAGCTACAAAAACAAAACAAAACAAAACAAACCCAGGCTCCTCAGATATTGCCAAATGCCTGAGAGAAGAGGAAAGTCTTGACCTGGCGCCGAAAAGATAACAATGTTGGCGCCAGGCGGGCCTCGTCGGGGAGATCGTTCCACAATTGGGGAGCCACCACAGAGAAGGCCCTCTCTCTTGTTGCCGACCTCCGAGCTTCCCTCGGAGGAGGCACTCGGAGGAGGGCCTTAGATGTTGAACGTAGTGTTCGGGTAGGTTCATGTCGGGAAAGGCGGGAAAGGTTAACAGCACAATCCTGTACATTTCTACTTAGAAGTAAGCCCCACTGAGTTCAAGGATACTTACAGGTAAAGTGTGCATAGGATTGCAGCCTAAGTTAAATTAATTAATTAACCATTTGGAAAATCTGTAATAGGAGGATTTCAAACCTTGTAACATACTTTAACTGAGTGGACAAGTTCTCTGATTATAAAGCAGATGACTACAGTATTTTGGAGTTATGAATAAAGTATAGTATAACTGGGAAATATTCACGATGAGGTTATGCAGGGGGATAGATTTTCTTCAGTTCCAGCTCATGTAGGGTTTGTGAGTAACTGCTCATGTGGTTATAGAGTCAGCCATACTTTGAGTAGATCCTTTGACATCAATGGGACTTAACTCAGTCCCAACAAAATTAATTACCATTGATTTTGATGGGTCTACTCTTAGTACGGTTGAGTCTGAATCCAACCCCAGCTGTGTCTTTGGGGATGTCAGGGGGGAGAAAGGATGTTATTGGAAGTAAGATTAAAGACGAGTGGCAGAAATTTTGGGACAACTAGGAGGATTTCAGGCAGCTTGAAAAATTAAATGAACTGGCCGTATTTAGAGTGCTGATGAGACATCACGCTTTGCACCACAGCTTCTAATGTATAGGAAAGTGCAATGTTAGCCTTTGAAGGGGATGTCCTGCAAATGAAACTACTGACCAGTTGGGACTGTCCTAATTATAGACCAGAGATTTTAATTATAAAACTTTGTGACCTCAGTCATACAGATTTTCCCCTGAAACTTTTTTTTTGCAAGGTAAGGAGAAACAAGACAGAGCTATGAGTCTGGTGGGTTTTTGAGGGCAACTGGACTGAGTGGAAGTATACTTAGACTCTGCTCTGGCATTAAACAGGAGATAAATACAATGTATAGAAGTGAACTGAAAGTTAAATATTCCTTCCCAACATAATATATATAGCTGCTATAAACGGCACACTCAGGGCCAGCGTCAAGGCTAGGCATGGTGAAAGCCAAGATCCCAGCAGGCGCCTGCTGACAAGAGCCCTCTGGAATTGCTCCTCCTCCCCCTCCCCATTGCAACCTGTTTGCTCACCTGCCCTATGCTCTGGCCCAGACAATGGTACTGGTGAGAAGGAGCAGCAGCAGATGCCACAGCCTACTTGCTCACTGGGTCTCTGCCTCTCAAGCAAGCAGCAAGCAAGCAAGCGGTAGCAGAGATGAGAAGGAAGATGAGGAACAATAGCAGCTGATGACAATGGCAATGAGGTCGGGGCCGGCACTAGACACATTATTTGCTTCCTCCAAGTTCTTGCGTTACCTTTTAAAAACCGAATCAAGATACTGATTTTTATTGATCCTTAATCTGCAGCGAAATGTGTGAACTGGGCCTAATGCTGGAAGATGCCGGTCGATGTGTTTGTCCCACAGAATAAGAAATGCAGAGGCAGAAAGTAAGATGATCATTTTGGACAGAGCCAGCAAATACATTAAGTATGCAAGCATGAGCAATCTGATTGTGAGCACCATCTCATTTGCTTTGTTCTTGTCGGATTGAAAGACTGAAGCTCAAAAAAGATTTTTAAATGCTTTAAGTCAAACCTTTTCCCCCGAGGATTGTTGGAAGTGTTTCCCTTTTGAGAGCACCACAAGGAAAAAGCAACGGCAATGAATTGGGTGACTCCCCTGTTTGAAAAATAAAAACGGATTTAATTCACCACGACATTTTAAGCACAAGGACTACAAAGTAATACTTTAAAAATGGTCACACTCTAAACACATAGTGAAAAGTGTGACATGTATTACTTACATCCTTAAGATTACTGAAAATATTTAAAGTTCAAGACACATAGGAGTTTCAGATAGCAGAAGCTCTTTAGCATGTAAATTAAAAAAAATAGACCCCATTGCCGAGGCATGGATATTTTGGCTAAAAAGATATGGCGAAAAGATAAATTGCCTTGCTAAAGTCTATTTCTTTTGCTATTCAACGAAGAGCAACCAAGCACAATGCTTCCAATCATCTTAATAAGTTTTCTCCCTCCCCTTCAGTCACTTGGTATTCCTCAGACTTCAGACACATACTTGTTTAGCTATTTAAAGACTCATTTCAGCTGAATAAATTTGCTGTCTGACATTCTACACATAGGAAAAGGTCAAAGCAGTCACAAGAAGGGACAGGATGCTTTGAAAAGGAATTCTCAATATTACCTGCTACTTTAACTTCATTGTCTACTGAAGGTATCTATTTCTTCCACTAGGGAGAGCCTTCATAATCAATAACTAATCCGTCCACATTCCCATCTTTAAAGTGGGATATCCCTTGCCCCTCCACACTTGTGAGTTCTGTTACGAGGAATATTGCATAGACATACTTGGGAAAGGCTTCCTCAGGGAGAACCATTCCACAGGCATGTATGTGTTCATGCAATGAATTCTTTCTCAAATATTCTTATAATCAATTTATGAAATTCACTGCCACAAGACTTGGTGATAAGTGCTAGCTTAGATGACTTTAAAAATGTATTAGACAAATCCATACAAGATCATCCCATTAAAGGCTACTATATTAATAACTTGAGCATCCAAGTTCACATCGTGTCATCATTATCCCCTCCATTTTTCTGATGTCCAGGTGTGAATCCCAAAAGAGCACCATCCATGCACAAGAGGGAAATATCTCCAGGCTAGGGATAAATACAAAAAAATCTTTAGGAGAAAAAACCCCTCCAAGGTAGGGGTAAAAATAGTCCACTGAGCGCTGAGCATGCTCTATGGATATGGAATGCTGGCTGATTGTTGTGTGGGTGGGTGGGATGGGGGGAGAACCTGAAAATTGGGTAGAAGAGAGTATGGAATGGGGTATCTTGGATGAGGGAATGGCTCACTGACTGGAACAGGAACACTCTATGCTGCAACGTTTTGTTGCAAGTGCTGCTTGTATATGCTAATAGTAATCTGAAGATGGTGAGTGCTAATCCTTATATAACTAAAGCAGCACCATTCACGCACAAGAGGGATGCACCAGTATAAAATCTTTAGAACAGGGGTGCAGAACTTCAGGCACCAAGCCCAGCCCTCGGAGTTTCCCAGGTGGCTAGGTTCCCTTCCCCTGACACCACCCACCTCCCCATACCTCTTAATTTTGGGGTGGTTTCCTGGCTTTTGTGCATTCCCCCCCTCATTCTGAAAGGGTGAAATGCATCTCTTCAAGCTTAGTTACTTTAAGCTAAAATATGCTGGGATTTTTGGCCCCACCCACCACTGCCTTTGGTCCCACCCACCAATGGAATGTGGTACCCAAGAACGTCTCCTAAATGGAATTTGGCCCTTGGGTGGAATGATGCTCAAGATCCCTGTCCTCTTAGGCTGAACAAGGTTCAACAAAAAACCTTTTGGGTCCCAACAGCAGCCCAATGAGGGCTGAGCATGTTTAGTGTGTGTGTTGGGGGGGGGGGGGGAAGAGCAGAAAACTGGGGAGTTGGGGAAATAGAATGGCGAGATTGGGATCTTGAATAGGGAGCATTTTGTTTCAGATCCCACTTATATCTCTGAATAGCAATTGTTGGTGATAAAGAGGGGAGGATTCATTTCTTTGGAGAGGGCGTATCTCAGCAGTAGAGCTGAGAAAGTCCCAGGTTCAATCCCCAGCATCTCCAGGTAGGACTAGGAATCCTGCCTGAATCTCTGGAGAGTTGTGCCAATCAGTATTAAGAATACTGGGCTGGATGGATGGATGAATGGTCTGACTCAGTATAAGCCAGTTTCAACAGTATATTCCTATACTGTGGGCTTCCTGGAGGAACCTGTCTAGCCACTGTGGGAAATTGGATACTGGACTTCATAGACCAAGTGTAGTCAACCTGATGGCCTGCGGATGTTTTGGACTACAGTTCCCATAAACCCCAACCAGCACAGGGGAGGATGGGAGTTGCAGTCCAACACCTATGAAGGGTACAATTTGCCTGCCCCTGACATAGACCCTTTGGCTGATCTTAGGTGCTTAACATGGGGCGATGATTTCCAGAGGCTCACTGCTCACTTTGTATTTCTCAACCCCAAATAGCAGTCGTTTTTTTAAAAAAAATCTAATAAGAGAGATCATTCTGGAGCAGGAGAAATGCAGGTTGCTTACCTGTAACCGTAGTTCTTCGAGTGGTCATCTGTGCATTCACACATATGGGCTCGCGCTGGCGACGAGCCTATCTCGGGACTTCTATAGCTAGCTTAGATGTCTTTTTGGCGGGAACCCCTCCCCCCACCGTCCTAGCGCGCATGCTCCGGGTTCCCGCTCACCTCAGTTCCTTGAGACCACCTGGCCTCGTGACCGAAATGACAATGCTGTAATATCTAGAACTAAGAGGAGCAAGGCAACAAGCCAATTGACAAGCGATGCCAAGAGGGGACGGTGGGAGGGTTGTGTGAATGCACAGATGACCACTCGAAGAACTACGGTTACAGGTAAGCAACCTGCATTTCTTCTTCGTGGTCTCTGTGCATCACACATATGGGCGATTAACAAGCCACTTACCGGAGGAGGGTTCCACACTGTCCTGGCTATTGCAGCACTGAGGAGAGCACCGCCCTCCCAAAAGCGCAGTCTTGTCTAGCTCTGACATCCAGCTTGTAGTGCTTTACGAAGGTGGAGATTTTGGACCATGTCACAGCCTTACAAAGGTCAGGAATGGGAACTCCACGGTGCAGAGCAGTCGAGGTTGCTTGCCCTCGTGTTGAGTGAGCCTTTAGACTCTCCGGAACATCCTTATCAGCTAACTGGTAGGCTAGGGAGATGGTCTGAATGATCCATTTGGAGAAGCGCTGGGAGGAGACGGGTAGGCCTTTAGTCTTGCCTCCGTAATATATGAACAGGTTGCGAGACTTTCGGTACTTTTCAGACTGCGACTTGTAAAAGGCTAAGGCCCAGCGTACATCCAGAGAATGTAATTTAGCTGATAACGGATCAGCTGTAGCCTGAAAGAAGGAAGGCAACACAATGTCTTGGTTGACGTGGAAGGTGGATACAACTTTGGGCACGAACGAGGGCCCAGGCCGTAGGACGACTCGATCTCTGAAAAATTGGGTGTACGGAGGGTCTAAGAGCAGAGCGCAGAGCTCGGATGCTCGTCTAGCAGATGTAATGGCTACGAGAAATGCCGTTTTGAGTGTGAGAAGCCGTAAGACAATAGTAGCTAGAGGCTCGAAGGGCTTTGCAGTTAAAGCAGCGAGTACAACTGATAGGCTCCATTGAGGAACCAGAGGCCGACAAGGTGGAAGGATGTTGTACAGTCCCTTTAGAAAACTTTTGGACAGCGGATGCGCCATGACAGAGAAGCCATCTAGGAGATTGTGGTGCACTGAGATGGCTGACAGGTAGACCTTGATGGGGGATGCCTTTAGTCCTTTAGCATGAAGAGAATAGAGGAATTTCAATATTGCTGGCAACGTGGAAGAATAGAGGTCAAACCCTTCCACATGTGTGAAGTGCAGGAACGTATTCCACTTCCTAGCATAAGAAGCCCTCGTAGACGGCTTCCGGGCTGCTTCCAGAATCGAACGCACCTGCGGTGGGAGAACTAGTTTGTGCCAACGGGCTGGATTCTCCACGCTGTAAGCTTGAGAGAGTCGAGGTTTGGGTGCAGCAGTTTGCTGTCGGTCTTTGCTAGAAGGTCTGGGCGTGCTGGCAGGCACCACGTCCGTCCTCGTGAGAGTCGGAGTAATGGGGTAAACCATGTTTGTCTCGGCCACCAAGGAGCGATTAGAATTGCATCTGCTGCTCTCTGTGCCAATCTGGCGATCAATAGGTTCAATAGTGGAAATGGAGGGAACATATACATGAGGCCCATGTCCCATGGCACCACAAACGCATCCCCCTGAGAGGAGCGGCCTATGCCTGCTCTGGAACAGTACGCCGGGCAGACCGCATTTTTGCGGGTGGCGAAGAGGTCCACGTTCGGAGTGCCCCACATGGCGAAGAGGCGTCTGAGGACAGTCGGGGACAGGCACCATTCGTGGGTGTCGCTGAAATGCCTGCTGAGGCTGTCCACCTGGACGTTGTCCACCCCCGCAATGTGTACGGCTGATAGCCTGATCTTGTGCTGGATAGCCCAGAGTAGGATCGTTCTGATGAGGTAGAGTAGAGGAGGGGAACGAGTGCCGCCCTCTTTGTTGATATACCACACGACCGCGGTGTTGTCGGAGAGAATCTGCATGTGGTGGCCGTGGAGATGGTTCTGAAACGCTTGCAGGGCTCTCTGTACAGCTAAGAGTTCTAGGAAGTTGATATGGAGGGAACGTTCTTCGCGAGACCACCGGCCCTGAATGGCGAGGCCTCTGCTGTGAGCTCCCCAATCTAGAAGGGATGCGTCTGTAGTTATCCTGCGCGACGGCCCTGGGTCCACAAACGGTATCCCGGCTAGCAAGTTTCGTGTGTCCATCCACCAAAGAAGAGAGTTCCTCACTTCCGTAGGAATAGAGAACCGAACCTTTCGAGGGTTCATGGTAGGATCAAACTTCTGGAGGAGGAGGTGCTGGAGCAGCCTCATGTGGAGACGTGCCCACCTCACCACGAACACAGATGCCGCCATGAAGCCTAGTAGCTGGAGGACCTGGAATGTTGATGTTTGGTGCCAGAGGTGAAGACACCGAGCAGAGTATGCTAATGTCAACGCCCTGTCCATTGGCAGAAAGGCACGGCCTATCGTTGAGTCCAGACGAATGCCAATAAACTGTAGAGATTGAGTTGGGCGAAAAATAGATTTTTCGGTGTTGACCTGGAGACCTAGAGACAATAGGAGGTTGGTGACTGTGTCGATGTCTCTCTGAGCGCGATGGTATGATGGCGAGACGATCAGCCAGTCGTCCAAGTAAGGGTATAGCTCTATACCCTGCGATCGTAGATGGGCACAGACCACTGCCATACATTTTGTGAAGACTCTGGGAGCCGACTTGAGGCTGAAGGGCAGGACTGAAAATTGGTAGACTTGGTTCCCCACGATGAACTGGAGGCATCTGCAATGAGAGGGATGGATCGCAATATGGAAGTAGGCGTCCTTTAGATCTATTAATGCGAACCAACGGTTTTTTCTCAGCAGGGGGAGAACGGCTGCCAAAGTTATCATCTGGAACTTTTTTGTTGCTATGAATTTGTTTAGATGTCTGAGATCCATAATAGGACGAAGTCCTCCGTCCTTTTTTGGGACCGTGAAATAACGAGAATAGAACCCCATGTTGAGATTGACGCGGGCGAGTTTTGTGATCGCACCTTTGCTGAGTAAGGTGGTCGTCTCCTGCAAGAGAATGACAGATGGCGGAGTTATTTTGACGGTTCCAGTAGGAGGGAGGACTTTGAACTCTATTTTGTAGCCTTGGCTGATAGTTTGAAGGACCCATTTGTCCGACGTTATTAGCTGCCACGAGTGTTGGAACTGGCAGAGGATGTTGCCAAATCGAGGACGCCCCGCTGGAAGGGGGTCGGAGTCAAAGGCGCTGCTTGTGCGCTGGGTCCGGCCTGTTGCATGGTTTGGTGAAATGTGGAGAAGGCTTCTTCTGTTGAAAGGAGGTAGTGGCGCCTGCCGAGTGGTAACGCGAGGTACGGTCTTGCTGCGGGCGCGGTTGGTAAGGGAGAGGTCGATACCACTTCCGTGGGCAAAAGGTGGGCTGTTGCTGCTGCGTAAAGCCCATCTTGCGCGCTGTAACTTTGGCTTTATGGATGGTATCCATGGCTGTATCAGTGGTGGCATTGAAGAGGCCATGGCCATCGAACGGCAGGTCCTCGATCCTAGCCCTGGTCTCTTGGGGAAGGCTGGCGGATCATAGCCAAGCATGTCTGCGCAAAGCCACAGCTCTGATCATGGCCTTGGCCGTGCAATCAGTCTGGTGCTTGGAGGTCTCGAGCTCCTGTTTGGAGAGGCGTATCGCTTCTGTCTGAAAGACCCTGGCCAATTCTCTTTGATCATCCGGCAGATAGTTCATGAACGAGGACATCTTCTCCCAAAGGAAGATTTGGTAGCGGGCCATCATGGCCTGGTAGTTGGCCACCTTAATTCCAAGTGCGGAAGAAGAATAAATACGCCTGCCAAAGGCATCATCCTTGTCTGTCGGAGCGGAGTGGTTCCTAGAAGACTTGCCCTGTGACGCCTCAACCACAATGGAATTGGGTTTTGGATGGACAAATAAGAACGGGGCCTCTGATTCCTTGACTTTGTACAAGGTGTCTAATCGCCTAGACGTGGGTCCCACAGTTGATGGGTTAGCCCAGGACTGCTGGACAGTCTTTAGTAAGGTTGGGACCATTGGAAGAGCCAGTTGTGCCGAAGGCTCTACATACATTACATCAAAGATGCGGTCAGTGACGGCGTCCTCAGGTTGGTAGTGCTCAATCCCAAGGGATTGCACCATACGGAGCATTTGCTCGGTAAAATTTCCGAGCTCCATAGATGGTGATGCGTTGTCCTTCGTGCCAACATTGTCCTCTGGTGACGGCAGCGATGCAGGGGCAGACACCACCGAGGAAGAATCAGAGGCATAATCCTCGACTGACTGAGGAGAGGCAGGAGTCGGAATGTGCTGCGAATGATCTGGTTCCGATGGAGTAGGAGCAGGAGCCGAAATGGAGGCCTTTGCAGGGCGTCTGGGTGAACGCGAGGCGGTGTGACCAATGCGTTTACCGGTATAGGAATCGAACCTATACTGGTATCGAGGCGGCTGAGATTGATGGTACCGGGAAGATGAGTGATGGGACCAGTCCGAGTATCGGTCCCAGTCACCAGCCCGAGAGCGAGAACGGGATCGGGAGCGGCGAGAGACAGAAGCATATCCTGAGGCTCGAGACGCTGGTGACTCCGAGCGAATGGAGTATCTGGGAGATGCCAGAGTCTCTCTGTCCGAAAACACGCTGGTCAGCGGACCGATCAACCTCAGCGGTATCGACGTGGTTGGTATCGAAGCAGATGAAGCGCATGGCGATGGAGACGATGCTCGTACCGCAAATGGCTGTATCGAAGGAAGCAAATCTCCCAGCGGGGAGAGGGAACGAGTTGGTTGCAGTGCCGAAAGTGAAGGTGACGGTAGCGAGAAGGACGTATCCTCCGCTGGAGATGGCCGCGTCGGTACCGAGAAGGATTTACACGGAACTGAAGTTGTCGGTACCAAAGCTATCGGTACCGAGGCTGTTGGTACTGAAAGTGTTGCCGACGTCCGTCGCGATGGGTGGCCAGATGCCGATGGCGGGCGGCACGGAACCGGTGTCGATGCCGACGGGGTCGGTATCGATGGCCCTGTCGATACTGACAACTTTTTAGTTGGTCTTGCATCCGATGAAGTCAGTACCGATGTTTTTGTCAGTCCCGACGACTTCATAAGTGGTGTCGATCCCGACGAGGTCGGTACCGAAGCCTTGGTCGACTTTTTTTGCAATTTTGATGGTTTCTCATGCATCTTGCTCTTTGCTTTCCTTTTTAGCCCTGCTTCTTCAGCAACCTTTGGCTTCTTTGAGTGTTTAGCGGGCTTACCCACCCCGGGCAGGGGGCCTGATGTTGCTGGGTCCGAGCGACTTACGGTGACCGACCCGCGCTCCCCAGAAATGGCGGGTGAAGGCGGAAAGGAAGGTTGTGGGGCATCCACCGCCGCCAACGCGCTCTTCCAAAGAAGCCCTCTCAGGCGGTCAGCCCGGTTTCTACGGGCCTGCCTCGAAAAGCTCATACAGTGAGCGCAGGCCTCGATAACATGGGCTTCCCCCAAACAAAGAAGGCAAAGGGAGTGTCCATCGGTGAGTGCGAGCTTCGCTCCACACCGGGAACATTTTTTGAAAAGAGCGGTCTGCGCCATGAGGCGAAGCAGGCCTAGCCCTTACTCACTAAGTAAACTACGAATATAAAACTAAATTTTTTTTAAAAAAAATTAAATGTATAACGAAGAAACTGTATAAACGTATCTAACTATCTAAGCTAAACTAACTAACTCTTTTTCAGAAAGAAGAAATACGAACGTCTGTTCGAGAAGTCATCCGCGAGGCTGTTGCAGCGCAGCAGTCGAAAAGGAACTGAGGTGAGCGGGAACCCGGAGCATGCGCGATAGGACGGTGGGGGGAGGGGTTCCCGCCAAAAAGACATCTAAGCTAGCTGTAGAAGTCCCGAGATAGGCTCGGCGCCGGCGCGAGCCCATATGTGTGATGCACAGAGACCACGAAGAAGAAGAGTGCAGTTTGCACACCTCTTCTGTCTGATGTGTGTCTGCAACTTGCCTCTTCACAACTGATTTCGAAAAAGTGAGGCAGCGCTCATATGCTTCACATTAAAAGCTACACGTACTGCTCAAAGGCACTTCTTGCCTCCCAAAACTGGACAGCACATCCCAGCTAGGTTTTGTGTAAACATTTCTACTGGATCTGCATTCCTGGGATTAATTTTTGTGAACCGCCCAGAGAGCTTCAGCTATAGGGCGGCGTATAAATACAATAAATGAATAACTGAATGAAATGATGCACATACATATAAAAACATTCTGAGCCAAAATAAGAATGCTTTGAATGTTTGCTCATGGAATTAGGTGACTTGTATTTGAGGGGAAGGGGAAAGAACAAAATGTAAAATTCTCTCCTTATATTAATTTTAAAAAATTGTGGAGGGTAAAGAAGAGAACATTGGTTGGGATATTTATTTATTGCATTTTAACCTTAAGCCCCTGCATTTCCTTTAGGGGAAGAAAATCTAGTAAAATCAAACCAGAAAATCTTATTAGGAGTCTGCACAGATTTATCTGAATACCCTAATTACAAACTGAAGTTTTATTAGGCACCACAGATACATAATAAATTATAGGAAGCAACAAAGGACTTGAGACAGAATGCAGAGCAGTATTTTGTGAGATAAAAGCAAAATATTTTAATATCAATCCTACCAAGGTTTGTGTCAGTTAATTGAAATGCCAATGTGATATCTGAAAAGTAATGCTAATCCTTTTAGACTTGTGTTTACAAAGAAAAAAAAGAATAAGAGCTTGATAGCTCTAGACAATATAACAAGAACTAGCCCTGATAGTATTTTCTTTCTCTATAACCAACTATGCAGAGGCATTAAAGTCTAAAAGACCATAAGATTTGTCTTGAGAGGAATACTGACACTACCCTTTTAATTAAGGAGTAAATTGATATAGTTCTCCAAGCACCTCAGCTACCAAAGTTTGCACTAAAGAAAAGGAAACTTGAATAACAAATGTAACTGGGTTGGATCCAGATGAAAATAGTCATGCTTTAGTCCCATTGATTTCAATGGGACTGAAGCATGACTAATCTAGTCTGGATCCAACCCATTGTATCGATAATACATTTTAAAAGCTCCACTCCAATAGCCTTTTTCCTTTTTTTAATGGAGATTTAATTACCTTGCTCTTATGGTTTCAGCACAAGAAAATCATAAATTGGGAGCAGACATTTTATATCAGATGCATTTAGCACCAACTAGTTTTGGAAGGAATTTTCTGTAAACATGATCCTTTGTTTGTCATGCCATCTACAACAAATAGATACTGGGGATGTCCATTTAAGCAGATATTTGTTAGAAACAAGTATGGCACAAAATGAAAGAACTAGAAATACCAAATTATTTCACACTGGAAGTGTTTGCTTCAAGCATAAGTGCATGTCTACAGTTTTGTGACTGATTATCTTTGAAATCTTGCAAAAAAAGAGATCTTGTAAGCACCGAAAAGATTGCATACTTGCATGGACTTCTGCATGGACATCAGGGCTGTTTATAACCCCCCCCTCCCCCTTGGCATGCATGGGTCCTTCCCAACTAACTTTATAGTGCAAGTTGCTGAAGTAAAAGTTTGGGACTGAAAGTCTTTAAAACCCCTGAGCATGCAGATCTCTCCACACTTTTCCTAGCATTGGAAATATTACATGTGTCAAATTATTTCTTCTCCTTCACACCAACACTTGGCAAAAGAGGGAGAAGGTAATTGTTTGATGTTATTTGGCATATGGTTAAGGACTGCCTCCTTTAAAGTAGCCGTAGGTGGAGGGCAATCACACACCTCCTTTGGCAAAACATAGGCAGGATCGTGCTTCAACAGCCATTTTAAGATATCCAAATCTACAACACTGTGTCCAGCATGATTCCTTACTCCTTTTTGCATGTGCTTAGGCAAGAGCAATTCTGCAGGGAAAGGGTGGTGGTGTTTTTTTCCTAGGGGAGCAAAGGCTCTTTTGTGTGTGTGTGTGTGGGGGGGGAATACTCTCTCCCAAAATGTCACCTTGCATTGTAAAAAACAAACTCCATGAAACGCCAGTACAGCTCTATTGTTTATGACGATTTATATGTATTCCATAGCCAGTCACTTTGGATTTATATAAAGCAGTGTGCTGTTTAACGCCAAGGTTGTGGCCTTGTCTTCATCCAGGACAGAAAAAAAGCATTCTGCATAGGGGCTATACGGACCATAAAAGGTGTGTGTATGGTGTGGGTGTGTTAAAGTCTATTAGAGAAGAGAAGATAAAATTCAATAACTGAAAAATGTGTATCCACTTACGGGAGCAAATGTATCCAGCAAGTTTTTCAGCATTTCCACAGTTTTCTCCTTGTGATCTGAGCCCTATTTCAGCTACTAAAACGAAATGAGAAAAAAAGAATCACTCAGGATGAGATGGAGGTTCTACTGAGAGAGGAGCTACATCTTCTAAAATACTTAGTGGCATTATCTTAAATCACTGTTGATATCTTTTTTTTTATTACAGTGATGTAAAAGTTAGAATCAGAATGTGCCAACCAATGACTTGATGAAGCATGAGGAAGACATGTTGCAAAGTGATATGGAAAAATTGTATCCATCTTTGAACCTCAGATTTTGGTAGCTGGAACACTGCACTAAGGAGACAGAATACTTTTTTTGATCAATAGCAGCTAAGTAATGCACTATGCCAGCATCAAATTTAAAGACAAACTCTCAGTACCATCTCTCTCGCTCGCCCTCTCTCTCTCTCTCTCTCTCTCTCTCTCTCTCTCTGTGTTAACCATAATCATGGAAAACTCTATCCAATCAAGTATAGGGATTGTACATTTCTGATTATCATCATCATCCTTATTTACAAAGCAGCTGACACCTACAACCTAAAAAAAGACCATTTGGAAAGAGGAAGGGATACAAAAGGAAGGCAGAAGCAAAAATCTGAAATTAAATCTCAAGAGAAGAGATATACTTTCAGATATTGTTTAAACTAAGGCTAGGCAATATATACCCCTCCTCACAGGTTTGTGGACCATTTATACCCAATGAAAAATTGGGCGGTGGGGGGGGGATATTCTGTAACTTTCGGAGTTGAATGAATTTTAAGTACTTTGGGAAGGGCTTACTTTTAAATATGAAGTGGACGAACAGTTTTCTTTCTTTCTTTAAAAAAAGGAAAAATTGCTGCTGTGGCTTGGCTGTTCCCAGTAACCTGGCAGTATTCCCCTTCTAATCAGGGAAACAATGCCCCATGGAATATTTGTAGGGGAGAAGATGGCTGCCTCTATTGTAGCCCAAACCTGGTAGTCTATACTGTCTAGTGTGAATTTGATTACCCGTATATCATTAACAAAAAAACTAAACAAAACATCCCTCAAATATATTGCCCCATAAGAATGCAAAAACCAAATGTTTTGAACTGAGTGAAAGGCTGCCTCTACAAGAGGCATTTAAAGCTCTTTCAAGGCGCATTCAAAAATTTACCTCTACAAGAACGGAGTGCAAATCGGGCGTAGAGGCGCATTTTCTCTCCGATTATGCACATTATCGAATGCGCGTTAAATAGCAAGTTTTATTTTGCTGCAGCTGTTAAAGCACATTTTGACTATGTGAACAAGCAATTCTCCGCACGTCAACAATTTAAATCGCGTTTCGGTCGTCCAGTAATGCGCTTCGCCGCCTCTCATACAGAGGTATTAGGCGTAAATGCGCTTCTGTGAATATGCGCATAATCACCTAACCAGGCATAAAGGCGAATTCTTGTAGATGAGGCCAAAAGCAGAAAATTGCCATTAAAGTACCAATTGAAAATGGCCTAGTCAACAATTTACTGTTACCTACTGCAGCGAAATATACAAACTTGTCACAAATCATGTAACTCAAACATGCCTGGGCCTCAAGAGACTGTTAAATGGTTTTGCAGAGTATAGTTCTAAAAACAAAATAACTATTAACTACCAAAAATCCAAAGTTATGGTCTTCGCCAGGACCGGGTAGTTCCAAAAAAATCTAAAATGGAATATTCATGCTAAGCATATCAAAGCCAAGGCAGACCAAACAATGGGGGCCATCTTGAGATTTTTCTTTTCAGGGGGGTGGGGATTTATTCCAGCAGCCATGCAGGTGTACAAAGCAAAGCTGATTCCTCAGATCCTGTATGGCGCTCCGATCTGGTTCCCCCTGTTGAAAGGCTCACTCAAGGGAGTTCAATCATTATTCTTAAGGCAAATCCTTGGAGTGCTCAAATGTGTGGCTGGTGCGGCTCTGAACCTAGAAGCTGGATTTAGCACACTAAAATGTCAAGCCTGGATACAAATATTCTATTTCTAGTTTCAAAAGTACCATGGGCTTTCTTACAACTCTTTGGTATCCCAGGCCCTGCTTGATCCATACGAATCCCCCTGGACCAAACTATTGGTACTGAAAGTCAACTCAACAGGGCTCTCTCCCAGGTATCTGTTAACACTCAATCTGGAAGGTGCCAAATGGACAATCAAGCGAAGATTACTAGACATGGACCTCCAGGATCTCCGTGGAGTTGCCCTTGGCCCATGTTCCCCCCTATCTCTGGGTCTCCTAGAATTTGTTCATAATGCCGAGATGACATATTTGAAAAGGCTCACTGTACCAAAATACAGAAAGGCCTTTACTCTGGCCAGATTTAATGTATTACCATCTAAACTGTTGGATGGCAGATTCAAAAAAGTTCCCATAGCCAGTAGATGTTGTCCGTGCAATAACACCGACATGGAGGACATTGACCACGTACTGTTTTTCTGTAATTTTTATAACGAGGCAAGGGACGATTTATTGCACCCTATTTTGCAGGGTTTCTCAGGTCGTACCAGGAAGTCCCTAATGATTAATCTCCTCCAGGGTACAAATAAGCACGTAACCCTGCAAGTAGCTAAATTTCTTTGTTCTGCTTTTGGCTGTAGAACCCAGTTGGTCAACTGTACCACCTAAACCCACAAGGACTAAACCCGCGTGAGACATTCTCTGTTGGAAGGACTGTAGATTGTAAATAAAGACTGACTGTAATCCCAACATTAAGGGAAGCTCACGCCAGCTCTGATTTGAAGGTTTAAGGCTTAGATGAGCAGTTCCACTATATTTATATGTTGAAGGTTTTCCCTTGTCTATGAACATTTTAATAGCTGTATATTTAACCTACTGTTAAATGGTCTATGGACTGTCAATAAAGACTGTTGTTGTAACTTTAACTTTGTCTGTCAAAAATGCCCCTAGGTAGTGCTTTTTAGTAAGGAATGCAGCAGAGCTGGAAGCCATCAGAGGGAAAGGAAGCAGCAGCCAGGTACTTCTCCATACTCCCTGGAACCAGCTCCAGCTGAGAATCCCCCTCCCTCCTGTTTCTAACTGTCGCTGATGAGGCTATCAGAGGGAAAGGAAGTGGCAATCAGGCATCCCTCCATCATGCCTGGATCTGTCTGAGACTCTTAGAGGGAGAGGAAGAGGCAGCCCTTCCACTGTGTCCATGACCTTCTGAACATTGCAACTAAGAATCTAGTGCCTAAATTTGTTTTTTATCAAGTTTTTTAGATTGTAAGCCTGTGGGCGGGGACTATCTTAAGAATTATTTTTGTAAGAGCCTTTTTTGGCTAAAGGGCAGGATAAAAGTGCTATAATAAATAAATAAGCCAGTGGGCAGCATGAAACCCGCAATCTGTAAAGCCATTTGTGAAACCTGTCAGTTTCTGATGGTCCTGAGATTCTAACTTATAAAAAACAAAATAAAAAACAAACCTTCAAACTGTCACATTTCTAGCTATTATTGTGTCAAATTCCAAAAGTTTGAGAGGGGGGGGGGAGAGAGAGAGAGAGAGAGAGAGAGAGAGAGAGAGAGAATGCCAAAATGCTTTCAAATCTCCCTATTTAAATTCCCCCCCCCCCATTTATATTACCCATCTTTCTAAAACTAAAGTGGTGACCCAAGGCAACTTATAAAAAGAAACACAATTATGAGCCATCAAAATATTTATTCACATTATGTAATGATTTATATGTGCCCTCACATATTTGTTAGTGGGCACCAGAAGAAGGGCAGCAGGGCTTTGACTCATTTGTATTTTATAGTAGCTGCCTTGAGTAAAACATCTCTTCAGGATTCACTACCTTCTGAAAACGGTACAGCAGCCATAGAACTTCCAGTACGCATAGGGCCTCATCCATCAGTCAGAGAACCAAAGGCCACTGCGATGCTGAACCCCCTTCCAGGAAGAACACCATGGCAAGGAGGAGACAACCTAGCCCCACACATCAGCCAGAGAAGGAACAGCTACAGTGAGCTGTTTTCATTCTTCACTGACAGAAAGAACACCTATAAGAACTTTGAAACTAAGAACTAGTGCCTGATTTTTCCTTCCCCCCCTCCTCCCTCCCAATCCATTTTCCTTTCACGTTATGTCTCTTAGACAGTAAGTATGACAGCAGTGAGTCTTAATATTAATCTTTGTAAGCTGCTCTAGGAACCTTTTTTGACTGAAGACAGGGATAACAATGCTGTAAATTAAATATATAACTAAATAAAATACTAGGGGCCTTGCAACGTGTTTTAAATGCATTAATATGCTTTGTCTTCTACCACATCCTGCATTCCTTATCTGGACTGATGGTGATGAATGATTTGGCCACCCCCAGTATAATGAAATGCTTTCTGAGGTTTATATTGGCTGACAGAAACCCTGAGCTGTACTAGAGCATTAATGAGTAGTAAGAAACAGAGCAAATAGTAAGGAACGGAATATGTTGGCTAAAGTTGCTTTAACAAGAAGATTTTCTTCATGCAGTAAAATTAATGTGCAACTGTTACAAAACATGATGTAGATCAGTGGCGGGCAGCTTGTGGCCTTCCAGATGTTTTGACCTACAACTTCCATCGTCCCCCACCATTGGTTATTCTAGCTACAGCTGATAGGAGCTGTAGGCGAAAACATTTTTATTAATACTTTTATAAGTGCTCTTTTTAAAATGTGACTTACCAAGTCCAGCTGTAGCTTTTCCTACCACATAAACTGATTTGGTATTCCAGTTTTCTCTCAGAGAATTTTTCCAAACTGTAAAATATTACATTACGTTTAAGCATTGGGTAATGAAGTACAAATACTAATGTTTATTTGTACATGTGCCTAACAAGCTATTTATCTGAAAATGTGTGAGCTCAGCAAAATATTTACTACTGCTACAATATAAATGCCAGTGACTATGCAAAGTAAACACAATTGCATTTTTGTGCACTCTAAAAACAGCAGTCGAACATTTTTCAAACGTTTAACTACTCAAAAGCACGCCTCACTGACTTCAACAGGATTTACTCCCAGGTAAATGTGCACAGGATTGAAGCCTCAATTATTCATCTGAAGCAGCTTTCTTTACAAATGCTTATAAATTACATCAATCCATCTTTAACTTGCAAAACTGCAAAAACAAAGCTTCTGAAAATATCTGACCTAATGGCTGTGTTCAGGCATCACGGTGAACCAGATTTTCTTTTTAAAAACCTGCTGTTGATGGCTTCCACTTGGCTCCTCCTGCCAGTGGGAGTGGCTAAACAAGCCAGGGACTCTCTGTATGTGGTTTGTTTAGTGTTCAGGAACACTGGCTTGTTGTTCCAACAAGCCAGAGTCCTAAGCCAAGAATAAACCCAATGTTCTTGGTTTGGACATCATGCTAAACAAACCACAGACAGGAGTCCTGGCCAAGTGGGAGTCCTTGAGCAGCATGCATGAGCATGCTTGCTTCAGTAAGTCAGAATGTTTTTTTTAATAAAACACTGCTTCCCCAGGGTAATGACTATGTAAACTTCGCTAGGATGATTAAAAATATGTTGTTCCTAAATATTTACCTAGAATTCAAATAGTTCTTCACCTACTTATATAATCAATGGCTCATTTTGGAACATGCATTTTAAGAGTTCTATACACCAAAACAGAGAAGCAGTAAAATAATTCAACCCAGTTATTTACTGTATTCCCTAAATTCCCACTTACCTTCTTTGTTACAATTATCCTCCAGGCATAGCCTGACAGCTTCTACTGCTCTTGGACTGGTAAAAATTAGCCCATGATATTGTTCAGGATGAAAAAGCTATTCATAAATCAAAATTGAGAAAAATAAATATAGATTAACTATGAAAACCAAACACAACAAAGAAGCCTTTGATCTACTGCTTCTAAAGCAAGGGTTTCAGGTGTCCTCAATTGCATTTTCATCAACATCGTAACACTTGCAAAAACAGTAATTAGTTATAATATGGATCAGAGTTCAATAATAGCCTGTCACTTCACATAATGGCTTCTTGCTAACATGACCTACAGCTGACTAGGTCAGTAATCCAAGCAGCTGCTTGATAGAAATCCAGAATCTGGGAATGCAGAGTTGAGCCACTGAGTGAGCAGGAAGTGTTGCCAAGTTGCCCTAGGTCAGAGGGAGGCAATCTTTTCGGGGCCAGGCTTGTTTGTCTTTTTTTTTTCAGATCTGGGGTTCACTTGCCCCACAGTCACTTGGGCCTGCAGGAATTTATTTTGGTGGTTATCTTGCCCCCTTGCCAAGATTTTCTGTTTTTTTTGTCCCCACCCTCCTCCTGCTGCTCCCCATTTCCTTCCCCTGCCGTCTCCCCTTTAGACATATTTCTTCTTTCCCTCAGCTCACCTACCACTACTTCTGTCCCCAACCTCTTTCCCTCCCTCCTCCATCACCGCTTCTGGATATAAGACTGATTTCTTCTTTCTCTCCACCCACCCTTGCTCAATCACCTGCCTATCACTGCTTCTCCCTTCCTCTTCCACCTCCTCGTTGTCCTCCTCCCCTGGATTTCCTTCCTGCTGCCACACAGGAAGCAGATCGAGAAAGAAGTCTTCTTTCTCTCTGCCCATCCACCTACCGCCACTTCTGCCACCTCCCTCCCTTCTTCCCTTTGCCTCTTCCTCCAGATTTCCTTCCCCTCTGACCATTGCCACCACTGAAGAAGCAGAATGAGAGATAAGCCTCCAGATCTTCCTGAAATCAGTGCAGAGGTAGGGAGAAGCTGGCATTCAATAAGGGATCCAGCATGTGTGTGTGTGGGGGGGGGGGGGACAAGGAAAGGGTTTTGATAGGCACAGCCAGGGGCTTGGTGGGCACCCACAGATGCCACGTTGCAAGTTGAACATATTTTTATTACCTATGAAGCAAAAAGCTATGTTAGCTTCAAAAGAAATAACAAAATGTTACTTCATCTTCATTCTCCAGGATAAAGTTCTCTGAATAAACTAACCAAGTTTATCTGTACCAACTGAAGACTATGTTAGGAGTGGTCTGATGGGAGTTGTAGGCCAAAAATCTGAAGGGCCACAAGTCGTCCATTTCATACGACGGGAATCCTGTGTCTTTAAGCCTGAAGAACCCTAAACTGTGAGAACATACCACCTTTTCAAGAACACTAGCCTAATTAATTTCCCCACAACTAATGGAACAGGGAGAATATTGTAGAACATTATAATGACTGTAACCCTTCTCTGAATAAATGCATTAGCTGTGTTATGACAGGAATGGGCTTAGGTGAGCCTCAGGCTCACAACTTTTTCCTCCTTCCACAATGTGTCATTTTGTATGAACCTGACATACTTTGGTTAAACAACTATGATTTGCTTTTTTTTGAAAAAAAAATTCAAACCATGGGTTATTAAACTGACTAGTTCCAACAAACAAAGTTAAAATTAACCACAGTTTATGGCTCGGACATAACACTAAACTGCAGTTAATCAAAAACAGAAGCAGAAAGCTTCCAACCTCATCCTTGCAGTTATGCCAGCAGAGCAGAAGAGAGGAGAGCTGAAAGCAAACCTGCCTGAGGGTCACTTAGGCTCATTCTCATCACAATTAACCATAGTTTGTTGTGATATTCAAACACAGCCATTGAGATACACAACATCATAATGAAGCGTCTAAGAATCTGAAGTTATGCTCTGCTGATCAGAGGCAGTGACTCATATCGATTAAGAGTATAGATCCCAGCACTCTCAGATTGATATAATGTCTGGGACCTAACCTAAATATTTGTGCAAAAGCAAGGTAACAGCTGACCAGATGAAACGTGAGCCCACACACATCATGGTATGCTGCACCAGGGGCAATATTGGTGAAGTCTCCAATAGCTTCCAGTTGGTCCTTGGAGCTTAAAGGATGCCATAGCAACATCTATCCAAAATAACCAAACCCTTAATATAATAAAGTACCAAAGCCAATGGCCATGATCCAGAAAATCAGTTCCAGACATGTAACTACGGCTTTCCTATAATAACCTATGGAAAGGGAAGTAACTCTGTACACCAGGGGTGCTGATTCTTTTTCAGCATGAGGGCCAAATTCAATTTCAGAGAAGCTCCAGTGGTGAAACCCAGAGGCCTGGATTGGGACCCCCAGGTAGGCTGGATTTGGCCCACGGGCCTGAGTTTCAACACCCCTGCTGTCTATTCATAGACTTTCTCCTGCCATAACCGCCTAGCCAGCAAAGGAAAGCCCATGTGCATCCAGAACTCTGGTCTGTGGCTTATGCCTAAGAAATGTGAAAAGTTTTAGTCTGAAATAGAAATATTACAAGCTTTAAAGTCCTATTCATAAATAATATTATTAATGTGAAAATTACAATTGCTGTTTAATCTACATCACCAGTAAGAATTTACGTCCCCAAACCCTAGTAACACGTATATTTATCTCATACACAAGATGCTTTATATTTTTCAAAAGAGTTATTTTAACCATCCCCTTGGAGCACTATTCATAATATATATTATAAAAAATTATATAATGCTAGTACAATTACACCAACAGTTCCATTCTTACAGTGTATCTCAAGGGAGTTATACCTGAGATCAACCATGGCTCATACTCCTAGCTATGGTCATAATCAGAGGCGCAGTTGGCACAGTTTCTCATTTGTATTTTTCTACATCTCGGTAGATTTAGTTTTGCAACTGTGGAATATGGCAACAGCTGTGCAAGAGGAAAGGTTGCACTAATATGCTACTCCAGAGGAATGTGCGGGAGCATTTGGTAAATTAAATGCTTTCCATGCATTTACAGAGTGCTGGGAAAGACGCACCAGTTTTTATCCCCTCATTTAAATGGCAGTTAACTGCTATTGCCTTGACTTGAGAGGCTTTCACTCAGCTAGTAATGAGCTTTAGCTACTCAATTACTCAAGTTTATAAATAACTAATTTAAAAACCTAGGCTTTCGGTTGTGGGGGGAAACAAGTGTCCTTGTCAGACTGATAGCATCAGATCAGGATCATCCATTTTAACTTCTTGCGATTTGTCATTAAGCCAGTTAGGCTGCAACCCTGTACACATTTACCTGGGAGTAAGTCCCATTGAATGCAATGGGGCTTACTTCTGAGTAGACAAGCATAGGATTGAACTGTTGGTATTTCCATCGCTCTCTGTGTGTAACTGACAGGCCCTCAAACATGCTGGCAGGCCACTCACAAAGTCAAGTCGCAAGGGGAGGCAATTTAATACCTCAAAAGGCAAGACAAATTAAACTGGTTTAAAAAATAATATTTTAAAAAATATTTGTCCTCAATGAAGGGAACAGGAAACTTAACTCAGAGATTTAGGATGCAACTCTAAACGTATACAATCTCTCTATAGTCAATGGGACATACTTCCAAGAAAATATGCTGAGGACTGGACTATAACAGCAGTAAAAGGAACAGGGTTCTTTACAGACCAGGGGTAGGGAAACTTTTTTCTGTCAAGGGCCATTTTGCCTCATGGGTAATCTGTTGCGGCATTGCACATGGGCAACGGGCAGGAGCAAAGCCAGCAGTGGGCAGGGACAAAGCCAAAAGTGAGTGGGTCTCCCCTTTTCTCCCTCTCCCTTCTTACCCAGCAGGCTGCCAGGGAAGGTACAGATGGCTCTTGTCAGTGGTCAGAACTGATCACATGCAGAAGGCTACTGAAATTAGTCTGAGGGCCACATGAAATTAGGCTGAAAGCCGCAGGCTGCCCACCCTAGCTATAGACTGTTCCAAAAACCATTAATTAACTGTACACTTAAAGTTTCCAAATGGTGAATCAAAATAATGTTCAAAGAGTATTAGAGATTTTACTTTATTAATTTATACACTTCCTTGTTAATTTTCTATCTCGGTGTTCATTTTCATTTTCTATATTACATTCTATATTGCCAAATAGCCAAAGCTCTTTGGGTTGTTTACAAAGACTATGAATCTTTTAAAAATACAATATTGTGCATGATATAAAAACAGCTTAGATATATAAACAGACAGCAGACACACACACGCACAAATCCAAGCGATATCCCATGATCCAATAAAAAATCTACCATATGCTGCCAAATGCTTGGGAGTAGAGAAAGGTCTTAACCTGGCACCAAAAACATAACAATGTTGGCGTCAGGCGGACCTTACTGAGGAGTTTATTCCATAATTGGTGGGCTGCCACCTAGGAGGCCCTCTCCCTTGTTGCCACCTCTGAGCCACCCTTGGAGGAGGCACCTGGAGGAGGAATGAGCATAATGCACAGGTAGGCTCCTGCTGTGACAGATGTTGTTAGATAGGTATCCTTTGTCATCTTTGTAGGGGCCTTAATTACTGGGGAGGGTGAGATCATATAAATTTCCTCCATTAATGAACACAGTTACCAGGCTGGACTCTCCACCAACACCACCTACACCAGTCATTCCTACAGCACTTAGCACTGCCTGTGGCCAGCACCACCTCAGGTTCAAATAGGGTATAAACCACTTTCAATCACCTCTAAGCTTTATAGCTGAAGTCGGCAATGTGGTGCCCACGAAGCCACCAACTGCACCCATGATTGCCATGCTTTTCCTTACCTTTACTAAAGTCAATGGAGTGAGGTCTTACTCCATAGAATTTTACAGAGGTTGGCAAAAGTGGTCATTGGCAGCAGGTGTGCTTCCTCTCCATGTCTAGCTGTTTTTGGCAGGGGACCCTTCCCCTCACCTCTATTAAAGTCTATGGAGCAATATCTCAGTCCATTAACTTTAATAAAGTTGGGAAAATGGGTGCCCTGTTGAAAAATGGCTTGGCGCGGTGGTAAGAAAGGTGAACATCCAGAAAAAGGTGGCAAGAAAGATGAAAATCCAGAGAGGGGGCACTCCCAGCATTTCACCTCCCACAGCAATTTGCACTGGTGCCCAGGACACATTTTGAAAATGTCAAATGTGCCCGTGGGCCCAAAAAAGTTGTCTAGCCCTAAATTATGGCATGGCAATCTAGGAGCCTAAATTAATGGAATAAAGAGTGAGCAAGAATCAGATGCATAATTTTTCCAGGACATGCTATTACCAGAAAGGGAATGTAAAACTTACTTTGTCAAAGAAAGCTTGAAGAGAAATAAATTCGAATGCTAAAACTGGGATCAAAGTTGCTTCAAGCCCATGTAAACCCAGTTCCTATGAATGAAAGGACACACAATTTTGTGATAGGTAATAAGCATTTTAAAGATACTGCTGGTACTTCTTAAACTAGCAAGACAAGTTAGGCTGCAATCGTACACACACTTACTTGGGAGTATGCTCTATGCAAAGAATGAGACTTACTTCTGAATAGATATGCATAGGATTGCACTGTTATGTAGCAATAACATGCTTTGAAACAAACTCAAAATTAGGAAATGCACAGCCAATGTCACATTTTATTTTAAAATAATGTGCATAATATTTTCAAGGAAGTAGAAATGGCTACAATATAAAAAGGCATCCACAAAAAAGCCCTGCATTTGATTATGTAGTGCAAATAGGGTATTATTTGGGAAATCATGACCCCCACCCACTTGCAGAATAATTTAGACAGTTGGCTCAATATCCTGCAAAGTTGCCTTATTTCTTATGCACATCATGTGTTGATCTGTGTGGGCATGAATACAGACTTTAGTTACATGACTACTAGCATAGAACTAGAAATTGTATTTTAATGTACCCAAGTAACACAGTAAAAAGACCAATACATAGCAGTTGTTTTCTTAATACTCTTTATTTAAAAAAAGATATATCTTGTGTTATTACCACAATATCTGAAAGCAGGGACATGCAAGATGAAACATTAATTTATAATAAACCCAAACTAAATACACAGTTATTAAAACTGACATCTATAATACACACATTATGTGCAGTAGCAAAAGCCTGCCTTAAAGCCACATCCTAGGGTGCAATCCTACATATATTTAGACAGAAGAAAGTCCTACATCTCCCAGCATCCTACCGCCAACATGGCTTGCTGGGGAATGCTGGGAGTTGTAGGACTTTTTTTCTATCTAAAAAAGCATATGATTGCTTCCTTAGTCTTCTTCTTAAAGCTCCTTAGAGTGAGCTTCATGAATATCCTTAGGGAGCAGGTTTTATAATGAAGGGACAAGTACTGAGAACGTCCTATTCCTTGCAAACACCTGGCTTACTTCAAAAAGCATGGGCATTCTTTGCAGGGCCACCTTAGAAGATCTTAAGATATTGTGGAAGCTCATGTGGGAGAAAGCAATCTTTTAGAAACCCCCTTCCAAACCAAGAACTATCCCTTAAAACGCAAACTCTGTCATGCACCCAAGCTTTAACTTTTTGAAACAATGCAGGGCACAATCTTTTATTTTCAGGGAACAATTCCTACCAGGTATGACAAGTTTTCTTCCATTAGCAGAGGGGCTTGAATACGTGAAACCTGAGAATATAAACTTGAAGGCTGTATTATTTGCCCTCTAGGTTGCTGACCTTGAGCATTACAACTTCCTTGGACTGCAAAAATATTCTTTCCGAAGACTAAGGTGAAAAGGGGGTACATACAATTGCCTAACATGCCCATTACTTACTGTGGGACACTGTGGCTGACTGTGACCCTAAATCCAATGGTTGCAGAAAGCCTGTATTGCTGCTTGCAGAAAGCCTGCATTCATCCTAATACAAGTATCAAACCCAATATTTTGGCTGAACTTGAGCAAGCCAGTGGACAGCTCATTATGACTTTATTACGCTTAGAGTTGCTTGAGGTACTTGTTCTGCTAGTGCTTGCACAACTACTAGTGGAGCAAAGCCACCACTTGTATGTTTTCTGTTAGCCTAATGCTGGATAAAGTCCAATACCATTAAACTAAAATGCAGAACTAGATTTTAGACTCAATCAAGAGAATAATTCAAATACAAAATTTATAAGTTTTTCAAATCTTCTTTTTAGGTTACTTACTTTTATATATGGATCTTGTCCGTTTTCACTTTCTTTAGGATCTTTCAGCAACAGAACTTTCATTATTTACTGGAGAACTGCTAGAGAATACAGAAACCCAACGCAGAAATATATCTAAATTAGATCTGGAGAATTCTTCTCTGTACAATGACCCTACCAGTTGAGCATCACAAGAAACAAGATAATTAACAGCTGCACTGAAGTGTCATTGATGACACAATGAGTAAGCAGTTAATGTGCATTTTCTGGAAACAAACATCTACACAGATAAGGCTAACAAAATGAATGCTGGTTTAAAATGATATGGTTCCCACCCCCCTTGCTCAAGGAAGAAAAGATAAGAGAGAATGCATCCATTTTTCTTTTTTAAGAAGTATTCTCTATGGCAAAAGTATTCCCTGTGTACAAAAAATAACAACCCCTTAGAACTTTGCTAAACCTGCAGAAGCATTACAAAAAAATAATGCAATTGTTTAGAGAAACATCTTCCAATACAGGTATTCAAAATATTTGCATGGGGGCACATGCCAGGAGGCTGCTGCTCCACTTCACTCCACTTCAAAACATTTTAACTATTTTTCAAAATCCACTCTAGCACTGGCAAATCTGCTCAGGCTCACCAAGAAGCACCTCACTACTGTTCAAAATGCATATGTATTCTTCATACAATAGAACAGTGCCACCACAGCCAGAAAACCACCATACATCACAAACAAAATCCAGGTGTTCCAGATTTCGGTTTTCACAGAACAATTCCCCACATTTATCTACCCACAGATCTAGTTCAAAATGTGTGTAGTTTGTACAGAAGAGATCCCCTGCTCGAAACTGCCCCCACATCAAAAACTCATTTCACACAGAAAATGTACACATATCAGGGAAAGGTCTAGGCTAAAAGATGTATCCTTGGCATATAACCCTTCTACATATGGGTAATTTTATTTACATATGGATGTTTTCAAACAAGCAACCCACATGCACATTCTGAGGCAGTACACTACCACAAGTGTGCTGGGCTAACTTTGGAATATATGTGAAAGGATAATTGTTAAGAACAGGCAACTGATGAAATGCAAATCAGTTGTGACTTACCGTCAGAAGGTGGACAGCATGCGGCCTGACGCCCTCATGCTGCCCCCATTGTCAACCTCTGCTGCACGGTACAAATTCATGGCAGTAAAAAAAACACCTGGTGGTTTGCCACCAAATTTCAGCAACAATCCACTATGGAGTAGTAAAAAGGTGAAATTTAGCTTGAGAACAAGGTATAGCTGACCTTTTTACCCCTCCATAATGATTTGCCACAGAAATTCAACAGCAAACCATTTGTTTTTTGCTGCTGCCAAATTTAGTGGTGTGGCAGTAAGAATGCAACCTGCAGAAGTGTCAGGAACAGCTAAAGTGGCCCCCAGAGGCCCCTATGTTGCCCACCTGTGCATAAGGTGGTCCATTTAATTATACCCAAATCTCTCTCCATCATGTATCTTAATACACCAAATCCCAGAAACAAACGAAAGACCTCAGTGTGAGTTTTCCAAACATTTAGCAATCAACTTTTCAAGTATTTATCACTTATTTCAAATCATAAGCACATAAGGGTCCATCTAGTCCAGGATTCTGGTTACATAGTGACTGACCAGCTGTCAATGGGAAATCCACAAGCAGGTCATGGTGTACATAGGATTACTGCTCTGATACTGGAGGTAGCCCCCCCCCCACACACACACACACATTGCAGATTTTGCTAGATGAGTTGTTTAGCCCATCTTGAGAGGGTGCTTTAGAGTGGGAGGGAAGGAGGCTGGAAGAAGCTCAGGATAACTAATTTCCTGGCCTCTCCAGTTTATTCCCCTCCATGCCCACTTTTGCCCTTTTCCAACCTCAGAGAGGGTGCTGGCGCAGTTCTCTCCATGTCTGCTGTGAGGAGGGGGGCAGATCACAGACTCCCCCTTCAAAGGTCAGACAGAGCACTGACTCCTACCTCAGAGGTGGGGGAAATCAGACCTATCCTATAGTCCCTGGGACACTTGCTCAGGGATTGCAGGATTGCTCTCATAATTAACTGTGCTGGTCCCATGCCTAAATATGTAACTGTGATATTCAGGAATTTGAACTATTTCCTCGCCTCCCCCGCCACACACACTATAGCTTAGTTATAGCTATAACTTTGTTTTCATTCGGCACACAGTTTACAAAAAAGCATGTCAAATTAACAAGATACCCAGTTCCCAGAAGTTACCATACAAGTTTTGTTTTGAACTATTATGACTTCCAATCCTTTGAAGGTGTTGCTTATCAGTTCAGTCTTATGCTTTAATGCATACAACTGGATGGGTTTAGAAGAGATACGAGTCTACTTTAAGTTCCTGACAATTTGGCCCACATGTCATCCAGAGCAACTAACTATACACACAAGCTAGTATTAACATCGGTTTTGCCCTCCAACCATTCATGAGAGGTCTCTGTAAACAGCGGATCATCTTTCCCTTCTGAACACAAACAGGTTTAATTGAAAGACAATATAAACATTGTGAACAATTTCATGGTGACAGAATGCATCAAATACAGTGATACCCTCGCATGGAAATGCTATCCTGCAGGTGAGACAGTCTGTGCTTCCTTAGGCTTTGGACTCTACATAATCTAAAGCCATTTTTCTTAGCAACTGTGCAAGAGAGCAACTGACATATTACAGTAACTCTAGGCAAGGTGCCACCTCAACAGATGTGCATGAATATAGGCACAAAGGAAAGAGAATGTGCCAAAGCATGCATAGCCAATGAGCTAGTCCTTAGCCAGAATGGCTAAAAACATCTGTCACTTGCTGTGCTTATGTACCTAAGGGCCACAGGAATGCAGCACATCATTTTAAACTTTTTTAAAAAATTACAATCATATTGCGTGCTCCTATCAATTGAAAATTAGATTCTGCCTGGTATTTCAACACATTTGAAACTCCTGAGCACTTGTTAATGAAAAAATATTTTGCACGGTTGCAAAAAAGATTTCTTTTTTAATCTTGTGATAAACCTCTCTCATACACAAAATCCCAATTGCCATGGAAATGGTAAAAATACATTCACAATTCAGAATCACTTTTCTGATATCCACACTTCAAAACTAAGGATTCTCTGTATGTCTCCAAAGATAACATTCACAAAGGTAGATTACTTAAAAGAGCTATTAAAAAAGGCAAATTCATGTATACTACACAGTCAATTGCCCTTCACAGAAACATATATTCACAGCCCAATCCAAGGCATGCTTACTTTGAGTTTTGTTCAGCTTACTTCCTAGTAAAATTTCTTAGTTTTTCACGTTACTTCTAGAAATTCAAATAATAGCAGCTTTTCTTTTTTAATTGTTTTTTATCGTGAATTTCAACAAAACAAAACAAATTAAAAGAAACAAAAAAATTAAAAGGGGGGAAAGTGTAACGATAGCAGCTTTTCAGCTGCTTTCAACCCAATCTATGGTCAAGTGAGATATGATGCTAAATAATAGTGTACTTGATACAGCTTCCCAGGATACTTAAAAGAATCAAAACTGCATGAATGTAAATGTCTAGGTTCTGCTGAACCATGTAGGGTTGGAGCTTCTAACGTGGTGCTCTAGGGCACCAATGGTCCCTTCATTGTTTGCCAAGGCCCCCTTACTGTCTCATTTATTTATTTATTTATTTTTACCATGGGGAGCTGCAAACCAAAGTACCTGGAGCATCCAACTAGGTCCAAAGGCATTCACAAGGTATGGTGGTTGACTGGAGGGTTCCCCATGCATATGTCTCTCTTTGTTACTCAGTACATGCTGAGTTGCAGCGGCATGTGTGAACTGGCTTCACTGGAAAACCTTGTGTTTGAGATGATTTCTAGTGATCTAGGAACACAGAAAGCTGCCTTATACTGAGTCAGACCATTGGTCCCTGAAGTCCAGTACTGTTGACATTGGCTGTCAGTGGCTCTCCAGGATTTCAGGTACAAAATTTCCCAGCCCTACCCAGAGATTCCAGAAACTGAACCTGGGACCTTCTGCACGCAAAAAATGTGCTCTACCACTGACCCCCTCCCAAATGCCTACTGTATCTGGTATTCCCAGACAGGCTCCCATCCAAGTACTAACCAGGCCCAACCCTGCTTAGCTTCTGAGAAGAGGCATGTTGAGTTACAAGGCACAAACTCTTAGTCCAACTCTGTATTTGTCGTCAACGGTACAGGATCAGGCCATCACACAACGTAACATTGAGAAAAATGAAACTGTCATAAGCTGTTATCTCTCAGTCTTGACCCAACCCCATCACTAATATGGAGAAAGTGCTAGCAGACTACATTTCAGGGGTGTTTTAAGCCATAATTTTTCAGCCTCAGTCCCTCCTCCCATTTATGATATGGGATAATTCTGGACTACATTACAAGGCTATTGTAAGTTATGGAGTTTTAACGTAATAAACTACGTACTGCATTAACATCTAGTTTTATTTTGACTTCTGAGAGGAAGTATGCTGAGAAAGGAGATTGCACACTGAAGACAAAATTAACTCTATTCCTCCTCTCCCAGCACAAGAAAAAATTGCAAGGCAATTCCAAAAAATCTCCCCTCAAATGGGTAAAGAACTACATAAACTCTAGCTTTGTTTCTATCTCTCCCTCTTTTAAATGTAATTATTGAAGAGGTGTGCATGATGAGGTTACATCACTGCACTGAAAAAAGCAAGCATTTCTGCACAGCCTCTTGGGTGCAGCTGTCAAGAAAACCAATAGATAGTAGATATTCAAGCCTTGAAAAAGATTCTGGAAGTCCAGCTTGGAAATAATGGAATTGTTAGCGCTTGTATGTTAGTTTTACTTCCTTTTCCTTTCTTTTTTTTTTCATTTTGAACATCGTAATATTTGAAACTGAAGTCTTGAAGTATGGTTACACTTGCATTTTCTATTTTTGTTTTATTGTTTTGTTCTGTTAACTTAACAATAAAAAGATTAACAAAACTTCTTGCATGTTAGCTTAATTCTGTGCTCAGCAACCAAACCCTTTGCGACATATAAGTCATATACTCAGTGAAACATACATATACACAATCTTCACACATTGTAATGTATATGGATGTACACCATTTCTTCTGCACCCAAGACCACTACAGATGACAAATGTACACCAAAGGTACATATTGTGTGAACACACATGTGCATGAGGTAAAGGCCCTGACAGGGAGTGGCTCCCTAGCTGGTGCACAGCATATACACAGGTCGGCATAGGATGGGGGCTAGAAGTCTGTAATGTGCAGCATTGTGCTTGACCATTTTTATCTCAGAAATCACTTCTATATAGAACAGCCTTCCCCAACCTGATGCTCTCCAGATCTTTTGGACTACAACTCCCAGCATTCCTGACCATGCTAACTAGGGCTCATGGGAACTAAAGTCCCAAACACCTGGAGGGCAAGTTGGGGAAGGCTGGTATATAAGGAAAAGTCCCACACACACTTAATATATACTACCACATGATCCAACACACTTCTCACCTGGTAGCTCTAGCTCCTAATTCCACATGGTTGGGTGGGCTTTGTGGTCACATTAACCAATAGGGAGGAAAAGACACTCTGCACATATCCAGAAGCTCACATTTCAGTTATTGTTTAGTACACAGATGGATATCCCAGCACTCAGCCCTGGCATTCGGAACGAGGGCAAAGGCGAAGGCTTGCCTAGACTGCTCTGCTGGTGTTGAAGATCCAGCACTGGAGCCGCATACACTGACACCCCTACACCGCAGAGCCCATAACAGGGTGGTGAGTCTAACCTGCGGGATCGGGTCAGACCACTGTGGAGAGGAGGGGGGGGAGTAAACTTGTTTACGTCATGACGGCCACCTCCCCACACAGCGCCTTCCCGCTATCCTCGAGGCGGCAGCGACTACCGGCAGTTCGGCGTTCCGTTCACCTGCGTAGACAGCCGGCCCGGGGAGAAGAGAAAGCGGGGCCCTCCCCACCTCTCGCCTTCCCTGTTGACGGGACGGCCTCGGCCTCGGCCTCGGCCTTGCTTTCCGGCATCGAGGGCGCATGCGCACAGCTGGGGACGCGGCAGCATGGCTACTCGAGCTAAACGGAGGAGAGCGGCAGGGCCGCCCGATTGCCGGGAGGAGGAAGGCGGCGATGGAGAGGACTCCGACTCGGAGCTGGACAGCGAGGAGGATGTAGAAGAAGAAGAAGAGGAGGAGGAAGAGCTCAATGAGGTGAGTGGTCGCCATTTCTTTCTCTTCAATTTCCTCCCCTCTCAGGGAACCATTGCTTTTAGAGCAACTTCTGCTGCCCACAGCCGTCTCCTTCCCCAAGGGAGTGTTGCCCGAATACGCCTGCAGCGCCTTCCGCTGCACAAAGACCCCATAGCCGCAGCCCAGCCCCTCTCAGGAGTGGTCGGTGGGCCGGTCCTTGCAGTCCAGGATTCGTCCTGCGTCTCCCTTTTCCCTTTGACAGAGTCCCGATTCTTTTCTCTTATAGGTATAGGTCTTCTAGTTTATATGATCCTTTCTCTTCTAGATATTACCCTTCCCGGCCTTATGTCCTTGCTAGCACCTGTTCCTTAAGGCCAGCTTGCGGCCAAGAACGCAAATCACAGAGGCTTTATCACTATGAAGCAACTTCCCTGGGGTTTGACAGTTTTACCCCCTTTTGGGAGGAAGGGTCATTTCTAAGTGCACGAAGCTGCACAAAGAGGGGACACACTGATCATTGATCCCCCCCCTTCTTTTCAGTTCAGGCAAAACAGTTTAGATTAATATTACAGACACCACAAATTGGCAGCTGTAGATGTTAAGTAACTCAGATAAATATTTCTTCATTCTGTCTTTGGGATTTGTCCCTCCATTAACTTCTTGTGAGGTAAACATTTCTTGGCAAGTTTGGGTGTGTGAGTGCTCTTTTATGTTTTATTCACAGGAAGTAACTGTTGAATTTGAAGCACATTCAATATCTGATAATGATAAGAATGGAATAAAAAAATTACTACAACAGGTACATATGTCTGCTCTTGTGGCATTTTTTTGTTGCTTTTGAACATTAAATATTTATTATGAAAGAAGACCATTAATATTGTGAATAACGAGGGAAATTACTATCCCCTTTGAATTCACTTTTACCCAAATTGTTGGAGCAGTCTGGTTGACTCGAGGGGTTGGTTCTGTTGCATTCTGGAGCACCTTTATACTCTTGATAGTTTGAAATGTCTGTATTCCAGTTGTTTTTAAAGCTGCTGTGGGACCCCAGATTGGGATTATTATTATTATTATTATTATTATTATTATTATTTATTACATTTATATACCGCCCCATAGCCGAAGCTCTCTGGGTGGTTTACAAAAATTAAAAGATTGAACACTAAAAAGACAATATACAAAATTTAAAACCCAAAACATGGTTTAACTTCCCCCACATGCCACTGGCATTGGCCCTGAAGTAGTCTTTTTCAAGGGGGGACAATTTCAGTAGGAAAACAGTGGAAAGGGGAGGGTCCAGGTCAGGGACTCCACTGGCAGTTTATATAAAGTAAAAGACATGGGGAATCCTAAATGTGGGGTTCAAACACACCAGTGGGTTGTAATCCTATTAGGATTCCCGTCAACCTTCGAACTCGGAGGCTGTCAGGAATCCTATGCAGAGCAGGAGCAGCATGGGGGTGATCTTTGCCTTCATGCTACTTTTGTTCAGCATTTTTGCTAGATGGGCATTTTTGCCTGTCTAGCTAAGGCCCTGAGGAGGGGTAGGGATAGAGGCTGGGAAAGGATGGGAATACTTCCCTGCTTCCCCAGTCCTCTCCTCGTTCACAGTACTGCCCCCTTTCCATCCTCTCCAAGGTTGCATTTGCGAATTGCAGTTCTCTTCGCTAGCTCCAAGGGAAAAAGAGAGGGGAGCTCGGCCTCCTGGGTCTGAGATCAGAGTACTGTCTCTGATCTAGGAATCCGAAGTATCCTATGGACCCCCAAACTCAATCTAGGGGCCATAGGGTTGCTCTATTAATATAAGATGTAGTTTGACCCTTCCTGGATACTCTGAAATTTCAACATTTAGAATTTTGAATCCTAAATTGATACATCCACATTTTTATTTTTTTCATAACTGCAGGTCACAACAGTATTCTAATAACTCCATAGGAAAGCAGGGCTGTATGAAAGTGCTTTAGGAGCATTTAAAGATGAAGGCAAAGAAGATGAATACATACTGTGGGGAAATGGGTTAAGTATGGTGAAGTAAGCAAGATATGCTAGGACTTACGTTGGCCCTTGAATACTGGCCTCATGTTGTGTTTTCATGAAAATTAATGGTATGGCTGTCTCTCGCTGTCAGATTCCATAAAACAATATCTATTTTAATAAGTAGTACATTGTAGAAATTATGTTCTTAATAAAGTCTACAGCATTCTTCCCCCCTGCAGCTGTTTCTAAAGGCTCCTATTAATACAGATGATCTGACTGATATATTGATACAACAAAATCACATTGGGAGTGTTATCAAGGTAAGATATCATCTAACTTTTAAATTAGTACACTGTATTTTCAATGTAGAATAGGACAGTTTGTAGCATATATCCATGGTGGGTTAGCAAGATATACTGGCCTCTTTTCTTAGTATAGCCTTTGGGACTGAAACATGAGTGCGGTACATAGGCCAGTTGTCTGCAGCACCCAATAAGTAAAAGCTATATGAACACAATTATTTCCAAAGAAAAACAGAATGGACTTCCCTCTTACTGCTATTGTAGCAATAGGGTGCCTCTACAAGAACGATTTAAAGCTCTTTCAAGGCGCATTAGGAAATTTACCTCTACAAGAGCGGAGCGCAAATCGGGCTCAGGCGCGTTTTCTCTCTGATTATTCGCATTTTCGAATGCGCGTTAATTAGCGAGTTTTAATTTACGGCGGGAGTAAGAGCGCCTTATGTCCGTGTAAACAACTTTCTGAGGAGGCGCATTAACGATCAGGGGTTGGACTGTGGTCGTAATGTCATGCATAGAACTGACCCTTCGCTGAGAAAACCTCCCACTTTTTGGTTTAGTTTCCTTTCCTCTCTCCTCCTGGCAACTTCCTCCTTGTACTCCGTCTCTCTGGATGGAAGCTCCAAGAAGAGGTGACCCAACGTGAACCAAAAATAAAGTTTCTTTGAAGTACCCTGATGAAATATTTTTAACATGGAGACAAGGGGCCAGATGGAGGTGGTTTTATGAGAAGGAAAGGGGGTAGGAAGGATGTGCGGATGTGCGTATAATTAGCCATCAGCAGACATAACTTCCCCTTGCTTCTTGCTGGGTTCCTGAGCTGAGCTGAGTTTTGTGTGTGTGTGTGTGTGTGTGTATGTTTTACAATTGTTGAGCTCGCTGGGAAGTGGAGGGGGAAGGAACAAAGCAGCATCCCCCTGTCTGTTTTGGTGTGTGTATGTGTGTGTATGTGCGAGACACATTCCCATTTACTCCTGAGGAGGTAATGGCAATCAGGCAAAGGAGGGGGGAAGACAGGTAGCCGAATATGTTAATCAGCTCATTCCTTTCAGGTAACCTAGGAAACCAACGGCGGGAGATTCTGGTGGGCGGGGAGAATAAAAGGAGGGAACCAATTTGGGGAGTTTCTCTGGGACAAAGCGCATTACTTTCAGCAACATTTGCATGCGATTCTCAGCATGTCAGAAACTTTAAAATGCCCTTCATACAGCCCGTAATGCGCTTCAACGCCTCCCATGTATAGGGATTAGGCGTAAAAGCGCTTCAGAGAAGATGTGCATAATCGGGGAACCAGGCATCAAACCAAAAACTTGTAGAGGGAGGCATAGTCTGATCTAGCATTGGGAGCATGATCATTCCTGATAAACAAGAGTAATGGAACCTAAACATGCCAATGCAGTAGATCACAAACAACTTCTAGGCTAGTCAGTTTCATTTCTGAGGAAAACAAAAAGTGCCTGAATGCAGGGCATTGCTTGAGGAAAAATTGCTACATGTGTGTATTAATTTTATTAATTGTAAATATTTATATGTCACTCTTCCATTGTACAAATGGTACTTGTAGTGGTTTACAATATACTATATACAATATACTATATACAATATACTATATACAATATACTATACAATAAAAATATATATAAAGTATTTCATAACAATATAAAGTATACCAAAACAGAAATACTGGGCTTGCTTCATAAAAACTCTTCAATTCAGCAAGCCAAATGCTTGCTAAAAATGATTCTTTTAGCTAGGTGGCAAAAGATCAAAGGGGGTGAGATAGAGCTAACTAAGCCTGCTGGGCACAGAGTTCCATAGATTGGCCCTGGCCCAGGGAAGGCTGCCTCGCATGTCTCAGCCAGTCACACCTCCATCCCTGAGCAAATACAGAGAATACCCTGCACATCTTTCAAAGAGTGTGCAAGATCATATGGGAGGAAGCAGTCCCTCGGGTATTCTCCATGTGTGTTTATGGAGACTTACTTTCATATACTGAAAACATAACTTTTTAAAAGTAAGAACCATTTCAAGTCACAGAAAAAAAATAACATGTTTCTTACACCAGTGTTGGCCATTCTTCTGCAGGCTAGTTCAGTTCTTTCATAGTAAACTGCTGCAAAAATCTACAAAACCATTTTGTCCAGAAACCACGGCACCACAAATGACAATCCTGCCTGTGAGCTTCATACATATTATGGACTTATATGTGGACATTTTCACACTGGAAGCCAGAAATAACGGAGTTGCCAGCCGTATATACTCTCCACAATCTTTGGTTCATATTTCCAAGTCCACTCATCCTGATATGATGGCCCTTTGCTCTGCTTGTATGCTAGTACCACAATACGGTCCTTTTGTGGGGTGGGATTCTTATAAAATAGATTGAATGTCAGTAACCAGCAAGGAAGCTCCAGCAAAATTGTAGTATGACTGCTGATATGCTTCTGGTATGATTGGTGATAGTTAAAAATTCTAGGGACAATTTAATCATTTCAGATGGGAATCCCATCTACCTGATGAAACCATGGAGCAAATGGGTCACAGTTTTGAGTTACATCTAATGACATGTTACTAATGGAAAAGGAGAAGTTGATCATAGCTGATACCTTAAAGTGATATTTCACAGAATAAATTGAACTGTTCAGGTGTACCAAGTTTATGTAGCTATAGTTTAGTGTAAAAATGATAATGTACCATTTGAATTACAAATGAACTCTAGGTATATAGCACTGTCTTTATTTTCACATAATATTCCATATATTATATATATATATATATATATATATATATATTTCAAGGAATTGGGACATCTCAGAATTTAAGAATGCTCTTTCCCAGATTGGCTGACTTTTAAATTATGGAATAGGTGGGAAGATTGCATATGCAGATGGTGTTCAAATCGAAATCTCTTATTTCACAGTTAGCTGCAAGAAGGCTATGCAACCAGATTCTGGGGCTTTTCAGACAACACGCTAACCCACACTCAGTGGTTGAGTGTGGGTTGTTGTTGAACCTTGCTTTGTTTGTTGAACAGTGGGTTAGGGTGTTGTCTGAATGTTGGATTGTTCAGAGCAATTAATAAGCCATATTGCTTGGCTAACAAGCCACCCTGAGGACATTCAAACAGCACACTAACCCAGGTTCAACAAACAACCTATGGTTCAGTGGCAACCCACACTCAACCACTGAGCCCCTCTCGTGTGTTTACTTCAAAGTAAACTACCAATGTGTTTATTGGGGCTTGTTTCTGAGTAAACTTGCAAATGATTGTGCTGATTGTCTCTTATAGTCTCTTAACATTAGTTTTGCACCAGTTGCATTGGTTATCAGTACATTTCCAGGCCCAATTCAAAGTGTTGGTGTTAATGTTTAAAGGCCTAAACAGTTTGGGATCAGATTACCTTAAGGACTGCCTTCACCAGTCTGAACAATAACATCTGCTTCAGAAGTCCTGCTCATGTGCCTGCCAATAAGATCAGTGAGGTTGGTAAGCATGGTGGGGGGGGGGGGGGGCTTCTCAGTGATTGAGAAGTTATGGAACTCCCTTCCAATGGACTTATGCTTAATCACTAAAGTACAGACATACAAGCAGGCCTTGAAAACATATCTCTTCAATATTGCCTTTTCCTAAATTTGTAAATGGCTTGTGTGATCCTGAACAGCTTTCTAATAATAGTTCTACATATTTCTGGTGTGCCGAATATATATTTGCATCATTCTTTTTGTGTACATTGTTTTGTGAGGATTCAGCCCTGAAGAGCAGCTTATAAATACTTTGAATAAATAAACATTGGGTGCTAATGGACAATGATACTGGGGAATGTTTTACATGGGCCGAAATCCTTAATGGCAGCACTTAAGAGAACATGCATCTGGTTATGTTTTTCCTTTATTTTCTGTTTAACAGCAAGCAGAATTTTTAGAAGATAGTGATGCTGATGAAGATGATGCTGATGAGGTTTTTGGCCTCATAAGCCTCTTAAACCTAACAGAAAGGAAGGTCAGTAATAATTATTTATGATGAACCAGCATTAACTTCATTTGGCAGTGACATATTGAAATTGCATTTGCTGAAGGTAGACCATTAAAAACACTCATGTTTACTTTGTGATTTTACACAAGCAATTAGACTGCATTATTATAATAGTTATTTAAACAATTATTAAAATCATGATATGTTGTAAATATATAATGTCTAAAACTCTGAAGAATCTACGCTCTTAAAAATATCAACCTTGGCTAAAGGGGAGAGCTTTAGTTGTAGAATCATAAAATCATAATAGTTGGAAGGGGGCACTGAGGCCATAGAGTCCAACTCTCTGCTCAGCTTAAAGCATCCCTGACAGATGGCTGTCCAAACTCTGCTTGAATACCTCCAGTGATGGAGAGCCCACCACCTCCCTAGGCGGTTGGTTACATTGGCTGAATTCGGATGATACAATAAGCAACTGGTGGGGGGAAACAATAATCAGTTGTATTGACTATCGTGTCATCCGAATGCTGCCATAGTCAACTCAGCGCTGATTCTAATCCACATCACAGTTGATTATTTATTACCATGTTGTGTGGGGAGTACCCCCTAGATGAACAACTGTAAAGTTGATTACTATCCCACCATTGACTATCGTGTTGTCCGAATTCAGCCATTGTCTGACTGTTCTGACCATTAGCAAGTTCTTCCTGATATTCAGCCTAAATCTGCCTTCCTGTAACTTAAGCCTCTTATTTCATGTCCTGTGGACTTGGATGATAGAGAATAGATTGTGGCCCTCTTCTGTGTAACAACCCTTTTTAGGTACATTTCCCTCCTCAGTTTTTTCTTGTGCAAATTTGATAAAAAGAATGCTACTCCAATAACATTTGAAGTAGTCTGTCTCTCCACCCCCTTTATTTATTTTTTTACAAGTAAGCCATGGTTGTCTGTAGTTTGGCTTTGAGTTTTAAGAATTTGGCAAAAGCCGTGACACTGGCCTGGTTCACATGTAACATATTTAACTTATGAATTGTTTATTGAACAAACCGTGGATTATTTTCTAAATCCACGGGTTGTTTGTTTTCCTCCTGCATTGCCCACTCCCTCCTTGTATCCCAAATGCCTTTGCGGCAATGTAGTACTGGCATGTAGAGCAGCTGGGGGGAGGGGGTTAGCACTCTTGCCTGCCTCTTCTGTAGCCCGAAGAAATAATATGTGACAAACCCACAGTTCTGGGTTTGGACACAGCAACAAGCCATGGTTTGAACAACCCAAAGTTCACAACCCAACAACAAACCATGGTTTGCACATCACAAGAACCCTGAATTCAACAACCCATTGAGTTAAACCATGGGTTTAGCATTATGTGTAAACAAGATCACTGTTTAAAATGCCATTAATAGTATTAATATCTGTTAAGTCTTTCTGTGGCTAAGTAAATGGTATTAAGAGCTGTGGAAAGGACTGGTGAATGAAAGGTTATTTCTATGGGGAATGATCATTGTGGTAATAGAATGGTGTTATCAGTAAACATTAATAAATTCAGTATGATCCAGAAGTGCTAACACTTGAACTTTCAAAGTAGTTACCCTCATTTATAGTTGCATAACAACAACAACCAACAACTGTGCTCTGAGTTGTTGATAAAGGCATGGTCGATAACACTACTGATGCTATTCCTTGCCACTAGTATTATTTAACAATGTGAAAAATCTGTTGTTTGTGTCATATTTTGTTTAGGTTGGCACTAATGTGAATTTTAACATATTTTAAAACTTTTATTTGTTGTATTGGGCAATTATGCCAAAATAATTTATTATTTTTGTTAGTAGCTTTTAGTCATATGGCTGCTTTTGTAGCTTCAAGTGGAATACAACTGCTTTGTTACTACTTTAGCCATTCTGTCAGAATTAATTCCCCCATGCCTTCATCTAAGGATTGATTAAATATTTTTAAACGAGATCCCTACAAATCATTAAAAGTCACAGCAAGAAATTTCCCACAGTCCTGTAAAACAATGCCCAGAAGCTCTCTTCTCGAGTTGTCTTAAGTAAATAATTATTCTGTATTGCAAAGAAAATCTGTCCTTTGATTCCTAGGGTACCACATGGGCTGAACAAATTAAAGAGCTGGTTTTAAGCCAGTGTGAGAAGAATTGTGAACAAAGTATGGTTGAACAGCTGGATAAACTCCTAAGTGACACCACCAAGCCTGTGGGCTTCCTGCTAAGTGAAAGATTCATTAATGTGCCTCCCCAGATCGCTCTGCCCATGCACCAGCAACTGCAGTAAGCGCTTTTCCAAAATCATTTTTGAACAGTAATTTTTATCCTTGGATGACCTCTGAAACCTTGTTTAAATGGAAATGTGTATACTGGGAGGAAAAATAGAAAATACCATACATTTAAAGAACAGAGCCTGAGAAGCAGAAACAGGCATTTTAGTATTGTTGTCTTATGTACAAGCATTCATTGTTTCATGTAATGAGCCACCTGTGCATGCCAGACACCATTATGAATATGCAACCTCCTGCCAGGGATTTCTGTAGCTTGTCGTGTCGTCTGAACCCAAGCAGCAAGAGTTATTTGAGGGTTAAACAGCCCTCACACAAGCCTAAAACAGACTGTGGGTTATGGTGAAGGTTGTTTAACCCTCAAATAACCTCTCCACCACCTGGGTTCGGCCAACACGGCAATCCCCAGCCAAGGCTTGCATATTCATAATGGTGGACAGCACATGCTCTAATGCCCCAAGGATTAATTAACCAACAGTGGCCTGTCGTGTCATTGGGAATAGATTATATTATTATATGTGAAAACACTTTATAAGGGATGAAAAGGGTTTCTTAAAATTATACAGCAATGTATTGGATCCAGACAAATACCCATTTGTTTACCCGGGTATTTATTCATGATTAGCTGGATCTACTGTTGATTGTTTTCTTTGCTTATCTATTGGTTTTATTAGAGGCTTATATCTTTTATTTTATTGTTCATTGTTTTAATATTGTGGTTAACTTCCCTGGAGGGTTTTTTTATGACGGTTGGGATTTAAATAAAAGTCTAAGGAAATAAAATAAATATGAATGCTGTAGTTCATGGGGCATTTAGGGTACAAGACCAAAGATTTTTTATTATGCTCCTGTGGAGTATAAAGTCTTTTGTGGGAAACAGAATTTTGAATTGTTAAAGTAAGCAATTAGTGTGCATGCTTGTTCAGCAAACACATGAATTAGGAAGTTAGAAATTTTATTTAAATGACCTCGATGTCAGTCAGTCCACTTGCTTAGAGTTATAGGCTCTAAGTTTGGGAAGGAGAATGAACGGGTACAGTCTTCTTATCAAAACCTTGAGTTAACAAAAGGCAGCAGTATGGCAACTGTATGCAGTTTTATCCCCACTATATGGAGAAGTTGCCAGGAGAAGGATTTTCCTCATCATAAGTGAACAGACAAGTAGCTAACTTTTATCTCTTGTTCATAAGTGAGTGTTGGTACCAAATGGAATACATCCATGTTTCATGGATCAGATTGGTTCAAGAGGCTGACGGATCCACAAAACAATATTTATGGCAGAGAATGTGCTTGAGGACACTGTAGTGGTAGGGGAGACACAAAGAGTCTGTCATTAGAGACAATGCAATGTATTTTGGAGTTTCCGCTAGAGATTTCTTTGTGTTTAATCTGGGTTTCTCTTAATCTGCCACTAAGGAGTATTCATCTGCTTTTTTTTTAGTAGAACTCTAGTTCTTTGAGAGATAAGCTGCTGCTGGTGCTGCTACTACTACTTTTTAACCATAACAAACCCTAAAATGGATTTATGGATTTTGGTACTGTATTTTGTTAAGTGAAATCCAAGCCATTGATAGTCTTAGCAAGTTTGAGAAGTGAATGAGTACCTTCAGTGTGAGGGTATTCAGTCATTCTTTTGCTTCCAGGAACAGGAAAATGTTAAATAGCTTTATACAGAGTGCCATCTATTCTCGTATCAGATACAAGTTTGTTTATGCACAGCATTGGGAAAAGAGAGAAAATGACCAGCGACCAATGTAAAATTAAGAAGCCCCTGTTGGTCTCCTTCATATCACTTGAATCCTTTGCCACCATAGCAATCACCTTCAGTTTCCGATATGATGGTAATTATTCTAATTGGTCGTATTTAATGCTAAGGTACCAAATATTGTTAGGCCTAGGAAGCTAGTCAGTGTACAGTGAGGTCATTTTCCTACTAAGAAAATATTTTATTCTGCACATCTTATTTGTGTTTGAATTTATTTGTCTGTGGCACAATGGGCACAGTACTATATAAAATACACTTTAGAATACAAAATAGCAATAAAAGCAAACCAATCAGGGACACACATTTACAAAAGGTCTATAACAGCTAATCTCTTTTACAGTCCACCACAGGCATCTTTAAACAATTACAAAACATTTTCTGTGTTGCTGCTCCAAAAGTAGACCTTGTTGTGATGGCCAATAGGTCACAGATAATATAAGTGAGGCCTGAATATTAACATAAAGAAAGTAGTAGTGTGTGTATTCATGTCTCCCTTCACTGCAGTTGGGTAAGTAAGTGAGACAGAATTCTCATTTGTTTCTGTTTTTGATTTAACTTTAGCAAAGCAGCTTTGTTTCCATAGGGTGTGTGGTGTGAATAGAAACAAACACTTCATAGCTCTGTTGTTCCCTTTAATGTTCCAACAGCAGCAGAAGCATTTGTTGCTCAAAATGTTTCATCCCTCCTAAGGCATGGTGGACAACCAATGGGCCACATCTGTCTTCCACTGCTCCATGCAGCCCAAGAGGTGGGAAAACAGAGGGGATTGCTAGGGGATGGGAGAGACTTTAATCTCCCTAAACCCCAGTGAATTCATCTTAGCAGGCAAGGAGGGGAGATTTAAACCACCTTATTCCTGCCTGCTGAGATGGGGTGTAACAGTGTATGTGTGGTCCCCATCCCACCACTGGACACTGTGTGGCCCTCAGGGCCACAGATTTCCCCATCTGTTTTAAGGTCTGGAGAAGCACTGTGCTTTTGTGGCCCTGTGAGGATGTATTGGCATGAGAAAGCACTGTTGTGCCAAACCAGTTGTGTTTTTTTTGCTAAAGTGTGAATTCCTAGTCTGAGGACTGAGCACAAGAGAAATACTTTGCACTTGACCTTTACTGGTTATACATAAGTTTGAGTGGCGCATGAAAAAATCTTTGATGTCAACATCTGCTTATTTCTAGGAAAGAACTGACGGAAGCTCAAAAAACAAACAAGCCTTGTGGAAAATGCTACTTCTATCTTCTAATTAGCAAGACTTTTACTGATAAGAAGAGTAGTGCTAGAAAAAAAGGAAACAATGTCCGCCAGAAAGAGGAGCTGATGTTTTCAAATGCTGAGGAAGAATTCTTTTATGAGGTGGGATGATTAATTGGTTGTTCAATTTCCTATATGCACTTTGATTTGCACCAGAGATCATAGAAGATCTATGATCTTTCCTATGCAAAGTTGCTGTTAAATTATTTGGCATAGACCATTGCCCCAGTGGTGATCTTAGTGATACCTGTACCCTGACCCAGACAGCATCTGGTAACCTTGCACTTCAGGAATTAGAATGTAGCAATCAAATTATGGAAATAGTACTTTCTCTTCAATATGCCTGAAGAAAAATAATATTTCAAATCTCTAAACTAACACTCAAAACATCCCTCTCACTGCATGCAGAAATAAAGCCAGACTGGACCATTTAGGAAAAATCAAATAGGAGGCTAGTATGCATAGGGACACTGGAGATTGGTGGAGTTCTTATCCTTCCCCAGTCTGGTGCTCTGCAGATGTTTTGGTCTACAACTCTCATTATTCCTAACCATTAGCCATGTTGGCTAGGGCTGATGGAAGTTGTAGTCAAAAACATCTGGACGGCACTAGCTTGGGCCTCCTCCACACGAGACGTTTAATGAGCCTTGAAGGCTCATTATAAATTTTACCTCCACACCAGCGGAGCGCAAAACGGGCATAGAGGCGCGTTATCTCCCGGATTATGCGCATTATTGAATGCGCGTTAAATAGCGACTTTTATTTTGCTCCGGCCGTTAAAGCGCATTTTCGCCATGTGAACAAGCGATTATGCGCATTAACGTCTTCTAAAGCGCTTTTTGGACATCAATTAATGCGCTTCGCCGCCTCTCGCCGCCTCCCGTGCAGAGGGATTAGGCGTAAATGCGCCTCCGCGATAATGCGCATAATCCCCGAACCGGGCGCAAAAGCGCATCCTTGTGGAGGGGGCCTTGTTCAAAACATTTATATGCCACCTCAAAAACAAGACTGAAGAAAACTAAAGTCCTAGGAGTGAATGTGAATTGATCGTAAGTCTCCCTCTGAGACCTGGATTGAAGTTATCATAAAAGTTTTGGTCAAGCTTATTCAGTCACCTGTGTGACCATATACTTCTTCAAAGTGTTCTACAAATGTATTTTTTACAAACCATAACACCTCTAGTTGCTGCAGTTCAAAGAATTCTTGGGAAGCTTTGGCAGATGTTGGGAAAACTTGGATGTCTTTATTTAAATCAGAGATTGTCAATTTATGGCCTGTGGGGACCATATACTGTGGAGACCCAGGTTCTCAAAGCTTGGCAGAACAGCAGCATCTCAATATTAGCCTTAGTGGCTGTCAAAACATTGTGTGGAGAGGAGGGACAAGGCAAAGAAAAAGAGGAAATATCCCCGGTGCTCCCTAGCCCTGACCCATGTGTCCTGATTCTATGGAGCTGACTCCAAGAAGAGCTGCAACAACTGCAATCAAGTTTGCTTCGACCGGGAAACACCTGCCTTGAACAGAGAGGCTGTAGCAACTATTCCTGCAGCTGAATGGGGAGTGAACTGGATTCCCACCTTTTCAACTCTGAAGCAGTTGTGGGGGCTTGTGCCCGGCTGGTAGAGGGGATAGCCCCTGCGCACTGCTCTCAGGGATATTTATATGCACAAATGTTGCCTGTGCTGATTTGAGTAGTGGAAGATGGTGAGCTTTTTTCCCCCTTTGTGTGTGTCTATAAAGCTAGGGTGTGTCGACCATTGGCATATTCTCTCTCCCCCCACCCCCTCCGTTAGCCACAAACACTGGACCCATTTTTTCTAATACAAAGAATTGATATTCTTCAGATATTACCTTATAATTTTTCAGGAAGAACTACTTAAAATTAAAAGCACTTGTAGATGTGACAGATACTTCAATGTGTTCTTGTTTTACAACACTTGTTTTCTAGGCACATCCCAGATTAGGGCAGCCCAGAATTGTAGTTAGTTCAAGTAGGCCAGACAAAGTAAACTCATGAGTATATCAGCTGACTATACCATATACTAGTTCGTTGCTATTTTGCCATTTTTGGATATGATTTAAATGTAAATAAAATGATGAGAACAAGGACAAAAAATAAAATAAAATGTTTACTTCTGCAGGTTGTGGAGAGATTTTAAGATACAGAAACGAATTTCCTCTGCAAGCTGCAGTATTCAGGAATTGGCACTGGGTTATGTGTTAATTTTTCATGGCCTTCACCATCTCATGACATCACACCAGTCCTTGCCAGAATACTTTTCACAAACTAAAATACCTGGTTTGGAACAAAGTTTCAAATCGAGGAACAATGTGGAAAAAATACTATAGTGTTCATAGATTGTATTTATTTGCATCGATTAAGCACACCATGTTCTTAGAACAGAATGTGGAATTATCTTAAAAATGGAGAGGTTAAACTAAGTTGTCCAAAGCCACATGTAACAAGTTGCTGGTATTTACTTAGTCTACTGGTTCATGGCATGTATCCAGATTCTGTTCCAGGGTGTGTAAAAAAGGACCTTCTGTATCACCTATCATTGCAGAACTGCATACAAGCATTCCAATGAGTCCAGGTATACAGTATATGAAACACTGAACACTAAGTTTTGTAACAAGCTTCTTGCATCTTCAGTTACAACTGATTTTCATCAAAATGGCCTTACTCGGTTTTACTTTATAGACAATATAAGTTATATACATTTTTTTAAAAGCAGTAGCATACAACGAGTGGAATTCTTCTAAACAGAGCCTGTTTATTTGTTTTAGAAATCACTTCTGAAGTTCAGTTACTCGGTAGAAGAAGAGAGTGACTCATGTTTGGGAGGCAGATGGTCTTTTGAAGATGTACCCATGAAGCCTTTGCGAACTGTGATGGTCATCCCTGCTGACAGGATGGATGCCATCATGGATAAGCTCAAAGAATTTCTTTCCATCTAACAACTTTTTGTACTAACAGTTTTATGAAGTCACCCTGTAAGAGTTGCTTGACTTTTAAGTGGAGTCTGGAACTTTTCTATATCAATTCTGCACTATTTCAAGATCTTTATAGTTCTGTAAAATATATCAGTTATACAAGTAACCACCTGCAACACCTGCTATTATGAGATGGCAGTAGTACAATTACAAGAGCAATAAAAAAAATCAAACCTAATCATTAAATAATGCTGGATACTTTTCTAAACACCTATACATCATTTCCATATTGCCAAAGATAATAGAAAAATCTCTTATTATTGCATTTTGTTGTAGAAAATTTGATCACATCACATCTTATAAGACTTATATTGTAGAAACTGATGTTGGGGCATATATTATACATACAAGTTATGTATACCTCAACATACTTTGGGATAGGAAACTTATTGAATAATGCATCGTTGTTCAGTCGATATTTCAGGATATTTTTCATAGTTTTTATCTTCACTGTTTGCTTTTGGTTCCTTGTCTGTTACTGAAATGGGTGATAAATGATTGATTACTTCCTGCAGAATAGCCTTGCTCTCACTAGCAGGCAGGTTGCTAAAATAGTATTGTGGTACCAGCTCCACAAACCTGATAAGAACAGAACAGAAAGGAGGGTAAATAGAAGGCAACAATTTCTTCATATTTTGTATAACTGTTTTTATTACTCATGTAACAAATGAGTAATACACAAACACATTTGATGTATTAAGTATAGAGCTTCACGGTTGGAATCCAGGATTGGTGCCAAAGAAAATATTCCATATAAGCGTATACCCTTTAAACATCTCTGTGACTTAGGATGCTCCATCTGTTCTTTGGGCAGTGGTGCTATTAGGCTTTCAGGTGTTGCAAATTGCATATTAAATACAGAATAGTTACATATTCTAGCATATTCTGTGCAAATTCTACCTAGAGCTTTAGTGCATACCCTTTAGGGAAGCTGTGGAATGTCAGTCTTTTTTATCTGTTTCAATGGATCTGAGCTAGGAAGGGTTTCCTGCTGCTATGTGGATTGTTACTAGCCCACTGCCCACACACATCAATGCAAGTCATTTGTGACAAATCAACAGCATTAAAAAAAAAAAAGTGGGGGGCAGAGCCAGTTGGTTTCCAGCCTAAACAACTTCCCTGTCTAGTTGCCTTCAGGCAATTCTTACTTGCCACAGAGAGGAGTCAGGGAAATTTAAAGCCTGATGTGTTGACAAAATATAAGGCAGGCTTTTTGTTCTGTGGACACGTGTAGTTTTACACTTTTTTAAAAAAAAAATGTTTCACTTGGATTTTACGGCTGTATATTAATCCAAAACATACTCTTCAATTTAGGAATAGTGCAGTCAATTCTATATTATTAAAAAGAGACATCATTGTATGTTGAACTCCATATGTAGGGAAACATAACGGATGAAATTAGTAACACAGGACTGAAGCAGCTGAAGGCTGAATGTCCCTCTTTGAAATAACTAATTAAAAATTTGATCCCGTATCACATGGTTCAGTAAGTGAAATGCTTTTAACTAAAAATTATTTTTTATGGAAAGCTTTTCTGCAGTTCAGCCATGCTGAGCTGCAAACCTCAAACTATCTGTACAAGAATAGTCTCATTGACTTCATAATGAGAATCTATATGACCGTAGTCTCTACTTTGCTCTACAAGACCCCTTTTTTAAACCTAGTTTAAAATCTAGCACTGGCAGCAACAAAAATGAAGTTAAACAATTTAATGAAGAGCTTGGGGAGAGACTGAAAGCTGGGCTGGGCTAGAGCGGTCCTTCTCATGTGTTGCTAACCCATTTTTGAACACCTGAACAGGGCTTATGTGATTCCTAGAAATTAATAGGTAGGTATGTACCTCCTCCAAGAAGTATCTAAACTCAAAAGGATCATCTCCGTGGCTGAGCTTTTGTATGCAGAAAGTCCCAGATTCAATCCCTGCTAGCTGAGGTAGGGCTTGGAAACTCCTGACAGAAACCCAAGAGAGCTGCTGCCAATCAATGTAGACAGCACTGAACTAGATGGACCAACAGTCTGACTCTGTAGAGGGCAGGACTCTGTAAAGGGCAGTGTCCTGTACTCCTACTTGAACTACCGAAGGCAAGCGTTTAGCAGACCTATCAACATTTTGAACATATCAATGGGGGATGAAGGGATGCTGAAATGCTATTTTCCTGCTGGGACCTAGAAGTGGAGATCATTCAAGGAGCTAGACTCAATCCTTTAGTGCCCCCATCCACAGCAGCAAACTGTAGCATATAATTTTAATAACAGCTGCATATGTGCTAATTTTCTAAATAGCCAGGAATGGTTTCAGTATCCATGCCTATCACCATTCATTGGACTTGAAAACAATTGAAAATGTCTGTGGAATCCCAAAACAAAATGAATCAAGCAGCCTTGTGCTTTATATAGCATATCAATTTCTTTGGTTAAGTCAAGATTTATTCACGCTCAGTTCAGAAGATTTGGGAGTTTCATACTGTCATAAATAATGCCAGGAGCAGAACTCAGAATTGTAAGAGACACTGGTCAAACTCCACCAGCAACTTTTCTTGCATAATCCTGGATGCCTGAGTAGACTAGTTAAATCCCTTCCAAAATAGAATTCTATCGTGCCATCCAGTGAAACGAAAGGCATTTACACAATAGCACCTGCATTCTCTTACAACCCATTTTTTTCAACAAATCTTATATAGATGTTTTGTGTTGGATTGTGCTCTTAAATTGAAATTGTATGATAGAAAACTGAATGGAAAAATAAATCCTTGCTTTCTCTTACTCACAGGTCAGGTGATATTGCTGAGATGATTTTTATAAAGTTGTTTTCAGCTATACTAAAGTCGTGGAATACAACCCACTCTGGGATCCTTGTAGTGTTGTAGTATATTGACAAAGGATGAAGCTGAGTTACTTGCCTGTGTGACAACATTAAATAGTTTCCAGAGCCATCCACATCACGAGCAATCTAGAATATGAAAATGTGTGTTTAAATTACATGCAATTTACTTAAACTTAAGCCTACATCAGTGTGTAAAGCCTGCATTCAGTTATCCGTTAAATAACAAAATATCATAAATTTATGGTTTTTGCATGGTTAAAAGGTCATGCTTCACTATTAGTAAGTTTATAGCTTTAAAAGTACAATCCTAGTTCACTTAGAAATGTATATAAATAAATAGGTTTTATGGCCTTATTCCCAGGTAAGTGGGTATAGGATTGCAGCCTAGAAATGTATATAAATAAATAGTTTTTATGGCCTTATTCCCAGGTAAGTGGGTATAGGATTGCAGCCTAAAAGGACAAAAAGAAGATTGTAGTCTGAACTATAGAATTAAAATAAATGGGAAAACAGGAATTAAAGGAACTGCATTTTTCAATGCAACTTAAAGATTTTCTATAATATACTTGGATGAAGCTATCGATTTGCTTTGCTTACTTGCATAAAGTAGCCAGACAAAAGTGCTTTCTTTATTTTTGTTACATTTTCTTTCAGTCCAAAAGCAGGTGCTGAAATTGGGAGTTCGGTTTGTCTCATAATGTCATCCAACTCAGCTCTGATACTTTCTGCTATCCTTAGTGCAGAGCAGTTCAGAAAATAATCTTGACACCACTTTTCAATAACATAATCTGGTAGAAAAAATGGTTAAATTCTGTTATTTCATTAGGGAATCCCATTTCTAATTATGGAGATTTACAGTCTTACCTGGCAGAAGAAGCCTTTGTGGGTTTAAGGCTACAATCCTACAAACACTTATATGTGATCAAGTCCCATTGAACTCAATTGGACTTACTTCTGTAAATATAAGATTGCACTGTAATTCTTGTTTTTAAACACAGTCTGGAAAGTACAATAACCAATGCACACATAGTCTCAGCAATGGAATCTTTGGTAACAGGAAAGTGAAAATGAAATGCAGGGAGCTTCTTTTCCTTCTTGCCTTGATTTTGATTTTATTTAATGTTTTACTTTTTGGTTTATCAACTTCTAATTTTAAACATTTCTCCAAAATTATGCTGCTTATGTTAGTTACCTTGCACACCATTATAATTATATTACTTCTTTCTTGTTGTCTTCATTGGCTAATTTTTTCCTTCATATTTTAAATATTTGGTACTCATTTTTTAAGGGTCTCAATAATTTGGCCTTTCATGCCCTTTTTTTAATTCAATTCTTTTATGGCCCGGTTTTGTTGTTGTAAGGCTCAGGTTCTGCAGAAAAACGCAACTAAAATGATCAAGGGTCTGGAACAATTCCCCTATGAGGGAAGTATACAATAGCTGGGATTGTTTAGCTTGGGGAAAAGGCAAGTAAGGGTGTGGAGAATGTGGATAGGGAGAATTTTTTCTCCCTCGTAATACTAGGACCCAGGGTCATCCCATGAAACTGATTGGTGGAGATTCCGGACAGAAAATGGTATTTCACACAGCGCATAGTCGAACTATGGAATTTGTTCCACAAGACATGTAATAGCCATCAATTTGGATGGCTTTAAAAGGGGATTAGACAAATTCCTAGAGGAGAAGACTTATCAATGGCTACTAGTCCTGATAGCTCTATTCCACCTCCAGTATCAGAGGCAGTATGCCTATATACACCACTTGCTGAGGAACATGGGCAGGAAGGTGCAGTTGCACTCATGCCCTGCTTGTAGGTTTCTTGGGGGCAGCTGGTTAGCCACTATGTAAGCAGAATCTGGACTAGATGGACCCTTGGTCTGATCCAGCATGGCACTTATGTTCTTATTTCTTTATTGAATATATTTGTCCTTATTTTCTTGCTTCCCTCTGTGCCAGGATATTTAAGGAAGCATATTCATTTCTCTCAAGAAATTACGACACCGATCCCTTTTAATCTACTTTTGTAAATAACTTAGTTCCGTTATCTTGCACTTTTAATTGACTTTTTTTAAAAATGTCTATATTATACTATATTAACAGTGCAATCCTATACAAGTTTACTCAGAAGTAATGCCCATTGAGTTTAATGAGACTTACTCTCAGGCATATGATTGTAACCTAATTTACCATCTTAAACGTGAGTGCATCACTATTATCTGTGACCGTGGTTCTTGTACATATTGCCTCTTCTCCCATTCTTTTTGCTTCTTATTTTTTAGGATTGTAATATACTTTAGGGAAAGACCTGTGTGCTTTATCTTTAATAAAGTACACAGTTTAGTTGTAGATGCTATATAAGTAAGCTATATAATTGTTCATAAGCATAAAGTATAATTAAAATATTTGGCACACACTTACATTGGCTCGTGGCGTTTGTACTAGCTTCCTTGTAAGCATTGTACACATTGATAAGAGTAAAATGATCTCCTGCAGGATGCAAGAATTTTTCCCGACAAACGATTGCAATCTCCTCTGTTCCCTGTGGTGGGTTTATAAAGCAACTAGGAGCTTGTGTTGAAAAGGGGGAGAGAGAAAAGGAAAACAAGGCAACAAATCTATAAGAAAATGTGCTGAATGCACAATGTAGCTAATGTAATAATTTTTGAGCAGAAACCGGGTCCTTAGCAAAAAATGGTTTATGCTCTAGTCATCTCGTGCTTTGACTACTGAACCCTTTGGACTTCTGTTGTCACATCATGCTCCTCCCAATGGGGTGAGGGCAAGGCCAGCGAAGGGGCACAGTTGGGGAGAGAGAAGGAGAAAACAGAAAATTGGGAGTATTGGGCAGAGAGAGGGAATGAGACAGGTCACACACACACACACACACACTGACAGAAGGGGAGAGAAAAAGGAAAAGAACTGAATGGATGTATGGGAAGTGTGGGTAACAACATATGGGCGCCTGAAGATTTCCAGTGCAGCCCTCGGGTTCTAAAAGGCTGTCCATCTCCACAATAAAGCAAAGATATAACATCTTTTTTTTCCAGCTACACATTGCTGAGGAGAAATGTGAGCTGTTGGTGCCCAGGCATCTATCAACACAGTATTTTAATTACGTTCTATGTATTGGTTGGTTAAAAGGCAATCTATGAATCAATCGGTCATTCATTAATTGGTTGACCATACCAGTTATTTGTAATTATACCAGACCAGCATAAATATGGGCCTGAATAGGAGTTACAAGTGTCTCAGAAAATACCTGTTACCATGGCAGCAATGGTGAGCATTTCCTCTACACAGTCAAATTCACAGGAAGCTAAAATAGCCCTTGACAGCTGTGGGTCCACTGGAAACTCTGACATTATTATTCCAAATTCTGAAAGGTTTCCATCATTGTCCAGAGCAGCCAAATAATCCAGATCTTCCAAAGCCTGCATGAGATTTTCAGGAGCTGGGATAGATAGAAAAGCTTAAAAGAAGTGACATTCATTTTTACATTCGTGGAGAATTGAATGGCAGCTACCTAAAGTCAGCTACTCACAAGATCACATCAATTGACACTGGGAGACTCTCAGCAAATTGCAGACTTGTTTGTCTTAAGTTTTGTCTCAGATAAATTAGTGGAAAGAATTATTAAGGCTAGAAAGATTAAGTATACGGCCATGCTGGTGAAGAACCAGAATGGCTTCTTGAGAAGGATGTCTTGCCTCATCTATCTCAATGGTTAGACTCGTCCCCAAAATAAAATGGATATCAGTCAACTAAACAGAGCCTATAACAATCCTCTTAACATATTTCATTAAAATAAAATAAAATTGAAACTAAAATGCATTCTCACAAAACCAAACAGCTGACGACTTAGCCCTGACCTCCAAAAGGGTTTTATAAACCTTTAGAAATAATTGATCAATTGAAATGCTCTCTCCAGTTTGGAAAAACTCATTTTAAGAACAAACCAGAAAATGAAACCAAGTAGAGAGACACCAAGATAAGAACAAAGCCTTAAACTTCATAAAAAGAAACAGTGAAGAATAAAATCAGGATAATTTTAGGGAAAATATGGGGCACAGAAATGTGAGCAGAGCTTAGTTCAGTTTTGAACTAATAGTAAAAGTGTTTGACAGTGGTATAAAGTTCATCAGGTAAGTGCTATTTTTGATGTCAGGGTTTTTTGCGTAACATCGGTGACAGTTCTGGCCATCTTTGTCTCACCAGTGTGTCAAACAAGCCCTCCTTGGAAGCACCTGCAGCACCCCTCTGATGTTGTGAGCCGTGTTATTAGTATTGTTTGGGTTGAACCCTTGGCTTCATAGCAGGGCTTGAATGGGGTGCGGGGAGAGAAACTTATCACATATAGATTCTATGTGCAGGCTTGCTTCCAGAGTCTTGGCTGATGGATTGCTTTGTCAGAGGATTCCAAACCAATGCACAAGGGACAACCTAGTGTTGGAGTCTCTTAACTACCGACCTATGGCATTTGTTTTTGCTGAATGAGATGGTGTGGGTTCTTCCTGGCAGAATGTTTGGTTGCCGCTAATTACATAGTGTAAGCCCTAGCATATTGTCAGCTGGACCACAGAATTTCTGAGAAAGGCTGCAATCCTCTGCACATTTCCTTGAGAGTAAATCTCACTGAATTCAGTGAGGCTAACTTCTAAGTAAACATGTACAGCATTGGGCTGCATGTTGGATTTGAGAACTGTGGCCAACCAGCTTGCATTGTCTGGCAAATTAGCTTACGCCATCTATGCAGCAAAGATTCCACATGTTTATCTAGAGATCTAGTTTAATATTATTAGAATTCAGATCCCTGCCTGCACATCGCGAAGAAGAGAGAACATTTATTAACCAGCCTGCAAGGTTTAATGCGATAAAAGATGAGTCCTTGAGAAAGTCAAAGCACTGAAGAAGAAAACAGGTTGGACGTTTAAGGGGGGGAAGTTTGAGAGTTTTATCACTGAGCCATGAAATGAAAAGTAACAGCTGATGAATGGGAGAAACCAAGAGCTGGTGACAGAAAATAGGGACACAAGATTTAAAAGGTGGGGAACATGAATGGCTACTGGGTTTTCAAAGTAATTACCTGGGAATCATGGCAAACTAATTTCTATAAATCAATAAAGCAGTTTGTATTGTGAGCTGAATATATGGCTATTGTCCTTAGAAGCATCTGGCTCTGAAGCCAATTCTAGTCCCAGGGGAGTCTTACTGCTTTGCATTTTTATATCTTTGAGTTGGTTACTCTGAGACCGAGAAGCAGGAATGACTCTAAGCTTTTGCTTCAGTATTATAATAAAAAAGTGCATGGTTTTTTTATTATATTAGAAAGGACAAGTTAATAAATGCAGATTATACAGGTGAAGGAACAGTAATAAAATAAAATAAAACCTTGAATAGAATTTTCAGATATTATTCTGCATTTGCAGGCACAAATACAGCCAATAAAAAAGTCATTGTAAAAATGGCAAAGGTTCATTGGAGAATTCTTTGTGGTATTGTTCAGATTTAAATAAAGCTCATCATAAATAAGAGAAACAAAAGCAACTTCCATAAAGGCTTTTCTTTAAAGGGACAGGAACATGTACCACTTGATAAAAAGAGTTTTTTTAACAATACGGAGTGTCATTTTATATTATGTCTGGCCTGCCAAGGTCAGTGTTGCTGGGAGTCAAGAGGCAAACTTCATTTAGGGCTGTGTGAATCAAGTGCTACCACAGCCACTGTGTACTGAAAAGAAATCAGCCATAGAAAAAACTAAACAACATTCTTTTCCCTCATTGAACCTTAGGTGTAAAAACAAAATGATGCTCGGCTAACACCTTTCTGCCTGTAGAAACTTGTTAGATATTTAAAGCGTTGCATTTCTTTTTAAATGTTGCACTAACAATTAATATACAAAATAGTGCCTGTATTTACTGGCAAAATGTGTAAAACAAAAACAAAACACACAAACTCAAATAATAATGATCTGAGGTTCTCTTCAGGCAGAACTGGATGTTACAAGTGACATATCACTGGTTGTTGGTGGCAGAGAAATGCAAAGTATGGCATCACATCATGTTTTATATATAAGACAACAACAACAATCTTTATTTAAGTCCATAGACCATTATCCATATACAGCATATATTACAATGCTACAGAAACGTCATCAGTTACAGTGATCTAAAAGTTTGGAATTTGAACTGTAATTCGTGTGCCAGTCCAGTGGAGATAAGGGGACCATTTATTCTGTTAATGATGTATTTTATCTTTTGTTCGCTTTCTAGTGAATTATACATTCATTTGGGCTCTACATCTGATAGCAAGATTAAGAAACTTTGCAACCTGAATAGAAATTTGCTTATTGTTCTCTTGAAGAAGGACAATTACCAGTTTGTCCTGCATTCTGCCAGGAAATTTCTGTGTAATTGGCCATATAAGCGATCTTCTAACATCATTATAGAATCCGCAATTAAACAAAACATGTGCAACTGTTTCTACCTCCATATTATTGCACAGGCAATATCTTTCCTCAACTGGAACTTTCTTGTATCTCCCCTCCAAAAGTTTGGAGGGGAGGACATTAAATCTTCCCAGAGTTAGCGCTCTCCTATATTTAGGAACAGAGATCCAAGACAGGTATGCCATACCATCTGCAGACATATGATCCAGTAGCCCTAAGGATAAAGGAGAGCATGGGCCACGGGCAGAAGCATTCATCATCTGGCAGTCTATATCCGTTAGTCTCTGTTTCAGAATAATTTACATATAAACCAGGACTGGGGAAAGGGGAGAAAGTCATAGAGGCAACATCTCTGCACATCCTGAGTTCTGTCTTCAGTGCCATTCACAAGTGACACAGTCATATGCATGTCTACTCAGATGTCCCATTGAACTCACTGGGGCTTACTTCTGAGTAGGCATGTATAGGATTGCACTGCAAGTCCTGTAAAATTTCACATTTTCATTTAAACCAGTGTAACGCTACAGATGTCAAATGAACTAACACAACTGATTCTTATTGATCCAGTGGGAGCACAGCTATTGAAGGCAGACCAGTAAAAATCACCCCATGATACAGATGGGGAACTACTATTCAGAAAGATATATCAAGGCCACCTTAAAACTGAGAATCTGGAAAGACCTTGTACATTTTTAAAGAGAGGGAAATGGTTGAGCAGTCCAGACCCAAATCTACAGTGGTAAAAATGTAGCAGTGTTCTATTAAGGGAAAAAAACCCTGCACCCTTACCATTTTTTCTTCTGGGGTTTTTCTGCATTGATTACGGCTCCTTTAGGCATCGACCAATGATGACCACATGATTTGTAATTGAAAACTTCCCCTCTTGGCAATGCTCCATAAAGTTTAATGAAACATCGCCAGCTGGTGGCCCACGATATCCCGTGATAATTTTAAATAACGCATAATCTCTGATCTTTCTAAAAGCAAGATTACAGAGGGAAATGTAACTGCATAATGTTGAAAGTCTGCTACCCACCTCCAAAGCAGTTACACTTCTCTCATTTGTGTGTACATGGGGCTTGAATAGAAAGGGTTCAACGTTTTCTGGGCAGCAATTGCAAAGCAGAGAGGCACCCCAATCCCATGGTGAAGTGCTGAAACCTCGCAATTTCAGAAGTCCCCCCCAGTCTGCAAGTCAGCATTGCCCTTGTACAAGCAGGCAGTAACACTTTTCTCATTTGTGTGTACACTGGGAAAGGAGATTGAGTAGAAAGGGGTTGCATGTGCTCACGTTTTGCCTGTATCATGAAGGGGGCATTGCAAGCCCCCACTCCCTGCCCATCTGCTTAGGTGAAATGCTGGTATGCTGCACCTCTGACATTCCCAGTATCGTTCCCAAGAGCGGAATAGCAAAGGGGCAGGAGGTCAAAGTAGGCACAGGAGGAGACATTCCCACCTGATCCTCTTCAGTAGTGATGCCAACACTGCACTGCCCAACACCCGCATACACAAAGTGGAACGTAGCACGATGGCAGGAATACATGGGAGGCGATGGTGGTTTCATTGTATGACTTCAAAAATTACATTTTCCCCATTCCAAAATAACATGGAGAAAAGTGGTGGGGGAGAGACATAAGGCAGAAGCTGCATGGCAATGATGTTGTATAAAACACATGGGAAAACCATGCCCAAAGAACAACGCTTGTATGAAAAAAAACCAGTGTGAAGGAGCCCTGTGACTCACCAAGTCAGGAAATCAGAACTTCAGAAGATAGATGATGGTAAGCCTATGCTAATGAGTAGGAAATGGCTGGATTTAAAGGTGCAACAGAGTCTGAGGCCTAATAGAACAAGCTGTGTTTCCCCCACATGCTGTATTTAAAATGGGGTGGGGCAGGATGGCAATGAGATTCCATCCCACTTTTTTCCTGATGGACCTACAATCATCCTACTTCTTTTCAGGCAGATATAGTTTAGTCAAACCTAACCATCCCACTTCCTTTTCCTTCCCATTCTGAAAACCTCCCACATCCTTCAAAACCCACCCACTTCCCTTTTTTCTACCACTTTGGGCACTATCCACATGTAAAATTCTTCCACATTCTTTTCGGTGGAGGAAAGATGTAAAGAATCATAAGAACACTTTGTTGTACTAGAGGAATTTTTGCTAAGTACATGTCCAAAAAGCCAAGATATGTGTAGCACCATTACTAAATGATGCATTTTTGTAGATAGGAATAAGTCCCCATGTACAAGGAATATCAGGTAATGCAGTACTACTAAGCAATTAAATGTTAGCAGTATATTAATGTAATGCTGAGAGTGAGTCAAATTTCTGCAAAGTAAAGATGATGTATAACTATAATAGTAACTCTAATGGATCTTTAAAATGACATTGCAGAGGAGTCTGGCCAAAGAAGCAGCAGCTGCAGCAACTATCTCCTTTAAAAATGAAGCTCCTGATGAACTGCAATTGAGGCAATATACTTAAGAACATCCCCACTGGATTTGACCAATGGCCCATCTTGTTCAGAATCCTGATTCGCACAGTAGCTAACTGGATGCCTTCAGGAATCCCACAAGCAGGGTTTGAAAGGAACATACATTTTCTGCTTTTACTTACTTAAAAAAATACTATTTGCAAATACAACAATAACGAACAAACAAAAACAAAAAGGGGGAAGTGTTTTTAAACTTACTTACTTGGTTGCCACATTACTACCCCACCTTTCTTCCAAAGAGCTTAAAATTGTGTGCATGGTTTATCACTCCTCCATTTTAGCCTCACAACAGTGTGATCTAGGCTGACCATATGAAAAGGAGGACAGGGCTCATGTAACTTTAACAGTTGTAGAGAAATGGGAATTTCAGCTAGTGTCATTTGTATGCAATTAGTTCCTGGTGAAATTCCCTCTTCATCACAACAGTTAAAAAGGTGCAGGCACTATACTAGAGTGACCATATACAAAAGAAGGCAAGGCCCCTGCAACTTTTAACTGTTGTGATGAAGAGGGAATTTCACCAAGAACTAATTGCATACAAATGACATCGGCTGAAATTCCCTTTTCTCTACAACTGTTCAAGTTACATGAGCCCTGTCCTCCTTTTCATATGGTCAGCCTAGTGTTGTCAGATATGTTATGCTGAAAACTAGTGGCATGTAATGAGCTTCATGGCTAAGTGAGAATGTCAACCTGGGTTTCCCCATTCCTACTCTAACATTCTAACACCATGCCAATATTGCCCAACATGGGGTGTTTTGGACTACCATCATACCTAACCACTGGCCATGGCTGATGGGAGTTACAATCCAAATATCTGGAAGTTGGAGACTGCCCACCATGATGTTGCTCCTGAATTTAGAGGTCTACTGCCTTTGGAACAGAGGCTCATGACTAATAGCTATTGATTGACCAATCCTCCATTAGTTTGTCTAATCCCCTTGTAAAGGCATCTAAACTAGTGGCCATCACATCTTGTGGTAGTGAATATTGTATGATGATGGCCTTATCTTTCCTAAATCTATGTGCCAATAATTTAAATTGGATGACCACAAGATCTAGTATTATGAGAGACAGAGGAAAACTCTTCATTTTTCCCATGCGTAATTTTATAAATTTTTATCACGGATTCCATTAGTCATCCTTTTGCTAAAGGAAAAGTGTCAAACACTTTCCTCTTTCCTCGTAGGAAAGGTGTCCCCATCCCTGGATAATTTTGGTTGACTTTTTTTCAGTTCTACAATACCATTTTAGAAATAGGCATAGGTATGTGCAAGGAGTGTGCCAGGTGTGCCCAGGCACACCCTAATATCTCAAGCAATACGCACCAATTGAGGGGGCCATTGAGTAGGGATCCAGAGGGGATCCAGAAGCAGTGGGAATGGTCCTCCAGCTCCCCAGCAGCAGGAATAAAAAGGAATTGTTCTGCTGGGAACCTCTCTACCAGGAGCAGTGCTTCAAAGAGGCCTGAAGGAGGACCTCCAAAGGCTTATAGCACCTTGTAAGCCCAAACAATGCTGGGGCTTGAGGAGCATCTCCTCATTCCACACCTCCTTACCTGCAACGACCCTCCTGTGGTCAGGCAAGTCAAGAGTAGTGCATCAGTGTCTACAGTGTTTAATAAATAAATAAATAAAAATAATGTACTTCATGATTGAATATTCAATAGATGTTCGCCTTAAAAAATATCCCTGGATACACACCCTAATGAAATGAGCTGAGCATGCCTATGGAATTAGGGCACTTACAACTATATGTAGCATTCAAAATGTGGAGGTACTTCCACATTTGAAGTCCAAGGAGAAAACCATTCCTTACACGCTAAAAGCTTTCTTCCCCCAGATATTATGTTACAATTTCAAGTTGTTTGTCAAATATATAGTCCCTATATCCTACTCTTAGTCCTACTGAACTTAATGGGCATGCAAAACAGCAGACAGGGTTGCAGACAATTGTTGTCCCAAATTCCCCTTATATTTTCTAATTAACTGTGACTTAATGATCCTATTGATTTCAGTAATATTTCTTGGGAAGGTAATAAAGGTGCCTTGAGCCTGATTTTGCCCATGTTTTGTTTAGCTAGGTCTGCTTAAGCAATGAAACAAGTAGAAAGAAATATCAGAGGGAATAATTTCTAGTAATTTAACATAGACAGTACAGTGATGTCCTTAACATATTTAGATGACAAAAAAGTCCTGCATTTTTTAAAAAAAAAATCACTGGTGTGAGATCAAGTGATAATCTATGCAGTTAATATTATCCATCCAGTTAGGCCATATTCTTCTTCTGAATGCAAAATCCACCTTTAAATTATCCTAACCAGCAGTGAAAGCAGGCACACAATGCTTGCTGTAAAAAAAGGAAGAGAAGCAGGTTCTCAGAATGATAAGATACTTTATTGTTCATGTCCTACACGTTTCGGCCTATGCTGGGTATTTTTAGGCCTTCTTCAGGGGGCAGGAACATCAAGAATACATTACATTATGTTTATGGGGTTGAAATTGCTGAAATTCCCTCTTCATCACAACAGTTAAAGCTGCAGGAGCCCTGCTGTCTTGACCAGATACAAAAGAGGGCAGGGCTCCTGCAGCTTTAAATGTTGCGATGAAGAGGGAATTTCACCAGGTGCTGCATGCATACAAATGGCACCTGCTGAAATTCCCTTTTCTATACAATTGTTAAAGATACAGAAGCCCTGTCCTTTTCATATGGTCACTCTAACACTGTGAGTCTTTAATGCATACCTACTAAAATATTGATCATCAACTGGTAGGTTGCCCATGACGTAAGCTGTAGATCCTCAGTTGGTACAACCACCATTTTCCTTTTCTTTTTTTGAGGTGAGGATTTTAAAGGTCCGTATTTATAGGTCAAAGATACTAGGGGACAAGGGGAATAGAAGAGAGGAGTGACAGACAGAAAAGGAGAAAAACTGACATGTATGTTCAAAACCAACCCCCTAAAGTGGGTTCCTTGTTGCAGTTAAATCGATCTGAAAAACCTGAAGATCTACTGTACCAAAACCGTAGCATGTAAAGTGGTGAACGGAGCCCCAACTCATACTTTAAAAACAATTGTGATAGTAAAGTGTGGTAGTAAAGTGGCAGCACCCATAAGAAAAGCAATATTCATATTAGGAAGAAGAATTCATTAGTTTGTTGTGTCACCTTGGATTTTTATATTGGCTTATTTTTCATCGTAGGACTTTTTGTTGCTATTTTGATTGTGTTAGTCGCTTTCGTAAAAACATTCTTAAAAAAGAGATATAAATAATTGAAATACATACATAAATAAAAGTATAGCAACTCTGAGAAGAATATGGATAACACTTAGTATTACCTGGCCTATCTATGAAGTCACAGTGGCCAAGGCCAGCTATATCCATTCTTTTCAGGAAAAGGACCATGCTTGTCAAGTTGGATTCCTGTATTTTGGCACTTGGTAGAAGCTTCATTTCCTTGTCTGTAAATTCTTCAGGGTAGAGGCAGAAATATTTGCCTGCCAGGAAATCCAAGAACAATCTCACTTTACATACACTCTTGTGTTAGACATGGTTGTTTGTTTAAAGCTGACAGTGCCCTTTTTTTTTTTTTTACCTGAAGGCATGCCCAGAATTTGCTTACGCATCTCAGCTTGGCTTTTGCTAATGGGCTGTATCACAACAGCATCTGCTCTGATTCGAGGATTGTACACCTTGCAATAAAAAAGAAACATGACTGTGGTGAAAAAAGAGAGATTGAGCAAATAGCGAACAGATTTGCATTGAGTTTTTGCTTGGAAGCATTTTTTTATCTTCTATAATTTTTAAAATGCTTGGCTGCAAATTCATTTCCTTTCCACAATATTTATTATTGTTTCACTCATCTTGCAATGGAAAAGTGAAAGTACTTTGATAAGTTGTATGAAATGCTACTTGTTCCAGTCACGATCACTATAGTTTGGCTGAGATGAACATTGTCATCCCTTTGAGAAATTCTGTTCGATAAACATACAAAACTTGATCCAGTATATTGAGGCTCCATTGCCTGTATACAGAGTATTTCCATAAGTTCAACATAGGTTATGTTTGTTCCCTTCCTCTGCCTGTGTGACTACATGGGTGCACACAGGCAGCACTAGGGACACTTGGAGTGAACAGGAGGTCTATGTGGTCCTCTCATATCTCCACGTAGCTCCTCTTTGCTTGATATACATTACTCATGTTCCAGAGCATGAGCAAAATGCACCAAGTGGAGAGCAAGAAAGCTGGATGGGGGGTAAGGTAGGTAAACACAGACTTCCCATTAATTCTAATAGCCCCTAGTACTGCCTGTGTATGCCCATTCACTTGCGTAGGCAGAAAGTGATAGGGAATGACACTATTGAGTCTCTACATGCAGGCACTGTGCCCATAGTGAGCTCACAGGGTATGACATTTAGACCTGGTTCGCACGGTCGCAGCAGCCCACTGGGGCTTATTTAAGCCACAGTAGGTTGCACTGAGGGCAGTCCGTGATTTTGAATATTCAAGCCATGGCTGTCAGTTGTAGTGGCTTATTGTGTCATCTGAACCCAGTGAAGATGGGTCATTGGTGTGGTTATCAAACCAACCAGGACCCTTAAGCAGCCCATGCAGTGATTGTGCAAACTGGCTTTTACAGGAAATGATGGTAAAAGTATTGTGTTTCTGTTTTATTGAATGGATTGAATCACAGCATTGTCAGATAATGTTCTACTCCATCTAAACTATAAAGCTCAAGAACAACTGGTATACTAGTATACATCCATATGGAGATGTTGGAAGGATTCAGATATGCACTGAATGAACATCCAACTATGTGACACACTTGCACCAAGATGCTTGTACTGTGCTAGTCCTTCACAGTCCCCACCTGGGCAGCTGAAGGATTAGTACTTTTCATGGAGTCTGCACACACAGCTTTGGGGTTTCTGTGTGTGGGGAAAAGTGACTGATTAATCATGAGACGTGTGATATAGTGTCCCTTGATTAAGTTATCCTTGCCTCTTCGCCCTCCCTCTTTGTTGTATTCCCACTTCCACTAATTAAATTATGATGCTAAGAGCTTCTTCAGATGGAGGGGGGATCACATTTCCCTCCCGTCACTTTGAATCATGCTTCTGTCCCACAATAGGAACGAGCAGCTTCCTCTTCCTTCAGACGGTGAAAAAAGACAAAGTAAACAAAGTCCACGTGGCTCATTCAATTGGCGTTTTTTCACGCTGCCTTCCTGCGCACAGCAGGAAATGGCAGCACATTTCACTTCAAACCAAAAAAAATGCATTTTTTGGTTCTTATTTTTTCCTGGAAAAAGGAGCGGGAGGAGCGGGAGAGGCGGATGTCGTTGTCAAAAGAACCCATGAACATCTGTAAGTGGCCAGTAACAAGCGTGCTATAAAACACTCATCTGATGACTCTCTAAATAAACTAACAGTAACAACTTTTTGCAAAAAACATAGGAAATTGTCACTCAAGCATTCCCCCAACACATGCATATTGCTAAATTTTGTTCCATCCATTTCAGATTAAATTGGGCCACAGATGTAAGATTTGGGTGATATCACAGTATATAGCAGAGTTGTACAACTTTTTGCCCCCAAGGGCCACATGTGATGTTGTCTCAGGGGCTACACATTCATACATGCACACAACCACACACACGCGCACACACATAACTGACCTGCAATGCACACACTCATACAACTTCCCTGCAATCTTCTATGAGGATCTTTGGAGGAGGGAGTGGAGAGTCTTCTCTCCACCCCCTTCTCCAGTGGACCTGATACAGAATCATTGGGACAGGGAATTCGGCAGTGGTGTTGGAGTCAGGGCACCTTTGGAGGGCTGTAATTAAGTCCTTTGGGGCAGCATGCAGCTGGCAGGCAGCACATTCCTGGTACATAGCAATGAGGAGTAAAAAATTCCATACTAAAACATTACTCTTAAATCAATAGCTGCCTTGTTTTATTGGTTTCTAGCAAAATACATTTCAGTATAGGGCAGGCCTTCACATTTCTGTCCTATGAAGTTGAATACAGCTCAGCAGACAGACAGGCTCTCCTTTTTTGTCTGGAAAGAGGAAGCAGGGGCCTAGGTACGTAGGAAGCATGCAAGACCTCAGGTTCTGCAGGCCTAATGTAAGGGGACAGATGTGTCTTAAGTTGAAAACTATCTAATCTTGTTCACAGGGGTACTTTAGAAGTTCTACAAGAATCTTTCCCCCACCCCCCACCCCCAAAAATTGAGTACGTATTTCTAAATGGCAAACTGCAGGAGAGAGCAAGCAATTACATCCAGCTGAAACTTATTGATTTTTAATCTGCACAGCACGAATGGAGGCTTTCCCCTTTATAGAACGCTATCACTCTTCTTAGCACACATAGGCTGCTTCCATACTAGTTTACTATGGAATTGTCATGTCTCATTCACTCACATTTTCCACGTTAACCCACGATTAACTTATAGTATCTGGGTTCAAATGTCATGCAGTAACCTCTGATTTGCCTGACTGGAGGTTGAATATGCAAAATGGCCACTGAATGCGCCTTGCAGATGTCAAAGCAAATTGTTGCTTAATTACCCACAATTTGCTGCCTACACATATGAACTGGGTCACAGAAAAACTGCAATGTCCCCAAGAGCGTGGAACAGCCTTCCCCAACTTGAGGCCCACATTATGTTGGACCACAACCCCATCATCCTAAACAGTATGCCACCTGGGGCACCAGGTTGGCTAGGGATGATGGGAGTTGTAATCGAACACTAGGCTGGGAATCTAGTGAGCACCTGCATCTAAAATAGCTCCATTTATTTCAACATTTATATCTCTCATTTTTCAACTGTGTAATGAGGAATCCTATAAAATGCAATCAGTCTTGACATTTGAAGAAAATACTATTTGGCTTCTGCATTAAAGAATACAATATAATTTCCAGTTAAAAATAATAATGAAAAGACCCCCATATAAGAGCACATGAAATCTCCTCTTCTATACATGATTTGTATCACTGGTAATTTGTTACCTCCTATTATTTTACTTACCTTTTTTCTCTCTATTCCAGTATCTATAACAAAGGCTACAGTTTTAATCCAAACCAAAGATTCCCCAAAGCTTGTAGTTAGCAACACATTCCTCTTGTAATTTTTGCAAGGTTTTTCTTCATTTGGCTTAAAAATTCTCTCTCTTTCGCTGGGATAGAGGGGAATAGGGACCAATTTACCAAGATCAGGATTCAAGTTAGGTCCCTCTCCTTGAATAATCTGGTAGGCTTTTTCAATTTCCTATAAACAGGCAAGACATTTTTTCAACAGGCTCAGTGTGCCAATTCTGAATCTATTCCCTCTCTTTTTAAATGGATTTTATTCCTATGTTAAGCTCCAATGGCAAAAGTATAACAGTCATAATGCTGATTAAATTGGGAAAACTGTAACAGAAGAACTATGCATAGAAACCTCATAAACTGTAAAAATGTAATTATGTTTCTTGAGGAATTTATTTTCACGCAGGAAGAGGCTTCTTTCTCTCCCAGCCCCATTTTCTGAAATGTCATTGTCTGAACAGATTTCCTCTATTTGACAGTCTATCATAGCTAGACCAATCTCTCGGACAGACACTCTAATATCCATAACAATAAGTTAACATGCTACTGGAACAGTAATACTGAAAAATTATAACACAGACACTTGATTTTCCATATCACTGTACTTCACACACTCTATCCAGAAATAGTAAGAATTAATTTGGAAGAATCTCTATCTAGTTAACTTTGAAAATTGCTGTTATGTTCTTAGTCTAGTTAGAATTTAAAATATCAAAAGTGCCATAAACCGTGTATGGAAATGACTAATTTTTCTTCATTGCTATTATAATAATTTAACTTATAGGGGAATTGTAAATTTACTTTATAATATTCTTCCCAATGTCAGACGAACTCTCTGGGGGTAATAAAAATCAATAAAATGCTAAAGGAACCATTAACTGAAAGTTAAGCTTGAGAATTTAAAGGCATAGAAGTACAAAAATATGACAGATGAAAATAAGCTTTTGTTAAATTATGTCATTACTCTTCTTCCCTTCTTTAAAAATGACTGCCTGCATGATATATGGAAAGAAGTACAAAGTGATTTAAAATGTACTTTCCCCCCTCTCTCCTGAGGTCTAAAGAATCACATCTGTATACTGCTCAATTTCTCCAAATGCCGCCTTGTGCTAAATACAGGAACAAAACATTGTGCTAGATGATTGTTCCACGTTTGTTTCTAAGCAGTACTTTTTACCTCTAGATAGAAAGATCCCTGGAAACCACTGTCATACAATATACTGCATCCTTCCCCAACCTGATACCATCCAGGTATGTTGAACTACAACTCCCATCATCCCCTGACAGCCTAGCCATTGACTACACTGGCTGGGGATGATGGGGTTGCAATCCAACACATCTGCAGGACAGCCAGAATGGGAAAGGCTGGTATACTGCTTAGGAAAAGGTTGGTGTGACCTGGATGTCATGAAGTGGCATGACTGTGATGGTAAGCTTATTATCACAGGATTGCAGTAGCTGAGCTCAGTTATAGAAGCCCTTTTCACCACCAGTTCTCTGATTAGAACATAATTCTTTCTATTATTGACTGCAGTGGTCGAGTGATTATCATTTTGGAAGTGAAAGGGGCCACACAAAAATAAGGTAGTGTTCTCTGCATATTCAGAGGACTCCCTAGATAAGCATAAATACAAATTTGGCACTGACTCTGTACCACATAGGAAGTGACATACCCTGTGGTGGCACCCTTCTGGGGAGATGTCTCCATTCACATTAACTTTGGATTAGAAAGCTCTTTAAAATGTACTGATGTTCTGCACATGCATTTAAACTATGTGTTTAAACTGGGAAGGGGAAGAAAAGGGACATCCAAATAACTCTACAAGGCTTCTGTTCTAGACTGGTTGGAGCCCTGAACAGGAACAACATTTTCTTGCAAGTCCATACTTGTGAGAACTATTAATAGATCAGAGAATGCCTCTGAGCATATGCACAATGTCCTTCTCTCATCTCTGAATAAACAAAACCTACCCCACACATATAGGATTAAGAAAAGTTCCTGACTGGTTGAGCCCCACTAGCTCTCATTTAAAAATGTGTCACTTGAATAAATGACATTCTAAATGTTCTTTTTCCTCCCCTCAGTTCTGATACTATGACTTGGATCCAAAGATTCCACAAAATGAGCAGGAGATGCTTCTGCTCATGGGCAGGTCACTGATTTCCCTTCCTCAAAAAGCTGTTCTGCACAACTTATGACATTCCAGAGAAAGGGTTGGTAATGTGGTGGCACCCATGGACACATGGGTGCCTGCCAAGACCCCAACAACACCCACAAGACCCTCTTGCACTCCCCTCGCACATCTTTCCTGGCCCCAAACACAATCGTCCCACATTGCCTACCTCACCTCTGTAGCACCAGAGCCCTAAGAAGGAAGCAGAAAGTCAGCAGTTCAGGTCTCACTCTACTGACTTCTTGCTTCCTTTTTAGGGCTTCAGTGGTGCCTAAGTGAGGTAGGCAGTTGTGACTGGGGAGCAGATCACTTTTGGGGCTGAGGAAGATATGTAGGGGAGGCAAAGAGAGAGATTGCATGTGAGATGGGGAGTCTGGAAGAAGCGGGGGAGGAGAGAATGAAGAAAGGGGGCAAGAAAACTGGGAATCCAGTTGAGGGGACATAAAAAAAAGTGAGAATACTGAAAGTAAATGCCCACAGGTCAAAATGGCAAATGCATCAGGAGTCTGAAAGAAAAAAAACAAATGTGCACATGAGCCCAAAAATGAAAATACCCGTGAGCTTATTTTGAGAGCTAGGAGGGATCAGTGAACCCCATACACATAAGCAGAAGTCCTTTTGCTCATAAGTGGGAGCTTTGGACCGAGCCATTTTCTCCAAGCTAGATGGCAACCCTTAGTGAAGTGAGTTGTTGATAGATCCTCCAGAAAGTACCCTATTATGGTTCACTTACAATGCAATTGTATGTGTGCCTACTCAGATGACAGCCATACTAAGTTCAATAGGACTTACACCCAAGTAAGTGTGTATAGGATTGCAGCCTTAGTATATCATGAGTACTTTCTATGGGTCCAATCTCAGATATAGGTTTTGAAAGGGCTACAGAAATTGCCCAGCCCAGTATGGAAGAACAAGTGTGCAGATATTTTCTATGCTATATTAAATGAACTACTTACTTGTTCACAGGCCAGAAAGATCACAATATCACCACTCTCTTTGGAATTATGAATCTCAAAGAGCAGCCTTAAAGCAGACAGGAAATGGTCTTTCTGAATGCCACAGGTATACACAACCTCCATCTGGTATTTGCTTTTCACTCTTATGAGAGACATGCTGCTAAAATATGCCTGCAATCTGCTGGATATTTGAGGAGATGCAATTACAATTAGCTTCAGCTCTGGTCTTAATATCAAGACATCTTTAAGAAGTCCAAGCAATATATCTGTTGTGACACTTCTTTCATGTGCATCATCTACAATGATGATTCCATAATTGCTCAGAAGAGGACTGGACATCATTTCTCGTTGTAGCATGTCATCCGTACTGTATCTGTAACCATGCAAAACAAAGGAAGAGAATTATACAAAAGTAAACTTTGGCAAAGGCATAAGCTAAAGCAAACCTTCAGACTACATGTGATCTGCTAAGGCTTTTCCTCCAGAATGACCTATGAGTGAGTTTCCATGTAAGAGCACAGTTGCGCCGCACAGGCTAGGTTGAGGAAATAATGGCAAACTGGAGACAGCCAGGGGCTATCTATAAGCTCTGGAAGCCCTGGGGTGGCTCTGAATCTGTGCTGCACTGGTTATATGATGCAGCTGCCAATGTGAAGCCACCCCAGGGCAAAAAGAGTCAAAGATCCACAGCAGAAAAGTCAGGGATTTATCTTGACTTTTCTTGCCTGAGTGAGGTAAGTGCAGCTCCTCCACCATCTGTCCTCGCTCTGGCAGAGTTCCCAGGCAGAAGGTGACATCCCATTGGTCACCAGAAGCCGCGGGAGGGTGAGCCCAGAAAGCCTAATGCCCACCGGAAATCCCACACTGCCTCCCCCAGTGGGGATTGTTCACTGCCACCCTGCAGCAGCGATACCATGGAGTTTGGCGGTGAAGCAGCGCTAACTACGCACCATGAAAACAGCCCTCCAGTTAGGCTTATGTTGTCATGCCTTTAAGTGGCCACAGTTCAGCACACAGTCTGAATGACACTGCAATCTTTTACATGTTTTATCAGAATGAAGTCACATTGTGTTCAATAGGCATTACTTGAATTACTCGGATTGCAGCTTAAATTCCGTTGGATGCAGCAGGTCTTAATGTGCTAAATTGTTTGTACTGAATTGTTTCATGTTCAGAAAAGTAGTGAAGTCACTATTCTAGCAACTTTAATGCTACAGATACAAACTTGAAAACTATTTTCATTCACTAAAATCTGTTCCAAGTTATATGTTAAAATATAGTTTGAAAATACAGTACTTTAAAATACACTTTTCAAAAACTTCAAAACAAAGATAAGGAATGTTATTCTATGGAAATATCTGTTTCAAGAAAAGGCTATTCTATACATTTTTAATAAACATTAAAGTCTTTAAAATGTATATTGTTTAGATGTTATATGCAGGTTACTTAGATTATCTGCATTCCAGCAGATGAAGTTTTATATGTTAGGTTGCAATTAATTTGTTGTTAATCTTATTTGTTCACCACCAACTAGATGTGGAGTGGTATACAAATGTTATAAATACATACATAATTTTCAAACCAACTCACTCTGTTCTTTTGCTATTCATATACTGTTTCCTTCAATGCATTACTGCATTATTTTCTAGTAGGAGTACTGACTGTCAACCAGAAAAACGGTAAGGTTGTATCAGAATTGGTGTCCTTCCACCGATGGAATGCATCTGTCAATGGAATGGGGAGGGGGCAGTTTTTGGTAATCTCCATGCTGACCTGAAGGGTCCCTGGACCCTTTAGAACAGGTTTATCTTTAACTTTCTACCCTGCTTAATCAATACTACAACTCCCAAATAAACACAGTGCAGTTTCCCATGACCTATATTTGATCTGCTGCTCATTAAAATGCATGGTGTTACACACTCAGTAGAATTATGTGTGAATGGCTATGATGCTATCTCTGTCTTTGGTGTCAGGTTGCAGCATGGGACAGTTTGACTGATGGAGTGCATCATGTAATAATAATGCTGAAGCAGATTACAAGATCCCAGTTCCTGATTTGCATGGAAGTTTTAAGCAGAGCTCACTCAGTAAACCTAATAAGGAACTAATGTTTAAATGCCCTGCACCCCAAAATAAGATTTGGAGCACCCCATTTCATAACTCCTCATGACTAGGGGACTGTCCCCTTTGAGATTTATTTATTGCATTTTCATCCTGCCCTTCAGCCAAAAAGGTTTCCAGAGTGGCTTGGCTGGGAATGACGGGAGTTTTAATCCACCACATCAGGGGGGAACCCAAGTTGGGAAAAGCTGTCGCAGAGCTACTAAAGCTCCTATCTTTATAGTCCTGCCCCATAATCTTCATTTTTGGCTATACTAGAGTGGGATGCTAGACTATGATGGAAACTTGCTTTTGTATATATTGATAATACTCATACATATTAAAGGGACTAAATACAAATGCACAAACCTCAGGATCGTTGCACTGTTGCAGCAGCTCTCACATGGGACCACATATCCCACTTCATGGCCAATATTGACATCCATCTCGTCGGCTACTTGTAAAGCCAACCACATGGCAGTGTGTTTATGCGTTTGTGTGCATACAATTGTTCCATGTTGAAAATGGTCAGAAAGAGAGTATTCAGCACACCACTGAGGCACCTTTAATTTTAAAACAAAAATAAAGAGGAATGAATCCATCTGTAAAATGAACACATATGGTTTTATTTTGATTATTACACGAACTGTCTCAAGTGACCATCTGTTGCTTGCTAGCTTGTCTGGCTACTAGCAACTGAACAGTTCAATAAATGGAAATTATCTGCCTGGGTAAATGTCAAGACCCTGAATCAGTTAAGTGGTCAAACATGAAGTGAGAAACAGTTCTGGGAATTTCTTGTTCTAAGCTAGATTAGACTGAGTACATTAGAAGAATGGCAGGAATGGCCTCTGGGAAGAAAAGGACACCAACCCTATCATTCTGAAGCATTTGGGTTGCTTGCTAACAATGTGAGAGACATTTATGGTCAGGGTCAGGGCCACATTCATGACCTATGCTTCCTATTGGGTTTGCCTGTAGTTCTGACCCTGCTCAGTCATTTTAGCAGAAGAAGACAACAGTCAACATTAATGTTTATTTGAAGCAGGATTAATTGTATTCAACAATGTAACAATGGTATGTCTAGAGGGATTCTGTGTTGGTTTTACATCTGGTAGTTCATAGCCAGTGAAAGAGGTTGGGAATGACCCACATGACCATAAAAATATAAGTGGAACAAAACCTATTTTGGGTCTTCTGCACAATGTCAGTTCATATACCATCATGTGGCATTTCATGCCAAAAATAATAATATGAACAAGGAGCACTGCTAGGCTGACCATATGAAAAGGAGAACAGGGCTCATGGAACAGTTGTAGAGAAAAGGGAATTTCAGCCAGTGTCATTTGTTTGCAATTAGTTCCTGGTGAAATTCCCTCTTCATCACAACAGTTAAAGGTGCAGGGGCCTTGCCTTCTTTTGTATATGGTCACTCTAGTATAGTGCCTGCACCTTTAACTGTTGTGATGAAGAGGGAATTTCACCAGGAACTAATTGCATACAAATGACACTGGCTGAAATTCCCTTTTCTCTACAACTGTTCAAGTTACATGAGCCCTGTCCTCCTTTTCATATGGTCAGCCTAAGCACTACTAGGTTTGGGCCCATGAGGCCCCTGGACCTAAATTTATTTCTCAGGGCCTCTGATTTATTCCCCAGAACGCTGAGACCGGGTTCACATACAATGGCAGCAAATCATAGGTTAATTAACTCAAGAATTGTTGGGGTTGCATGCTGCCACAATTATGAATATGCAACCTCTGACCAGAGGTTATTTTGTCACATGCAAATCTGGATACTTAACCTACAATTAGATTTTAGGCTAACTGTGGGTTGTTTAACCCATAATTAACCCATAGTATCTGAGTTTACATGTCACGAAATATCCTCTGATCGGACATTGCATATTCAAAATGGCAGTGGTATGCGACCTAGCAAATCTTGAGTTAATTAACCTACAATTTGCCACCATTATGTATGAATGGACCCTAAGTTCTATTGGTGCCAATACAAGTCCCCCCCTTAGCTTAATTGCCATGCAGGAGGTAATTTTCAATTGCCATACAGGGGGCGATTTTCAAACTCTCACATGCTGCCTCACCTCTACCTTGTCTCACCTTGACCTCCAGAATTACTTGCTTTTAACAATGTCCCATGCTCCTTTACTTAATAGTGTATCTTTTGTGTCACAAACACAAGCCTGGTTCTGGAATAGACACAGTAATAACTCATAGCATTGTTCTAGACAACAAATATTGTTCTGCAACAATTGCAGTTATTTTTCATTTTTTAGAGGAGATTCAGACATCAAAGGTAGCATTTCTATTGCTAGGATATTGCATCTTTCCACATTTAAACCTTTCACATTTTTTTCACGAGGAAAAAGTAATTCTTTCACTAAACAGAACCGGTAGTGCAAATATTATTGTTGAAAGTAATTTGGTTGCATTAGTGTAGCAGGAGCCTACTGCCTAGTATCAATAACACGAGATAAGATGAATGACACAACACTTTCGAACTCCACTTGTGTAATTTTGTGACTTCTTTCCAACCCAAATTTTAAATGCAGATTACTATATGGGTGCACTGCAGCTCAAGTGTGGAAGCTCTCGTCTAGCAATGTATTTCTTTATAAGGTGTTGTGACTCTTCAGATGAAATAACTTTGGTTGGCTGGCCATTGGCAAGACTGTGGTTTCTCTCACCCTGCTCAAGTGCAAAGGAACCAAGGCTGGGGATGAAACAGACTTTCCCCCTGACTCTCCCCAGTTGTCTCCACTGTCCAGGTGTGGCAGTTGTAGTGACTGGCCTTGTTCCTCAAGAAGAGAATTTGTGGAACCAATAGAGCTTTCCCATTATCTAGCATTCTCAACATTTCAGTGTGTAGGCTTCCAAAACTGGAAGTAGCAAACAACCTTTTATATAATTTAGTACCAAGAACTACTTTAACAAATCAGAGAAGGCAATACTTCCTCTGAGTCATCCTTTAGCTGCATTTCTACATCCATGTACACAAAGAAAAACCATCCCGCTGCAATCACAGGAACTCGTGTATGTATAACTATGCAGGCTTGGGGAATTTACTATTTATTTATTATCTCATTTATATCCCACCTTATGTACAAATTCCACAGAAATTAAGAATTGTATGTTAGTAACTTTCTGGAAGTTTCATAATATTTGGAAATTCAAAGTTCACCTGCTATGTATAGGATGCTATGGCAGGGGAAGAGGTTGTTGGTAAATTATCCTGCCTTTGGGACATGTATTGGATAAATGGCCTTTTAATCTCTTGGGATGCAAACCCTTTGCATATTTAGATAGAAAAAGCCCTACAACTCATAGCATTCTCCAGTCAGCCATACAGGCTGGGAAATGCTGGGAATTGTATGACTTCTTCTGTCTAAATATGCATAGGATTTCACCTTTACTGAAATGATCAAAAGCTCCTGAACTCATAGGCATCCGATCATCCAATGCTGGGTAGGAGGAGCAGTGGAGGCAATCTTTAGCTTCCCTTCCTCCCGCCCTGCATATTTCACTAGATGGTCTTTTTAGCCCATCTTGTGACAGTGCTTCAGAGGAGGAGGAAATGAGACCGGCAGAAGCTCAGGATAACCCATGTCCTTGCCTCTCCAGTCTCCTCCCCTCCCTACCGACCACAATGCTCCCTTTCTCCTTCTCCAAGGTTGATTTCCCGAACTTGGAGGGCAGCTGGCATGGTTCTCCCTGTGCTGGCTGCAAGAGAGTCAAAAAGGGGGGGGTGGATCTTCAACTCCATCTTCTGAGGTCGGAGCGCTTCCTACTTTTGAAGGGGGAATCTCCAGTACCTATGATCCATTAGACAATGTCTAGGTGCCATAGAATTGCTCCCTCAATGTACTGATGTCAATATAGCTCACATGACAAACCTTGGACATGATCAAAGAAGGCATTTACGAATCAGAATTCTAAATACATATGTCTAAGCTTTCCTTGGTTTCGAAAAACATAAGCATATCAGTTTCATGTTTTTCTGTTTTTCCTCAATAATGTATAATGAAACGTTTGCTCATATATCACCATGATGGGTAATAACAAAGCATTCTGCCATACTAATTTCATGTACTGAACAGCTGGGCTTTTGAACTTTGCTTTCAAATCGCCTCTCACATGCTACATGATAAATCACTTTTGAAACTCGAGATCATTTTGAAAACAGATTTTGATGCAATGTCAGAACTGCAGTTCGAAAAGCAAAACAAAAAGTGGTTAGAATCCTTACTGGGTTTATAGAGACCCTTAAAAATGCCACATGGAACTCTCTGGATTCTGCCCCTAGTTTATAAGCACTTAGATCTTGAAACCTTGTAGATGCAATGGGGAATTACATACAAGCACCTGTAAATCTATTCCTGTCACCACTCCCAAACAGACTGTAGTTAATTTTTAAGAAATTGGATTCTGGCAATTCTCCAAATGTTGTCAAATGGCATTGGACAGTTCTTCTGAGGCACATAAATTGCATCCCATCCCAACAAAAGTTTACATTCTAGGGTGTTCCACAAGTGGTAACAGCCAACACCAAAAGAAAAGCTAGTGTTGTTGGCAATAAGAACAAAACCCAAATCCATATTAGTTTAATACCTTTATTGGGTTAACTCAAAGTTCACAGAAATTGATAAAGAGATATGAGTATCTCAAAAGCTTACATATTTTTGTGATTTTTGAGTTGGCCTAATGCAACATCAGAGCATCCTATACCTAAAAGTTTAGTTTGAAGTGCTTTACTTTAAAAGACCGTGCTCACATATTACAAGTTGAGAATTACTATCAAATAAAGAATATTTTATTACATTATGTTAGACAACACTATACAGGTGTCATGAACTTTGCAACTAGAGTTTTTTGTTTTTAAGTATTCATCTTAAACTTAGGGAAAAAAGTATGGAATGTATGAACAAGATTTAAAATAAAGTTCCTAAAACAATTAGGCTCTGAATATGATAGAAGTTCCTGTACACCAGAATAACAAATACAAACTGGGGTGGGTGGGAGAGATTTACAGTTAAATGGTAATATTACTGATAATCAGCATAACATTTGTAAGGAAATGCCGTTATAAGATATATATTTATGAATGTTTAGCGTTAATTCATATGAAACTATCGATCCTTTGTAACAAACACCCACCTGGGAGCTCTTGCCAGTTTTAGCATCCCCTGAAACAATCACAATCTGATGATGATGCAGACTTTCCATGAAAGCATATTTCACTTGCCAGACAGGAAGTTCCTCTCTTTCTTTGAGATGTTTGTAATAACGTGAAGAGAATGGCAGCCCATCAAAAGGATTCATCTCTAAATCTTCTGTATATCTCATCATGCTTTCTTCCATCTCCTCCCCATCAGAAGAGTCAAATAATTCTGGAAAGCACTGCTTCTCAGAGTAAAAGGTGAAACAATTCATCTTCATATATTATTCCCACCCCTGAAGCACCAGTACTAGAAGTTCAGCAAAGACTTTTACATTAATAAATCAACAGAGTCTTGGAAAGTAGCGATAAGAAAAAACCTGGAAATAATCTGGTTCAGCAACAGTACTGCCCGAACATTCCATTCCAAAGTTACACAAAGTTTCTGTTTTGAGCCTTTATTTTCTCTTTCCCTTGCTTGTTTTCTCTTTGTTATCTTTGTGGTCCTTGAGGGTGCATGGTCAGAAAATGTATTTGGGAACAGTTAAAAACCCCAAACACCCATACTGAAAATTATTTTCTCCTTGAGTTACAGTTAAGCCAAAACCAATTACTTGCTGCATATTAATTTAATGGTCTGTTTCTTCAAATCAGACCAATTAATAGCGAGTTGGTTTGTTTTCTTGCAGCGTAGTCTCTCCAGCTCTCCTTTGCCAGTATAGAAAGTGATTAGGGATTCTGCTGAGCCTTCCCATTGTCAGAAGTGTCTGCATCCTGATTCATTGTGAATAGATGGCTACAGGGTGAGATTATTGTGGTTGATTGTGAAGAGGGTCACGTGACTGCTTGATCCCATTACAATAGATTCTTCCACAGGAAGTGGAGTGCAAAACTGGGGAAAGCTTTGTGAGACAATCAGATAAATGTATCATTAGTAAAGTGTTAAACTCTAGGCTAAGCACTTTCCATATAGCAGAGTCTGGAGCTTCTGGGAATTGAGAGAAACATTTTTTTATTTAAAAAGCATTATTTATTATATAAAATCTAAAGATAGATCATGAATTTAACTGCCTCTCCCTGTCTTCAGTTTAGAAATCTTAACAGATACAGTGTAGCCTCCAGATGGCTCTAATTTCTGGGATTAGGACTGCTGCTTCAATCTAAAATATGGGGCTCTTTGGACCATATTTGTTTTTGGTGGTGCACAAGGCTGGCAGAGACAAATGTGTGATCAGAAGAGGCTGTGGAGTCTGCATGGTTGGTTTTCCATGCTCACTGCAGCACATTCTGGGGGGAAAGGGGTCTTCCTTTGCCCTGGACACTTCCTATACTTCTTCTTGAGTGTGTCAATGCTCAACTGAGAATGGGAAGACAACACCTTCCAAGTCAGCAACTAGTGCATTGTGGGCATCAAAGTGTTACATAGTAGTATTTCTTTCTGCTAGTAAACTCCAAATTCGACAACAGGGAAAAGCCAAATTCTGCAGCATGTACAAATTATGAGAACTAACATAATTTGCATACATTTATTCTGCTCTTGCTCGTCAGCAGAAGGGCCAAGTGGCTACTGGGTCAGGAAGCCAAATGTTGGCCATTTTATTGAACAACCCCCCCTTTTGCTGGTTTCTTGCATTTCTTCTGGCATTGCCAACACATGTTCAAGTCCATCTTTATGGCCAGAGGGGCTAAAACACTTTTTGACTCCCCCCGAAACAGAGATCCCTCAAATCCTGCCAGATAATACAATCTTAACCCCAAATTTCAGCTGCTCGATGGGGGGCGGGGCAACATGTCGTCTGGGGAGTACCTGCAGCATAACGTACTGTGAGTTGCCTATTCTCCCCTCTGTTGCCTAAAGTGTTCTCCAAACATGACCGATGTTTCAAGGGCAGCTTTGGATCCCAGTGAGACCCAAGGATTGGGCTCCTTAGCCAACACCATTTCCCCCCTCCCACTGAAATTAATGGAGGAAAGAAAAAAGGATAGAGATCTGTTGGAAGAAAAATTGGAGAAAAACTGGCCACCATCCACTTCGGCTGCTTGTGACTGTATCCAATGTTAGTCTGACTTAAGTCTCAATCAGTTATCTCTAAGGAGGACTAACATTGTGCTAGACCTACTTAGGACTACAACCTCTGTGCTCTTGACAGGGCTCTGGATTCAACAGTGGTGTCTCAGCAGATCTCCCCATCCGTCCAGGATAGGATTACTCTATGAATTCCCAATTCTGTGCCTTTTGATGTATTTACATGAAGTTGTAGAATTCACACATACGTGGGTAGTAAACAGTACACATCTAGACCGGAAGATATTCATAAAGCCATTTGTTTAACGCTGTAAAAATTCTTTCTGTTCTTTTGAAAGATGCTTACATTAAGATTTATTCTAACTGGGATTTCTTTCTCTCTCTCTCTCTCTCTCTCTCTCTCCTGAAAATGGGTTTCTGTACGGAAAGACAAGTAGGAATATTGAATTAATCATTCCCATCAGCCTGACATGCGCCTCTCTGTAGAAATCAAGCACTGGTCACCCCCAAGAGAACAGGATAAGTTAAAATAGGAGCAGAACTTGACCCCAAAAGGAGAAAGCTCTGTAATAACACATCCTAAACTCGGTCTTGATATTTCCCTTTTCTTCCACCTCTGGATACTCCCCCCCAAACCATCCACACTTCCAGATCGACAAGTGGCTATGGGTCGGCCTCTGGACTTCACCTCCTCCTTGACTTCCTCCCCGCCTCCCTGCACTCCGTCTCCCTTCGACGGCTGGACTCGAAGCCGTGGTTCGCTGGGCCGTTGCGTTGTTATGGCAATGGGACGCTGGGCGCGGCGCGGCGGGCTGAGGGAATCTTAACGACAGCTGCTCATGGCGTCGGGCCTAGGTGAGGGAAACGGAGGCGGAAAAGAGGGAGTAGGATGGCCGCGATGAAAGGAAACAGGAGTGAGAGCACCTTGGAGCAGAGGGAGGGGGCGTGGGGCTATAGGCGAGGCTGAAACATCGCGCGGGGAATGAGCAGACCCACGCGTTTGTTTGAGCACTTGGCCCACGACCGGATGGAGTAATAAAAGACGAGAATACCTCTGAGCACACGAAGAGTGCGTTCTCCCACACTGCAACACCACAGTAATCGCATCTCCTGCCCCCTGGGAGGAGTTTCAAGGTCAGAGGGTATTAGTCCTGGGTCGCAGGGCCACCTCTTTTAGAAAGAAAGAAAGAAATTGCCAGCCGAATGGGAGAAGGGAGGGAGAGAACTATATACCCATGGGTATACAGAGGGACGAATGTATCTTCATGTCAACCCCAAGGGAATAGGTTAAAATGGGAGGTGGGTTTGAACTCACAAGGAGAAAGGGGAAGAAGCTCGGAAATAATCTTGCTCTTGCTCTCCATTTTTTTCCCCTGGGGACATCGCTCATGGATTATTTTGTACTCTTGTTGTGTTTTTTCCCCCTGGGTTATATTCTGCGTTACGATGGCCGAATGCAAAAGAGAACAGGGATCATCTCCTTTTGTAGTGGTCAGGCAAATTAAATCTGCTGAAATTCCCCTCTGTTACACAACCAATAAAGGTGCTAGAGTCCGATCCTCTTTTACATCCCCTTCCTTGTACAAGTAATTGGCCTTTTTCATCATATATCTTTAAAGTGTCAGCAAGAGGGCTGAATGTCCTTAGAAAACTATTAAGGCAAGTTTTTAAAAAATCTTAATTCATTTTAGCAAACTCCTTTAATGTGATTAAAAAGATGGATTCTGATAGACTAAAATAGCCATTTAAGCATTGCAGTTTAAAGAGGAGATGTAACTTTGGTTTTTAAAAAGCCTTAATTAAAAATCTTCAGAGCATGGCCTTACATGAGTTCTTCTTTTCTTTTCATATTTTTACTAGCAGTACAGTAAAATAGGTTGATTAGAGCTATAGGCATCTGAATTGCTATAAAGAATTACATACATTTGTGCTGGGGTTTGGTTTTTTTTTTAGATAATTACAAATATTATTCCAGTCTAACAGATCCATTATATTCTCCAATTCTATGTTTTTTACAACGTTTAGACATGGCCTTTACAAAGTGATTCATTAAAATGAAATATCCTCACTGTGCAAAACACTACACAGTTACATGGGGGCATCATCTGTCCAAGTGGTGCAAGTTTCTGACATGGGCACCTCTTTAGGCTGCGATCCTATCCACATTTACTAAGGAATAAGTAATCTTTAACACAGTGGTATTTACATCTGAGTAATGCACACAGGATTGAACTGTTAATGACCTTTTATCACCTCTTACAACACAATCTTATGCATGTCTACTCAAAAGTAAGTTCCATTTAGTTCAATGGGTCTTACTGCCAGAAAACTGGGCATAGGATTGCAGCCTTAAAGAACCATCTATAACAGCAGGAATTTGTTTGCATATGTAGTTGATTTTTATAGTTTGTATTTGCTATTCTGTCTGCTTTTAGTTAGTTTTATTATTTCTTTTTAATTTTGTTTCTATGTTTTATATAATTAGCTGTCTTAGGCATCTTTAAATGGAAAGGTGGGATAGACATTCACTAAAATAAATAAATACAATGAATAAGAGTCTACATTTTCAGAAAAGTGTGTCAACTTGGCCAGGTACACCCAAAGTGAAAAGATTAAGACTTTATGTGCAACTCAGAACAAATTGGAAGTGCTTCCTCTTTACCCAACTCAAGGCAGCAACCAAGTGGAGCCAAATGGTGACTTAAGCACAGCCTTCTCTTCTGTGCCACCTAGGGTGACCACCAGTTTTACACCCACCCTGCTCCACTGGATAAAGAGGAACCATGTCCAATTTGTTCCCAGACTCATACATTAAGCATAGGCTTCCTAAAGCAGTTGGTCTTGGGCCTGGCATTTTGTCTAATGTACTGTAAACAAGAATAATCAATACAGAAAATCTTTATACATGCTTCCTGCCTGGTACTATCTTTGAAGTGCTTTCTCCTTCACCACCACCCATGGACCTTGGAACTTGCTGGAATCTGATTGCTAATAGAAAGTGTTTGTATGAACTGAATGGAAACATGGAGATAACTACTTGAACATAAAATGAGTATGTTGTACAATTTGGCCTAGAAAACCTGGTCTATGTACCTGCCTACTCATATCATAGGCAGGTTTAAAAATAGTGTTTAAAATGTAATGGGAAAAACGCTTTTCTAAAAGTGGGATACACATGGTTTGAATAAATAACTTTGGTTTTTATGGACATTACTCACATGCTTGAAGTTAAAACTATGTGCAAATCTTTGTAACGTTAGGAAGATAGCAAGATGATGCCAATAGATGAAATGACTGAAAGAGACGCACCTCATATTGACCAAAAAAAAAATCTATAAAAGCCATTTTAATTGAATAGATTTGGGGAATAGTTTGCATGATGGATTGCTCAAAATAAGTAAATTTTGAAGGGAGGGATTCCATTAAAATTGGGAAAATCCCTGATGTCCATATAAGCACTCTTAAGATCCAACCCATTAAATTCCTGGGGAAATATCATTGTCATCTGAATGCCATCAAAGGACTAGAAGAATGGACAAGGAAAGGGCATCCCACAAAGGAGGTACTACAACCAAAAAGGACCTGTCTCTAATTACCATGCACCTCATTTCAGAAGTTGGGGACACTCTGAAATGTGTCTCAGATTAAGATCTTATCAGTGCCTGTTCAACAGCTAGCAAAGATGCTTTAGCCGCCAGAACATTAAAAACCCAGTAACACACTTTGCTTCATTGAAGTGTGAATTCAAGTTAGTTAAACTAGGCTGACCATATGAAAAGGAGGACAGGGCTCATGTAACTAACAGTTGTAGAGAAAAGGGAATTTCAGCCAGTGTCATTTGTATGCAATTAGTTCCTGGTGAAATTCCCTCTTCATCACAACAGTTAAAGTTGCAGGGGCCCTGCCTTCTTTTGTATATGGTCACTATAGTATAGTGCCTGCACCTTTAACTGTTGTGATGAAGAGGGAATTTCACCAGGAACTAATTGCATACAAATGACACTGGCTGAAATTCCCATTTCTCTACAACTGTTAAAGTTACATGAGCCCTGTCCTCCTTTTCATATGGTCAGCCTATAATTGATCCAGATGTCAATGTGAATCATTCCGAAATCATGTAATTGGAGTATGGTATCTCTGACTGGTTAAACCTGATGTTATTGCTTGTAAACAGATAGGGAGAACAAAGTCAGATTTTACAAACTACTTGGGAATAAACAATTAAATATTAAAGCATAAAGGTAACTTGCCTCCAGTTGTTTATATACATATACAGTCATCGTTTTTGGCAGGTTTTCTAAATAAAGGGAAGCTGTGTGCTTGGGGATCATAAAGAGGTAAAATAAAATATTCACCTGTATTTTCTTTTATGGTATAATGTTGTCTTTTGCAAAAATAGAACATCTTTGTTTTGTTTTTTGATTGTGACCTATTCTGTAAATCATGTCAGAAATTCGAGATAATGCATCATAAGCCTCTCATCACATCTACTTCAAAAAGTTTATATTAAGTGCTTTGTTCTTCATGGTGTTTTGTGTATTTATATTTTTAATTACATACTAGTTATAGTTGCTGGTAATAGAGAGGATGTTTAATAAAAAAGGTGTTTCTTGTTCGAGTGTAGACATTTCTGTGAAAAAAGGCCAACAAGCTTGTTGTCAGGTTTCATTGCAGCTCTCCCAAGAAAAATGTTCTTCTCCCCTGCTGTTAGATTTCTTTGGTACCAGGTTGAATGTGATACATGCCTTGTTAGCTTAATGAGGAAAGCTGTATAAAGATATAAACATTTTAGTTTGGATAAAATATGAATTGTGCCCAAGATATTTAATTATTACTTCCCAAGTTATTTGATCATTCTTTTCCTGTGGTAATTTTATTAGCATAATGAAAATTGTAACAGTTCATTAAAAGTCAGTGTGCTACTGGCATTGCTTGTTCACTGAAATTATCCCGATTTAATTGAATTACAGTGCAATTCTATGGACGTTTACTCCAAAGTAAATCCCATTGAGTTAGCCGGGACTTACTCCAAGGTTAGTGTTTATAGGCCTGCACTCTTATTTAACGAAGTTGTTTTTTAAATGAACAACTAAATATATCTGTATTTTCTAAAATGAAATGTAGTTAAAAGATAATATTGGGCACGAGCTGCCCTTCATCTACATAAGGTTATAGCTCACTCAAGTGCTCTGTAATTGATCCAAACGTCAATGTGAATAATTCTGAACTCACACAATTGAAGTATGATATCTCTAATTAAAGTTGGCTTTAATTTCTAGCCATGCCACAAAAAAGGCAACAGTTCAAGACAAGGGGACAGTTTGAATGATTAAAATAGCCCACTGGGTCTATCTAGAGCAGGGGTGGGAGACATGTGGCCCTCCAGTCCTGATATTTTGGCCCACATATCTCACCATCCCTCACCATTGGCTTTGTGAGATAGGGTTGATGGGAGTTATAGGTCACAAGTTGCCCACCCTGATCTAGAGCTTGAGTTATCTATCCTTTGCTTGCAATTACTTTGAGAGGTAGAAGGAAGAAACATTTAAGCCATCTGTAGAGTTGCTGTACACTTGACTATTCCAATGTCACTTTTATTTTGTTGTTTTTGCCTTGTTATGTATTTGATTTTTCTACATTAGAATTTATTTTCTTCCACAGAAAGGTGTTATACAGAGGAAAGAGATCCTCTGCAACTGAGTAATTCTGTAATTCTGCTTAAGTAATTTGTTTCAATAATTAAAGTGGATTATTAAAAAGTTTTCATTTAAGTTTTCATTATTCATGAGTTTCAAACATCTCTAGAGAAGTTAAAGTAAACTCCAAAATTGATTTTGCAGTTGTCTGACTTGGAACTTTGGCTGATTTGTATTTTTATGTGTGAAAGATGAACCCAATCTTTCCCAGTTCACTAGAACAGGATAGTGAATAAGAGTTAGTCGGTCACTGTCAATTTTGTTTCCTTTGAAGGGTATGCCCATATGAAGGATATGCTACATAAATATTTCTGTACAGAATAGCGATCAAGTAGCTGTCTTGATTACAAAAAACATAAAAATATCCATCCTTGCCTTCTAAACCTGCATTCGGACAAAAACATACGATTTTTTTGCTCTTTGTTTATTCAAGTCTTAGCGTTGATTTCTTGACACTGAAGATGTTAGCACTTTAACTTTCCAAGCGAAAGACAATCTATAGCCTTGGCAAGTTCTCATAACCATTCTGTTTCCTCTTTTAGTTAAACTATGATGTCATAAAGCTCCAGGTTGCTCACAGCAATGAAGTGAATGTTACACAAGTTGTGTCTGGTTGACCTTAAGATCAAACCAGGCATTATTTCTCAGGTATCAAGTATTTTGTTTGTATTTTGTTCTATTTTGGAGTGAAACTGTTGTTTTGGTCATCGTAGTGATATACTGGATGAAAATAGTTTGCATATGTAGATGGCATGCAACTATACTTCTCTTTTACACCATCTAATCCCAGAGAGGCAGATGAAATGTGGACAGGTGTCTGGGAACAGTTTTGGTAGATGAGGGCTAACAAGCTGAAACTTAATCTAGATAAGATGGAAGTACTTTCACTTGGGAAATCTACTAATCTGGATGGAAGTTTAGATGTGGCTCTGGATGAGGTCACACTCCCCCTGAAAGGCCAGGTATGCAATCTGAGAGTGTTCCTGGACTCTGCATCATCTATGGAGGCGCAGGTGACATTGGCTGCTAGAAGTGCTTTTTACAAGCTTAGGTTGGTTTGGCAGGTGCGACTGTATCTATTGAAAGCTGACGTAGCCACAGGCACACATGCCTTGGTTACTCCGAGAATAGACTACTGTAATGTGCTCTGTATGGAGCCCCATAGACAATGTTTATGAGACTGCAACTGGTACAAAATTTGGCACTTGTGGAATTAGGTGTTTAGATGATATTACTCCTGTTCGGTATCATTTACATTGACTATCTGTTAGTTTCTGGGTCCAATTCAAGGTGTTGGTTCCAATTCAAGGTTCTGGTTTTGGCCTTTAAAGACCTAAAATGGTTTGGGACCATGGTATCTGAAGGACCACCTACACCTGTAGGAGCCTGCCCAAGCATTAAGATCACCACCAGAGGCCCTACTCCCCAGCTTTCCAGCATGGGCCATCAGGCTGGTGGATTCTAAGAATAAGGCCTTTCTCAGAAGTGCCCCCACACCTTTGGAACTCCCTCCCCAGGGAGACACACATGGGCTTCATCAATGCTAGTTTTTAAAACAAAAACAAAAGTCTGAAGAGACAGTTTTCATTTGGTGTTTAAAAATAATTGCTGCTGCTGCGTGTGTATGTTTAATTGCAATTTGTTCATGTTTTTGTAATATTGTAAGCTGCCTTGGGAGGGCAGTGAACCCCAAAAGGCAGATTAAAAGTCTTTTAAATTAATAATAATAATAATAATAATAATAATAATATATTTTGGCATGACTTTTAATTACAATGAATAAATATACTAACAATGTGATAAAGCAACACTTTCCAAGATGGAAATAATAACAAGAGATAAAAAAAATGGTTTTGCGCTATCCTCAACCTCTGTGTCTTGGTCCAGCATGACAGGTACAAATTCTTCTGGAAATACTTTCCTCATCCCTGTAACACCCATAGGAGGAAAGGCTATGCAAACTGTTTTTTTGCCTTCTATAAAGGGCTAAAGGCACAGGGGCCTCTGTCTGAGAAAAATGTGCCAAGCAAGATAATCGGCATGCAGCTTGTCAGAGATGGAACTCATATGCCCAATAGCTTAACAACAAACAATTCACAAAGACAGCCCATTGTTTGTTTTTGGGTCGTGAACTGTGGTTGTTCATGATTAACAAACCATGTTTGTGCAGCTGGGTTCATACAACACAACAATCCATGGTTCAACAACCCATGGATCAATAACAACCCATACTCAACCTTGAGTGTCAGTTGTCATGCTGTGTGAATCCTAGATGTAGTGAATCTCTTATATTCTTCCAAAGCAAAAAAATTAAACACATCAGGCAGATAACGTTCATGAAATGCATAGTCAATGGAGCTTCCACACTCTGTGTGCATAACTTGCTTTTGTGTTCTGTTATTCTTAGCCTGAGTAGTCTGGAGGTTTGTCCCACATATAACTAAGGATGAGGGCACCTGATAACACAAATGACATGATCTGAACTGGAGAGAGTCTATGTTCTTAAAGTATATATTTTGATTGTCCACAGGATTAAAAAAAACCTCCTTGATGCGTAGAGATTGTGGACAGCACATACAGTGTTCACAGTCACAGTGGCCAATTATATTATGGGCAAAGGAAATGCTGTGTGGCACAAAAATTGGAGATCCTGTGAATTCCAATACATATTTTATTCTAAACAGAACAAATTGTGTGCTATAGTATGCTAGTAGCTTTCTGGAAAAAAAAGTCTATGTAGCATAGGATTAGTGATGGGGTGAATTCAGAACAGGTGGGGTTTAGAAATATATACCCCATTATGAGCTGGACACAGACTTCTCAAACTCAGGTCCAGCTTGTAATGGATTTCATCCCTGTTTCTAGGCAGCATTCTTTGCTAGTTCTCCTACCCACTTTCAAAGCAGAAAAGCTTACCTTTGTAAAGGGGGATTAAGTGACTGGTGGGGGGGTGAGGGTTCACTAGAGACAGGAGGATGAGTGGTCCTTAATGATGCTTCTGATATGCTCAGCATGTATGTTTCTTCCCAAGATCATGAGATTTGACATTTCTTCTGCTTAAGGAGGCAGTAGTGCGACCACTCCTGAAGAAGCCTACCCTGGACCCGATGGTACTATACAACTACCCCCCAGTCACAAACACCCCCTTTTTAGGGAAGATACTTGAGAGGGTTGTGGCAGAGCAACTGCAGGCATTCTTTGAGGATACTGGTTATCTAGACCCATTTCAGTCTGGGTTTTGATCTGGTTCCGGTACTGAATCAGCCTTGGTCACCCTGATGGATGACCTTTATTGAGAGAGGGACAGGGGGAGTGCAACCCTATTAATTCTGCTTGATCTCTCATTGGCTTTTGATACCATCGACCATGGTAAACTCCTGGATCGACTCCATGGGATGGGTATCGAAGGTACTGTGCTACAGTGGTTCCAGTCCTACCCACGGGGACATTTTCAGAGAGTAATATTGGGTGAGCATTCCTCAGCCCCTTGGCAACTGAGGTATGGGATGCCGCAGGGTACCACCTTGTCCCCAATGTTATTTGACATCTACATGAAGCCGCTGGGAGCGGTCATTGGGGGATTTGGAGCTAAATGCCATCAATATGCTGATGACACACAGCTCTGTTTCCCTGTGCAGGTCCTGGACTCAGTAATGGGCTGGATGAGGGCCAATAAACTGAAACTGAATCCTGGCAAGACAGAAGCCCAGTGGGTGAGTGGTTCCCGAGTCTGAGAGATAGACTCATTGCCTGTTCTGGATGGGGTTGCATCCCCTCTGAAAGATCAGATTTGAAGTTTGGGGTACTCTTAGATCCATCTCTGTCGCTGGAGGTTCAATTGTCCACGGTGGCTCAGAGTGCCTTTTATCCAGCTTTGTCAGTTTCACCAGCAACAGCCTCTCCTGGACAGGGATAGCTTGGCCAAGGTGGTACAGGCATTAGTAACCTCAAGATCAGATTACTGCAATGTGCTCTATGTGGGGCTGCCCTTAAAGCTACTCCAGAAGCTGGAACTAGTGCAGAATGCTGCAGCTTGGCTGTTGTCCGGAGCTGCCCCTTTCCAGCATGTAACCCCTTTGCTGAGGGAACTGCACTGGCTGCCTATTCACTACCAGGCCAGGTTTAAGGTTCTTGTACTAGTGTACAAAGCTCTAAACATCTTGGGACCAGGATACCTGAGAGAGCGCCTTCTCCCCTATCAACCTGCCCGATTACTGAGGTCATCATAGGGCATGCTCCTGGTGGTTCCACATAGACCTATTGTCCGATGGAGTCCACCAGGGGAAAGCCTTCAGTGTGGTGGCCCCCCCTCCTCTGGAATTCCCTGCCTCTGGAGGTCAGGCAGGCACCAACTTCATATTCCTCCTGGCACTTCCTGAAAACGTCGTTCCAGGAAGTCTTCCCTTAATGACCAGCCGTGATTTATTTCACACTTTTTTTAAAAAAAAATGTACTTTTTATTTTGGTTTTTTAATTCTATTTTATCTTGTCCATCGCTCTGAAATTCTGAATGGGGAGTGGTATATAAATATTGTAAATAAAGAAATAAAACTACAAATGCAATGCTTCAAAGCTGTTGTTTCTTGCTGGGAAGCATGGGGATTGTAGTTTCCTTTACCTCCACTGAAGCTCTACATTCCATGTTCTCCAACAGGGAGTGATGCTCCAAGGCAAGCTCAGGAGTGTCACTTCCAAGTTAGCTGGCTGGGGAATGCTGGGAGTTGTAGGACTTTTTTCGATCTAAACATGCATAGGATTGCACCCACAGGAGATCTGGAAGAAAGGTTTCTTTGTCCAGAGAGATTCCAGTTGGGACTTGGAGTAAACTTCCTGTTTCTTTGTTCTGAGACAATATGTGCTGTCTCTGTTTTGAAATAGCTTGAAAAAAGGACTTTTAGAAACCAAGTTGTGTTTGGGACTGGTCTAGACTAAAAACTGGGCAATGTAATAAGTTTTTCCTTAAGAAAACTTTGGATTTTTCTAACTGTTGTTGCTAGTTTTTAAGTTAGGGTGACCATATTTTGGAAACCAAAAAGGAGGACAACATGGTTAGCACCCAAGGGGGCATGCCTTTGGCCTGTTCCATTTTGCCCTGTAGGCTGCTTTGACTGACCTCTCCTTTCCCACATTTTGATCTGTGGATGCCTCGCCTCTGCTGAACTCCAGGTGCCCGACTGCCCACCAAATCTGCAACAGGAAAGGTGCCCTGCTGGCCCAGCACTTCTTAGCTAAAAACTTGAGATTCCCTTGATACCAAGGGCTGAACATTTTCAAGGTGCAATACCCTAAAAAGAAGGTTTGACAACCTGAGTTTGAAGGATATGGCTCTAGCGGTTTTTGAAAAAAATAATTTAAAAATCTCAAACTTTACAAAATTCCTAAAAATCAACTGATGAACAGATATGCTTTGAACTTGGCAAGGATAAAGCCCTACCTGAGATCTGTCATGGTGCCAGGATGGTAGTGCACTCGCTGGTAACTTCGAGGCTCGACTTTGCAATGCGCTGTACATAGGGCTACCTCTGTGCCTAGTCCGGAAACTTCAACTAGTTCAAAATATGGCAGCCAGGTTGGTCACCGGTACACCTAGGGGTGACCATATTACGCCAGCTTTAAAATCGCTCCACTGGCTGCCAATTAGTTTCCGGGCGAAGTACAAAGTGTTGGTCATTACTTTTAAAGCCCTACATGGTTTGGGTCCAGGTTACCTGCGGGATCGCCTTCTCCCATACAATCCGCCCCGCATGCTCAGGTCCTCTGGGAAGAACTTACTACAGTCAGCCAAGACTAGGCTGACAACTGTTACCCAGAGGACCTTTTCTTCTGCCGCTCCCAGACTGTGGAATGGCCTGCAGGAAGAGACTCGTCAACTCAACAGACTTAGAATTTAAGAAAGCTATAAAGACTGTTCTCTTCCGGCAGGCATATCCAGTGGAATTTTAGAATGTTTTTAGGATGTTTTTAGGATGTTTTTATGCAGTTTTAATAATGTGTGCCATGTTTTAATCAGTTTTATGTATTTTATCATATTGTTGTTCCCCGCCTTGATCCAAAAAGAGAGGCAGTAAGAAATAAATTATTATTATTATTGTTATTATTATTATTATTATTATTATTTAAAAAACCAATTATTTTAAACCGTCAAACTTTTTTTAAAAATCCCTAAAAATCAGCGGATGAACAGATTTTCTTCAAACATGGCAAGGCTAAAGCTCTACCCAAGAACTATGATGATGCCAAAATTCATCTCTTTACCTTTAAAAATGACAGTTTTTTTAAAAAGAATATTTTAAAATCTCAAACATAAAAAAAAATCCTAAAAATCAACGGATGAACGTATCTGCTTCAAATTTGGCATGGCTAAAGCCCTTCCTTATCTCTATCATGGTGCCAAGTTTCATCTCTTAATCTTTAAAAATGGCGGAGCTGTAAGCATTTTTGTTAATTCCCATTAAAGGGGAGCTGCCCTTTGGCTGGGCAGGATGGGAAAAATCCGGACTTTTCGTCAAATTTCATAATTGCCCCCCCCCCCTTCCCAGATTTGTTATCAAAAATCCTGACAAATCTGGGTTTTTCTTGTCATATGGTCACTCTATTTTAAGTATTTCTTTCACATAAATGCTTGGTATTCTTAAACACATACACTCTTCTTCTATTTTTGTCATTTGCTATATTGGGTTTTCAATCACTGCCTCCGCCCCCCTGTTGCTACAATTCCTCCCAGAAAATATTTAGATTCTTTTTTTAAAGAGGATTTAAACAAAGTATTCTAGCTGCTGGGTAAAGCTAGATGGTTGCAATTTACTGGAGTTTTATTTAATTTTTGATTTTTGTGGGGTCAGATAAATGGATTGAGAATTAACTTCTGCTTTGGTGTTGCTTTTCATACTGGTTATGTTGATTCACTTGTTTTGAGTTGTGCTTTGTTTTTAAATTTCTTTTAGATTGTTTGTGATTTTGGATCTGTTATTGATCAAACACCGGATGTAAATATTGTAAATAAAGAAATAAAATAAATAAGCTGTGTAAACATATGTGGCAACAAATGAAATCCATGCATAGAATGCACTGTTGTTTGACAATTCCAATTATTGTATTGCTCTAAATGGAAAGAAGAAATAATTCAGAGACCTACAACTGTTATGCAGGCCTACAAATATCCTATTCAAAACAAAATAATTCCCAGACATACAACGATGAAAAACTATCCCTCCAGGTCTTGACATATGTTTGTGTATATTGTCAATACTAAAAGTGACATTTTGATGTGATTCATTTGTAGGAAGACATTCCATCTCACAACCACCGCCTCCAGTTGTAGACCATGTGAGCCACCACAATATTCAACTTAGTTGGGATTTAGGAGGACAACGAAAAGGCCCTCAGGAGCAATGGTTAAAATTTTCAGTTGAAGAAGAGGATCCTAAATTGCATCAATATGGTCTAATTTACACGTAAGTGCAGTTCTTCTGTAATGTTTTCATTACTCCAAATGAAAAGGAAGTTGAGGGTTCAAGACTGATTCAATTTACATAAATAGTCTAAATAGATGATTCTGAAACCAGTTATTTAAGTATATCTCTTGGTTGCAAATCATTCTCCTTTATCTATATAACTTAGTGGAGTGAGTACTGTTCCATTGACCTTAAAGGGGAGGCTTCTACAGTCATAGAATCTAATCTATGATGGGTCAAATTTGTTGCTGTAGAATCCTTGGTATGGGCTATGAAACACCGCCCTCCTGCTTCTTTTGATTGCGGCTGCAGCCAAATTCCCCCACTATCTGACTATTCCTTCTACTGTTTTTCTTGCTGTATGACTTAATTTGTACAAAGATTCCTTAATTGTGGAACAAATAGAAGATGTTTCACAGTTAAAATGGTTTCCTTCTGAAATGCCCAGATGCAAATTTTGATTGTCATTTTATTTGCCTTGAGCATTGGGGGAGTTGGTTTTCAAGTTTTGAGAATAAATAAATTGGCTGTGCTTCATAACTGTCGGCTATCAATTTCTTTGCTCTGAGTCATCATGTGTTTCCTAGTCATCAGAAAGAGTCAGTGTACAATTTGTCACTAGGTGGCAGAATTAGACTGTTTGAATACTACACATTTCATCATTTGTCATGCTAGCTATTTTACACTATCAACAGTATTTTAAAATTTAAAGTATTCTGAGGACTTTAGGAAACAACGTCCTTACAATGTCAGATGCTGTGGAAGGTTTTTATTTATTATTATTTTTTTATGAAGCATGGCAAGCTCTGTGATTCTGATAGACATTTTTGTTTGCAATCCAAGTATTAGGTCAAGATATTAAATAAGAATGATCAGACCTGCCATTTTACCCTTGAAAAATGTGTTGCAGGTGTTTATTTGATGACACTTGTGTAGATGTTCTGGCTCTTGTTTTTGAAGAGGTGCATTCCATATACATCCTTTAGTCTTTTAAATGTGTGCAGCTTAGGTATTATTCAAGCATGAGTTTTGTTCTGCATCCGATTTGCAGTGGTCGCATGGAAGCATTGGAATTGGTTGTGCAGTTGGGAAACATGGATTTGCAGATGGCTTCACAATGAAACATAATACAGCAACAATAGCATTTTCCCACTAAGCCAATTCTCCTCCCCCCCATTGACCTTCATACAGTAACAGCTACCATATATGGTCACCTATCACTATTATTGCTGTTCGTACAATTAGGGCAGGGCAGTATCCAATCAGACACTAGTGCTAATATAAATTATGTTGTACTTATGTAAGGGACCTCTAGTACAATGCCAATAGCATTAGGATAGGATTCCATGGAAAACCCATCACCCCAGCTAGCATTATTGATGTTGTGCTAGGTCTCTTACACTAACACAACCAATTTACACTAGCGCTAGTGTTCAGTTAGAATCTGTCCTGAGCACAAATGTGCATAGCTGTCAAAAACATTTGAACATGATTGGAAAAATGATTTTGAAAAATATATTAATTTTACTCTTTTTAGGGGATATGCTCGACAGCATGTTGTGGAATGTCTTGAACCTAGAACAACCTACAGATTTCGGCTTAAAGTCACAGATCCTGCAGGGGAATCTTTTTACAGCTCACCTGTTTGTGTAACCACAATAAGTAAGTTCACAATTCATCATTAAATGTTAAAGATTCACAATGTAAAAATATAGAAACAATGTGAAAACAGCTATTAAATGGAAAACAAAAAAGTATGTTCCATATGTTTAATATACAGCACTGCTTCCAAATAAGCATTTTATATGAAGAATCTTGTTAGGACTATATTTTAGGCCCCTTTTTATTTGCTATTCCTCCCTATTCTCTAAAGAAAAAAAAAACTTTATCTTAAAATGTATGCTTTTTTTAATGACAGCTTCACATTATTCAAACCTGGCTGCCTGAAATAGAAAATAGGACAAGAAGCCACATTAGGTTCCACTGCTCTTTAATAAACTGTCCTAGGCATCCAAACAGTAACTGTTAGCTAAGGATTCATCCCACAAAAATGTTTGTTTGTGCTGTTGCCACCCTCCCCATTCCTCCTCATGCATCAGCTCAAAAAACAAAGCTCCATCAGACCCCAGGCATACTTGAGAACCAGATGTTATACAGCCTGCAGTCAGCTATAGGTTTCAGCCTCAGGTATGTCTGTGGTTTTCTGGGGATCAGGTGACTGCACTAGTGCCGGGTGGAAGGTGGGGAGAGGGGAAATATCACAATAGCATATCAGAATACGTTTGGGGATTGTACCCAATGCACTGATTTGCACGATCAAACAGCTGACCATGTCTTATTTAAGCCTTAGTGGGTTGCAGTGCATGTGAGTTGCCATCCTGAATATTTAAGCTGCATCTGCGAATTTTCGTGTCATCTGAACTTGGGGACCGTGGGATATGCAAGAGTTAAACAATCCTCACTAAACCCTAAAATAGGCCATGGGTTCTTTGGCGATCATGTGAGCTTGGTCGGTGACAATAATAAGAGGAAGAATTGGATAACAAGCCAGATGTCAGCCAGAAGAGATTGTCTATGAAAAAGAAAATATGTCAGCACATGCATGTTGCCTGCTGGATGTTTGTAAGGGTGAGAAGTATAGAGTTTGGGGTGTAATGATGATTTTTAGTGGATTACATAAATAGGAAAATACTAATAAAGAAGGATAAGCATGCAAGAGGTTCAAGATCAGGTAAGAGGGCAAAAGAGTTTATGCTGGCCCAAATCAGAATGCCCACAGCTTCAAACATTGTGTGCAGTGTCAAGGATCCTGAGAACAGAGTTGCTAATGTGGATGGACAGTCCCTGAGAGCTTCTCAGGTTTGTAGTTACTACTTACAAAGTTCATTGCAACCAGGAACAGAAATTGAAGGGTTGAAAGGTACGAGCTAAGGCATGGGTCCCCAGTGCAGTGCCCATGGGCACCACAGCACACACAGGCACATCCAGTGGTACTTATGAAGGGGTGCCCAACATTTTTTTTTAAAATCCCCAGTTTTATTTATATACGTACATGGATTTGTATATATCCGTAGCAATGAATTCATACGAAACACATACAGCTTTCTAACAAATATACAAAAGTAGACAAAATATCCAAGTAAGTATCCATTTGAAGGTAGTGTCTATATGCCACCTGATCAAATGTTGAAAGCATTGTAAGGCCCTCAATCCATTGTATTATAGGGGGTGAGTGTTTATCTTTCCAGTGTTCTAATATCAGTATTTTATCTGTCAAGAGGACACAGAGAATCCATTTTAACTGACCATTTGTTAAGTTCCATGAAGCAGGTAAATAATTTAAAAAAGAGTGTACATCAGTGAATATTAAAGACTATTCCAGTTCAGAATTTATCTGTGTAATAACCTCCTCCCCAAAAGAAACAACTACTTGACATTGTCAAAACGTTTAAAAGAAGCATTAGTTTTATTTCACTACCAGCAATTAGTTGAATTAGACAAGCCCTCCCTTATTAAAGAGATGTTGCAATGTCTAATAGACATGAAACAAATTATTTTGCTAAATAAGACGCAGCCTAAGATTCGATGGATAGATGCCAAAGCGGTGATCCACTGATTAGGCATTTTGTGGTGGTACCCACAGCAGTTTCTCAAATGTGCCCACTGGTCCAAAAAGGTTGAGAACCCCTGAGCTAAGGGGCTGAGAGGAGCATTATCACACCTTAAAATGAAACAAATATAAAATATCCCTCACCACGAGGAATCCCTTGAAAGGCATCTTGGCATATAGTGAGAGAAGAGTAGAGAACAGGGAATTACAGTGCAACCCTATGCACATTGTAGGACGTTTTCTGTATAAACATGCATAGTATGGCACCATTATATTATCTAAACTCAGTTATTTACATTCTAATAGAGACTGGTTGGGCTCCATGCAGTAGCTTATTTGGCACAATGTCCAGTCATGGGCTGTTGAGGTATAACATTTAGGAAATAAGATAAAGGCTTTGTGCAAAGTAGGTCGAGTTTACTTCTGCTTGCATAACGGAGCTTTTCCGTCAACCATCTGGCAGCAACCCTTTTCCCCACATGAAAAAAATCTATCCTGAATTTTGAGGTATCCTCTGGAATGATTTGTGTGGGAGGGGGGGAGATGATGGATTTTGAATTTGACCTGGATTTTGAATTTCTCGAAAGAGTTCAGATTTTAGACAGCATAGAGCCAAAGAGCCACTTCTCATTAGATAAATTACTTTCACATTTCATTCAAAAATTGTGACAGACAGATGTTACAAACAAGGAAATACATTGATCAGTCCATACCAATTTTCTCAGTACATTTTGATATTAGCCATTTTTCCAAAATTGTTTCCTGACAATTTTATCCACATTCTATACTCAAGAAATAATATGACAGATATTACCTGCATGCTCACAGCTTGTGATAAATGCTGTTCCTACCATTTATTTTAAAATTATATTATTAAAATGTCATACTGATCCAGAAGTCTAGCTGTACAAATTTGGTTTGTAGCCAATACAAATCAAAGAATTCTTTCTTTATAGAAGGGGAAAGATTTTCTTGAAGTTAATCTAAAAAGATTTTACTAAAGTATGAAAAATTCAATGAGTTAAATATGCTCTCTATTGTGGTAGGTGTCTATTAGATGATAAACTTCTCTTTTCATCATGATGAGCATGAATAGGCAGTAGCTCAAATACATTAACAAGCCAAAGGGATAGAATTAAAATTAACTACTTTATAAACTGCTCTGGAATACATTTTTAGATGAAAGACAGTGAACAAATGTTTTCCAGTACATTTCTACTCAGAAGTAAGTCCTATTGAGTTAAGTTAGGCTTCTAGTTAAGTAGCTATGGGTTTGCAGTTTTACATAATCCAGAAAAATCCCGCAGAGGTGTGTGAGGTTATGCTGGCAATATAAACGGCTTATTCCTTCTCAGCCTTTTGGCTAAGATCAAGTGTAGTGTAGTGTATTTCTTCAGTCACTAATCTAGAACTCTAGATGCACTTCGTACATCTATAGTACAAAGGTTGCCTACCTCTGATCTAGAACATCAGCAACAATTCACATCTAGAGTATCAACACCAATTGAGGGGCTTCTTAGCAAGAGGCATCTAGGCAACAGAAGAATTGCTTGCCTGGGATTTGCTGTTGGGAAAGAAGTGCTGTGTATTTCTATCTTCAAGAATCTGTCACAAGCCTCAGTGATGTATGCAGATCCAAATCACAATCCTTGAACCAGGGCTAAGTCCTGTTCAAGTTAATAGATTTGGGAGCAGGTTTCCAGCCAAAAGCTGAAAATTGATTCAGCAATTTCAACTCATCATGTTCTAGCCAATGGTGAGCTATCTTGAATGTTTCAGTGAAAGAAAGCATGCTGAATCATTTGCCATTGATTAGAACGTAACCATCAGAAGTTGTCAAATCATCAAATTGCAATACCTTGAAATACATTATTCACTTTATCCCAAGGCCAATATATCTGAGCTGAAATGTTTATTTTAAAAGTAAGGGGCGTTTTGTGTTTGAGATGTTCATAGTTTATTTTAGTATTGCACTTCACATAATATTTGTTTTCCAAACAGCATAATGGATTTTGTATAAAAAACTGATCAAGGTTTTCTTGTATAACATAAAGCTTTATTATATGTATAGATACATATTCAAATTTCATAGCTTCATTGTTTTAATGTGCATGTTAAGAATATGCACATTAAAACAAAACATTGCTTTTGGTTTAGAATTTGCATTCAGCCGGAAATGGGCTTCATAAATCAGAAAAGCAAGTACTTTGAAAAAGGGTGTGATGCTTCTTTTTCCCTGAGGTAAAATGCAAGAAAGTCCTGTTCAAATGAGGCGTGCAATTTTAATCAATTGCTCCTTAAAATAGAAAGACAAACAGCTGCTGCTTGTTAATTGGAGAATGTCTTCGCCAATGAATTCATCATTTATTCACAGCCTTCAATAGAGCTTTCAATTCCATAAATAAAATTCTTACTGCCACACTAGAGTACATTGCCCTGCACATCTGCAAGCAAATGATTCCTTTATTTTACACGAAGAGTTTCTTTCAGAAGACAATAGCATGGCTTTTCCTTGTCCAGGTTCCTTTTGTTGATCGCGTTTATTGTGTGGACCCAATTTTGATGAGGAACGTCTGTCAGCCTTGCTTGAGCTTCTCATCAAAAAGTTTTACTGAGTGCAGATGGTTTTAATGTAACTACACAGAGATAAGAAAACTGTTCAGTTTAAGTTAATTATTTCCTTTAATTATTTGCACCTAATATAACTTTTTTTTTTCAAACTACGTTGCTTTGTAGAGCCAAACTGGCCACTGTGAGAACAGTATGGCCTCACTAGAATGAGGCCACAGAGAGAAATAATAAACACTGAAACAATGAAAACATAAATGCATGCATGTGTTATTCATTAAGCATCTCTGATATTATTATCATCCTCATATTACAGATGGTGAGGAAGACAGAAAAATGAGTAGATTGCCTAAGCCCTAGGGCTTCCTCATGAGTTTGTAGTTGAGGTACAATTTGAACTGGGGATTTCCTAGCTCACTCTTTTTTGAATGCAATACAGAACCTCAGTGACACGCACGGCATTTTGCGTAGTGTGATTCATCATGAGTTTGGGAGGGTTTTGGGGGGGAAGGTGGCCTCAAAGTTTGAAAAATAAATTATATTGTATTCTCTGATAAAATAACCAGATTTCAAAGTCACATTTTAAACAGCCCAGCTATTTGCAAAACCAGTGATACAGGGCCTATTGTTTAATTTACAAGGTTGGGAGATACCCAAAAGCTGTATTGAAAAACGTGAAATCTAATCAGTTATTCTACAGTGTTTTAATAGCTGACAGAATACCAGCAGAATAAATCTTGCTAACCTACTTTGCATATACTTTCATGCTTTGTCTTCTTTAGGTGAACCAGTGAGTGGCGACCACCTCCACCGTGCTGTAAGCAGGAATGATATAGATGAAGTTGTTAATACTCTTCAGGGAAGGTGAGAAATGATTCATGTTTTAAATGTCTGTGTCTATGTAATAACATACAAAAGATAAGATGAAAATTGCGTGATGAGTTGTGCTTTGTCACAAGGAGTACGTTTTTGAGTCTCCTAAATAGTGAACTGCATATTTTATGATAAGCCCAAAGTGTCAGATTTCTAATTGCGAGTTACTATGCTGTTGCACAAATAAGCGATATATATTCATAACCTTGTCTCAGAGTCAGCCCTGCTGCCCGTCCTTGCACAAGCATAAAGCAGGCATGGTATGTAATTGAAAATTGCCTCTCATTGTTCAGCACTCCATCCCTCAGCGGCCTCTCTAGAAGCTCCCCAATCTTTGGGAGGGTTTTTCAGAGAGTTGATGTCAGAAGGGGGAGCAGATATGACTTTGGATCCAAGTCATAGTATCCTTTTACATTGTGAGAGGCAGCAATGGCCAATAAGGCTGTGCACTAGGAAGTAAGAGGGGGCTGCCATGGAGCAGGAACCAAGGGAGACTCAGACATGGGGACTTTTAAATCAGTGGTGTGCAGCTGCTGCTGTGATTGGCTAGCAGTGCATGGCGCAGAACTAGGAACATGAGGTCAGAGGTCCAGGCAGCTTGTCAGTCAGCACAAAGATGCTGGGAGGCCCTAGCTGACTGTGCATGTGCCTCGGGTGTTTTACGGAGTGCCCCAGGTCTCCCCACATGTCTGTGTATGCTGGAATGTTTAAACACGTGCCACATTGGGTTGGGAGCTGCAACAGGTAGGGAAAGAGGCCAAGCAGAGCAGAGGTGTGATAGGCACTGGCTGAAGCACTCCCCACACATGCACTGTAAGACCCCTGAAGGCTCTGGTCGATCTTCCACAGGAAAGCAAGAGGCAAGGTGAGATGGAAATTGAAAGTGAATGTGTGGGCGAAGGGGGGTGGAGAGCATTCCCGCACCTAAAAGATCTCACAGACCATGGTTCGCCACTCCCTTCCTGGGGAGTAGGGCATGCTGAAAAGGAACCATATCGCTACTCCAGCACCACTACCCTATTGGGGGAGGGAGAAGCGGCCCTAAAAGATCCTGTATAACGACTGTGGGCACCACCTTACGGCATGTACGTCCAGGATCCCCACCTTATTTCTGTACTGCCACTGACTTTCTCCATGTTTCACACAAACTTGCAGCTGTCTTGGCAGCTTTCTAGATCAGAAACATGTTGGAGAAAGAACTGTAGTTGTGGTGGAAATGTTTACGCAACAATAATGAATGTACTCTTTTCCTTTTTTTGAGAAGGAAAATGGTGGTAGATACACTCAATAAACTAGGATTTTCAGCTTTGATGGTTGCTTCACAAAAAGGATATATGAGGTAGGTAGTAACACAACCTTTCTTTTAGCTTTTTCTTTTATAAACTTGTTTTATACGTCAGTGTTTTCTGCTCAGATCGAAGTCACTGATTATGCTTCTCATTAACTTCCTGGGTTTTTTGAGACATACGTTGACGCTATTATGCTTTCAAATCAGGGTTGGGCAACTGATGATTCACTGACCTGGTTACATATGTATAGTTCTTCTTCGTGGTCTCTGTGCATCGCACATATGGGCTCGCGCCGACGCCGAGCTCAGTTCGGGAAACTTCTATAGCTAGCTTAGAGTTTTGTCGGGAACCCCTCCCCCCACCATCCTATCGCGCATGCTCCGGGTTCCCGCCTACCTCAGTTCTTCTTCGACCGCTTCGCTGATCGCCTCGCGGGAGACTTTTTCTGATCGTTCGTATCGATCCTTCTGTAGAAAAAGTAAATTAGTGTTAGTTAGCTTAGTTGTTGTTACTTACGAAGTTTTTATTGTTAGTATTAAAAATAATAATAATAATAATATTTTCTTAGTTAGTTAGGATTCTTCAGCATTCACCGGCTTATGGCGCAGTCTGCGCTTTTCAAGCATTGCTCGAAATGTCGAGCTAAATTGACACTGACTGATGGACATTCGTTATGCCTGCTGTGTCTCGGTGAAGCCCATATTGTCGATGCGTGTACGCATTGTATGAGTTTTTCTCGACAAACTCGCCGGAACCGAGTGGACCGTCTCCGCAGTCTCCTCTGGAGCAAGGTGCTTTCGGCTGTTGACAGACCTCGCCCTGGCCCCATGGAATCGGACCAGTCTGCCTCTGGGAAGCGTAGGCTTCAGCCAGTAAATCGCTCAGGCCCAGCATCGCCTAGCTCACCCCAGTTACGGGTTGCAGCTAAGGAATCTGCGGGACCGGCTACGTCGCCGTCTCTGGCCCCTTCTACTCAGAAGGGGGTCCACAAAACCAAACAAAAAGATAAATCGGCAAAATCGTCGAAGTCGTCAAAATCCTCGACCTCGAAGAAAGCCTCAGCACCATCGACCTCAACGACGACCTCAGTACCGTCACCAATGCCGAAATCACGGTCGACCCCGGCGCTTCCACCCTCGAGACCGCCCACACCGCTATCTATCCGAGTGCTCTCTTCGCCGGTACAGCCTTCGTCGGCACAGTGGGAATCCAGTCGACTAACTCCACCTATCCGGGCATCATCGTTACCGCCAGGATCTTCGGCACTGTATCCGGTATCGCTGGATTGCTCCTCAGAGATCGATCTCATGGACGCAATCCCGATGGAGCATCACGATATCCTCGGTACCGACACGATTCTGATTGGCCACCAGGACATCCTCGGTACCGAGCACCAGAATCTTGTTTCCACTCTGCCCGCCTCACCGAGGTCGGGAACATCTCGAGGCCAGCCTTCTTCGCCAGCATCGAGGGCATCTCGGGGCAGTACCTATCGGTCACGGTCGAGTTCGCGGTCTCGCTCCAGACATTGGGATACTTACTCCGACTGTTCACATCAGACCAGGCAACGTCGGGAACCTAGTTACTGGTTCGACCCTTATACAGGCAAGCGGCTTCCACGAGCGCCGCGCCAATCTGAGCCGGATCATACCATCGTCTTCCGAGATCAACCTCAACGTCGTGCAATGTCATCGACACTGGTGCCGTCGTCGATACCGGAGCAACGGATGGATCCATCTCCTTCGTCTATCGAGGATTACACGTCGGACACCTCCTTGGTACCGTCACCGGCGCCTTCGGTACCGTTGCCCCCCGATGGTGTGGGAACCTCTGACAGAGCCTCCCCTTCGATGGAATTAGGCAGCTTCTTGGACCAACTTCTATGAATGGCTCAGTCCTTAGGCATTGAGATTCGACAGCCACAGGAGGCGATAGAGGACAAGATCTTCGACGTTATGTATGCTGACCCGTCTCCACAACTCATTTTACCGATGGTACCAACACTTCTCCGAACAGTCCAACAGTCCTGGACAAATCCCGCAACGATGAGTGCCACGTCAAAAAGATTGGACGCACTCTATAAGGTTAAGGAGTCGGAAGCTCCATTTCTTTTTCAACATCCGAAACCCAATTCTATTGTTGTGGAAGCTTCCCAGGGCAAGACTACTAGGAGCCATTCTGCCCCGACGGACAAGGAAGGTCGGAAGCTTGATGCTTTTGGACATCGCATCTATTCTTCCGCCTCTTTAGGCATAAAAGTGGCCAATTACCAGGCCATGATGGCCCGCTATCAACTTTTCCTTTGGGAAAAGATTTCCACACTGACTGACTACTTACCTGATGACCAACGTGACTTGGCTCGGGTCTTCCAGTCAGAGGCTATTAGACTGTCCAAACAGGAGTTAACGACCTCACGCCATCAGACTGATTGTGCAGCGAAAGCTATGGTTGGAGCAGTAGCTCTCCGCCGCCACGCTTGGCTGAGATCTTCTAATTTACCTCAGGAAACCAAGACGAGAATTGAGGACCTGCCGTTTGATGGCGAAGGCCTCTTCAATTCCGGCACTGATTCTACCATGGATACGATACATAAGGCAAAGATGACGATGTGGAAGATGGGCCTTCCTGCCCAGCCACATCAACCTTACCGTCCTCGAAAATGGTATCGTCCAGTCCCATACCAACCCAGGCAACAACAGGAGCGCTCCCAGTGTTACCAACCGGCACAGGCTTCGTCCTCTTATCAGCCCAGGAAACAATCAGCTGGTTTCACTAAGTCCCGCAGGCAGGACGCAGGGTCAAAATGGCATTTTTGACTTGTTTCCTCTTCACTTACACCCTCGAAACATCTACAACAGACTACAACCTTTCCTCTCAGTATGGTCCTCCATCACTACCAACCGTTGGGTCCTAAACATCGTGGCCAACGGTTACCAAATAGAGTTCCAAGTCCTCCCTCCTCTGGGCTCCATGAAGTCCACGCCACCGTCAGAAACATTCTTCCAGGAGACATCATCCCTCCTCGACAAAGGCGCAATTACTCGAGTTCCGCTATGTCACCTGCGGTCGGGCTTTTATTCCCGTTATTTCACGGTGTCAAAGAAGGACGGAGGTCTTCGGCCTATTATGGACCTGAGAAATCTCAACAAATTTATAAAGCAAAAGAAATTTCGTATGGTGACCCTAGCGCTAAAGCGAAACAGATGGTTCACCCTAATCGATCTAAAGGACACATATTTTCACATTGCGATCCATCCTGCTCATCGAAAATATCTTCGCTTCATCATTGGAGACCAACCATACCAATTCGCTGTACTACCTTTCGGCCTAAAAACTGCGCCAAGGGTATTTACAAAATTAATGACAGCGGTGTGTGCGCACCTACGGTCCAGAAACATTGAGTTGTACCCTTACCTGGACGATTGGCTAATCGTATCTCCTTCCCAGGCCCAGGCAGTCAAGGACGTCCACACAGTCTCTTCGCTCCTCTCTGCTCTCAGTCTGCAAATAAACATAGAAAAATCAATATTTCTACCAACTCAACGGATTCAATTCATAGGTGTGCTTCTCGACTCCACTGTAGGTCGAGCCTTCCTCCCCCACGACCGAAGACTCACTCTCCACAACCTCGCAACTCGACTCCAGCTCGCCGACCGGACCACGGCCTTCACTGTTCTTCGCCTATTAGGCTTCATGGCCACGGCAGTATTCGTGGTACGTTGAGCCCGTTTCCGTATGCGCCCACTACAACAGCTCCTTCTAAGACATTTCTCTCCTACACAGAACCCTCGCAAAGTCATACTTACCGTCCCAGGTCAAGTCCGCTCCTCTCTGGCTTGGTGGTCAACTCCACGTCATCTATCACAGAGCCTGCCATTCCACAGTCCAGGATCGTCCCGCACCGTCACGACGGACGCTTCCTTGGAGGGCTGGGGAGCACACCTAAATGACTGGAGCATCCAAGGAAGATGGTTACGTTCAGAGAGCCGCTTACACATAAACCTTCTAGAACTTCTTACGGTAAAGCGTGCTCTCCATGCCTTCCAGCTCCACTTACACGGCCACCATGTTCGAATCCTGTCGGACAATACCACCGTAGTGTGGTACCTAAACAAGGAGGGAGGGACTCGTTCTTCTCGCCTACTCAGGTTGACACTAGATATCCTCCACTGGGCTATTCCAAGGAATATTTGCCTCTCAGCTTTACACATTGCTGGAATAGACAACCAGAAAGCGGACGACCTCAGCCGCTCGTTCCGCGACACCCACGAATGGGAGATATCATGGGACATCCTGCCCCACATATTCGCCAGATGGGGCACGCCCCCCATAGACCTGTTTGCAACTCCTGCCAACGCCGTCTGCCAGAGCTTCTGCTCTCGTGCAGGAATAGGTCACGATTCGCTAGGGGATGCCTTCCAATGGAACTGGTCCAGGGGCTTCCTCTACCTGTTCCCCCCCTTCCCTCTCTTAGGGCAGACGTTTGCGAGGGCCCACAGGTACGTGGACGCTATCATGATAGCCCTGTGGTGGCCAAGGCAACCGTGGTTCATCCCTCTTCTTCGCCTAGCGAGACATCAGATTTGGCATCTTCCCAACGTCCTGGACCTCCTGTCCAAATCCAAAGGCATGATCCTACATCCCCCAGACTCTAAGGCTGACAGCCTGGAGGATCCAACCAGGTGGCAGAGCTTAAACATGCCTATTGGCATTCGTTCCATTTTCGAGGCGTCTACCAAGCCTTCCACCAGAGCGTCCTACGCCAGGAAATGGAAACGGTACCAGGATTTTGCGTCTGAGAGAGGTTTCCGGTGTAGTACAGGACCGATAACTGGCATTATAGACTTCCTGTACTCTCTACACGCAGCAGGACTAAAGCCCTCCTCCATAAGGGTTTATTTAGCTGCCATCTCTGTGAACCACAGCTCCATTGACGGGTTTTCGGTATTTACACACACTTTTCTCAAGGGCCTTCGCAACCTCTTCCCGTCGTTACGGCCTTTAGTCCCTCAGTGGAGCCTCTCAGTGGTTCTAACTGCTTTAATGGCAAAACCGTTTGAGCCACTCGCGACTATAAATTTACGTTTGCTCACATTAAAAACTGTTTTTCTCGTTGCCATCACATCAGCGAGACGAGCATCTGAGCTCGCAGCGCTACTCGTGGACCCCCCGTACACACAATTTTTCGCTAATAAGGTTGTGCTATGCCCTGATCCTTCCTTTGTTCCGAAGGTCTCTTCTAGTTTCCATATTAACCAAGACATTGTTCTTCCTACATTCTTTCAGGCTTCTGCCAACCCGTTATGTTCCACGTTACACGCCTTAGATGTTCGGCGTGTGTTAGCCTTTTATAAGTCTCGAACGGAGGTTTATCGTAAATCTCGAAAATTGTTTATATGCTATGGGGGTAAGACTAAGGGTTTAGCAGTTTCTCCACAACGCCTTTCCCGTTGGATTGTGGACACTATTGTTCTTGCATACCAAATACTTGGCAAGGAGCTGCCTGTCTCATTTACAGCTCATTCCACAAGGGGACAAGCCACTTCGGCAGCCTTGTCACGTGGGTCGTCCATCCCTGATATCTGCAGGGCCGCTACATGGACAAATGCCTCTACATTCGTTAAGCACTACAGACTTGATGTCAGAGCAGCTCGGGACGCCTCCTTCGGAAGGGCAGTCCTCTCTTCTATTTGCCAATGATTCACCAGCATGCCTACCCTCCTCCGGTAAGTCTTGCTGATTAGTCGCCCATATGTGTGATGCACAGAGACCACGAAGAAGAAATGCAGGTTGCTTACCTGTAACCGTAGTTCTTCGAGTGGTCATCTGTGCAGTCACACAACCCACCCGCCATCCCCTCTTGGCAATGCTGTTCTGTTTGGCAAGAGGTTTTCGCTCATGCTTGTATTATTATTATTATTATTGCTTTGCCTTGGTTGCGAGGCCTCGCGGTCTCAGAGAACTGAGGTAGGCGGGAACCCGGAGCATGCGCGATAGGATGGTGGGGGGAGGGGTTCCCGCCAAAACTCTAAGCTAGCTATAGAAGTTTCCCGAACTGAGCTCGGCGTCGGTGCGAGCCCATATGTGTGACTGCACAGATGACCACTCGAAGAACTACGGTTACGGGTAAGCAACCTGCATTTACATGTATTTCATACAGATTTTTTTTAAAAAGTGCAGCTTTAAAGTGGGTTATTTCCCCATTGCTTACAACATGAAAAAAGAGTCACATTTTTGGCAGAGCCATCGAGGGCCAGATAAAATTGTTCTGGACTTTACATTGGGTTGGTTCACACATACATAAGCCACCATGGGTTAATTCACCCATGGGGCTCGAAGATGTGTGCTGGCTGCCATTTTGAATATGCAAGCCGTGATGGAGGCACCCCACAGCTTGTGTTGTGCGAAACCTGGCATCATGGATTATTTGAGAATTTAACAACCCTCAGATAACAGCATGGGTTGTTCTAGGGTCATTTGAGGGTTGTTTAACCCTCCAATAGCCCACGGCGTCTGGGTTTGAAAGACAGGACAAGCCGTGATGTGCGTCTGCCACACCTTGCATTTTCAAAAGTTGCATTTTATTATATATGTATTATATATGAAATACATTTAGCTATACATATGGAACTATACATATTATATGTACTGCTAGGCCTGAGCACATATGCTCCATATCAGTGAATGCTTACAGCTGGATGGCAACAGTTGTATTATGACCAGTTCCAACTATCAGATCACTGACTGGACAATAGAGTCGTTTGCAGTATTGCAGAAGGTGCTCATCTCTGCTTTCAGATGTATTGATCTTGGTGTTTATTTAACTGTTCTTTTCTTAAATATATTATAGCTAAAGTCCTGAAACTATATTTCATGTTCAGACTGCTTTGTATCATAATAATCATACAGTAGAATAAGCAGTTATTCTTTCTACTTTGTAGACTAAAAACTAAGACTGAAAAATAATTATTTCCTCTTGTTCTGAATCTTCTAGTTAGTTGTAGACCAAGTTGTTATTTGAACCAAGGATTTTATCCAGCATTCTTGTCAATGGATCACATTGACTTAAAAGGCATATTGTTAGTTTATAAATGATTTCAGTATGGTGTATGAGCTTGTAAATGGTTTGAAGATTGTGGTTTATTTTTACATTACTAGTTCCTTACTATAACAGTCTACAAAATCATCATCAACACTTTATTGTGGCAAAGCAGCTTGTTTGTGGAAAATAATATGATGCAAATGTTTTATATCTAGACTTGCACAAATTTTGGTAGAAAATGGAGCAGATGTAAACACGAAGAATTCCAGTGGAAAAGACAGGTAATATAGATAGTATACAGTTTCAGGAGAGATTATAGAGGATTAGGTGATATAGTGGAGTCCAAAAGTACCTTTAATGTAAACATATGTGCTTGGGGGTTACACTGTAGTACTATGATACATAAATATGAACATGATAAATTGCATTGGGCTTGCTTGTCAAGGAAACCATATAATGCTGTCATTTTTTATGTTTTATTTGCAGTGAAATTTAATTGCAGACTAGAATGAAAAGATTTGAAAGTATCAATAGCTACTTGCAATAATGTTTCCTTGTAAAGGAAATTTCAAGTATATATCAGAACAAAGTCAAGTAGACTTAGGAACGAAACTGGTAGATACATGGAAATAAATGATAGGCATTTTACACTATTTTGTATTTTATACACTATTGGGTATAGTATTGTTTACATTTTGTGTGACTCCAAGATGCTGTTTATATGTGTTGTGCGAGATTTAAAAGCAGACGATACATAATTAGCGATGCAGAAAGCAAAGAGGCAGTGATTTATGTGCCAAACAGCATTGTTCTTTTTATTCATCAAACCACTTTTCAAGACATTTTCTTATCAGAACCTTTCCTGAATCATCTATGTCCAAATCTCATCTGGTCCACTATTGACATTTCATATTCCCTTCTAACTTATTTGACAGTTCCTAGTCATTCCTATGTCTGGTTTGACTGTAAATTCTTTGGGCACATTCTGCTATGGCATTTAGTTTGGATGGTACCATATTATAAGCATCTTCAAAATAGGAGAATCTTTTTGAATTCTAAACTAGTTATTTTTGTTTTATTTATTGTTATTAATATGACTTGAATACTTACCCAGTGTTAACTAAGATTTCCACCTCACCCACCACCCATAGGATGATATTCTTGAGAGCAATCCAGAACATATCTACTTAGAAGTAAATCCCATTGAGTTCAGAAGGGCTTTCTCCAAGGCAAATTGATATAGAATGTCAGCCTTAACCTAATATGGAAGATCTGCTTTTATAGATGCTTTATAAATGATACTAGATTCCCTGGGTATATAATGTTGGCTGATCTCTGCAGTTGAGAAATCTTAAATGTCTTGCATTGAAGTCAATATTGTGTGTCATCAGTTAGGGATGGCGCAAGTGCCCGACTGAGTCCGTGAGTCTGGTGGACTCCCCTGTGCCTGGCCGCCTGGACCCCACTCAACGAGCAGTGTGACCCCCCCAGCCCTTACCGGGCCTGTCTATGAGTGCCCGGCAGCTGTCCTTCACTTCATGTTTTTCTATAAATCAAATCTTACGCAAAATTTGATTTATAGAATGGCCGTAAAGCAGCCATTTACACAACATTACGCAAAATAGTAACTCGCTGAAGGGAAGGACGGCGGCTAGGTGCTCACGGATGGGTCTGGTAAGGGCTGTGGGCCCGCGAGTGGGTATGGGAGCTTGCGAGTGGAGGTGGCGGCTTGCTGAGCACCCAGAGAAACTGGACGGAGGTGGGTCCATCCATCCCTATGTCTGTTGAAATCTAGGCTTTTGTTCTATATAAAAGCATGAAAATGAGGAAATGTCTCAAAAGAATCAACAGACTCCTTAGTGATACATGCTACACTGCAGATAACTGCAGTTACTATGAAAGAGCTCTCCAATTTTTATTTCTTAGAACAAGGGTTTTGGCTTTTGTTTTGCCAACCCGGCTATGCATTTCATAAAACTCTCCTTATAAAACAAAAGCTTATTTTATATTATATTTATCAGTCTGAATAATCCAGCTAGACAACCTGACATTACATTTGATTTTGTACTACAAATTCCTTCTAGGACTCTTAATAAGCTATGCTAACAGCTTGTTCACATATTCTGCCTTACAGATATATTAGTAATTACATCAGTGGTTTCCAAATTTTGTGTCCTGCAGATAGGTAAAACCTCTTAAAATCATTAGCAAGTAAAAGCAAAAAAATAGCTTCAGGAACATCATCTCAGCCCGTTTCTGGCCATCTTGGTCAACCACCCTCAGTTTTTCTTGGTCATGGTTTTGCTAAATATATGCCATCTAAGTCATCATGGCAGTACAAGGCAATCACTTACTTAAATTACTTTACCTAGAGAATCCATGCCAGTTTATGGTTTTTGGAGGACATCAGCCTTCCACTGATTTAGAGCATTTTCTTCTCTAAAAACAACAACAAACAGCATACTTGTATCCAACAAACAGAAGCAGCTCCTGCTTGTCATAGCTGACTTTTACCAGCTCTTGTAAATATAGGACCCAGGGGTGTAGCCTGAAGGTACATGATGCATCGACCTTGCTGAAGCTAAGCATGAATGGGACCAAATAGTGGCTAGATGGGAGATCACCTGGGAATCCTATGTACACAGCCTTGAGTTCCATGAGGGGAAAAGGTGGGATATAAGTGTACATAAATAAAATAGGTTCAAACTGCTAGTGTCCGTATCCCTCCCAAGTACACCTTCTGCATAGGTGAGTGACATCAGTGAAAATCGCTTTACTATTGGCAATTTCCATTTCTAAGGAGGTTGGTACTTGCATTTCTGACATTCCGATGACTAGGACCAAGGCAAAATGGGCTTACCACCTATCCGCCTATGTAGGTCCCTTGGAAAAGCAACTCTCTCACATGCTAGTGTACAGAGGAGAAGGCCACTGGTGCTTTTGAGAATAAAGGCTTATTGTAAAATGCAAAGGATCTACTCCTTATCTATCATTTGGGACAGTGGGAAGGCAATTCTTACCCAGTCATAAAGAAAGGGATAGCATCATGATGCACAAGAAAAATGCAAAGGCAATGGAATCACTACTGATAAGATAGCTTTTCTACACGAGGCTGTATCTCCTTTCAGTTTCATCACAGAATTGAGATTCAAAAACTACACTAAGAATGTTTCCTGCTTTTCAGCTACATAACCTCTAGGTGGAATAGTGGAATAGCGCAAAAGTACAAGTATAAAGAGTGTTTTCTTTCACTTTCTTTAAATAATACCGCATTTTCCCTGCTCTAAAAAAACTCACCGAAAGTGCTGTTTCAAAGTAGAACTGAAACTGAGGGTCATGAAGTCGTCTGAAGAACCTGCAAACAACTGTGAGTAGGGAACGATGAGTGCACAATAAATACCTTGTGCAGAATAGCTCAAAGACACACATGCATTACTTTTTGTAGCAGTGTACAGTGATAAAGATTGGAGCTCTTAGCAGAAATCTAATATTCAACTTGTACAGTTTTACACTAAAGTAGGCATTACTTAATAATTTCATTTTCATTCCTAACAATCATCCCAAATAATGATTTTTGTTTTTATTTAATAGTTTGATGATAGCTTGCTTTGCTGGTCACCTGGACATCGTTCAGTATCTCAGAAGCCAAGGAGCTTCCTGGCAATCCAGAGACCTTGGGGGATGTACACCCATGCACTGGGCTGCTGATGGAGGGCACTGTGATGTTGTTGAGTGGATGATCCAGGATGGATGTGAGGTATGGGGTTCACTTACGTAATATAAGGAAAGAAGCATTTCATAGCAGTTGTTCTGATGTGTACAAGCCATTGTATATTTTTATGTTGGTGAGCACAATGAAGTGGTGTTCACCACTAATGTGCAAAGTTATAGAGAAAATGCATTACCTGTTTAGGCAAGCATTTATATTACATGATGTTGATGTTGATGATTTGCTATTGTAATTGTATCTAATCTTGTATACTACATCATGAGGTTAGTTTTCTTATTGGAAATCCTACAATTATTTTACGCCTGTTCATCATTGTTGCCAATATTGATAAAATGATAGAGGACACTTGAGCCTGAAGCAAAAAAAGAAATGAAAAGTCAAATAATTGTATTTTAATACTGAAAATAAGTAAACTGTTGGGTTGGATCCATAGTGTACATGAATGAAAGCTGCTTGTACAAGGGGGCTTTCCCACCCCCTGCTCCCCACTTCAGCCTCCTGAAAAGCTATAACCCAAAAAGCAACAAGATGTCCCCCTAAATTGAAATATATAAATGGAAATTCAATTGAAAATACAAATTAAAATGCTGCACTAATATGTTAATAAGCTATATGGCAACATCAGTATCAAATGTAATGTGATATAGCCAATTTGAAAAACATAATCACACAAATTATATATGGACAACGTCTGGAAAGGTAAGAGAAAAATATGTGGAAATATGTGGAAGTTAAAAAAATGGCACGGATAGACATTGTCTTTGCCACTAACATTGTTACTATGCCTGCAATTGCTACTACACATTTATCAACAGCATGCAGTGCACTATGCAGAAAACGGCTATGACATCCTTCTTGCCATTTCTTTCTGTAACAGGTTGATCCTAAAGACACAGGCTTGGAGTGGACTCCACTGATGAGACTATGTGCAATAACAGGAAAAGCAGATGTGGGCATACTTTTAATAGATGCTGGAGCTAATGTAAATATAAAAGATAAAGATGGCAAGACACCTTTAATGGTATGTTCTGTCAGTAAGAAATGTTTTCCAATAAGGAGAGAGAGATTGGCTTGGATCTAAAAGTGCCCTTGTCCTTGTGGAAAGCTTCTTGTATTCATGAAAGGAATTATCTGGTTTGGACAGTCATACCACAGGTTGTTTGTGTGTGCGCACCCATAAACAAGTGTGCTGGTTCTCACTCGCTTCTGCTTTCAACTAACAACCCAGGGACACCCTATTTTGGCTTGTTTTTTGACATCTGAACCCGGGACATTAGAGGTTAAACAACCCAGAGTTTACCCCAGAAAAGTGAGTGATTGGGAGGCAGTGTGCTTACTCACTCCTGTGCGCTCCTGCCAGTTCCTGGGTTAAACAACCCAGGAATTGGTTGTGGCACAGGAAATGAGTCACTGAGCTCATGGAAGAGTACTCATGATTGTGTGGAAACAAGCTTTGGTCTGTATTTAGAAACCCTTTAGCATCTATTTGTGCCCTGTGGATTCAGCTGGTGAAATATTTTGCTTTCATAGTCCTTATGTACTTTTGGTTAAAAAGTTGAAACTTAGCACACTTATGCATTGCCCCATACTAAACATTTTTTGATATGGATAATGCCCACCCTGCTCTTCCCTGGGAAGCAGGAGAATGTCAAATATATTGTTCTGTTTTTTTAGTCCATGAGCCATGACAAAAATTCTTACCATATATAATGAATAATGCTCAATATGCTCTTTAGCAAGGTCTGTACCCATAGAGATGGAATATAGGTGGTAGACCCGAAGCAATCATGTGGTTTTGTGTGTAATCCGCAATTTATATAAATCTTACCAGGGACCAGCCCTGCCATGCATCAAGGTGAAGTGACCTGCTTAAAGCAGCACCATCAGAGGGAAATAGAAGGCCCTGTGCTTTCTGTATTCATCCACACCTCTAGTACAGTGTCTTTCATGGGTTGTCACAGCATTGCTTCTGTTCTTGTGTTTTCTTTGGGTGTCAGACACTGTCAAACATATTGCCACCATGCCAATAATAACTAAAATATGTTTAAATGAATAAGGAACTTGGGAGTGTGGACCTCAATCTAAGTTTGGGACTACCGCAAATCATTTACCCAAACCTCTGGAAGAGTTGCTTCTGCAAGATGCCACAGCCTTGTGTTTGGCCTAATGCTTTGTTGAGATGCAATATGCTATTAAGCATGGCATCTTCCTCTAATAATATTGTATGCAGGTTTTGAATATGAAAGAGGTGGTTTGTACTCCACATTAAGCTTTGGGCTACCCTAAACCAGACACTCAAACTACCAGGGGAGTGCCCTCTAGGCATGCAACTTGCCCAGTTCTTCGTTTGAGCATAGGATCCAGTCAAGTACGTAGGCCCATGCCTGTTGGGTATAATATGATCTTTGCTCAAAGAGCAAAAAGTTAAGCTTGGAATCATGGAACACACTTCCAGAAGTCACTGCTGCATTTGTGACACTAGGAGAAAACTCAACACATATCCTGGACAATACCATGCTGCTGCTTGAAAGGTTTTTAGGCAAAGCATCATGTGTTTTCAGGAAGGTTATGATCTCTGTAGTATATTCCATCAAGATGGGCAGCTCTCAGACAACACACACAATAAAATGGGCAGCCAGCCATGGTGGCTTGTTGTATTGTTGGAACTCAGTGGTTGTCTACAGGGTGGCTTAATTTTCGCAAACAAGCCACCCTAAGAACCCGTGGCTTCTTGTAGGGGAATTCATTTCCATGGTGGGTTGTTGTGTTGTCCAAACCTGTGGGTTGCCGGGATGAGCTACAGAGCCACTTGGCAAGAGCAGCAACAGAAGCTCATACCGCTCTTCGCGATCTCACAAGTGCCACCTCCAGCCTCCTTTACCAGTGACTGTACCTCCACCGATGCCCAAATGGCACTTTGGAGGGACCATCACTTGTTCGCCACCTTTTTAAAAAGTTGCTTTGGTGCTTTGGGAGTATGCAAATGTGTTTGTCATCTTTTAAAATTTCCCCCCATTGTTTTGCAAGTGCGCAAGAGCAAATTTTGCCTGTTTTATATGTGTTTTCTTGCCTTGGCGTCATTGTGCGTTGCAGCTGTCAATGAAAGTGCTCTAGTGGAGTATGCAACATACAAGGAAATTGACAAGGCGAGACTGCAGATAAGCAAATTTGCACACAATTAACAAAGATCGAAGGGAAAATAATACTAAGGGACCGGAGGAACACATTGCACTTACGAAATTGCACTTACGAAAGAATGGGGGGGGGGGGAATTATAACCATGTTTATGTACCCACAAAGCACTGAAAAAATAATTTAAACAAATGATCAGTTAATTTAACAATTATTTTTTTTAAAAAAATTAAAAATCATTTGTAGTGAACAAAAATAGTGATCGTAGTGGGGAGGCAGGGCGGGGCGAAGACACAAGACAGATTCTGCTGCAAAGGCATCTGGGATATGTGCTGGAACCTGAAGGGGGCTAGAGGACTGAGGGGGAAGGAAGGGGAGAACACGCTATGACAAGCGTTATCATTTATCAGGCATACAGTGGGTTGTTCAGCAGGGTGGCTTAGCATGACATGCAAATCTGCCCAGTGGGTTGGATCCAGTTTTAGGTGTATGCCACTGGACTAGCAGAAGCAAACGCCTTTGCCCACTTGTCACTACTACAACCCTTCCAGGCCCCCCATGCTATACAGTGAGTCTGGAGCCCCTGGTAAATGGGGTAGGCTGTAGTGCAGGGAAAGGGGAAGAGGTCTTGAAAATGGGGAGGCACCTTCTGGGAGCTATGAATTAATGTACTATAACTGTTAGAAAGCATGCAGCAGCCTTTACAAGTGCCATGGTAGCACCCTTAATTGCACGGCTGTTTGCCACTGTGGAGCAAACTATTTTTAGGAATAATTAAAATTGACGTTTACTTCACAAAGTGAATATATGCCATAAACAGAACAGATATCTGTTTATGATATATCTTTCCAGGCAAAGTTTATCCATAAAATAGGTACTGTCCATGAATTTATTGATCTCCCATGAATCAGTTTATGTGCCGTACATTATCAATTTCCACACATAACGACATTTACAAGTTTATTTTGGGATTATTAATGTTTGGTGTCAGTGGATATAAAAAGTGACAAAAACTTGCATTTTCTAGTGAACCATTTGCATTCATATTTATTTTAAGAGATGTTATAGGATTTCATATTACAGTATGAACAGGCACACCCCTTGTTTTGTGGTTTTGTCTGTGTAGATTCTATTCACATTTGTTGTCTAATTCTGCTGTGACCTTACAATAATCCCTGGAAACATTCACTTGATGTAGAGCAGAGGTGGGCATAAAATAAATCTCCAGATGTTTTGGACTTCAATGCCTAGCACTCCTGACATGCTAGCAGGGGGTGCTGGGAGTTGAAGTCCAAAACATCTGGTGATCTACTTTATGACCACCTCTGATGTAGAGAATGTTTGACTATAAGCAACAACAAAAAAAGCATGACTATGTCAGTTAATGTTTAGGCATTATCACCGTGACAAGTTTGATGCTTTTAACCCAAAGTGCATAATTTGGTCAAACAAACAAAAACTCCTGGCTTAACCATTCTGCTACTCGAGAAAGGCTTTAATGTAAAAGGGGATCAGATGTTAGTGCTCCATGCTAGTTGCCCCCCAATTAAAGACTTTTACTGTTCTGGAAAATCTCTCTTACACAGGGTGGTAAGTCTTTCTGGTTTCATTGTTGCTATTCATACATGCTTAAGGTTGCTCATCAAATAGCATGCAACCTGTGCAAGAAGCCCTTTTTTAAACCAGTACCCAGCTTGAGAACTCCTTGTGTTGTTACGACAGGTGGATCTGCAAAGCAATGCTTCGTTTCCTCTTTGATTTCTCTTGTTAAGGCACTTTATATCAAAATATCTCTTCTGGTTTGGTGCATGAAATGGAGTACATAATCTGAGCAGATTCAAATGTTTCTTTAATAGGATGAGCCCTCTTATTCCTTCCTGCTTGTAAATTCATCTTTCTGAAGTACCACATTTGTAGATTCTATAAAGATCAAGATACTCCCTGTCATGTTTTCATTCCTGTCTGCACAGGGAGAGAGAGAGCAAGTACTTTTCGGCACTTACAAACAGGTGTTTGGGTGCTATTTTAATGATCTGTAGAAGCATGCCAAGCTCTCATTGCTGGTTAATATTCAGATCCCTCATATAGAGAAGGTGGATATTCACACAGCTCTGCAAGACCACAGGATGTCAACATACTTGCACAATATACAAACGACGTGCAGAAATTAACCCAACTGTCCCTGTCCTACATGCCAAACCAGTCCAGTTCCTATAAAATGCTGACTTGGTTTTAGATGGTCCACCTTACACACTATATTTTGGGTCGGCGGGGCAGCAGAATACGATGTTTTAAATATATACTGCAATGGTAAAATGTGATTGCGATATTTTGCAAATAACCACAACATACAAAGTACTCACTTCAGGAAGCCATAATCAGTGGATGCTTCTTGTTAATAGACAGGTTTGCTGCCGTGAACTGCATGAAATAGCCATTAAATCCTGACTTCCATTAGGGAATTTTAAAACCTTTTTTGTTCAGCTATCCAGAAAGTTTGGCAGGCTTAGCTCTGCTGCATTTGTGTTTGTGTAATACAGTCAACTCAATAATTTAATAATATAGTCAACAGAACTAAAACCTTGAAGAACAGACTGTATGCACCAAGAGTATCGTATTTATTCATGCTTTAGGGAAGCAACCTCAAACTGCTAATTGCTTATTCACTGATTCAACCAAGTCCTTCCTGTTACTGAAAGTGTGCTGCATTTGGTCTGAAATGCACTCCAATTGTGTTATTTATATTATTTTGTCTCCCACCTCCAGTTTCCCTCTGCCCTGCCCACAATGTACATGATAGACAAATTGACATGCTTTTAGAAGAAAATACTGTTTCCCCTTTGGTCTCCCTCATTTGTTATACTCCTGTTAAAAGGTATAATAAGTCAGTTTCTCTAAAGATGGTAGCAAGATGGAGATTTGCTTCTCAACAATTGCAAGTTAGGCAGGAACTTTCAGGATAGGAACACGTTAGTGTTATTTCCTCCTTTGGAATGGTTTTCTAATATAGCGTAATGCTTGCATTGAGTAAGTAGGTACCCTTATAGAGCAGCACCTATTGACAGAATGCAACCATTGGCTCTCATTGAAGAAAGAGTTGTCAATTTTTTTCTCCGGAGCAGTTCTATTCCATCATTACTTTTCTGTCGGGGAACAAACTTATTTTATGTAATCAACCAACTATTGGATATAAGTCAGAGAAAACAGAAATCAATATGACAGAGAGAGAGAGAGAATGAGAGAGAGAGAGAGAGAGAGAGAGAGAGAGAGAGATTCGCTGCCCCCGAATGCTCCAATTCACTGCAAAACTCTTCTCACCTATATTGTTGTGATTAAAATGATAAAAGATTAATCTGGAATACAGATGAATGCACATAAGATTTTGATTATGTAAACTCAGGTTTAGGGTACTTCACAGAACATACATCTAGAACAACTGTCTGCATAGGAACTTGAATAAATCCATATTGTAGTTGGTCATATGTGATGAACATGTATGTTTGTAGTAGGTTTGCACTGTAGCAGCTTCCTACCACATGTATGGCCCAGCATAACGTGTACATATTTTCATGACAAAAGATGAACTACATACAAGGTTATATACAAGATTCACTCAGTGCAAGTGACTTCCAGTAAGAAATTCAGTCTTGTGCCAATAAGCCCTTGGATTCTTCAGATGATCGGAAGTATAACATAAAATTACAAATAGCATTTCCCCCTACTTTTACTTCCAGGTGGCAGCATTAAATAACCAAGAAGAATTGGTTGCGTTATTGCTGGACAGGGGAGCAGATCCTGATGTTAAAAATGAGGTAATTTTTAGATAACTGTTTTTACAAAAAGCAGCTGCAAAATATTTAAAGTACAAATTGAACATACCATTTTTGTGGTTATGTATTTTTTCAGTTTGGCAAAGGTGCCCTGGAAATGGCTAGAAGTTTGAACAGACTGGTATGGTTCTATTGTGCTTGAATTCATCTTCGGATTTCTAGTTTATTAGCATTCATCGCTCCCTATCACTTAACTTGTTTTTTTCTTTTCTTTTTTTAGAGTGTGGTTTCAATAATAGAAGATAAAAAAGTCAATCAAGAAGTATGATAGTTGATCTTTCTCCATCATCTACTTTCACACATGAAATACTAATCTTTCCTGAGATCTAGTTGTTTCCCTTTTTCCTGTTTTGTTGTTACACATTCTTGGGACATCTTGATTAAAACATCTTCAGTATTTTCTCTGGTGCTTAAAATTTATCTGCATTTTAAAGCATTATTCTAATTATGGGCTGTTTTTACATTGTGTGGTAGTGTGGTGTGGGTCTTCTGTCTTTGGATTTCAGGCTCAGTGCTGCTTTTGTATCATGCACTTGAGCAGTAGCAGTCACTGACACTAAGGGTCAAACAGCAGTATAAGTTAAATACCTAGTGTCCATCAGACCTTCACTTTTTTACTTCTCGAAAGTAAATGTGTGGGACTCTGATCTGGATCAGGACTTCCATACACACAGGGGAGGCTTAAACCTTCCCCACAGCCATTTGTTTTCCAAAAATTTACCATGATGAGCTCCGGTGCTCACAGGAGCCATTTTGAATATGCAACCCCCCACTTGTGGGGGTTGTGTTGTGTGAACCTACCCAGTGTGGGTTAAATAACCCTCACCTAACTCACACTTGCCGGGTTTGCACAACATGATAACTGTGAGTGAGGTTATTAAAAATGCATATTAAAAATGGCCACGTGCAACCTACATGCACTGCAGCCTCATTTGGAGAGGCCCTTGGACTCCTAATGGGTTAAACAGCCCCCATGTCTAGTTAGACACTAATAATCCAGTGCTGTGGGCATCCTGTTGCAGTGCATAACAGCAGGACAACTGGCTTCTCTAGAGCAGAAATGAGCTGGAAAGAAAATTGGGGGAGGGGGAAATAGACCACGTGTACCTCTAGCTCCATCCTAACGATTGCAAGTGTGACCCTAAATTCCTGAGGCTACTGCAGCTTTAATCAGCCATGAGGTTTTGCTGGTTATATATAGGGGCAACTGGCACAAAACCGTAGCTAAGGGACAACATATCTTTCAGATTTAGACTGCAATCCTATACATGCTTATGAGAATACATTTCATTGAACACTAGGGGGCCTTATTTCTGAGTAAACATCCCTAAGATTGCTCTGTTAGGCTGCAATCCTATATACACTTACCTGGGAATAAGTCTGATTGAGCTCAGTGGGTCATGTTTTTGAGTAGACATGTCTTGGATTGCACTGCAAACCATTCATCTACTGATGAAAAAATGTTTGCCAACCATTTGAGGAGTGAAATTATTCTTACACAAACTAGGCTCAAACATGTATATAGTGTTTTCTCCATCTTCTATACTTCTGCACCCAATCCAGGCTGGCCAGTGCATTTCTAATATTTCCTGTTCATGACTGGAATCCAATATCATCAGGAGTCCAAGGACCTCTCTAAATGAGTGATTTATAGCATGCTCATGACTGGCCACTCATGGAAGATTCCAGGTTAGTTACATGACACTGTAAACCTCTAGTGCCTCTCTCGTACTTTGGAAGGATTTCCGTGGCTTAATTTGAAACAGGAAAAAAAACTAGTGACAAAAAGACCCCCCTTCCGTTTTAGCATGAAAAGAGGAAATTATGCTATAAGAGGCAAATTACAGCGCCATCTTGAGGTTGTATAATTGAAACATATAGAACTCCTGAAAGGGGAGAGGGAAATGGAAGTGTGTGTAAAGAAAGCATATCATGATTGTGGAATGAAAATGGAAGCAGAAAGCTTATGGGATTTTCCCTTTTGTAAATTATATACGAACCATAGAATCCTTTTTAGGTCAGTGAAACGTGGAATTTTGAGAGTATGTTGCAGGTGCTCTCAGAAAATGACGGATGGGGGAGGGGGCTTGCCTATCCATAAAATGGCTGCTATGGTGTTCATGACAGGTTACAAAACACCCATCTCAGAAGACAAAAAGGTGAGTTTAAAAGAAAATAACTTGGCCAAGAATTTCTGTATGAGACAGAGGTAGAATCTGAGGGCAGTATCCCATGGTGTCATTCCAGAAACTCAAATAGCGCTGGTGCTCCACTGAACCTTTCCGTTCTGCAAATGATGGCACGCTACGCTTGCACAAGCCATTGCGCACCCCGTTCCACAAATGCTTTTGCACAACTGGTTGCACAAGTGTAATGCGCAACTGGTTGTACAAGCGTAATGCACAGCTGCTTGGACAACATGTTGTGCAACCGCTTGTGCAACCACGCTTGTGCAACCACGCTTGTGCAAAAGTAACTTTAGTTGGAGTCTCCTCTTGTGCGTAGTTCAGAACTGAGCTTCCACTAGTGCTAAGCAGAATGACACAGCTGGCCACTGCCTTGAGCGCCAAAACACCAAACCACTCTTCTGAACTGAAATGAAGATGGCGCTGGAGGGCAGCCCTTCACTTTGCAGTATGCCACCTCCACATAAAAAAAAAAACCCTTCAGAAATGAAATTAAAATCAGGAGAGGCAGGGAGCTTAGCGGGCCCCAAGAGAGGCACCATGTTGGATACCCCAGCCATAGCACTTTACTTGCAGTGCTGCCCAGACATTAGAAAAAACATTACCACAGCAACATTTTATTCAGGACTAAACTTTATGTAACACTACATTGTGTGTAATTTGTGCCCGGCATGTTTTGTTTTGTTTTATGGAATGTTCCTGTGGATGCTGCAAACATAAAGCAGACAGCCGTGGTGGTGGTGGTGGGAGGTGTTTTGTTAGCCTTTCTCCTTATACCTCTTTTGTGTTAAATTGCCTCACCCCAGCTGTTTTGTGCCCCTCAAGGGAACCGATACAGATAGAGGGGGAGCTCCTAAACTTTTGTGGGAGGCTGCAATCGTTGGGCCAGCTGAGCTGGCTCACCAAATGAGCAAGAGGCCAGCCAGCCGGCCAGCCAAGCTGGGAGGGAGGGGGGCATGCAGGAGTGTGTGGGCACTGGCTAGGAGTATGGGTGGCAGCAGCAAAAACAGTGCTAGGCTGGCTGGGGGGTGGGCGGCGGCACTGCCACTTTGCCTGGATTGGCAAGGTTCCTTAGGTTGGGCTGAGTCGAAGAATCAAGATCTCCTTCTCTGCACTGGTATCCTCACTTTAAGTTGCCGTCTAGTTTAGTTTTTCGCTGCAGTTTGTAAACTGTTAACATCAGGGTCATGTTACACGCATCCAAACATCACTTGATAGCTATTGTTAAGGGGGATAAGCTGTGATGTTCTACTGTTTAGGAATGTGAATGTGTTGCAAAAGTTATTATTTGGAGTTGCAGGTCTGAGTGAGTATGGAATGAGTGGTAAGTGAGTGCTGATTGGTTAGTTGTTTGGAGTACCTGGATTGGTGGGGTGTGGGAGAGTGGGAGGAGCTGGGGACCGAATGAGATATTAATGGAGGCACAGTCGTGCCTCCATTGTTAAGGGCCGTCAGTAAAAAACACATTCCGCCATGTTAAAGTGATAATTGGGGGGGGGGTCATTCTAACAGCCATAAAATCGAAAATGTTTCACCAACCTTTCTGAAATTTACAGGTGCCAGAAAGAAATGTTTGTTTTACATTACCTGAAAATTTCAAGAAGGTTGGTGAAAGATTGAGGGAAGGAGAGCCAAACCTGTCTCCCTGCTTTTGTAAATTTACTTCTGGGTTGAGACTTTTTGTGCTCACAATTTGCATAATTTCTAGAGCCTTATTAATTAATCCAGTGGTGGGGTCTTCTTCCTCCTTGACTGTAGTTGGTGGAAAGCTTTTCGTTTTTTTAAATTCCCTTCGGTTGACTTTTAAGGACTATTTTGACCTCTCATTCAAGTCAATGAGGCGGCCATCTTCCCTCATAATGCGACACTGACACATGCTCAGTAGAGTCACTCCCCCCCTCCCTCCTGCCTTAGAATGTGGGGTGGGTGAGTGAAATGGCCGCTGCCTCTAGCACAGACCTTTTGAGTGAAGAAGAAGAAGAGTTTCTCTTTTCTCTTCTGGAACATGCTCTGAGAGTATTTTGGGCTATCTTCATAAGGCCAGTTTGCTCTTTTGCTACCTGGTGAAGCAGGGTGTGGTTCCTCTGGATCCATGGTATCCATTTTGGTCAATATCCTGCCTTTTTTTTTCTTTAAATGTATTTATAAATACATGGTTTTTTTCTTTAAATGTATTTATAAAAAATACACTGTTTACTCCCTACAATCTCTGCACAATACATCATCTCATCAAAGCAACAGCAGAGCAGAAGAGGTTTAGTTTGGCTGTCTTGAACACCTTTCAGATGAGATTAGTTTGCAATCCTATACCTCTTGGGAGAAAGCTCTAGTGAATTCAGTGGCACTGGCTTCTGAGAAGACATGTATAGGAGTCAACCTTCTCCAGCCTGGTGCTCCCCAGATGTGTTGCACTATAACTCCCATGTTATGTGTTATGGGGAAGACAAAAATCAATTCATACTTAATTTTAAAATAATACTTACGCATGAAAGTATTAGGTGGTAGCTCTGTCTTTGATCTCACACTGCTGAACAAGTAAGAGAAATCCTTTCTCTGATATTCAAGAAACAGACATCCTATGCCATGTGTTGAAAACTAATGTTGATGTCTGAAGGGCTATCTGGATTAGGTATTCAAGATTCATTCATTGTTGTTTCATTTGGGTTTGACAGTTTATTTAAAGTGATGCAGCTCTTTTGTAGTTCCTTGATTGATCTCATACCTTAATGCTGGAAAACATCATACTTTAGTGCAGATGTGGGCAGAAAGTAGATCTATCCTGATGATTTGGACATCAACTCGCGGCATTCCTGATAACTGCCCATGCTGATAGGGGCTTTTACAAATTGAATTCTAAAACATCTGGAGATCTACATTCTGCCTTCCCTTGTTCTTGAACAACATTCCCCAACCTGGTGCCTGTCAGATGTGTTGGGTTACAACTCTCAACATAAGGAGATGCTCTAAGAAATGAGAAGTAGCTGGTCCTAAGTTGTTCATCATCATTTCCCACAACCCCACAGTCACCTCTGCAGATCAAATTGCATATCTAGATTTTTGAGATGACAAGTCCCAGCATTCCTGACCATGGGACATACTGACTTGCAATGATGGGAGTTGTAGTCCAACACCTTTGGAGGGCACCAGGTTGGGGAAGGGCTGCTCTAAACAAAAAAAGAGAAGTAGGTGGCCCTAAGTTGTTCGTGATCAGTTTTCCACAACCCCACAGTCACCTCTGCATATCATATTCTCCACCCTGTCCTCATGGTTTATCTGCTTTGGGAGAATGAGAATTTCACTTGCACTTTCTGCCTCCTTAGGGAGGATGCGGCGTTAAGGCTTGTGAGCCTTAACTCCCAATTTCCCTGCTTTTTGGTGCTTGGTTGGAATCTGTAGAGCCTTAACATTGTTTTTGTAAACCGTAGGTTTTTTGTTTAATGAATATATATATATATATATATATATGTCAGACAGAGGGAGAGCTGACAGGGTTGTTTTGGGTTGAATTGAGAAGAGAGGTTGATTGTGGGTTGAGCAGGGAAGAGAGAGAGTGAGAGTGAGTGAGAGAGAGAGAGAGAGAGAGAGAGAGAGAGAGAGAGTAACTAGTGAGGTGATTGATATTGTGAGAGGAAACAGTTTAGCTTTAAGAACAGTTGAAACATATAAGCATTATATTTGAAACTGCTATGCAAATGAACTAAAGAAACCAATAAGCTTACTGTGCACGCAATATACTTGATGTTAATAAAACTTGTTAATTTCATCCAACTGGTGTGGTCATTAAAGTGTACCTGAGGAAGGTACTAGTGGCAGCGGGAGATAAAGAGGTTTGTCTGAGGCCAGGTTGCTGGGCTGTAGAGCTGTGGGGCCTAATAGTAAAGGTGAGACAGGAGCAGCAGCAGCAAGGGGCTAGGATAAAGTCACAAAGCCACTTCTGAAACAATTTTAAATCTCTTTGTTTCAGCATGGTGTGATTCCAACAATATTTTATAGAAAGCTCTCATCTTTTTATGTTGTAGCCTTTATCCAAGTTTCTATGCCACCTCATAGCTGCACAGCAAGCTGCTCATTAAATTTAGATTCTCTCATAGTAATTGTACTTGCTATTGCTGCAATTGTTGTTTTGAACCTAAGTACACATGAAAGAATCCCTTCAGACTGTCATGGTGTCAAGGACTGGTGAAACAAGCTGTTTTAAACAATGTTACATCAAGCAGAATAACTGGGAATCCATTCTAAATATCCAACTCTTCTAAACCTGAATGAATCTGGTCTTCCTAAGCAGAACAAGAGCCATGGTACAATTTAAAACACATCTTCAGCATGACCAGACAATCAACATTGCTTTAAAAATATTATATTGTTTACGATTGACTGTGAAAATGCTTATGATATGTATGCAGATGGGAAGAAAATTTGATCGATTTTGTGGGGAGAAAGGGAGCATAAGGCTTGGTTCTTCTCAGTTGGAAAATGGATGGAGTAATTAAATGTGTGGAAGGACTGTTAAGAATTGAAAGATGTTTGAAGCTGTTAACTGACCAAGGCCACAGAATGTAAATCCAAAATTCCCAGATCTATTCTTAATCTTAACTGTAGAAAATAATTAGCAAGTTGAACTTATTAGTGAGTTAATAGAATTAACTAGTGAATGGAACATTGTATGATTGTCATTTAAGAAACTGCAGAAAAGCCTAAATCCAAAACATTTCTATGTCTGTAAAGGCTGGGCTCTACATTATGACCACCATGTTGAGAATATTAGGAACAGACTCCAAGGTTTGTGGAGCTGTAGCAGCTGCACCAACTCCCCCAGGATTATCACCATCCTGTATAGTAGGGGTAGAGATCCCTGTGGCTCTCAAGATGGTGGTGGGCTCAACTTCCATCCTCTCTGATCATTAACTATGTTGGCTGGGGCTGGTGGGAGTTAGAGTCCAATAACATCTGGAAGGCCATATGTTCCCCATCCCCATGTATAGTCTCCATGTGTCCTCAAGACATTCCTGGAAATGTTAGAACCACTGCACGGTTCAACCACCAGATGGAGGCTATGTCAAGTAACTACTATATGGTAGACATACCATGTAATCAAATAATAGTAGAGTGTAACTATATAAAAGTCTGTTTGTGACTTGGTACCGCAGTATTTATTCCAATTTTTTCACTATAAAAGCAACAATATTATTGCAACATGCCATAACAAAATTACAACCAATCATTTTTCAGAATCAGTCCCTATGGGGTAGAAGTGCATTATGCCATTAATACAATCAAACATATAGTATGCAAAAATCTTAGATGCAGCTGTTTTAATTCCATGTGTGCAGAAAGATGTCATTATTCGAGTGTTTTCAAATAGGACATCAAGTTTTATGCAAATAAAAAAGATGCAATAATGGAAAATAAAATGTGGAGTTGTCTTTTGCTGAAAGCATCTGGAATACTAGAAATCTCATTTCCACACTGTGTAAATTTGAAGAGAGCCACTTTAAATTCCATATAAATAGTAAACACCTGTAAGATTGTCTAATCCATCAGGGTGTGAGCTAAAACTGTTGAAGACAATGTTCAGAATATGAGAGTTTCTTCCACACCTGGGGCACTTGTCCAATTATTAATAAGTTTTGGTTATTAATAACCAATTCTATTAACTTTGGTTCTGTATGACTCTAAGTTTGTCTATGTAGGTTATTTGGAAGACAGATTTTCAGTTGATTTAAAGAAGTTAGCCATTAACCTAATTATTGGAGAAAAAAATACTTATAACTTGCTACTGGTGGGGGTCTACAATTTTCTCAATCATGGCATGGCTTTAAAAAGTATGGGAGACAGCAGAAATGGTGAATTTAACCAGCTGTATTAAAATGAGGGCAATGTGTACCAATCAGAGATTATTTTAAAATGTATTGGTCTCCTTTGTTCACATAACAGACAGATAGAAAAGCATTTTATTTATTAATTTGATGCCTTGTAAACTTGTGTTTGGGGAAAATATGTTGATGGGTTTTTTATATTTTGTATCAATAAAAACACAACAGCAGCCTAATGAATAAAATATAGGGATAACATAAAATATAGCAATCATCAGTCAGTAGCATTAATATGTTTTCCCCTTTCTCCAGGCTTATAGCTCTATAATTACATTTTAATTATTCTTCCAACTGTGCACATCAACCTCTTCATATTGTATAAAACTCAGCTCTGTGTCTTCCCACCAGCAAAGACACACATAATTTCTCATCTTCTGATTTGAACAGTTCATTTCCTGCTACTGAAATTGTATTTTTTTATTTTCAATGTATTTTTCACAGTTTTAAAAAGCTAGTAGTTGATATCAAGTAGACATTTATAAAATCCATCAGACTTCCAATCTTTATTGTGAACACAGCAACCAATAGTGAGAACTTAAGTACTATTTGGTGCATGGAGCAAATAATATATCAGTTCTTAATACATTCTTGCCCTGTTAACAAGAAACCATCTTCCTACCTACTCCCGTAGAAGTAGAATACAGTACGTGTTGTTGTTGTTTTTTACAAGACATATGTTAAGACTTTTTAAGTAAACATACACTGTTTCCTTATGCACTCTGATGTACCTTTCTCAGCAACGTGGGTGTCCTGCCTCATCAGTATCTGTATTATTCATAAAATGTACAATTTGGTCACAATTGGTCAATGCAATGTGTACTCCAATTCCACCAGGAATTAATATATTAATCTTTGTACTTGCTGGGACAATTTCATTTGTATAACTATGTTTCTTTCACAAAATATTCTGAGGTCATCCATTCAATCACAGTCATAATGGTCAAGCATGGATATGTTTGAAGAGTATCCAAGGAATATTTTGTTTCATGAAAACCATATATGATAGTTATTGGAGCATTATGCGATTATTTGTAAAATTTGGAAGCTGTCACAGAATCCCTGTTGCTTTTAGCTTTAAAGATCAGCCAGGGTTAAGTAATATTCTCCATCCTGAACCTATTGAATTGAGGTATTAAGGAATTCTCCATAAACATCAATATTTCTGAGTACTTGCATCAGGATCCAGTTTATATGAAGTAGTGTTGTGGAGAGAATTAATAGAACTTTTCCCTCCCTTACTGGATCATCTAATGACATGAAATTGATTGGCAACTGATTCAAGGTGGACCAAAAAAAGAAATAAACTACTTCTTCCAACAGCATTTAACGAAGGCCATGTCTACACCACGTTTTTTCCTCTGGGTTGTCCCTGTGCGTCCAAATGATGCACAGGGGATCCCAGGGGCAGGCAGGGATGATCCCTCCATTTTCCCGGGATAACTGGTTCCACAGTTATCCTGATTTTCCCCACGGTCCTGGGACCATCCTGGGGACCGCGGGAGGTGTGGCCGCCACTCCTATCTCCTTGCAGTGCCTTCAATTTGGGCATGGAGCTATACAGAGAGGCTCTGTGCCCATGGTGGGTGGGGGTGAGGAACAATTTTGCCATCCCTGCAATGTCCGAGGGGGGGTGGGGCGGGGATTTTTTTTTGCACTATTGCAAGTGCGCCACCATCCCTTCTTTAAAAAAAAATGGTGGCCATGACATTGCTCTTCCCTACAGGAAGTCATGCGGCCGTCTAGACGCTGGGGGCAGATCAAGGAAGCAGGCAAGTCTGCGATCCTCCCCCTCCCTCCCTCTACACCTTTAGGTGTAGATGAGTCCTAATTTATGGAATTTGCTATCACAAAATGTAGTGATGTCCACTAACTTTAAATAGCTGAGGATTCGATAAATTCATAGAGGAGAGGTCTAATTACTTGCTATTATCCCTGATAGCTAAAGGGTCTTCCAAGTTCAGAGAGAGCATGCTTTCTCAATACCAGATGCTGGGGACAAACGACAGAACCAGGTGGGAGCTGTTGACTTCATCTGATTAGCTGTAGTTGGAAACAGAATACTAGACTAGATGGATCCTTGGTATGATCCAACTGGGTTCTTCTTATGTTCCCACTTAGTGGCTTTTTCACTTCTACCATCCAGCATGTGAACAGCTCCAAGACCACCTGCCTCATTTTAACATCTACCCAAAACAGCCAACCTCTATAATGTAATACAATTTCTTCAGTCAGAATAATTCATATTTCCTTAAATTCTAGACTATTCAATTTGAATCATGTATGAAGTTAGCCACTATGGAGGTTTCCTGTTTCCCAAAGTGCTAACAACTGACAATGTGCTTTCAAAAACAAACTGACCTTGCAGCTTAATCCTATGCATCTTTACTCCTGCTGAGTCCCTCTGAGTTCAATGGGAATAGCTCTTAGATACAATTAAATAGGATTGAAGTCTTAATGGCACCAGGAGGAAAATCTTCAGAGACTATTAATTGTTCTCAAATAATTTTCTATTTTTAGAGAAAAAATTACCCCATATCCAGACAAAAAAAGTCTTATTTCCTCAATTAACCATTCCATTTTCAAACTCATTTAAAAATTACAGAACACACAAAACTAAAGATGTATTTACTGTTTATTTAATATAAAATACTTAGCATTGGATAGATTGTCCTGATATTGAAACATATGTTTGCATTCTCTTTAACATGTTACTGCAATAATCTTTACAAAAATGTGTACGAAAGTAAGGCAAACTGTTGCACATAGTGTATTATGTTAAAAAAAGGTTTAGCAAACTGAAATGTAACTGAAAGCATTATAAGGGTATGGTTCATAAACATTAATGCAATAGTTTATGTAGCGCTAATATCCATTCATAGAGTGTTAAATGGTCTGTGATTAACAGTCTGTTACCACAGCCCTACACACATTACATGGAAAAAATTCCCATTGATTTCAACTAATGGGACTGAACTTCCATGAAAATCTATCATGGATCAGGTTATCAGCAGTTCAAATTACATATCAGTTGGTACTCTTATTGCAAAGAATGATAGCACCTTTTGAATCAGTCCTAACGGCAATTCACATTGCATTTTATATTTCATACTACAAATATTTCTGAATGTTAAGAATAAAAAGAGAGAAACCTTTCAGTCCCAGGTAGGACTTGTTAGTTGCATGCACTCTCAAACCTTTCCTGCCTTGTCTAGTTGCATTGTCTTGAGAAACGAAATCTACTTAGTTCATTGGTATATCCTGCAAGTTTGTCTGCATGTGGTTGCAGTTTCAAAAGGATATTCTAATCACAGGTTTATTAAGGAATTTATATCCTGCCCTCCCCAATGTTTTTTCAGGAAAGCTTACAAAACAGTTTAAAAGGTTTATTTTTGGCTTTAATGCAGTAACAAATTTACATTTTCTAGTATATAATAAATAATGTATCAACTGATACCTTTCTAGGAAACCTTTGATGACAGTAACCAGCAATGGTTAACAGTGCAGGAATATGTCACAGATGCCTGGTGGTGACCAACCTTGATGACCTTTTAAAGGGGGTTAGACACATCCTTGGAGGATATTTTTTTTAAAAAATATATTTTTATTGTGAACATCAACAAAACAGAAGCAAAAAAATTGTGAAAAAGGGACAAATTCATATTACGCATATAGGAATATCCTCATTTTTTCATCACGTATACCATTCATTAAAAAAAAGTGAAGGGAGGGGATGCTTAGGTTTCAAGAAAAGCAGACCAAATATCCATATACATATCCAGTCGCATGTTGCGCCTATATAACACCCATTCAAATATTGAGAGCGCTGTTAAGTCCTCAATCCATTGCATTATGGGAGGTGAGCATTTATCCTTCCAACGTGATAGTATGAGTCTTTTAGTTGTCATAAGGGCTCTGAAAATCCATTTGCGCTGACCATGTGTTAGCTTCCAAGAAGCTGGTAGGTAGTTTAGGAGGACATGCACATCATTCCTTATTAAAGATTCTTTCAGTACAAAGTTTATCTTTATTATAACCTCCTCCCAAAAGGGGGCAACTACTGGGTATTGCCAAAACATATGAATTAAAGAAGCATTAGGTGCATTACATCTCCAACAGTTACGTAAGTTAGACCCTTATTGAAAAGGCGTGGAGTCCAATAAACCCGAAACAAGATTTTTTGCTGAATAAGACGTAGCCTACGATCCACAGAAGCTTCAGATACAGACTCTAAGGCAACAATCCATTGATTAGGCAAAATAGGATACTCCAATTCTCTATTCCAATCCTGTCTTAAACCATGGATATCACATTTATTTACTACTACTAAATACTTATATATATATGGGTCATAGGTTGACATGCCAGTTCAGCTGCTATAAGTGTTTCTAACAATAATGGAGGGTCTGAAGCAGCCGGAAGCAAATCTAGATTCCAGAGAGTGTTGCAATTGCAAGTATTGCCATTCATTCGTAGTAGGTAAATTATATTTACTATGCAAATCAGAAAATGACAAAAACTCATTGTCTGGACCTATTAATTGATCCAAAGTAAAAATCTTATTCATCCATGTCCTCCACAATAATGTTTTCTTTCCAATTCTTAAATCTGGATTTCCCCATAAAGTCAATTTTGCGCGAGAGAGGATAATTTGGAGGATAATTTGACTAATGACCTGTTCTAGTCATGATGACTGTACTTTACCACCAGTATCAGAGGTAGTGTGTCTCTCAATACCAGTTGCTGGAGAACGTAAGCAGGAAGCTGCTGTTGTGCTCATGTCCTGTGGCTTTCTGTGGGCATCTGGCTAGCCACTGTGGGAACAGAATGCTGGACTGGATAGGACTTCAGTATGATCCAGCACGGCTCTTCTGATGTTCAGTTTTGTACTAGGAAGTAGTAACTCATAATAATGAGCAAAGGGACATATGAAAGAGAGAGCCTGGGATTCTGCTCATGTAAACAAGGAATGTTGATACAGTAATAATAATTACAATACTCTGCATTTATATGTTGCTCAAAGCATTGGGCATAGATTTTTTTTCCCTGGGTAATCTTTACAGGGATGTTCATTTGACTCCTCCACATGTTTATCTGAAGCATGGAGGAGACAGCTGACTACAGCCCCTAGCCATGCCCCTTCACACTGACATATGGGCCAGCTATGTCTCCTGCAGGCCATTATTGTGAAAGGGCTCCTCTACTCAAGTGGAACCCTAATTGGCCAAGAGTTCCTGCTTGCATAGAAAATCCTTAAATCTGCATATGTGTAGAATCTCTTAACACTACTGCTAGATGTGCAACCAGCAGGTATGGACCCAGAAGGTACATATGCATGGAGGAGGGATAGCTAGCTGGTGCACTATCACTCCCCTTTCATGCATTCCTTCCATAAATGAGAGGGAATCACTCAAGATACGTCAGGATTGCAAATGGAAGGCTGAGGTTAAGGCCACCTAGGGAGTTCATGGCAAAGGTGAGTTTTGATTCAGAGCTTTTAACCACCACACTGCATCAGCTCAGGAGAATCAGCAACCTCTGAAAAAGGATTAGACATCTGTATAAACAAGTCCAGAGTCTTGTAAGCAAACCCTACACCTTGAGATAAAGATTAGGACTGTCAAGAAAACCTGCTACCAGTATGATGAGATTTATACAAAAGCATTCGCATCTGGCTCGGAAAGAAGGAGAAAGAAGCATGCTTGCAACTGAAAAAAGGCCTAGTCTATTTCACTGTTGTGAAAAATATGTCCTGCAATGTCTCATTAATGGTTCAAGGTAGTGTATCTACTCTCAGAATTTTATACCAATGCTTATCTTATAGCTAAAATTCTTGGACATACTCTCACATAATCATTTGCCAGTTTAACTTCAACGTGTAGTTGGCTACCCAACTATCCCTTCCTCTGGATCATCAAGAATTGCAACAACAAAAGTCATCAAGCTGGGGTGGAGCTGGTTGAATTACAATAAATGTCTTTCGCTCGTAACAAATGTCTGGCTGATAACCATACTTAGGGCAGTAAATCCCCCCCTTCATAAGGCTGGCTAATGAACTTTCCCTTTTGCCATTCATTGTAGCCTGTGGCTCAACTGTTTGACTCCTGTGGTATTTGGTCTGTGGTTCACCTATTCTGTTAATAACATACTATAGGCTATTCATGAGCTGATTTAAGTGGAACAGTGTGGATAGACATATTCTGGGCTGGAGGGTTAACTGGAATATTAAGATTATTCCAACTCAATATTCTGTGACTGATTCTCTGAGAACAATGCATTTTATGATTTTATTATGAGTTATCAAACATTAAGGTATGTTTTTGTAAGCATTCAGCTTACATGTTGCTCCTTTAGTTTGTGAATAACACAGAATACTTTAAACTATAAACCGAGTAATCCTGTTTACGATGATCAGTTGTTTCAATATGGAACCATTCTTCAGTTTAACTAATCGTTTAACTCTCATTTAATCCATGTTTACAAGTTGCAGTTTGAGGTTACCTATGAACAAGGACTGTGGAATCCTCCTCACTGTGTGGCCAGGAGTCCTTCGTGCTCTCCCCCTGCCCCCAGCATGAGACACACAAATGGAGATAACTGACCTTCTTGGCAGGCAACCTAGGGTCAATGCAACATGCATATGTGGCCTGAATCTCTAGGAGAACACTTCTAGAAACAATTGTTTTTTTATCTATTTATCAGGGTGGTTATCTTGCCCTGTAATAAAGACTCCAGATGAGCTCCAATACATGTCAAATGGACTAAAGTTTCATAGTACTGGCAAATTGGAGAGCAGTTCTGTGAAAGTGCCAATCCTTTGCATTCAAAAGGCCTAAGTTCTCTCCCAAGAATTTTCCAGTTGAAAAGATCTGATCAAAAGTCTCCTAGAGAAGTGCTGCCAGCCAGAAAAGCAATTCTGGGCTAGGTGGACAAATAGGCTCACTATAAGCAGCTTCATATGTTCAAATTGGCGAAACAGCTCCATATTAAAATTTTAAGACTGCATCACATAGATCCATAACATACCTTAGAGTTTCCTGAAATCTATTGTGCATATTAAAAGCAATAAATAATGCAATTTCCCCGAATGTCACTGAAGTGTGTTTTCCACAATACCATTATTTTTCCCATACCACTTAAAATGTTCCTTCACTAAATGGATTCCTTATTCATTTCAATTGAGTGGGCCAAATCATGTGTTCAAAGAAGTGTATGTGCAGATCAGGTCCTTCTGTTGCAGAAACTAGAGATCCTTTTGGATGCACTGGATTGTGATGCATGGTGATGGCTTGTAGTCCAGAGGAAGTTAAATCTGCTTAATGTTCTAATTTTGAACACACTGATGAGGCTCACACAACACAACAGCCCACCATGGTTTAATTTACCTGTGAGGGCTGTTATATTGGGCTGGGCGCCCATTTTTGCATGGTGCCAGTAGGCATCTGGTTTGCCATATGCAAATCCAGCCGCCAGGGATTGTTTGAGGATTAGACCCATGGGTTGTTTTGGGTTTATCTGAGGATTGTCCAACCCTCAAACAACCTTTGCAAGCCATGGCAAGCCAGGCACCATGCATGACTCAACATCTCCCACAGGTACATAGACCCATGGTGGCCTGTCATGTTGTGTAAACCAGGTCACTGATTTGAAAATAAATCCTAGTGCTTTTGATGGAATTTAGGCTGACACATGCACATTCATTACTCACTGATTTGCATATGTGGATCAGCCATCACAGTTTACTAATCACAGATTGAAAAATGGTATTACACCATATCAACTTAACACTTTTCAGCAAAAAGTCTGAGAATCATGAAGTGGTAAGTGATCAAGTGATGAAAAATCAAGTGAAAAACGTGCTGTGAATCAGCCCTTTCTTCCAAAGATAGCACATGAAAGCAGTGGGCCTTAAGGACTCCACTCTGTGCATTTGGTTTCAATGAGATGTAAATATGCATAACCTTCTATAGGTCATTTCTATTTAATGTAACCTACTCTAGTTGGCACCTGTGAAACTTAGATGATTTCAAACCTAAAGTGCACAAGTAAGGCATGCACAATCACAGTTGTTGCTTTATGATATTTAGAAAGGGGGCGTGGCTATGATCGAGTCAGAGTAGAGTCGCAGATCTTCTGAGCTCCCTATAAAAGCTATGAAATAAGCACTAATTCCTTATCGTAAAGATTAATAAAAGGCATGAAATATTGTCTGGAAGTGAATGATTGCTCAGGGTGAGTTGGAAACGAGCGAGAGCTGGCTGGAGCTGGATTGCTGAACGCTGCCTAAAAGTGAAAGTGAATTCCTTTGGACAAAGGAGGAGAGACGCCATGAATGAGGTAATTTATGGACTTATAATAACACAGCTTGCTTGACTTAAAGTATTAAAAGGCATTATATATAGACTGGAAATGAACAATCTTAGAAGGGGGATTTGAGAGCAGCAAGAAATTGTTGATTGCTGGCTGTTCCGGCTGGATGCAAAAGGGAGACTAAGGAGCGAGACGCCATTATTGGACTGATTTATGGACTATAATTGGCAGATAGCCTGTTTAATGGCACATTTGGAGGGAGTTTGAGAAGAAATTGAGTTAACTCCCAGTGAACTTGAAGTATTGGCTGCAACGCAGAGACATAAGTGAGGGGCCTCCAGGTGAAAGAGGGAGGGAATTTTATGAAGAAGCAGAGACGGCAGAAGCCCTCTATTCCCACCCCCGCCTGGGTAAGACCCGTAAGAGAGAGAGGATCAGATCGATTGTGGCACAGACTGACCCGGGTGGATCTTCAAGAAATGCCGGATAAGAAAAAATCTCCCGTTAAGGGCTCTGTTTCGCAATCTTCAGAGCCAGCTGCAATACCGAAGATACCCAGAGGAGGGCAGCCAGACCCAATGGATGAATTGAAGGATGACATAAAAAACATGCTTATTGGATTGGAACAACGTTTAGCGAAGCGCATTTCAGATACGCAGACTGAACTCATGACGGGTTTAAAGCAAGGGGTGATGGATGTTGGAGTGCTTCAGGCAGATACTAAAGTTCTGGCGGGAGTTTGTAAGAAACAGGATGACCAGCTATCTCAACATGAACTACGCCTTATCGCTATGGAGGATCGCGATAGACGGGCTAATATTCGCATTAGAAAATATCCAGAACAAGAAGGAGAGACTTTAAAAGATTTAAGAGATACTATTTTGACATGGATAAAAGTACAACTTCCAGATGAGGCCTGGCAGGAAGCTGATCTCGAACGGGTGCATAGAGTTGGTTCTAAGCGTAAAGGAGTGCTTCCAAGGGACATAATTGTTAAATTTGCAAATTATTATAAAAAAGAAAAATTTATGCAGGCAATCAGACGACAAGCTCAACCAAAGATTCAAGCAACAGCAATAGAAATCTATCAGGATTTATCGGCGCATACCGTCCAGTGGAGGAAGAGTGTCAAAATTTGTACAGCAGCATTGAGGAAGAAATCGATAACCTACAACTGGGGATACCCAGTATTTTTGAGATTCTTCTGGCAAGGGAAGCAAGAAAGAATAACATCGTGCGAGCAGGGAATCGAGTTGTTGGAGAAGTTGGGCATAATCGATGCCAAGGATCTGGGAGAAATAGTCCAAGTGGAAGGAGCGGTTGGAGGTTCCACAGATCAGCTAGAAGGAGCGGTCGGAGGTTCCAGTCAATGAAAAGGGATTAGAGGGGAAAGAGTAAAAAAGGAGGGGAGGATCGGACTTTGCTCTGTGGGTTGGGCCGTGTTCCCCCCCCCTGAAGAGTTCTAAAATAATTGGGACCAGAGCCCAGATGACTGGTGAGGAGGGGGGTAAAAATGGGTGTGTGTGTGGGGGGGGGAAAGGGTGGGGGGGTATGTGTTTCACTGACCGAGACCAATTTAATGACGTGGTTGAAAGTAAGAAATGGAGAATAGATTGAGATGTGCAACTCTAAATGTTAAGGGGCTAGGAACGGTGGTTAAAAGACGAAGAATTGAAACATTATTGAAAAGAGAAAAAATAGATATAATTTTTTTGCAGGAAACTCATCAGATAAAGGATGGGGCTAATGAGTTACGAATGAGGGAAGTAGGAGTGTATGAAAAGTCATTTGGTACTTCTAAAGCGAGAGGTGTGGCAATAATAATATCGAAGAAATGTGGTGTTAATATTCAAAATATAAAGAAAGATAAGAATGGAAGGATCCTTATAATTTACTGTACGTTGGAAGAGGAAGAATTTGTGCTGATAAACGTCTATGCTCCAAATGGGAAACAAATTGATTTTATTAAAGAAGTATTTAATATGGTGGGAGATTTAGGGAAAAAGAATATTGTGATGGCTGGAGATTTTAATATGGTACTAGATAAAGGGAAAGATAGAGATAATATAACAAGAGATAGTAGAGGAGAGGGTAAGACAGAATTAGCTAAATTAATGGAGAGGAAAGAATTAATGGATGTATGGAGAGTTCTAAAAGGGCAAGAAAGAAAATATACATTTTATTCACCTAGATTTAAGAGCTACTCAAGGATTGATTATATTTTCATATCAAAGAATATGGTACCTAAATTAACAGATTGTGATATTGGAGTAATTAAGATCACAGACCATGCTCTAATGATGATGGACATCAAGTTAAAGAAGGATTATAAACAAGCAAAGAGATGGAGAATGGACGGAAGAATTTTTAAAAATAAAAACATAGTGGATAAATTAAAAAAGGAACTGCAGGAAATATGGCAGATAAATGAAAAAGGAGCTAATTCGCAAGGATTATTATGGGATACGATGAAAGCAGTAATAAGAGGGATCTGTATTAGGGAAATGTCCACACTTAAAAAGCAACAGGAAGTACTTAATAAAAAGGTTGAAGAAGAGATAAGGAGTTTAGAGGAGAGACTGAGACAGTCAAAAGATAAGCGATTATATGCCCTAATTCAGGCTAAAAAAAAGGAATTGGAGAAAGAAGAAATAGAACAGGTCCAAAAGAATGTATTATATTTAAAGAGAGATTTTTTTGAATTTAGTAATAGAAATTCCAGATTGCTGGCTAGATCCACGCAGTCAGAGAAGGCTAAGAATATGATAGGGACAATAAGAGATAAGTTAGGGAATAGATGTAATGTAATGAAAGATAAATTAAGGATTTTTCAGGATTTTTATAAAGATTTATATACTTCAGAGGCGCTTTCACAAGAAAAGATTCGGGAATATGTAGAAAGGAATTGGAAAATAAGACTGGAGGATCAAGATAGGGAGTGTATGGAAGCCTTGGTTACTGATAAAGAAATTGAGGGAATTATTGGAAAACTAAAAGGAGGTAAGTCTCCGGGGATTGATGGTCTGGGGCCGGAATTTTATAAAATATTTAAAGATATTTTAATACCTAGATTAAAAAAATTATTCAATAATATAATAGAAGGAGGAATGACCCCGCCATCGTGGGACCAGTCCCTGGTTGTATTAATACAGAAGCCAGGCAAGGACTTGACAGATCCAGCGTCATATAGACCAATATCTTTAATAAATCAGGATGCAAAAATATTTTCAGCAATTATGGCTAAAAGAATGGGTACATTTATATTTAAATATATTAAAAATGATCAATGCGGATTTATTTTAGGTAGGAAAATGCCGAATTTAATTGGGAGAGTTATAAATATAATAAATATTATAAAAAAAAGAAAACTAAAAGCAGGATTATTAGCTCTGGATATTTTTAAAGCCTTTGATTGCGTGGAATGGCCAGCGTTAAAAATAATATTAAAAACATTTGGGTTTGGACATAAATTTATGGGAGTGATAAATCAGATGTATAAAAATAATAAAGCGGAAATAATGGTTAATGATGGGTTAACGCAACAAATAATACTAGCCCGAGGAACTAGGCAAGGATGTCCACTTTCACCGATTTTATTTGCAATAGTTATAGAAATTTTAGCAAATGTAATTAGGGAAGATGAAAGATTAAAGGGGATAGGAAGAAAAAACAAGATTAAAGTAAATATGTTTGCGGATGATACGTTATTGACAATACAAGACCCCCTAGAAAGTGGGGAGATGATTCAGAAACATTTGAGAGAATTTGGGGAAATTACAGGATTACAAGTTAATTGGGGGAAGTCAGAAATGATGTTGTATAACTATAACAAGGAAGAGATGGAGAAATGTAAAGTTAAGTTAGGATTAAGACATAAAAATATAATAAGATATTTAGGAGTTAATATAGATAAAGAATTAGAAAGAATAGAGGAACTTAATTTTGTAAGCTTAAGAAAAGAGGTAGGGGAGAAATTACAGATTTATAGAAAATTAAAACATTCTTGGTTTGGTAGAATAGCGGTTATTAAAATGAAGATATTACCTAAGGTTAATTTTTTGTTTAGAATGCTACCTATTAGAATTTCAGCAGCTGAGCTTAAAAATTGGCAAAATATGATTAATGCATATTGTAATGGGGATAAAAGAGCTAGGATAAATAAGGGGTTATGGTATAAGACTCAAAAGAAAGGAGGTTTAGGACTTCCTAACATTAAGAATTATTATATTGCTAATCAGTTAAGATATGTTATTCATGCTATTTTAGGGGAGCAAGATTTGGAATGGCTGGAATCGCAAACAGTAGAGATAGAATGTAAACTGCGAAATATATTTTTTACCAAAATGCAGAAGAAAGAATGGAAGGTACTGGACAACCCATTATTGGAAAATATAATGTCGATATGGGAGAAGTATAGGGGGAAGTTGATACCAGGAGATTCTCCGCTAGCCCCAGTTGTAGTAGTGGGAAACTTCCCAAGAGCATTAAAATCAGAGATGGAAGTGAGACTGAAAGAACAAGATATTTTTAAGCTAAGGAATTGGATGGGAAAGATGAAAGATAGTGAGTCTATTAAAGATTTGTTTAAAGGACAGAAGATAGCGTGGTTTAAGTCTCTGCAACTGGTAAAATGGACAGAGGAATGGAGGAAAAAAAATAAGAAATGTAGAAATAATACCAGATTTGAAGATTTAATTGAACAAATAGAAAAAAAAGAGGAAGCCAGAGCTAAAAAAGGACTCACTAGCGAGATATATAAAATTTTAATAGAGGGGGAAAGTCAGGACTCACTTAAGATTATAAAAGAGGTATGGGAAGAAGATATTAGGGAAAAAATTAATGAAGATAATTGGGGAAGGATGTGGAATGTAAGAATGTTGAAATTACTGTCGATTAGAATTAAGGAGAACTATTATAAGATAGTTTGGAGATGGTATCTAACACCTGTAAGATTTCATCAGATTGATAAAAAAGTGTCTAAGAATTGTTGGAGGGGATGTCAGGAGGTTGGGACCTATTTTCACATGTGGTGGAGCTGTGAACAAATACAAAAATTCTGGGAAAAGGTATTTAAAGAAATAAGTGATATAATTGGAAGTAAATTGGAATTAAACCCGAAGCTAGCTCTACTAGCAATATGGGATAGCAGGAATAAGCATATAATTAATAGAGAATTGGTAAACAACCTCCTGGCACCCGTTAGAATAATGATTGCTAAAAATTGGAAAGGGCAACGAAGTTATAAAATAGAAGATTGGTATAAAGAAATTTGGGATATAGCATTGAATGATATGTTGACATGTAAAATGAAAATAATGAGGGGAATGTCCAGTAAGAGTGATTTTGGAGATATATGGAATCCCTTTTTGGAATATGTTTTAAGATCGGGAAAGGGACAGTCGCCTTCAAAAGAGTCATTAAAATTCTGGAAGGAAGATGAATGAATGGGAGTAGGTCTCGGGGGGGGTGCACGGGGGTAGTCGAGGGAGTTAGTTGTTTTACATTATGTATTATGTGTATGTTTGTTTGTTTTGTTGAAAAATGAATAAAAATTATACTAAAAAAAAAAAAAAAAATATGATATTTAGAAAATACAACATTAACACACTTGTGTGTTCCTTCCCCTTGCTGAATCCACAAGAAGAGGTTTAACAGCGTTTTCCACATTATACAAAATTCTGCATGGGAGCTGATAGCTATAAAATTAGCCAAAGCAAACTGCCATGAAATCCAGAGAAAACCTTATATTTGCCAAAGACTAATAAACAGAAGTGTTTGTACACTGCTTTAAAGTAATCTTGCTTACTTAAAAGGTAGGTTACAATCCTCTGTAGAAGTATGAGTTTCCTTTCAAGGATTAAAAAAAATGCATGTGTGTTCTCGTTACTAGCATATTGTATTTTTGGTCCTTCTACTGGCACGCTATTTATACTTTGGTCATGCTGAAGAAAGAACTTTACGATGACCAGTTTTGCCAGAATTTGAATGTGGATGTTCATAAACAGAGCAATCCTAATGTGTGGGTGGGAGGGCTACGGTGGAGGAACTGCCGCTTCCTAAACCCTGCTATCTCATGCTAGCCAAAGCAGAAGGCTTTTCCTACTCTCATTGTCTAAATCTTCTGGAGTAGTTTCCAGCTCTGTTTGGGAGGCTGGATTGTGGGAATGAAGGGGCCTAGGATGCTGTGGATCCTCAGCCAGCCAAATGCCCCACCCTAACTGCACCAGCAGCAGGGCAGCCAGGGTGACCGAAAGCTCTGCTGCCATGTAGGGAAGACCTCCCGCTCTGTATGCAGATCTCCTTCTCCACTTGTGGTGGCTGGTGGAGGGAGGTCCGCAGCATTCTATAGCACCTGGGACACCTTTACAGGGACAACGGGATTGCAGCCTGAAATGCATATCCCACTGAAAGCTTTGAAGTGCAAATTGATGAGATCCTCACTCAAGTTGCAAATTCTAATGCATCTAGCTAGTGATATACGCAGGGAAACCTGGTTTACATCAGTGGGTATGCTTAGCTGGATGGAGGCACTTTGTCATAATTTGAGAATTGGATTCCTGAACCTATCTCCAGTAGCTGTAGGACTTTGCACTGGAAGACCTGGGTTTGAATTTCAGTTTGGCAATGCATTGATGATCCCTAGTTGTAAAATTGGAATTAATTCTATTTGTTATACACTGACTATTTCTGGAATAAGTTTTTTTTCATTCTTATATAGTACTGCTTTGTGATTAGAAATACACAGAAAATGATGTGCAGACTGAATACTTGTTACCAAAAGAAAAAAGGGAATTTACAATGGACAGTATCCAACGGTGTCATTCTGCAAACTCAAATAGTGCTAGCAGAGCTCCACGAAATCTTGTGCTTATTCAAGCATAAGTCACAAACGGTTGTGCAAGCATAATGTGCAATAGGTTGCACAAAAACTTGTACAGCTATAAGTTTAGTTGGACTCTTTTTTTGTGCAGAGTTTGCTACCTAGTTTCCACTAGTGCAACATCATTTGCCCCAGTGGAAAGACATAGTTGGATGCTGACAAAAATCTGCCATCTTTTTAAGGCAATCACTTCCAAGGGTTCCTGCTAAATGAAATAAAATGTGATACTACTTTAATCATAACTGTTGGAATTTTCTATGAATGGCAGTCAAAGAGGATGAAATTGCATTGAGTGAGGATGTCGGATGCCCTTGGAAAAACAAACTACTCAAGATGCATGAAAGGTAATTTAAAGAGTTCCAAGAGCACCTGCTTTTCATTTCAACTGAAATGCCAAATCCCTTCTAAAAAAAAGTAGAGTAGTAGTATCATCAGTAACTCTCCTCATTTAGCATAAATATTACATTAACATTTTCCAAAATACCTTGTAAATTAAAGTGTCAGTAATTACACTGTAACATATGCAAGCTATAGGAGCCAAATTGTTTTCTAAAGAGGATTCTCTTTTGCTTTATTGGTTTTGTTTGTGATGTGGATATATTTATTTGGTTTATTCATAAGCATGGCTGCTGTGGTTGCCTAGATACAGGGCAGAGTAATTGGGAAAGATAAATTACTTACTAGAAAAAGGCCAAAGGTCTTCCAAGTTCTGTTTTTTCTGCCTGAAGAAGCAGAGACTAGTGACTCTGGATATTAACACACTGTATAGACAACAGTGATGACCAAAGGTCTGGAAGCTGGAAACAGTTTCATATAGTACAGAACAAATTATTTGTCAACATTATGTTGACAGGGAGAAAGAATATGTAAACCTGTTATTTTTAGCTGGTGTAGAATTGGTTCAATATTGGTAAACGGAACGCAGAAGGGAGAAGCAAATCTAATTCTAATTGATAGATATGAATATGATATTATTTTCATAAAGATGCTGAACCAGAGGTGGAAAGGAGCCTATTATAGGGTTCTCCAAATCCATTTGGACTATGCTAGCTACTCCCCTTTACATTTTTGGGGCAGTTGCTCATCCTTGCTACTAGTGAAATCCAGCCCTGGATGGCTGCTCTGCTGCTTTGGAGAAGAATAAGGAAGTATTCAGAAATTTCCTAACGGCTGACTAAACATTTATAGGGTAAGACACCAGGCATGCAGAAGATCACAGGTTCATTCAGAGCAGAGCAAGTTAAAAGGATCTCAGGTAGCCAGAATGGGAAAGGCCTTCGGCTAAGACCTTTGAGAGATCAGAGTAAATAGTAGTGGGATAGATGGACCAATGGCTTGAGACAGTATTTGGCATGTTCATATATGAAGCTGCCTTAAATGGAATGTGGTCCATCTAACGGCAAAGGTCAGCAGGAGGTTAATCAGATGAACGTTTTATCGCACGCTCGCTACTGCCCATTTACGGATGTGCGCACATCCTTTAGATGACGACGTCCACCTCCTGTGTGCCTCCCACTCTTTCCGTTCGTTTTTCCATCACAAAGTAGACCCCTTTTAACCCAATGTTTTTTTTAAAAAAACAGCATGTGTCACGATCTGCTGTGTGCAGGAAAAGTGGCATGATTAAAATGGCCCCTGAATGGTCCACATGGTCTTTGTTTACTTCCTCTTTCCCCAATGGGCAGAAGAGGAAGTAATGAGGGACAAATGTGGAGCAGAGAAGCAATGGTAAGGAAACACGATTTTCCCCGTGTCATGATGCTCTGTGTCTCAGGTAGGGATCTTTCCCCATCCTGTTACCTGCGATCCTTTTTAATTGGAGATGCCAGGGACCTTATGATTGTGAAGTATTTGCCCCTGAGTTTTAGGCCTTTTCAGAGCTGATTTGATCAGCCATAGAATCGACTTGGCAAATTTTACATTCAGTCCAAACTAAACCTGATTGAATTGAAATATAACGTACTTTGCAGCCTAATCAACATCTTAGTGCACAATCCTATGATGTTGAGTCAGAAAAAACTTCATACATTTCCCAGCATGCTGGGAATTCTAGGACTTTCTGTATAAACATGCACAGGATTGCACTCTTAAGGACCTTGGGATCTTCCATGTATGTGAAAGTCTGTGCTTCAGTCTACTGTACAGCCACATATTTAAACATCAAGAACTAAAGTACATATTGTTATATGTCCCATATATCTAGCAAAATATTAGAAATGGGAATAAAAATAATTTCAGCAAAAGAGGAGGGCAGATGATAGGGCTGGATTGTCTTGAATTTTAGCAATTAAATGTTTTAGAAAAGATTTGGTTAAATAATTGGAACAACTGTATGTCAACAAATTGACACAATATTTTGGACAAATACACTCTCAGACTGCAGTACCTGTACTCAGGAATGTGGAAAGAAAGAAAGAAAGCTTATTTAATTAAGTATCAAGGCTTTGATCATTTTCAGATTGGTTTGTTTTTACACATTGTTTTGTGCAGCATGATCATCTTGTCTACACGTTGCAAGACACATTGCAAGATAAATACATGCCTATATACGCATTAGGTTTTCTACCACTTCAAACAGCTCAGAAACGTGTACAGCTAACAGGAAGTGGTGATAAACTCATCAAAGGGAGAATAACAAAAATAAAACCCTGGAACAAAGTTTATCTGTTCCATGGGTGACATTATAGTAATAACGTATTTGTAAAATGCAGCTTTTATTAAGTATACAGAGAAGTAAAAAAAAAAAGATCCATTTTGAAGACTGATCACTTTCATAAATGTTTTGAAAGTGCGGAATTCTTTGGATTGTTTTGCATGAAACATGCCTAGCAATAAGGGGTCATTTAATGATTTATAAAATCATAAATTTAACTATTTGAATAGTTTAAAATGGGAGGTGTGTGTGAGAAAGGAGAATGAGTGGATGATTGATGAATGATGTACGGATGAATTGGGTGGGGATGAATGGGCTGTGTCCATTTTGGCTCTGGCTCTGGCCATGAGCCTGCAATGCAAAAACCCCGAGGGAATGTGGCCCACAGGGGGGAAAAGGTCCCTTATCCCAGAGCTAGGGTAAATCCATAATTTCATCAAAAGGCATCTCCCTAATCCTAAAGTAGGGCATGGGCAACTTCTGGGGGCCCAATTCCGCCTCCCCGCACAAACTCACTGAGGGCAGGAGTGTCAAAAAGAACACTTTAAAAGAACTTTATATTTTTTAAAGTTTGAAATTGACCGTAGTATATTATGGTTTTAATTGTGAACTACCCAGTGAGCCATGGCTGTTGGGCAGTATAAGTATAAGTGGGGGGGGGGGCACACCTTGTTTTAAAGCAAAATCATGTCCATTGGAGGCTTCCAAGACCATGATTTTACTTTAAAACAGGCCCCATGCACCTTTTTAAAAATAAATAAAATAAAATCAGTGGAAGGTTTGGCTACAGCTGTACTGTGGAATTTTGACTGCAAATTCAGCGTTGGGATGAGCCACGGGCTGTATGTTGCCCACCCTGTCCTCTGCTTACTTATTTTACATGTTACCCTTTGGAGGGCAGATAAAGGACTAAGCTGGAATGATACTGGTGATGTGTGGAAATGTGTATAATTAAGTGTGGTTATATGATCTACTGCACTATAGATTACAGAAAAGGGCCAGTATCTTTCTGTTGTACTGACTGAAGCTAATTTTCAAAGCTTCAAAATTATTTTTCAAAATAAAAATTGAGATCCAGAAATCTGCATCAACGCAGAAGTGATGTACCATGCCTAAAACAATGAAGTTAAAATTGCCTTGTACAATATACAGTACTCTTTCATTAAAAATGTTTTGAAAGCCTATTATACACTCTCTTGAAATACAGGCAATGTATTCCAGTATTCCTGTACAATGAGACATGATACGCAGCTGTGGGCAGACATGGAGGTATTTCACAGGGGGAAAATGGTTTGTCCCAGTGTAGTCTATTTGAAGGTTTCATCTACACCAGTGGGATTTTGGTTTTGAATGAAGGCTGATCGATGAGAACAAGTACTAGAGCTGAAATGAATAATTCTATGGAATTAACTCTGTCATCTGTTGAAGTGTCCTCCAAGGTCATATGTTAGATAATGGATACTCAGGACTAGTGTTCTTATCAAAACAGGAGTGCTGATATTTGGGTAGATATTCAAACCTCAAAACTGGTTCAATGCTTTTAAAAAATTGATCATTCTGGACCATGCTGGTGGAGGTAGATGGTATAAACAAGTGCCTGAAGTCTTTTGCATACATCACATTATTTTCTCAAAACAGTTGCTTTCTGTTCCCACATTTCATTAGGGGCAGGTAGTAATCCTTAAAGGTAGGCTTTCAAATTGCTCTAGCAGGTACTTTCTGGCCCTTCCTGGTACAACAACCAGGAACGGCTTAAAGGGATGGTGATCTGCAGGTGTTGTGTTAGTAGAAGCAGCAGTTTCTCCTGTCACAGTAACTGCCACTTCCAGTCCCCACCTATTGCAAGGGAAATAGGGAAACCAGGCTCTGCACTTTGCAGGCACACATCTGCTCCCGTTTCTTGCTCTCTCTTTCGAGTGACACACAGTCATTGTGACTTCTATGGCTTTGATAAGCCTCAAATTCCTATATGATGCTGCATCAAGGTCTGCTCCACTTCTTCCCCTTGTATAGAAGAACAGCACAAGCCACAAGGGGCTGTGGGGCTGTCTACATGGACCACCATGATAAGCAAAGCCCTGCGCTTTTGAAGCTTTGGGATGGCGGTCGCTAATCCCGACACTGCAGCAAAAGCGCAGGGTTTCCAGCATCTGGGCCCGCCCCCTGCCCTCTACCTGAGCAGACGGTGATCAATTAGGAGTGGTCATCCACCTGGCCACACCTCCACTGCGACTCTGGAGCAGGGCTAGATGGTGGATGCGCCATACTCGCCTCGCTCCAGAGAAAAAAAGTCGGGGTAAGTCCCTGACGATTTTTCTTCGTAGCTTCGCAGGAAAGCCCCGTATAATTGACACAATGGCACTACGCACCAACCCCTGGGGCTTTCCGTGCATGTAGACAGCCCTGTGAGGCACCATTAGAATATGTGAAAAATCTTTTCCTGAACCATCATGTGGACTGGAGCGAAGTGTGGCAGACAGCAGCACAAAAGCACCTATTGCATTATTTTGCCAAGAGCCAACTTTCTTTGTGTACAGGGTTAGGCCACATAACATTCCCATTTATAGCAAGCAATAATAAAAGTCGGGTTATACAGGGTAAGTTTAGATGTTGTAAGACCTGACTTCCACTTTTAATATCTCAATTTTTTTTGCAGAAGCCCTGACATGATGCTTCAATCAGTACCTAACCCCAGATAAATCTATACATCCAGACAATTACTTGTATTTGATTTTCACACAATTAATTCTTCCATTCTTCCTAACTGAAGTGCATATCGATGGGCAACAGAAGTAGCAATGGTTTACTTCACCTCCCTTTAAATTTCTCTCTAAAAACTATCGTTTGCTTCCAGATTTGACTGACAAAATATCAGCCACTAGCTTCGAAATGTCATCAGTCCCTCAATTCCAGCAGTTTTCATTTCAGCCCTGGTCAGCATGTTATAAAGATCTAAGCTAAAGATTCTTTGAGGAGAGTGTTCAGCCTATTGAAAAATCTGTAATGAAGACTGTTTAAACATTACAAAATGGCTTCCTTTCTAGGAAAACTTGGTAATGATGAAACAATATCTACTACAGTGCTCTGCACTGTAATAAATATTCAATATAAATTAATAATTTACAAGTACCTGAGCAAGGACGCAGACCACCTTCACACAGCATAGCACCAAAGGCAGTAGCTCAGAGTTATTAAAAATAATGGGGTTCTGAACATTAAAAAATTCTACCTATCGATATAAAAATATTGATCTTCAACTACAGTTGAAAATAGTGCAAACTTCTGTCTTCACTTTTCAGGATAAAAATGGTGATCCGTTTGGTCATTTCATATAGGCAGCATTGCAGGATCTAGGCACACGAAGTGGAACTTTAGGTGCAGGCCTGTTTAATAAAAGAGGGTTCAGGGGTACAAATTATTATTATTAACAAACATTATTAACAATATTATTAGTTAGCAAACATATCAATTGGGAAACAACAGAAATTAAGATTCTGCTGTTAGGCATGGCTATATCTGAAAAACAAGACCATTAATCGCAGTACATTCAAGTAATATAAGGTTTACTGGTCACCTTTCTGGATATTCTGTCTCTGAACTTATGATCATTATACATAAACTAAACGTTCAAAGGACAATTGGAAAGTGGCACTGTTTCTTAGGGCTTCAGGTAGGATTTTGGGTGGCTCATTGCAAGAATAATTTTCTCCCACTTGAGATGGCTTCGGCTGGCCAATTACTTGAGTCATTAGTTTTGGTGTGATGACAGTTGCCACTAATGTTGCACCAATAGGCCATTTCTGGTAACAGCTGGAAAGTAACACACTACTGCAATCTGTATCATTGCTGGTACAGGAAGAGTTAAGCATTTCATGCTTTGATGTTCCAGTAAAAGTTTAGCTGTATTGTATATGTAGCTGAATGTACTATATTCATGGTTTAGTTAGTTAGTTGTGACACTTACATAAAGTTGAATACAATAAAACCCCTCAGCGAGAGATGAGGGATTTACACTCCCAACTATTAGGACTGCATTCCCTTTCAGATTATGAGGCAAGCCCTTTTCTAAGGATGCTCACAACACATCAGTTTCTCAAGGCACCACAGTATTTTACTGTTTTATCTTTTATGTTCATTGTATTAATAGCAGAGAATATATTATTTTAAAAGATTAATCAGCTTAACTGCCATTAGTTGGAACTATCAACTTTTTTTTTCAAATCAGCAAGGGCATTCATACCTGGAACTGACCACTGATTCATTCACTCAGCACTATGTTCCTTAAAATATTAAGAGTGAAATCCCTCCCTATATTCAATGAAAGACTTATGGCAGAATTTTAGTGAAATATATAGTTGGATCCAGGATCTGCCTTCCATTGAGGGAAGGACTCCACTCACACTAAGTGCATCTGCTCCATTTTTGGGGATCCCCTTCTGTCTGTTCCATAGCTCACCCCATTCTTCAGGGTCCCTTGATGTTCTACGTGGCATTTTCCAGGCACTAGAGGAGCTGCTGTGGAGAGGAGGGGGTGGGGAGGTTTGTTTCCACCAGCTCAGTTGCACACGTCTAAATCTGGATCCAATCCATTTTCTATGTTCCATGGATTTTCTTCCGGTTAAAATTAAGAATGTTGCTCCATGTGTTTCGGTCTTAAATTCACTGCACGGGGATGCACTGATTTGCAGAATTATAGGATTCTGTTTTTACCTTGTGACATTCCCTTATACAAGTACCTGTTCATGAAAACTTATCTTTACTTAGATAACTGGAATAATTTTCTGGGTGGAGAAGCTAACAAAAAAGAGATGTTCCACAATGTTTCAGAAAAGCATTTGCTGTTGGAAACACATGATCGGACAACTAAACTAACCTGACAGGAGTAATTTGAGGCACAGATTTTGGAAGCACAGGTTTTGATCTGGAGGCACTATTAAATCGAACAGTTTTGCTCTTCTGAGGATCCGCTGGCAAAGGCTTTCGAGGAGGACTTGGCTTGCAAGATTCCTGCAATGTGATACAAGATCATTGAATGTTTGCAATAAAATGAATCGTATGACCATTAATTTTATTGAGTTGGATCCAGGATCTGCCTTTCACTGATGGAAGGACTCCACCCATGAAAGGTCCCTCCGCCTGATTTTTCTGAACCATGCCTCCCCACCCTGCCCAACATCACAGCTCTCCCAATTAAGCATCCTCTGTGTAGCATTTCCAGTGGGCTAGAGGGGCTGCTCTGGCGAGGAGGAGGCAGGGAAGTCCATTTTCGCCAACCCCAATGCACACACCTAAATCTGGATCCCACTCAGTATTTATCCTGATGTACAGAATTGCAGTAAGTGAGGTAAGAATGGTGAAGCTCTTCATATGGCAAAAATTATTATACAAAGAATTGATGACACTAATAATTGTGGGCCATTTTGTGGCTAATACTGCTATAGTTCAAGACACTTTGTAGCTCACTGAAAAAAAGTGAAGTTACATCTTTTGATTCAGCATGTCGTAAAGGTATAATTTGTCTTCCAAAATCCCCACTATTTCTATTTGTAGTAAATGAAAGTATAAAATGAACAGCTAACAAGAGGTCATTCAGAATAGGGGAGCTATGAAGGATTTGACAAAGCCCAAACAGGTGCATAAATGATTTCCTCTGAAGGAGGTCCAAAGTGATCTCTTACAGCAAATCTCTAATATGTTGTAACTACATGAATTTGCTCTTTCAAAAAGGAAAGCTAATATGACCAGCAGTAAAGAAAGAAAGAAAGAAAGAAAAGGCAATTATCTTTGGGTGCATCTGTCATTGGGACCTCACATTTACAACAATTTAAACTACAGATAACTCTTTCATTTGATATCACTTAGATTTAAGAATGTATTTAATGTGGTTGCTATACCTGGGCTGTAGGTTAGTTTTAAATGAATAGTTACAGACAATCTACAATAGGATTGTCTGTAGTTAAGTCCTCTAAGAAAGAAATGCTGCTATTAAAATATGCATCCATAAAAGAGCTTTAAATTTACTAGATTTCATGAGAGAAAAGAAAGATCAGCTTCTATATCGTTTCTTCAGACAGACACTACAAGTGAAACTGAAGTTGAAACACACAGAGAAAAAATATTACTGAAATATTATATTAGGTTATAAATTATGGGTCTCTATTTTTTGTAGCTTCCACCAGTAATCGATACTTAAAAAAAAAACTTTTGGTGAGTTTCCTCATCAGGGGAATTGTGCTCAATTTTATTAAATCATTGTAACTTGGAGGTTTTCACTTAGTACAGCATTTCTGGAAATGGCAAAAAGATAACCTGAAACCCAGTATTACTGAGACACTTAACAATTAGATAAGAATTACACTTCTAGCACCAGAAAGGTTTGGCTGCCTGCAGGCCTGTGAAAATATGAACTCTGTCCATCTGAAAGCTCCTGTGCATGTCAATAATATTGTGCATTGTGAGTAACTTTAAGGATAGATAGATCTCTAAGTATAAATAATTACTGCTTTTGCTCACTATATATATATATATATATATATATATATATATGAGAGAGAGCAAGAGAGAGAGCAAGCAGAAGCACTATTTCCCAACTTTCTCTGAGGATCATCAGATGGGGGGTGGAAATTGTGTTTCCTTACCGTAGGCTCTCTTTCTGGTTCTCTTCTGTGTTTGAAACAAGCACTTTTGATGGAGAAGAGACCAGCGACCATGTGGTTTTTAGATTTCAATGGGGACAGTGCCCTCTAGTGGGCATTTTATAGTGCAACCTCAGAAGAGGTGGAATAAAAGAGGTCTATTTTGTGACTCTAAAATTTACAAAAAGAAAGGGAGAAGTGAAGTCGTTGCCAAAAGGAACCGCTAACATCCGTGAGTGGCCAGTAACAAGCATGCTATAAAATGCTCATCTGATGATGCTCTCTTTCTGTCAAGTTCTTTGAAGCCCAGATTTATAGTAGTCTTCAGGTGGTCTCACCATTCCTCTTTGTGCTGAATGAACATATGTAACCAAGGGGAGGAGGTCAAGACTGGGGTGGGGAATAGGGTAGTCATTTACACATCACTAAAAAAGAGGAAATGCATCACCCCAAAAGTGGGTGCCAATTTGCTTGATAAAAGGGTTTTGTTACATTTGGTTTCTAGGCTTTGAGAGAGAAAATCCAAAACACCTTTCTTGTCATTTTTTCCTAGGCCTGGCTGGAAGGGAGAGTTTGTTGGCAGAAGAGCTTAAAATTTCTGGACAGACTATCCTGCTACCAGTAATTATTGGGGGGGGGAGAGAGAATGGGAATGCTTGTAAAGAAAAAATAGGAAAAGTAATCACTGCTCTCAGTCTGATAACAGTGGTACAAAAGGCATGGGATGGGACAAAAAACAAAAAAGTTCAAACGTTAGATCAGATCTTGTGGTCATGAAGTCTTTAATATAGCCTCAGTTCCAAAATGGTGATTGCTGACTGAATGAGCTGGTTTGCATGATCAGCTTTAAATCAGTAACTTTGAAGCCTGTTTAAATGTGCCAGATTTTTACACGTAAGCAGAGGAAAAAGTATTTTCAGTCTCAACATTAACTCTTGTTACTTATGGGCGGACACACACACTATATACACACACACACACACACACACACACACATATTGGGCAGTTATACATAGACTTCAGCTATCAAATTTCCCTAGACTGAATCAGAAAGGCAAGAGACACAGAAAGGGATCTTACCATATCTAGCTTCATATGCATACAAAAAACCTACTGCACTGCTGTGCCTATATATTTTTTGCCATGGAGTTCCAGAGACAAGTTTGGTTGTGTGTATATTTTCCCCAATTTTTTAAAAATCTCAAAGCAGTTATGGGTAGTTGGACTGCATGATCACACAAGAGATGAGGAGCTTATCTATTTCACTGCAGGCTAGAAGGCAAACAGCTCAGAGAGGCAATTTTGTTTTTTTTAAAAAAACCAGCAACAGGGAACCAGATAAGTGGCTATCTGCCTCTGCTATTTTGTAATCCAGATTGCAAATTCTCGCAATTGCTTTGACATTACCCCCCCCCCCCCACACACACACACACCTAAAACCTTAGGGAAAAAACATTCATGAAACTGAGTATTAATTTAATTGCTCTACTGGACATCATGTTGCAATTGGCAAAGCAGTTTCACTTGCCTGCTTTTCCGTTTGCATTTGTTGGTGATGCAATATCATATTTGAACCCTGAGACAACAAAAATATATTGTGGCAAATTCAGAACATAGTTCTTCGTTTCGAGTTAGAAAAATATGCCCAATCAACTTATCTGGGATGGAGATGTAAAATACATAAATTGCAATCAATGCTTACAGAAGAAGACTGTAAGACAGAGGTTATTCAATTCAACTGCTTTATTTTGAAGCAAAGCTTTCTGAACCATGTGACTTACTAGTTTAACTTGCCTGTTTGGAATTTCCTGGTTATTTATTTACAGCGAGGGACTGTGGTCAATGATAAAATGACTGCTATAATGCTATGGAATGCTCATGAACATCCGCTTACCAATACACTGCAGCTTTTGTGAAGGAAGTAAAACAATGGACTCCATCATACCTATTCCCCCCCCCCCCCCGTTTGCCTCCACATTTTTTACCTCTGTTTCATTAGCGCTGCAAGCGCTCCTCCCTTTCACGATCGTAGCTATACTGGTGAACTCTCTTTTCACTTGTTTGCTCTCCTGCTGCTATTGCGCCCGCCCCACCTCGCCCCACCCTGCCCCTTCTGCTGGTTCCCTTCAGTTAGGGTGACCATATGAAAAGGAGGACAGGGCTCCTGTATCTTTAACAGTTGCAAAGGACAGGGAATTTCAGCAGGTGTTGTTTGTATGCATATATAACCTGGTGAAATTCCCTCTTCATCACAACAGTTAAAGCTGCAGGAGCCCTGTCTCTTGACCATGTACAAAAGAGGGCAGGGCTTCTGCAGCTTTAACTTTGTGATGATGAGGGAATTTCACCAGGTTCTGCTTATATACAAATGACATCTGCTGAAATTCCCATTTCTCTACAACTGTTAAAGATACAGGAGCCCTGTCCTCCTTTTCATATGGTCAGCCTACTTCAGTAAACAGAAGACCTCAGAAGTAAGCATAGGGTTGCAGAGCACTTCTTTCCAGTTTGCTGTTTTAGACTTTTAAAAAAAGCTTCTGAGTGACCAAACTATTAAAAGTCAGTTCTATACGTCTTTACTCAAAAGTAAGTCTCTCTCTTTTCAATGGGGTTTACTCAAAGGTAAGCATGAATTGGATTTTAGTATGACTTGGATATAAATGCAGTTGAAATCAATGGGATTTACTCTTGAGGAAGAGAACAGCAGATCTCTATTTTATGGACTGGAGATGCACAGCTTTGCATTATCAAAGTAAAGGAAAATAGATATTTCACAAATGCAAACAGCTGGACTTCAGCATTGGTGGACTATCAAGGAAAGGATTTAAGGGGGGAATTTTTTAAAAAAATCCTAAAAAATCAAGGGATGAACTGATCTGATTCAAAGTTGGCATGCTGACAGCTCTATTTAAGAGCTCTCAAGGTTCCACGTTTCGTCTCTTTATCTTTAAAAATGAGGGAGCTGCAGGCAAGGAGGGTGGGGTTGGAGCAGTAAAAAGTCCATTCATTCGAACATTTGACATGTTGTGCTGAAGGAGGAGAACTGCATTTAGAAGAGCCTCCACATTCTAAAGAATCATCATGTGGGATAGCCTTCCCACGACTTCTTTGATCGTTTGAATGTTTCTACAACTAAAAACAACAACACCCTTCCTGTTTGTAGAAAATGACCACACCCCAGAAAAGGCTAGTCTAACTCCCTGTCCTGCTAGCTTCCCACAGGGAGGGAGTTCTTGTTGGAGGAAGAAAGGGACATTCATATGCTTAAGACTGTAAGTACATCTTAAGCACACACATCAGTAAGATGCCACAAATAATGACATTACACTAGAATTGCAGGAAGATATGCCAGTGCTAATTTAAAAAAAAATGAGGGGGGGGGAGAGCCATAATTACAATTGTTAGTGTGTCATTTCACTGTAACCTACCTGTATGAGACCAACCAGTAAAGAAATGCCCCAAGAGAGACCAAGTGCATTTCTACACAAAGCGTTTATTGCATGCTTGTGATTGGTCACTCACATAAGTTTGTGGGTGCTTTACACAACGCCGTCGACCTCCAGGGCATCTCCCACTGCTTTTACCATTATCCCGCTTTATTTATTTATTAAATTTGTATACCGCCCCATAGACAAAGCTCTCTGGGTATACATTCCTGATAAGGAATGTTAATCTGATATATCGGCAGTGTGTCACTGCACAGTTCCGCCATAGTACAGCACTATCTAGTATAATGAAATAATAAAAACTTGCCAAGAAAGGAAGTCCTTGATTAAAAGCACGTGTCTGCCAGTGTAAAGAAGCCAATCTTATTCCTGAAAAGAATCCAGAAGCAGAATCCCTGGTAAGGATGCGGGATTCTAGGCTCATGTGATGAAGTCCCAAGGAGGAAAGGGGAATAATTTCATTTTACATTTGGTTAGCTAGCAATCCCATTCTGCTATGAGCCTATGGATTCTGCAGGTTCCATAGAACTGAAAAGAAAATAACCTACCTGATCCTGTCTGGAGGAAGAGATGGCAGGCAGCAACTTCCTGGGAACGGAGCGCTGACAGGGTAGCTCACAAATGGATGGCAGGACCCGCTCTGGTGGGCTCAACTGTGGTATATCCTGGGTTTTCACAGGGTTACTAATGTCACCTGTCTGATATCGTAGCAATCTTTGTGGTTCATTTCTCTGCAGACCCATAAAACAACCGTATTCAAATCAATAGCAGTTTAAGCACATTGGACATGATCCAGCCAAATTTAAGCATTTTCAGGTTCCACTGATTTCAGAGGAAGAAGGAGAAAAGTGAGAGAGTGCATGCAAGATTAACTCTCCCACTGAAATTGATGGAACTTAAAATACTTTACTTTGGCTGGATTGTGCCCATACGCTGCTTCTTACACATATCTTATAATTAATGGATGTAAACACTACTGCTTTCAAGGTTGTTTTGAACTGGCTCTTATTTCCTTTTTAATATGTCCACTTTACCTTTTCTGAAGCCAAAGAACAACCAATTAACAGCTTCCAGGAGCTACTCAAACACTAATCCTTGAATGTTTGGAAAACATTGCTCCTGTCTGAGATGGTTGGCTGCAATCCAGAGACCAAATGCATTTATTTCTTTTCACCGTTTGAAGTTTCCATCTGTCTAGAACTTGGAAGCCAAAGTGCATTTTTAGGCCTAGGTTGTTTTGCTTCTGTTTTACTCATTAATAGCAATACTCTAAAAATTTCACTATTTCATGATATCACCTCATATAAAAATAATTAAGACGTATGGGAACTACAGACCAGATTTTATTGACAGTACTAAGATTGTGTAAGAACCCACCTTTTGCATGTTTGAATTTGGTGGCTTTGTGACTAGGTTTTTACTGAGGGATGTGGAAGGAGCATGATTAGGTTCAAATGGACTGGAAGGCTGTGCTGGACTCACAGACCTGCAATACAATTATGCACATTAAGGGTAGCCTTTGCTTTTAAAATGGTAGTTCAGAGTTATACTTAGACACAGGACTTACTTATCTTTACTTTCTTTAGTAAAAACTGAAAGTAAAATCTATCTAATACACTTGTAAAAAATAAACATAAATATTGATTTTCTTGTTTAGAGCCACTAGTCTGTTAAATTAGCTCTTGCAATCTGTGGAAATGCTGCTTTACAACACACAAGAGATGCTTCTAATGAACCTGGTGTTTAAGCAGTAATGACCTTAGCTATGGATACTGTGGTTCATTAAATGGACCAAAGGCTACCCAATCTTTCAATGTTTCAAGCAGGCCAAAATGAAGGGAAACTTTTTAATTGCTTTTCAACAAAGCAAATTTTTTTTAAAAAAAACATGTTTAGGGCAAGTTTTCACAGCAGATCCCTGCAATTCCAAGCATCCTTGGAAACGCAGGCATATATATATACACACACACCCCTACAGGTAGAGATGTATTTATCCCACCTTTCTAATTAATATGAATCACTCAAGATGAAGTACAATGATTGAAATCAAAATTGTTGCAACAAAGCAGAGATATCAAGACACAATAATGGCGTGGCAGATAAACATTGTGACCCAGTTTGCACATACAGTTGTTTAACCCAGGAATTGCCAATATCGAGCTGGAGTGAGGGAATGCGCTGCCTCCAGCATGCCTGTCACCTCTGCTTTCAATTGTTATTGTGACGTCCAAACCTGAAAGTCTGAGTTTTTTGTTGATTTAACTCAGAACCTAGAGTTAACCCAACAATTGCACATTTTTTGTTGGGTTAACTTTGGGTTGATTGAAAAGAAGAAGCAATGAATGCACAAGATGCAGTACGCTTGCTCGCTGCCACATGGCCCTGAAAATTCCTGGGTTAAATAACCCAGGAACTGTTGTTACATGCAAGCCAGATTCATGTGAATCTTGGCCTACGTTGGCCTGATTCCTCACTCCATCAGCTGTGCTTTTGCCTCCTACAACTTCTTCCTGGTGTTTCAGTTTTGGAGACTACAGTGATGGTGCTTGCTTCTAATTTCTCCTCTGTCATGCACTCCACCTGCTCACCTTCACTTAAACAAACTCCGCAGCTGCACTTTTTATTACAACCCGGTTACTTACAGAATAAACTTTAAAGTTTGTTTTGAATGAATAATATTAAAAAACAAAAATACAAAATGTGGGCAATAAAACTCTTCCTTTATACAATGGATTATGATTTTGTGTAGTTTCTATCAATGTTTATTTTCAAAAAGAGTAGTTATATATCATACCTTAGTTTCTCTATTGTACTCTTCTTATTAATAAAGAACAGTCTAATCAAGATCTTCCTTTTCATGTACATAAGTAAACCAGCAATTAGAAGGCACAGGGTGGTTATGAGTAACCCTATTATTAAACTTCTGTTATCTGAAAACAAACACATCCACAGTTCTTATAAACAAATTAGATTAAATGAAATTTGCCAGCAGTATAGCAAACCCTCAGTCAAAAATACATCTTTCAGTTTTAATTTACCAAAGACTGATTCTTACATTACAGGACATGACATGGTTGCTGCCCTCATGTCTTCATCCTATACTGCTCCAATAATGTATGAATGATGCATCATAAGGGAGTCTAGGATCACATGGAAGAATCATGCCAAAACTACAGTGGCGATTCCCAACACAGCCGTTGGTAAAGGTGTGGCTTTTCTCCTATAAAGCCACTCCTCCGACTTAGTTTTCACATGCCTACATTACTGGAGCAGAGTTGGGCAGAGGGTGTGCAGTAATGGCAACCACACCACTCAGTAACAAGAAATGGACCTGTGTTTCAGACACTGATACCCTCCACGTTTATCTTTGCCCTTCCATTTGGTATGAACTAATGGGCTGGTTCGCAAATCATGACAACCCAGCATTTTTTTAAAATCCTGGGTTGTCATGAATGAGCCAGCATGGCTTAATCATTCCTGCTGTCAATATAAGCGGCTAAACAATAGAGGGATATTTAGGATGTTTAGTGTGATGTCCAAACCCGGAACTCTGCCTTCTTTCTCCCCTGCCAAACCAGAATTCTTACATCATATTAAACAACCTGGCTTGTTAGGCACTCCTCCTGATAGAAGCTAAATGGGAGCGATCAAGCAGTGTGAACTAGCACGCTGGCACATTCACAACAACCCGCTATGTGCAAACCAGGGGTTGATATGAAAGAGAGTCAGAGAAGAAAATGGGTGCCTTACTGAAAGCACTTTTCCTGAGGGTAAAGCTGAAGAACAAATATATTTCCAGGGGTAAATGCTAAACCTATTGACTGGAACTGAGAAGAAGCAATTAGAATAAGTTATCTTCACATAACAACTCTATTGTCTTGTATTTGAAGCAAATGCTTGAAAAAGATGTTACAAGTATGAAGCATGAAGCTAGAGTGAAACTCACCAGGTTTCTAATGAATACTCCATTTATGTGCTCTGTTTTCCCCACTCAAATGTCCTTTGTAAAATTCTTCAACAGCGATATGCAAACTACTTGGATCATAATTTAAGCTTCTCTATAAGGGCCCATATTTAAATTCAAATGTCAAGAGAGAACAATTAACTCCTCCAGATTTTTTTTTTCCAAACAAAGCTTAGTACTGTCACTGCAAACCACTGGCTAATTCAGGACATGTTAATTTGAAAAGTCATTCTTTTTAAAATAAAACAAACCACAAAATGAAGGCAAGCTCTCCTGACTTCTACAAATTACATGAATTCTGTTTCCTTTCCCTATCTTCTGCATATAGATAAATTGCAGTACATCCGCCTTACCCAACCCAGTGTCCTCTAAATGTATTGGACCACATACAACTCTCATCATCCACAGCCAGCATGGTGACCTGGAGGGCACCAAGTTGGGCAATGTTGCAGTATATATTTTTTCTCATGTGCTAGATTAACATCCCTATCTTAAATGCATTTATTTGGTAGTCAGGGTGGCTTCAATGCACGTATATGATTAAATTTCTTTATACTTAATTAGATTTAAACATGAGCTGAAAGTTCTCCATGAAGGGTTTTCAGCTTTAATTTCAGGAATCTGAAAAAGGGACCGAATCCTCCTAGCAAATTTGGGGACTGTAGAGGGGAATGTGGGAGAGATGGAATTGGAGAGGGAACAGCATTTTGTTTTGCTGCTGTCACAAATTCAGAGGCAGCATGTGCAGCACTTATGCCAGGTGTGTGTGTGGGGCACATATGGACTATGTGTTGCACATCCCTGGTTCAAGCAGTCCGTCTCCACCTATGCTCAACCTCTATGATAATTGTAAATCATCTCAAATATTACTGAACATGTTATGTCTCCAGCAATCCCTCTTCCAAAGGAAAACCCAAGTAATCACTGTGTTTCTGGACCTCCTCACCACCCAAGGAGCTAGGGCAGCATAAAAACAATACATTTCTACGTTCATCTGCTAAAGGCAGATTCTCACTTTGTTTTTCAGTATGGCAAAGGCTGCACACGATATGTATGATCCAGTCAAAGTTAAGGTATTGCAATTCCCATTTAAAACAGAGGGAAAGAGAGAAGCATATGTCTAACTCCCGCACTGAAAACAATTGGGACATAAAACTGTTTAATGTTGGCTGGATCATACCCATTGATTTTATCAGTTCAGTACAGTGAAGACTTTCTGAGAAAGAGGAAGAGTATGAAAAAGTACAATGACAGAACTTTAGCATATCCAAATATTGAGCTGGATGCACACCATGACGGGCCATGGATTAAACAACCCAAAACTGTTGGGGGTGAGTCGAACAGAACGGATGCATTGCCTCTTGTGTGCCTGTTACTTCCTTTTTTACTCAGCAACACTCAAGCACCTTCAGAGGTTGCTTACCATGTCATCTGAACCTGGACTGCTGGGTAGTTTAGGAGCTAAACAACCCAGCAGTTGTTTAGCCCCTATACAATGCAGCAGTTCAGGTTCCCACTTGTCCCCAGAAGCCCATGGGTTGTTTAACCCATAGGCTGTTATTACATGTGAAATGGCTCATTACATGAATATCAATTAGCTCTAAGATAAGCCAGCAGGAATGCAGTCGTATAAGTGAATTTAGTACTAAATTTAGTACTAAATTCATTCATTTAACTCTTGGATATCATGCCATATGCTATTATAAGAGATTCGTGTTTGAATAAGGTCTCTCTCTTTTCCAGTCCTCTTTTAGTCGGTTACATCTTGCTGTGAAATGGCAATGCCACTGCATTGTTATGGAAATTATTATGATGTCACAAGCTCAGCATTACAATTCATTACAGGAACTTGTATGCAGTAAATACCATCTAATTTACTTTTGAATAGCTCTATTCATACAAAAAGTTATATAATTTCCAAGCCAATCCTAGATGTACATGCAAATTTAGGCCTGATTCTGCTCTCGCATCTGTTAAGTGTAGGCATACAGCCACAAACACCCTATAAACATGGTGAAAGAATATCTACTAGGATTTGTCCATAGGTTATACAGAGCTTGGTAGAATGGAAGCTTAAGGATCCTGAAAAGCGAGTGCATATGCATGTGGATGTGCCCACATGAAGGCTCAGTTCAGACAACATGTTTCTCAACGGTGGTTTTAGAACTCCACACTAGAGTTTTTACACCACCGTTGAGAAATGTATTGTCTGGCGGGAAAACGGCATGCAACGGTGGAGGTTTTTTTAGGAAAACACTCCACGCAGAATATCCACACTGTGCAGAGGAGTTTACTCAACTCCACGGCAGCCCACAGTCACACAAAGGTGGAGTTTGAACATGTTGTGTGGGGAGTACATCCTAAAAACTCAACTGTTGAGTTGAGATTTCACACTGCGTTGACTAACGTCTCGTCTGAAATGAGACACACACACACACACACACACACACACACACACCAACTCCTTTAAAATGACACCTGTTGGGGACTGAAAAGAGATAGTGCAAGTTCTGTGAAGCTGTGGCAAATCGTCTGACGTCTTGTAAAACCTAAGATTGGTTGGCCCACGGGCTGGTGAGACTTTGAGAGGTTCCGACTATAGCAAAGTAATAAAAAAAGCCTTCCTTCTCCTGGATGATATTGTATAGTATCTTACTCTTGGTTTTGGTGTCCTACTTTACAGGGTACAGTCCTCTATTTGAAGAGCTCTCAGTGGCTGTCTTCTATTTAATGGTGTCCTCTATTTGATAGGATGTCCAGTCCAAATCCAGCTTAAACATAAAGACCCATAAGAAAGGAGAATAGGGGTACTGAAGTTGACCATCAACAGTTAGCACCTGGACAGCAGCCTAAGTACACACACACAATCCACCCAGTCAGTCTTTTACTCTATGATGCGATGTCTTGTATTTCTATTTAAATAATAGTTATTATTTCTAAAGTTGCACCTATACATATACATTTGCATATGACAATGTAATGCAAATGGATGTCCTCTTTTTTGGTGATGCATTTCCTCTTTTTTGGTGACCCTGTGATAGCAGGAAACTCAGTAGGTGACAACAGATCAAGGCTGGAGCTGCTGTCTAGTCTGGTGAAGGTATTATATAACCAGCAAAGTTTTAGGAGGCCCATCTGGGGAACCTATCTCATTCCTGCCTTTCTCCGCAATAGAAACAGATGACAATTGATTAGGTTTAGCTTAGGGCTGCGCTGAATGGGAAAGCATCATGGCTGGCTATCCATGTCAGTCTCCCTAAACATCATTTTAGAAGGGGTTAGGACTACTCTCTTTGCACTGATCTTGGCTGATGCATATATGCCATGTTCCTTCAAGAAAATTGGCCTGTTTAACCTCATTTAATTTATGTCTGCCTCTTTCCATTCTGCAAGAATAATTGTATACTGATAGTGCTCAGGGCCTCCTAGGAGTGATACATTGATATCAACTACGAATACCAGTGGGATAAACCAGCTGTTGCCACATGGAGGCTCCTTGAAATGAGCTTTGTGTCGAGTGGGAGTTAGCCATGTTGCAAGAGGCAGCCCCAAAGTTTGCTCTATAAAACTCTATTAAGAAGCAGTTTTATAATATATGAGAGTACCTAAAGACAAAGCTGCTTTGACTGGAAGAGACAGCAATTAAAAACCTGATCTTCTAGGACAATGCCTTTGATGAGGCTGCAAAAAGCCCAGTGTCCAACCAGGTGAAACAATTAGCTTGGTGAATCATTAAGTCCTTCATCAAGGATGTGAAATATATTGTTTTCTATTAGTACTACAACTACTGCTTGCTGCTAAAGTTTAGTAGAGACTGAGCAGAATGCTCCCCAACTATCACAGGTTATGAGCTCCATCAGATAAGCCATTTGTTGCATGCTTGTTACTGGGCACTCATGGATTTTCACAGGTCCCTCTCATGATGTTGTCTGCCTCCTGCATGCCTCTTGCCCTTTCTAGCCAGTAAGTCCAACTTATTTTTTGAGATGGAACTTGCCGCTATCTCCTGCTGTGTGCAAGAGAAGCGGCGTGACCAAAACAGCCCACTGAATGGGCCACGTGCATGTTGTTTACTTCCTCTTTCCTCTCCCTTGAGAATGAAGAAGTAATGAGGGATAAACGCATGGGCAGAGAAGCAACGGTAAGGAAACACGATTTTTATCCATGTGATGACGCTCTATATCTGTGATCATGCTCGAGTTTCTTCCCACATAGTTACACTAGGTAGATGAGATGTGGGCAGAAGGCAGATCTCCAGATGTTTGAGACTTCAATTCCCCAAAGCCTCTTCCAGGATTGCCAATGATCAACAATGCTAGGAACTGAAGTCCAGAACATCTGGAAAACTACTTTCTGCCCATCCTGTAGACCACACTGACAGCACCAATGTAACAGATGAACATGCCTACAGGACAAATGTGAACAGAGATGTAGATGTAGTGAAGATGGATAAGAAATGATAAATTAACATTTGAGGCAGAAAACAATGAAATGGGAAGGCGGTGTTTCAAGAGACTCTATGTGGGGAAATAAACAACCTTTTTATCACTTTATTCTCTACTACAGTCATGAGGGGAAATGTCAATCAGTAGCAGCCAACGATTTTTTTTGCACCTAAAACTAAACTTTAAAATGATACCCTTCGCACAGCAGAAACTCATTTTTATAATGGCACCCAGAAATGGACACTGGAGACATGAACTTTGGATCCCCTCTGCAACCTGATGCCCAAAGCAAATGCCACCATCGAGCGTCTGCTTTATAGCAAAGCTGGCTCTGGAATCCGTTTACTCACCAGATTGTCTAACTGGTCCGCTGTCTAAACTGCCACCAAATCCTGCCTTGTCACAAAAGGGCGGAGCCCAGTGGGCCTCACAGTGGCAATTTTTTTTATTATTGCAGACCTTAAAGAGAAAAGAAGACGCACAGATGAGTGTGGAGAACAGTACATGAAAATGATCCCTAGCCACTGTCAGCCAACTCAGCTGAAGGCAAGGATAATTGGAAGTAATAAAATAGGGCACTACTACTTCTTGGGGTGATGCAGGCTGCACCTTTCTAGAGATATTTTGTTCAGAATATCTCCTAATAGAACAAAAATAATCAGCTGTAGAATTAGGAAGCAATGGTAGAACTGCAGAATGGTTCTGACAGTATTTTCAATGCAAAAGCACTGTCCTAGTGGAAAATGCTGACACTGGCTCAATTTGGACGACACGATAGTCAATAGTGGGTTGACTAACCCTAACCCTAGGGAGCACTCCCCACACAACATGGTAATAAATAATCAACTGTGGTGTGTATGAGGATCAGCGCTGAGTTGACAATGGCAGCATTCGGATGACACAATAGTCAAAACAACTGACGATTGTTTCCCCTACACCAGTTGTTTATTGTGTCGTCTGAATTGAGCCAGTGTGTGTTTTGTTTTGTTGTGTTTAGAAGCTGCAGCTCCAGTTACGGATCTGCCACTGCTGTCAATAATGTTCTGCTAGGGCGGAAGGTGCACAGAGATGCAGTCAACCCTTGCTCTCTAGCAGGCTACTTGTATTATGCATTGATTCTAACACCTGAGGGCTGCCTAGTGTCCTTACATCATGCCTGCTTGCCTAGCACTTCCTCAGTCCAATGGAGAAGGTATACATTTAAAGCTGCATGGATTGGAAAAAAGCCATCCAGTAGACAATAAAGTGAGATTTGAATCCACAGTCCAAGACAATTCACAGAGAAGTAGGCGAGTTTCTGCCTGGTCTCACAAGCTTCAGGAACTGACAACAAGAAAAGGTGAATGCTGGGAACAAATCCGAAAGGCCTGAACTTGTGCATAGGGCAGATAGGTGAGCCTGACATGAAAGTGATCCTAGGCATTATGACTTGCTGGAATGACACTGTGCCATACATAACATTCTTTATGGTCAATGTTAAGATTTTTGGCAGAGGTCCTTCTATAGATGCCCTCAACATCTGAGGTTAGGTGGCTGGCTACAAGAGACAAAGGGATAAACCAGCCCTCCCACCAGCTTGTTAGACACAATTTTAATCTAGATTGTTCTTATGTTGTTTTGAGATCTTACTTCCTACAGTGTATGATGCATGTTGTATTTATTTTTTAATTGTTTATCTGCAGTATAAACATCAAACTTTTTTTATTAGTAGTAGAGTAGCTTTTCTTAAAATGGTTTTTGAAATATCTCAGATAGGTTACACGTTATATGACTGAGGCCAGAAACAATCTTTTATATACGAAACATTAACAGGAAGTTCTTCTTGACTGAATGCTAGGCTCAAAATCATAAAAGAGAGAATCAAATTCTATTCTTTTAAACTATAGAACGTTAATTTTTGGAAAGATAAGGCCATTCTGACCAGAGATTTTTTTTGTTAAATAAAAACCAAATCTCCATTCCTGGGCATTGAAAAGGGCATTGAAAATTTATCCTTTTGGACAGACATGCTGAAAAGACTTTGACAGATATATTACAAAAATCGTAGATTTCAAAAGCTGTAACCAATGAATGATTTATTGCTCATCTGGGTATTGACTGACTGTAAAAAATGGGATCTGTAATACTTACTCCACGTCCATGACATTTTGTTGCACATTCATGAACACCAAATACACTGGTATTTTGGCAGCGCCGGTTGAGACAGATCTATAAAATGAGAAAAGAAGAGCAGGCTTAATATTGCCAGAAAATGCATATCACTTGTGCATGCACCAAAGTGTGTTGCACTTACTCCCCCCCTCCCCCCACAAATACTGCATTTCTAATTCAACTTTCCAAGAATGCTTACAGCAGCCCATCTCTGGTTACGGTTTCAAACAAAAGGATCACTTCTGGTTTATATATATTGGTACGGCTTCTATTTAACAGTCATACCATACCATGCTGCTAGAGTAACACCTCAAGGTCTCAATAGGTTAGATCTTAAAAGTTCTTGTTCACTTATAAGCCTCAATAAAAGGATCAAATCTGGGTATCACAGCCCAAGATATTCACTCAGACGGCTACAAATGTGAGATCAACTTCCTGAACAGCTTGGCAGCATATATCCCCTTGCTTCAGGTGGGCTGTTTTCTCTTCCCTGCTCTTTTTAAATGCTGCATTAATTTATACGTTCATCTTTCTCCATATTTTATAAATTGGCCACATTTTAAGACAGTCGCCTAACTGCTGTGGTGTGGTTTTTTCCCCATAGATCCTGGGCATACAAAAGGTACAAAAGGTTATTTTTTTATTATTGAATCAGTAAGGGTACCTCCAAACACTACTCTAGAAATTTTACTTTTGTTTTCAGTCTTGCAGTTTTAGGTGGACAACCAGGAAAAGTGGCAAAAAAAGGTAAGTATTTGGCTTTCAGTTTTCAAAAAATGAGATTTTTTAATTCTTACTGTGACTTTGGTTGTCTGTCAGTGATCACAGTAAATGGATCTATTGCTATAGTGTTGCTGAAAGCATTGCCTGATTGGAATTAGGGATTTGGCAAAAGAATCTTAACATTTCTTTAATGGCTGTGGATGTCCCATGAATAGGAAATTCACCTGCAGAGATGGCGTCTCAACCTAGTTCTCTACAGGATGTGTTCCTGTAAGGGAGAGAGAGCAGTTTGCATTTGGGAACTGACAGAGGCCAGATCCACACCAGACAGGATATTGCACTATTAAAGCAGTATGACAACAGTATATAAGAGGCAGGAGCCACACTACTGCTTTATAGCGGTATTGAAGGGTGCTGACAATTGTTGGGGCCCATTGACACATACCATATACCACTTTCATACTGCGTTCATAGTGCTATATCCTGCTTGGTGTGGCTCCTGTCTCTTATATACCGCTTTCATACTGCTTTCATAGTGCTATATCCTGCTTGGTGTGGATCTGGCCAGAGAAAAGAGCCCCCTAGAGCCATTTGCCTGGGGAGTGGGGGGCTGCATAAGTTGTTCTTTGGAACCTACTGCTTGCTGTAGGAGAGCTTGCTCACTTCCACTTATGCTCTGTCGCTATAATTGTACATAAAACAAATATTAGAAAGACACTGAAAGTCTCCCATCTCTCATCCAAAGGAAACTAAATCCTTTCCTGTTGTTTCTGCAACTTCTCATTGCTTAAGAAACTGGAAAGTCAATCGTGTAACAATATGGAACCTATAGTGGGCACACCTCTTCACAGGATGGAGGAGTGGGCACACCCCTTGTCCTTCAATACGCAGACAATGTAATCTACAAGCTTAGAGCTTCATGCCAATGTCCAGTCTTATAGTGGCCCTGTTCATGCCATTTCTCTTTCAGAAGAGGAAAAAAGGTGGTGGGGGTGGGGGGAGAGATCATGCAAGTGTTCTCCTCATATATTACCATCTGCATGTTAGAAGGCAGGTAGAGTGCTTGCTCCTCCACTACGTGAAGAGAAGAGCCCAGATAACCCCAGGTAACTTGAACTGGGTCTTTAACTGGGGAAACGTAGATGCTATTTGAAAGCTCATCTGAGCAAGTGAACAGACATCCACACTGTATATTGTTTTTACAAATGGGTTTCATTTAATTTTTTAGGACCATTTGGAGTGCCACCAGCTTCTTCCTCTGTCTGCATTAAAATAAATTGTCTGAATTTAAATCTTAACAGGTCAGCGGCTTCTTGATGATACAAATCAGAATATCACTCAACATCTCCTTTTCAAACAGGCACCACAAAATGGCAAACAAGTTTTGAAACTTTCCAAAGCAATTCGTGATATGAACTGAGGTGGGAAGCTGGTATTTAAAGAGGGGGAGGGATTAAAAATCCTAATAGCTGAATGCATGGCTTTGCACCCCCCCCCAGTAGTTCTTTTAATCCTGGCCACTGCCTGGGATAACTTGAAAAGTCCAGATGTTGCCAGAGGTTAATTTCTGTTCATCTACCATGTTCACATATTTGTGACAATATCCCTCCCTCTTCCAATTAATTTCCTTTAAGGATCATCTACCTATAGGGCCTGTTTGCACAACACATCATGGGTTAATTTACCCTCAAGGAGCTGCATTCTTGAGGGTGAATTAACCAATGATGACCTGTTGTGTCCTGTGAAACAGGTCATAGTTGCACTCTGGAAAAAAATCATAATCATATTAGAAAGGATAAATCAGCATTTGCTTAAAGAAAATACATTTACTCTCTATTTATAGGGCAATGAACAAACAGGGTGTGGCATGTAATCAAATAGGCTGACAAAATGAAAAGGACGACAGGGTTCCTATATCTTTAACAGTTACACAGAAAAGGGAATTTCAGCAGGGGTCCTCTGTATGCATGCAGCACCTGGTGGAATTCCCTCTTCATCACAACAGTTGAAGCTGCAGAAGCTCTGCCCTCTTTTGTATCTGGTCACTCTAGTATAGCTCCTGCACCTTTAACAGTTGTGATGAAGATGCAATTTTACCAGGTGCTGCATGCCTACAAATGACCCCTGCTGAAATTCCCTTTTCTGTGCAACTGTTAAAGATATGGGAGCCCTGTCCTCCTTTTCGTATGGTCACTCTAAATCAAAGGCATTCAGTTGTTCATGCAATTATTATAGAGAGTTAACTAGGCTGACCATATGAAAAGGAGGACAGGGCTCCTGTAACTTTAACAGTTGTAGAGAAAAGGGAATTTCAGCCAGTGTCATTTGTATGCAATTAGTTCCTGATGAAATTCCCTCTTCATCACAACAGTTAAAGGTGCAGGCACTACTAGAGTGACCATATACAAAAGAAGGCAGGGCCCCTGCACCTTTAACTGTTGTGATGAAGAGGGAATTTCACCAGGAACTAATTGCATACAAATGACACTGGCTGAAATTCCCTTTTCTCTACAACTGTTAAAGTTATAGGAGCCCTGTCCTCCTTTTCATATGGTCAGCCTAGAGTTAACTTCAGCTGAAAAGGCTAACACAAAGCAAGACAGACACCACAATCAAAGCAGAGCACAATGCAAACTGAAACGACCCATTTACAGGGTGGCTGATAAATTATCCACATTGAGAAAAGATTATATGCTGCTGGAATGAGTATTAGTTGCCAGGTCAACAATCAGACGTCTAGCATATAACATCTGCTCTCCTTTAAATTTGGTGCTTATTTTGGCAGGGCTAAAAGTCAGTTATTATCATACGGAGAAGGCAGGGGGGAAAGTGAAGCAGGAGACAACAAGAATACTTAGTCCTAAGGCAGATATTCTCTCTAGGGGAAAGAGGAAAATGGGAAGGAAATGAGAGGGAACTGGCATCAACACACACACAAACACACATGGAGGGAATGTGGCCTCATTAGAGCATGGTTCACAAACAAGACGTTCAGAATTCTATGGCACACAGAATTCTGTTCCTATTAAAATGGCTGCTGTTAAAATAATACATAACATTAAAGGTGAGGTCACAGTCCACTAACACCTTGTAGTTTGATTCATTTCAATGGCACTAACCTAGTACATGCAGACTGGCTTAACATGCTTTTGGGTTCACACATCAACCATTAAAATACAAATTGGACAATATTTTGGTACACAGAAGGAGCTGCCTTCTATTGAGTCAGTTGTTCATTGGTGTATCTAGTTCAGTACACAGAGACTGGCATTTTCTGCTACTTTATTCTAGGCTGACCAGATAAAATCCAGGTCAGGGCTCATGTAACTTTAACAGTTGTAGAGAAAAGGGAATTTCAACCAGGGTCATTTGTATGCAATTAGTTCCTGGTGATATTCCCTCTTCATCACAACAGTTAAAGGTGCAGACACTATACTAGAGTGACCAGATACAAAAGAAGGCAGGGCCTCTGCAACTTTAACTGTTGTGAGGAAGAGAGAATTTCACCAGGAACTAATTGCATACAAATGACACTGGCTGAAATTCCCTTTTCTCTACAACTGTTAAAGTTACATGAGCCCTGACCTGGATTTTATCTGGTCACCCTACTTTATTCCCTTCTAGCAGCCTCTTTGAAGAAAGGTTTTAAATGCAGATTTGTAACCACACACCTTCAAAAATGGAATTATTTTATATTGGATTTTTGAGGTCAAAAACAGTAGAACCCTGCTCCCATGCAATCCCCATTAATTTTAAGGGAGCTTGCACTGAAGCAAACTGGAGCATACAGTTGAACCCACAATCACAATATGTTTAAAGTTTGCAGCCAACATGTCTAACTGATGTGGGAACTCCAGAAACCTCAGTTCAGAGGCTTTGACAAAACATACCCAAATATTTACTCTTCATCTGCAATCCGCGAATAGCACAAGAGCCTCTTCTCTTTAACATTACTTCTCTCATATTCTCTGGGTATTTTTCCCCATGTCTTTTCATAATTTTGTTTTCCTGGATTACCACTGTGCACAGAAATCCTGACAAAATCTGTGCACAGATATTTCAAGTGACATGCTTCATATTCTCCTAGATGTGAAGGCCTTTTTTTTTTTTTGTCTTGCAGAAGCTGCTTTTTGGCTTGGCAACTTCTTTTGTTTTGAAATATGCCAAAGCACATCGCTAATGAACAAGTAGTTGGATGTTCCAGTCAAAAGCCACTAAACAGAGCTGGAAAAGGGGCAAAAAGGGGCAACTGAAATAAAGAAGGGGATGGCGCAACTCCCTATGGAGAAAGGTGTGTCAACATTAGAAAAAAGGCAAGTAACGCAGGATATGATAGAGGTGTATAAAATTATGGATGGTGTGGGAAAAAATCCTCCCTCTCTCATAATACTAGAACCTGGGGTCATTAAAGCTAGCTGAACAGTGGGAGATTCTGGATAAATAAAAGTATTTCTTCACACAGTGCATAGTTAAACTACATAATTTGGTAGCACAAGATGTAGTGATAGCCACCAACTTGGACAGCTGTAATGGGGGATTAGACAAATCCATGGATGATAAGGCCAGCTACGACTACTAGTCATGATGGCCATACATTACCTTCAATATTAGAGGTAGTATGCTTCTTCATACCAGTTGCTGAGGAACAAGAGCAGGAAGGTGCTATTGGATTTATATCCTCTGTGAGCTTCCCATAGGCACCTGGTCAGCCACTGTATGAAGAGAATGTGGACTAGATAGGGCTTTGATCTGATCCACAGCTCTTCATATGTTCTCAAGATGATAGTTATTGTTGTCAGGCCAAAATGTTCTCTGCAATCCTCTCAGGAAATACCATGAGCTCCAAGAAATACTGTGATATTGGAATCAATTTTCACAAAGAAGCTAAGCCCTCCTCAACTATGAAATAAAACCCATTGCCCACAATTAAACTCTGAAAAGAAAGGTGTTAGGGCTCAAGCCTATTTGGAAGATGTGTCCCCTGAAGTATTGAATTCACCTAATGCTAGATGTGTGTGGACTGGCTATGGGTTACTCAGTAGTGAAGGAAAGGCTATTGTCATATGCATGGAGATGTGTTGTTGTTGTTGTTGTTGTTGTTGTTGTTGTTGTTTTGTTATTTCAGATGTTCTAAGCCTAAAACCAGATATTTTGCATAGGTTAGGGGTTTAGGTCCCGGTGAGTCCATGCTCAAATTAAGCCTGTCATCAACTCCAGCTGATTCTGTTATACACAAGAAATGCTGCAAATCATATTACCGCTATCTTGATACAAGCCAAAACTACAAGGAGACTTCAGGCTCCATCGCATCAGTGTTTTATCGCACTCTCGTCATGCCTGTTTTGCTGTTTTGCAGCGTGGTACCCACATGATGTTGTGCCTGTCCTGCAGTAACCCTGCCTCTTTCCTCCACCTTTTTATGTTTTCCTAGAGAGGGGAAAGTCCGGTTTATTTCCTCCACATGGGATTAAAGTGTCCTTCTACCCCCATGTATTGTCGTCTTCATGCTATGGCTTGTGCTCAGGACTTTTGCTGCCCCAACCCCATGCTCATTGCACACAGAAATGGCACCCAGCCGATGAAACATTAAATCAGTAAAACGCTAGACAACAAAGCCAGAGTGAGGTGGGGGAGGGATACATTTCAATCTCAATGTCACAACAAAGGAACTGGAGAGGGAAGGCGAAGGGGCGAGATGGGGCTGGGTGGTTTGGGAGAGCAAAGAAGTGAAAGGAGGTTTCATTGATACCACAAATCCAAGGGAAAGGGACTATTAGCTCGACGTGTTAATGAAACAAAGGTGGAAATCACAGAGGCAAACCAGGAAAAAAAAGTAGGTGTGATGGAACCCTTCAACAGATGGTGCTTTCTACCAATCTTTGAACACAAATATTTTGCAAACTGGTGCTTTCTGAAACAAACATATATGCAGTCCAACATTTAGCCACCATTATTCACTCACTAGCTCTCTTCTTTCTTCATATGACTCTCTATGAAAGATGTAATTTATCAGTAGCTGACTGTAGCATGAAAATTTTTGCAGACAGTATGCATTTTACTGGCACAATAAATTCTTGTTTCAGCATTTTTATGTACCAATTGATTGTTAGGCCTTCTGGCTAAACAATAAACTGATCCCAATCTTTCTCAATAAACTTGAGTATACTTAAAATATGCTAATTGTTTGCGTAAGCATCTTCATTTGGTCTACCAAACTGTTAATTTAAAATACAGAAAATGAGATTGAAAAAAAAATGTAGGACTTGACCTTTACACATACAGATTGGATTGTGGGAAACAATTTATAAACCTTACTTTGCCATTTTCACACTTTGTCCCTGCCAGGACAAGACCAGGATCAGGCATGTCATCCCCCAAGTAAACATGGGTTCCACGACATAAAATTTTGCCTCCTTCTTGTAGTGGGATGTTTGTTTCTATGGAGACAGCATTGGTACCAATTACAGGTCGATTTGCTCCCCCTTGACATTGAATTTTTCCACACTTAGCATCTCTAAAGGGAGGAGAAATAATGTAAGTCAATTTAATGACATTAGCATCTACCATTGCATGACGTCAGCCTTTTTTTGTGTGACTGGACACAAAAAGAGTGTCTACCTGGGTTCACACTTGGCAAAAGAGCTTTTGGAATCCTTGCCGCAGTTTCCATAAGGATCACCCGCAGAATTGACTCTCTCAAAGCATATCCCGGGAGCAGGCTTAGCACCTAAAACAGAAGCAAAAACATTTTAGTCTTACAAAGAATTCAAGGCCCATAAATTGTCACCTTGGTTGGGGAGAATGGAGGAAGAGAGACTAGGGAAAGGGAATGGGTTGAGTGAGTGACTGGCTGTGGGGCATTTACAGCTCCCACTGATGACTACAATTTCCTTCAAATAGTTGTCTTGCTCCACTGTGAAACCAAATGCTTAAGGCTCATCCAGCTGGCTCTAATTTCAAGGTCTGAAGTACATTTTAAGCAGCCTAAATATGCTGGATGCTTTGGCCATGCAACCCCCCCCCCCCCGGACCCTTTAGCTGATATACAGTCCAGTGACAAGGAAGGAAAACAAAGACATTTATCTTTTTATTTTAATTTTGTTGATACTTTTCATGATAAACTAATGAAAATGAAAATAACCTCCAGTTGGATAAACATAGTTAAACTATGTTCAGCACTTTGGGCTCCTCTAAACTAACCATTTATTGCACACTGGTGATTGACCACACATGAAAGTTTGAGGGTCTTTTACATGACATAGTCAATGACCAGGATATCTCCCACAGTATCCCCTGGAAATTCCACCATGAAAAGACCCACTTTTAAAGTGGTAACATCCTGGAAAAATCCCCGCCACTACATGGCACTGTCTCATTTAAGTGAATGGAGGGGAAGTATTCAATTCAATTCAATCCACATGGTTGCCCCTCTCTGCCCATGTAATTCAGAACATAACAATCATGGCAAAAAGTAAGAAGCACAAAAGTCCTAGGTAAGCAATACAAATTCCCCTTAATGTAGAGACACTCTTTGTATCTGATATTTTCTTCTGGTCCATCTCTATTCAATTACATGGGGAAAGACACCATTGTTCTAGAAAGGAATTTCTAGAGCAGCCTTCTCCAATTTGATCACCTCCAGAAGTTGACCTACATGGGGGTTGGTGAGAGTTGTTCATTTTTAATAACTAGGGCTGCAATCTTATGTATACATACCTGGGAGGAAGTGCCATTAAACACAGTGGGACATATTTCTAAGCAAACATGTATAGGATGGCTTTCAGGCTGCAATGTTAAGTATATTAACTATGGAGTAAGTTGCATTGATTCGATGTGATTTATTCATAAGTGAATGTGCTTAGGATTAGCACATGAATGTAAGAAGAGCCATGCTGGATCAGACCAAGGGTCTATCTAGTCCAGCATTCTGTTCACACTATGGGCCGAACACCTGCCTACTAGAAAATCACAAACAGCGCCCTCCCAGCCTTGTTCCCCAGCAACTGCTGTACATAGGCATGCTATTATTATTATTATTATTATTATTATTATTATTATTATTTATGTCATTTCTAGCCCGCCTCTCCATCCAGATCGAGGCGGGGAACAACACCAAATATAAATATAAAACAATAAAATAGATAAACCGTTAAAACAGATAAAAACAAATACATTATTAAAAACATCTTAAAATTAAACTGGATAGGCCTGCCGGAAGAGAGCAGTCTTCACGGCTTTCTTAAATTCCAGAAGACTGCTAATTTGTCGAATCTCCTCCGGCAGGTCATTCCACAGCCTGGGAGCGGCAGAAGAGAAGGTCCTCTGGGTAACACTCGTCAGCCTAGTTCTGGCTGACTGGAGTAAATTCTTCCCAGAGGACCTGAGTGTGTGGGGCGGATTATACGGGAGAAGGCGATCCCGCAGGTAACCTGGACCCAAACCATGTAGGGCTTTAAAGGTAATAACCAACACTTTATACGTCGCCCGGAAACTAATGGGCAGCCAGTGGAGTGATTTTAAGATTGGTGTTATGTGGTCACCCCTAGGTGTACCGGTGACCAACCTGGCTGCCATATTTTGAACTAATTGAAGTTTCCGGACTAGGCACAAAGGTAGCCCTATGTACAGCGCATTGCAGAAGTCGAGCCTCGAAGTTACCAGTGAGTGCACTACCATCTTTAGGTCTTCCAAGTCTAGGAAGGGGCGCAGCTGGCGTATCAGCCGAAGCTGATAGTAGGCACTCCTGGCCGTCGCATCTATCTGGGCTGTCATATGGAGCGATGGATCCAGGAGCACCCCCAAGCTGCGAACACAGTCTTTCAGGGGGGGTGTAACCCCATCCAGAACTGGTTGACACACCTCCAAACCCAGGTTGTGGCCTTTGACAGCAAGCACCTCCGTCTTGTCTGGATTCAGCTTCAGTTTGTTTTTCCTCATCCAGCCCATTACCGCCTCCAAACATTCATTCAGAGGAGACACACTATCCTTAGCTGACGATGTTGTCGAAGGCACAGAGAAATATATTTGGGTGTCATCAGCGTACTGATAGCACCCCGCCCCATGCCTCCGGATGATCTCTCCCAGCGGTTTCATATAAATGTTAAACAGCATTGGGGAAAGGATGGCACCTTGTGGTACACCACATAGCAGCTCCTTCTTTGAAGAGCAGCTATCCCCAAGCATTACCATCTGGAACCTGCCTGAGAGATAGGACCGGAACCACTGAAGCACAGTGCCCCCGATTCCCAATCCCCTCAGGCGTTCCAGAAGAATACCATGGTCGATGGTATCAAAAGCCGCTGAGAGGTCCAGGAGTACCAACAGGGACACACTCCCCCTGTCAATACTCAGGCGTAGATCATCCACTAAGGCGACCATAGCAGTCTCAACTCCGTATCCTGCCCTGAAGCCGGTTTGAAATGGGTCTAGAAAATCTGTATCATCCAAAACTGCTTGCTACCTCTGATACTGGAGGTAGCGTATAACCATCAGGACTAGTAGCCATTGATAGCCTTGTCCTCCAGGAATTTGTCTAGTCCCCCTTTAAATCCATCCAAATTGGTGGCCTTCACTATGTTTCGTGGTAGCAAATTCCATAGTTTAACTATGTGGTGTGTGAAGAAGTCCTGCCTTTTATCTGTCCTGAATCTCCCAACAATCAGCTTTATTTGATGACCCCAGGTTCTAGTATTATGAGAGAGGGAGAAAAAGTTCTCCCTATCCACATCCTCTATCATCTGTACACCTCTATAATCACATGCATGATTACAGTCTCAAAATAAACACTCACCCACACACCTCTTTTAGGTTGTAATGGTACATTTAATTACTTATGAAAGCACTAGGACTGGGTACACAAAACCATCATTGACAGCATGGTGAAGTGGTTAGTTTTAAACTAGGATTGGGCAGACCTAAGTTCAAATCCCCACAGAGCCATGAAGGTCACTGAGTGACCTTGGGCTAATCACTATCCTTCAGCCTAAGCAACCTCACAGGGTTCTAGTGAAGATAAAGTGGGCAAAGGAGAGAACCACGTATCTTGAGCTCCTTGCAAGAAAGGCAAAATATAAACAAATATATAATCTATTTGTTAGAACTGCAAAGGGTGCTAACGTTACCGGGTTGCTGATATTACTTTTGAACTAGGACTGCTTGCCTTTGTACTTGTTTCTGTGTCTCTGTAACACCTGTTGAAGTTGTATATTTGTAACTAAGCAGAATATTATAAACATCCCTTAGTCTTCAGTACTCTCTCTTCTAAAGGAGATGTTGTGAACGTCCTGCCGCTCAGGTAAAAGAATGCACAAAACAATATATTGCTCTTTGAATGTTAAGTGAATGACATATCAATGAAACAGAAGCCATACTTTGAGGGGAGATGTCTAGTTTCTATACATACATGTTGCATTATAAACTGATGGTATGGAGAGGGACAAAAATTGATTTTTCCTAGTTATCAAAGAGGCTTTAATATCACTGGATCTCTCGCTGAAAATGGATTTCCTAAAGATCAGGTGGTTTCTCACACAATTAAAAAACACCAAAGAATACTTTGTCTCTTAAAAGAAAAGATTAAACCATAAGCAATCATCATAACTCTATTGATTTGCTGAATAAAATTTGCAGAAAAAAGGTATAAAGTGAATTTTAATATTTTTCCCATTTGAAGTGCCTTTCTTGATTGCTCAATGAAAGGCAAATGCATTTTAGTAGAATGCGCACATGCAGAACTCTTTCTGATGAGCCAAGAAGAAAGGTTGTAAGTATATTTCTGACTGATTTTTCATTTCAGACTTGAAAACCATACTAACTGGAGCATTATCTCACCTATATGACCGAAAGAATTTGACAATGAAATTTTACAGATGTTCTCCCGATCTCACCTCTCAAACTGATGCATGCATGCATTGTCTAACACAAGAATTGCTCTGCTAGATCAGACCAAAGGTCCATCTAGTGGTGGTTCAGCTCTGGACACCATTTTAAGAGGGACTCAGATCAATTGGAATGACTTCAGAGAAAGGCAACAAAGATGATCAGGGGACTAGAAAGCCCTACAAGGAAAGACTGAAGGAACTGGGTATGTTTAGCCTTGAAAAGAGAAGACTGGGGTGGGTGGGGATATGATAGCACTTTTCAAGTACCTAAAGGTAGGGTGACCAGATAAAATCCAGGTCAGGGCTTATGTAACTTTAACAGTTGTAGAGAAAAGGGAATTCCAGCCGGTGTCATTTGCATGCAATTAGTTCCTGGTGAAATTCTCTCTTCATCACAACAGTTAAAGTTGCAGGCACTATACTAGAATGACCATATACAAAAGAAGGCAGGGCCCCTGCAACTTTAACAGTTGTGATGAAGAGAGAATTTCACCAGGAACTAATTGCATGCAAATGACACCAGCTGAAATCCCCTGTTCTCTGCAACTGTTAAAGTTGCATGAGCCCTGACCTGGATTTTATCTGGTCAGCCTACTAAAGGGATATCACACAGAAGAGGGTCTCAACCTTTTCTCTGTCATCCAAGACTGTAGGACATGAAATAATGGGCTTAAGTTACAGGAAGGCAGATTTCAGTTGAACATTAGGAAAAACTTCATAACTGTTATAGTAGTTAGACAATGGAACCAAATGCCCAGGAATATGGTGGATTCTCCATTGTTGGAGGTATCCAAGCAGAGACTGGACAGCCATCTGTCAGGGATGCTTTAAAGTAGACTGATATGAGCAGGGGGTTGGACTCAATGGTCCAATGGTCCTTCTAACTCTATTATTCTAGTCCAGTTTCCCCCCCCCCCCCCATAGTGGCCAGCCAAATAGATTGGATGTCACAGGGCTGAGAGCCAACCCTTGTTGTTTATCCCCAACATCCAAACTCTGTAGTCCACCAGCTTGAGGCAGGAAAAAAATTGAGGAGTTAAAGGCTCAGCTCAGACAACACATTAGTCAATGGTGGTGGGAAAACTCCATGCAATAGTGGAGGGTTTTTTGGAAAACACTCCGCACAGAATATCCACAATGTGCAGAGGAGAGTTATTGCACAACTGTTGTGTTGCATGTTGTGTGGCGGGCTCTGTGGAGTTCTCCATTGCATTGAGTTGACTTTTCCCACTGGCTACAGAGTTCCCTGGCAAGATTGGTGAAAGGAGCGAATGCCGCTCTAGGAGAGCTACCGGGATTGTTTTTTTTGCAGCAATGGCTGATGTGATACAATCGGGAGGACCAAGGGAGGAGAGTGTGTGAAGGAACTGTCAATCAAATATCACAGTGGATTTTGCTCAACTCCACTGTAGCCCACAGTCACACAACGGCAGAGTTAGAACATGTTGTGTGGGGAGTACCCCTAAAAACTCAACCGTTGAATGGAGTTTTAACATTGCATTGACTAACATGTTGTCTGAACTGAGTCAAAGAAACGTTAGCGGCCATACACTGAGATGACCTGCATCTAGAAGTAAAAATCTATTTATGAGTTATTACAGACCAGGATTTCAGCTTAATTTAGACCTCCATCACACCTAATCCCCCCCTCCCCGGTTTGCATCCACGTTTTTTTTACCTCTGAGGCAAAAACGCGTCAAGCTTATGATCTCTTTCACCTGAATAGCTGATCTTTTGCTCCTTGGCTCATTATCTCTTTGGCTCCACTCCACTCCACCCCTCCCCTTCTCTTTCTCCCTCCAGTCAGGTCCTGGCAGATGAGTACTTCAACCAGACCTCCTTTCTGCTGGGCAAAAATGGAACGACCCTTTAGTCTGGCTCTTTGGGGGCATCGAGGGAGTACTATCCTGTCTCTGCAGAGATTCAGGCGTTGTATGATTTTTAAAAAGGCTTTCGAGCCTGGGTGCAAGGTTTGGGTTTTATATTGAGGCTTGGAACCGGCTGCTGGGAGAGATTGCCCTGCCAGGACCTGATGCAATCCATTCAAGCCCCCAGTTCCTCTAAAACTACACGGAGACTTAGAGCGCATTAAATGCATTTAGGGAAAATAATCCAGACTTTTAGCATTCCAGGAAAGGCTGGGGAAGAGGCGGGGTGTCAGCAGGACAGGCACAGCATCATGTGAGTACCGTGCTGCAAATCCGCACACCAGGCATGGGGAGAGTGCACTAAATTGCTGGTGTGATGGAGCTCTTAGAGGGGGGAAAGGAAGTTTTTTGTTCTTGTTATCATTAAACAGTTTGGAGTTGGGAAACACTCGCTGATCTATTGTAAATCATCCAGCAATTACCTTCTGCCTACTCCTGCCTTAGCTAATGACTGTTTATATATCAACTCATATCAATCCTGCATGCCCACAGTAAAAAAAATGAATGAAGTTCTGTACCTCAGGCCTGGGAGAAGGCCGGAGTACAGTCTCACAGCCACTATGAACTTGGAATGAGTTGTACAGCTAAGCCAGGTGTAGGGATCAGGGAGAAAGATATGAAAGAACTGAAGGAAACCTGCCATAGAGAAGTATGGGTTGTGGTTAGCTTCCTACCTTGAATGAAGAGGAGCAGAGACTATGGGTGCCTCTACAAGAGCGATTTAAAGCTCTTTCAAAGCACGTTACCGATTTTACCTCCACATGAAAAGAGCGCAAATCGGGGTTTGAGGCGCTCTTTCTGTCCGATTATGCGCATTATCGAATGCACGTTAAACAGCGAGTTTTAATTTACTGCGGGAGTTAAAGCACCTTATGACCTGGTAAACAAGTGATTCTCCACATGTAACACCTTTAAAGCGCGTTTCATACAACCGGTAATGCGCTTCACTGCCTCCCGTGTATAGGGATTAGGCGTAAAGCAATTGCGAGAAGATGCACATAATTGGCCAACCGGGCGTCAAACTGAATTCTTGTAGAGGGGGCCTATGAAAGCCAACAGAGGGTGCTGTAATCTGTGGTTTGCTAGTCTTGCAAGAGAATCTGGTTTAGTTTGGACAACACTTTAGGAAATGGAGGGGGGAAGAGGCAACCATCAGTTGTGTTGCTTATTGTGTCATGTGTCGGGCGACACACAAGGCACACACAACTGACAGTACTTTATTAAGTAATGGGGAAAAACAATGGGCTGCTCTGTTGTTTTTCGGAGCCCCGTTGCTTATTATGAGGCCACCACTTTCAGCCGCGCAACAGGGGGAGGGGCAACATGTCGTGTGGCGGGCTCTCCAAAAACAACGTACCGCCCGTTGCCTTTCCCCCCTTCGTTCCCTAAAGTGTCATCCGAACTAAGCCTCTGTGTCTGTATGGTCTTTTGGCCCCATGCTGTTTGCAGTCAGCCCCACCCACTACTGCAATCTGGCCCCCGAGAGCTTATCCAAGATGAAATTTGCCCCCCACCTGCAGGAAGTTCTGCACCCCTGCTTTAACATAGGCATTTAGTGAGTGATGTCCTGCAAAAAGCGCTGTCCATGAGAAATCTTTTTCATCAGGTTATTCATGGTCCGGTACAGTGGGGATGGGAGCGGGGAATTACACAGGATCTTACATTTAAAAGGTCATTTTAATTTTATTTGGCCTTTTATTCCCCCAAACCATTTAATTTCCTTAAATTGTGAGCCTTTAGGGGACAGCACTATTACCGTCTAGAAAAACTGCTGTAAGCCACTCTGAGCTCACAGAATAGCACTGGATTTAAATCAAAATCAATCAATAAGTGAGCATCTAGAATGACCACCTTCTCACATAAGGTGAAACTTGACTCGCAGATGAGAACACATTGCTGAGACTGCCTATTTCACATAGCTGGAGTGTATAATCCTAAATGGTATTCCCAGAAAGAACAAAAATCACACCCGCCTCTCTAACAGTAAACTTGTATTAACAACACTTTCTCTGAATAATGTGTGGTCTGGAAGTCAAAGTCTGACACTGCATTTTTATTGCCTAATTGGAAACACAACACTGCTCCAGCTAGTGACTCAGGCTGAGGACATACAGTATAAATGATACGAGAGAGAAAATGCTTCTCATGGTATAAACTGGGGTTAGATATCATGGCGCCTGTGGGTACTACTGAGGCCCTGAACAAATGTCTTGGCATTCGCTGAGGTTACCTACCCCTTCCACTTACAAAAAAATAATAATCTTACCAGCAGCTGGGATTGCAGTGTGCTCAGCTACCAAAAAGGGGAAAAGGGGACTCCTGTTTACTGGAGGTTAGAGTAGAATGAATGTATATAACCCAACCCCTCTTTCAAACCACTTCCAACACTTGCAATAGCCCATCCAACTAGTCTTTTATAATCCTGTGCTGATGTTATTATGGTTGTAGGTATATGCACAAAAAAGAAAAGAGAACAGTTGAAACTAGTGGGTTAAAAGAAACACACCAAAAACTTCAGGAGACACTTAAGGAAACAAACCATGATGTTGTGTTTCTTCAGGGAGCCCATTTATCATAATTCCAGGAGATAAACTGAAGCAGAAAGCCTTGTCTCTCTCTATTTTGTTACTTGAAGAGGCAAAGACAAAATGATTTGTGAAAGATTTCCAGTGGATATTAAACTCATTGAACTGGATGAGTGGAGTTTATCTTGCTTTGCCATTGACAATCAGAGTTTGACGCCCCAGTAATTAAGGTCCTGTCAACCTTTCCAGCCTAAAGCTTTTCCCCACCCTAAAATAACGAAATCACCTGTTTCAAATCATGCCAGGTTAAAAACATACTGGAAATGGTGTCAAGCTGGATATGGTGCCTCCCCCCAGATGTGCAAACTTCTTTAGTTATAGCAGAAGGAGACAATTCTCAATTGGCCTTGCATGCTTCCATGATCTTAGCTTAGTAATCTCAACCAGAACAGGAAGGTGGAAAAGAGAATTAAAGAAATATGTGGGGGGAGTTGACTTATATGGCCCAGTGTTATGGAACTAAGGAGGCCTGCAGAATTACACAGCATTTCCATGTGTAATCTGGTAAAGAGTAATGATTTCCCAATTTCTTTCTCCCCTCATGCCTTTGGTCCTAATTGTGTTGCTCACGTTAAAAGCCGCTCTTCTGATAGTTAATGTGTGGAGCATCAATCCCCACCAATCCAGAGAGGTGACAAGAATCGGCATGGAATGAGCAGTCAGTGATGCTGGCTTCCCATGCTCACTAGAGGGACGGTTTTGGAAGGGATGGGAATAGAAGGTGTCTTGCTTTTTTTAGCCAGAACACTTCCAACACTGGCTCAGTGCTGAACCAGCAACATGAAGCAGCTGCCTGGAATGCACCCTAAAAGACAGGCATCTTCAGTCACAGGTAGGGTGACCATATGAAAAGGAGAACAGGGTTCCTGTATCTTTTACAGTTGCATAGAAAAGGAAATTTCAGCAGGTGTCATCTGTATATGTGCAGCACCTGGTGAAATTCCCTCTTCATCACAACAGTTAGAGCTGCAGGAGCCCTGCCCTAGTGACCAGATATAAAAGAGGGCAGGGCACCAGCAGCTTTAACCATTGTGATTGAGAGGGAATTTCACCAGGTGCTGCATGCATCCAAAGACACCTGCTGAAATGCCCTTTTCTATGCAACTGTTAAAGGTACAGGAGCCCTGTCCTCCTTTCCATATGATCAACCTAGTCAGAGGGCAGGTTCTAAAGGATAGCGTGGGACACTTCCACATGCACCAGGGATTCCCCCTTCATTTGCAGACTCCAAGAATGTCTCCTGAACCTTGTGGAATGCTCATAAGTAGCCACCAATGCAGTGCAAGACAGGTCCCCTCTACAAGGATTTGCTTTTGCGCCCGGTTAGGCGATTATGAGCATAATCGCTGAAGCGCATTTACACCTAATCCCTCTGCACGAGAGGCGGCGAGAGGCGGCAAAGCGCATTAACGGATGACCAAAATGCGCTTTACAAGTAGTTAATGCGCATAAGCACTTGTTCACATAGTCAAAATGCGCTTTAACGGCAGGAGTAAAATAAAACTCGTGATTTAACGCGCATTCGATAATACGCATAATCGGAGAGATAACATGCCTCTACGCCCGATTTGCGCTCCGTTCTTGTAGAGGTAATTTTTTTTAAGCGCCTTGAAAGAGCTTTAAACCTCTCTTGTAGAGGCAGCCACAGTGGGACAGGACTTTGGAGAATGTCCCTTATACAAAATGGTATGAGTGAGGTCTTTAAAGTGTGGATAGGTTCAACAGACTTCAGCTTGTCTTGGTTACAAATATATTTGTTAAAGGCCAAAACTTTGGGCTGGTAAGCCAATAATCTATGGTCAAAATCTACACTGGATTTTTTCTCACCACCACGAATCAATGCAACTAGTATACGGTACATAGCTTGAAGAAAAGAACTTAAATTACCATTCTATATTTTCAATGCGCATTTGTAACAGTCCTTAGAACGGCTCTCCAATCTACCACATCCAGACTGCTAATCATGAAACCATTCTTTCTATCCTCCTTTGACCAGCTAAATTTAGAATACTGATGTTCCTGGTTTATGGCTGCAGTCCTACTTACTTAGGAGTTAACCCTACTGGGAATAAGGAACTTATTCTGAGTAGAAAGTATAGAATTGCACTGTAAAACATCATCAGGAGTACTGTTAAAGACTTGTTTGTTTTTACAAATAATGACTCCCTTAAGCCCTGCTATAGTGTTTAGGCATTATAAAGGCCATTTTCAGAAAGAAGAATATGCTCAAGCACTGCTGTGCACATTCAGAGGATTCAACATCAACTACTCTTAGCCCTCCATCAGGTTGGTGATTCTTGGGTTAAACAGTGCACATGGTTCATAAAGGTAGCTTTATCTCCCAGTGGACTACCATTTATACCAGTTAATGCCACTGGTATTTCTTCATCATCATTACTAATCTCATTAAAATAATGTGCAGGTACATTTGTTCACACTCATAAACTTGAAGTAAAGATTCATTTGTTTGGCAGCCTAGAAAGCTCCAGTTTGATAAAGGGTAATGCTTCCTTCCAAGGAAATCAATACTGTTGTTCTTGCCAATAGATTTATCTGCATATCTAAGTGCCTCCTGGAAATGCCAATAAAAGGAGCAGATAGTATTCAAATTTACTTTCTACATAACTTTCAATCATATCACTAGCAATAGGTCACATCTATGGCAATGTGATTTTATAAAAACCAAGTATTAAGATGTTCCATTGTAAAAATAATTTAAAAATCTGAAAAAATAATTTTAAAAGGATAGAATTTTCCGTATGACCCAGAACCTAGCCTAGCCCTGCCCTGAAGAGGAGTTTGCTAAATAATATTTCAGTAATATGCAATTCTTTATAACACCTGCATCATTATTTCCTGCCCTGAATGATATCCTGCTGAAATACAATATATTTTGTTGTATTTTTTCCCATGTGAGACCTTAGAATATAAGAATATATGTGCAGTCATGCTAGATCAGACCAAGGTCCAGCATTATGTTCACACAGTGGCCACCCAGCTGCCAACGGGAAACCAACAAGGACATGAGTGCAACAGCATCCTCCTGCCCATGTTCCCCAGCATTCTGGGGATGTGTACATAGGCATTTTGCCTCTGATACTGGAGGTAGCATATAGCCATCAGGACTAGTAGCTACCGATAGCCTTCGCCAACAGGAATTTATCTAGCCCCCATTTAAAGCCATCCAAATTGGTAGCCATCACTACATCTTGTGGTAGCAAATTCCATAGTTGGACTATGTGCTGTGTGAAGAAGTACTTCTTTTTATCTGTCCTGAATCTCCCACCAATCAGCTTCACTGGATGACCCCAGGTTCTAGTATTATGAGAGAGGGAGAAAAATGTCTCCCTAACCACTTTCTCCACACCTTGATTTAGGACTGGCCGTACACCACTGAGATTCCTTTGATACATCATAGAAATGTATGTGTTCCACTCTTAGCTGCTGCTCTTTGGTGTGTGGGAGGTGATGTGCCTTCAAGCTCTGGGGCCATGAACTGAAACTACAATCCCCCAGTAGCTAAGTCATCAGTGCACAATGAAGAACTTTACTGCCTCCCCATTAATACTGAAACCTGCCTGCTAGAACAACAGAATCCTACTTGCTATTCTTGGGCATGATAGCTGATGGCTAAACCAGCCAAGACACAAGCTCTCTCAGATGTTAAACATAGCTTTTTAAAAGCATTTTTCATTGCAGCCACAGGTCCCCTGATTTTTAAAAAAATCCTGTCCCATTTTCCAAATTGAAAACAACTCCCTTCTTGAAGCATCTATTTGGCTGGTGGGCTAAAATATACAGGTACACTGCATATCTAAGGATAACTGTAGGTTTGTCTTCCAGGGCAAAGAGAAGCTTTAGTGTACACATGATTTAGGAAAACAGAAGCAGTGGGGAATATTTAACCCCTCTCATCTTGAAATGCCATGTCTCTGATCTGAGTGCTCCCCTGCAGCTGCTATTAATTCTTTAAACAAGCACTCATACACACTCAAGACCTTATTCATGTATCCCCTGTGTTAGATCTAGTCTGACCCTGAGAATGTTATTCCTTAACAAGCCCAAACATTGGTGGATAATATATTTTTTTCCTATCCTTTTCAGTCTGGTTTCTTCCTAGGCTTTAGGACTTGGACTGTTTTAGTAGCCCATCTGAAAGACCTTCATTTGGAAGTTGACCAGTGGGAGCAGTGAGCAAGTGAGAGAGGTAGGTGAAGCATCTTATAATGGTGAAGAAGATGAGCAAGTCCAGGAGACTCTTGTCAGTGGACCTTCGATGGGGTATGGGTCCTTTGCAGGAGCCCGACAATACCCCGAATGGGAGGAGGGGATGAAGGGATGAGTAAGAGGGGAAGTAATACATATTTTAGTGGTTGGGACCATTCTAAATTGTTAAAACAATTACAGGATGTAGAACAAATGGGTGGCTTTTCAGCTGCTTCATAGAGGCTTTCCTGTAGGGGGCTCTTTCTCCGTTTTTATTTAACAACTGTATGAACCTGCTAGGAGAGATCCTTCATCGGTTTGGAGGGGGAATGTCATCAGCTATTTTTCAACAGATCCAAGTTCAGCATTCTGAGCTTATTCCGAGCATTTTGGTAGCTGTGGTGGATTTTAAAACATTTGTTCATGAAACATATAGCCTGCTTTTCCTTTGTAAGGCCCAAAATAGCTTCCGTTAGCAAAATACAGTAAAAATCAATAATAAATGAAAACATCTACAAATATTAATGAACTGATCTTGAAGCCTTCCCACTGAATTTCTCTTGAAAGGATACTTGGACCAGGAGGCAAACCATGGCCAGAAGTGCTTTTTATCTGCTACCTTAATTCATCAGCCAATGTCCTCTTCAGATCTGGCTGTCACCCATTCTTTTGTAGCCTTGGAGCTCAAATCCTATACATGTTTGCTCAGAAGTAAATCCCGCTGCGTTTAATGGAGTTTAATCCCAAGTAGGTGGGTACAGGGTTGCTGACTAAAGGCCCCATTATGGCAGTGCTGTCTCCACTGGACTGCCCTTGAAGAGAGTTCAAGCATAGACCGCAATGGGGAGGGGAAGAAGAATCGACAAATTCAGTCCTTGGGCACAAGGCCTGAGGGTGGAAAAAGTAACACAGCTTAGTAACAAAATGTTGAGAGTGCAGTGGGTGGGGCGGCCTTACAGAAGTACAACATCAAATAAAGTTTTGAGTAAGCGAATGTGCAGTTTTCCAATCCAAGGTCCTCCATCCTTGATTAGGTTACAATGTCAGCTGAAACAAGATAACTGTCCAAGTCAATTCAAAGTACTGATGGGAATACAATCCGTGGCACAATTTCTCCCTAATTCAGCAGTTGCTATGAATTATGTTTGCATAGTTAATGCTAAGCACTTACATGGTGGCTTTCATCCCAGAAATCTCTAAGTGCTTAAGCAAACAGTACAGTAATTACTTCTGAGAGGTAGGCAAGTATTTGCATTTTACAGTTAAGTAAACTGAGGCAAGGCAAGTCAATTTTTGTTCCTGAAAGGATTCAAATGTCCCCAGCGGACAAGGTTTCAAAGAGGGCTAATGGTGGTCACCCTTTGTTTGGAAGGAGGCTATAAGGCTCAATATTACATTTATACAGATGTAGAATTCTGAATTGTAGAGTATGGCTTTGAAACGAGCTTTGATCCAGGACACAACCCCTCCTGGCTTTTATGGAGCTAGTACTGATGACATGCACTGAGCACTGACTTTTGTAGGTCCTTGGGCAAGACACCTTCCATGGGCCCCTTCCTTAAGTGAGTCTTCCTTCTCACCGCCATGGTCGTCGTCGTCCTCCTCCTCCTCCCCATCACTGCTATCACTTGCTTGATAGGCAGAGAGCCAGTGAGCAAGCAGGCAGTGGCATCTGCTGCTTCTTTTTCTCACCACCATTGTTTGGGCCAGACAAAGAGGCAGGTGAACAAGCAGTTTGCAGTGGTGAAGAAGAGGAGTATCAGAGGCAGTATCCAGTATCAGAGGCAGTGAGCCTATGGCCATTTCTACACTGGCCTTTTGACATGGGATTGTCCCTGGGTGGTCCCTGTGAGTCCAAATGACACACAGGGACTCCTGGGGGCAGGGGGGGGATGGGCACGGGTTTTCCCTGGGATAAGGGATCCCTGGGAAAACCCAATTCTTCCACCGGTCACGGGAATGACCCGAGACCACGGGAAGTGTGGCCGCCTGTCCTGGCTGCTGCCCGCTTACTTGCAAGTAAGCAGGCACCAGAAATGGGCATGGAGCTAAACAGCAAGGCTCCGTGCCCATCAAGAAAGGGGGGAAGCAAGTCTGTCATCCCCAGGATGGCAGGTGTGTGTGTGCAAAATTTTTAGCAACTGTTATTAAAATGAGGGATGCAATCACATCCGGAGTTCTAAATCGAATAATGTCAGTTCTAACTGCATTCAACGCTTTTATTTGCTTGGTGACACTGAGTATATTTTTGTTGAGGATTCTCCCCCCCCCCCCCCAAATATGGGACATTTTACTGTCTGCTTTTTGTATTATGTTTATTTTACTGTTATAAATTGCAATGGCTATTCGCTTGATGCAAATAAAATTTGATTTGATTTGATGTGGTTCAATTTCGGGGCTTATTTTTTTTTAGAAAAAAATCACTCACCTGTTCATTGGAGTGCAAGTGCACTCTTCGCAGATCGCCCGAGAAAAAAATGGCAGCCACGACGGCACAATGTCCTGGGAGGAAGCTGGGACGTTGAGCTCTGATGTGGATTACAGCGATGACCCCAGAAGCAGGTACTTCTGGGATCATCCCCCCCTCCCTCCCTCTACATCCCTATGGTGTAGAAAGGCCCTATATACACCAGTTGCTGGGGAACATGGGTGGGAGGGTGCTGCTGCATCATGTCCTACCTGTGGTTTCCTGGTCAACAGCTGGTTCTCCACTGTGTGAACAAAGTGCCGGACTAGATAGGTCTGATCCAGCACTTCTTCTTATGTTCTTAACTTCAGGGAGCTCTTGGCAGTGGAGCCCTGCTGGGGAGTGCACTTACACAAGAGACCAACTATTCCTATTCAAGACACAGGCCCTGCTGAGCTGCAACAGATATTTCTGAGAGCCTGAGGCTTGCTAGTAGCTGAACTGGGATAGTATCCACAGATCTTTCGTCAACTTAACAGTCTTTTAGAATTTAAGAAAGCTATAAAGACTGTTCTCTTCCGGCAGGCATATCCAGTGGAATTTTTAGAATGTTTTTAGGATGTTTTAGGATGTTTTAATGCAGTTTTAATAATATTTGTCATGTTTTAATTAGTTTTATGTATTTTATCATGTTGTTGTTCCCCGCCTCGATCTAGACGGAGAGGCGGGTAAGAAATAAATCGTTATTATTATTATTATTATTATTAAACAAGCAAAGCAGTTAATAGGTAGAGGATATAATGCTCTCTATGGCCCTTTCCACACCACGGGGGTGTAGAGGGCAGGGAGTGGGTGAACCCGGAAGTAGCCACTTCTGGGTTCGTCGCTCCTGTACACACCACAATGCGACGGCCATTTTTTAAAGACGATCCACAGAGAGCGCACAAGTGCTCATCCGCAAACGTAAGTTTTTTTTTAAAAAAAACCAGTGCGCAATCCGGCCCCCTCCCTCCCCCCCCCCGCCATTCTGGGGATGGTGAATTCGATGGTCCCCTCTCTCCTGATGGCCATGGAGCCGCGCAGTGTGGTAAGCGCGGTTGCACCGGGGCAGGCAGCCACATTCTTCCACAGTCCTGGGAACTTCCCAGGACCGCGGAAGAATGGGGATTTTTCTGGTTCTGGGGAAGCAGGAAAAATCCCGTGCCCTCCCCCCACAAACTCGGTACTCCCTGTGCATCATGCGGCCGCACAGGGAGCAGCTGAGGTCCATCCCAGGCAAACTGCCTGGTGTGGAAAGGGCCTATGTCTTATTTCCATTTTCCAGCCCATCCTTGACAAATACGCTTGCATCAATGGGAATGCATCCTTCCTGACAGCCCCCAAAACTATAGCAGTGCATTGTAGGAACACCTGACCACCTATCTGAGAAAAGGGGTTGAGTGTGGGGATGAAGTGCAGCAAGAAAGATTTATCCTGCAGTGATAAAATGTGAGAGGTAGGAAATTAATGTCCCTCAGTCTCATGGTATTTCAAAGTCCCCGTTGCCTCCAACTATCACATGCAATTTGCTTGTTTGTGTGGACAAAATATCTAGAGAAAGAAAGGGCAATCAGGAAGTTAAACTCACCTTGCCCCCAGAGAGTGATGCATTGCTGTTCATGGGTCTGGCACATGCCGTTATAGCAGTACCCATCCACCCTGTAGCAGGAGTGCCCATCATGTAAGTACACATTGGCAGGGCAGTGAGGGCTGCCTCCAGTGCAGAATTCAGGAAGGTCACAGGAATTACTGGAGTGCCTGCATAAGATCCCTGCTGGTTTCAGCTGCAGGAAGAAAGAAGTGACTGTAATTCCAATCAATAAAAGGTACTGCAGAGTGAAATTTATGTTACGGACTAATGCTTTCCCTCCTCTACCTAAGACTCTGCGCCAAGTGGTCATTAAGCACAGTAGAAAGCGATTTATATGCATCTCTTTGATATACTGCACAGTTGTTTACGACGTGCTTCCAAAAGGCCTCTTTCATTCCTCACTACGAAGCAAGTGAAAGGCTCTGACAATCCGCACACATAGAAGCACAGTTTAAGCCCCTAAAGATTCCGCAGTGGTGGAAATATTTAAGTGGACATAAACTTTTAAGGCTCTTTCTTTTAATATTATCAATATATGTGTAAAATAAAACTACGCATTGTCTTATGGGAGACATTAAGAGAAGTATAGCTTCCAAATTGCGCGAGGTACTGGTTCCCCTCTATTTGGCACTGGTTAGGCCTCATCTTGAGTACTGCGTCCAGTTCGGGGTACTATACTTCAAGAAGGATGCAAACAAGCTGGAGGGGGTTCAGAAGAGGGTAACAAGGATGATCAGGGGTCTGGAAACAAAGCCCTATGAGGAGAGACTGAAAGAACTGGGCATGTTTAGCCTGGAGAAGACTGAGGGGAGACATGATAGCACTCTTCAAATACTTGAAAAGTTGTCACACTGAAGAGGGCCAGGATCTCTTCTCAATCAACCCAGAGTGCAGGACACGGAATAATGGGCTCAAGTTACAGGAAGCCAGATTCCGGCTGGACATCAGGAAAAGCTTCCTGGCTGTTAGAGCAATACAACAATGGAACCAATTGCCTAGGGAGGTCGTGGGCTCTCCCACACTAGAGGCATTCAAGAGGCAGCTGGACAATCATCTGTCAGGAATGCTTTAAGGTAGATTCCAGCATTGAGCAGGGGGTTGGACTCGATGGCCTTATATAGGCCCCTTCCAACTCTACTATTCTATGATTCTATGTGATTCGCTGTGCTGAGCTGCGTGTATTTAAAGGTGCATTGGAGAATTCTTCTTTGGTGCAGTTATAACAAGAATCTCAGGCCCAGTTCATACCAGAAATGTTGTGCATATCGCCCCTCATGCAAATGGAGCCTTTACAGACAAGAACAACCTGCCATTATGGTAGCTTGCTGAGGGAGCAACCATTCACTCCCCGCTGCTGAGTGCCCACGGTCTACCCAGCCTTTCTGCCACACACCATGTGCCAGGGCTAGATAAGTGGCAGGGGTTCAGCGAGCAAGTGCAGGGCAAGGACAGGGTGATCCATCCATCCCTAGTTTCAAGCTAAGATAGGCTGGTATTTTGGGGGGTATTGGGCCCCACCCCTTTTGCCTTTGCCCCCCCCCCACTAGACTGCCCCCCCCCCCCCGAGAGTTTGACCAAAATGGAATTTGGTCTTCAGGCTGAAAGAGGTTCTCCACTCTGAGTTGTAGACTCTGGATGTTTGAACTGGTGTTAGGATTATGATGGAGTCATGCCCATCCCCACACATGAGAAAACATTAAAATTCACCTGGCAGTCTTCACAGCAAAGTCCATGGGCGCACACGGCTCCTGGTCTTAAAGTGCATGTCGTGGAATTACAGCATTGGTTTGTACATTCCTAAAAGAAAATGGACAATAATATCTGAGAGCTACATCAAGCAGCAAATGTTGAATCCTCATGATGACCTGATTCTCTGGGGTAAGGTTAAAGCAGGGGTCCCCAAGTGACGGGCCACAGACCGGTACCGGTCCGTGGCCTGTTAGGAACCAGGCCGCGTTCTCACCAGTGTAGGTTGCCCAGATCGCCCGGGGTTTCCAGGTCCTGACCGGGAAAACCGGGGTGATCCGGGCAGACCGGGGGGCGGCGGGGGCAAACCAGGGCTGCGTTGGGTCACACGGTGGCGGCGGAGAGTGGCAGCGGCGGAGAGCGGCAGACCTGGTAGGTCTGGCCTGGTTTTTTTGGGGGGGTGGGTGGCTTGGTGGTGGGGTTTGTTTCGGGTGGGGGGACCACCCCGCCAGCCCCACCACCCAAAACAAACACCACCACCAAGCCACCCCCCCCAAAAAACAGGCCGGACCTACCGGGTCTGTTGCTCTCCGTCGCCACCGCCACTCTCCTGCACTGCTGCCGCTGCTGCCGCCTCTCTCCTCCACTGCCGCATGACCCCCCGCAGCCCCATCACCTGTAAGGGGGCTGCGGGAGGTCACTGTCACACAGTGGAGGAGGAGAGTGGCGGAGAGTGGCGGCGGCGGAGAGCGGCAGACCCGGTAGCTCCAGGCTGGTTTTTTTTTGGGGGGGGGGTGGCTTGGGGTGGGGTTTGTTTTGGGTGGGGGAACAACCCGCCACCCCCCACCCAAAACAAACCCCACCACCAAGCCACCACCCCCCAAAAACCTAGCCCAACCCCCCCCCCCCCCCGGTCCGTGGAAAAATTGTCTTCCACAAACCTGTTCCTGGTGCCAAAAAGGTTGGGGACCACTGGGTTAAAGAACACACAAGCTCTGTGCTAAAGTATATTCTAGGGCCCCATATTTTCCCCCCAGAACTGTCCTAGACTCTTCTACATCTTCTGAAATCTTCTACAGTTAGATAGCATTCCACTTCCTCATGTTGAGTAGACATCCAATATGTAAAGGCCTTTATAGTTGGGGAAATGGATGTAGCTACCTTAGTCGATATGCAGGGAATTTTACAGGAACACCACGAGCAATCACACTTTCCATATTGGGAAACTCCCAGACAATTGCACAAGAGCAGCACCCCAAATTTGGCCCATGAGCTGGGGCAATGTTTCTGCCACCTTTCTCTAGCCCTGTGATTTCACCTTTTATAAGGATAGCAATTCTTTTTCTTGCTGCTTAATCTAAGTCTAGCCTGACATCATTTTAAAACAACTTGGTGCCCTCCAGATGTTGTGTATTTCAACTCCCATCATCCTAAACCAGCATGGCCAGTGTCAGAAACCCTCAGAATTGTACTCCAAAACATCTGGGAGGGCACCAAATGGGGAAGGCCGTTTTAGAGCATAATTTCTTGTTCTGTGTTCACTGGAGTTTAGAACTGTTCTCCCCTTTTTCTCTGAGGCTCCTTTAAATATTTCAGAACTACTATTATATCCCTTTTAATCTTCCTTTGTCTGAGCTAAGCACACCATGTTACTTCAAATTTTCTTTGGCTGACTTCTAAGACTATAATTGGGCTGTACCACTTCCAACTGCAGGTGGGGCATTATTTATTTATTTAAAATTATTTTTAGTCAGCCTTTAAGAGTAGAAACCTCTTGAGGAGTAGTAAAAGAGAAAAACAATGCAAAAATATGCAAGTACAAATAGAAAGGTAATAAATAAATATTAAATAAAATACTATAAAAATACTATGAAAACATCAATAAAACATGCAATCCACCGATTATGAGAAGGCCAGCAAAAACAAGTGAGTCTTCAGAGCTTTCCTAAAGACCTGCAAGAAGGGGCCTGACAAACCCCTCTTTTCAGTGGGGCTACCACTGAAAAGGCCTTTTCCTTTGTACTCACCAGCCTAACTGCCCTTGGCTGCAGGCAAGTGAGAAAGGCCTCTATTGATTACCTCAGAGTGTGGGCAGGCTGGTACGGGAGAAATCAATCCTTTAAGTAACTCAGGCCCAAATCATTTAAGGATTTAACGTTTAAAACCAGCACTTTAAATTGAGCTGAGGCATGCACTGGCAACCAGTGTAGCTGGAGCAGTATCGGTGTCATATGAGTGGGCTGCCCAGTCCCTGCTAATATATGGCAAGCTGCATTCTGCACCAGTTGAAGTTTCTGAACTGTCTTTAAAGGCAGCCCCATGTAAAGCACATTACAGTAGTCCAGCCTGGATGTCACCAGAGCAAGAATGACCAAGGTAAGAGCCTCCCTCTTCAGTTAGGGTTATAGGTGGCATACCAGCCTGAGCGGGTAAAAAATACTCCTGGCCACTGCAGCCTTCTGACCTTCAGTTAGCACAGTACAGGAGCATCTCAAACTGTACACTTGGTCCTTCAGAGGAGTGCAAGGCCTTCTAAGACCAGATGTGTTCCTCTATCCAGATTGGTTGGTTTTTCCACACAGAGTACCTCTGTCTTGTCTGTATTAAGACTCAGCTTATTTGAGGATCAATGACTAGATTATCCTCTGTAAAAGAAAAAAGTGCCTGCACATAGCAAACACATCTCCCTGACATCTAGTTTTCTCAGTGAGAACTAGGTCTGTGTGTAATTTTCTTCTAGAACTTTATCATCATTTTAGTTCTCCTCTCTATTGTTTCCAATTTATCTTGTAGTGATCAGAAGTGACATAGTACTTAAATGAGATCTAATCTCTGAGCTGAGCCAGGTAGTACTATTGTTTCATGAGTCCTGGAAACGATGCTGCTGTTAATGCAACTTGAAAGGATATTAGCCTTTCTTGCCACAGTATTACACTGTGAGTTTGTTATCTACTATAACCTTCACATGTCCTTTAGAAGTGAAGTACTGTCTATTTGTTCATTATTTATGTTTATATAGTACTACCAACTTACAAAATGCTTCACATATGCCAGAAGATAGGTCTGTGTTCCCAAGGAACTAATAATACTAATATATTTATGTATTTCTTACCTGCCTCTCCCTCCGGATCGAGGCAGGGAACAACATCAATACAAACAATATAAAATACATAAAACTGATCAAAAGCATATAAAATTAATACATTATTAAAATATCAACAAAGTCTTAAAATTTGACTGGGTAGGCCTGCCAGAAGAGATCAGTCTTTATAGCTCTCTTAAATTCTGGAAGACTGGTAAGTTGGAGGATCTCTCCTGGTAGGTTGTTCCACAGTCTGGGAGCAGCAGAAGAGAAGGTCCTCTGGGTAACGGTAGTCAGCCTAGTCTTGGCCGACTATAGTAAATTCTTCCCAGAGGACCTGAGCATGCGGGTAGATTGTATGGGAGAAGGTGATCCCACAGGTAACCTGGACCCAAACCATGTAGGGCTTTAAAGGTAATGACCAACACTTTGTACTTTGCCCGGAAACTAATTGGCAGCCAGTGGAGTAGTTTTAAAGCTGGTGTAATATGGTCACACCTAGGTGTACCAGTGACCAACCTGGCTGCCATATTTTGAACTAGTTGAAGTTTCCAGACTATGCACAGAGGTAGCCCTATGTACTGCATATTGCAGAAGTTGAGCCTCGCAGTTACCAGCACATGCACTACCGTTTTTAGGTCTTCCAACTCTAGGAAGGGGCACAGCTGGCATATCAGCTGAAGCTGATAGTAGGCACTCCTGCCATCAAGTCTATCTGAGATGTAATTTGGAGCGACGGATCCAGGAGCACCCCCAAGCTGTGAACACAGCCTTTCAGGGGGAGTGTAACCCCATCCAGAACTGGTTGACCCACCTCCAAACCCAGGTTGGGGCCTATGACAGTAAGCAACTCCATGTTGTCTATGAGCCTATCTACACACACAGGATAAAACACTTTGAAAACGTTTTGAAAACTGTATATGGAGTGTGTCCTGGGCCCCAACAGTTCTCAAAACTGTCAGTCTATCTACACTACTGCTTTAAAACGGTTTAAAATGGTTTAAAATAGTTTATAACAGTTTTGAGAACTGTTGGGGCCCAGGACACACTCCATATACAGTTTTCAAAATGTTTTCAAAGTGTTTTATCCTGCGTGTGTAGATAGGCTCTATCTTACAATCCGTCTTACATCTAAATTCAACTCATATGTTCTTCTTTCTATTTCTCCTTGTATAATTTCATTTTTTTCATATATGTCTCACTTACTGAGTTCACTTACTGCTGTTTTGTCTTGAAAAATGATAAATAGAAGACTCATTTTTCAAATATCTAAAAGGTCGCAGCAAATAGTAATTGGTTTAGAGTAAGGATGGGCAGAACCACTTGTTCCACTCCACTGAGATCTGGCAGAAAGTGGAACTAATTAATTCTGCTCCACCCAAACTCTAGAGTGGATAAGAGAATCTGGAATGGCATCCATAATTCATTATACAAAATACCCCTCTGCCTGCAATTGAGACTGTTAGATAGAATGGGGGACTAGCTGAGCCTCCTAGCTGTGTTTACTGGCCCCCTTTCCAAATCTGACAATCTCAGATACAGGGTGATGGCGGCTTCTTCTTCTTCTTCTTCTTCTTCTTCTTCTTCTTCTTCTTCTTCTTCTTCTTCTTCTTCATTCTTATTATTATTCTGCCTCATAGGATTGCATCTCTGCTTCTGCTGACCTCACCTGCACTACAACTACCATAGCTGCATCTCAGGCTGTCACATCTATGTCGTAGGATGACTGGGTTCACACAACACACAAACCCACACTTAATGGTTGAATGTGGGTTGTTGTTGAATTGTGAGTTAGCATGTTATCTGAACCCAGGTCATTTTCTGCAGGGTGGCTTTTTAAATATGCAGTGTGCTTTTTTCCCTTGAACCAGCTGCCTTGAGAACCCAAGGTTTGTTGTTGGATTGTTCAGGGTGGTTAACAAGCCACCCTGTGGAAAATGTCCTGGATTCAGATAATATGCTAAACCACAGTTCAATGAACAATCTATACTTCCATCCCCTTGAGCCGATCCTCAAATAGATCACAGGATGAGACCCCAAAGATGCCTCTTGCAGCTGGACATGAAAAGGCCAACTGTGAGAATTACCCATCTGCCGATCTCAGGGCAATGGAAGGGCATGCAAAGATCCAAGCTGCTGTTGTGACAAGCAGCTCGGATCCTTGCATGCCCCTCTGCCACCCTGACCTTGTAGCAACAGGGTAGGGGGCAATGTTCTTATACCCGCCCCTTCCCTGTTGCTATGGAGATGACGGAGGATGCGTCACTGGGGAGTGGAGATCTTCTCCACCGCAAGGGTATCCTTTTCCCTGGTAGTGCCTGTTCCCTCCCCATTGCGTTTGTAGGCAGAGAGTGAGGAGATTTGTTCTGCTCTTCAGCATCGGGGCCATGGCAATAGAGAACGGAGCACTGTTGCTAGAGCCACCCCCTTCTCTGTTATCATGGCCCTGATGCTGAAGGATGCATCAGTGCCGAGAGACATCATCCCTCAGAGGGGATGACATGTCTCAACACTGACACGTCCTTCACCAGAGTCTGGATCGGGCACCCTGACACATGAGGAGACCGCTCCCAAGGCTTTTGCTTCTGCAGCAGGGAGGCTTGGGAGTGGTCTCCTTGTGTGTCAGGGCACACTATCCAGACTCTTGTGAAGGATGCATCACTGACAACCACGGGTGCCTCACCTCCCATGACAGGGGAGATGCAGCACCCCGGTTGCCCAGCAATAGTGGTGGGTGATTCTCATCTCCTGTCAACAGGGGAGATGGCCCTCTTGACAGGAGATGGGATTCATCTGCCACGGCGAGGCTTGTCTCTCCTCCCCTCTCTGCTCCTCTCCACAGAATGGTGGGCTGCTGGTAAGGTAAGTACTAACCAGTGCCGCCATTCGGTGGGAAAAGCCTAGAGGTGGGGGGAGAGATGACAACTCCATGGACCAACACTTCTATGTCACTCAAAGGAGCCCGGGGATTTGCCATCCATGGAGTGAACTTTCTCCACTCCATGGACTAATATGTTGTCCAAACGCAGCCACTGGCCATCTAGAGGAGATGCAAACCTATGCATATCAGTTGAAGGGTCCCCAAGAGGAGCTCCAGCTAATCTTGAAATGAGCAGTTTTAAGCCCCAAAGATTATTTTTAATCACTTCCACTTTATCATTTTAGTAGCATGACCTCTGAGTGTCTATCATATATAGAGGCCCTGTCCGCAGCCTATTATATTCTCACTGCATTCTTAACTACAAGCAAAATTCTACTCACATAATGGCTACCCTCATGCTTGACCCAATGAGAGAATTGTAATATATACCAGGGTTGCAAAAAGTGTAAGCTGCAGGCAGCTCCCCAAATCCTCTCCCCATCTCTAGAGAAAAAAAGACTTTTGTGAACTGGCCAGAGAGCTCTGGCTATTGGGCGGTTTAGAAATGCAATAAATAAATAAATAAGAGATGAAAATATGCACCAGGAAAAGGCTCAATGGTTCCTGTTATAGAAGCGTCACTCCTAGGGTAGGGTGACCAGATAAAATCCAGGTCAGGGCTCATGTAACTTTAACTGTTGTAGAGAAAAGGGAATTTCAGCCAGTGTCATTTGTATGCAATTAGTTCCTGGTGAAATTCCCTTTTCATCACAACTGTTAAAGTTGCAGGGGCCCTGCCTTCTTTTGTATATGGTCACTCTAGTATAACACCTGCAGCTTAAACTGTTGTGATGAAGAGGGAATTTCACCAGGAACTAATTGCATACAAATGACACTGGCTGAAATTCCCTTTTCTCTACAACAGTTAAAGTTACATGAGCCCTGACCTGGATTTTATCTGGTCAGCCTTTCCTAGGGCATCCCTGAAGTGTCCTAGGAAGCAGTGCTCAAAGACTACTGCCTGCTTCCTAGGATGCTCCAGGAATGTCCATTCCATGGCAGGAACTATAGAGCTTGTTACTACTGTGTTTCTCCCACTTTGTCCTGAGATTTTTCTAGTGTGGGATGTCAGGAACCTTCAGTAAGATAGTGGATTAGAGGAGAGAGAAGGGCTAGGAACCAGGATTCCTGGACAGCTGGGTGGTTTGAGAATTCAGGGTTCTCTATTGATTTTATCTGATCCAAGAAGGTGCCAGGCCTCTGAAATGCTCATGGGCAGGAGTTGGATTTAAATGAGTAGGTGGTGTGTTAGCTGTCTGTTGTTTAGGAGTTGCATATGAATGTGCATGATGGTGTGTGCATGTCTGTACATGCATGTATGCACCTCACCACACCGGCAGATACTTGATTCAGTCCTGAGGGCTGAAAAGGGTGTGCACCCCTGATTTAGAATATTGTTTACTTGCAATAACAAAGGGAATGGACAAACAAACCACACCACATTGTGACAATATAGACTGGAGCTTGAACCCACCATTGATGTGTAACTACTTCAATGAAATAGCAGTAATTTTGCCCATCTGAGCACCTGGCTTAAACTGCTCATTCTTTTTGTTACAGATTTATAGTCTTACATCGCGGTGCTGAGATGAACAAAGGATTTGGCACAAATATCACCCTTATTGCTACTAACAAATACATTCGTAACTCATGTTGTTCAATTTAATCAAGGTGCTTCCCCACGCAAACAAGGTTGTAAAAACTTTATTGTCTGTAAATTGAGCCAATAAGAGCTCTCAGAAAATACTGGATTTACTTGAGAGCTTATTAGTCAGAAGCAGTAAGTTAAAGGAATGGCACCTGAATAACAGTTCTGTTAAGTTCCCACGAAAATAGCAACAAATAAAACTGTTACTCAGCAGTGTTAACTCTGTCTGACCTAACAAATAAGGAACCTCCAACAGTGAGATGGGAACATAAGAAAAAGTAACTAGGTCATAATGATGTTTATCACCTTCTAAAGGATCTTTAAACAAGAAGATATGGCTGATTATAGTACTGTCTCTTGAAATAGCAAGAGGAAGAAAATGTCTGAACTGTTTTACTTACATATGTAAAGCTCTCAGTGGGCAGTATGTTGAAACAAAAAGCACAAACACAAGGGAAAATGTGAGTATTTTCGGGGGGGTTTCAAGGTGTTCTAAGCCAGATCTACACCAAGCAAGATATAGCGGTATGAAAGCGATATATAAAAGGCAGGAGCCACACCAAGCAGGATATAGCCGTATATGGCAAGTGTCAGTGGGCCCAAACAGTTGTCAGTGCACTTCAATACCACTATAAAGCAGTAGTATGGCTCCAGCATTTTATCTACACCACTTTCATACTGCGATATCCTGCTTGGTATAGCTATGGCCCTAATCCGCACATTTGCGCAAATGATGCCACTAAAATAATACTGCTAATGTCAGGATAAGTGCAAAGTTGTGCATTTGTACATCAATATTAAACCATGAAAGGAAGTGTTTAGGATTACATCTGTAACCAAAGAAATAACCTGGGGGGGGGGGAACTCTTAAGCTCTTTCATTTACTCTGGACGGGACAGTTCTAAAGCATATAAGCACTGTTGCCCACCAAGGTATCATTCAATGAGTATACCTCAGACAAAAATGTACCGGACAACATAACAAAAAAGACCTCAGAAACATCTGCAGAATCTTCCTTCTGAAGTCCATATTTGAATAAACTAACTTATACTGCTCTGTGAAGGAAAACTGGAAAACAAAAACATCACTGATATTTATGCACTTTTTGGTCAACGGCCAATAAGTTCCTGTTTGATATATGACCTCAGTATCCCATAGAGCATGTCCTTTTAGGTGATGGTTAAACTACTGATTTGTCTGAGTTGTATGGAATGTAACTTTAGCAGAAAAAGTACAAGAGGTGGCATCGTTCTGCTAACGATTGTATGTTCCACTAGCGGTTGCACAAGTACTACCAGAGTAAACACCTAGCATAATGATGTTGTGAAAACAGTTATGCAACAACTTGTGTGAGGTGGAATCTCAAAGGAGTTTACTGGAGCCAAGGATAAAAATGGGGTTTATCAAAGCAGTAGAAGATTTGCACTAGCGGAATAATACCGTGGGGTACAACCCTCTGTACTCAGTGCATTCCAGGTAGACTTTGCATCCTCCTGACATCAAGCTTGTGCTATAACATCCTTGACAAGGAAGATTGCGGTGGAAAGATATAGAACTGGAAGGGAGCTTGGAGGTCATCTAATTCTGGAGACCATCTTCCCCATCATGGTGCCCTCTAGATGTGTTGGACTACAAGTCCCAGGATTGTGAACCATTAGCCATACTAGTTGGAGCTGATGGGACCTGAAGTCCAAAAACATCTGGATGGCACCAGCTTGGGTAAGGCTGACCCCCTGGTCAATGCACAATGCAGATACAGCATTTCAGACAGATGGCCATCTGTCTGCTTCAAGACCTCCAGCAAAGGAGAACCTTCCACCTTCTGAGGAAGTCTGATCCACTGCCAAACAGCACTCACTCTTAGGATGTTTCTCCAAAATCTACTTCATGCAATTTCTATTCATTAAATATAGAAGGGAGGCAGCATATAAATTCAGTTATCACATTTAACAACACATCTTTACAAAGCAGTTGATGTGCTGAACTAAAAAAAAAAGTCTGAATCACGTAACCCAGCCTTCTCTTTCTAAACATGGCCAGCTAGATACTTCTAAACAGCTTAAAAGAAAGACACGAATCCAACAGCTCTTCCCTGCTTTGTTTTTAAGTGATTTTGGCACCTGAAGAACAATAACAACCAAAAGGTTTCTTCATCTTCTGGGGGCTTGTCCATACACCCTGTTTAGCCTGTTCTGGTGCACAGTGGCACTGCATCATTTATATGATGCAGCTGCCAACTTGCACCCACATTGGGCTTCTCCCCACCGAAACTGTGCTTTTTTGCAGTGTTGATTTACTGCGATTTTTAAAGTTGCTCCGAGGTCACCTCTGTTTGTCGATGGTGGCCTCACTTCAGGTTGAGCCAGCGGGTGTTCCTAGGAACACCCGCTGGGCAGATCGCAGCCCAGGGTAGATCCAGGTAAGCGTGGGAAGGCAGGTCAGAGAGCAGGCTCAATGAGCCAGAAAAGCTACAGCTTTTCGGGCCGGATAGTCCATGCTTCCTCCTGCTATCAGGATTTATAATTCCCACCCCGCAACTGCAATGCTGCGGGGTTTTGTGGGAACCAAGCAGCAAAGCACCTTTGTAAAGATACCCCCTTGGCAGAAAGCTTTTCCCCCAGGGCAACTCATGGGTAAGTCAGGGTTAAACTTTTCCTAAGGTTTGGGAAAATGACTCCAAACAACTTTTAAAAACATGTAGTGTATGAGCACAGGCAGTTCAAAATGCCTGCTAGAATTTTTGAATGATACCATTTCATTCCAATAGCTAATAAAATGCCTTTTCCATGTAAGTCTCACATAACAGTTACGCACAGAACAACTTGATGCCTTCAAGGATTAGAGTGGTATTGATGTGGCAATTCTGGTCTAAATTACTTACTAATGTAACATTAACTAATGCAATGGATTTGCTGGTACCACACAGATTACAGTAGAAGATTGGGACTAAAATCAATCACACCTGAGCCACAATTTTCCAAGGCATTTAACAAAACAAAGAAAGAAACCATAGTTCAAACTGCTTCGTGACAATATTAAGTGGTTTTTACTTTAAAAGGTATTAGTAACATTCAGGAATGAAAATGGGAAAGATAACTGGGCTAGACTGAATTTGCAAGCTACAGGCATTCTATTGACTTTAAACACGCAGCTAAACCCACTTTCCCAATCCTGCTACCTAGAAGAATGAGTGAAATGCCAGGAAATCCTTATGACTTGGATCAATTCAATAAACTATATGGAAAACCTAGAGCAATTTCTTGCTATTTCAGGGACCCTCAGTTGGTTTTGTATGCAGTGCTATGTTTATCAGCGAAAGCAAATCCATCACCATCTGATATATTTCAATGACCCTATTCAGATGATACATTAAGCCATGGTTAAGCCACTAACCCTTTTGCACCAAATGGTTAGTGAGTGTGTTTAAACAATGGTTATATAGCTACCATGGTTAGGAATGGTTCACCCAACATGCTAAGTCGTGGTTGACAAGACATGCTAAGCCATAATGTTTAGCTCAAAATGCTTAACTGCCACGGCTTAGTGTGTTGTCTGATCAGGGTCATTCTGATTATTGGGGTGGGTGAGGGGGAATCACCAATGGTCCAAATGAAGGAACAGTGTCTTGTCAGGTGTTTTCTGTAGTGCTAGCAATTCCTAGATTACACATAATAAAGTCACAAGACAGTGAATTTGGGTGAACAGGCTAGTCTTGGCAGCTACAGAAAATTAAAAGGGGATATTGGCCTAAGCATCCTCCCTTTCCAAGTTTGCCACTGTTCAGGCTGGGCACAACTTATCTCAGGGAACATGTTCCTCCATAACAGCCCCGTCTCCTTAAGATTTTCAAGGAAATAACTTCTCTTCATGAAATTAAATTATTAGGAGGACATAACAGGGTCTTCTTGGCTGTGACACCTATACTGAGGAATTCTCTCCCTAACATTACCAGAATATCACAACAACACAAGATGACTTGTTTTCATTTAGACAAATGTTGGGGAGATCAAGGAATAGTAGAACTTTGGTAACGATACAGCTTGATATTCTAAATTGAACTTTTCGTTTCCTTTTAAAGCAGAAGTGGGCAACTTGTCACCCTTCTAGATGTTTTGATTTATAACTCCTATAATCTCTCACCATTGGCTATGCTGGCTAGGGTTGATGGGAGTTGTAGGCCAAAACATTTGGAGGACCACAATTTGCCCACCGCCATTTTAAAGCAATGATGACAGCCCTACCTCAGGTTCACCACAGTCACATTCCTCTCCTTCTTCTACGTAGCCGTTCCCACACTTCGGGCCGCCAAATGATTCCTTAACTTCTGGCAAGTTGAATAGACACATCCCCACTCCTTTTTCCAGGCTGTTTTCCAGGTCTTTCTTGCTGCAGCTGCTGAACATCATTGGAAATGGGTAACTGAGGGAGGGAGGTTGGGGTGGGAGTTGGAGAGGTTGGAGAAAGATAGCTATTATCACAGAATTGTACATTTTAATTCAGTTGAGACATGACATCACATAACATACTACTTCTATCAAAATTCTACAGCATCATCATAGCTACTCTAAGAAATGAAACAAAGGACCAAAGTGAAACAAAGGGCCAAAGTTTTACTGTACCAGAGATAAGTGCAGGCATTCTTACAGCAGCTAATGTTGTCGTAGTCAATGAATAGTAAATATTATAAACATTCAGTGATAAAACAAACAAACAGAGCTGCCAGTTTAAGATTGGAAGTAAGGCTGGCACATGTTGGCTCAAGCGCCACAAAGCCAGGGAATTGGAAGCTAAGGCCAATGCCTTAAAGATGTTAATGATATTTAACAAAGTAATGATGTTGTGCAGTGTCACAAATGGTGTCACCCTAGGCTTTAACGGGCAGGCTAACTTTAATAACTTTAAATCGCTGCTCAATACTTCACCAAACCAATGAAATATTGCCTTCCTGGGTGGTGTTGCGGGAATATTTCAGATATGATCATACCAATAGCTTGTAATAAGAACATTCAAATAACTTGAGAAACTAATATTGATTTCATGCTTCTAATAAACACATGTATCTGTTCTCCTGTAAGATAGAACCAGCAATGTACTAGCTAGATGTGTTAAGCCTTCACCATAATGAACTTTGGTCCACTAGCAACTATATGCATTCTGTATTGTTTAGTTTATCTTGACCTCCATCATTCTTATGTGGCGCCTTTCTCTGTTTTGACTTAGAGACAAGTTACATCATTCTTATGTGCTATCCTGTATTATTGTAAACTTTCCCTTAGTACAAAAATGATTCTGTACAAAGAGCTAGATATGCTAATTCTGATGTTTCCAGTTTCCTATATAAGAGTGATACCCTATATACTTAATTCAGTCAGAGGTCTGTCTCTGGCTCCCTCAGCTGATGTGTCTTCTTCAATAAACCTACCTTTAAGAAACCATACGTGAGTATCTTTGGTCTCTACTTTAAACTGAGTCTAGTTGCTTGCATGAATATAACTCCTTTGAAGTTATTGGGTGGGATGTCACTGCTCTATGGGAGGTCCCATCCCATTTTAGGGTTATTCATCCCTAGTCTACATTTAGGTCAGTTACTGTATAAACGCATTATAAAGAATTAGAGTAAAGATCTTTCTCATAAGAGATCTGTGACAATAAATGACCCCTTTCTCGTAAGAGGGAGTCATAGGCCTCCCTGGGGGACTCAAATTCCAGGGACAGTAGGTGGGTGGAAGTAGTTTTCACCAACATTTGGAAGAAATATGCCTATCCAAAAATTGGACTAAAAGGGGTAAATGGGTCAGGTTTCTGCACTTTTTAACTTGCTGTATCTGTGGCAATTTTTACTGAATCAGTTTAAAATTTTGACACATTTGTAGTCCTTATGAAGTAGATCATGGATACCATGCTTCACATTATTAGCTCAACTGGTGTAATTTTTAGAAGCAATACATTTAAGTCATATATGGCAGAATCTTTTTGTTGTTGCTATCCTCTTAACTGAAGGTGCACTCCCAGGTCCCTTCATTACATAGCTGTATTGAGATAAATAGATTAAACAAAGCTAATCTCAGAGCTTTGTTAAATGTTTCCAGTCCAAAAAGGTTCATGGACGTCTAACCCTTAATACTGTATCTCCAAACCCTGAGTAGATTTTGCAGTGTGGAAGGTTTCGTGTCAAAGGGGGAGTGGAAGTGGGAGGTAATGGGAGAGAGACAGCATGAAGAGGAGGTTTAGGAAGAAGGTGGAATCAGTATCCCAACAGGAAGGGAAAGACCAACCCAAATGCTGGTTCGACTGCTGATTGTTACTCATATGCCTATGTTTGAAAAGTCACCCCACGCTGCTTCTGTGATGTTAATATGCCTTGCGACACTTTCTCTTTTTGTTCTTGCAAGTATTCTCTGCACTTCTACTGGAAGTTTGCCACTTGGTTAATTGTGAGTGAGATCAAAAATTCCGAGGTCCATTCAGTTCAACGCCATCTGTATCTGGAATGTAGCAAGGACATCACGCCGTAGACATTAGACAGGATGCCAAAGTGCACACGCTAACTCTGCTGGGACGTTCCTTGCGATTACATTAGGTCTGGATCATGACCATCTGGCAAATAAAAGGCAAACTGTCTTATTTCCCTAGACTCTGGAACATATCCACTTCCTCCCTGCATTCAGGCAGCAGTTCCACACTATGGGTGTGTAGGGAGCCAGCCAGCTCAATGAGGACTGGGCTTTGTTCCGTAAATGCCTTCCATCAATCATATATTATTAAGAACAGGATGCAATCTTAAGCAGACAAGTAAGATAGTAAACAGAAGTTCCATGTGGTTAAATCAGGAAGTTTAATGAATCAATAGTTATTTCTTATATTGCAATGTTCAGAGTTGCCAAATTAGTAAACTAGAGAGAGAGAGAGAGAGAGAGAGAGAGAGAGAGATCTGTAGTTCTAAGTAGCAATACATGTTAAGGCACTTTTAAAGCAATTGAAATATATAAGTTGGATCTTATGAATGCTGCCTTACAGTACAATTTAATACAAATATTTGTATTAAGAAATAAACAAATGTTTATTCCTTCTGTCTTGTATTGGTTTTAATGGTTTTAATATGAGACTGAACACTTCCACTCCATTCTCTTAGTTTTAATATAATGTTTTTAATGTGGTCTATTTATATTTTGTTTTAACCTTGCATTTTGCACACCATCTTGAGCGTACTTGGGGGCTTCCAAGTGAGGCTTTATCATGCAATTGTCCTGCATCTTCTCCCCCCCCCCCAAAAAAAAACAGTTAAGGAGAAAAAGATGGAACAGCTGAACAAGGAGACTTCCATCTCCAAGCCATCTGTTAGGGCCAAAAGATGGTTTGTAAATAGTATTTATTAATAAATTAATAATATGGGCAGGATGTGGGTGATAATAAAGGGTGGAACAGATATATCTACATCTAATTTTGGCAAACTAATCCACCAAGTGATCCACATCCTGCTGCTGTATAGCTACTGGTCTTCTGATACAAAAGTGGCTATGAGTCAACCAGGTGGATTAATTTAAATCAAGGTAATTTCGACTGATTTAAGTCTCCAAGGAAAAAGACAGATTTCAAATATTATTGCATACTCCTTCTCCAGAGAGTTGTGTGTGGTTGGAGAGAGCACTCCTGAATAGTAAAGGCTGTGCTGTATGGGGCTGTAATGGGAGAGGGGAATTGCTGAAATTGAGCAGAGGAACCATGTGTGAGTGGAGCTTCCCTTGTGCAACCACTGGATACAAGCCATGGAATTTAGTGTTAGACAGTGATGATGCAGTTTCAAGAGCTTTTCAGTCTAGGCTTCAACATGTTTAATACAAACAAATTCAGATCTTCTCTACATTAAAGCAAAAATCCTGCACCCTTACAGGGCTTTCTTCTTGTGGAGTCTCTCTGGGATTATGATGGGCACAATACACAAGCCTCCCTCTCCTCCCTCCCTGCTTTTTGGGCATTTCCTTTGGGGAGAAGTTCCATATGTTCCATTTATATAGGCTGACCATATGAAAAGGAGGACAGGGCTCATGTAACTTTAACAGTTGTAGAGAAAAGGGAATTTCAGCCAAGGTCATTTGTATGCAATTAGTTCCTGGTGAAATTCCCTCTTCATCAGAACAGTTAAAGTTGCAGGGGCCCTGCCTTCTTTTGTATATGGTCACTCTAGTATAACACCTGCAGCTTTAACTGTTGTGATGAAGAGGGAATTTCACCAGGGACTAATTGCATACAAATGACACTGGCTGAAATTCCCTTTTCTCTACAACTGTTAAAGTTACATGAGCCCTACCCTCCTTTTCATATGGTCAGCCTACATTTATACAGCCGGACAATGACACTGCAACATCATGAAAAGTGATGATTGTCGCACCACATAAGCTCCATGTGAAGGAGCCCTCAGATGTCCATTAAAAAAGTTGTTTTAAACCAGATAAACAACAAATAATGAAAGTAATCAATATCCATAATCAGTAAATGTTTTCACAATGCATGTTAAATATTTATGACCACCCACTTCACTATAAGTGCATGCAGATTCACTTAGGTTTATAAGAGTTGCATGTGCCCATCAATGGGAGAACCGATCTTTTAGGCTAAGCTGGTGGCGACAGAATGTCACTAGTAACTAATGCAATTCTCTCCACTTCCAAAAGAACTTCAAGCTGTTTCCTATTTTGAAGGCACAGAGCCATTCAACTTCTGACTTTTCCTGTTCTGGACACTGATTTCCTCAGCTGATATCAGTGCCACATTTACTATTTACCAAAGAAAGCACAAAGCCACTGCAAACATTTTGTTTTGAAACAAATAACCCCAAGATAAACAGGAGATGAGCATGAGAAATGTGAAACAAAAAGAATATGAATTATTCTATTGAGGAGAAATAGGTGGCCTTGTTTCAGCTAAAGCAACAGAAAATGCACTAAAATTCCAGCTCAAGGAACACTTTGATGAAATCAGATATATTGTTCACGTTGAAAGATATATTGAGATGCCTTTTATATTTTACATCAAGAAGCTGTACATCCAACAATAAGTAGGAGGGGAATAATAGAGAGTTTACATTACTCTTGCACAGGAACAGATTCAGACATACTGAGGCCCTAAGCCACATAAAGATTCAAAGACCCCATACCATAAAAATAAAGAGAAAAAAGCATATTACATGATAATAGGAAGGGTAATAAACAGATACCACCCAGTGCTTGTAGTTAAACAGTGTTAGATAATATTCTCTGAAGATGGATATAAAAGCATTAATAAAGTAAGTTGATTTGAACTTCTTCCAAACTGGTTCTACTTTGTGTTTATTGCCTACAATACTAAATGCTGTGTTGCCACACTTTCTCTGTATAAGGTAACTCTGTTTTAAGTTACAACAGACTTCCCAACATATTTATGCTAAAACGATTTCATCTTAGCTATCTTACATTTTAGTTATCTCCAACATATTTAGAGGCCCCATATAATATGAGGCTCTAAGCCATGACTTACTTGGATTGTTCCTAAATCCGACACAGCCCTTGTAAGATCAATGAAGGAATACTTATTTAATACTGAGCATGGCAAATCCAAACTACCATGAATCTGTAATAAAAGCATATATTCAACATCCAGGCAAGAGTGAAATAATAGGCAGTTATCAGGTTGACATGGACATCAACCAGAAGGCAGCATTTAGACAAAAAATAGGCTCAGCTTCTGAGTCCAGGGGGAGGAGACAGAGTCCATCTGAGGGATACAGGATAAAGAATATTGAGGGTGATCCTTGGCCAGTGCTTTTCCCTAGCATATTTCCTGCGTTTCTGGTTGGGTGCTAAAGCATGGAACTAGATGCATCAAAAAGTGTCTTCCCAACATTAAAAAACATCAAACATGTCGTAGATTTTAAAAAACTCAAATGGATGAATGATATGCACTTTATACCTCCCCAAGCCTTAAGAAGAGTTTGTGATCTTGTGTGGCTATGATCTGCCTGACTGCAGTAGATAAGACCAAAAAGTGGGAGGGGGGGGGGAATAAAGTGGCTTTGCTTTTACACAGCAGGCCAGTAGAGGTAAGCAATTCAAGACTAAGACCCATCTGTTATATCTACCAATGTTGCTCTCCGTCTCCTACAATTTCCTACATTGGGGAAGTTCCTTGAATAGAAGGCCACAATACAAGGCCAGGAATACAAAAGCAAATCTCCAGGGTTAGTCTGTTAAAGGGTTTCCAGCTACTTGGGGAGGGTGGGGGAGGAAAAGGGAAGGGGGAAATTCTGGATAATTACACAATCAAATATGGAGACTGTTGTTATTATTAGCCGATTTGAAACTGGCAGTCAGCTTCGACAAAGCCAGCCAGAGCCAGGCTCCCTATGCAAAGAGATGTTGCTGCTCCACCTGAATCCTGGCAGCTACCTGCAAAAACAGCAGCCAGCGCAAGTGCACAGAAGCTCAGTCGTACATCTTGGCAGCCTGTTTGTTGGCCGTCATTGGGCCCCTTGGTGATTTATTTTGTATTAAAGGCAACGAATGAAGATGAATTTTAAAACATGGCCTGTTCCAAATATAACTTTCTCAAATTGTGCATTGGTTCAGTCACCACCAGTGAGTGGTAGGCTGGGTATGCTGGAAGTTGTAGGTCTTTTTCTCTCTAAACATGCATAAGAATACACCCTTAACCTAGGGTGACCAGATAAAATCCAGGTCAGGGCTCATGTAACTTTAACAGTTGTAGAGAAAAGGGAATTTCAGCCAGTGTCATTTGTATGCAATTAGTTCCTGGTGATATTCCCTCCTCATCACAACAGTTAAAGGTGCAGGGACTATACTAGAGTGACCATATACAAAAGAAGGCAGGGCCCCTGCAACTTTAACTGTTGTGATAAAGAGGGAATTTCACCAGGAACTAATTGCATACAAATGACACTGGCTGAAATTCCCTTTTCTCTACAACTGTTAAAGTTACATGAGCCCTGACCTGGATTTTATCTGGTCAGCCTACTTAACTTCTTCTCTGCCTGGTATTTCCAAGCTCCAAAGTGGTTCCCTGCACCACAGGATTTCAAATGCATGAACACATTTTGAGATTTAGATTTTCCTTCACCATTACCCAAATTATGTTCTCTGACATAATCAGTCCCCTGAACATTTTTTGAGTTACATTAGGGATTTGGTTTGTGCCATATTGGATAATATTGGAATAATCACATTTACTTGAGCATCTGTTTATAAAATATAGAATTAGTAACATATGAAGTTTGCTTCAAAAATGAATGAATCACAGCACTTTCCTTATTCTCCCAGTTTATTTTTATTTTCTTGTTTGTTGTTTTAATCCATAGAGCATAAATAAAGTAGAACATAGAACTAGGCCATGCAGTTATTTGTGACATCAAAGCTTTCCCTTCTATAGTTCATGGTCAATGGTTTGAAAATAAGCCAGGATTCCTTCTATAGCCCTTGGCATGTTCTTTACAGTGCCATTCCTAACAAGCCCAACTAAAGACTGTGAATATGTCATTTTTGTAGTTAATTGAATAGAAGAGTGGCAGTAATAACTTGTCATGTTACTATGTGTTTTTTGGGATTGTGTGTGTGAGAGAGAGGGAGGGAGGGAGGGACATTTTCACACTCACAGTTTGAAACGTTTTTCACACAAGCTGCATTAGGTGGATATGAATCAATATTGGTTTGGGAGTCCTACCATGGTAAGATAAATCTTACCAATAAGATTCAGCTCATGTCCTCAAAAAGGATTGCGCTGCCTACACCACTAAGGCTTCTCCTTTCCTGTCATAGCTCAAGCTGTGAACTTAACTATGAGAAATATTCAAAAGGGCAGATTTACAATGCAGAATGCAAGATTCCAATGAGAAAGCATTGACGGGACCAACGGTTGGATGGTTTTGAAAAATACTTCCAGGAGGAAGTAACAACTCTTAACAGCTTTGTGCAGGACACACTGTCATGGCTTAATATTTCCACAGTCACAAAACTGCCAAGTATAACATTATTCAGAGTTACTTTTATTTTGACAAATGTAGAGTCGAAAAAGTTCTTCCTTGTCGAGAGGTCTATTGTGAGCTTGGTTCCCAATTCCAGAGGTGAAGCAATACTAAACCAATTTATCAACCTTGACAGTATTCTAACTGTATTCAGGAGTTATCTGCCATGCAAAGCTCGGTGGGGATTGTACTCAACTGCTTTTCCTGTTGGAAACCATGCAGTCAAGGAGAGTAGCTATAATCAGTTTGCATTTGCCTCTGGCTCATCTTCTGTTCCATTTCCTTTTCGATTGCTACCTCATTAATAACAATTAGTTCGACAGTAGAGGGTCTGGTTTTCACAATTTACTGTTTACGACTTGATGTTAATCCAGTGCTGATCCATGGAAAAAAGGAAAACAGATACCAGAGCAAGAGAGGGAGAGATGACAACCATCGGTCACAGCCGTACTGCATTCAGGGCAGAAGTTGCAACAGACTTTGTAGTTTTTGCCAATGTTAGAGGAAATTGTAGATAAGAAACCAAACTAGATTAGCTTGTGTTTAAATTGGTTGCATTAAACATAACATCCACTACTAGTGATAAGTGAAGAATGATAAATGGCTGACATCGATGTTAAAAACACACTGCCTGCATTCAGTCTCCTACAGAGCTTTTTCTCTCTCCACTCTCTTGGTTATAGGGATGATGCCTGGCCAGAATTAAAAGAGTCTCAGGGAAATGCCAAGTCTACACAGCCTAGTGATGGATTTTCGTTAGCTCTTAAAATTATTTTAGGACTTAGTATTTAAAGAGTTATTTACAAAGCTTTCCCTGCCCCCTTTCTACTGATGTGGCAGTGTTTTTTTTCCCCGTACTCTGTAATAGAAAAGATGCCAGAGCTGAAATGCCAGAGCTGAAACTGAAGAATGGACACTAGATGATACAGTAAAAGCTGACATGGCTTATAGCTGGACATCAGTCCCAAGAGCTTTTGCTGCTTGAGGTGAAATAGCAAATGAGGGCCCCCTCCCAAACCAAGGGCTGCTTCCAGATGGACAGCTGCTAGCGCTTCCATTCAAAAGGCATTGTGCAGTTATTCCAACTTTCCCTATGCTTAACGGATTTTATTGTGGTACAAAAAAAGATGGAAGATATAGTGGGAAAACACAGGAGGGTTACAAATGGAGGAGAACATCATCTGGGTCCCCCGTGAAATTCCCTGTTTGAGGCAGGGTGATTCCACAATAAAAGCTCCATCTGGAAGCAGCCAAGCTGCATTTATTTTTAAATAAACACCCAAGCCTGGCCAATTCATTTTGGCACCTGAAACAGAAGCAAGTGCCTTTCTCTGAGAATAAAAATCCAACATGTTACCTAAGAAATTCTTGCTCTTTCATGTCACCTCATTTTTTATTTTTTTATTTTTATTCATTTATTTTAAACATTTATTGGCTGCCTGTCAGGGCAGAAACCCTCACAAGGTGGCTTACAACAATTAAATACATAAAAATAGTTAAAATATTAAAAGCAATAAAAACATAAACACAATAAAATAGCAATTAAAAACAATAAAACCCAACAATAAAACCCAGCAAGAACAACAATGGTAAGAGCAGAAATAACAGTACCCATATTGTGAGAAGGCCACGGTAAAATAATACGTTTTAAAAGCATGCACGGATGGTGCAAGTTGGACCTCCGATGGGAGTTTGTTCCAAAGGTGTGAGGCCACCTGATCTTAAAGTGTGGGCAGACTGATATATGGGTGAAGGTGGTCCTTCAAGTAACTTGATCCCAAACCATTTAGGGCTTTATAGGGTAAAAAACAGCTAGGAAACACACCAGTGCAGTTGCCAATTGATTAATCAGCTGCCAATTCATTAATTTTAGATATCATGCCATATCTCTGGCACTCATACACACAACAGCAGTTTAATTTTGTATATGTGTGTGTGCCCTTTAAAGCAGGGGTGGGCAGGAGGTAGTTCTCCAGATGTTTGGACTTCAACTCCCACTCAGCATTGCCAATGGCCAGCAATGCTGGGAGCTGAAGTCCAAAACATCTGGAAATCTACCTTCTGCCTACCCCTGCTTAAACGTCTCAGAATAAAAATGAAACCACAAAACAGAGCCGGGAAAAGAGAGGGAAACAGTTTTAAAACGTTGTACTCAATAATTCCTGTCTATGCTGACTGGGAGTAGCTCTCTGCTCTATCCGTCCCCAACCTGGCATCCTCCAGATGTGTTCAACTACAACTTCCATCATCCCCACTTAGCACAGACAATAATGAGCAGTTAGTCCTGATCATTGCCATTCCTCCTCTTGAAAATATCTCAACTGACCAGTCTCATTTCTCCATATACATAGTTTCACATAGGAAACACGGACTAAACTTTAAAATGTGCTAAGAGAAAAATATTCTTGCATTACTTGTTTTATGTCTCATTTCTGTCTTATTTTAAAAAGTAATAGTTAAATACGTCACAAATTATGGCAGAGTGCAGTTCCACAGACAGTTGCAAAAAAAGGTGTAGCCTTAGGCATTCATTAATTCCAGTGATGTAGACATTGAGCAGCCAGCAAGGGTTGCATATGTTCCAATTAGGATGGCCACTTAAGCAGTGCCAAAAAAGAGGAAATACATAAATATAAAAGAGGACACAAATTTGCATATGCAAATATATAGGTACAAATTTACAAATGTGGCAGTGTCACAAAGGGTGTTGGTAACATCACAGATGGTGGTGACATCTCAGTAACACTATATCCCTGTTTTGCATTTATACCACATAGGACAGACACACACTGACATTTGCTGTGGTATTTTGGATAATGTGGAATAAAAAGCAGGAAATGACACTATGAAAGCAGTATATGGAATGTGTAATGTGTCCCAATAATTATCAATGCACTTTAACAACAGTATAAAGAAGTAGTGTAGATCTAGCCCAAGTCTTGTTTAAAGTGAAATATCCATAAGGAGGGAAAGAAGCATAGCCCTTGAAGTTGCCCATCAAGAGTGAGCACCTGGATGGGAGTCTGACTGAGAGCACCAAGTCAGTCTTCCTTACTCTGGTGAAATGTTTTCTAAGGGTGCAATCCTATGCACGTTTAGACAGAAAAAAAGTCCTACTCCCTGCATCCCTTAGCCGGGATGCTGGGACTTGTAGGACTTTTTTCCTGTCTAAACATGCATAGGATTGCACCCTAAATTTATTTATATTATAGTATTTCTAAATTTGCACATATCTGCACATGTTATACCACTTGTTCTTATCTGTTGTCCTCTTTTTGTTGTTGTTGATGATGATGATGCGTAAGTGGCCACCTTAGATACAAACAAGAAAGCAACACAAATGGTATCGAATAGAGGACATGTAGGCCTGATTCTCACCGAGGGCAAATGCAAAGGTAAACTTGTTTCTAGGATGTACCACTTTGCATTGCAGGTGGGGGCTCACATGACTAAATGCTCCTCCACAGCCCTTCACCAGTCCCTACTCATAGAATTCTAGCATGTCGAGGAGGAGAAGGCTATGCTAGAAATCTTCTTTCAGACATGTGGATTTCTTATATGGAGAGATGGTTTTATATGAAACATCCATTCCATCATGTGAACCCCAACCTGTAGTCTGAAGTATTATAGACACACACACACGGTTAACATCCTTAGCTGTTCATTGTAAGACCTATTTTTTTTAAAAAAAACTGAATGCAAATAGAAGGGTTGTACTTTTATTTTTAATGGAAACTGCTGAGAAGATCTGGAAAACCTGGACATTATAATAGCTGACATCACTGAATGTTAGACCCATGACCTTTTCCCTCCTAAAAACAATTAAAGACATCTATAACGGCTCTGAATTATTAATAAAGAATAGCAAATGAGCAATGACTGTCCCCTAGCTGCACAGAGTTGGTTTCAGGAATTTAAATGAAATGCTGACATAAGACCATTCTGTCATTTCATGGTTGTTTCTTACTAAATGAAAATGGGAAAGCAATGAACTAAATCATCATGGCATTTCATATATATATATATATATATGTATATATGTATGTATAAAAGCGGTGTCACTGCTGGCAAAACAGCAAGTCTGTCACAAGCAATTTATTAATCAGTATTTCAACTTTATTTTTCAATTTATTTTTTAAAAAGTATCTCTTCATGGAGTTCAAGTCAGACTGGGCGGGAGATATAAATGCTTTAGAGTTTAATTAGGAAGTGTTTGCCTCTCCAAGATAATTTCATTTTCTTCCAATCATTAAATATATACATCCAGATGGTTCTGCTGATTCTGAAAATTAATATCTATAAACAGCAGGTTGAGAAATGTAAATGAAACCTGTTGGTAGAAACCTAAGAAATACCAATTGATTTTGAGTTAACCAATTCTTGGCCTGGCCCAGTTACTCTTGTGCCTACTGAAGGAAGAGTTCACAATAATAAATCCTCTGTTTTAGCTCCTGTCCACCATGAACTAGCATCTCTTCTACACGTAGGGCCAAACTAAATGTGGTAGGGCAGAGGTAAGCAAAGGTGGTGGTGGTGGTGATGGTAGGGAGGTGTCTAATCTTTACCCAAAAATTGTGTGGTGGAGTGCAGTGAAACCTGCCCCCTCCCCTCATTTACCTCACAGTGTTCCATCGCTTTACACAATTTTCTCCCACCAGGCTGACTTCAGGTATTGGAGCTGGATTGGGCAGAGATGGGTAGCAGTGGGGGTAAGTTGTACTTTTCTCCACCACATGCTCTTTTTTGTGTAATGGGTATACCCCTCTCTCACTGCCCTTGATTTATGAATGAGATAGATGTACGTACAGCTGCCATCTCACGTTTAGTTACATTAATACATAGTGCATCATCAGATGAGCATTTTATGGCACACTCGTTACTGGCCGCTCATTTTTCACAGGTCCTTTTGACAACGACGTCCACCTCCTGTGCGTCTCCTGCTCCTTCTGGTCTTTTCCCCCCAACAACAACAAAAAAGACCCAGTAAATCTGTTGGCTTTTTTTAAAAACAAAACTTGTCGCCATTTCCTGCTGTGTGCAGGAAAAACAGCACAATAAAAACACCCACTGAATGGGCCATGTGGTCATCGCTGCTTCCTCTTTCTTCCCCGTGTGAAGGAAGAGGAAGCTGCTCTTCCCTATTGTGGGACAGGAGCAGGAGGCCAAAGCGATGGTAGGGAAATGCGATTTTCCCTCCGTCTGATGATGTTCATAAACTAGCTCCACTCTATTGCATAGAGGAGTGTTTTTCAGCTGGTATCCTGTTGACATTGGAAGCTTGGAAAGGGAGTTGAAAGGGGGGGTGTCATACACTTGTAAGCAGCTATGGCACTGGTGTAATTCTAGCAAAAATAAAAAACAGTTCCTAACAAATTTAAAACCTTGCCAGGGGCCTGTGTAATCCCCAAAAGTACTTGAGACAAAGGCCCTGTTCAGATTTTACCTGCCCCACCCCATATCTCTACAAATGGTGAAAATGTGAATAAATCTCACCTTCATTCACTTCCTCCCTCCAAAGAGGAGCATAGGGACAAAACCTGGAGATTATTATTTATATAATGCTATGTATGTACATGGTGCTTTACAAAGATTTCTTTTTAAAAAACAACACCAGGCCTTTCCCTCTCCCCTCTGCAGCCTCCTGTGACCCCCTATCTGCACTGGAAGTTCTCTTGCACAATGTTGGATTTAAGCCATAAATCATGACTTTATTGAAGGGGAGAGGGAGGAAAAAGGGGGAAAGACTACAATCTAACTTAGCTACTTACACATTACCTAACTGAGTAGAGTCTTGGGTTTCCAAGCATATGCAGAGTCCATTGCAGAGAGTATGGTCAGAAAGAGAGCATCTTGGCTTCCACTTAGATGGTATTACCAAGACGGGAAGGAGTGAGCAAACTCATTTTTATGGGAATCTGAGTTCAGTAAAAGCCAACCCCATAGTGGAGACTGATTGTCCAATAGTGTGATAATCCTACATTTTTTATGTAAGTAGTAAGAACCCACCTTCATAATGATCCTACACTTCAATTATAAAAGATCTAGCTAGTTCTAATTAGACAAACGACTGTGTGAAAGAACTTAGGTTTTGGATGCATATTGGAGAACAAAAAGTGAGAACTAGACTATTCAGGCATCCCAGCATAGTGCCAGCTTGGTGACTGTCTAGGGGGCACTGTTGGGCTATATAAGAAGTTTGTCACACACAGAATTTCCATTGAAAATGGATTTAACTAAATTTGCGAAGACTTCAAAAGCTCACGTTAGGGATAACAACTGTGAGGAACTTGACAGGGCACATTCGCATATGGGTATATGCATGTTGGATCTGTGCAAATAGGATCTTTGAAAATGTAGAGGCTGGAAGTAGACCAAAAGGCGTAACTCTGATCACCCCCTGCCATACATTTATTTGACCTAAATTAATACCTGAACAGGGCAGGCATATAACTGATAACGTTTGAGACTTGCTGCAAACCTATTATTGCAATCCAGCCACAGTATGCATTTTAAGATCCCTTTGATTTCAACTGGAGACTTTAGCACTTGATGAAATCACCCTCACTAAAACCTTTGGCACTTAGTAGTCGCTACTTTAGCCCTTTGAACAACTGTTGCTGTGAAGTTGTTTTTGAAAAATATGAAATCATCTGCTCTTAGAAGAAAAGGAATGAGGATGATCAGGGGTCTGGAAACAAAGCCTATGAAGAGAGACGGAAAGAACTGGGTATGTTTAGCCTTGAGAAGAGAAGACTGAGGAGAGACATGATAACACTCTTCGTGTACTTGAAAGGTTGTCACACAGAGGATGACCAAGACCTCTTCTGGGTCATCCCAGAATGCAGGACATGGACTAATGGTCTCAAATTACAGGAAGCCAGTTTCCGGGTTGGACATCAGGAAAAACGTCCTGTTAGAGAGGTATGACAATGGAACCAATTTCTCAAACTGGGGGGAGGTAACGAGTGGGGTACCACAGGGCTCAGTTTTGGGCCCAGTGCTCTTCAACATTTTTATTAATGATTTGGAAGAGGAGGTTCAGGGAATGCTTATCAGATTTGTAGACAACACAAAATTGGGTAGGATCGCTAATACTCTGGAAGACAGAAACAAACTCCAAAGTGATCTGGATAGACTGGAGCGCCGGGCTGAAAACAACAGAATGAAACTTAATAGGGATAAATGCCAAGTTCTACATCTAGGAAAAAGGAGCCAAATGCACAGTTATAAGATGGGGGATACTTGGCTCAGCAATACGACAAGCGAGAAGGATCTTGGAATATGAGCTGAATATGAGCCAACAGTGTGATGTGGCTGCAAAAAAAAGCAAATGTTATTTTGGGCTGCATTAATAGAAGTATAGCTTCCAAATCGCGCAAGGTACTGGTTCCCCTCTATTCGGTACTGGTTAGGCCTCATTCTGAGTATTGCATCCAGTTCTGGGCACCACACTTCAAGAAGCATGCAGACAAGCTGCAGCATGTTCAGAGGAGGGCAGCAAGGATGAACAAGACTCTGGAAGCAAAGCTCTATGAGGAGAGACTGAAAGAACTGGGCATGTTTAGCCTGGAGAAGAGAAGACTGAGTGAAGACATGATAGCACTCTTCAAATACTTGAAGGGTTGTCACACAGCGGAGGGCCAGGATCTCTTTTCAATCATCCCAGAGTGGAGGACACGGAATAATGGGTTCAAGTTACAGGAAGCCAGATTCTAGCTGGACATCAGGAAAAACTTCTTAACTGTTAAAGCAATACGACAATGGAAAAAAATACCTAGGGAGGCCGTGGGCTCTCCCACACTAGAGGCATTTAAGAGGCAGTTGGACAACCATCTGTCAGGTATGCTTTAGGGTGGATTCCTGCATTGAGCAGGGGGGTTTACTTGATGGCTTTATAAGCCTCTTCCAACTCTACTATTCTATGATTCCATGATCCCGATCAGTCTCCTCGATATATTATTTGTATGCAAATGCATGCTTAAACAAGGCTTATGTATTTAAACCACTATAGTTCAATCTCAAGCAAAACTTCTGTTCAATGCACATTTATTTCATAGTGTGTGGGGTTGTGTCTGTCTGTCTGTCTGTATTCAATAATTGGAGTTTTTTTTTTTAAGATAAAGGCATTTAATCATGCTCTACTGGGAGGCATATATTCTCTCACAAGCCTGTAAACTAATTATCAGTGGTCAAAAGGTTACAGAAGGACCGGTTTCAAATCCATTATTAAAATAAAATGACACAAATGTCATGACCTTCCCCCCCAAGCCACAAATCATTTAATATAGAACTGAGCACACACAGCATACAGTGATGTGATCATCATCAGAGATGTTTAGCTACTAAATCACCATTTCCCAGTACCTTGTATTAGCCTTTACACACGAAGGTATGGTTGAATGAGCATTGCTTCAAAGATCAAGGGGTAGTCAAAGGGCAGGTGGGAGCAAGACATATAACTCTGTCTTTTAACATCATGTAGCCTTAAAGACTAAGAGGATTTTCAGATTGGGGAGATCGCATTTCCTTACCGTTGCTCTGTTTCCTGCTTCTCTTCTGCAATAGGAACAAGCAGAATCGCATGCGGAAGAAAGTAGCAACCACATGACCCATTCAGATTAGTTGGACAGTACCCTTTAGTGGGTATTTTATAGCCAACTTCTCCTGCACATGGCAAGAAATAGAGACAAATATTGTTATAGTTCAGAGAGCAGGGTTTTCAGAGCCTTATTTTGTAATGGGGAAAAAAAACCTTCAGAAGGTGCAGAAGGCGCAGGAGGATCATTGCATCGTTAAAATGACCAGCGAACATCTGTGACTGGCCAGTCACGAGCATGCTATAAAATACTAGTCTAAAGAAGCTCTACGAATACAAGTCAGGTAGACCTGCTATTTCACAAAATCATAAAAACGAATCTCAAGGGTTGCTTAGCAATCTCTCTTTGCAAGCAATGCAAATTTCCCCACGCAGTCTAAAATTAAGCTTGTAAATACTACTTGTGGCAGGTAAGAATTGCCTCTAGGGAAGTTTTACAAAAGTGTTTTTTTTTACCTTTAAGGCCTCAAATAACTAGTAATGGTTTCTGCAGGCAGGTGGCTACTAAACAATGTTGACCTTTCCGGACTTATTTGCAAGGCTTTTAAAAACATTCCTTTATAAAATTAACTACGAAAAAAGTGTACTTCTTGAATAAGGTAAAAAAGCCAATAACTCTCACAGGAGTTTTAGTATGGAAGTACAAGTGACTTGGCTTCTAATTCAGCATGAAGGATTTTTCAGCATCCTAAGGATAGCAACACATTTCTATAAGATGGAAGTGAAAAGAACTTTCTTCATTGCAAATCAGCAGGACACTGGGACCCCACTGAAGAAAGGATAGAAATTATAATGGACCTGACATCTGGATGTGATTGGTAAATCAGGCTATCATTAGCAGGAACTTGTGTTACTATTAACACGTGTGTGTTTTTTAATAGACAGCAAAGGAGAAAATAAATTCCATGAAGATTCAGAAAGAAACTACATTTCCTAGCAGCATCTTCATTTCAGATAAAGGACAGTTGCAGTATACGATGATGATGATGTATCTCTCTAGATGGACATGATGGTCTGTGCCAAGTCATGCTGTCTTTTATTGATTCAGGAATTTCCTGACGATTGAGCATGTTTTAATTATGACTGCTTTCTGGAAGTTGGTATGGATGTTATTATTCAGGGAAAAGAGTTTGAGAGCTGCTCACCTAAAAGGAGCATAACCCAGAAAGCATTACGATGATTGAGACAAATGGAGCTATTTAAGATTTGGTTTCACTGGCATTTACTTTGATTCTGAACATCCTGCAAAGCTTCAAGTCTCACCCCTCCCACCAAGAAAAAAAGAAGAAAGAAAGAAAGATTGCAGATTCCATTAGGAAAACCAGCACAATATTAAGGGTGAACAGAAAACAATTTGGGCTGGCAATATTTGTAATGAAAACAATACAGTGCTTTTAAAATCCACTGATGATGACTCAAGAGTGATTTTTGTGTAGTTACTGGCATAACAGAACTGATGTATCACAATGAAAACTTCACTGGAGAAGACAGGTACAAAATGGGGTATCACTTACATTTAGCAAATCTGAAGATTCTCTATTCCATGCACTGTACTTTTCTGCCCTGAAAGGCAGCTAAGAAATGTTTTAAATAAATAAAAATAATAAATTTCAAGTACTTTAAAGAATCCAAACATGAGAAATAGGAATATCATAAAAGTTCACAATTTTTAAAGTTAATTTCAGCCTTATTTGTGGCCATGCATTAGTTATATTCACAAAATACCACGTCTATTTTAGATTTTGAGCTAAATTTGAAGCAGGTTCTTTAAATGATATTGACTGTTAGTGCAGCCTTCCCCACTTGGTGCCATCCAGATGCCTTGGACTACATTACTTCCAACCAGCATGAGGGCCATGTTGGATGGGGTGATGGGAATTGTCCAACATAACCAGAGGTCACCAGGTTCATCAAGAACGGTGTTCTTCTTTCTTTTTGGATTCAGGTTTTCATTTAGGGTATACATCTTGAGGATACATAACTATGTTAATTTGTAATTGGCAGCTATTATTAGAACCATTGACTCTTCAAAACCGGTAAGTTTGTTATCAAGCTTTATATTAACTAGGACCAGGCAAACCTTTTTGGCTTTTTGGTTCCATTCTAAGCTTCAGTTCTATTGATGTCATTTATATCTTCTTACAATTCCTTTTTTTCATATATATATATATATATATATATATATATATACTAGTGCTGTGTTGTTCTAACATGTGCCTAGAGGAAAAGTGTTCACTGTCATCCCCAGGGATTGCAAAACAAATACTACAGCTTCAGTCACCCTTTAGGTCACATAACCTCCACTTCGGTTTTTCTATTACCTGATCTATTTCCCATAGTTGCTATTAAGTATTCTATTGCATTTTCTAGGGTTTCAAATCTGGCTTCATTTTGCTTTTCCAGACTTTCTTCTTTGGCACTGAGAACAGCTTTTAGGTTTCTGGTAACCTCTTTAATGAATCTCTGGGCTACAGAGCAACTTCTGTAGATTTCCCTCCAATGTTCTTTCTTTCTTTCTTTCTTTCTTTCTTTCTTTCTTTCTTCTGGGGGAAGTCAGATCTTCCCTATAAATTCCTCAAAGGGATCTAGCTAAAACAAGGTATTTCAAACAGGCTATGATCAATTTTGTGTTTTCCAAAAGGTCATTTTTCAGCATTTAGGTAGCCAAGAAAAATCTCTCTCTGGGTTTTTCTTGCCCTCTATATGCCCTTTTCCATTCCCTAGGATTAGTAGCCTACTTTCATACTATTCTCCTTGGGTCACAAGATTCTTTAAGATCCCACATACAATACTAGGCCCTTCACCATTGCCTCAAAGTTAACATTTTATTTTAAAGATGGTCAAACTTATTACTGAAATATCAGCTCACTAAAATTAATTTCTCCTTCTTACATATTTTCTGTTATTCCATTCCTTTTCTTGAAAAAACCCTTTTCTTGTGTAGCAATGTTTTGTCAGAATCTAAATGTCAGGAGCAGCAGGAGGATCACCCTATCTACTTTCCTCTTTTAAGCCACAATGCTATATAAAATATCACATCATTGGGGTGCTTTGCCAAACATGCTCAAGCCTTTAAAACATTTTGTGGTAAAAGTGGTACATGTCTTACCAGTTGTTTTTTAAGATGTAAACCTACAGGAAGCTCATTAATAGACAGATCCAACAGAGTTTAATTCTGCACTGATCCCAAGATATTGCCTCTACCAAGTATTCAATTCTAATACAAGTTTTTAATGCTGAAGTCATTAAAGATTAAAAGGAAAATCAAAAGGAGATGGCAATAATTAATGAAACAACATTTTAAGGAATAAAATATCCCCTTGAACATTTCCCTTCATTAGACTGACTTCAAAGTTAAGGTGACTGGAGTAATTTTAATCCAAGCTGGTCCCTCCCACCAACCAACTTATTTCAAAAAGCAAATATCTATTGAGCACAGAGTGACAAACATGTAATGTTCATATCCCTTCTTCAAACATGACATTAGCAGTCAGTCCCACTCACAGAAGATCTATGGTTTAAAAGATCTAGGAGGTGGATGGATAGGAATAGAAAAGCAATGGAAAAGTGTAAAAACCAAAATAAGCACACATATGAATTAAGACTATTCTTAACATTTTACTGGAGTGACCTGTAACAAAATAAACATGTCCACAGTGAAAAGAGAAGCAAAATATGTCCTGGTATTGATCCAAGATAAACAGACATCTCGTCTTGAATCCCAGAGAAGAGGAAACACTTCATATTATAGAATACTCCATCAACCCAAAGTAGAACACATGGGAATGAATAGTGTTGAAACGATTCCATTTGATCAGGCTGAGAAGCAATCTTTGTCACAAGATGGAGAAAAGTAATTAGAAACCCCATTAGAACAGGGTTGGGGTGTTAGTAGTATTTCTGGATCTAAGGAGTTTTGTATGCACACTGTAGCTTTTTTGATCTGGAGAAAAGGATGAATTTCTGAGTCTCTCTCAACATGCACAACCTCATAATGCCCAGTGGTTATTTCTGAAGATTCATTGTTTTGGATTATGTGTTTGAAATATACAATTATTAGTTGGGGTGGGTGAACATGCCATCAATACACAATCCATATATTTTATACAATAAACTATGAGGAAAACAAAGAGGAAAAGTATTCCCAGGAAAAGAAATCCACAGCGAAAAGGGAGAAATGTATACATACAAATATACTGAGCCCAGAGCAAGCAACAAAACATACTGTAAATGTTAAATATTTACTACAAAACTCTGACATGCAGAACAATAAAACTAAGCAATACTATAATTACGTCATTCCAACAATCATGAATCAAATACTTTTTGACTCAATGTACTTTACACCAGTAAATGAATTATGTGTGAAGTACATTAATTATCACCACACTGAAGAAAGTCCAAACTTATAGATATGTACATAGGCTCTTGAGTTGCCAACATGTGAATGGCAGCTGGCAAGAAATACTCATTTACTTACACAGAAAGAACTTGCAAAACTAAATCATATCTACTGGCTCCAAATCTAATAGTAACTGTCGGCTTAGTGATAGCTAACAGTGAAAATTTCAAGTGCTCCACAGCAGGCTGGTTCAATTGTTCATTTCACACAAAGTCTTAATCATGAGCAAGCACAAAGTTGTACTTAATGGAAAGTTCGTTTCTCAAGGTCTATGTTCTCCTAAACAATCATTTCCTTTTCATCACTGTGTCAGGCAGAACGTGATTCTGTTGTGTACCTCCTCTACTGCTCATTTTAATTATTTATTACACTTATATACCGCCCCATAGCCGAAGCTCTCTTTTAATGTCTTATTATCCCTCAAATCTGCACGTGAAAAACCAAACTAGGAATAGCTGGGAGATAACTACATTTGAAAATATTGTGGGAGTCCCACATGCAAATTCAGCACAACTGTGGTGTAACAGGACGTTGTATTATCAGGCCTTCTGTGACTTGTGTGAGATACAGGCCACGTTTGAACATGAGGATATGATTGGACGTATCATGAATAATGCAAATATGGCTCATGCATAGTGAAACCCCCCCTCTGAAATTTGCATGTGGTATGGCCCCTGCCCCTCACTTGCTCTGATCGGCCTCCTCCATTCCCTTCCCCATCCTTACTGATGCACCGGGGCATGCCTTCGTCCCACACTGATTGGTTCAACAATGCTATCCATCATCCTGTTGGTGGCAAGGTAGCCCTGCCTGTTTGGCACAGAGGAAATTAATTGCTATTAAAGCTCAAGCTTTGAACTTCTTCAAACTTTCAGAATTTTCTGCATGTCTAATCTGCTCAAACTTCATTTAAAACAAAAATGAGGGAAATCGGTCTGGTAGATCTTGAGTAATTAGCTTTACACTGCACAATGAGAAAGCATGAAGAAAGGCTTCCTCGATCTTTAAATGCTGAAGTCAAACAAAAATGGATGAAAACGCCCTTTCATGCCTAACACGCCATAGCAGCTCTTCACAAAGTTTACTTCTGAGATAAAGTGCACCTACACTTAGCAAATCACATATTATACTGATCTCATAACTCTAGCAACGATGAAAGACAGCTGGGACTGAACCATGCACAGGGCAGCAATCAGAGTATTGGACTAAGTAGCTTAGTATTGGGCTGAAATAAAATAAAGCCGATCAGACATCTTGGAACAAAGAATGTCTCCCGCTTATATAGAAAGCCTTTACTATAAAGCTGCCCTGGAACTGGACACACAAAACCTCACCTTCTCCCCTACTTGCTAGGGTTTCTTATGGCCTTATTTTTCTCTCTTCCACACTAGCAACATATAAAGACAACAATACAGATTAACAGCTTTGCACATTTTCCTTTGGTAACAAGTGTGGAAATTACAACTACCCTAAAGCCATTAAGATTCCCACCCACCCCCAGCAACACTTTAAATTTAGAGTGGTTTTATTGTTGCAGATTATGGAGCAGTTTTTTGCGATAAAGTCTAATTGGCATAAGCAGGATGTAAAATTCTGCTTAAATGCTCCCTGAAGTTAAAAAACAAACAAACAAACAAACAAACCAAAAGCTCCACTTCCAGCTCCAGCAAAATCTTTTTTTCAAACAAAGAATGCTCTTACCCAGTTGAAGGATTCATGATGCATCCTCCTTTGTCAGTAGATGCTTTGCAATTGCAGCGTCTTTCCAGTGTATCATGGTTCATCCCAAAATTATGGCCCAGTTCATGAGCCAGAGTTACTGCTGCTCCCAAAGGGCTGTCTGAATGATCCTCAAAAGAAAACACACACACACACACACACACACAGATAGACACAGATGGATAGGGTAAATACCTTTGTTAAGCATGACAAAAGATAATAGTCTAACATAGTGATACATGCCCAAACTCATTAGAGTTTCATTGTTATAGATCTGGCACATGGCAAGAGTAGTTAAATTGTTACCACTGTATTAAAAAAAAAATCAAAACCTCTGCCTATTTGTCTGATTCACCCACCCACCTCATTTTAAGCTTGATTTATACTTGTAAACAGCCTTGGGGTGCTGGCTAAAATCCAATTAGAGGCAGAACCACAAGGAAAGCTGTTTATATGTATGTGGTTCCCAACAAAGTTTCATAAATGTCAGGTATGTTAACATAAACAATGAATAAAGAGGGGTTGTATTAGCATTGCTGAAAGTCACATGACTCAAACAGCTTGCCACATCGAGTTTTCTCCACACAGTTTAGTTTCAAGTTGTTCACCCATCCAGCTGCTAGTGGGCATGAACTGGGCCACAGAATCACAGGTCTGGAAGGTACCACATGGTGACTTGTCAGGTTTAGCTATTTGCTACCTGTGGCATTTCTGAATCCTGCCTATGCCCAGTGAGAATACTTCTTCACTAAGGCCTTCCCCATTGCAGGCCACACTAATCCCCACCACACACAGTGTGTGTCGTGACTCTGGCTAACTCTCTAAAGTTCTTGCTCACGACTTCAGGTACACTGATACACAACAATAACAGTGAGATTTCTTTTATTGTAATCACACGGAATTCAAAGCATAACGGTTTCATTTCTGCAAACACACACTTGAAGCTGAAGACGGACCACACAGCTTTCAGGTAGAACGGCTTAATGAGAACAGCACTCACTCAGGGACTGACATTTAGAGATTAACTCTAGTCCTTAGAGGGCAGGAGCGGCCACGCTGCACTGGAATCCTCTGGAACATAGAGAGACTCTAGGATTAGGCCTCCTAACAGTAGTATATCGGTCAACTGGCAACTAAATCTTCACTCAGCCTGTCAGGGAACGCTGAGCTGACCACGGAAGCCAGAAGCCAGGGAATGAACCTCTTCGACCTAGGGAGCCTTCCCAATTCATGTAGCTTTAGCTCTGAGGAAGGTCCTCTCACAGGTCTCACACACACACGAGTTTCAGAACAGCAACGATCAGCTTCTGCCTCCCTCTGCCCGTAACTTTGGCTCCATGGAGGGAGACAGCAAGCTATAGAACACGAATCCAGAACAGTAATCTCAAGTCCAAATCTATGAAAAGCCACAGTGCACTTTTCATGGCAGAGTTCTTTAGAAGTAACAAGTCCAAACAGCAACAGAACATGTATAGAGTGCATCTCACAATTCTAAATCAGATAGTAACTCACAGCAGCAGCAGAGCAGCAAGAGGATAGACGAGATAATTCCTAGCAAAGGAATTACTCTCAGGACAAAGGTAATATAGTGTGGAGGCTGGGCAATTCTAAGCTACTTTGATAGACAGGGCTTCAGGCCTGTAATCTAAACTCACGTGCCAACAGGGCGGCACGGTTCAACCTCTTCTGATGACGCCACAGTGTGAGGAAGATAGCCCCCACCTTTGCAAAACATAGTTTAGTTCCCAGAGACTTTCAAGGCCTTCGGCCTACCATTTGAAATAAGCACATAACAGAGAAGCAGAGATACATTTTCTCATGACAAATTGCCAAGTCTTCAGTCCACAATTCACAGGGCCAGCCCTGTGAATTGTCTACGAAGCACCTGACACCCAACAGTGTGCTGCTACCTGGAGCGGTAGGCTCAGGTCCAACCCTTTTTACTTTGTCCTCAAGCTGTGAGGACACATTGGCTTTAGTATAACCTGCATTAGTCCCTTTATGACCTTAGCCTTTACGTAGCCAAGAGCAGAAGTGTAGGACTTTACGTAGCCAAGAGCAGAAGTAGCCAAGAGCTTTACGTAGCCTTTACGTAGCCAAGAGCAGAAGTGTAGGAGAGATCCGCGAACTTACCAGTCTTCAGGAATTTAAACGATCTATAAAGACTGAGCTCTTCCGGCAGGCCTACTCAGATGAATTTTAAGTGTTTTATTGGTGTTTTATTGGTATTTTAATGATGTATTGGTTTTATGTATTTTTAATCAGTTTTGTGTGTTTTATGATGATGTTGTTCCCCGCCTCGATCCGGAGGGAGAGGCGGGTAATAAATAAATAAATAAATATATTATTATTATTATTATTATTATTATTATATAACACAACAAAATCTTTATTAATTAAAACAGTAAGATGTTCAACCATGAAGCAAATCTTTTATCTACGTATATCCTTTCATCCACACAAGTCCTAGTCACTCTCTTTTTCTTCACTCTCTCTTCAATTTAACTCTTCACAGACCCAGCACAAATCCCCTTTCTGTTCTAAACACTATCAGCCTCACACAAGCACAGCAGCCTGCTTATATATCACACACACCTCATCCCCCTCGCTCACTCAGCCAATCATCTCCCATATGCTAATACATCATTCCTCCTGTCACACATCCACTCTTACTCTAGATAGACTCACCATAAAACACAGAGTCATAACATGAATACACATTTATATGTACAATTCATAATATATGTACATGTAATGTCACACTACCCCCTACCTTCTACCTCCAGCAATCCTACATAACACATCTTTGCAATGTAGACCGTATATGCTCTTATCCATGGGCTGGTTTGCATCACTGCAATATCAAGTGATAACTTGAATGCAGGAATGGGCCTTCCAAGAGAAAGCTTTCAGATCACCTCAGTGCAATGCTCTTCAGGGAGTCATTTCACATATTCCAGTATCATTCAACTATAGAAAAATCAGGTGATGTAAGTGCATGTGTGAATCAGACTTAAGTCATTAATCGAAAGGTAGAATGATGCATCAGACAATGTGAGGGCTTCTACAAAAAGAATGCATGTGTTCACCTCGCTACCACTGTGGTGGCAATTCACTGGGCACACCCTGGGACAGCTACGTAGTCAATAAGAGTAATGATGGCAATAAGTTTTACTTCTTTTGCTGAACAAATATATTCCTGCAAAAAACTAATTTCACTGACTGACATCTTGGCTCAAACATTATAGAAGTAATCTTTCTACAATGCTCTCTATGACATCCATCCATTACTTTTGCAAAAGTGACATCCTTACAAAAGTTTTCCAAAAAAGGAAAATGTATAAAACATGTAATATAAATGAGTGATCGCCTGTTTATTAGTCAGTACATGGAATTACTATGTACATCTGCCTTTTTCTAAAAGCAGATATGAATTTATTCATCTAAAATAGTCTCTACCCATCAGTGTGATGGGTAGAGAAAGTAAAGACTTAGGACAGTCTAAACCCTTAAGTAAAAGAAAAGAAAAGAAATGAAACCCCTAATATAGTATTGGTTGGATTCCATAATTTTCTATTAAAAGAGCTTTGGCTAATAGTATGAATAATTAAACTGTCAAGTGAAAGACAAATGGAAAGGAAAATTTAATCAATTCATAAATTGCATAATTCTTTAGTAATCTGAATACATTTTAACAAGAACTTCCAACACTGAATATAAAATCTGTATTGCCAAGATTATGTATTTCTGTGATTCTTAAAACAAAAACATTTAATACAATTGAAAAGCAGCTCCTTTGCAATAATAGACATCTGCAGAGAAAACAAAATTGTGAAATGATATTTAATCATTTTAAAGTATTCCTCTACAGTATTGTACTGCAAATTGTCATATTAGGCAGAGCAATCTTTATTGAGTAGGGAGAATCCATGACTGAGAATCCACCACTTCAAAGACTCTGACCGGGTTCACACGATTGGCAGCCAGCAGCATGTTTTAAATAAGCCACGGCGGCATGTGGTGCATGCCAGCAATCATTGTGAATATTCAAGCTGGCTTATTGTGCCATGTGAGCATGAGCAGGGTGGCTTCTTAGAGGTTGCTTGTTAACCATGGTAACAAGTCACGCTTCCCAGCTTCACACAGCACAATAAGCCAGAGTGAATGCTCACCACAGCTTGAATACTCACAACGGCAGTCAATATGCACTGAAAGCCACTGTGGCTTATTTAAGCCATGCTGCCAGCCACCAATCATGTGAACCAGCCCTCTGCTGGACTCATGCTAGCCCAGGCAGATGTGCATGAGAGTGGCTTGGGGAAAAATAAGTGTACCAGCTCCAGAGATGCCATATTTTCCCTTTCTTGGAGGTGTGGGTATGTGACAGGGAAATAGGCAAGCTTTGGATCCTTCTTTGATCCACCCCCAACACAGCCTTTCTCCTCCTACTGCTGTCGAAGTATTGATGGCGGTGGAAGGATTTTAGTGAGGTTTCCACTGCCATAATGAGGAGGCCTCTGGGAGCAGACCTCCAAAAAGGGGGCCCCTCCTAGGGTCCATAGGATTGCACCCTTCCTGGCTAATGCAATGCATTTCTATCAGTAACAGCTCTGAACTGCCAACAAATTAAATAAATAATTGTAGGTACAATTATTTCTGAATCCACAGACACAAGTTTTTTTTTAAGCATGATGAGAAAACGATATTATAAAGTACGTCAACATTGGCAATGGTGTAAAAATAAATACAAGTAAGCTGAATTGGGGCAATAAATGATTTGGCTTTAACAAGAAATGTGAAGAAATAGAGCTATTTTGGGTTCATTTTGAATACAGGTTTATTAGCTACCTCAAGTGCATTTTTCAAGAGAGGAAATGCAGTGTCGCAGCAAAAGAGATTGCCTGAAGACATTCTAAACAAACCACTGAAAGCTTTCACATTGATGAGAAAATTATGTGATGCTGGAAGAATGCTCAGATTTCTCAGTTTCGGATGCATGCATCCTTCCATTTTTAAGCTCTTTCCATCAGTCAAATGCATTAACAAGATGTTTCATAATTGCCCAACAGGAAATCATCTATGACTCCAAGAAAAGACCATTGAGCAAAAGGCTAGAATAACTTCAATGAAACATTGTTTTTTGAAATTGCCAATCAATGCAGGCTTTGATAATGACACTGGATAGTTTAAGAGCAGTACAGACTCTAGTTTTGAAATCTATCTTCACTCTGTCAGAACTAACTTTTTCACATGACATTTTTTACAAATGGAGATTTCTGTGAAAAAACAAACAAACCCTTACATACATAAAGCCACTTATGAAGCTTTCTATAATCAGCAGTTTATACACTTGATTTGGTGTTTTGTAAGATGATTATTTTTGGGGAAGCCATTAATGAATCTTTTGTCATGAACAGAGTTGGAATCATAGTACTTTATAGCTGGGCAGAGATGGTTCAGCCCCAGAGCCGGCTACATCCAATAGTTTTCCAGTTCACCCCTAGGGATTTTCAGTAGATTTGGCAAGCCTTCCTCTGGAATTGGAAGCTGACCAAGGTAGTTGACTTGACTGCTCCAAGATGACCTCTTCTACTGAATAGAATTAAGTTGGCTGCCTAGTGCTTAGGGGTGCAACTGAAAATAAAGTGATTAGGATGATCCCTTGCACAGATGGTGGAATACTCAGGAAGAATCCAATCATCAGGAGATGATCTGAACATCCTGTAGTGTGGTGTTAGCAGCAAAGACTTTTTTTCTCTGCTAATGTTACATCTGCACAGTTTTGTCCAGTGTAGCTTTTCCAGGCTGTTAAAAGGCACGTACAGCTACCCTCAGATGTCCACTGTGACCTATTTGCCAAGCCCTTTGAACATAATATTTCTTGTATCCATCATGATTGTCACACCTGGATGCCATAGTTCTGCAGTTCAGATACTGAATGTGTCTGGTGCACAATTAGTCCACTTTTATTGGATGCATTTTAGTTATTGAAGCCTAAGGAAATGGACATGGTGTTTGGAGGAGTGCATGCCATAATGTCCTTGCCCCTGGCCACTCTATCTTTCAACGCCTAGTAGGAGTGAGATGACCAGCTGGATCCAGGAGGTTAGTGCCTCCTTGTGAAACTGGGTGGTCCCAACCACCTTGAGAGGGGAGTCTGTGAGGCCACTCTCAAAGTACCCCTTGTGTGACTTGAAAGATTGTTCAAACTATCAGCCAGCTTCAAATATTCTGTTTATGTGCAACATGCTCAAACAACTTGTTGCCACGTAATTCCAGGCACTCTTGGATTATCTGGATCAGTTTCAATCTGGTTTTGGCACCAAAACAGCCTTGATTTCCTGATGGATGACCAATGCCAAGAGAAGGAGGGGGTAGTACGACACTGTTAATTCTCCTGTCAGCAGCTTTCAGTATCATCCATTCTCTGGACTAGCTGCATGGATTCCAAGCCCAATTGAAGGTGCTGGTCTTGATCTATAAGGCCTTACACGGCTCAGGACTGCAACACCCAATGAAGTGCCTTTCCTATTATGAAGCCATCCATCCATCCCAATACCTACTGGAGTGCCTCTCATGGTATGAGCCTACCCATATATTACTGTCAACATTCAACACCCCCCTCCAAGGGAAGCTTGGGGCATGGCAAAAAGAGAGGAAGTCTTCCCAGCGGTAGCTCCCCGATTGTGGAATGCTCTCCCTAGCAAGATCCGTCATTATCTTTTCGGGACCAGGTTAAGACTTTCCTCTATTCCCAGGCATTTGACAGCATATGATGGGGTATTTTAGTCATTATCAGGTTCTGGTAGTTTTATTCTCAATTGCTTTTAACTTGTTTTTAAACTGTTTCAAATTCTTGAATATTAACGTTTTTATATTATGCTTTAACATGTTGTGAACTGCCCAGAGAGCTTTGGCTATTGGAAGGCATAGAAACATAATAAATTAAATTAAATTAAATTGGGAACACCACTGCTATTTGTATGGATTGAATTTTGCCTCCCGTGCTGCTTAATAACTACATGAAACCAATAGAATCAGTGGTGGCCTCTTTTGTTTTGTTTTTAACTCCCCTGGCATCATGGGGTATGTGTGGAATTGTGGGACAAAAATGGATGGGGGAAGCTTAAGCCCTGCTCTCCTGAAGTGCCAGGGTCCCTATCTGAATTGGGGCTGTGCACGCTTGCAGGAGAATAGGGAATACAATCACACTTAGCTCCACTATGCATGATTAGGAGAATGTTTAGTTTGGCTCTCAGCCTGACTGGTAAGTATATCCTTGCCAACTTTAGCTAAACAAAAGACTAGAGAAAAGTAACCCCTTCATTCAACACCATACAATGGTATTCTTATTACAACACTATTGTATGTCCCGGCATTGGTAGTGTCCCACTGTGGCAATATTGACATCACAGTATGTTTTACAACACTGCACTGGCACAATTGTCATCAAGCTTTGTCCTAAACTTTATTGGCTAGCTTGTCCAGTATGTCTTACAATTGGACTGTTTATCTCATAGAAATTTACAGAACAAAACTGGTCAGAATCCAAATAGCTTGTGAACCACAGCCAAAAAGTTAGGTTTACCTTAAATAATAGTTAGGTATTTTATTTACAGAAAGCGATAAGGATCTTTATAGAAATAATTACAAGAGATTGACTAAATTAAATCTGCTCTTAATAAATTGTCCTTTCTTAAGCTCTCTCTATTTGGAAGAGTTATGTACATTAAAATGAATGCTTAAGTGCATACCTCTGTGTTCTTTTATCATCTAATGATGGCTAAACTTGTCTTGGTTTTGACATTAAAGCCTTAAATCAGGGGTGAGCAGAAAGTAGATCTCCAGATGTTTTGGACTTAGCTCTCACCATTCTTGACCATTGGCCATGCTGGCAGGCGGTTCTGGGACTGCTTGGGATCAGAATAGTCTTTCTTCCTGTGAGCTTGCCTGACAACTTTATTAATTTTCCAAGGCCCTGTTTCAGATCCCCCCCCTTCTGGAATATTGAGGGTGGGTAACCACAGTGGCAACTACGATTGGGAACAGTGTCCCAACCCAAGCAAGGCCTGGCTGGCCACTTTGCTACTTGCTTTTAGACAGGCAGCAAAGACCATTTTATTTCAGCAAGACTTTGTAGAGTACTATCCTCCATTTTTGTTGTTTGGTGCGGCTACTACCCTCTAGGATTTTTTATTATTCTTATTAGTTTATTTTAGAGTGTCATCTGATGAGAGTTTTATAGCACGCTCGCTACTGCCCACTTACGGATGTTTGCACGTCCTTTAGGCGACGACATGCTCCTCCTACACCTTCCATTTGTTTTCCCATTGCAAAATAGATCCCTTTTAATCCATCTTTTTTTAAAAAAAATGGAATATGCCGCCATTTCGTGCTGTGTGCAGGACAAGCGCCATGATCTAAACAGCCCTGAATGGGCCACGTGGTCATTGCTGCTTCCACTTTCTCTCCCCATGTAAAGAGACTGTCGCTATTGTGAGACAGTAGCAGGAGGCCATAGCGACGGTAGGGAAATGTGAAAATCCAACCATCTGATGACACACTTAATGTTATTTGCATTTAAAAAAAACCTGTGTACTATTTTACACCTGGTTTTAAGGTGGAAATAAATAATAATACTTCATATATTCAAAGCAGGGCATTCTCTCATTTAGTGGCAATATAGGATACTTTCCTGAATATTCAAGAGATCTTCAAAAGAGTTTTCATCTCCTTCCAAAGGGCACCTGACCTTAGAGAAAGTGAGACTGCTATAAAAATCAAAATTAGTCCCCAGCAATGTTAAGGGCAAGAATTGGACCTTACAAGACTACACCTTCCATTACTGAGAATCTCTGAAATTCTGATGGGGCACATAATAACCTTTATATCCCTTTAATGATCTTTCAAGATCATTTATAGACTTGTTGAGTTTTAAACTCTTTATACAAATTATTTTTGATTTCTGCTACAGCGCCAAGTTAAGGTGGTATGGGTGCGTGTTGGTGATAGCATTGTTACATTCCACTCCAAATTTGAGTGCTAGGTCAACAGTAGGAGAGCTACTTACACACTGCCCAAAAAGACGGAATGTATCATTAAAAAAGATGATAAAAAGAGGATACCAATTTCCATAACATTTTCACATGCAACTTCATATGTATAGGTGCAAATTTAGAAACAGTATCTGTCATTTAAATCGAAAAGCAAGACATATCCCTGTAGTGGAGAAGACGGATTTAGGTGATCTGTGTGCCTGTTCCATCTGCCATCCAGATGTGAAGTGTTGATGGGCAACTTCAAGGCTCCTGGTGCTCTCCATCCTTATGGTTCATTGATTTTAACTAGACTTGGATTGGACACCTTCAAAAAGAGGCCTGCCCTCTATGAAGTAGGGCACTTGGCCACTCTAGAAAAGCAGCTGACTCTTTAGAATGGTTCCTTTGAAATGCATGACTATACTGTATTTATTAGAAGAGGAAAGTTCTAACACCAGCTAAAAATGAGTTAAAAGTATTAATTGTCTTTTGGAAAGACAACAAAAATAAGAACATTAATATATTCATTAAACAAAAAACCTATGGTTTACAAAAACAATGTTAAGGTGCTACAGATTCCAACCAAGCACCAAAAAGCAGGGAAATTGGGAGTTAAGGCTCACAAGCCTTAATGCCACATCCTCCTTAAGGAGGCAGAAAGTGCAAGTGAAATTCTCATTCTCCCAAAGCAGATAAACCATGAGGACAGGGTGGAGAATATGATATGCAGAGGTGACTGTGGGGTTGTGGAAAACTGATCACGAACAACTTAGGGCCACCTACTTCTTCTTTTTTGTTTAGAGCAGCCCTTCCCCAACCTGGTGCCCTCCAAAGGTGTTGGACTACAACTCCCATCATTGCAAGTCAGTATGTCCCATGGTCAGGAATGCTGGGACTTGTCATCTCAAAAATCTAGATATGCAATTTGATCTGCAGAGGTGACTGTGGGGTTGTGGGAAATGATGATGAACAACTTAGGACCAGCTACTTCTCATTTCTTAGAGCATCTCCTTATGTTGAGAGTTGCAACCCAACACATCTGACAGGCACCAGGTTGGGAAATGTTGTTCAAGAACAAGGGAAGGCAGAATGTAGATCTCCAGATGTTTTGGAATTCAACTTGTAAAAGCCCCTATCAGCATGGGCAGTTACCAGGAATGCTGCGAGTTGATGTCCAAATCATCAGGATAGATCTATTTTCTGCCCACATCTGTACTAAAGTATGATGTTTTCCAGCATTAAGATATGTGATCAATCAAGGAACTACAAAAGAGCTGCATCGCTTTAAATAAACTGTCAAAACCAAATGAAACAACAATGAATGAATCTTGAATACCTAATCCAGATAGCCCTTCAGACGTCAACATTAGTTTTCAACACATGGCATAGGATGTCTGTTTCTTGAATATCAGAGAAAGGATTTCTCTTACTTGTTCAGCAGTGTGAGATCAAAGACAGAGCTACCACCTAATACTTTCATGCGTAAGTATTATTTTAAAATCAAGTATGAATTGATTTTTGTCTTCCCCATAACACATAACATGGGAGTTATAGTGCAACGCATCTGGAGAGCACCAGGCTGGAGAAGGTTGACTCCTATACATGTCTTCTTAGAAGCCAGTGCCACTGAATTCACTAGGGCTTTCTCTGAAGAGGTATAGGATTGCAAACTAATCTCATCTGAAAGGTGTTCAAGACAGCCAAACTAAACCTCTTCTGCTCAGCTGTTGCTATGATGAGATGATGTATTGTGCAGGGATTGTGGGAAGTGAACAGTATATTTTTTATAAATACATTTTAAGAAAAAAAAACATTGGTTCTTTGAAAGGCAGGATATTGACCAAAAGTTCGAAGTGCCTGGCACATGCTCTGGTTCTAGATCTGTAATGAATAGTGCCCCTTTTGTTATCAAGAGTGCTGCTATATGCGAGATGTGTGTGAGAGAAAAGTATTGGGCAGACCCTGTATTTGGTAAGGGTATAGAACAGCATTCCCCATCCTGCTGCCCTCCAAGTGTTTGAGATGACAAGTCCCAGCATTCCTGACCATGGGACATACTGACTTGCAATGATGGGAGTTGTAGTCCAACACCTTTGGAGGGCACCAGGTTGGGGAAGGGCTGCTCTAAACAAAAAAGAGAAGTAGGTGGCCCTAAGTTGTTCGTCATCAGTTTTCCACAACCCCACAGTCACCCCTGCATATCATATTCTCCACCCTGTCCTCATGGTGTCGTGACTCTGGCTAACTCTCTAAAGTTCTTGCTCACGACTTCATGTACACTGATACACAACAATAACAGTGAGATTTCTTTTATTGTAATCACACGGAATTCAAAGCTTAACGGTTTCATTTCTGCAAACACACACTTGAAGCTGAAGTCAGACTAGACAGCTTTCAGGTAGAACAGCTTAATGTGAACAGCACTCACTCAGGGGTAGACATTTAGAGATTAGCTCTAGTCCTTAGAGGTCAGGAGCGGCCACACTGCACTGGAATCCTCTGGAACGTAGAGACACACTCTCGGAAAGCCTCCAGACAGTAGGTAAGACTATCTTGAACTAAATCAGACTCAGCCTGTCGGGGAACGCTGAGCAGATCACCGAACCAAGACGTCAGGAAATGAACCTCTTCGACCTAGGGAGCCTTCCCAATTCACGTAGCTTTAGCTCTGAGGAAGGTCCTCTCACAGGTCCCACCCACACAGAATTGTAGAACAGCAACAATGAGCTTCTGCCTCTCTCTGCCCGTAACTTTGGCTCCATGGAGAGAGACAGCAAGCTATAGAACACGAATCTAGAACAGTAATCTCAAGTCCAAATCTATGAAAAGCTACAGTGCACTTTTCATGGCATAGTTCTTTTAGAAGCAACAAGTCCACACAGCAATAGAACATGTACAGAGTGCATCACACAATTCCACATCAGAATAGTAACTCACAGCAGCAGCAGAGCAGCAAGAGGATAGATGAGATAATTCCTAGCAACGGAATTACTCTCAGGACCAAGGCAATATAGTGTGGAGGCTGGGCAAATTCTAAGCTACTTTGATAGACAGGGCTTCAGGCCTGTAATCTAAACTCACGTACCAACAGGGCGGCACGGTTCAACCTCTTCTGATGACGCCACAGTGTGAGGAAGATAGCCCCCACCTTTGCAAAGCATAGTTTAATTCCCAGAGAACGTTCAAGGCCTTCAGCCTACTATTTGAGATAAGCACATACCAGAAAGCAGAGATACATTTTCTCATGACAAATTGCCAAGTCTTCAGTCTACAATTCACAGGGCCAGCCCTGTGAATTGTCTACGAAGCACCTGACACCCAACACTATCCCCTCCCCAAAATGCCCCCCAACTTGGAAAACACCTACCCCTCCCCCTAGCTCTCTCCGGCGCGCAACGGAGACAGCCAAGGGAAAAGAGAAAAGCCTCCAAGCAGGGAGAAAAAACTTTCTACACAGAACATGTTGATTTAAGTTCTAAAAATCAACAATGATATTTTAAAAATATTTTGTACATGGTAAGAAACATTAAAAAGGCAGAATCAGAGCAAAACATGTGGTACATAATACAGAATAAAATCACTGTAGAAATGACAAGGCAGATAACAGCAAAATTTAAAGTTTTAAATCAAATGAACAGTGTCTTTAGCAAGGATGAGAGAGAAAAAAAAAGAGTTCTAAATTTTCTGAAAAAAAACGAAAGCTGATGACAGGTGGTTTTCTTTTTATTTTTTATTTTTACTCCCCCCCCTCTCTTCTCTTCTTTGAAGCGGCTTGTATTGGCGAGGAAAATGAAAGTACAATTCGCAGATAGATCTCAATTAGCAAAAACGATGCGGTGGAGGGGGGTGTGAGAATCTTTCAGGCTGATCATAAATTTTCTTGCAGGAATGCAGGCAAAGGTTTGTAAAATCCAAGGAACAGGGAGATCTACTTACTCTTTTGAAGAATTTACACAGTCTCGGTGTTGAAGAGAATCACCTGCAGGTCTTTTCGAATTTGAGGGAGATCTCTAGCGGGAGATTTCTGGACACAGCAGGTCTTGGCTTTGTGGCTAGGAATTATACTGTCGTGACTCTGGCTAACTCTCTAAAGTTCTTGCTCACGACTTCATGTACACTGATACACAACAATAACAGTGAGATTTCTTTTATTGTAATCACACGGAATTCAAAGCATAATGGTTTCATTTCTGCAAACACACACTTGAAGCTGAAGTCAGACTAGACAGCTTTCAGGTAGAACAGCTTAATGTGAACAGCACTCACTCAGGGGTAGACATTTAGAGATTAGCTCTAGTCCTTAGAGGTCAGGAGCGGCCACACTGCACTGGAATCCTCTGGAACGTAGAGACACACTCTCGGAAAGCCTCCAGACAGTAGGTAAGACTATCTTGAACTAAATCAGACTCAGCCTGTCGGGGAACGCTGAGCAGATCACCGAACCAAGACGTCAGGAAATGAACCTCTTCGACCTAGGGAGCCTTCCCAATTCACGTAGCTTTAGCTCTGAGGAAGGTCCTCTCACAGGTCCCACCCACACAGAATTGTAGAACAGCAACAATGAGCTTCTGCCTCTCTCTGCCCGTAACTTTGGCTCCATGGAGAGAGACAGCAAGCTATAGAACACGAATCTAGAACAGTAATCTCAAGTCCAAATCTATGAAAAGCTACAGTGCACTTTTCATGGCATAGTTCTTTTAGAAGCAACAAGTCCACACAGCAATAGAACATGTACAGAGTGCATCACACAATTCCACATCAGAATAGTAACTCACAGCAGCAGCAGAGCAGCAAGAGGATAGACGAGATAATTCCTAGCAACGGAATTACTCTCAGGACCAAGGCAATATAGTGTGGAGGCTGGGCAAATTCTAAGCTACTTTGATAGACAGGGCTTCAGGCCTGTAATCTAAACTCACGTACCAACAGGGCAGCACGGTTCAACCTCTTCTGATGACGCCACAGTGTGAGGAAGATAGCCCCCACCTTTGCAAAGCATAGTTTAATTCCCAGAGAACGTTCAAGGCCTTCAGCCTACTATTTGAGATAAGCACATACCAGAAAGCAGAGATACATTTTCTCATGACAAATTGCCAAGTCTTCAGTCTACAATTCACAGGGCCAGCCCTGTGAATTGTCTACGAAGCACCTGACACCCAACACATGGTTTCTCTGCTTTGGGAGAATGAGAATTTCACTTGCACTTTCTGCCTCCTTAGGGAGGATGTGGCGTTAAGGCTTGTGAGCCTTAACTCCCAATTTCCCTGCTTTTTGGTGCTTCGTTGGAATCTGTAGAGCCTTAACATTGTTTTTGTAAACCGTAGGTTTTTTGTTTAATGAATTTCATGGCTTTGTGTAACGGATGACTGGATATTATACAGTTGACAACCAAGCCAGCGTCAGCCAGTATGTTATACCATCTTGACATCCAATATAAAATCAAAGCTGGTGTTATGTGTTGAACTCACTTTTAACATTAATAAATCAACCAAAATGCTTGCATCTCCCTCATTTTTAAAGATAAAGAGGTGAAACCTGGCATCATGGTAGCTCTTAAGTAGGGATATAGCTATGCCAAGTATGAAGCAGCTCTGTTCATGCCTTGATTTTTAGGAATGTTTTAAAGTTCAAACAGAAATCTCTTTGGGCTCCAGGACCTTGAGCAGTAAAAGTTTCAAAAATGAAATTAAAGATAAAGAGATGAAACTTGGCACCATGGTAGCTCTGAAGTAGGGATTTAGCCATGCCAAGTTGGAAGCAGATCCGTTCATCCCTTGATTTTTAGAAATGTTTAAAACTTCAATTTAATTTTTTAAATTAACTAAAATGCTTACAATTCCATCATTTTTAAAGATAAAGGGATGAAACTTGACAGCATGGTAGCTCTTAAGTAGGGATTGAGCCATGCCAAGTTGGAAGCAGATCTGTTTATGCCTTGAGTTTTAGGAATTTTTAAAACTTCAAACCCAATACTCCTTTTTGGGGTCTAGGGCCTTGAGCAGTACATTAAAAAAAAGAAAGAAAGTAAAGATGAAGAGATGAAACTTGGCACCATGGTACCTCTTAAGTAAGGCTTTAGCCATGCCAAGTTGAAAGCAGATTGGTTCATGCCTTGAATTTTAGGAAAAAAATTGAAGTCAAACTTTTTAAAAAAATATCCTAAAAATCAAGGCACGAACCGATCTGCTTCCAACTTGGCATGGCTCAATTCTAGGGTGACCACTAGGGTGTGGCCTAGTGGCTAAAGTGTTGGACTGGGAGCTGGGAGATCTGGGTTCTACTCCCCACTTAGCCATGGAAACCCATTGGGTGACTTTGGGCCAGTTGCAGACTCTCAGCCCAACCCATCTCACAGGGTTGCTGTTGTGAGGATAAAATGGGGAGGAGGAGGATTATGTATGCCGCCTTGGGTTTCTTGGTGGAAAAAAGGTGGGATATAAATGCAATAATATATAATAATAAAAAACTGTCAGGATTTCCCCAGATTTCTCCTGGTTTTTGTTCTATCCTCGGTGTCAGGGGGGATTTTATGCAATAGTCTATAATGACCTGGAATTACACACTTTCCCTTTTAAGGCCACCATTAGTGTGGCAGGGGGGAATGACATGCTTTCTGGAGGTGTGTCATTCTCTCCCACTGCTCCAGTCAAGGCCTTAAAAGGGAAAAATGTGTCATTCCTAGGCATTATAGAAAAGGGCCTGATTGGAGCGGTGGAGTGGGGTGAGAATGACATGGTTTCCCCTCCTCTGCTCCAATTGGGGACTTTAAGGTGGCCCCAGAAAGCCATTTTCCTGCCCCCCCACTAGGTGTCCTCTTTTTTGGTTTCCCAAATATGGTCACCCTACTCAGTTCTTGCACAGGCTGTATTTCCATCCCTAGATATTTACTCAAAAGTAAGACCCATTGAATTTCCTTGGTTCTTGAAAAGCAACACACTTGCTTTTAGATTTGCCAGTCTCAGCATTCTATGTGCGCTATGAATGCCTGCTCTCTGTCCCTATAGTTTCTTGCAAGGTCCAGCCAGGGGAAGCCAGTAAATTAAACACAGGGGTGGAGGGTGGGATTCCCTCAGGTTCATCTGACAGCAGGTGCTATAGAACATGGACCTTCCAGGAGTGTTGAGGCTGGATTTCTGGCAGACCCAGCCAGGCAACTTTATGGCCTGTTAGTTAGGCTGACCATCTGAAAAGGAGGACAGGGCTCCTGTAACTTTAACAGTTGTAGAGAAAAGGGAATTTCAACCAGAGTCATTTGTATGCAATTAGTCCCTGGTGAAATTCCCTCTTCATCACAACAGTTAAAGTTGCAGGCAGTATACTAGAGTGACCATATACAAAAGAAGGCAGGGCCCCTGCAACTTTAACAGTTGTGATGAAGAGGGAATTTCATCAGGAACTAATTGCATACAAATGACACTGGCTGAAATTCCCTTTTCTCTACAACTGTTAAAGTTACAGGAGCCCTGTCCTCCTTTTCATATGGTCAGCCTACTGTTAGTCCCTTCATTTGGTAGCCCGCAGAGCACCTGCCTCATAAGGCAAATGGCCACATGAGAACCGTTATTATGGCCTGCTACTTTGTTTGTCTTTAGTAGTCTGTGGTCCAGATCTCTTCAGAAGGGGGAATAGTGTTTTATGGTTGGGGTCAGTCTAAATTATCTCCAGGGGTCCCTTACTCAGTGCCTCTGATAGCAAAGAGATTGAGGATTTCCCCCAACTCTGTTACTCTTGAAGTTACTAGGCCTGTTGAAAATAGATTTTATAACATAAGCATGAAAACAGTGAATACCCCTTTTAACTTGTTAAACCAATGAAAACATGCCACACAAGAAGTCTTCAGATATGAATGGTTTACAAAGAAAAGTAAATGCAAAAGAACATCAGATGCAGAAGTGAAATCTGAAACATTACTACTAGTAGTAGTAGTAGTAGTAGTATCCTGCCTTGTGCCCAATGCTGGGCCTCAGGGCAGCCTTACAAAACTAAAACATATACAGCTAAAGCATATACAGCTAAAACCTATAAATAGGAATATACTAGGCTGACCATATGAAAAGGAGGGGGCCCTGCCTTCTTTTGTATATGGTCACTCTAGTATAGTGCCTGCAACTTTAACTGTTGTGATGAAGAGGGAATTTCACCAGGGACTAATTGCATACAAATGACACTGGCTGAAATTCCCTTTTCTCTACAACTGTTAAAGTTACATGAGCCCTGTCCTCCTTTTCATATGGTCAGCCTAAATATACAAAAGCTAAAAATATAATTAAATACTTTTCAATATTAAAGCATTTTAAACATTTTAAATACATAATAATTTAAAAGTCAAAGGTATAGAAAGAGGTCCAGATTATTTGCCAAAGGCCTGCTGGAACAAAAAAGGGTTTGTCTGCATCCAAAAACACATCAAGGAGGGAGCCAGTGTAGACTGCAAGGATTAGAAAGAAAATCCATGTGTGTACACTATGCAAAATAAACGACAGCTCAACTGTTTCTAAACCTTATTAGAAAAACAGGGTGACTAGGCCGAAACCAACGTTGTAGGCCCAGAAGCACTTTGAAAGGTTTCAACATTGTACTTAAAACTTAACACCGGCCCAAACTAATTAAATGAAGTGTTTGAAGCTTTCAACTTTATAGCAATATGGACTAAACTCTTAGAAAAGAGGGAAGGAGCACTGTGTGTGTATGGGGTGGGGGGGATAGAAAGAAAGGTATAGCCACCTATTCCCAGGAGAGATCTGAAGATCAGGTTACCATGGATCCAGAGGAACCACACCCTGCTTCACCAGGGAGCAAAAGAGCAAACTGGCCTTATGAAGATAGCCCAAAATACTCTCAGAGCCAAAGGAATGCATGTTCCAGAAGAGAAAAGAGAAACTTTTCTTCTTCACTCAAAAGGTCTGTGCTAGAGGCAGCGGCCATTTCACTCACCCACCCCACATTCTAAGGCAGGAGGGAGGGGGGAGGGTGACGCTACTGAACATGTGTCGCGCTATGAGGGAAGATGGCCGCCTCAGTGACTTGAATGAGAGGTTAAAATAGTCCTTAAAAGTGAACTGAAGGGAATTTTTAAAAAATGAAAAGATTTCCACCAACTACAGTCAAGGAGGAAGAAGTCCCCACCACTGGATTAATTAATAAGGCTCTAGAAATTATGCAAATTGTGAGCACAAAACTCGCAACGCGGAAGTAATTTTACAAAAGCAGGGAGACAGGTTTGTATTCCTTTTTCTACCTTAAACTGCTCTCCTTCCCTCAATCTTTCACCAATCTTCTTGAAATTTTCAGGTAATGTAAAAAAAACATTTCTTTCTGGCACCTGTAAATTTCAGAAAGGTTGGTGAAACATTTTTGATTTTAAGGCTGTTAGAATGACACCCCCCCCCCAATTATCAGTTTTACATGGCAGAATGTGTTTTTTACTGACGGCCCTTAACAATGGAAGCACGGCTGTGCCTCCATTAATTTTAGCAAAAATACATAGCTAATATAAAAGCTTTGTCAGAGTTACTACTGCACATATTGTGCTTTGTCACCAAGTATTATAAAAGTCCATTAATGGTAATTTAAAAAATAAGCAATTAGGTAAGAGGGTTTATAGTTATATCTCTGTGGTTCATAGCAAATGTAGCATCTCTCATAAATATTTTGGGGAGGGCTTTAGTACTAAACACAGCAATAGAATGGTAAATAGCAAATTTTTATATTTTTTTATCTCATGAGTCTGTTTGGTTTCTGGTGCAGTACTCTAATACTATATATATATATATATATATATACATACACACACACACACACACACACACACACACACACACAGTACATAGTAGATCTTTAAAAATTGCACATTATATTAATTTCTTCAGATCAGAGCTACAGAAATCTGGAAAGGTGGGGTGGTAGGGAGAGGGGAACTTAGACTTGGTACTGATCTAGTACTTACCATGACAATACCTCCAGACTGCTCTTCAGTACACATACTCATTATAGGTGCCATACCAATCGTAGTACCTTGGAAATAGACTCCACTGATGGAAGAAAAGAAAATAAGTTAAAAAGGGAGATTCACCCTTTGAAGGCACGCTTAGTCCACATCCAGTGGTGACCCAGAGAGCACCTTTTCACTTTTCTCCATCTCATGAATGGCTGAACAGGTAAAAATAAAGCACCATGTATGGGGACAATGTTACAAGTGGGGCAAAATACACCCCAAAGCCTGGCTTCCACCAACAGGAACATGGTGGGAATGCAGTGTTTCTTGATATGGTCACATTGCACCCCACCCCCCTAGAATCCTAGCAATATATAGGCCTTCCATCCACAAACACCCTGTCTGTCATAATGGGGAACATTTGACTAACAGCATTAAAAGTCTAAAACTTCTAGAATACTGTATTTAGCTTTCTTTGGACCAATAAACCCTTTCTCAGTATCCAGTTCTTGCACTGGCAGACATACCTCACTAGTTGTGCATTGTCGTGGGGTTTACGAAGTAGTAGTTTCAACTTTCGCCAGTCCAGAAACTCATGGAGGCTGGTGAAGGGGTCTTGGGTTATTGTGCACTTATCCATATCATTCCAGACCTCCACTCCAACCAAGGTTATTCGAATATTTAGCGGCCTATAGAACTGAATGATGAGAAAGCCAAATCATTATACTGGATTCTATTCGTAGAATTTCTTACATTAATAAAATCTCACTTCCCGACCTTTGCCCTCACATACACAGGGACAAGATCATGGAGCATAATACCCAATCAAGGCCATGATTTGGTTCCCTAAACAAAATATTAGTACAGATCAGTACATCAAGGTCAACTAGCCACTGAAAATGACTACAAAGATACATAGCAGCACCCTATAGCTTGGCCAAGGTTGATAACATTCTTAAACATTGTTTTGTTCCAAGAATGAAGTATAATTGGTTTCAGACCTGTTTCCTTCTCTAGTACATTTGAGGCAGCTTTCTACCTCTGTCTACACATTTTACTCCCTAAATCCCATAGCAACTTGGTGGGCAGGTCAATTGTTGGTGAAATTGTGGCCAGGGAGGGAAGGATTAAACATCTGCATGGGAGAGATGCCCCAACAAATATTGCCCCCCCCCACTGTTAAACAAACAAAGATGTAGCTGCTAGCTACATCTTTAAAGTAACATACAATTTCGCCCTAACATTGAGCTAGGACTGTATAAATCTGGGTCACCAGCCTGATTAATTTTGTAATTTTACCATATATTTTTTTACATTTACCAAAGGGCTGCAGATTTTGACCATACCATCTACTTTCATTTGGACACAGGCAGGATTAGCTTGTTTGCCTTCCCCCTGCATAAGGGGGCTTGCAACAACCTTTGCATAGCAAAACTTTCTCTCTGTCCTGTCTCCCTCAGAGCAACTAGACAGCGGTTCAGCCTTGCAGTCACCTGAGGTCTGTCAGTTGATTTGAAGAATTTAGGCTGCAGGCTTGTTTTCCATTAAAGTATCTTAAATTTATTTATAACATCTATATACCACTTCTCCATGGTTCTGGTGTCAGTAAGGGCAAGGTTGCACGGTTTAGAAAGCAGACTACTTCACAGCAATAGAAGCCATCATTGTCCCATTCACATACTTTACCTTATCAACGTAGTTTGCAATTTCTATCAGCCTCAGCTTCACTTTCTCCACATCTTTTCCCTGTCTCTGAAACTAGAAGGCGTTTGTATTTGCATTATGTTTATTTTTCTGCAGGCCTCACGCACCTTCTCCATGAAGGCATTAAGACTGGGTCACAAATATAAAATGGGTCAGAGGCAAAGCTCCAACTGTCTTCAATAGAACCCTCATCTGCCTTAAAACAAGCACAGATTGACCAGCACCAAGTCTACATGGAAATGAAATGAAAAGCGCTTTCCGGTTATATCTGGATTTCCATGAAATCGCTTTGGCCTCTCAGGGGCACACGAAGCAAGAAAAGCAGAGAATAGGATACCTTAAAAATGCTTTCACTGGTCACAAAACACTTCTGTCCACCTCAAACCTTTTTCACTACATTCATCCTCGCTGTAATATCTGAGAGTAACTTTTTCCATTTAAAAAAGATTTCCCTTTTGGTCTAAAGGAGATTTTTAAGCAATAGGTGTTACGGTCCAAAATATATTTGTCAACCATGATTTGGAGGTTATACTGCTACAAACTGAAGACTGGGAATTCAAGCTACCAATGTGAGAGAAGCAGATGCAGTGCTTAGATAAGTCTGCGCTGGTCCAAACAACAATCTATAGTTGCCGTGGAAATAAACCAAACGTTTTCCCCCTCTAATCATTCAGAATACCACAGTAGGCGCTTTACCGATGCTCAGAATGCCGCCTGTTTTTTTTCTCATTCATAAAAGCGCAGTTGTGCTTTCCAATTAGTCAAAATACCGCAGTTTTAAACGTTCATGATATCCCAATAGTGGATAAGAGGAGTAGGATAAAGTACAGGGGCTTAATTCAGCACTTCCAGTAAACATCCTTGAGCAGGGGAGCGCTTTTATGAATGAGTAAAACAGGCTGCATTCTGAAAATGGGTAAAGGTGCTACTTTGGTATTCTGACCGATTGGAACAGCAAAACTGTGCTTTTTAGAAATGGGAAATACAGGTTGCACTGAGCAGCAACTCCAGCTTCTCGTGTGCCTTCCTCCCGCCACCTTGACTCCATGTGTTACACTTGGGCTTTTTGCTTCAGCTCACTCCCCTTCACACCTCCCAGTGGCTGATGAGGGAAGAAGAAGGAACAATGGAAGCCCCAAGTGGTAGCATCCCCCCTGACTGCCCCAGACTCATTTTTTTGACAGAGAGCTGTCGCTAACTTACAGCATGATCCAACGGGGAGCGGGGGGCAGAGGAGGTGGTTGAAGAATTTTTAAAAAATAAATTCCACACTTGCAAATCAAGTCCAATGGAAGCCATTAGCTTCAAAGGATTGGAGAAGAACTTATATGACTGGAAAAACAGGCTGCATTCTGTAAATGGGAAAACAGCCTACTGACAATGGGGTAAAAGAGGGAACGAGGGAGGGAAAGGAAGCGGCCCCATCCCTTAACCAGGTTGTTGCCAGATGACAGCCAGTGACAGTCACAGCACACCCAGGATTTAATGCAGGGGACGGGGCACATTGCAGTGGAATCGCTCCAGAGCTGTGATTAAGAAAAACAATGCACTAAAACGATTTCCTGAAAATGTGCCTTTTCCAGAGCGATGCTGCGAGATGGCTGTGGACTGGTGACAGCAACATCTGATGCTAATGACCCTGATATGCTCTCCCTCCACATTGAATCAGCCATGTAGATTACCACCTGGTTCACACAATATGACAAGCCAGAGTACAGGCTGAGTATGGGTTGAGTGTGGGTTGTCATTGAACTGTGGGCTGTAGTTGAATAGCAGGTAGATGTATTGTGTGAATCCAGCCGCACTGACAAACCATAGTTTGTTAACTACAAACAACCCACACTTCACAACCCAACAACAAATCACGGATTCTCTTCATCGCAGCCCAGTGGTGGTGGTGGGAGTTGTGGATAGTTGTAAACTGCCCAGAGAGCCTTGGCTGTTGGGCAATAATAAATCAATAAAATAAATAGTTTGTTACTCATGCCAACAACCCACACTCACTGAGTCTGGATGATACAATAAGCCATGGTGCCTGCCCCCTGCGGCTTGAATATTCAAAATGGCCACTGGCACACACTGCAACCCACCCTGGCTTAAATAGGCCATGGTGTGCTCTGCTGATCATGCAAACTGGGTTATAGTGTAAAGGGATGTAGTTTTTCAAGTAAACATACCCACACCACTTCTCAAAAATCCCCTACTCCCACACAGCTATGTCACTGGAACCCACTGCACTGTGCAAAGAGAAAACCTTTCCCTTTTAGCTGTCTCTCAGCCATTGGAGGAAAGCAGTTCTACTCTTTCACCAGAGGTGTTCAAGATGCAAAGTCCATCATTTTGAAATGGGGAAAAATGCAAATTGGAAAATATTTCAAAACAAGGTTTTTCATTTTTGTTTGCACTTCAGCTGGTTGAGTTACATTCGACAATCTGTCTCATCAGTTTGTTTTGAGGCTCTTTTGAAAATGCTCAGCAATATATGCAGCCTTTGCCTAATTCAGTAACTGGCAAACTACATCTGAAGAACCTACATCAGAAGCCATTGCTACTTAAGCCAGTCAGTCACAGTCCACACCTGGGTCAAAGTTAAATAATGCAATGTAGGCTGAAGCATACAGAATTCATGTCCACTAAATTAATGTACACCTGAAAGGTTGCAGAAGATCTGTTCTACTATACTATACATGCCCCATATTTTCCTGTTGCTGACATTGTGGCATGTAAACAGTGCAATTAGACCAAACCTGTCATTCTGTTGGTTCTAGGGCAATGATAAATGTGAAGGAAACATATCTCGAACAACTAACTAACTTGCTCCAAGCAACCTACAGGCTAGGGGTTATACTAACATTCGTCATGCCTCCTCCATGTCCCAATTTACCCATTATACTATAGTTAACAAAATACAGAATAATGCTCTGGTTTCTTAAAACCTCCAGTTGGTATTGAATTTAGGTATCCCAGTGGGAAAATATGGTACAAAGTAGAAGCACCATACCAGCTATCATTTTTCAGACATTTTACATAGGGATCTATGTGTGTCAATATTTCAATCTATAGCCTCAGTCCTATGATGGCTTCCCTCTAGAGAGCCCTGTGAATTATAGTTTCACATGAATGTTGACAGTCCTTGCTGAACTACAATTCCCAGGGGCCATTAAGGTAGGTAGGGTCAAGGGCAATTGAATGAAGACATGCACAAGGGAGGGAGACTCTGTGTTTGCCAGCAGGATATGGCTGTTTCCTTCTAGCTTGCCACATCTTCACCCCTCAGAGGCTGCATAAGGGAGTTACTGCTACATTTGCTGTATGTGAAGGTGTTTGCTCCAGTAAGAGGCTTCTTTTCAACTTGCCTCTCCTGTTGTTCTGCTGCCAAGAGGCAGCTGGGAAGTGAAATGCTATGGGGATGAATGTGTCCTTTCTTGGTTCAGGACATGGGACCCTGGTGAGAGGAGGGTCTCTCTGATGCTTTTGGGTGGGGGCAGCTTGAAGTGCCTTGTGGTTTTTCCTTTTTCCTTCTTTGCTGTGAGTTTGATGTTGATGAGGTATCTTATTGTTAGATCTCTTAACATGAACTGTTAAAAATATGCAAGTAATGCAAGTATACGCTATTCTTGGTACTGGATATTGTTAATCGATCTACTGGTATGTCTTATGCTCATTTAAATTCTTGATATGTTTTAAATGAAATATAATTGTGTTAATGTTGTATTATAATAATGGCTATTGCATTTGTTTTGTGAACTGCTTTGACCACAATGTATTGTGCCAAACGCTGTATACAAAGAAATTGACTGAGTAGATAGATCACTAATATGAATGGGCAGGTTTCAAGTTAGGGATTTTGCTATCTTCCCACCACCACCACCACCTTCTTTGTTTGAGGGATCTGAAAACCAAATGTATGCAGGCATGTTTTTGTGACCTTTTTGCATGTCTTGCAAATTATGGAACTATGTGATTGCAAAATTCCTGCAAAAATAAGGGATATATGCTGTACTGTAGTAGAGGGACTTTCTAGAAAGGACACTTCTTGGAGGATTCCTCAGTCGAGGAGATGGCAATATACTTATTGAATGTCCTTTCTAAAATAATGGTCAGCACGATGTTTAGGAATGCTGGGAGTTGAAGTCCAAAATATCCGGAGATTTACTTTCTGTCCATACCTGCTCTAGGCAACCAGCGGTGATCAAAAATTTAATTCTGGCAAAAAACAGTGATGAACATATGAAGCTGTTTTATAATAATTAAGACCATTAGTCCATCTAAAGTGCTACCTAATGTAATTGCCATTGGGTCTCCAAATTCTCTGGCAGAGGTATTTCTAAAACTTACTACCCAAGATCTTGTTAACTGGAGATCCCAGGGCCCTTCTGCATGCAAGGCATGTATGCTGTGTCTGGCGATAGCTCTAGTATAATCCATCATACAAGTAGCATTACCCCATCCCCGCTATTCATTTGTAATCATAACATAAAGAGGCAGAGAATGGAACATAGTATTTATCATTAATGTTTCTTGTCATCACTGGAAATCTATTCCAAGGCTTATCACTTAGAAGTATATAACCATCTTGCCAATATATTTCTTTATAAACTTTACATTTTTAACCTTAGATTTTGCTTACCTCCCGATTATCGGCCACAATGATGAGCTCCACATACTTGGTGGATTTCAGGGCTTCTCTCTTGTGCTACCAAAACAACGATCAGAAAAACGCTGTTAGGATTTCATGGGGATTAAATTTTCTACACATCTGTCTCCTACAACACTGCTATATCACAAAACCATTTAAATATCCATAATAATATTTATTTAAAAATATTCATTTCATTTGCACCCACCTTTCCTCCAGGGAGCTCACGGAGTTTCAAGGTAGAATTCCATCCTAGGCACTTAACACACCCCAAACCTGCTTAGCTTTAGCAAGAGATTGCTATGTCATGTGTCCTCAAACCAGGGCTCATCATACTTTTAGAGAACAACTCTATGGAATGCACCCTGGATACTCGTAAGACTCCAAACCCGGAAGCTTATGATTTTCCTATGCAAAATGGGAGGCGCCTCTTGCCTTCAGCTCCGCATTTGAGCTAGACAGGTATTTTTGCCCATCTAGCAGAGGCTTTGGGGAGTGGGAGGAAAGGAGGTTGGGGCAGCCATAAGATTTCTCGTATGGCTGCTAGCCTGGTCTCCTCATCTCCAACCCCAGTCTCCTCCCCTCCCTGCCCCTGGGAATGCCCCCTTTTTCCCATCTCTGCACTCCATTTTGCGAGTGCAGAGAGGTAGCTGGCATGGTTATGGGGGGAGGGGAGGGGGGAGGGGGGAATGCGCTTTCCTGACTCTCAGGTTCAGAGCCTTGTCTACAAGCCTAGAGGAAGGAAACTGAGCAATGCTATGTCTCCCCAGACACTGTCTAGGGGACATAGGATTGCTCCCTTATACACTCTTTTATACTTGATTTAGTAACTATATAAACCAAAGACAGTTTATGCCTTGTCATTTTGCCACTCAATCACAAATAAAGCCTGTTTTTTCAGTCAGATTTTGAATGACACTATTTTTTTACCTGCAAAAGTCAGATTTTTGAACAATGTTCTTTTATTTTACGTGCAAATGTGATTCTGCTCTGGTGCATTTTTATTTGCATTTCTCTGTGTTTGAAGATTTGAACTCTCTGTGGGTATTCACTGTGTTTGTGTTCTGTGCTATTGGAGACTTTATAAGAGAATTTGGGGTACCCAAATGGATCACACACCGTTGGAGGTTGTAAGCAATAACTATATGATAATGAAAAGGATTTTGAATGCTCTGAATAGTTTGTTCTGCTTTATGGGAAAACTGGCTGAAGGTGCAGTAGTTGTAAGAGGTGGTAAACATCTCTGCTCAACCCACAGGTCCACTGCTGTGAAATTCATTATTCATAATAGTCCAAACAAAGATGAGAGGCATTTTTGTGCTCCAAAGGGTTTAAACTACCTGGAAATAAAAACACATGGAATGAAAGAACTCTAAGGGATATAGAACTGACTATTATGACTTTAGCATATGAACCTGGAGTGCCTGATTAACATTATTAATATGTTCCATGACTTGCCCAGAGGGTGCGTTTCCTAGATAACTATTTGTTTCTGAAATACACCTAATTATCACTTCTCTCTGCTTGTATAGCATGGCTAATCTCTATCATGGTGCAATTAACTTCCTCATTCATCCAAGACGGTAATTTCTTTAAAAATGAAATAACTAAGCAACATAATGTATTTACAAATTATGTGAATTCAAAGAAGACCCCCCCTCCCAGTATAGTTACATTCTTGTTTCACCACATTATTTAGCTGTCTGTTCAAGAGTTTTGTTTTTACTGAATTTGGTGTTGAAACAGATGGACAGAACCAGCGTGAGAGAATGGCTGGTTTCACACACGTTAATAAGCCAGAATACAGGCTGAGTATGGTTGAACCATGTGTTGAGTTATGCGAACCCAGCCATGCTAACAAACCATGGTTTATAACCCAACAACAAACCATGGTTCTCTTCATGGTTGTTTATGGATGCAGACTGCATCCACCACATAGGCTGGAAGTTCCCCACCACTGCTATTTTGAAATTTGAATGACTCAAGGAAAAAACAAATAACTTCCCAATTAGATGAGAAATGGATACCACCTTCTAGAAATCTTTCAATTTGTTAGTAAGAGTACATTTTATCAGATAAACTATAAATGCATTTTCTTCATTATGTACTCATGTAGTTTCAATGAACAAGGCCAGTTGAAATATCTACTAATATAGGATTAGCATATAAAATGGTAGAATGATTTTTCAAAGTAGGTAGTAAGGAGAATCAATATTTGGAAATGCACTTTTTAATGCTAATCCAATGCAAAACACATTTGATCCAATGCATAAATAACATCCCTTGATGCTGACTAGGTTGGTTTATCAAATTTTGAACTTAATAAAAATGATAAGTGGGCTATATAGCCAATATATCTTACACATTATAATCTTTCTCATGCAATAACTACTACGGACAAATTTCTGCTACCATGTTATTCCCTGATGTCTAATACAACCCACTCTTGAATGCTAACTCAATGTGTATATAAATCCAGGGTGGTATCTGTTCCATGTGCCCAAACTCCTTTCCATTTAATTATATGCAATTCTCATTGTGATTCAAGTGTATTTCCTCTTTACATAAAACCAATTACAAGTGGACTACCGATGTTGTGAACCTGATCCATCTACATATGATACTTTGCTAGTAGAACATACTGGACTATTTATATTACTACATAATATTCTCATTGCAGAGTTACTTAAATGATAATATTCTTCACTCCTTGGAAGAACCGATGTCAGTTCTACTGGAAGTTTTGTTTCCTAAATGTGGAATTTGTTACCAGATTTCCAAATGGGAAAAGGTATCATATCGCCAGCATGCATTTCTCTATCATCTCACTATCAGAAGGAGTTCAGCAAATAAGGAAAAAAGGAGTACAATAGAAATGATGATCCCTTTTCATAAGGCATTTAGCCATATGACTTTATGTCAAAAAACCTTGCCTGACAAAAAATATTTCTCAGATGTTCTAATGAACTGGGAACAAACTGGCTGGAACAGCTGATGCAAGAAGTTCACAAAATGATAGATACATGGGGTAATAACCCTGTGGATATGAAACTGTTTTACAATAGTTTAATGTATAAGTTAGTCCAGCTTTTCCCAGTCTGTTCTATTTTTTAACCGTGTATTACTTAAACAGATTTCACCTCTCTTTTGGAGACTTAACATTAGATTCACCTAAATTGATTCTTTGCAAACATGAAGGAGAAAACTACACTTTCCACTTACCCTGTTAGTAAACATTTGAATTGGCTGTGCGGTATTCTCCAGTGTGATGCCTGAAGTGTTGAGATGATGGCCACAAGAACCCAGGGCTAGTTTCAGTTTCTTTGCCTGGTAGATTATATGTTCATTTGTAGCACCTTCCAGTGGCTCCAAAATATAGGCTTTATCTTCAAATAAAATAAGTCCCCTGTGGTATAGAAGTTACAAGTTTATGGTGTTGAGGTATATTTTATGCTTTGTTTGCAACCAAGTGACAGAGTTTTAATTAATATGAAAGAGTACCATATGTTTAGATCAAAGCCTGATGGAGCACAAGATGTAAATTCTGTACATTTATAATCCTGGCATACCGTTCACTACACTCGAAATATTATTTCTCTATACATAAACCTTGTGGTCCAGTGTCAAACTACATTTACATTTTACAGCCATGCCCTATCATTTCTCAAGCATTTGCAATATCCTAGCTTGAGATTACACCTAACAAAACAAATGGTAGTAATATTGTGTTTAGATTCATTAATGCTTAATTCAGCAATCCTAAAAGTATTATTACTGAATGAATAATTCTATCTACACAAACATACATAAAAATGTGTGTGTACACCCCCATGACTATTAGTCTAAATTTACTACAGCAACTTAAATCAGGACCAATTTACAAGACCAAATTCGTGTTTGAGAATACAGAGACGGAATCTGCGCAGAATTCAACACATCGTGATATAGTTGAGACCAGTTCAAACTTCAAGCAATGCCTACCATACCAGCAGCAAAACCCATTTTAGGCAGTTTTGTATTTATGTTTAAAATACAATTATTATTTAATAATAATAATAATAATAATAATGCATTTAAGAATGAAATCCTTCAAAGGTACAAGTAAAAGAAAAATGCATTTATGCAATCTCAGTGAAACCATATAAAAAACAAGCGTAAGTACAGATAATGAAAGAGAAGCAAGAAGTTCAGCAAAAGCCATCTTCAGTGGGTTCAGGCAAGGCTCCCCTTAAATCCCAAATTTATTGCAGGGGTGAACACACTTTTAGATTCAGGGGATGAATGTGGATTACCCTTATAATGCCATTGAGGCCGAAGGGAAGGAAGAATAAAATTACTCACTCCTTTGCCACCAAAATACAAGGGAATCTGAGAAGGCCTGGTATATCTCTTGAGGTATGACACAAGAAGTTCACAAAATAATAAACACATGGGATAATAACCATGTGGATATGAAACTGTTTATATTATGTTTTGAATGGTTATATTTGTTGTTGTTCAATGATACATTGTAAGCACTTTGGGCACATGTTTCTGGGAAAGCAGCATACAAATTAACAAATAAATGTCAGCAAGTGTAAGAAGACACTGACAGAGAAAGAGGGAGAGAGAAGATCCAAACAATGACTGGGTTTACACAACATAACAAATCACACACAAGATTGAGTATGGGTTGAGCGTGGGTTGTCACTGAATAATGGCTTGTTGTTGAACTATGGGTTGTTGTGTTGCGTAAACCCAGCCATACTAACAAACCATGGTTTTTGTATTGGTTGTCGGTGGTTAACAGATCATGGTTTGTCAGTATGGTTTGTTAGTGGTTAACAAACCATAGTTTGTTAGTGTGGCTCGGTTCACACAACACAGCAAACTACAATTACACAACCCATGGTTCAACAACCCACACTTAACCTTGAATATGGGTTGACGTGTTGTGCAAACCAGGCAATGTTTTTCCATTATATATCCCTGAACAAGAGCTTCGAGTAGCTACTGGACTTAAGACTATGGAAACCCAGGTTTAAATCTCCACTCAGAGCTCAGTGCCTTGGTTATGGTATCTCAGGCTAATCTACCTACTAGGGCTCTTCTGAGGAGAAAGGTGTGTATGTGTGTGGGAAGGGGACATGTATGTCACCCTGTGCTTCTTTGAGAGAAAGCAGATTTTTAAAAAAATGTAAATAAATGATAACATGGAAGTTAGCTCAATCCTAAAATGGGATAATCCCCAATGGGTCTAGCCCAATGGGTGCTAGCTCATTGCAAAATGGGCCTTTCTCCCCTCACTGACTGTGTTCAGCATCCAAGGCTCTTGAAAATAACCTTCATTCCTAGCCAGTCGGTATCCTGCAATACTGAGGGAAAGTGTTTTCCTGTGATTGTGTGAAAACCCTTAATATTAGGGATGTGCACTGGATCGGACCCGATCCACGATCCGAGTCCGGTCCAGTGGGAAATCGGATAAATTATCCGATTTCCGATCCCGCAGCTGGATCGGCCGATCCAATCCGAACCGGTCCGAAAAAGCTCCGAACCGGTTCGGCGGATCGGCGGATCGGCGGGCGCCCACTGGCGCCCACCGCCGCTTCCATTGGTGGGCGCCAGCGGGCGCCCGCCGATGAAAGTGGACAGCAGGGGGGGGGAGGAGGGGGGCACTTACCTTCTCGGCCCGGTGGCTCCCGTCCGGCGCCGGCGCCTACTACTACTAGCAGGCTCCGCGGCCTGCTCTAGGGTGGCGCGCCAGGTGATGTCATCACCCGGCGCGCTACTCTAGAGCAGGCCGCGGAGCCTGCTGGAAGTAGTAGGCGCCGGCGCCGGACGGGAGCCGCCGGGCCGGAAAGGTAAGGAGGGGGTGCGTGGAGGGGAGGAGGGGGCGCGCGGAGGGGGGAGGGGGGCCCTTACCTTTCCGGCCCGGCGGCTCCCGTCCGGCGCCGGCGCCTACTACTCCCAGCAGGCTCCGCGGCCTGCTCTAGGATGGCGCGCCGGGTGATGTCATCACCCGGCGCGCTACTCTAGAGCAGGCCGCGGAGCCTGCTGGAAGTAGTAGGCGCCGGCGCCGGACGGGAGCCGCCGGGCCGGAAAGGTAAGGAGGGGGTGCGTGGAGGGGAGGAGGGGGCGCGCGGAGGGGGGAGGGGGGCCCTTACCTGCCCGGCCCGGCGGCTCCCGTCCGGCGCCGGCGCCTACTACTCCCAGCAGGCTCCGCGGCCTGCTCTAGGATGGCGCGCCGGGTGATGTCATCACCCGGCGCGCTACTCTAGAGCAGGCCGCGGAGCCTGCTGGAAGTAGTAGGCGCCGGCGCCGGCCGGGAGCCGCCGGGCCGGAAAGGTAAGGAGGGGGTGCGTGGAGGGGAGGAGGGGGCGCGCGGAGGGGGGAGGGGGGAGGGGGGCCCTTACCTGCCCGGCCCGGCGGCTCCCGTCCGGCGCCGGCGCCTACTACTACCAGCAGGCTCCGCGGCCTGCTCCAGGGTGGCGCGCCGGGTGATGTCATCACCCGGCGCGCTACTCGAGAGTAGGCCGCGGAGCCCGCTGGTAGTAGCCGCCGGCGCCGGACGGGCCGAGGTAAGTGGCGGGGAAGGGGGCTTACCCCCCCCCGGAGCCGTCCGCTTCTATCCGCTGGCGCCCGCGGGCGCCAGCGGATGGAAGCAGGCGGCCCCAGGGGAGGTAGGGAGCGCGGGGGAGGGGGTTTACCTGCCGGGGCCGTCCACAGCGGACGGCCCCGGGGGGGGGGAGGGAGTTAGGCCCCCCCTTACCCACCCGCCGCCATTTTTTCCTCATAGACTTGCATTGTACGATTTTTGGGTCGGGATCGGACTCGATCCGGTCCGGGGGGCCTCCGATTTTGTCCGAACCGGTCCGGGACAAAATTGGAGGTCCCGATCCGGGTCCCGATCCGATCCGGGGGGTCCGTGCACACCCCTACTTAATATGTATCTGGTTCTACAATTAACTGGCCCTTGGCCATTTATAACTGGTATAATACAGTTATTCTTGTACGTGAACTGGAGACCAGAAGATTTGCATTTCTTCTAGGAACTCAGCACTCCAGTGTTTTGTAGTGTAGTGCAAATAATCTCTCTACACCACACCTGCTTCTACTTCTGCAAGACAGGGATAACACTTAGCTTTCTCAATGGGGTGTTACAAGGCTTAACTGGATCCTCTGCAGAAAGCATCTTTAAGAATAAGCAGTATTAATTCCTACTATTTTTTATAAAGTGGCTGCATTCCAGCTTCTGTAATTACAGTCAAATTGCCTGTATAGCTTTGAGCTGGGTAAGACCTCCTTTAATTCCTGTGCCCAAACAGCTATATGCTATTGAATATGCTTCTTCCTGTCTGCTCCTGCTAAGTCAGGAGGGCTAGGCCTTGAAAACATGCCAAGTCTGCATGAGGGAAAACAGAAAGCAAGCTGATCTGAAGTTTTATGCGGTCATATAAGGAACTGGTTTTATCACACGTGCGAAAGTGCAATGTTCTCTATGTAGGGCTGCATTAAAAAGAATGTTTCAAAATGTCTGCAACAAAATAATATAATTGAAAGGAATCAGATAGGCTCCAACTGCCCTGAATTGCCAGGCAGAGTTCCTAATTTTCGCACCCATCCCTACTTAAATCACTGTCCCTATTTTGTCCCATTTGGGGGATGCAAATTATTGTTAGTGTGACTTGCTAGCATTGTCATTCTTCAGGGTCTCTAGAAGCTAAATCTCTTCTCTTATCTCTAGCGCATACATATGTAAATGCATGCCCATGCACTAAGTCGCTACACAATGCACATCCTGACATAACACACAGTCAAGTGGTGTTTTGAACTGTTGACAACATATTGTAGTACATTGTTTTACAGCATCTTTAATCAAAAGAACAAACACCCCTTTGGCTTTTAAATACATGAAAGACAGGGCTGTAGCAGATTAAATTCATACAGCACACAGCAATAGTGTGTAATAATGGAAGAGATGGGATTCACAAGAGGATCCTTGGCATGAAAACTGAAATGTTATAAAGCATTCCCTGCTTTTTCATTGGTAAAATATTGGAAGGTATGAAATAATGAATAGCTCTACTGCATACTCTGAAACTATTTGCTAAATGGATGCTTAGTTTTAAAGCCAAAAACCTAGATTTCGATTTTAAAAAAAGACTTGTGCAGGAATTCAAATCAGGCCTTTATAGAGGATCAGTTCTGGGTCATCCTAATTAAATATATTTTTTCAGGACAAACAGTGGTTTCATAAATCATTGGAAACTGTGAAGAATTCCAGTCACTGTTCTGAAAAAAGGTATAAAACAAAATTGGTCTTATCAAGGGGTTAATATACAATCTTCATTTTGTCCCCTTGAGAATTCAGAAAGTGGCACACCAAGTAAGCACAGCTGCTGGAACAATTATAAATTTCACCCTTATGCTGGAGTAAGTGTACCAGTCACATCATTCTACCAGAGTTAGGACCCATAAGCTAGATCTCCTATGCATTCTTGCGTGGAGGACCAAACGACAGGATAAAATATGTTTGCCTTTTAAGTCTTCTACAATAAAGCTTAGAATGCTGGTCACTGAGGGACAGTTTACAAAGGATTTTCAGCCACATGCAAGGATCCAAAGCCATGTAAGATGAGCCCTGTAACATGGGTCAGGTTCTACAAGGATACAACAAACAGTGACCAACAGCTCTCCACAATTTCGCCAGCCACCTAATTCACAAAAAGTGCTGGAGACAAATGCTGAATGCATCTATTTACAGCCCAGATGACACTGCTGGCAGTCAACAACAGAAATCTCAGAAGCATCTGGCTGGCTAATGCAAATAGGATGCTACTCCAGGTGGACTTTTGAAGCGTCATCAGATGAGCGTTTTATTGCATGCTCCTTACTGGGCACTCGCGGATTTTCGCAGGTCCTATTCATGACGATGTCCACCTCTCGTGCATCTCCTGCCCCTTCTAGCCTTCTTCCCATGACAAAAAAGACCTTGTTAAGTCCAATTTATTTTTAGAAACAGAACTTGCTGCTATCTCCTGCTGTGTTTTAAATGGATATTGTGTTTATAATCTCTTTTTATGCTTTTTAAATTTTATATGTCAATTTTTTAATGTTCATTTTTTTATTTTTGTAAACCGCCCAGAGAGCTTCGGCTATGGGGTGGTATATAAATGCAATAAATAAATAAATAAAGGCCCACTGAGTGGGCCATGTGGATGATGTTTACTTCCCTTTCTTCTGAGTGAGAAAGAGGAAGCATTGTGCAACAGAAGCGGGGCGGAGAAGTGACAGTAGGGAACTGTGATTTCCCCCCACTGATGGAGCTCTTGGTCTGATCCAGCAGAGCTCTTTCTCGTACTTGTGTGGTCTTAAGTGTGTCCGCACAAACATCATGGGTTGCTTGTATGCAGGCCCCAGGTTCAATTCCCAGCTTCTCCAGGTAGAAATAGGAAAGAATCCTACCTAAAACCATAGAAGAAACCTACTGCCTGTCAGTGTCAAAAATACTGGGCTAGATGACCAATGGCCTGACATGGTATAAAGCAGCTTCCTATGTTTCTATGATGTGTATGAACAGTCTTCCAGACTCCACATTTTCTTTGCTTGCAAAAATGCAAGGTCTATCAGAAAGTGAATTAAATAACTGTGGCATTCTTTTCTGGGAATAATTAATTACTTGTCTCTGAAGACTAGTAAAGACAACAGGAAAGACTGGTTTCCAGGTTTTGTTCTTGAAATGGGATTTTCCCTCCAGACATGTTCACAGCATTTATAAATCCCTAAACAATATGCAAAATTTAGATGTTTTGTCTTAATTTGGTTGAAACGATAAACATATCATGGTTTAATTTTATTTATTTAAGGTTAGATAGAGTTCATAATTGAGAGCCTATCCTCATTGCCTTTAAAACGACTTATATTCTATTTAAAAATGTGTTTTTTTAAGTCATTTCATTACGTGGTAGGACACACTGAACAGTACTTATGTTTCATAGTGACTGCTTCCTCCGTCCTCAAAGTGTTCACTGATGTATTACAGGGTTAATTCCTTGACTCTTCTTCTTTCGTTTCTGTTTTGCAGGCTGCTTGAGTTACGGAGACAGAAGTGGGTGGATCAAGCAGCCTGCAAAACAAAAAAGAAAGAAGAAGAGTCAAGGAATTAACCCTGTAATACACCAGTGAACACTTTGAGGACGGAGGAAGAAGTCACTATGAAACGAATGTACTGCTCAGTGTGTCCTACCACGTAATGAAATGACTTTAAAAAACACGTTTTTAAACAGAATACAAGTCGTTTTAAGGGCAATGTGGATAGGCTCTGTTTCTCATGGTAAACTTCAGTCTTTTGATGTATGCTTTATAAGGAATGAGAAGTTTTAAAAAGCAACCTTATATACTCTACACTCAAAGGGTCAAGACTACAGACATTCTAAAGATTCCTTTGTGCACTGTACAGATGCCCTGCAAGGCGATATTGACCCTCAAAGTATAAGTTTTTCCGATATTCACACTTTACTGTTTCACAGCAGCAAGGAATTAGAATGAAAGGGAAAGTTAAAGCTATAATTCTATAGACACTTACCTAGGAGTAAATCACACTGAACGCAATGGTGCTTACTTCTGAGTAGACATGTATAGTATTGCACTGCCTATTTAACTTCCATGGTGTCAACAAAGGTCACAGCCTTCAGTTCACTGGTGCTATAAAGTAATTCCGCCTTCCTATATAGAGCTATGACATCATATGAAAATCTGCTGATTTAGCGTAAGAAAAAATAGAACTTGGATGATTTTCTACTCATAGGTAACTGAACAGTCAGGAAAGAGTTGGCTCTTCTGCTGACTGAAAAATCAAGAGGCTAATTAGGGAAGTAGTGGGCTCTCCCACCTTAGTGGTATTTAAGATGCACCTGGACAGCCATCTGTCAGGTATGCTTTAAGGTGGATTCCTGCATTGAGCAGGGGTTGGGCTCAATGGTCTTGTAGGCCCCTTCCAACTCTACTAATCTATGCTTCTATGATTCTAAGTCAAAGGCTAGTCAGAGGATCACCTACTCTCCTACCTTCTGAACAGCATGGGAAGACTCTTCACAATAATTCCAGCTTCTTTTTCTCATTCAGCTGCTATGACAGCTGGCAGGAAAGGGATGTCCGATAGCAGTATAAACATCCCAGGATGAAAGTTACTGAATCAGAGATTCCAAGTACTTTACTGTAGTGCCCTAATCTTCATTCTTAAACAACTGTGTAAGGTAGGCCAATATTATTGTCTACATAATGCAGATGGGATCTGGGGCTGAGAGATAGTGGTTGGCCTGCATAACACCACCACCCAGTGACTTTCCAGCCATGGTAAGGACAGAACTGGGGACATCCTGATTCACCGTTCATGCTATGTTAATTCTCAACTGGTCCTTGATAATCAGGAGCTAATGGCAGGGGTTGTTTTCTCAGGGGAAGGTCTTGCTCAGCTTTTGAAGGCAAGATTCATTTATGCTGTTATTGTATTGGTTCTGTAAAGAACGTGCTTGAGTACATATTAATACATTCTTATTCTTTCACTGATGTATTCGTAAAATCCCAGCTGAAATCCTGATCACCCTTAATGCCACTCTTTCAGAGCTCTTTGCGACATGTTTGCTTCATATCCTTTGTGCTTTATTTCTAAAGCCTGCAATGAATAGAATATTCAAGGCAACAGCTAATAGCCTTGCCTGGAAAGTAGCATCACAGTAGTGTCCTCATTTTAAATGCCTCTCCTGTTAAAATGAATCTATCCCCCCCCCCCCCCCCAGTAAATACATAGTGACAACACCACTGGCAGAGGGTACAGGTCTGTTCCAAATCAGGATGTACACATCACCTGCATCCAGAGACACCTAGTTAGGCAGGTTAATCCCTTCTCATTACAAGCCCTATTTATCCAGCATTGACTGCTTAGGCTGGGTATCCTCTGTCCAAAAGCTAAGGATGGACTTACAATGCGAGTGATAATACTAATGCGATTAAATGTCCTACACTGGGGAGCCAAGGTACTATAATTGTGCTATCAGCAAAAGCTTTGTGTATAGCTTTCCTCTATACAGATGATGAAAAGGGGAAAAAAGCAGAGTAAAGCGAGGGGCTTAGCAGCAATCACACAGCGGATTCTTCTAATACGGTGGCAGAGAAAATGTCTGTCGGAACACGCTCATACTCTCTCACACTCAGTTCAATATGTAGGCACGTGTGTGTGTGTGTGCAGGGGTACACCTGTATCCCTGTGTGTATAAGTCTATTCCAATCTGAGGGCATCACAGTGTGTCTTTTTAAACTTTCATTTGGCTAGAATGCTCCAAAGGGTCAAATAGTAGCACGGAGGAGAAACTGCTATATAAAAGAACTCCAAAACTCCAAACCTGAACCCAGTCTTATATTCTCAATTCCCATTGATTTTAGTGGGTGTTAGATGTGTAGTCTTCACGTCTGCAGCAAATAATAATAATAATTATAGCAATTGTAAATTTCATATACTGAAACCAGAACAGTTACATTTTGCAGTTTAAGATCACTGTGCCAAATACTCAGACAATGGAAGGGAAGGGTTTGAAAGGAATGGAACAGTGGTGGGGAAAACAAGACAAGAGGGATATATAGTAACAGCCGGGAAACATCCTTTCTTCAGAAAATGGGAGGTGCAGTTCAGGCCCAGTCTAGCCTTCATCAAACAAGGGAAACTTCTACATCATCAAGAAAGACCCATTATTTTACTGCTCTGTTTGATACTGCCAGAGAGCAGTTTATTCTCTGTGGATTTTTGTAGTAATTAAACCCACTGACCTCAGCTAAACATTATCTTGAAAGATAACATAACAACGTGCTTCTTTTTATAGTGGTGATGATAATGGGTCCTACACATTCCAGCATTATCTCTCCTGGAAACTGAATCAACACTTGCATAATTAGAAACCACAGTGTGGCCTCCTCCCATGTGGGCCAGGGCTCCCCATGTTAACCCAGTGATATGAAAAGGAATTGTGCCGCAGCAATTCCAACACCACCAGTAGATGCCCTCATAAAAAGGTGGGGAACAACAAGAATTCAGAATTTCCCGAGGGATCCACAAAATCACATGTCTCACATTGTGCAAAATTTACATAAGACAGGGGAGGCAACTTCAGAGGATCCACAGGGCCAATTTCCCAGCCCTAAATCCCCCAACACCGAAATTGCCATTGCCGAATTGCTGCTGAAGTTTGTTGGCAATTCATCAGCAGCAAAAAAGCCACTTTTTCACCTGAAAACAAGGTGAACATTATTTAACTGTGTAATCAGGCTCCTGGAAGACCTGGGTGAACACACGTTTGCATTAAAACAAGGTACACGCTCCCTGCACAAAGTGTTTCAAAATGGAAAGGTATTTTTTTTGCTGCCGAAATTCAGTGGCAGTAACTTGGTGGGAAGAGCAGGCTGCAAAAAAGGCTGTTTTGCAAGGAGCACACAAGCCACATGTTGTCCACCCCTGAAATGCCCATCAACAATGTATGCATTTAAGATAAAATAAAAATTCTGAGATTGTCGCAGAAAAGGAAATTGTATAGTAATAATATTATCACAATTTTGCAATACAGCTGTCATTTTTTGACCCAAATGTTTCTGTTAGCAAACAGCAGACTTTATTATTTATTATCAACATCTTGCCTTTCTATAAGATATTCAAGATCGCTTACAATACGAATACAATATACCCACAATCTTACAAATAATAATCAAAATAATCCACCCCCAAAATTGAGTTCAGTGAAAAGGTAGAGGAAAAGAAGATGAGATCATTTGTAATAACCTTTCATTAAAGGCTTCTGACACCCAAATGTTGTGCCAGTAAAAGCTTTGTTTTCCATATTGATACTTATTACTGAAAACTATATTTTATCTTAATGTGCACTACACACATTAAATCTTTTCATATTAACTGGAGAGAGAGAGAGAGAGAGAGAGAGAGAGAGAGGCACAGTGGTACCGAAATATCTTAGCAACATAGTTTTGTCAAAACAGGGGAATATGGATAGATTTTGAAATATTATTTATGTAATAAAGGAGATCAATTCTGTTTACAATTCCCACGCTTTCTAAGGTGTTAGGCAGTTTGTTTTTGTATCTTAATGAGGAAGCGGCTGTGTAGTTCATGACACCAATTTTGCAGTAGGAGGATTTCTAATTATATATTTCTAGTTCAGGTTCAGGTTATACTTTGATATGTAGCTACAGGTTATTACTAGATGTTGCTACCAAGCTGTGAATTGAGTTTTGTGGGCTAAAGCAACAGATGACTTTATCTGAAAGCTACCATCATATATGGACATCCACTAAGCCCAGTCTCAGCTGCCAAGACAGGGATTTAATGCAGCCTGGGCTCAAACTGAAATTGATACACACAGCACCAAATGTTTCTCCTTTAGGTCAAGGCTCAGGCACACTGGTAGGGAAATCTGGAGGAGCTCATACTGTCTGCCTTAGAACATGCTGAATATATTGGGTTGGGCCCCCGATCTGTTATTATGCTGTCTGACAATATCACAAGAATACTGCAAATATTCAGCCAGAAACAGCTGAAAAACATCAATACTAAATTCAAACCCTACTTTTCTAAACACATCTCCAAGCCAATTTATAGCAAATTACAGGACAAGAATTTCAATCTGCAGAATCCACGGCTGCCTAGTATATATTGTAAGAGAGTCTTGAACTGTGTCCATACCATTAAAAAACACTCAATCCCATTTGTGCTTTTTGTCTTTAGGGTGACCATATTTGGGAAACCCTAAAGGTGGGAATGATGCACTTTCCGGAGGCCCTGGTAAGCACTCTTTCCCCTCCTCTACTCACCTTAAAGGCCCCGATTGGAGCGAAGGAGGGGAAAATGTGTCATCCTCCCCACTACTCCAATTGGGTCCTTTTCTTTAATATTTGGCTATTACACACTTTCCTCTTTAAGGCCCAAATGGAGCAGTAGCAGGGGTGGGGAATGACAACTTTAAAGGGGAAGGCATGTAATTCCAGGACATTAGAGAAAATTACAAGAAATCTCCCCTGACACCCAGGATAGAACAAAAACCAGGACAAATCTGGGGAAATCCTGGGAGTTGGTCACCCTAAATTTGCTTAATTAGCTTCAGTTTCTTAGAAAAAAAACATTACTTTTGTTAACAAATGGCTCAGCTATTAATGTGAACTGTCATATCTTTCACGGTGTAAACATTTGCATTTCCCCCAGTGACATCAGATTGTTAATCTGAAAGCCACTGGTTTGACTGCCTCAAGCTTCAGCAGTTGGATCCAGCCTTTGCTCCAGTTTTAAGGTTGGCTTTGAAAACATCACATCCTAGAAGCCAATCACATTCCGCAAAGGAGTTCACAGTTAACCAGAACAGAAAATTTACCTCTGCACAGCTACCGGGCAAGGAAGCAAATTGGTGAGAAGAACTAGGACGTTTTCAGGAACCCATTCCATTTTCACTCTACCAGAAGTTTATGAGTAATCCATGAGCCTTTGCATGCCAAAACACATATATGATTCCATACAATGTAGGTGAAGGAATAAAAAATATCAAAAACCCACTTCGTCATTAGAAACTTAAATAAGATTAAGATATATTTTCAATCGTGGCCTCTTACTTTTCTGACATAGATGCTTATACTCACATAATCTGTCCCCAGGATTTGGTAAACAGATACCAACTTTTCTCTGATTGATGGGTTTCCTTTTTTAAACTCCTAGCTGATGGATAAGAGAGGTAGTGGAGGGATCCCTGAAGTAATCAGAGTGGACTATAAAAGCTTACCATTAACAGGTAAGCCTGTGATCACCCTACCACATGGTCTCTGCAGGTCAATTGCTTGGCAGAACACACATATGAGAACAAGATGAAACAAGGTAGGCAAAGGCTCGAGCAAAGGGCCAGTTCCAAATAGGTCCCTGTTTTACAGAAGACCCTTCATATCTTTAAGAGTGGCTATCAATTTAGGTGCTACTGGCCATATCATGTTTGCAGCCTTCTGACAGCTGAGCAGGCCAGAGCAGTACACTAGACATAAAGGATCCAGACTATAGCTTGGCACTTGATTAGCAGACAATGTGCTGCTAGGTGTCTTGATAATTTCAGGTTGTCCCACTTACCTGAGTCCAGAACACGTACTCAGACTTACTGCAGACTCAGCATAATCTTGCACATGACCATGATAGAAGCAATGATTCTAATTAAACAGAGAATAGGAAAAATAATCAGTCCCCATATTCTATGCCTTATTGTTGATACACTTTTTCTGTTTCTCTAAACATACAAGCCTGCCCTGAATTTAGACTATAGAGGAAGTCATGTTGAAAGCTTCTTTCTGCCAGTTTGAAACAGTGTGAATTCTCAGTATTTAATGCTAGATTTAAATGAGTTTATGCTGCACCTCCTTCAATAAAAGACAAAGATCAGACAAGTATTTAAAATATTTTCTTATGACAACCTTGATCTTTTTTTATTATGTTATTGGAAAACCATGATGAGAAGCATTTTGAAAAATTAAACAGCAGAGCAAATTACATTGTCATTCACCTTTAGGCTTTCACTGTAGGTATAAATTGTCTTTAGTAATATGAAGCAGATCCATAAGACATAATTAAGCATTCTGTGCAATGTAATAAAACCATTCCCTGGTTTTATAGTTTCAGAAAGAAACAGAACATGTGAAAAAAGGGGCAGGGGAGAGAAAAGATCATTTTATTAAACTACGCCAACTTAGAAGCAGCATGTTATTAAGAACAGGAATAAAAAGGAATTCTATTTTCAGAAGCAACAGTCACTTGTTTCAGTTTGTGGCTGGGTTATTGTGTTTCTTTAATAAATCCAGCTGCTGGCAAAAGGCAACCACAACAGGAGATACATAGTCAATAACATTGCACATTTGTCTGGAATTCAAGGTTAATGCTATTGCTGATGAAAGATAATATCATATTCCCAATTATGGCCCTGGCTTGAAAATAACGTTCATGTCATGTCCAGCATTTCTTTCTCTTTTTTCTTCTAGCTCCCTTGAATGCCATGTGGAAGCCAAAAAGCCCCTTGTCAAAGGTTGCTATCTTATTAGTGCAAGGGAAAATTATTGCTCATATTTCAACCTGACAGTCATTCTCAGTCTGCCTCTTATCCCTTGGTTCATTCACATCTAAGCTGCATTAATTAACCTTTCCAATATCAGGGCATGGTTTTCAATTACAAAGTCTCAGACTGCAGACTTCTAAAGACCACCTTGATTTTGTAAGAGAAAGCAATCATGTGAAAAGATCAGGGTTGATTTTTAATAGATCAAGAGTATGAATTCTTGGCAAATTTGATTACACTATAAAGAAAATATTGGTTTAGCACAAGAGAATTTCTCCTTTCTTTTTATTTTATGCGGAGTTGTGACTGGGAGCCTATCTACACTACTGCTTTAAAACGGTTTATAACAGATTTAAACTGGTTAATAACGGTTATTAACCGGTTTAAAACTGTTATAAACCGTTTTAAAGCAGTAGTGTAGATAGGCTCTGGGTGTACAAAACAAAGGTGTTATAATCTGTTTGCAGTGCACATACCTGGATAAAAACGAATGTTATAAATGAATGCTCCCTCTATTTTTTATTATCCTTTAAATCTGTACTAATACCAGAAAGATAAAAAAAAACAATTAAAAAAAATTAAGGGAGAAAACCGATTTATGGGAAGATGTTATGTACATGAGTATGTATATGTACGTATGTGTGTGTGTGTATGAAAAATAGATAGACTAACAACAGAGTAATTTCAAAATATATTTAGAGCTAATCATTTCAGCTTCCACACCCATCAGTAGCTGTGAGATGAAAAATCTAAAGAGAAAAAAATAGAGATGTGAGTGGTATAAAGCTTATGAATTGTCCTCCAGATTAACACCAGATGGACTAACTCTTACATCTTACATCCAGAAGTTTTCCTTTCTGTTAAGCATATTAGTGGCCTTTGTTTGTTCAATGGTAAATCTGAGAAGCTATGTGTCAGTGAGTTAAAACCACTTCTCTGTGGTGGCCTCCCAATTGTGGAACGATCTCCCTGATGAGGCCTGCCTGGAGCCAACATTGTTATCTTTTCGAAGCCAGGTCAAGACTTTCCTCTTCTCTCAGGCATTTAGCAATATCTGATGAGCCTGAGTTTGTTTTATTTTTAGGTTTATAGCTTTTTAAAGTTATTACAGTAGTTTTAAATGTATGTGTATATTATGTGTATATTGTATGTTTTTGCTGTTTTAATTTTTGTACATTGTTTTTAATTGTTTTAATCTTATGTAAACCGCCCAGAGAGCTTCGGCTATGGGGTAGTATACAAATGTAATAAAATAAATAAATAAATAAACAAACGTTCAAGGGGTAATTGGGGTGTGTGTGATCATTCTCACATAAAATCGAAAATCTTTCACCAATCTTCCTGAAATGTACATGTGCCAAAAAGAAATGTTGGTTTTACGTAACCTGAAAATTTCAAGAAGATTGGTGAAAGATTGAGGGAAGGAGGGTAGTTTAAAGTCGAAAAGGGGGGGGAACCTCTCCAGCTCACTGGGCTGGTGATAGTTTTTGTCGAGGTCCCCTGATGAATTGACAGGTTAAATAATTAAAATTCTAACACTGTCCTCTTCCTTTTACCTTAGAGTTGATAGAATAGATGTTCTTTTCTTAAAATTCCCTTTAGTTTGTTTTAAATTCGATTTATAAGCTCCCATAGTAATGAATGGAGCTCCCTCTAAGGAGCACATGTGGAGTAGCATCTCTCTCTCTCTCCCCCCCTCCCCCCTCCATCTGGATTAGAACGTTGAGAGGCCGGGGGAGTGACTGACTTCCTCCTGGATTCCCTTAACAGTGCTGGCAGTCTACTGAGAAGTAAGTTCCAGTTAATGCAATGGGTCTTACTTCCAGGTAAGCATGTAGACGATTACAGCATTTTTAAAATTAGAGCCTGGGGTGTGTGGGGTGAAGAGGGAATCCTGGAAGTAAAGATTTCCTTTTCATTCCAGAACAACAATACTCCTACAATTAAAAACTTCCTTGCTTGCTTGCTTTGTGTGTGTGTGGATTCCCTTAACAGTGCTAGCAGTCTACTGAAAAGTAATCCACTGCCTGTCTCGTGGATTCCCTTAACAGTGCTAACAGTCTACTCAGAAGTAAGCTCCACTGAATGCAATGGGTCTTACTCCCAGGTAAGCATGCAGATGTTTGCAGCATTTTAAAAACTGGAGCCTCGGGGTTGGGGGTGGAGGGTTTAAAGATTTCCTTTTCTTTTCAGCAAAATAATAATCCTACAATTTGCAAGTTATTTTCTTGTCGGCTGTGTGTGTGTGTGTGTGTGTGTGTGTGTCTGTGTCTGTGTTCTCTTACTCTGTTGCTTGATTCTCTAGATATGTCATGGGCTCTCAGTAGGGGCTAGGTACTATTTCTATTGTGATTTTTGTAAATATTACTGTGCCCTTTTTATCCTATATTGATCTTACATTTTACTTCTGGTCATTTTAAGAACATAAGAAGTGCCATGCTGGATCAGACCGAGGCCATCAAGTCCATCACTCAAGTCCAGCTGCCAACCAGGGACTAACAAAGCAGGACATGGTGCAACAGCACCCTCCCATCCATGTTCCCCAGCAACTGGTACACACAGGCTTACTGCCTCAGATACTGGAGGCAGCACATAAACATCAGGGCTAGTAGCCATTGATAGCCTTTCCCTCCAGGAATTCATCCAACCCCCTTTTAAAGCCATCCAAATTGGTGGCCATCACTACATCTTGTGGTACTGAATTCCATAATTTAACTATGTGCTGTGTGAAGAAATACTTCCTTTTCTTTGTCCTGAATCTCCCACCAATCAGTTTCATGGGATGACCCCTGGTTATAGTATCATTGAGGGGAGAAAAATGTCTCCCTATCCACATTCTTCACACCATGCATAATTTTGTACACCTCTATCATGTCTCCCTTGAGCCTCCTTTTTCCAAACTAAACAATCCCAGCTGTTGTAACTTTCTCTTATAGGCGAGATGTTCCAGTCCCTTAAACATTTTAGTTATTCTTTTCTGCACTTTTTCCAGCTGTATAATATCTTTTCTTTAGGTGTGGTGACCAGAACTGTACACAGTATTCTAAGTGTACATACATTTGTATAAAGGCAGTATGATACTGGCAGTTTTATTCTCAATTACTTTTCTTATAATGCCTAACATGGAGTTTGCCTTCTTTACAGCTGCCACACACTGGGTTGACATTTTCATTGAGCTGTCCACCACATCCCCAAGATCTCTTTCTTGTTCGGTCACCACCAGCTTGGTTCCCATCAGGTTTTACTTGAAGTTGGAGGGGGGGGGGGAGTTGCGTCAACGTGCATCACCTTACACTTGCTTACATTGAACCACATCTGCCATTTGGATGCCCACTCTCCCAGCTTGGAGAGATCCCTTTGGAGTTCTTCACAATCCCTTTGTGTTTTAACAACCTTAAAAAAGTTGGTGCCATTGGCAAATTCGGCCACTTCACTGCTCACTCCTAATTCCAGATAATTTATTAACAAGATTAAAAGCATTTTTCCCAATACAGATCCCTGTGGGACCCCACTAATTACTTCCTTCCATCGGGAGAATTTACCATTTATTCCTACTCTCTGCTTTCTGTTCTTTAACCAATTACTGATCCATAAGAGGGCCTCTCCTCTTATTCTGTGACTGCTAAGTTTGTTCAGGAGTCTTTTACTTTGTGTAACCTGCTTTATACACTGCAAAAAAGTGGGGCAAAAATATTACAATAAGTATTACGCTTTTGCTCATACTTCCTTTTCCTTTTTGTTCATATGGCTTATCTTAGTATTCCTTACGATTGTTGGGTTTTGGTTTAACCATAAGCAGCGTGGTTTCCTCAGGGAAAGTGCTGCAGCCTTAAACAAATTGTGAATAGAGGAGACATGATAAAGGTATACAAAATTATGCATGTTGTGCAGAAAGTGGACAGGAAGGCAGTGTCTCCCTTTCTCATAATATTAGAATGAGGGGGGAAGCGAATATTGACATGGTCATGTTTGGCAATGATACCAAATTATTTAGTCTTGCTAAAACAAAGGGGGATTGTGAGGAGATCCAAAAAGGTCTCTCCATACCAAGAGAATGGCCATCAAAATGGCAAATGCTGTTTGATGTAAGCAACTGTAAAGTGATGCACATTATGGGATCACAATTTTACATATAAACTGATAGGATCTGAGCTAACTAGCAGTGACTGACCAAAGAAGAATTTGGGGCAGGGGAGGTGAATAGCTTGATGAAAATGTCAACCTGGATGCTGTGAAAAAGGCAACTTCCATATAAGGCATAATTAGGAAAAGAATCCTAATTCTTGAACAGTAATATGAAAAATTGTAGGTTCTCTGATTTGCACTTGATGTATGAGGATTCTTTAATATTAATATAGTAAAACATTACAAATTTTAGTGTTAGATTAATGACTGTATTAGTGGTAAATTAGTTGGGAAACAAATGTATTAGGAAGTGCGAAAAGTGAGTATATTGCATCATTTGTGACAGACTTCTCTATACACACATAGTTTGTGGTATGTAGTAAGTTAAGAACAAACCCAAGGATGCCTTTCTGTGTGTATATATGAAAGAGGCAGGCACACAGACATAGACAGACAGTGGGCCAGGCATAGATTTCCAGCCTAACCTATTTTACAGGGTTGTTGTGAGGGTAAAAGTAGCACATGCCATATACCCAAACATTACCAAACATTTGTTTTACATTCTGTGAAAGTAAGCAGGAGAAGAAACTCTAGATGGTTTTAGGTCAGGCATAGACTCTTAGCCTAACCTCCCTCATGGGTTTTTGTGGGGGGAGATATGGTGCTTGAAAGAATGATCAGTCCAGAGATTTCCCCTTCCTCCTTACTAGAGAAGCTCCTTCGCAACTGATCAACTAAATGGAGTCTGAACATCCTCTATATTGCTACATCTGACCCACTACCAAGAATAGCCATGTGGCTGTTTAGACATATTTAATTTTAAACTATCCAAGTTTGGATTTTTATTTTTATTTTTTTGCTCTAAAAATAGCCTGTGGTCAATGTATCCTATATTAAGCCTGTCAAAGATGTTGGTACTGGAGAAAAGAATACACAATAGTTTTGTTCAACCTGATAAAAAAATATTAGACAAGCTAAGAGAATTCAGAATGTCACGGGTGCTTTGGGGTATGCACTGTCATGGGTGTTTTGGGGTATGCACTGACTCTTCTACCCGACAGAGTTGTTGTGCTGATAAAATGGAAGAGGATCATGTAAGCCACTTTAGGTTCCTTGCAAGAGGAAAAAAGGCAGGATATAAATGTAATATTAATAAATGTATTACTACTTCTACTAATTATTATTATTAATTATTATTATAATAATAATTTGATCTGGAACGAGGAGTGAGCAGTGAGATGGCCAAATTTGCTGCTGATCCCAAAATATTTAGGGTTTTTAAAATGAAGTGAGATTACAAAGAACTCCAAAAGAATCTATCCATAGTGGGAAAATGGGCATCAAAATGGCAACAACAGTTCTACGTAAGCATTTGTAAACAACAGTTCTACGTAAGCATTTGTAAACAACAGTTCTACGTAAGCATGCACACTGGAGCAAAGCATCCCAACATCACATATACACTGATCGGATCTGAGCCTGCAGTGACTAAACAAGAAAAAAAAACTTGGGAATGTGGTTGACAGCTCAATGAAAATGCCAACCCAGTGTGTGGCAGCTGTAAAGAAGGCAAACTCCATGTTAGGCATTATAAGAAAATTAACTGAGAATAAAACTGCCAGTATCATACTGCCTTTATACACATTTATAGTGCGACCACACTTAGAATACTATGTACAGTTCTGGTTAACTCTAGAGTTTAGTGTCACAAAACTATTCCCCTATGACATAACACTATTCCCTATGACATAACACCCTATGACATAACACTATTCCCCCTTCTGAAGAGGTCTGGACCTCAGACTACAAAAGACAAACAAAGTGGCAGACCATAATAACAGTTTTATGTGCCCATTTGCTTTATGAGGCTTCTGCAGGCTACCAAACAGAGGGATTATCAGGCCATAAAGTTGCCTAGATGGGCCTCACTGTTCTTGTAAGGTCCGTGTTCTACAGCACTTGCTCTCAGCTGAACTTGATGGAATCCCATCCTTCATCCCTAGGTTTAATTTACTGACCTCCCCTGGCTGGGCCTTGCAGGGAACAATAGGGCAGATGAAGCAGGCATACATAGCACACACAGAGTGCTGAGAGTGGCAAATCTAAAACCAAATATGTTGCTTTTAAAGAACCAAGGAAATTAAATGGGTCTTTTAGGTAAATAACTATGGATGGAAATGCAGCCCATGCAGGGTTGAAACTTGACCACAAACATAATCACGATCTGCTACTTTAAGATACAAACAGGAAGAAAAAGCATGTAGCATAAAGTGAGCTATAATAATTAATATAGTAAACTAACATTATAATATAGGATATTTTCCTGTATCATCTTGTGTGCTTCCAGAATTAATCAGGGATTTTTTATTCCAGTAGAACAATTTTTCAAGTTGTCTCCAAATACAGACACAAAACATGAAATGCCTTCATGAGTCAGTCATAGAAAGCTTTTATCTCTGGACAACAGCAATTGAAAAGTTCAAATGAGACCCCTCAGATTTCAAGTGAGAGAGCATAACTTCTGGGGTTCATTTATTATTTTGAAAAGTGGGTGCAACACATATCACTAGCTTTGATTTTATATTGGATGTCAAAATGGTGTACCATCCTAGCTGATGCTGGATTGCTTGTCAACTGTATATATCCAGTCATCCATTACACAAAGCCATGAAATTCATTAAACAAAAAACCGACGGTTTACAAAAACAACGTTAAGGCTCTACAGTTTCCAACCAAGCACCAAAAAGCAGGGAAATTGGGAGTTAAGGCTCAGAAGCCTTAACGCCACATCGTCCCTAAGGAGGCAGAAAGTGCAAGTGAAATTCTCATTCTCCCAAAGCAGAGAAACCATGAGGACAGGAAGGAGAATATGATATGCAGAGGTGACTGTGGGGTTGTGGAAAACTCATGATGAACAACTTAGGGCCACCTACTTCTCTTTTTTTTTGTTTAGAGCAGCCCCACAGTCACCTCTGCATATCATATTCTATATCCTGTCCTCATGGTTTCTCTGCTTTGGGAGAATGAGAATTTCACTTGCACTTTCTGCTGCCATAGGGATGATGTGGCATTAAGGCTTATGAGCCTTAACTCCCAATTTCCCTGCTTTTTGGTGCTTGGTTGGAAACTGTAGAGCCTTAATGTTGTTTTTGTAAACCGTCGGTTTTTTGTTTTAATATATATATATATATATATATATATATATATATATATATGATAGAGGGAGGAAGTGAGAGTAAGAGAGAGACTGAAGATCAACCCTCATTCATCTTCTCTCAGAGGAGAAGGCAGGAGGTAGAATAGGCTGACCAGATAAAATCCAGGTCAGGGCTCTTGTAACTTTAACAGTTGTAGAGAAAAGGGAATTTCAGCCAGTGTCATTTGTATGCAATTAGTTCCTGGTGAAATTCCCTCTTCATCACAACAGTTAAAGTTGCAGACACTATGCTAGAGTGATCATATACAAAAGACGAGAGGGTCCCTGCAACTTTAACTGTTGTGATGAAGAGGGAATATCACCAGGAACTAATTGCATACAAATGACACTGGCTGAAATTCCCTTTTCTCTACAACTGTTAAAGTTACAGGAGCCCTAACCTGGATTTTATCTGGTCACCCTAAGGTAGAAGGCACTCTAGAATTAAGGGAGAAGCCAAGATAAACTGAAGAGACAAAGAAGAAGGGGGAGAAGGAGAATGCCAAATATCCTGCAGCAAGAACCTACATTTATGCTAGAGCACATCTTGATATTAATATCTATGTACTTAATTTATACTGTTGTCTACATGCCAAATCAAAAAACAAAACAAAAAATCAAGGCTGGAGAGCTACTTATGCAAAAGCAAGCAAGTAACCTCCAACTTTGCTGGATAGTCAGGCCTACAATGAGGTGAGGATTATGCCAGGTTTGATGAGTTGTGGGATGGACCATCCAGGCACCCCTGTTGCTATCTCAATAGAAGTGTCTAGCTCACTAATCCTCAGATGTACATACAGCCCTTGTATCTGTGGTGCTCTAGATCATGAGCACAGATTATAAAACTTTCTTTGTAGGCCATTTCTACACAAACACCCATTTGCATCTTAGGCACCTTGATTCATTGAAACAAAGACTTCAAGTTGTATGGGAATAGTGCCAGTTCCCATGCTTATTTACACTAGTCCAAAAATCACATTGAGGAATGGGGTACCAGTAGAACGGGCATGATCTTCATGAAATAATGTTGCACATATTATCCACCCAGTGTGTCTCATTATCACACAACATAGCACCACCATGTATACTCGTGTGTGTGTGTGTGTGTGTGTGTGTGTGTATGTGATTTAGCATGAGGAAAAAGGATAACTCCCTACCCTGGAATTGTGGCCTGACCCAGATAGGGGGTGGGGGAGCAGAGATTGCATTTTGTTTTTTAAAAATACAAGAGGATGATCGTAGAACTCCCAGCATTCTGTTTATTTATACCCTTTATGATGTAGCCTCTTGCTATACCTTGAAGTGCAGAGCCACCATTATGGGAAGCTCTAGAAGAACCCCTAGTGAGAAACCCCACGGTAGTTCTGTGACTGTAGAGTCATACAACAATAGCAATACCTGAAACTATCGGAAATTCTCTTTCATTTGTAAAGTGATGAGTATTTCACAAAATAGGGTGACAATGTGCTTTACTTGTTAGAGTATATATATATACATATACATACACACACACGCTGTAAGTGCAAAATGAAAGGCACTCAGTTGATATCAGAAGTGTCCCATTACAGCACACATGCACACAATTATATAACCATTTCTCCTACCAGGGGTTCAGAATTCTGCTGATAACATTCAATGTTAATTTAAAAATAGTTCATACCAACAGCTCCAATATAAGACAAGGCCCATCATGTAACTCCATTTGCTGCTATCTACAGGACTTATTATGGAAGCCAATGTGAAGTGTAATGCTTCAATCGGTAAATCAAACAAATACATTTTAAAAATGCAAAGCCAGTTAAGCTGGGTCTAATCAACAGATAAAAGATAATTAAGATCTGCCGCTTGTATTGTTTTAATTAGGAAGATTTACTTACAGCTGGAAGAAGAAAATGTCACCGCTTCAAAGCAGCAATATATATTTACCAAACAAAGTTTAAATTCCTTGTGAGGTGATTTGTGATGGCCGTGACAAATATCAAGTAAGGCAGGGATTCTCTTTTTAGCCCTTCTTCCCTTCCCCCACCAATAACGTATTTCTTAGGGCCTGGTTCAATGGAAACAAAGGAGAAGCAAAGGGGGACATCTGGCTTTTGCACTCCCAGAAGACCACAACGGCCCTGTAATTCCTGTCTGAGAGCTTCCACATCTGAGAAACTGGCTCTTGTGCTTTATCTTTGCTACAATAGATGCTTGTAGCCTGTTAAAAATCCTCTGATGGGCACATTTTCAAATAGGTTTTAGTGCACAAATCATATAGCCATTAAAGCCCTCCCATCATGCACCACTTAGAGCATTTCCGCCCACAGATGCACATTTTGCACAAAGAGACCAGCAAACTACCTAAATAGAGATCTAAAATGAAATATAGACCAACCACTTTATTTTCATGGTCCCCTTCCTGTCCTTTTAATGATAAAGTATCATGTATTCCTCATTCCCGCCCCCAAGTAAAAGAAGTCACAAATCTTACCGTGTAATTACGCACGAAAACAGCACCAGTACCATCTTCCAAATAATGTGTTTCTGTGAAGTTGCGGGCAAAAAGGCCACTGGGGGGGAAATTAAGGAGATATCTTAAAGCATAATTTCAAGGTAGAATAACTATGACTTTATTTTTTGAAAGGAAAGAACAGGAAGCTCAATACTGGAACTCAACAGCAATAACATTGGACGTTGTCCGTGAGCATTTTTAAGGAAGTTTACTACAATTAGCCATTCTCTCTGACTGTTCAAAGAAGCAATCAGGTGCAAATCAATGTGCAGCTATGACAATGTGATTATTTGCAAATGCACATTTTAAAAATAGAACACTTAATCCACACAGTGCATTTTATTGATTTTTCTTTTTTACACTGATGATATTTAAGTTCTATTGCTTTGGGCTATTAGAAAAACCTTGAGATATTTATACAGCACATAAAATTAACATAAATAGAGATGTTTAAAAACTGCCTCAAAAGGTTGACATTAGGAAATTCCCACTCTGTACCTCATATTTACATATATTCTGGCTGAAGGTGGGGTATGAATTTCAGAGGCTTGTAGGCACATGTCCTAACTAGGGGTTGTATGAGAAATTTGTTTCAGTTCATTTTTAATCACAGTTTACCCAGTTCTCACCTTCCAGGTCAAACACATAGACTCAGACCCGATCTGCAGCCAAAGTCCGTACATTTCTGAACATGCAATGTGTTTCGCAGACTCCAAAAAATCTGTTTGATAGCATGTGTACATTTAACAATATGCTCCAAAAAATGCATATATTAGGCCGACCAGATAAAATCCAGGTCAGGGCTCATGTAACTTTAACAGTTGTAGAGAAAAGGGAATTTCAGCCAGAGTCATTTGTATGCAATTAGTTCCTGGTGAAATTCCCCCTTCATCACAACAGTTAAAGGTGCAGGCACTATACTAGAGTGACCAGATACAAAAGAAGGCAGGGCCTCTGCAACTTTAACTGTTGTGAGGAAGAGAGAATTTCACCAGGAACTAATTGCATACAAATGACACTGGCTGAAATTCCCTTTTCTCTACAACTGTTAAAGTTACATGAGCCCTGACCTGGATTTTATCTGGTCACCCTACATATATTTGAAAAATGCACACAAATATGCTTTGATTAACAGAAGAATGTGTACATTTCAAAGATGCACACAACTGATGCATACATTTGGATTTTCATGTGCAAAGAAAAAGCAAAGCTTGTAATCTGATACGGACTCAAAGCAGAACGAGCTGCAAGATGAAATCCGGAGTTTGGCGAGCTCGAGGTTTGCTGATTTGCACATCCCTAAGATGGGCACCCTATTGTGGATGGAACAAATAAACAATGGGGAGGGCAAATGTAGTGTGGCCCCAGTGTGTTCATAACACTGGCATCAGTCATAAGGTACAGCCGTAACAATGTGGCCGCTAGGGTGGCTACTTACAAATCATCAAAAAAGAGGAAACATATCACCGAAAAGGAGAACAGAAGAGGACACCTATTTGCATAAAATTTGAATATGCTAATATATATGTGTGTAACAGCCTGCCAAGACTCACCAGACCAAGTCATCTTCCATCTCTTGCAGAAAACTCCCAGACAGAGAGGCACCAGGCAGATGGGCCTATTATACCGTTAAAAGGGAGCCCTGCCTGGGGATGGCTCAGGATGCTCAGGGTAACACAGCACAGCTGTGGGAGAATGAAGCCTCAGCAGCAACAGCTGAGCCTCATCAAGAGGCTGCTATAAAGCTCTGGGAAGGAGAAGGAAGAAGAGAGTGGTGGGCAGAGCAAAAGAAGGTTGTTGAGAGTGGTTTGCAAGAGGACAGACACACACACACTCTGCCAGGGTGGATGCTGGAGAAATACCTTATCTGCAGTCACCCACCAGGGATTTCTTTGCTGGGAGATTTGGAAATTCCAAGTTAGTCCTAGGATGTCCTTTGGCATATCCAAGCCTGGGCTTAGCGTCTTTCCCTGATGCACCTCAAGAACCTAACCCAGTGCTTGGTCTGAAGAGCTACTTCCTAGGGATGGACAACCTCCTGTGCAAGAAAACTGAGAATGGTTTCCAACTGAAAGACTAGTACTTCAAAAGGAGAGAATTGGATATTTTTGTAACTTAAAGCCAGAAAAGGGGGGAGGAGGAAGGTGTAATTCCTTGCCCTAAATTGGAAGTCTATATGCTTGCTTTCCCTCAGTGCTGTAACTGAAGGCAAAGACTTACAAATAAAAGCTGCTTGCACTTACTGGTGGACTCTTGTAATTATGGAGGTCATGGAAGAGTGTGGGTTCAATGTACCCTTTCTGGAGAACCTGTGCACAATGTATATATGCAAATTTTGAAATTACTATAATTTAAATACAATACATATTTCCATAGTTTAGATCTCTCCATAGTGCAGGAGATTATGACCCAGTAATCTGTGTGCCTGCTCAGTCTGCTGTCCTGGTGCCACAATGGATGGGCAACCTCAAGGCCCAGCTCTTCCTTCTGATGGTTCTTTATCTCTAAACCAGACATGGGCTGGACACTACATCAAACAAGGGATGACTTCAAAACAGAGGACAGGCTTCCAAAAGCCTTTCAAATACAGGGCTGTCCTCTGTTAAAGAGGACACATGACCATCGTAAATTTGTTTGCTAATTTTTTATTCTTTCTTTCCACCAAATTGTGCTCCAGGCAGCTAACAGCAATAAAATGCAATAAAATACAGAGCAAAGTCATAAAAACAAGGTAGGAAAAACACAACAACAAAATTGATAAACTTGATAAAAATGATCCAGCCTAGGGGATTCTATGGTGCTAAAAGCAGGATCACTACAGTAGGCGGAACTACTGTTACTACTAGTGAGGGATCAAGGTGCACATATCTGAAGATGGCTTAGAACAAGTAATTACACTTCTTGGAGATTTGAATCACTGGTCTGTCAATGCTGGAAGTTTTGTATGCAAAGTAAAGATAATCTAAACTAATTTTGAAAAACTAATTATGACAGTGATTCTGCTGGTGTACCAGCTACCTGTATTGCCTCCTTGCCTGAGCTGGCTGAGCTGATCTCTGGCATGGTACTGAAAAACTCTGAATGCTTGTCTTGGGGATTTAAATATTCATACTGAACCACTTTAGTGAGGCTTGCTTGGGACTTCATGGCCATCATGCCAACCATGGTCAATGTGTTACCAGCCCAACACACTCTAAGAGGACATAATCTAGACCTAGGATTTACAAAAGATGAGAGATTGCTATTGGTGGTGGGGTGCCTTTAACCCTGTGTTCATGATCAGACCATTTCCTGGTGAAATGTGAGTGACAGTAGCTTCTTTCCTCTGCAGGTTGGTGGACCCATTAAGATGGTCCTTCCCTGGAGACTTTTGGAATCCATGGAATTCTTGAATGCCCTGGGGAGGTTTCCAGTTGACATAGTTGGCACCTACCCAGGCCCTAGTTTCACTAAGGAATTGTGGGATTAAAATGGCTGTTGAGCTGATTGTTTCTAAATGTTCTCTCCAGTGTTGTGTAGCCCAACCTGCTCCTTAGTTTACCAAAGAGTTAGAGACAATGAAGCAAACAGGTTGTCAACTAGAACACTGATAGCATAAGTCTCATAGTGACTGCAACTGGACACAAGTAGGAGCACATTATAGTGTCTATGTGTGGTGATAAGGGAGGCAAAACTGCTCACGTTATTTCATCTCCATGGCATCTTCAAGTAGTCACACAGAAGAGCTTTCTTGTGTAGTGAAAAAGCTATTACATCTGAATCCTATGAGGGATATGTTGGAACTCTCAAAAGCCTGCTGTGACAGTTTTGCTAGGCACTGTGAAGATAAAGTCACTCATATTCACTTTGACCTTGACACTGTCATTAGAACACTTCCAGAGAAGGTGCCCAGAACAATGTCTGGCCTGGTTTTATGAGTTCAACTTCAGTATTATTTCAGAGTCCAATCTCTGTAACACCTTGTGAGTCACATGATTGGGTTTAGAATGATTGACGATGATGGCAACAACAACAACATAAGGGGAGCAACTAGTTTTATCTCAAAGCTTTCTCCTTGCTGCTCTATCAGAAATAACCCCAGGATACTGTGTAATTAAATATTCCAATCAAAACTAATCCCTGTGCTCCACATGTTCACTAAAGCTTTGTGCTAGAAGCAAATGTTCCTCAAGATCGACATTTGCCTTTTTTATATTTAGATGATGTCTTTATAAAGAAATCATTGTTCCTCTTAGCCAAAGTGCCTTTTCTTCTTGAGGTGGTGGCAAAACAGAATGGATGGGAGAGGGATAACTGGCTGTCAGAAGACAGGGGAAGGAGAGTCCTATAAACTGAAAGCAGAAGCATTGATCAGGTCATACACTCATGTTGATCTAATGCGTCCAGGGTTGGGACCATGGGATAAATGATGCACAGGTACCCCCAGTGGCACAGGGGGACGGGCATAGGTTTTCCCAGGGATAAAGAAATCCAGGGAAAACCCAAATCTTCCAGCAGTCCCGAGAACGTGGGAGGTGTGGGCGCCCATTGGGCCTGGAGCGCGCTTGAGAGTAAGCATAGCACCAGGAATGAGCATGGAGCGGCGTGGCTCTGTGCCCATCAGAGGAGGGCCTGCATTTTCACCATCCATGGGATCGTGGGGGGGGTGTGTTAAGGGACGTGATTTCGGGGGGGGGGGTGCACTTACATTTGCGTTGGAATGCAAGTGCGCTCCCTGCTCCCTCGCATGGAAAAAATGGTGGGTGCAACAAGCACAACATCCCTGCTTACTTCCGAGATATCAAGCCTCCTGTGTGGAAACTGGGCAACAATCCCAGAAGCCAGTAAGTCTGAAATCGCCCCCAGGCCCTTCCTCTACACCTTGAAGTGTAGAAAGGGCCATAGTCTGTTGGCTTTAGATGCCACATACTCATTCATCATAATATCTGAATAAAGCGTAATGACATCCAAATTGGAGTAATCACCCAGAGCATGCCCTATATTCACTGGAAAGTGAGAATCGCATAAGTTAAGGCAAAAAGGAATGCTTTCATTTTTGGATAAAATAGCCCACATTCTATTAAATATATTTATGCTTGAAACTTGGGCAAGAGAGGATAAAGACAGCGGGGAAAAAACATGTATGGCTTAATGTATTCCCAAATCATTTTTGTGAATATATGTGAGAAACATTCTAGTTTTCTTGTGGGGACTTGGAAATCACCTGAAGAGGAATGTACACATGAAAACAGATGAATAAATGAAAATTCAATCCATGGTGTCTATGTGTGTGTGCTGTCTTTGTAATATAGAAAACCAACACCTCTGGGAAAAGTTTCTGTATAAACAGAGTAGGTTGGAGAGAACTAGATGAATGTTCAAGGATTGTTGTAGACGGATGCATCACAAAACAAGCTCCTTTATTAGCAGAATATCAGAAAGTCAGCAGGTTTCCCTACTTGTTGCCACCAAAGATGTTCAAGTGGGAATTGCTCTTCATAAAAATAATACTAACCTTTTCCTTTTCTGACTCAGAGCAAGCAAGCACAAACTAACATTTTTAAAAATAAAATAAAACCAAATCCCTCTCTCCAACCTTAAATATGAAATACTATATGGATGTTACTTTTAACTACTTTGAGATCAAGCAGTGGTGTGGTGTAGGAGTTCCAAAGTGAAGGATTTTCTGCAAATGCTTATTTAAAGGATTCTGGCTGTTGAAATCCTACAGAATATAGCAAATTCTGCCCTAGAGTGCACACTTTTATCCGGAACCAGCTTCCTTATAAATTGTGTTCTTGTGTTATGTGCGGCTAGGACCCTCATTGTTTGAAACAGCAATGGAGATACACTTTAGCCCTATCCATGGGTCAAGTTCCCACATTAGTCTTGCCCTCCAGTGTCTGCATGTTGAGGGCAGTTGAGTGTAAGGAAATTTTTACATGTAAGCAACTGCTTGGATGCAGGGGAACCTATGCAATCAACCATGCTCAATGCATGGACATTGGAGGGCAGGGCTAGCGAAAGGATGTGCCCTCCAGTGTGGGGTGAGAGGTGTGGTTCCACCATGGGTTTGCCCTACGTATAAGTAATGCCTGAATAAGGCTCGTCAATGTATTGATTTGTTCTCCAGTTTTGCATCTAAAAAGCATTCTTAACTAAGTCAAAAGAAAAGACAAAACTACCACAATGCTTGAATTTTTGACATGAAGATTTGAGATAAATGTGAAACCTCTACTAAGGGCACAATCCTATCCACATTAGGTAGAAAAAAGTCCTATAACTCTCAGCATTCCCCAGCTAGCCATGTTAGCTGGGGGATGCTGGGAGTTGTAGGACTTTTTTCTGTTTAAACATTCCTAGAATTGCCTCCACAGGAAAAGCAATACTAAATATCAGTCTCATAAACCAACATTTAAACCGAGATAACTGAATCTGTTGTTGTTCCCACACCTTTTATTTTAAAATTAATGTCCTTTCTTTCAGTTTCCTTCCTTGCTTGTGAACTCCATTTATCCAAATCTGTTTACATTGTAAAACATTATCTGTGACTTCTTTTTATAACTATACATCTAATTAACAGTCCTTGACAAATGCGTAACAAAAACAATCTTGAGTAATAATGTTAACAAGATAATATAGGGCCTGTGTATAATTCAAAAATAATTTAGAAAATTAGGAAAGCTACCATCCAAGTGAAAGCGCAGACCCAGGGAGATTTTAGATGCCCCAGCCTCATACCTTATCACAATCTAGTTTTGAAAGTCATGGTCACATGACCATGCACCATGTGAAGCTTGGGAAACACAAGCCTAAACTCCATTGGACATGCAAAACTAGTCTTTAGATCCTGAGCTTAGCATATGTGGGCCAATTCATATGTCTGTGTGGCTGCGTGATTGTCACCAAAAATATGCTTCCACAAAGTCAAGGCTTCACATGCCTACGGGGACATTTGTATCAGCCTCCTATATCAGTCAATTAGAGGAATAAAGTCCATGTCAGTAGCATATTCCCTGAGGGAGCCATGGAATCGTCTTGAGTCCAGCTCACTCACTGAAATGCGTCCACAGTCACATGTGAAAGCCATTTTAGGTGGCAACCATGCTACTGCTCCCTAGGCCATGATATGGGCTGCTACTGCAAATCAAGAAATAAAAATCTCTATTTCTTAGGCATCAGCCAAAAATTCCTGGCTGCCGCTCAGGAGCCACCAGGATAGAAATGAGAGCCCTTGGCTCTGTTTGGAACCACCAGATATCTAGCTTAGATCATCTGCTAGGACATAGAAATATTGTCCGGTGCCACCTGCCATGGCTGGCGATTGGGTCCTTCTAAACAGGAAGGCCTATAAAGGGCTTTTTTTCTTGAACTGAACTGTTGAGCCATGACAAGTAGTGTTCCTGGTATATTTCTTTGTCTTCTCAGGCTCTGACTCCTGGCTTCCCTCTGACAGTTGTCTAGAGGTGCTGATACTAGCTGGGAAACCTGACATCAGGCATATTTCTAGGGCTACGGTTTCCAGTGTTACTGGACATTATTTACACCTGCCAAAGTCAAAGCAAATCAATCTTTTGTAATGGCACCACACTGTACATATAATAGGAACAATGTTGAGCAGTGTTCTGTTGAACGTTGAATAGCACTGTAATGTTTCATTTTAATCCACGTTTTTGAGAGCAGATGGACTTTTAAAGGGAAGGACAGAAGGATACAATAAAGATGCAATAACAAATGCACTCTAAACAGAAGTTTTTTGTTTTGTCTTTTTGTTTATCTGAGCAGGACTGAAGGTTCTAATGCAAGAATTAACTGCTTTCCCTTTAGCTCCATCATCATCATCATCATCATCATCATCATCATAATAATAACAATTTATTTCTTACCCGCCTCTCCGTCTAGATCGAGGCGGGGAACAACAACATGATAAATATGTCACATATTTTACTTTTCCTTCTTGTTCTATGGCTTGTCAATATTGCTGTGACAGCTAAATGAAAAGATTGGATACTGTACAACATATGCCTCCAGGGCAGCATTTTATATATATATATATATATATATATATATATATAGGCAGAAACAGCTGTTATCTCCTCTTTTGAAAAATGCCTAATACTTTAAAAGCTGTCTAGTGGAATAAACACTTAGTGTTGATACCAAGAGATTACAAGTCATGTGTGAGCACTTCTTTGAAAGGTTATCAACAGTAAGTATAACAAGCACTCAAGTTCAGCAGAAGGAAAGGGGGGTGCATGTGTGTGCGCACACACAGAAATCACATTACAGCACTCATGCTTAACTACCAAACACCACATTTGACACATGTATCCATTAGATAATTTCTCTCCCTTTGGAAGGAGATGTAATTTACTGAATTGATTTTCATTTCTTTCTGCACCTCCTCCATTAAAGGAGATAAATACAGGAAAGTAAACCAGTTTAGATGGCAATCTTCTTAACATAATTGAATCAATGTAAGTGAGAAAGGACATGGATTAAAACAACATTAATCCATCACACTTCAGGACCTACAGTGTGATTTGTCACCATGCCTGGGAAAGATAGCACATCTCCTTGAATGTTCCCTCTTACCAGCTGGCTCTAAGTTCCTTCCAGATGCAAAGTGTTAACTCTGGCTGCTGGCACATAGACTTCTCACCTGTGGCCCCAATTTTATTTTAAAGATTCTATGATTAAACTTGTCCATGTCCAACCTGTCAAGTATTCAGGGGACCAAAAAAGGATTATTGGGGGGGGGGGTGTCAGGCTTTCAAGGACAGGGTGGGCATATGAAAAAGGGGACAGGGCTCCTGTATCTTTAACAGTTGTATTGAAAGGAGAATTTCAGCAGGTGTCATTTGTATGCATGAAGCACCTGGTGAAATTCCCTCTTCGTCCCAGCAGTTAAAGCTGTAGGAGCCCTGCCCCCTTGACTAGATACAAAAGGGGCAGGGCTCCTGCAGCTTTAACTGTTGGGGTGAAGAGGGAATTTCACCAGGTGCTGCATGCATACAAATGACACCTGCTGAAATTCCCTTTTCTATACAACTGTTAAAGATACAGGAGCACGGTCCTCCTTTTTATATGGTCACCCTATTCAAGGATGCACTCTAGCTGAGGTTCAAACTCGAAGATACATTAAACGCGTGTTTGCATTTAACTTGTGTTGTTTTTTGTGTCTTTTCAACAGCAGCTGTGTGGGAGAGGGAGATGGTCAAGACAATGAGTGCAACATGCTACAATTAGTCCTGATAGGAAACCTGTCATCGACACCAATGGCAACATCCCTCTCAGAATGCATAGCAGCTCTGTGTGTGTGCGCGTGCACATGCATGCATGCATGCATGCATGCTTCTTTTTGGCAGAAGTAATTCTCATCCCCTCTGTTGAAAATGCTCAATACTTTGAAAACTGCCAAGTGGAATAAGCACTTAATGTTGATATCAGGAGATTACAACCATGTGTGAGCATTTCTGTGAAAGGTTATCAGCAGCAAGTGTAACAAGCACTCAAGTTCAGCAGGAAGGAAGGAATAAGTGATGGGCATCACTGGAACTCCATGGACCTTGTGCACAAAGTGATTGATTCAGGTTAAGAAGAAAGAAAACCATGAAATATATATTTGAGAGGGCTTTTTTAAAAAGTTTCTTACAGCACAATCGTATACATGTCTACTCAAAAGTAAGCCCTATTGAATTTAATGAGGCACAGTCACAGGTATGTGGGAATGCTGGCTGTGGCATGCTAGGAAGTGTGGGATATTTTTCTTACTAAACATGCATAGGATTGCATCTTTAATTACCCCAACTTTGCTACTGGTTGCCCAGACACTGGAAAAAGCCAAGGCCCAAATTCCTCGATATATGAGGGCAGTGTGGCATGTAGCATTTTAAAGCTTCTTGGCATTTCTGTGTAGCTTGGCTGCTAAAAATGACACTGGCTCCTAGAAATGTTGCATATTTTTTCAACCCTATTTCAGACAAGAAATTATTCCACACAGTATTAGTAGAGAGTCCATGAGATTCTAGCGATGCCCTTCACTTACCCATTGACGTTTGCTCAGAAGTCTTTCTGTGTAATCAAACTCAATGCTTAAATTGACTTTAATGGGACCTGCTTCATAGCAAGCATGCTTAGGACTACAGCTCAAGTTATTTTTCTTCTTTCAGTAGTGCAGAGTCAGATTAGCAATTGACATCAGATGGAGCAACAGCTGAAAGTGAGCACTCACCACCTTTTCACTCTAGAGTTCCAGCCACCAAATGGCTGAAGTCATTTGGCACTGTCTTATGCTATTGCAGTCAAGCTGGCCCTTAGTCCAGGCCCTAGGTGAAGCTAGGAAGATAGTCACATCACAGAGGAAAATGCTTTCAGAAAAATGCAAAAGGCAGCAGGCACACCTAGTTTAGAGATCTGGGGTTCACTGGCTAGCTGACTATTTGCAACTGGTTTGCACATCACACCAGCAATTCTTGGGTTGTTTAACCCAGGATTTGTGAGGGCTGAGTGAAGTAATGAGCACACTGCTTCCCATGCACTCATAATTTCTGCTTTCAATTAACAACCCAGAAACACCTTGGGTTGTTTTGTGATATTCTGGGTTGTTTTGTGATATGTGAACTTGCAACTAAACAACCCAAAGTTAATCCAACAATTACAAATTGGTTTGTGGCTGGGTTAACTCTGGGTTGTTTAACTCAGAAATAACCCAGTTTCTGGGTTCGCATGTCATGAAACAACACTCCTGGGTTCTTAATGAAAAGTGAAAACACTTAGCAGGCAGGTCACGTTTTGCTTGTTCCCTCAATTCCTGGGTTAAACAACTGGGTCTTATGTCAAACAATAGTCTCCTTATTGAGACCCCAGTCTTTGATATCATTTTACTGGAATTAAGCATCTCATTTTCACCATAATTCTAGTAGCACATTATCCAATGCAAACTGCTGCTTAAGGATATTTTATCATCCCTCTTTGATCTCCTTGTAATATCACAGTATAAATTGCATTATGAATGGGGCTACAATAATATCACGGTATGCCATGCAAATTACCAGGCTTCCATAATGACTGCAGAAGAGTTTTGCCCACAAATTGTAATGTTCATTCAAAAGGATAAGTCTTCCCAATGTATTTGTAATTGACTGAAACTGTGTCATATGTTCAGGTAGGGGCACTTGCTTGCAAATGATTTTAACGCATTAGTTTAATTAAGAGATCTTTCAGAGTAACAGAGACATGTTTTTAAAAAAGATAATGCATTTTGCAGAAATTGTCATAATCCAACACCGTTGGGTATGTTCTGATATTGGGTTATAGCCAATATCTGTTATCTGCATTATTAAGACTTGGAGGTATTGTTTTATTCCACTGAAGCTTGGAACAGCAAACTCAAACAGACCAGAATACAATCCTCCATTTATACTAGCTTTAGCTAGACTAACACACACACACACACACACACACACACACTGATCCTGTGCCCTGCATCTATGCTCATCTGTATATGAGAAAATGTCTATGATGAAATATGCATGTTCTAATTAGAGTTATCTGCTAAAATGTACACATGATAACTTTTAAGTTAATTTAGAATATTTATCATGCATGTTGAATATGTTATCGAAATGATCTATGCACACTACTCAAATAGGCTATGATCATGAGTCAAAGAAAGTTCACCAGAAAATAGGTGGAAATACCAAGCAATGAGCAAAAGTAATACTTTAATGCCTCCTCTTAAAAACACCATTTGTTTTGACCTTCCTCATAAATGTCTCCCCCTTCTGAATAATTGTGCAGCGCTACTCAGATGACGTACTTCCACCAAATAATGTGAGAGTGGGCTGGAAATCTGTCAAGACTAGACTTTGTATGTTTCATGCTGTTAAAGACATAGTTTTTATTCAAATACAATTATGCTATCAAACAGAAATCTGAATGCCTGTAATTTTCATTTCCCGTGAAGAGCTTATACTCCACACAGCAATCCAGTGTGGAAGTCAGGAAAGCCAGGCAAAACATAGAAAGCTAACAGTCAGATAGAGGAATCGGAAATGCATTATGTAAGATGGTATTCCAGGTGTTGTAATGTTCTTCACTGACAGATTGCCTTCCCCAGTTTGGGTTTCATGTGAAAAAATACAGTAGTTGGGATCCCAAAGGCTGAACATGAAATTCCATATGCATACCAAGTGTTTCCCGTCTTTTTCTCCTGTTTTTCACCCCCTAAAAAGCCATTCCCGAAGGATGAAGGACCCTGTGGATGGCATTTGATGTGGCACAGTGCTGCAACTGGAAGAGTGAATTCACAACTTATCTATAAGAACATAAGAACCACCATGCTGTATCAGATTGGGGGTCCATATAGTATAGCATTCTGTTCCCACAGTGGCCAAGCAGCAGTCTGTGGGAAACTCACAAGTAGGACACAAGTCTGCACACCATCCTGCTCATGTTCTGGGGTAACTGTTATGCAGAGGCATATTGCCTCTGAACCTAGAGGTAGATATAACCATCATGACTAGTACATATTGATAGGTTTTGAATTGATCTAATCCCGTTTTAAACGGGGATCTAAATTGGTTGCCATCACTACATCTTGTGGTGATGAATTCCATATGGACCATGTAAAGAAGTACTTCCTTTTATCAGTCCCAAATCTTCTAGCAATAAACTTCATGGGATGACACCAGATTCTAGTATTATGAGAAAGGGAGAAAAATGTCTTCCTATCCACTTTCTCCATACCATTCATAATTTTGTATACTTCTATTGTGTCTCCATTATTATGCACAAGCAGAAATAATGTACAAGCAGAAATATTTGAGGGGGCCAGGTCAGTATAGTTTTCTGCATTCACTGACAACAATGACCTGGTTTGGACAACATGACAGCCCACCGTGGGTTAATTAACCTGTAGGACACTGCAGTACATGCCACCCAAGCACAGAACAAACAACCCTCGGTCTGTTTTAGGATGAACCCTCAATGGGTGTGTCATACAAACTGGCCTACTGAGTGAAATTCAACTAGTTTCGCTGTGTTGATGGAAGGACTCTGTCAGCAGAATGGGAATTTTGACCCCCAGAATCTGCTATAGAGGGTTGGGGACATTTCTGGAGCAGGTTCTGGAGGGCATGGGGGCTGAAGAGGAGAAGGAGAATTGCTGGGAAATGCCACCTCTCCACTCCGCTGATGAAAGATTTCCATTGGTGTGGTAGTGGAAGGAAAATAGTTGGATCCCCAATGGAATTTGGTTATGAGAATGCGATCTTGTAACGATTTTCAAGAATCCACAATGAGTTGCAAATTGTAGTGCTTTTGAATCCCTGCCTCTTTCATTAGTTTTTGTTCCCTACTTTAATTAATTATAGTATAAGTTTTGGTTCCATGCAAAACATTCATCCTATTAGGATCCTCCCTTCTTTCAATGAGGGTTCTTGTGTTCAGACACACTGGTGGGGTGGAGCGATGCAGGTCTTCCCAGATGTGGGGGCAATGGGGAAGTTTCCTGTAAGCCTTGCATATTAAAGTGTTTTAAAGGGCCCTCAGCAAATCACAAACTGGGCAGTTTGTTCACCATTTTATTATCAACTTCATTTATAATGTCTAGAATCTTGCACTATGGGCTTGCGTTTAATGGATAGTTTGACAACGACAACAATAACAAATCCACACCTAATTCTGAATTTTGAATATGTTGTCAATACATTAACTTCAAGCACCTATATCTGGTAAAGTTGATCATATGTCTTAAGAAGGGGAGGATTGTTTGCAAGTGTCTACTGCAATATATACAATTGCTCAGAATACTTATTTATTTGAAATATTCCTCCCTCCCCCTGCATTTAATTAACTTTTTTAAAAATAAGGCAGCTTACAATAACTTAAGAGACAAGTACAAAAATAAATAAACACAATCATTAAAAGATCATAGCATCAAATTACACGAATATACAATCAGTAAAAATGACATTCTATTTAAATTGTTGTATATCCAATGTGCAAGGAGGAACAAGCCCTACTACTTCAAGCAGTTTCATCAGAGACATATAATTATCTCTTCAACTCAAGAAAGAAATGAACTTATAACGACATTCAGCCACTGACCCAGATTTAAAGGCATATCCTGTATAAATCATTTTAATTATTTCTGTTAACCAGCTGCTCAAATATATTATGCATTGCAACCTAAAAATGCACTGTCAGACATTCTTGGTTCCATGACTGCTTGAACAGGAGTATCTGCATTGGTCAACCTCATGATGTATTTCACCCAAACAACTGCAGATAATTGGAAGTATGTGTTGCTTTGATCATTTCAATTTTCTCTCCCTAACAGGGGAATGTACTCCTTTCAAAAACTCCTGATGACTCACATGCTAGAAAATATAATGGCAGTATATTATAGATAGAGCGGAGAAGGTATGCATCTCTCCCCCTCTCTCTGTCCCTCTCGCTGTGTATGCATGTTTACTACCTTATTTTCAGTTTCCTCACCCTCCGTCTTTTCCTTTTCTTGTGTGACATGTTGACTTTCGACCCTTTCCCATTTTGGGCAATATTCTGCATGTGCAACAACACTTGTAGGGAGCAGGATTGTGCTGACCAATCACATCCCTTGCAGTGACAGCAAGGCCTATGTGCATAGGACTTCTCTATATAATGGGGAATTCTGATTGGCCCAGGATTCCCCTTCATGTTGAGGAGCCCTATGTGTGTAAGTCTTATTCAAACTGGTGTGCCAGCACAGAGGAGGCATGGCTAGGCAGTACGATCCCATCCTCCCTCACTTGTTGTGTGAACACATAAGAGGAATTGTGTGTACCTCCATAAGACAGAGTAGAGAACAAAGCAGGATCTGCTTTCATGCAACTCTCATGTATATACTGAAGAACTGCTCTGTATACTGGAGCTATTGGATCAGGGTGACTGGCAAACAAATGATCTGGGAATATCACATAAATAAGACTAAAGACACAGGACTATGGCTCTATTGACTGACAAGGGTATAAATATAATAAAGAAATAAACGGATAAAAAGGGGCAAGCGCTACTTGAGCGCACACACTCACACACAAATGGGCAAAAGCATAGGTCAAATTTATGTAATTCTATAAAAAGTGGTTGTCTCACTCAACTCTCCTAAGGTCCAGGGGATGGTCTCTTTACAGGGTCTCTTTTCTTGTGATGAGAAAATACATTCCACATCAGTGCCATTCCAAATTCAAGCAAGTCCAGCAAACTGCCCTCCTCTGACAAGCTCTCATTCTACCTCTCTCTGAGTCCAAATTCAAAATGTCTTCTTTTCCACTACAGTAAAACACCCAAACAAATTTACAACCCTAACCCTATAAATATTTCCCATTAAGGGCAAAACTACATATACCTCCTCCTCGAACCACTTTCTTTTATTGCAGCCTTCCCCATTCATTTGTTCTCCACATGTGGCTGGCCATGCTGGCTGATGGGAATTGCAGTCCAACACATCTGGAAAGCACCAGGTTCAGGAAGCCTGTTTTATTAGGTAAACAGCTGCAAGTAGCTTCAGACTGGGTATAGGACTGGAGAGAGAGGGGGGCTCTTTAACCTTTTCCTTCCCAGCTGTTTATCCACTCAAGACTAAACCTGCTGCTTTTCTTCCTTTAGGATACACAATATGAGGATCTAGAACTATTATTTCTTAGGAACAAAGTCAAACAGCTGGAAATGAAACAGTTAAGCAGGTCCTCCTCTGTCTCATCCTGATCCCCCTCCAAAATTTGCATCTGGCATAGCTCCATCCCCTTCCTCACACGCTCCTTAATCTGAAGCACCCATAGCTGTTTTAACCTGCAGAGAAAAGAATCACTAAGAAAACTTCTCCTAACCATTTTCCCTAAGTGAAAAATATAAATCAATCATCCTTGACAAAAAGCAAAAGATGCCAAAAGACAATGACATTTTTAAAAATGATAATCAGACTTGAACATATGATATTTTTGCTGTTCCAGATGAAGTCTGCAACTGTACACACAGCGAATTTTTGGAACGGTACTAGATCAAGTCAATAGCTGTTTTCAAAACCACTACATTGTTTCTTCACAGGGTGATAAATGCTTTGGCACCTTTCTATATTACCGTGGAAATTACAAATAACAATGAATTCTATTCATTTTCTGATTAAGATGATCCCAGCAGTTCTTTAAATTCAAGGGGCCAATTTAGTGGATTTACATTTATATCTCAGAACACTTTCATACTGCAAATCATCTAGTTCCTGATGCATAGAAATCTAATTAGCTCTTTGGCCTTTGAAATTTACAGCTCAAAGGCGCTTTTAGTATAAATCAAGTCAACTAGAAGTTGGTTGGGCAAGAATGACAGGGGGTTAAATATATTTACAGCATTGATTCTCCACAGCCTGCCATCTTGCATATTTTTGCATGCATCCATATAAAGTATGTTTTTAACATTAATTTTAACATTGTGATGTAACAGTGACTGTATGCCAATCTTTGTTATTTTGATTACTTCTTAATGCCTTCATTTTCAATTATTATTATTATTATTATTATTATTATTATTATTATTATTTACTTTTTTAAAATCTTGCCCTCCCTCCAAAGGGATCAGGACAGGGTATATATAACCCATCTCTCTCTCTCTCTCTCTCTCTCTCTCTCTCTCTCTCTCACACACACACACACACACACACACACACTATCCTTACATCAATGCTGCGAAGTAGATTGGGCTGAGAGATAAGCTCTATTCATGTATTCCCTCTCACCTGATACCATTCGCCTGATGGGGGAGAGCTGAACCATGCTTCCTGGCCCCCTCACCACCCGACACCCTCCCCACATTGGAGGGCTGAATGTCTGCAGTGGCAAGCATGCTGTACTCATGTGAGCTCTTTTTGTTATTTAGAACCCAGGCTGAGCTAGTGTTTGTCATTCCCCACCGTCACACTACTGGAATCGTGAACAGGACTATTGCTATGTTCATGAATAGGGTCATTGTTATGTTCAACAGCTTCGACCCTCCCTTTTGCTCAGAGAAGGGCCTGGACAAGGCATTTCTTCCCACCTTACCAATTCCATCCAGACCAGAAGGAACAGCTCCCATCACCCCATTGTCATAAGGTTAAATAAAGCAATGGGACTTCCAAGGCAGTTTTCCAAGAGGGGGTGGAGCCTACAGCAGTACCAGGAGGGCCAGCCTTTATAAGCTGTCAGAAAGCCTTTGCTCATTGAATTGCTGAAGCAACAGTTCTCCTTGCTATTGTTGAGAAGCCTTCAGCCAGTGCTCTGTCCAAGGTCCTGAACAAGGATATGTTGACTGGAACTTGACTCTGACTGACCTAGATTTTGTTTAATTTGCATTGCCTGCCTTGATGACTGCAATTCTACCATGCCTGCCACTCCACCATTTGGCTATGAAATACTTCAACCATAGCTCACTTCCTTGAGGGCTCTGAGTCTAGCTGGGAGCACAACAGAACAGCTCTAGTGACTGGCCCAAGATCATCCAGTGAGCTTCATGTTTAACCAGAGTTTTGAACCCCAGTCTCCATAGTCCTACATTAGTATATGTGCATCATACACTTTCTGTGTTTTATGCTATACCGCCAGACATTCTGTATTTCACAAGACTGTACAAGTTATTACAAATCCCCAAGTCTCGCAATATGTATGTTTTTAATGTCTTTTTAAAAAGTAACAAAATGACAGATACCACAATCACACACAGCTGGGGACTTTGTACTTGCCATTTGAGCAATTTGCTACATTACTTTGCACTTCCCACTCCAGAAATGTGTTACATTTACTACATTAGCCGAATTTAATCATGACAGGTTAGTCATGATCCCACTGATTTTAGTGGAAACTAGTGACAGCTAACTTAGACTGGATCAATCCCAATGTGTGATTAAATCTTATATAAGAATGTTATATAAGAATACAGTAGTGTAAGCCTTATTACTTGAGATCTACCAGGGCAATTTTACTCATTTTTGTTTTAAACAGAAGCTTGAGCAATGTAGACATTCAGAAAATTTTGTAAGTTTGAAAAAGTTCAAAGCATGAGCTTTGTCAGCAATTAATTTCTTCCATGCCAAACTGGCAGGGCAGCCCCTCTGCCAGCGGGATAACGGACAGCTCGACTCAGCCAATCAGTGTGGCCTGAAGGTTGGCCCCAGGTAATTCTGCCTGGTTTGGCTGTTGTCACCAGCAGGGATAGGGAAGGGGGTGGCCAATTGGGGGCTGCGAGGTAGGGGTCAGGGTAGTGACACATGTAAATTTTGGAGGGAAGATTCACTGTTCATGAGTCACATTGGCATTATTCATCAGACTCTCTGTGGTGAGGGGACTAAGGGTCAAATAGCAGGAAAGGAGCAGGACTGCTAGTATCCATGGCAACATGGGCTTTACAGTAGCAATAACTGAATACATGAGATAGCAAGGTCCAGAAGAAAAACGTATGATTCTCCAATCTTAAATATTTATGCTGATATAGCTGTGTGAAATTCTTTGTAAATTTACAAGTAAGTTATGTAATGATGTGTTAGTGTAGCAGTCTGTATGCTCCACCTTAACCACTATTTTTCCTTCAAGACAAGCCTCCCCACAAAAGGATGGGGGGAAACATAAAATTCTGTAGATTCTGGCATGTTATCAATAACATTAAGCTTTAAATATAAATATCAAGACATTTTATCTATAGATATTAATTTCAATATTTCAACAAAGGAATTAAAAATACCGATAAAAGAATCAAATAATGGAAGAGTGCATCCAAGAAATACATCAATAAAAGCTACTCCCCATTTTCTGAGAAACAACAAGGAATGGATATGGCACAAACTTACACTTCTGGTTTTCAATGCATCTTTGTAACATGCCAAGAAATGAGTGGAGCTAATATCCACAGCACCACATTGCCTCCTCTGATCAGTCAGTGTCCTCAAGCAGAACCTCTCCCCATAGCTTCCATTGATTTCAGTGGCAGCTGTTTATGGCTGTAATCTTGGTTGCAGTCTACTTTACAGTGGACAGTCCTCTATTTGAAAGGCTCTCAAGTCCAGATCTCACTTAAAGATCCGGTTTAAAGAACCATAAGAAGGGAGAGCAAGTTGCCCATCAACACTTAGCGCCTGAGACATCCGGCTGAGAAGGCACATTGGTTATTTGGTCACAGATTTTGCCACTCAGATGAGATTATTGTAGTACTATTTAAATTACAGTAATTCTTTCTAAACTTGCATCCAAACATATAAATTACCATATACAAAACTCTCTTTCTCTGCTCTTTTTTGGCAATGCATTTCCTCTTTTTTGGCAACATGTAAGTAGCCATGCTACTGTAATTGGGAAGACTACACAAATGAAGTAAGGCATCCCCCCACCTGCCCTGAGACTTGGATCACCAGTTACGTGTGTGTGTGTGTGTGTGTTCACATTTTTAAATTCTAATTCATTTGTGTTCTCACTTGCAGCTATTTCCATTGAAGTAAATAGAAAACAAATAACAGCAAACAAATATTACAAGCATTTTTACTGCTACATAATTCAATTTCAACAAGATAACTAAACCATTCCTCAGCATTAAAATCCCTCTGGAAAGAGAAGATAAAATGGTAGTAACACAATTTTCATGAAGATTTACTCCTGATGAAGGGCCTGCTGCTTTCTTAAGAAAGATGAGGACCGAATTCTATCATGCTTCTCACATATCCCTTGCCTTCTGTTTTTCTATTTTTTTTCTTTAAAGCTCACCATTGTTTTAGGCTATTTGATTTAATCTCCTCCTAATAGTTATCCGTATTTGAGCCTAACAAACATACTGTGTTTATTTCAGTGTCAAAATCCATTAAAGCACCAAGATAAATTTGTCTTCATCTTCCTTCTATAGAAGCAAATAGATATTAACACATAGAATGTCAACAAAGACTCACACATTTATTTTCCTTATCTTCAACTATTGGGCAATACAGAAATGTAATTATATAAATAAATAGTTTTGTCAAAGCCCAGAATACCTTGCAGTTTACTGAAATGTCCGAGGTCCTAATTTCTGATTTCTGCTCATCCCACATTTAAGCAAATATCTATAAGTTTAGAATATATGTATGTTTGTATGTTATAGCAGAAATTTAGTTTAAAAAATGTTGATATTTACCAGTAACTCTGAAAATCTTAGGACAACATTTACCATGGCACATTCACAAATCAGACAAGAACAGGAAATATTTCATCAGACTATTTCATATTTCTGTTGCAATACCATTATGGAACAACTGATAATTTTTTAAATGTTAAATACCCTAATAGGAAATTATGGAAATAAGTATAAATTTGACAATTTATCAGTAGTTCTGTCTGCCCTTGAGATTTACCAGAAAAATGTCATAAATGTTTGTGCAATAAGGGCTTGTTTTAGGCAGATAGAATTCACCAGTGTAAACACTTTCAGGATCTACAGTACTGCTTTATAACGATTTGTAACAATATTGCCATTTGTTCGGGCCTAGGACACTTTCCATATAATGTTTTCAAAACATTTTCAAAGCGTTATATCCTGCTTGGTGTAGATCTAGCCATTGTGAAGGTTCACATGTAACACTAAACCATGGTTTAACACAATGGCCCTGTTCAGAAGACACCTTAAACCACGGCTTTAACCATGGTGAATAAGGCTTTTTGCCTTGTTCACCACAGTTAAAGCCTTGGTTTAAGGTGTCTTCTGAACAGGGCCAATGTGCACTAGCTAAAATGAGCATGAGCAAAGCCTCTGGATCATGGGCTCCCCCTTCCCTGTCTTTCCTCTGTGAAGCCAGAAAGAGCAATAAGCCAGTATTCAGTTTTCACTTGCACATGTGAACCAGGAATTGTGGTTTAAAACAAATGTTAGTTAATTGTTAAATATGCTACTACAGACTCTTCGTTGTTTTGCTGGCTTGTTTAACAAAGTAGAGTTTATTTTAAACCACAATTCCTGGCTTGTACTTAATTATAAGTCAAGAATCTGCTAAAATGAAACTGAATTCTGTTTCATCTCTCTTTGCAGGCAACCTGGGAGGAGGAGAGGAGGGGGAGTGTATAAGAGTCTGGTGCTACACACATGCTCTTTTCTGCTCATGCATGTAATACTAAAATATGGTTTAGTGTTACATGCAAATGTAGCCAACATTTGTTTCCAAATGAATATGAAATTGGCTATGCTCAACATCTATTCTCAACATCTACGGTCCACCTTTGGGTGCCTACTCTGAGGGAAGCTCGGAGGATGGCCACAAGGTAGAGGGCCTTTTCAGTGGTGGCCCCCCCAATTATGGAATTATGGAATGATCTCCCAGACGAGGCCCGCCTGGCGCCCGCCTGGCATCAGGTAAGGACTTTTCTCTTCTCCGAGGCATTTTAGCAGCATATGTTGAGTTTTTAAATCTATTTTTATGGTTTTAAATTTCGTGTATCGGTTTGTAATGTTTTAATCTATGTAAACTTCCCAGAAAGCTCTGGCTAATGGGCGGTATATAAATGTAAATCATCATCATCATCGTCATCATCATCTTGTGAGTTACAGCACACTACATGTAAAAAGTGGGTGAACATTAGACATTCCCCTGAAATTCTTATCTGGCAAAACAAGTGCCCTCTATAAATGACCAAATTTTGCCTTTGGCTCCACCCACCACTGGAATGTGGCTCCCAAGACATTCTTCGAAATGGAATTCAGTCCTTGGGCTGAAAGAGGTTCCACATTCCTGACATAAAGGAACTTAGCAAAAAGCAATGACATGCTGACTCTGATTTTAGAAAAATGCCACATTAGAAAGAAAACCAATCACTCCCGTTTTCCCTTTGAAAACCCAGTATCCTAATATTTCCCAATGGATGCAGATTTTTCACTGTATGACTGCTTACAAACTTTAAAACACAAGACAGGTGAAATGCTCTACTTGCACTTACCTTTTATCCCGCAATCAGTGTAGCTTCTTTGCAGATTCTGGTTTTCTCCTCTTTCTCCTCAGATTTACATTGAATATTGTTACTGGATTTTTCCAGCATCCCACCTCCAGGCAAAGAAATTAATCCATCCATTTCCATTTTAGTCATGCTTTGACCAGATTTTCCACCTGGGAACCATCCCTTAAGCTTTGCAAATGGGCTTAATGAACCTTACTGATATAGCTTATAATTAATGAAAGGTTGTAAAGAGAGCAGAGTTATCCATTCCTGTGTCACCTCCAGACTGAATTACTGAAAATCCCTGTTTGGAAGTGCCCTTGAAGACAATTTTGACAAAGTGTCAATCAGTACTAAATTACACCTCCCACATACAGTGCATCTCACACAGTCATTCAGGTCGAAATGACCCAGGTCACTCAGAACCTGTTGTGCATAATAGGGGAGGATGCATATTTTAGAAATTTCAGTGCTGCCCTGCTATATAAATTTTCTCAGCATAGCTTGTATAATAAAAAGAAAACAATATTATGTGAAGATAACAGCAAATAAACATTGGCAGCAATAAAATAATTACAGATTAATAATTAAAAATAAAAAAAATATATTTGCCTCACACTGAAAAGAGAGCAAAGTAAGCAGCAGGCAAGCTTCTCTTTCAAGGTAATTCCATAAATGAAGTGCCAGCACTGAGAAGGCTCTCTCCTGGTCAAAACCCACCTCATTTCTGGTGACAGGGGCACCAGAGGAGGGTCTCAGATGATCTCAGCACATAGGAAGGCTGACGTGGCATATTGTTGTGTCAAAAGACACAATACTGGAAGTTGCACACAACACAAATATTTTGTGGAATTTGTTCATGATGAAAAGAAAATCCTTAATTGGACCATAGTTCTAATTATTTAATTTAATTATTTATGAGAGTAGTTACAAACAATATTTACATATAGTGATACAAAAAACGCAAGTGCCTCAATCCATAATTCCCACTTCTGAAAAGTTGCATTTTGTTGATACTTTCAGAAGGAGCACGATCTTTAAAAAAATCATAGAAAATTGAGGGTTTGAGCAATTGCTCTGATTTTTTTCACAAATGACCAGCCAGATCCCATCTTCAATGTCCCACAAATTTCAAGTTTTTAATCTTTAGAAATGAAGAAGTTACAGTGGGGGGTGGGGCTTTTGGAGGACCCCCTATAACTTTTTAATTTGAAAAGATAGAAACATTAAACTTTTTGGACATTGCAGATTGGATCTTGCTAATCCTGGCTCCCCAAATTTCATGTTATTATCATTTCAAATAAAAAAAGTTATGCACTTGTTTCCCCCAATGCAAGCCTATGGGAAAAAAGCAGACAACAAGTTGACAGCACAGAGGCCCGGTCAACTAGCTGTCAATAAAGTTGCACGAACTTTAATAAATTCATATAAAATCGAGGGTTGGAGGGATCAATCTCAAATTTCATATATATGTCTAGCACATGTTGCTACATATATGTGCCAAATTTCAGATCAATCCCTCCACCCCTGTATTTTATATGAATTTTTGAAAGATCATGCAACTTTTTGACAGGTCTGAATGAATGCACGTGGCGAGCTGTCATTCTGACCTGTCAGAACTTAAACATTCTTTAATAAAGTCATATGAAATCGAGGGTTGGAGGGATCGATCTCAAATTTAATACACATACTTAGGCATACCCCATAAACATTGTGACCAAGTTTCAAGCCTGTAACTTTGAAAATACAGAAGTTATAGGCATTTTTTCTAAAAAAAATCAGCTCTATAGGGCACAATAGGGCTGCAAATTAAATATCGGATTTCTGATAATTATTGTGAAGACGATACGATTAACTTATGATATTATTGGAGACGATAATTTTTTTGGTCCGAAATTCCAATAACGATAAAATATGATTTTTTGGGCGTGCACATCCCTACTTGTAATGCCTTGACAAATCAGGATGCAATGACAACCTATACATTCTCAGATAGAGCTTGTCCAAAAAGGAAAGAGATAGGCCCGAGATATAAGAGAAGAAGAACCAAACAGAAGCGAAGGAATTGCTACTGTTTGAAGAAGATTTCCTTTTTTTTAATTAGACTAGTTAAAATGCAACTGCCTGTAAGCATTATCTTTAACAAGCTTACAGTACAATCTTAAGCATGTCTACTCCCAGGAAAATCTATATAGGACTGCAGCCTAAAACGTGACCTCAAACATGACCTCAAAGCCTGTAATATTGTATTGTATGAATATATAGCAGAAAGAATGTCCCACAGTCCAAGAAGTATCATAAGCTGAACTAATTCATCTTGGTTTTGGCCTAAAACTCATTCCCCCTCCCCCACTTCTGCTTCAGCACATCTTCAGCTGTCAGAACAGCTATGTCAAAGAGCTTTACTAACCAAACCATATCAGTTCAAATTGCTTCCCAACATGTTTCTCCTCTGGATTCACTAAGGTATCAGTCTGCTTTTCCACTTGTTATTTAATATACAACATAAATCTAATTTATTGTACAGCAATTGGTTTGGTGTCTCTTCTCAACACAGATCCCCAAACCTACCATGAGTGTGGCTCAAGCTGTAATGTTAATATAAACACTGACTGGATCCAGATTTGTGCTTTATCAGCTATCCTAATGGAAATGGACTTCCACAATCCGTTCTTCCCATGGCAGCCTCTCAAGCCCCTTGAAAATGCTACAGAGAATCAGGAGACCCTGCTGATTGGGATGAGTTGTAGCTTGGTGGAGGGGGGATCCCCAAAGTTGAGCAGAGCCATCCCACTCGCAGAAGGCAGATCCTGGATCCAACCCATCCTAATTAGCCATCTTGTGGCAAATATCCAAAGATATGTGGAAAATCCATGCTTCAATAGATGGTTAATAACTCCAATTCACACAATGAGTTTGAGGTGGTAAATTTCACATAAGGTAACTGTTCCATGTAATTTTCACATGAAAAGTTCTTTGCGCAAAATATACCTCATATTAAGAGTTCAGAGAAACAAAAGGCTTTATTCTGAAAATAGGAAGGTAGACCTCACTAGGCCCAAAAGTGCTGATGAATTGTTCCAGATCCTCCCCTTATCTAGAAGTATGGAACCAACATCTTCTTTGGTAGATGTTGTTCTGGTCTGAATAAATAGCAAGATAACTTATTGGGAATTAAGCTTTCACCTCTACCAGTTCACACGTAACAACCAATCAGAGATTAGTGTGTTCACTGTCTCCTGCTTTCCCATCACTTTCACTTTGCACCTGGTTTAGAAAAAGGCATGATGTGTGGATCTGGAACTCTAGGTTGTTGAGGGAGAAACAACCCAGAGTTTTAACCCAACAAACTCTGGGTTGTTTCTCCCTCAACAACCCAGAGTTCTGGGTTCGCATGTCATGCCGAACAACTCAGGAGTGGGGCATTCCTGGGTTGTTTTCTAAACTGGATGCAAAGAGGAAATGGTGAGCAGGTGCAAGGCAGCATACTCACTTGCTCTCACACAGCATCAGCAACCTAGGTGTTGTTGTTATGTGTGAACTGGGTCAATATTAGGCTGACCATATGAAAAGGAGGACAGGGCTCATGTAACTTTAACAGTTGTAGAGAAAAGGGAATTTCAGTCAGTGTCATTTGTATGCAATTAGTCCCTGGTGAAATTCCCTCTTCATTACAACAGTTAAAGTTGCAGGAGCTATACTAGAGTGACCATATACAAAAGAAGGCAGGGCCCCTGCAACTTTAACAGTTGTGATGAAGAGGGAGTATCACCAGGAACTGGTTGCATACAAATGACACGGCTGAAATTCCCTTTTCTCTACAACTGTTAAAGTTACATGAACCCTGTCCTCCTTTTCATATGGTCAGCCTAGTCAATATATTTAATGTTTCAGTCCTGCAAAGCCATCAAGACAAACAGAAAATGGCAGCTAAAGAGAATGTCCTTCTGGCTTTCAAGTTGCAAAGGAGCAGAAATAATCAGCTTAACCACTGATGAGCTCCAGTAATTTGGCATGGTCTCCCTGACTCAGTATATAATCGAAAATCAGTATTAGGACAATATCTTTATTAGGCCAGCTTAAAGATCACCAAAAATGTGCAAACTCTAGATTTCTTCATTAGGCAAGATATTACAAAAGCAGGCTGGGGAGGTGCAGGGGAGAGGAGAAGGAAAGAGAGAAAGAAAGAAAGATGAAATAATTTAAATTGAAATACCTTTAACTGGTAACATACTCATCCCCAGAGCTCTATTTTCTATCTGTGCACCATGGCTATTCTACACATTTCCATCTTTATCATCTAACTACAGTGAATACACAATTTAAAGATAATTTATAATAAACATTAAGTTCACGGCAGCAGAGTCAAAGAATTCAGAGACATTTTTAGAAAATAACCCTAGTAGCTCAGTCCCTTAAGCAATCTACCACCATAACCCAGATGCAATCATTTAAGGAAATATCCTGCTTTAACCTAGGATGTAACATTGAGAATTCAGTTCGAAAGCCTTGAGAAAGGTGTCCCACGGACTGTATGCATAAATTACACTCGTATTATGTGCTTTGTCCAGTTCTTTTTAACGTGCCCAAGTCATTTTGACTGAAATGCAGCAAGGCAGGAAGCAAAATTATGTGCAATAAAGTGCAATAAAAACAGTCAACGTTGAGTTTTACAGGCATAAAATGAGGTTTTATGAGATGAGCGAGTTCAGCAAATATATCACCATGCTTCGTAAAAACAACACAAGTCAAAAGCTTACAGAACAAGCAATCATGAACAATCTTTCATTTCTGGCATTGCACTTTGACTGTATCTTTAGTCTTTGAAGACATTTTAATTTATGGGCCTTAGCTGAAGAATGCTATGCAAATCAATGCATTTATCTTTTGATGTAATAGGCTGTTCCTTGTAAGACGTGGGCATGCTTGGAGGTACTGGAATTGACATGTCTTTACATTGATCAGCACTTTTATGTATAGAATAGCTTCCTGAATGGGAACAGGGCTAGTCCTGCCATTTTGCTGCCTGAGGCAATGGATAAGATGGTGCCCACCCTCCCATTCTATGCCTACTGGACTGACAGTTGAATCTTAAGTAGTTATAGGCCCTACTTGCTGTCAAAATTATGCAAATGAGGTCACGTGACCGGAAGTAAACAAAGCCATGCTGCCGGAAGTGACGTCACCACCTGTCAAAACAAGACCACGTGACCGGAAGTAAACAAACCCACGTGACCGGAAGTGACAAATGTAAACAAATGCCATGTGACCGGAACCGGAAGTGACGTAGGTATGCAACCCCCTCTTGTGGCCGGAACCGGAAGTGACATAGGTAAACAAATGCCAGGTGGCCGGAACCGGTAGTGACGTAGGTATGCAACCCCCTCTTGTGGCCGGAACCGGAAGTGACATAGGTAAACAAATGCCAGGTGGCCGGAACCGGTAGTGACGTAGGTATGCAACCCCCTCTTGTGGCCGTAACCGGAAGTGACATAGGTAAACAAATGCCATGTGGCCGGAACCGGTAGTGCCGAATGTAAACAAAACCCAGGGGGCCGGAAACGGTTCAACAGTAACACGGGCCCCTCTGGGTGACACGTTCTGTAGGAACATGTCCAGGCATGTCTCCCCACAGCCCCTCAGCGGTTGGCTAAGGAATAACACGGGGGCCGTCTGGGTGACACGTCTGCAGGAACATGCCCAGGCATGTCTCCCCACAGCCCCTCAGCGGTTGGCTAAGGAATAGCTCGTGACCTGCCCCTGGCCAATAGGAAGAGGTTTCAGAGCCCCCAACACTAGGACAGGGCGTGCTGTGCTTTTCAGACAGCCGGGGCAAGCCGTCGGTCACAGTTGCTGATTTTTGGAAGAACATGGAATCCCCCAGCACCCCGATGAGGCCTACGGAATTTTCTACCCCGATGGCGCCAGGCAGGCCTAAACCCAGAAAGAAGGGTACGATTCGGTCTTTATCATATCCACCAGATCCTCAGAACAGTTCTGCTGCAGCCGAGAGCAAACCATTATCTGTGGGGCCTTGTGGTTTTTCTTTTCCACTGGCCCCCTTGAAGCTCCAACCTAGAATGCTGAATACAGGACAGTCTTCTCTTCCTGAAACCGCATCAGGGTTCGATTGGAGAATGGATTGTACCGACCAGTGGGCTGATACAGTATCAGGGGTCGATTGGAGAATGGATTATACCGACCAGTGGGCTGATAAAGTATCAGGGGTCGATTGGAGAATGGATTATACCGATCAATGGCCTGATACGGTGTGTGGTTTGAACAAGATGCTGCTAAAGAATGAGCTTACGGATACTTCCGACAGCCTTGGGGAGTTCACCAGCATCGCTGAGGAGGCGGATGGGGGTGTACTTAGGAAACTGGCCAGCCTGTCTATAGAGAAAATGGGGCTTGGAGATCCTGACACAGCCGGTTCTACTTACCAACCAACCCTGGAGACTCTGGAAGAGGAGATGGAGGTTATGACCGAGAAAGGAGGAGCACCAGTAAGTATTTTTTATATTAAATTTGTTGTCACTAGTATGTTGAGGGTGATTGTAGATTACTAAAAATCTTGTCTTTGTTTTACATAGGAGCGTTGTACGTGTGTTGGTCTTGAGAACTTGAACATTGACACTTCACGGACTGTCAAGATTACCTGCATTTCGTGTATTTCTCCAGGCATGGACATTGAAAAATAGTAATAAAAAGTTTCTGTTGTTATTTGCACCAATAAAAACATTTTGTTGTAAACTTCCGCCTCCATTCTTGCGTTAACCTACAATATGGCAGATCTTGAAGAGATCCTAAGGAATATTTATTATACACCCGGGAAGGCCGGGAGCTTTGGAGGTGTGGACCCTCTATTTCAGGAGGCCAAAAAGCAGAATGAAAAGGTGACTAAAAAGCAGGTTATCTCATGGCTTTCAGACCAGGATGCTTACACGCTGCATAGGCCGGTCAGACTCCATTTTAAAAGAAACAAAACAATTGTGTCTGGAACGGATGCCCAGTGGCAAGCTGACTTAGTGGATATGCAGCAGTTTTCTAAATACAACAAGGGCTACAAGTACATTTTAACAGTGATAGACATTTTGTCTAAATATGCTTGGGCTGTTGCTTTAAAAAATAAGACAGGCAAAGAAGTGTCCAAGGCCTTTAATGCCCTTTTTAAACAAGATTCCAGAAAGCCGGGCAAACTGCAAACGGACAGAGGGAAAGAGTTTCTAAATCAGTCTGTAAATAAGATGTTAAAACAACATGGCATTCATCATTTTGTCACCAATAATGATGTCAAAGCAGCCGTGGTAGAGCGTTTTAATACAACTTTCAAAACAAAAATGTGGAGGTATTTTACAGCGAATAATACTTTCAACTATATCGATGTGCTGCCACGCCTCCTAAAAAGTTATAACCACAGCTTTCACAGAACCATCCGGGCCCGGCCTGTGGATGTTAATCAGTCTAACTCACTTGCGGTTTGGAAAACAGTCTATGGAGACAGTGTTAGTAGAAAAGCAGAGGCCCCTTTGTTCAGAAAAGGAGACCACGTTCGGATATCTAAAAGCAAGGGGGTATTTACCAAGGGTTACGAACAGAATTTCACCACAGAATTGTTTATTGTGGATCAAGTCATCCTAAAGACAAAAAGGCCTGTGTACAGGTTAAAAGATTATGAGGGGGAGGATGTTGTTGGAACATTCTACGCCGAAGAAATGCTGAAGGTTAAAGCCAAGGAAGACCGAGTGTACAGGATTGAAAAAATACTATCTACGAAAGGCAGGGGTAAGAAAAAGTATCATCTAGTTAAATGGCTAGGTTGGCCTAGCAAATTCAACAGTTGGGTACATGCTTCTGATCTTTGCGAACCTACAAAGCTGAAGAATGGATGAGAGTGGTTTTTACATAACTCTGCCTAGCAACGCTTGTGCGGAGGTTTTTCCAAACAACAAGAGTTCGGCATATACTATACAATTAGCAAGAGCGTTGGATCTTCCAGGCGCATGGGAAGTGGGCCTCGTTGAAACTCAATACCCTCACAGCTGGGACACTCTAACTACTGATGCACGATTTGAAATTTCTAACGGTGTACGTAGGTATCGTTTTTTTCTGCGCCGCGGCTATTATGCCAGCATTCCTGAGCTGGTGGAAAGCGTGAACAGCCATATACGTGGTGGTCCGAAAGTGACCCTGCACTATGACGCTGTGTCTAGAAAAATCAGCCTGCAAGCAACAGAAAAAAATACCTTTCGAGCAAGTGCAGAACTGGCCCACATATTAGGCCTGTTTCCTGATCAGGATGTTGAAATATTGCCTTTTCCTGCTGACATTACTGGAGGTTTTAACAGTTTATACATTTACACAGACATTGTGAATCACCAGATAGTGGGAGACTATTATGTACCTTTACTGCGTTGCGTACCTGTACGCGGCCAGAACAACGAACGTGTCAACATTGTTTACGACAAGCCACACTACATCCCGGTGAGCAAACACCATATCGACACAATCACTATTGAGATAAAGACAGACCAAAACAAAAACGTGCCATTCCGTTTTGGGAAGGTGTTTGTGAAGCTACACTTTCGGCCCCGGAGAACCCTGCAGCTTTGAAAATGGCGATCCTGAAAACGTACGGAGACCCCTCCCTTTACAGAAATTATTACAGGGCTCAGGCGGGAAATGCCCTTCCGGGGTACCATGGAGCCCCTGTTATGTATGGGGCAGGGATTGGGGGGATATTCAGGAGTCTTTTCCGAAAGGCTGTTCCTCTTTTGAGAAGAGGGTTAGAGATCATTAAGCCACATATTAAAACAGCTACTCGGAATATTGCTAAAGATGTGGTCAGCCATGTGTCTCAAGCGGTTTTGAATAATGCCTCCCCTACACAACGCCAAGATGGTTCAGGACTAATCTATATAAAAAGAAGAAGAAAGGGGTTGAAAAGAAAAGCGTCTCAAGCACAACTAATCGGCCCGCCCCGGCCCCTTAAAAGGAAAGCTGTGAGGGGGAAGAAACCTCAGAAAAGGAAGAGCGTTAGAAAGAAGAGGCGCTCATCGATAGGTCGGGGAGACATATTTTAATCCACCATGGATTTTATCCACTGCAGCTCTGAAGAATGCACTAAATCCGAATTAGATTTATTCCAAATTGGTCCTACACAGACAAGTATTGAGAGAAGCTTGTTTATTGAAGTACCCCCCTTGGCAGCCCTGACAGAAACTTCTCCTGTAGACTTCTTCATTGCGGGAAATGGTGAAGATTATATGGATTTAAACAACACACTGCTGTACCTGTGCTGTAAAATTGTCAACGAAAATGGGACAGATCTCGCCAGAGATACTGAAGTAAGCGTGGTAAATTACCCCATAGCCTCCATTTTTAGCCAGCTGGACGTGACACTGGGAGACCGCTTAATAACTCAGAGTAATAATTGTTATCCTTATCGTGCTTTCATTGAATCCGTACTAAACTACAGTGAAGATACGTTAGCCACACAATTCTCTGCTGGGCTCTTTTACAAAGACACGGCTGGGGCACACGAATCAGTGGCTCTGGATGGGAATAATAAAGGATTCATTAAAAGAGCGAACCTTACAGCTGAAAGCCGGAAAATAGATCTGATGGGGCAGCTCCATTCTGATCTGTTTTTTCAAGAAAAGCTGTTGTTAAATGGCGTGGATTTGAAAATTAAACTGACCCGTAACAAAGATGCTTTCTGCTTAATGTCAGCTGCAGCAGATAGGCGTTACAAACTACAACTTCTGTCAGCCACCCTCTTTGTAAAGAAGGTGAGAGTGGCCCCGGGTGTCCGGTTAGGCCATGCAGAGGCGCTGCTGACAGCCAATGCCAAATATCCAGTGGATCGTGTGAGTATGAAAGTGTTTAGTATCCCCAGAGGAAGCCGTGTCAGCAACCAAGAGAACCTGTTTTTGGGCCAGATGCCTAAACAGGTTGTGATAGGCCTGGTGGCACATTCAATAAAAACCCGTTTAATTTTAAAAATTACCATATTAATTACGTATCACTTTATCTGGATGGGTTTTCGATCCCTATGAAACCACTCCAACCTGATTTTGAAGCTGGGAACTGTGTGAGAGAGTACATGAATTTGGTTCAGACAACTGGCAAGCATATGAAAGACAGAGGTCTTGTAATTAACCGTGAGGAGTTTGCAAATGGCTACACTCTTTTTGCATTTGACCTGACTCCAGACCAAGAATGTGGGGATCACTATTCTTTGGTTAGAAATGGGAACCTGAGAGCAGAATTTCGTTTTGCTGTAGCCCTGCCAACCACAGTCAACATGGTCGTGTATGGTGTTTTTGACAATGTGATAGAGATAAATCACCGGAGAAATGTCCTGTTTGACTATATGTAAAATGGACAGCGTGCAGTTAACCCAGATCCTATCTTCAAACCCCTATACACGAAGGACTTTCTTTGGAGTGTTCCCCTGCGACATGCTCCCCAGAGCGAGATTGCTACAAAGACCCGTGGGTTTGATAGTCAATACCCACCCCCACACCCTCCCCGGAGAGCACTGGTTGGCCATCTACTTGACAGAAGACAAGAATGGGGAATTTTTTGATTCCTACGGATACCCTCCAGACCATCCTCTGTTTCCTGAAGCCATCATGAAATTTTTAACAAAAAATGCTAGCAAGACGGCATTTCAGCCCCGGCAAATACAGGCTCCAGACTCTGTGGTTTGTGGTCACCACTGTGTGTTCTTCTTACAGCAGCGATGTAAGGGTCTAACATTTCAACAGATCCAAGAACTGTATTCTTACGATTTACAAGGAAATGACCAAATGGTCTTACAATTTATAAAAAACAAGAGAAATGTACGCCGCCCCGGTTCAAACTTGTTTCAGACAGCCCAAGGGTGTTTGTCATGTGTTGCTTTTCATAGCCGTGTTTTCTAATAAAATTGGGGTTTAAAAGATTTTTTATCTGTGTGATTATTCTTAGACATAAAACAGACAACCGCAGACAGTAATTAGGTTTAAACACATTTAAACATTTATTTTTACATCTTGAAAAACATTACGGTATTATAATTTGAGCCAAGGATACGGGCTAGATTGTCTTTGCTTTTTAGAAGCCTTGAAAAAATCAACGGGTGTCACACTTGGGGGGCTTTTTAGTTGTTCTAAAACGTCTCTATTGGCAGGATTGCCGACTACAGAAGTTGGAACATTTAACTCAGCCAGGGATCTCAGAAAAACATCCCAACCTTTAGGGAGACGCTTGGAGGGCATTGCATGTTGTTGGGCAATCCCCCTGACCAAATCCAGCATATTGGAACCGGTTACAGCATCCCCTTTGTACACGAAGGACCCTTTGTCATTCCAGGATGTAATACTATTGTTCTGCTTCATTTTGTTTAACAGCAGCCTGGCATTGTTCTTAGATCTAGCAGGGAGGCTGTCCAGTACTTCTTGAAACACCCTGTCAGTATTTACTGCTGTTGTTGTTTCCTCAGAGGTCTGCTGTGGTTGCGTCAGAAACAGGCTTAGGTTTTCTTTCTCTGTCTCCTTCTGTCTTAGGTGTGTTAGGTATTTTTGAAGCAGAGCATCGTAGCGTTTAGCCTTCTCATATTCTGTCAAGTCAGATCTTTGAAGAATCCCCTTCATCTCAGTATCTAAGGAGTAGATTGTAGCAGTTCTGATGTTTTCCTCCTTAGGGGAAATCCCTTTTAATTGTTCCAGCTGATGGCTAGGGACCAAATACATCTTTTCGGCATACTCCATTACTGGCTACTTAAAAGGCCGGTTAGCAGAGGGATGGCAAAACGTAACAATGGTGCAATGAACCCCCCAGACTGCTTAACCAAATGCCTCTTCCTTTTTAAAGAGATTCTTTTGTTGCCCAGGCTTTTGATAAAGCGACTTCTTTTTTTTAAGACACGTACCTGGTGGGGAGACAGCGGTATGTTGCCTTTTAAAGTATTGAGTGCAATTTCAGAGAGGGCTGCTATAAAATCATCCGATGCTGTGCTTACAATGGCTTTCCTCTGGCGTGGTGTGGCCTTAATAAAAAGTTTTATGAGGGCCAGATTTCTCTTTACACGCTTGGACATGTTTCCAGGCCAAGGAGACAGCGGCAATAGAATGCAAACCACTACTGTCTGCTCCTTTTGTAACCAGGTGTGGCTTTTTTCATAGTATATACCACAGGCCAGTCTGGTGGAAAAATCCCTGTTCTCAACCTGTAAGATTCAGGGGTGGTTGTGTTTAAATCCACCAACAGATAGCCGTAGGGTTTAAATGTGGCATCGTGGAAGGCTTCCATGAAATAGCGGACATTTCCTGGGAACATCTGACGAGCCAGAGTCGCTATCTGCAATTTGTCCCTGGGGCTTTTGAATAATACCATGTATTTTGCATTTAGACTAATGGTGCGGTTGCTTTTTCCTTTGCAAAAAATATTCTGCGTAATGAAAATGATACTCAAGTTCCGGTGGTGTACATACTGTGTAAATGCTTTTTGAATTTCTTGGCTATTAGAGGCAGAGTCCATAAGATCATCCATAATTAAAAGATTTGTTTTATTGACAGGCAAAAGTTCATCATCATCAAGCTTTTCAGGCATTCCCTCCATAAATTTAATAAAAGGATATCTACATAGCAGTTCTTTGTACAATGGTTGCCAACAGCTATAACACCACACTATATTTTCAGGCGTCATTGAGAGCAGGGTATGAGCATTGTCCAGCAAATTTTTAATAAAATAGCTTTTACCACAGTTGCTCGGCCCTGCCAGAATGGCCGAGAATGGATGTTGCCACCTGTGATCCATCAAAAGCCGTAAGGAAGAGTGTTAAATCCCTCTGTGATGACCCTCTTATCATACACCACTCTGAGTGTTTTTTTAAGGATACCTGACTCGATAAGCCACTGCTTTTTATTCCGCACAATGGCCCCTTGCTGGACTACAATTTCTTTCAGATTTGATTCTGTGCGATAATCTAAGACAAGCTCCTTCAAAGTGTCAAAGTTGATCTTTTCCGAGTTGGAGAAGTTCAGAGTAATGCCTTTGACCTTGACACAAAACTTGCCAGAGGATAAATGATAAGCATATGTCTTAGGACCACCCGACACAAACTCAGTGATGAACTGTTCTGGTGGGATCTCACTGGTCAGGTCCCCTAAGAAGTCGCCCAGAGGTGGATTTGGTTCCCCTTTCTGACTCACAAATATCACAGAATCTGTGTCATGGTATAAGCATCTATCTTGCAGCACATCTAACAAGTTGTACAATTCTAAACGAGCATAAGCAGTTGTAAAAGAGGCTATCACGACATTAGTCTTACCCGGTTGTGTGTGGAGACCTTTTGCATGTCTCCAGGATACACTCACTGTATCGTCATCTATAATTTCAAAGTTTGAAACCTCATAGCGTGGAGAAAAGGCATAAGCCAAAAGCTCAGCTGGCTCCCTCACAATAGAGGTATTCATTAAGTTTGGGCGTTGGCCAAATTTACCCCACAAAGAATTGAGGAACAGCTTTGCAATTTGACGCTTTGCGGGGTTCACAGCAATCTCCTGTGGCCGTAATTTCACACCCTCTTTCTCAAAGAAATCATTAACATATTTTGTCTTTTTCTCCTCATCTGTACACCAAGAGGGGTACCCAGATGCCTCTTGCTTCTGGCGCAGGTGCAGTTTGATATAATCTGAAAACAATTGATCAGATTTTTCTTCAAAATCCCAAATTTCATAAATGGTCAGCACTTTGTAGCCCTTCTCCAATGCTTTCAGCAATTCAACAGTACACCATGTTCCTTCAATAGCCCTTTCATCATCTCTGTGGGCACAATGTGTCTGTTGTTTAGTCTCGGTACATGTACGACATAATGGGAACATGAGTTTTCCACCCACCCTGACAGGCAACACAGGGAAAAGAAGGCCGCGTGGAGGGAGCATTTTAACTTTCGCAAGGCCGAAATAGCTAGAGAGTGGTCCAAAGTCCCTATAAATTATTTTGGGGTGTCCAATGGGGTATACTTTTGTTTTGTTCACAAACGGGTACAGACTGGTAAAGTCATAATAGTGAATTTGCTCATCAGCCTTTGGCTTATAATAGAGGCAGATGGCATTTGTTCTTCCCCCAAACAGAGAATCTCTAGGCTGTAGAGGCTGAGGCAGGCCCTTCTCACTTAGGAACTCTCCGAGTTCCCCATCAGATTCCACCATCTCCTTCCACTCATGCTCCCAAAGGGTTCTGACATTGAACCCCTGCCTTCTGAGATAGTCAGCTTTGTTTTGTGTACGGTAATTCAGATCCTGATAACTTGTGTCCGTCATCGGATTTCGCCCGGCCTCATTGTAGCAAATTGAGCAACCGTGAAAAAAGCAGCTGTTAAACACGAAGGCTGTTCTACAACCATCAATTTTTGCATATCCATCAAGGAAATAAGGGCCTACTTTTCGCTCCCCACCTTTCAGCGCGTGTTGAATCTCAATACCTTCCTTGTGTTCTAGATACATCAACCACTGTATTGAAGGTGTAGAATGTCTCTTTATCTGTCTATGGTAGTTGTCATGTGGGATAAGTGCGATGCTGTTTTCTTTTAAAAACATGTGTCTAAACATGACCATGCAGACACTGGCTAGAGTGAGGCATTGGAAAGGGTCAATACCTGTTGCAGATGATCCATCCCCAGATGTCATGCGTATGATTTCTTCTCGGTACAGGATGCAGGCCTTTCTCCGAATTTTAACATCTTGCTTGCAGTAGTACGTGAGCTCTTTTTGCAGGTTAAAAATGTTGTTTTGATTGTCCCTATACCACGAGAGAAACTCGGCTCTCTCACCAGGCATCATGCTGTCAGCCCCGTACTGATCAATGCTGGGCATAGGACCCACATAATCCCAGTTTTCAGCGGTGTTGAAAAAATGTGGGAAATACCCTTTGCACCCCTCAAAACCCATGGCTTGTGGCAATTTGGACAGTTTCATGGGCAAGAAGTTCAGGCTGTCTATAAATCGTATTCCAAGCTTCTTCACCATCACACACATTAGCTTGCCTCCCTGGGTGATAAGATCCACATCCATCTTTTCTGCAATGAGCTGTCTAACTATGAAATAACTGTCATAACCCCTTGCGTTGTGGGCCATAAAAGTCCAACCCCTGTACTTTTTGTCAATAAACCTTTTGACAAAGTCAGAGGTGCAACCTTCCCCTTTGAACTCCCATGCATCTGCTTCATTGAGACCCATTGCGAAAATGTAGTTGGGCGAGTGGATCCCCGTTTCCTGAGTGCTTTCAAAGTCATAAAAAATGTATTTATCAGAAATTTCTGATCGCTTGACAGTCGGCATGAAGCACCGGTGACTGTTTATATCCCCAACAGGCTTTTCGCACTGCTTGCAGCACTTCACCTTGCATTTGTGTTTTTTGGGGACATAGGATGCGCAAGTCTCGCACATGATTTTAGATTTACAGTCCACCTTCTTTAGAGCAGCCAAAGCACTGTGTCTCTCTAAGCATTCTCTGGATCTACAGAATAACTTGCAAGAAGGACACCGCACCTCTTGCACTGGCTCGCAAAGGGTCTCTAAACATAAACGGCATAAATATTTGCATTTGTGACTATGGCTGTATACGTTGCCGCAGACGCTACAATAATTTTTACTACCAAAGAATGCTTTGGCGTTTAGAATCCCATAGTAATGCTCATCGTGCAGCAGTAGGTGAAAAGTTTGGGTGTGTACAGGGTCTCCAGTCCTGAATATCTCCCAGCCCTTAGTCCCGTGCAGGACCACGGCGATATTTACTTTGAAATGCCTTTCAAAGGCAGTCACATCACTCAGCATTATCTTGTCATCTTCGGGAAACCCAAGCTCTCTATACAGCTGCCTCGCCCCATCTATTAACTCCCCAAAGGTGGGTCTTTGTGGGGCCATAACTGCCAAGAGACTCCCACCAAAACACAGATTGTTACCAGTACTGTTTAGATCCGCTAAAAAACGCCTTTTCTTTTGCACTAACTGGCTGTGAAGCAGAGTACTTATAACTCTACGGCCCCGTCCTCCACTGTTACGGATAACCCATACATTTAAGCGCAATGTCCCATGAAGGTGGATCTCTGCATTGCTCTGCATAAGGTTTGCGAGGTTGTCCATCAGATCTGAAGCATGCAGGCCCCCCCTGACCCTCCTCACAGTGAAGAGAGCGTCATTTAGTCCTCCGCCATCTAGACGTAATTGAACAAAATCCTCATCATGTAACCTCACGTAAAGATCATCAAGCAGGCCCTGTACAGCCTCTTGGATTGCCTCTTGCACCAGCAGTGGATGGTTTAATTGCTCCAGGTTGGCAAACCTGAAGGTTTCTCCGTATCGAGAAACGGGTTGGCGTGGTGAATGCCACTCCCAACTATTCAGCCTCTCCAGATAAACTCTTGGCAATTCATTGGGAGTTAGAGGGTGTTCCTCCTGGGTTTCTGGGGTGCCTAGTCCGGGGTCTGTAGGGGATTCATCCGCACTCAGAATGGCTGACCCCTCAGCCTCTAAATCAGTCATCTGGGTGGGTTGTGGGGGGTCCACATTGCAGGCAGTGGTCGGAGAGGCCTTTGGAGCCCTAGTGTCTCTGATTTGTCTTAAAAGTTTTAACAGCGAGGGGCTTCTTTTCACCCCTACTTTCATACGTTTAGCATTCCTAATACGCTTTGACATGTATTTTAATGCTAGCTCTTTGTGTGTGCAGCTACGTTTCTTCAGCCGTCCTGCTCCTTGCTGCCTGTCCAAACCTTTTTGTATGACAGAAATTTTAGCCTGGGCAGCTTTCACATATTTTTTTAAGGCATGGGGTCTCAGTAAGCCGGCACTCAAAGATGCCATAACATCTTGCATGAGCTTTGCAAGCGAGTCATTATAAGAAGTAGAAGAAGGGACAGCAAGGACCAGCTTCTGTTTTTTAAGTGGTGATGTTTCTAAAGTGTTCGCTGTGAGGTGTTTGAGTTTTCTTTTTGCTTTACCGTGTCCTCCGGGTCTGTCACTCTTTGAAGCTTGGGGGTCCTCTTGTGGCTTTGGTGGCATCCGTGGTGATGGTGGTTTATTTTTTGAAGTTTGGGGGTCATCATGTGCCTTTGGCGATGGCTCACTTTTTGAATCTTGAGGTGCGCGGCCTGGTTGTTTAAAAAAAATAAACATTAAGCATTTACAAAAATATTCATGACAGTCTGTCTAACAAAATAACCCAAAAATAATCATGTTTGTCTTTACCTTGGTTTTTAGTGTGTGAAGCCCCCGGTATGGTTCTCTGGCTCACCGGTAGAACATTTTTCTTTGGGGAAGACATTTCACGATCTGTAAAACACAAGTATTTTGAGTATGCAACTGTGGCCAGTCCCCTTGGGGCATGTTGAGACCTGCCCACATGAGACCAGATACAATACAAAGAGTGGGCAATTCCTTGATCATTTTTCACTATACCGCCAAGGGCAATGGCTCCTGTATCGTTTGATTATATTTACAAATGCTTTGAAAATTATTTGAACTGTACTTCTGGACAAACATCTCAACACAGAACACCCCTGATTTTACAGAAACTTACCTCAACAAATCACGATTTTGCTGACAAGGAGCTATGGTCACTTACGGACACTCTTGAACTTAATTCTGTGGATGATGCCTGTAGAATTTTCAATCTTGTGATGGAAGGGGAATTTGCTGATGGAGAAATAAATTGGGGACGTATTTTAACCATTTTTCTGTTTGGGGGTATTCTCGTAAAGAAACTACAAACTCGCGGAATTCCTATGACTCATGAAAACACCAGGAAGATGGCTAAATTCATGACAGAATATATACTCAACACCAAGGCACAGTGGATCAATGAAAATGGAGGCTGGGTATGTCTCCTTTGTGAAATTGTGTGAAAGACAAACTGTGCTAATGCTGTACTTCTTAACCAAAACTGTTTTATTCTCTTTATCACAGGAAAATGGTTTTTTAAGCATGCTTAAGATCAAGAAACCACCCTATCGGATGAGTGCAAAATGCCTGGCTGTTTTTGTTACATGTTGCACTCTGAAATGGCTATTTTTTACTGCTGTGTCTGTGTATTAAAATACATATTTTGGGTTTGTTTAATTACTACTTTATTCAATGTAACGAAAATGTGTTGAACTGTACCAAAAAGGCCGCTGCATGGTAAAACCACTGGGGTTGTGAATTACCTTAAAACAAAAAAGTGAGGAACTTGGGTTTTAATTAAAGTGGCAGCATGCTTATAGCACCAATTTATAACCCAGCTTATAGCCCCAATTTTAAAAGATTCATAGTGATAAATGTAAAACACCTTATATTTAAGTAAAAGTATCTACATTCTCTTGAATACACCCCAGTCATCAATCATCCCAGTCATCTGCTTGGACCAATTCTTTTTATCATGTAAAAGAACGAGTTTCTACCCCCAATCAAAACACTGTCAAACCAATCAAAATTAAAACAAGCTTGTATTTAGGATATTTAACTGTGATAAATAAGCAGAAACAATTTCTTTTTAAAAAGTCAGTTGAAGCAATAGACAAAACCACTCACCATTTTTCATGCAGGATAACTTCTGATTCCTCCAGAAACCAACGGCGACTAGCCCCTTGTGCTCTGTGTCTTTATACAGCTTCAGCTCAGGATGCAGCTCCTCTGCCTAGGCTTTCTAGTCCCTCATTGGCTGATTTAAAATATTCACCATCTTCAGGGCCCTCAAGGTGTAAGCCTTTGTAATGAAAATAGCTCCATTGCCACCCCTTAATTGTCAGATCCTGGCATCCCACACAACAGTGATAGGATTGTGTCCTAGGGGCCTGGAAAAATGTCCCAGGTGCTACCATAGCCAAACCCTTCATTGTTTAACTCCTGACACCTCGCCCAGCCCTGGTGGTATTATGTCTTGGAAAAATGCCCCGGGTCATAGACCCTGCCGCCCCACCCCACCCAATGGTAATAGGATTATGTGTGGTGGAAAAAAATATAATCATCCCTTTGCTTGCAAACAGCTCTGCTTTTCTTTATTTTTTGATTCCCAATGATGCAAAACACTTTAACAATGAAGGAATTTATACAGAATTTCTAAAAACTGCATTTACAGTGGTAAGAAATGACTTATAGTGCCGATTTTTGATTACCCGTTCTACATGTTGAAGATAGGTATGGTCAGATGGCTTCATAATTTTTTCAAGCTGAGTACGTGGATTTACAGATCTACTAATCTCTGTAGTCAGAATTAAGACCTGGTCCACGTTCTCTGAGGTCAAAGCAAGACATTTTAGAGAATAAGCAATGAGGATAACAATATGCAACACAGGCTGAAACCACAGTTTTGCACAAAGAATGCGTAATTTCTGGGAAATGTCCATTTCTGTCCATGTTGTACATTCGTGAGAGCTCTGCCCGGGTGCTTGAATAGTACAACCAATACAGCTCTCATACAGATACTGATTTAGGCAGTGTTTCAAAATGCCATAAATGGTGGCTCTGACAATGCCACGCATAGCTCCGCGTCGCTGTCTTGGTAAAATATACTGTGCTTCATCAATTTGTAGTCCAAGAAGATTTTTCAGTGTGAGATGAGCAGGCTGGTTGGTTGCCAACGCTTCAGGAGCCTAAAAGATATTTTAAAATTATTAACATTATTTTTTGGGAAAACTTTTTATACAGGACACAGACACACAGACACACAGACTCCCACACACACACACACACACACACCTGAATGTGAATGTTGCCTGCAGAAGCCACGTTCCAGAGTTCTGTAGGTGACGGTTGTGCATTAGTGCTGCCAGACTTTTCAGATTCTTGAGCTGCTCCAGTATCTGTAGCTGGCTCCTGGAAAGTTAAGAAGACTTGTAATCTTCTTTAAACCTTACAAGCGGTTTCCCACACAAATAGCCCCCAGAAAAAGGTGTAAAAAGCTGTTTTACCTGCATTATAGAGTTTTCTAAGGAAATTGAATCCAATAAGCTTTGCCATATATCCGCGATATCTTTCTCTTCCTCCTCTGGGGTCTTTGTTGGTGGGAACTGTTCATCGTCAGAGCTGGTACTGATATACCGCTTTCTGGGTTTAGGCCTGCCTGGCGCCATCGGGGTAGAAAATTCCGTAGGCCTCATCGGGGTGCTGGGGGATTCCATGTTCTTCCAAAAATCAGCAACTGTGACCGACGGCTTGCCCCGGCTGTCTGAAAAGCACAGCACGCCCTGTCCTAGTGTTGGGGGCTCTGAAACCTCTTCCTATTGGCCAGGGGGCAGGTCACGAGCTATTCCTTAGCCAACCGCTGAGGGGCTGTGGGGAGACATGCCTGGACATGTTCCTACAGAACGTGTCACCCAGAGGGGCCCGTGTTACTGTTGAACCGTTTCCGGCCCCCTGGGTTTTGTTTACATTCGGCACTACCGGTTCCGGCCACATGGCATTTGTTTACCTATGTCACTTCCGGTTACGGCCACAAGAGGGGGTTGCATACCTACGTCACTACCGGTTCCGGCCACCTGGCATTTGTTTACCTATGTCACTTCCGGTTCCGGCCACAAGAGGGGGTTGCATACCTACGTCACTACCGGTTCCGGCCACCTGGCATTTGTTTACCTATGTCACTTCCGGTTCCGGCCACAAGAGGGGGTTGCATACCTACGTCACTTCCGGTTCCGGTCACATGGCATTTGTTTACATTTGTCACTTCCGGTCACGTGGGTTTGTTTACTTCCGGTCACGTGGTCTTGTTTTGACAGGTGGTGACGTCACTTCCGGCAGCATGGCTTTGTTTACTTCCGGTCACGTGACCTCATTTGCATAATTTTGACAGCAAGTAGGGCCTATAACTACTATCTTACTTCAATACTAGAAATGGGACATCTTCCTCCATGGCATCTGACAACAGTAGGCCATATTAGGTGCCCTAAAGCAGACCACATAGCACATGAGCTTCTGATGCTTCCTGCCTCCCAGGATCTGCCACCTGAGACAGTCACTTTACCTAACAGTAGAGCTGGCCCTGGGGGAAAACAATATTATAAGCTTCACATGTTTCAGTGTTTCCACCTATGGATCATCTTATCAATCAACAATGCACACTTTCCATGTGTGAAATAGTTTAACAGTGGGGGATAAGATATGTAGCTGTGCTCAAATTACAGGGAAAAGTTAGAGATGAGCGTAATGAAACCCACAAGCTGTACTCCCTGACTCCCCAAACGCCACATCTCGTCCCCTTCTAAAAACTGTTTGCTTGACTTATTTGTACCCCACCTCCCCCCCCCCCAATGGTTCTTAAGGCAGCTAATGGGAAATGACAAAATGTAACGTGCTGGGAACCCTACCTTCCCTGCAAATGGTATGTCGTGATACAGGAAGATGAATTAGGTCCTGCAGAAAGAATCAAGAACCTTTGTATTCAATTTCCATCAATGTGCAAAATAACAAATCCCACTGCTCCTCATCTGTCACCTCACGTCTCCACACCTGCTCCTCATCTGCTTAACATCATTTATAAAACATACATGACATCCGTTAAGATGTCTGTACAAGTCAAAGTGTGTGACTGATGTCTTTATCATGGACACATCTATTCTCACAGCTAAATCAATAATATCTTAACAGTGGTTCCCAATCCCAACTATTAAGAGAAGTTAATGAGCATAGCAGGTAGTACTTTACTTTTTCCCCACCTTTTGGGAGGTCTGGAAAGATATACATGCTGTACAATCCTATGCAGATTTACTCTGAAGTAAGTCCCACTGAATTAAATGGAGCTTCCTCAAAGAACATATGCACTGGCCTTTTTCTCCTAACTTTGGGATGTGTGGTCTAAATTTAAGGAGGCCAAAAGTATAGGAGGAAGAAAAAGGGGTTTTACTGCTACGGCAAAAGTTTTTCATCTTATGAAAATATCTGAGGCTGAATAAAGCTGCTAGAGATGAAAGAGAAGAGAATATACAGAGGGGATGGGATGCTATTCCAGTTAATTATGTTGACTACGCAATGCAGGCCCCACACCAAATTTGGAGGAGGCCTACTTAGAGCTTTGTACCTCTTAGGGTTAATCCTTGTAAGAAAATTATTATAAAATACTTTGAGGCTACGAGAAACTATTTAACTAGTAAACGTAATTTCTATTTGCTAGCAATACCAAAGACATCATTAGCATCCAGCTATATTATAAAAGTTAATAGAGAGACCTTTCAACTTTCACAAATTCAGTATAAAGAAATTCTCATTATGAGGCATTAGCACCAGATGGCCAGCTAAGGTATGTGGGAAAGAAGAAACTGGTGGCTAAATAATTACATGTATGTGTGTTTGGAATTGTGAATGAAAGCACTGGATTTGCAATTGTGGGGCTGTTTCTGTACTCTCCCTGCAATTACAGATTCTTAGGTTTACATCAGTAAACTTTACTCCGTCACCTTGTGTGACCTTAATCTCCAAACAGCATTATAGCGTACAATATTAAAATGTCAGATGTTCATGCAACAGTAACTTTACACAATTCCTTCAGGCTTATGATATCCCATTAAAATAATTAGCAGCCATTACCTTTGAGAGAGCCATACGGACAACACAGCAGTCCGAAAAGGCAGCACAACTGCAATCCTCAAATTGCTCTCTAACCTCTATAAGACTTCTGTGGAACTAATCCACAATATATGGTTTGCTTAACTTTATTTAGGCTAATAATAGCCTTGGCCAATAAGAAAACTGTAGTGGGAACAGCCAGCACACAGACACAAAGAACTGGAAACATTCATACGCACATTTTCCAGGTCTGGTGAGCTCCAAATATATGTTAGAGGAAGTATAGGGACCTGATTCACATGTCACAACCAACTATGGGTTCAGCACCCAATAGTCAGGGCCGCACAAGAGCAAGCAAGCAAGCAGCTGCCTCCCTGCTGCTTGATGCTTCCACAACCACATTTGTTCATCGTAACGGGTGAAGCTGGAACTCAAAGAGTTTTAACCCAGCAACAAAACATGGGTAAAAAACATTGGGCTGTTTCCCCCTCCCTGTTCCACGTTCACATATCATGACAAGCAACCCAGGAACAGGCATTCCTGGGTTGTTCACAAAACTGGAAATGAAGTGAAAATGGCTTGCAGATGGAAGGCATGTGCTCAACCATACCCAATATCTCATGGGTTGTCATTACATGAGGACCAGGTAATTATGTTCTACTCACAATCTCACAACCTCTTTACAGTGGTTTTTGTTTTTTGTATTTGAATCCTTGGCTTCCTTCATCCTGGGTGTTTTCACATGCGGATTCTATCGTGCCACTGGCCTGCCTCATTCACATAATGATCCAGATGATGTTGTCGTCCACGTACAACCTGCCAGTGTTTTCCCACCACTTTTGCTGACCTTTTCTTACTACAGAAATCCATCAAGGAGGAAAAGACAGAATTGCTGCACAATACCTTCTATCGAGTAGCCCTAGGAGCCCTATGTCTGGAAGTCAAGTACCCCCCCCCCCGCCATCCCATCCCATTCCTTTCCCTTTTCAAATTTTACAGGATTAAATATCAGAAAGCTGAAAGAACAATAAGGCATCACATCGTTTTTTCTAAAATGAGAAATTGTAAGGAAAAATAATTTTCAAAATTAATGTTCACAATATGAACGGCATGGTAGTGAGCATGGAAGCAGGCACCGCCTCTTCTATCCCATTTCCCAGGGTTTAGATACTATGGGCTTTGCTTATAGTTGCGGTTACATTATGCTGATATATTCCATAACACCCTGCATAGCAATACAATCCACTGGTCATGGAGATACATAAAATGGGGTAGCCCAAATCTTATTTTTGGTTGCAGGGACATACAAAATTCCAGTTATTTACTGGAGCTGCTCATTCAGTTCTGTTTGAACTTCTGTGGGAACAAGGAATGAGGAACTGGGAATCAGTAACCAACCTATGCTTGGCTGGGTTAGAGAAAGGACGAACTATGCTCCCTCAATGGAAGTATATGGTGATAGTAGAGAGTACTTTGCTATGTCCCAAGCATCTTCCTGTTGATAGCAAGTTCCCTGTTGTTGATCATGGACAAACGCCAGATAATCAAGTGATAAAGTCTGTGACCTGAAGCCCAATCCGATGTGTGTATCCAGCAAGACTTATTCCAAAGGAAATATGCATTGTAGAACATTGGTTCAACACTACAATGTAATCCTACATGCAAAAGGAATCTTTTTATCGTAAACTGTAAGATTAATCAAAACTAAAAAGAACCAGTTCAGTGAACACTAACAGAAAGAACAAACAAGTGAAATGCACATGAAATCCCAGAAATGCCACAGCAATTAAATCTCCACAACTGTTTTTCGACAGAAGAACATTTGGAGCCACAAAAATTAGTATATGGTTTATTTACTAAAAGAACAAAAACAATTTCAACTCAAAATTCTAATTTGCTTCGGACAAATGCATTCTGTGCTCTTTAGTGTGGTTTTCCAAATGTTGCATGCAGACAACTAGGATTGCCCTGCGGGTTCCTAGGGCCATCTAATTAATGCCTAGTTTAGGGTTTGCCACATTTACAGTTAATGTATAACTTTGACTGTACTGCATGCACCATTTTTCCCCAGGTTCTTTTGCACTCATGCTGATTTCCTACCAATATCATATCCAAACTGGATGTAGAGATGGTTGAAATCAGTCTTCTTTCCTCTGAGAAGTGTTTGAGCCCATGTTTCACATTTCAAGATACAGGAAAGACTACCACCTTGAGTTAGGCATTTTAAAGCGCAATCTTATGCATGTTTAGACAGAAAAAAGTCCTACAACTCCCAGCATTCCCCAGCCAGCAGTACATGGGATTGCACCCTCATTCTTTCAGTTTCTGTTGTTTTAAATCTGTTACCCTAATTTAAATCTGCATTGCTGTTAGGTTTTATTTCCATTTTTGTTTTTGTTTTATACTGTAGTTTTAAACATTTATATTGGACTTTACCATGTTGTATTTTATGGTTTTCATTGTTATGAACTGCCCATAGAGCATTAGCTATTGGGTGGTAGAAATGTAAGAAAACAATGAATAAAATCCCCCCACTTTCCTGAATGATATTGTTCATATGCAATACAGCCATGTTTTATCTGCTTTGAGCAGCACAAGTCGACACTAGTGCTAACATAGGTTGCGTTGCACTAGTATAATTGACCTAGGCTGACCATATGAAAAGGAGGACAGGGCTCATGTAACTTTAACGGTTGTAGAGAAAAGGGAATTTCAGCCACTGTCATTTGTATGCAATTAGTTCCTGGTGAAATTCCTTCTTCATCACAACAGTTAAAGTTGCAGGGGCCCTGCCCTCTTTTGTATCTGGTCACTCTAGTATAGTGCATGCAACTTTAATTGTTGTGATGAAGAGGGGATTTCACCAGGTACTAACTGCATACAAATGATGCCGGCTGAAATTCCCTTTTCTCTGAAACTGTTAAAGTTACATGAGCCCTGTCCTCCTTTTCATATGGTCAGCCTAAATTGACCTCTACTGTAACACCAATTGTGTTAAGCTGGCACAATGAGTGTCAATTTGGATCCCGCCCTTTGTATGTATGTCACTTGCCATCCACACCCACCATTCTCTGGGAAACTTTTAGGAACCATTCCATCAAACCTGCAAAACCTCATGATTAATATTTGAGAGAAAAGCTGAAGAGAAAGCTGCATCAACACAGGTCGTTCCCTTTCTGTGATCTGCATACTAATAATCTATCACTTTATCACCTATCAAAGAGGAAAAACTAGAAGGCGGTAACAGAGATATATGAAAACATTCCTGATGTGTATAGTTATCATTACATTTTCATTTGCAGTTCATCTCTGAAGCTAACATCATGATCACTAAGCTTTTCTTATTTGCAGCATGCACTTGACAATGGACATAGTTCTCTTCTCCCGCAAACTCATTTTTGTTCCGTTGAACAGGCAGCTATTGAAGCTCAGGACTCCAATAATTACACACCAGCTTTTCCCAATCTGGTGCCATCCAGGTGTTTTGGACTTCAATTAGCCCTAGCCACCATCAATATTCAGGACTGCTGGGACCTGTAGCCTAAAACATCTGGAAGGCAGCAGGTTGGAAAAGGTTGTTCTACTCCTCTCAGTGAAAGGCAGAGCATTTTCAGTAGGTTTCATCTAAGATTAGCTCTCTTCCTTGGCACAACAAACAATGCATACAAAATTCAGAAGAAAACATAGATTTTAAGAAATATGTATTATATCACAGTATGAAGTGATCCTGATTTGAGGCAACAACGGAATGGAAGAGAAGAATCATGTAGGCCGTCTTGGGCTTCTTGAGGAAAAAGGTGGGATATAAAAATAAGATTATTATTTGTTTTAAAATGAGAACAATGAGTGCTTTGCTATTTAACTTCAATGTTATTGAATGCCTGCAGTTTTGAGGAAGTTCATATTATGATTTTTAAGACTCCATCGTGGCGAATTGAGCATCTCCAGCATGAAACATCAAACTCATTTGAAAAGAACATCTGCAATATGTATCTAAACCATTTAGAAAATAGATGAACAAAGAACAACAACCAAAAATATATCATTTTTAAGAATACCATCTTAAGCAAAAATCAACATTACGCCCCTTTCCTCTCTTTTAACGGCATGTGGAGATGGAAGCTATAGGCAAGAAAATGACACCACACTGGATTCCTCTGCCTTCAGTGACTGCTATTGTTTCTTTTTAAGGACTACCCTGTATCACTACTTCATTTGGCCCAACTGATTATCCCCTTCCCCCACCCCATCTCAAAACTGGGATTACCAACTCAAGAACTGAGGTACTGGGATGGAGGAGAAAGACTTCATTTGAGGTCTGAGGCATTGATATATTGTTCCACTGCATAATAGTTTCATATTACAGCACATCTACATTTTTCTAACAAGGAGGCAGGGTGTATATAATTATGATGTTATCATCTTACTGATCATTTTGTACAGATATAATTTCCCAGTAAGGTGATATTACAAAGCTTAGCAAAGCCTTTTAGCAGAGTAGACAATTGCTAATAAAACCGAAAGATTCCCTAGGGAAATGTGACAGAGCTTTCCTGTTCCTTCCACCCAAATAATTCCCCCTTTTCATCATTAACACTCTGTCTGCAAAGAGAACCAGCAGGATGAAATCAGAAAGGAAATTGCCGTCTGTTCTGCCATTGCTGATGCATGGGATGTACTTTGGCTGTTCCAGTGGATTCAGTGGGCCATCTTCAAAGCAGGCATAAATAAATCTAGACAATGAAGCTGAACCCACTTCTCTGATGAAGATCTTTAGCTTATTTTTTGCATTTCCAGAAAATAGAGAGAAGCTAGGAATTTGGCACGGAGCATGTGCTGCTCTTGTGGCTCTAGATAGCAATAAACATTGCAAGAATTGTAGGCACAGTTTGCTATAAGACTCTCACTGTAAAATTCTGAGCCAAACCGTTGTTAGCAGTGAGTTCTTTGTTGGGGGGGGGGGGGACAATGTGTGCAAGTGCACACATGTGTGCGTATGTATGTGTTTGTATATATGTGTGTGTGTAAATACATGCACCAAGAATATAGCTTGAACAAACCAATCCAAACAAGTAAAAATGAACTGCAATATAATATATCACAGAACAAAGACAGCCTTTGGCTAACATACTACATTAGGTTAAAAAATAATAATCTGAGGATCCTTTGCACTCTTCCTTCCTAAACTGTACCTGCCCGGACCCTAAGATCATCTACAGGGGTCCTTCTCCATGAGCCCCTGCCAAAGGAAGTGAGGCAGGTGGCCACTAGGAGGAGGGCTTTCTTCGCTGTGGCACCCCGGCTGTGGAATGAGCTTCCCAGAGAGGTTCGCCTGGCGCCTACATTGTACTCTTTTCGTTGCCAGGTGAAGACCTTTTTATTCTCCCAGTATTTTAACAGTTAAATTAACTCAATTTTAATCCTTGCTGTTTTAAATTTGTATTTTAATCTGTATTAATTCCTGCTGCTTGGTTTTATTCTGGTTGTGTTTTTATATTGTATGTTATTTTGTGTTTTTAGATTGTGGCTTGTTTTATATTTTTAAAATGATTTCATGGTTTTAATTTTTGTGAACTGCCCAGAGAGCTTCGGCTATGGGGCGGTATAAAAATGCAATAAATAAATAAATAAATAAATAAATGTTAGATTTGGATATGGAAAATCCAATTCCAAATTACTGCCTGGCTACAATGCTCACTGGGTGACTTTGGACAAGTGTCAGTCAACTTATATCACTGGGTTGTTCTAGGCTAAAATACTACCCAAATCTACACCTTGTGTCATATCAATATAATCCCATCAGGGTGACGCTATGTCCCTTTTGCGATTTATACCTCGTAGTACACACAATGACATCTGTTGCAGCATTTTGGATAATACACAATAAAAAGCAGGAAACAACCCTACAAAGTGATATCTGGAATGCATAATGTGCCCCAACAGTTATCACTGTGCTTCAATACCAATAAAAAACACTAATGTAGATCCAGCCATTATTTATAATTCTTCAAGGAAAAGTGCAGACCAGGATACAAATTAACTTAACAATAAAGAATAATCTCAGCATTTATCAACGTTTCAAAACCAAAAGCTTTTCATGATGCCAGAGATTTGGGAACTGTGAATATTTTCCCCTCAACTTCCCTGCCTCGCTCCTCAAACCATGTGCATTCTCTGCAGGTTTTCCACACTCCATAACGCACCCTCCCACCCCCCACCCCCAAAAGGACTTTCTTCTACTTGCAAAAGATTCAGAATTTCCATCTACCAAATAGAATTTAGGTTTTCTATCTCCCAAAGAACTCACTCATTCATGGACTCCAACCAGATGCACCTCATCCTAATATCAGTGCCTTCAGAAGTACCACCTCCATTTATTTCTGTCAAGACAAGCTGCAGGCTCTTAGTGTGATGCTTTTTTAAATCCTCCCCAGCTGCTGGAGCAATTATTTCTGTGACGTATGGATGAAGGATGCATATATGCTTACTAAAATCTCTTACAACAGAGCCTCTTACAATGCTTCAGGGTTGTGATTCCAGCAATATCAGGTAGTTCTGCCCACCTTCCAATATCTCAGCGTTCATGGTGGCCAAGTTTTTCCAGCCCAGGATCTCAACTGAGTGTACATGCCTGTTGAAGGAGCAGGTTCATAGCTTGAGAGTCATCTTTTGGAGTCATCTCTGTCACCTGAGGCTCAAGTGATCTCTTTGGCACAAAGTGCCTTCTCCCACCTTTGGCTGGTGGCCCAACTATGCCCCTATCTGGAAAGGGAGTATCTGATTTCAGTAATCTATGCTCTGGTAACCTTCAAGTTAAATTACTGCAATGCACTTTATGCGGAGTTGCTCTTGAAGACTGTTCAGAAGTTACAGCTTGCGCAAAATGCAGCAGCCAGATTAATGACTAGAAGGTCTGAGCATATAACACCAAATCTGTCTTGCTTGTATTGGCTGCATTTATGTTTCAGAACCCAATTCAAAGAGCTGGTTTAACCTATAAGCCTTACACAGCTTGGAACCGCAATACCTGATAGAGAGCTTCTCTCGACCTGAACCTACCCAGACACTATGATCAACACCTGAGGCCTTCCTCCAAGTGCTATCTCTAAAGTAGGCTTGGAATGTGGCAACAAAGGAATGGGCCTTTTCAGTGGTCCCCCCCAGGCCCCGATTATGGAATGACCTCTCCATTGAGGCCCAACAGTATCATCTTTTCGGCACCAGTTTAAAACTGTCCTCTACTCCCAGGCACATTCTTCTGAGTAACTATGCATAGGATTATGTTGTCAATGCATCCAATCATTTCACAAACAAAACCCTTCACTTCAGCTAGGTATAGTGTTTTTTGGTGACTTGATTTGTCCATGCCACTGTTTAATACTATTGGCTGTGGCAATCATGTGCTTTTGTTGATGAGCATCCATGATGTCAAACATAGTGTTGTGAGGTCATTGACAAGTTCATCTGGGTCATCACAGCCAATGGGGTCAAATGCAGAGTCGGCTGATAAGGTTGGAAGGGCAAAGAAGAAAGTAGGAAACAGCATTAAAAAGTAAGTACAGTGCTGAAATGATGTAACTAAGTTTGCAACTACTGTCAAAATAAGCATGAAAATGAAAGGTAAGAGATAAGAGATAAACAACGAAAAGAGGTAAACAGTGAAAAGAAGTAAATTATCTACCATAAAATGAAGGTTCCTCTGTGTGTGTGTGTGTGTGTGTGTGTGTAATTGTATGAGGCTCTCTGCACAAGGCTTTTATTGTTCCTCGTGACTGCATCCTCCTCCTCCAAGACCTCTCCTGTGCCTTGTGACCATTATATCAGGTTTTTTCTTAATGTGGAAAGTGTGGTATTTTTTTCTGAATGGTCTCTATAATGCCATAGAAATCTCGCTGAATTGCACAATTCTGCCATACCACAAGGCCACCTAATAGTTGTATGATGGAACTTATAGAAAGGCAAAGAAAGAAAAAAAAAGGAAAAAACGTGTAAAGGAGCCGATTTCAATCCCACAAGGAATCCAGAAGCTTTGGTGAAGACGCAGGCTAAAAGCTTCATGTAGAAAAGCCCTATGTGTGAGTCTGAACCAATAATTTAAAATTGACTCAGAACAGTGTGAGCTGTAAGCGGCTTCTTAATATGCAAGCAATGTCAGATACGTAGTATTGATGTTAAACTCCTCAAATATCCATTAATCAAGTAAAATCTTTGTTTCAGAATAAGTTTGGAGATGCAGAGTAAGCACCTCTTTACACAACAGCGTTGGCATTAGATCATGGCTGAGGGCTCTGATGAGGAACAGATACACATATGCATGATGCTATGGCACACTTGTTTTAATATAATTTACAAACACTAGCTTAAGCAGTATTTAGTCACTGCTGGCAGATGTCATGTGAAAACAGTGCGCCAACAAATGCATTGCAAATATTTAATCTCTGCCCTGCTACAAATTAAAATAAGTAAAAACTGTCTGGAGACCAGCCCGGTAAAGTGTCAGAATGCAAAATCTGAGAAAACCAGGAGGGCAGCCAGAGGAGCTCAACTGAAAGCCTGAACATAAGTGCCATATTTTTTTTCATTCTCTGCAAAGAGGACATCGGGGTAGCCAGATGTTCCCACCAGTCTCACTATGGTTTTTTCAGTCAAACCCTCGCCATCTGGTTTATCAAGGCAAAATGGGCAGATGAGTAATACCCACCACTCCCCACAACAAAAAGCCTTCTAGGAATATTGCAAATCTTTGACCACAGCATGTAGACAGGAGATGAAAAGAACAGAGAAGAATCTGTGCCAAGTTAAACAGTTATCCAGTTATTAACCACTTCGTCTTTTAAAAGAACTGGTACAAATTGTATCTGCAGCCGTGTTATACTGATCTTTCTCAAAACAATGATTTCATATTCAGGCAACGAATCACAGTTTTAGTCACAGAGTATATAAGTTTCCCCATCACAATGCACCCTTAAAATTCTGAAAGATTTCATATATTTTTATAAGTAACCATTACTGCCAAATTCCTGGTTTAGTTATCTTTACAGTGCTCCATACACTTGCAAAAGTCACAGATGTGGCTTGGAAAATATGACTATTTTATGGAAGATAATTTTCTCCAAATAAAAAGAATATGTTGAATTTATTTTTACTATGCCACACGTTTGTTTGTTTTTTTTAAAAAAAAAGAAGAAAAATGCAACGGAGGTTAGAAGAGTCTCAGATTTATAACTCCCACTTGTTTACAACAAAATTAAATTCAATTATGAACTGGTAAAAGAAAGAAAAACAACAACCTGGGGCAATGGCATTTTGCTTTAAAATATTTTTATAAATATTCCAGAAATACATTTCAGAGAGACTCTGAGCATGATTACATCATTACCTTTTAGGATGGCACTCAAAAATGCCCATTTAGGTAAGAAAAAGGTGAATATGAAAGACGTGTTCAGGCATCATTTTCCTCTCAAATTGAATCCATATAGTATTTGGGGGAAGATGTTGTGCTCACATGCTCATTTCCCTACCATCCCTTTCTTTTTCAAAGAAAAGAAGGGAGGGAGCAATCCTACGACTCATAGACAGTGTCTGTGGGGACATAGAATATATCCGATGCCCTGATGTGAGGTCAGAGTTTGCACTCTGACCTCAGAGGGGCTAATTGGAGTTGTAGCCAGCATGGAAAGAACCTGAGGTCCCGCACGCTCAGGTCCTCTGGGAAGAACTTACTACAGTCGGCCAAGACTAGGCTGACAACCGTCACCCAGAGGACCTTCTCTTCTGCTGCTCCCAGACTGTGGAATGACCTGCCGGAGGAGACTCGTCAACTTAACAGTCTTTTAGAATTTAAGAAAGCCATAAAGACTGTTCTCTTCCGGTGGGCATATCCAGTGGAATTTTAAAATGCTTTTAGGATGTTTTTAGGATGTTTTAGGATATTTTAATGCAGTTTTAATAATGTGTGCCATGTTTTTAATCAGTTTTATGTATTTTATCATGTTTGTTGTTCCCCGCCTCAATCCAGATGGAGAGGCGGGTAAGAAATAAATTATTATTATTATTATTATTATTATTATTATTATTATTATTATTATTCCCTCCCCCTCTGAAGCATCCCGGCTAGGTGAGGGGGGAGCCCTGTGATGTTTTGCTGTTTTATGCCTGTTCTAGATGGAAGTTTGTGTAATGTTTTTAAGAATGTTTATTGTTTAAAGATGTACTTACTATGTTTATACTGGAACCAGGATGGTAAGTGGTAAATGCTAGAGGGAGGAGGAGTGAATGACCAGGATGTGAGGTGAGTGCTGATTGGCTGTGGTGTCGAAGGTCTGGTTTGGAGTGGGTCTGTGTGCAAAGTGCTGTGTGTGTCAGAGTTAGGTTTTGGGTCTGTCACAGATAGGAAGGATCTAGGATAGTGTAGGATCTACATGTATTGTTGTTTTGGGGGAGTAGATAGAGGGAGGAGTGATAGTGGATCCTAGAGGGTAGAGTAGGCAGAGTTGAAACTGAAGCATTTCTGAAACCATTTTGAAACCATTTAAAGAAACTGTACTGAACCCATTACTACGCTTTGTGCCTGAGGAAACCATTACGCTTTTACAACTGCAATACCTTACTACTTGTTAATAAATCTTCTTTTGTTTCACTCTGGTGCGGTTTGTGAGGTACCTCAGGTAGGGTACAAGTATTTAATGGTGGCAGTGGAAGGGAAGGTGAGAGGATAGGGGGTTGGGCTGGGCTGCTGTGAAGCCAGACAAGGGCAGCAAGTCACAGAGACAGTGTGTAGCAACCTGATGCCATTCCATATCTGAGATCCTTTGAATTATACAGAGAAGAATAAAGGAGTCTTAGAGGGAGGTGTCACAAGCCCATCTAGTGAAAAATGCAGAGCAAGAGGATAGGGAGCTTAAGTTAACTTCACCACTCCTCCTCCTGCCCTGCATTGGATGATTGCAAGCCCCCAAGTTCAGGGGCTTACGATTATCAAAATCGCAACTCATAGGACTGTGCCCTAAACAAACAAAATCCTGTGTTTATTTGAACATGGAAAGAAATGTCCTGATACTGTAAGAACAAACTTTCTTTGGGGAATAATCACACAGCATTAAGGGAAGATTTCGAGCTTCATCACACCTACTTTCCCCCCTCCGTTTCCTATGCAAATCTAGCATTTTAAATCACACATAGTTGGTATTGCTGCGATACCTCAGCTTGGCCTGTTCCAAATTTGAGTTTCAGACTTTGCCCATTCAGGGATAAATCGAAAGAGAAACGAGCAACTGCTGGCTCAGGGTGAGAGAACAGCACGATGGGGACGACGTCATGCGAGTCCAGCGGTGAAAAAGTGGATCAAAGTCGCGGCGGGTGTGCATCAAACCGTGCATGTGATAAACACTTTCATATTCAGATACATAGAGGATTTCCTGGTTAAAATGGATGATTCACTCCTTGCCTTGAGAGGATTAGAAGTGGGGTGGACATACGCAATCCTACAACAGATCCCAATTTCTTCCAGGTGAAATTATATAGAAATGATATATAAGAGGATTGGGCCCATCTGCGACCCAAAAGGAGAGGACAGGTGACAGTTCCTTATGCTGCCTCTAATCCATTGCCTAGCCATGAAAGTGGGTGAGTGACTAGCAAGGACAGCCTGGAGGAGTCCAGGACTGGCCTAAGGCTCTTAAAGCTGGAAAACGTGCAGAAACCAAAATGATCAAGGGGCTGGAGCAACTTCCCAACGAGGAAAAGTTATGTTTTGGGCTTTGTATCTTAGAAAAAAGGAGGGAAATTATTCATGGCGTGGAAAAAGTGGTTAGGGTGAAGTTTTTCTCCCTCATGGTATTAGGTCATGATGGGGACAACCCATGAAGCTGATATGAGTTTCAGGACAGATAAAAGGAAGAACTTTTTCATATAGCACCTGGTTAAACTACAGGATTTGTTACCCCAAGATGTTGTAATGGCCACCAAGTTTGAGGGCTTTAAAAGGGGATTCGTGAAGAATACAGCTATCAATAGCTACTAGAGCAGCCACATGAACACTTCTCCCTGCTAGATCCAGGTTGAGGGCTCAGAATCAGAGGAGACTGAGGGCTCAGAATCAGTCCCAGAATTGATTTCCCGTTGAAAGAGAAGGGGAATGTTGAGAAAGATTTCTAGCTGCTGTCTCCATTTATACAGACCTCCTCCCTTCTTCCACTGGCCAATGTAAGTAGTGTGTGAATGTGTGCGTGTGGGAGGCGGGCTTCATTAGGGCTGCAATCCCAAACACACTCACTGGGAAGTAAGCCCTGATGAAACACAATGGGGCTTGAGTAAAGATGCATGGGATTAGACTGCATCAATGGGAAACTTTGGTGTATGCTGAGACTTTGTAGAGAAGCAAGCTGTTCAATATGTATGAATGATGTATTTCATACTTTATAAATTTGTAGCACTCCTAAGGAATGGTACCATCTCAGCAGCATATCCTTGCCCTGTATCATTTTTCATCTGCTCTGGCTTTCTAACTATCAACATATGAAGACCATAAGTTCCCCCCAAAATTTGATAATACAACATTTCAAGTTTCTCTTACAAACAACAGCATATATTTTCCAACTAAACAGCCAGAGGTTTCTTCAGCCATAAAATATACAAAACAATGTGTATTTATTTTAATACAGCTATTCCAAACCTTCCAAACCAGGAAAAATATAGTGTGTTGGGTTTTGGCTCACAAACATGCTGGCCATGAGTTTATTCATTTAGGCTTCTCCTGGTGATAATATCTGCAGCATATATTTGTGGATTTTTCAAGTGTCTTGAGGGATGCCTGTCATATTATTAATTGACAACATTTACACCTTGAGAAATTAATTTTAGTAATGTCTTAATTCTTCAAACACTTAACACTTTTGTGACACATTCTACTCAGATTTATGACAAGACAGTTATAACCCCCACACAATAAATTCAGAAATAAAATTTAGTTGCCTTCTGGACCAGCACAAAACAGTAACATTGAACAGGTGTTATAATTATAGTTGAATTTAGCTGATTGCCAAGACTAACATTTAAAGATATTTCAGTAGTATTTGGCTTACTTAAACCCTCATGGTAGAAGCCTTAAGTGAAAATGCAAAGATGTTAGCTACTGAGCCCATACAAGGTTATGCTGTTATCCTACAAAGCCCTAAACAACTTGGGACCAGCATACCTAGCAGACCGCAACTACGATCCTCAGAGGAGGCCCTACTGGCCATTCCAAGACAAACAGAATGCTGTTATGAAGAACCTCGGCAGTGGGCCTTCTCTGTAGTGGCACCCACCCTCTGGAAAACCCTCCCTCGTGTGGTTCGGGAGGCAGAAAACGTTACAATTTTAAAACGCCTCTTGAAGATATACCTTTTTACACAGGCTTTCCCTGGTTTTTAATGTAGCTTGTTTTATACTACCTTTTTAACTTTTTGGTGTTTAAATTTATATTGTTGTTCTTATGGTTTTTAACTGTGCACTGCCCAGAGAGCTTTGGCTGATGGGCACTATAAAGATGTAATAAAATAAATAAATAAATACATAAATAATATGAATGCTTAATTTTGCATTTTCTAGATAACAAACTTTTTTTTTGCAACCAAATTTTCTTTTTTATGGGGTGGTGGTGGTCATCCACTAAATACAATGTAGTACTTTTTTTGTGGCTTCACATTTTTATAAAGTCTCAAATGCTACAGTCTCTCAGTTTCTATGCAATTTCTTGACAGGTCTGGATGTGGCTCCAACTGCCAAACAGAAAACGGAATCTGTATATTTCATCTAATGGTCCTTAACTACATGTTTTTCTGGGCTATATCATCCCTCTGCAGCCGGTGGTATGTAAGTGGTCCTCGGATCATCTCTAGCATCAAAATTGCTGGTCTTCTTGTATACTCAATTTGGATCAAGTTGGGTCCATTCTGACATTACCAGCTACTCCAGCATGATTCCCTACTCTGCCATTGGGTTAACATCAGAAGCCCTGGACCACTTTGGGACAAATCTGTAATGTTGCCTCTCCTCGAACTGGGGCAATGTTTGCATGTGAAGATACCACACAGTAGGTCCCTCTTATGATGCTCTAGGGTGTCTTACATAACCCCACCAATGCACTGCAGGTTGCAGCAGCTCCCACACCACATACTAGAATAACTCCTAAAAGAATCATCACCCAAAGTATAAAGTGATGAAGTAGAAAGGAAAATTGAGCAAAGAGCATCATGCCAGTGGAGGACAAAAGACATGATCATATAAACACACCCTAGTCACCCAGTTGAGCAGAGATGCTTTAGTTATGAAGGTCTCCAGTATCAAACACTGCTATCAAGTAATGAACAAGAAAATGTTTTAAAGCTGGGATAACATACCATAAAGTAGAAGTGCTAACAAAAATAAATATTTGTTCCAGGTTTGATGGTGTCCAGACCAGATTGTTCCAAATTTCTGTTTGTAAATAGTTTGAATTTTATACTACAACAATACGAGCAACACCAGGGGTTTCCAGTTGAAATTGCTAGTCTTGTTATATCTGGCATGAGTCTTAATGACCATTTCTTGCTTTTCTGAGGGAAATCCACTGAAGCAATAATGAAATTCTAGATGTAAAACAAATAGATGAAACCACAGCTCTGCAACAACTATATTGGGTTTTAAGGAAACAGACATTTTCCCTTTACTCCCTAAAGCCACAGCAGTGGAATTCCTTCATGGAATGTCTACACCTCGGCCAAGGAAAATTGGGGTTTGGGATATACAAAATATATGAATTCAGAATTAAAGCATACACAGGGACTTATTCATTCAAATAGACCATGTATAGGAAGAGCAAATAACCATTTAGATTAGGTAGCAGGACTGAAAACTTCAGGACAGAACTAGATGTTATAAGGAAAACATATCTGACACCACATTTGCCTTGTAATTCTCACAAGTGGGACTCACAAAAGAAGAAAAATGTGGTTGTGTGGAGAGCTTCTGTTCAGGATTCCAGTCAACCATTTATGCCTTCTTCTTGGATACTCCTTTTCTGCCTCCTTGCATTTTCCATTTCCCCCATCCCCTGCCCCCAAACGTCAACCAGTATTCCTGGCCAAAACCTGCTCCACCCTCATTGGGTTGTTTTTACAGGTTATTTCCACCTGAGGTTCTTCTTGCCTGAAGATTTTTTTCCTACTTCTGCAAACCTTGGGAGAACCAGCCCTGCCTTGCCCTTAGGCAGAGTGAGGCAGTCGCTTCAGGTGGCAGGTGCGGGGAAATAGCACCAAGGTGTTGGAGGAGAGAGCTATGGGCCATCCAGCCTGCCCTCAGCTCCCTAAGCTAGACTGCTGCTTTCAGGCATGGTGTAGGATGCTGTCCCATTGCCAGTGCTGAAAAAAGATTCAACTTCTGGCTTTTGTTTATGGAATAGGAGGGGTCACCATCTTGGCCTTTCACCATAGGCAGCAAAACTTGAGATACCTTCCCCAAGTATGCTGACATCTTCCTCCTCTACTGCACATTGTGGCAAATATGGGGACCCATATTGCTCAGCCTGACCAAGCTAAGCAGTTAAGAGATTTTTGGATGTTCTGAATTAGGATTTCATTATTTTATTCCAGTACCCAATCCCACACAACTGGGCTTCTTAGGACAACGGTAAAGTGTTTTTCAAAGTACAGCTCCATGGGAATCTTGTTGTAATACTTAATATTCTGGGAAACATCTGTGCCAGGATGTAGGGTGGCAAATAGTTGAAAACTGAGGTTCTAGTGTCAAAACCGGACAGTGTAAATCACAGGGCTTACAATGGTATTAGGTCATGAGCCATAAACTAGGGATGTTATCAATCCAGGAAGGGATGTTTAAAATGGGAAACATGGGTCTCCCAGGGTGAAACACAAATATAACTATTTTGAGTCAACTGATTCATTTGTCACTGACATATCGGTTGCATATTGTGATGATGACAATTGTTGTCTCACAGATATGTTTTTGTAGACAGAAATCCAGTTGTGAGACTAGAAGATACAGGTTTTTAGAGTAGATGTACTAACGTGTTGATATTTCCATTGTATTAAGAGAAAACAAAATCTGAAGGTACAGATGAACTAGTGTAAAAGTGCTTAACGTGTATAAAAGGCAGTCCAGTGATCACAGATTTCAGTTCCCCATGGAAGAACTCACTTTCTTTGCTTGATTTGGGGAGACTCGTAAGATGTCTAATTTACCTAAGAAAGGGGGTCTATAACTGTGGGGTTTTTAGAAATTATTTTGTACTCATATATATTTATATATATTTTTACTCCATTTTACTCCATTTTATTCTGTAATATGTGTATTGTAATATGTGTATTTTACTCCATTTTACTCCATTTTACTCCATTTTATTCTGTAATATGTGTCTTGTAGGATGCTGATTGTGAGATTGGGCTAAAACCTATTTTAGGTTGCCTCAACAATAAAGATGCATTTACTATGATGTTTTGCTTTTCATAGAATCATAGAATAGTAGAGTTGGAAGAGGCCTATAAGGCCATCGAGTCCAACCCTCTGCTCAGCGCAGGAATCCACCTTAAAATATACCTGACAGATGGCTGTCCAGCTGCATCTTGAAGGCCTCTAGTGCGGGAGAGCCCACTATCTCCCTAGGTAATTGGTTCCATTGTCATACTGCTCTAACAGTCAGGAAGTTTTTCCTTATGTCCAGCCAGAATCTGGCTTCCTGTAACTTGAGCCCATTATTCTGTGTCCTGTACTCTGGGATGATCGATAAGAGATCCTGGCCCTCCTCTGTGTGACAACCTTTCAAATATTTGAAGAGTGGTATCATGTGTTCCCTCAGTCTTCTCTTCTCCAGGCTAAACATGCCCAGTTCTTTCAGACTCCCCTCATAGTGCTTTGTTTCCGGACCCCTGATCATTCTTGGTGCCCTTCTCTGAACCCTCTCCAACTTGTCTGCATCCTTCTTGAAGTGTGGTGCCCAGAACTGGACATAATAAGATGGATCTTAACCAGTGCCGAATAGAGGGGAACTAGCACTTCACACGATTTGAAATCTATTCTTCTATAAATGCAGCCCAAAATAGCATTTGCTTTTTTTGCAGCCATATCACACTGTTGGCTCATATTCAGCTTGTGATCTACGACAATTCCAAGATCTTTCTCGCTTGTAGTATTGCTGAGCCAAGTATCCACCATCTTGTAACTGTGCATTTCTACATAGGCTTTGTTTCTGGAAAAGTATTTTGACATTGTTTTGATTTTTGCTTGTACCTGCCTTGTATGCATAGTGCTTATTCTGAACTAGGGTTCTACTTGAAATAGTAGATTGAAAAAGACAAAACCTTGGTCTTAGAGGGTAGCTACTGGACTTAAAACTCTGTGTTTCTAATACCAGAGCTCAGTAAAAACCTGCATTTCCTGGTGACACCTTGCACTGAGCAAAATTGAGTGGAGTGGTTACCCAATGGTCTAGGGCAGCGTAAATACTGTCCATTTCATGGAATCCCTGGGTGATGACAGATTTGTCACAGCGAATAATGCAATTTTGGTTACACAAGGATCGACACTCAAATAATTAGTTTGCTATTCATATAGTATGCTGAAGTAAGTGGAAATACTTGCATGGGAGAATTAGTGGAGAGGAGGGGGCATTTTTACCTGTCCCCTTAGGTCCACAAATTTTCCCTTCCCTGCTATTTTGAATTGATTCCTCCCCCTCCCCAACTGCCTTCTGAAATCAGCCTGATTGAGGACACAACACCCCAAAGAGGGGCATGTACAGAGGAGGATCTGTAGGCATAGATAGGAAGGATTAAGCACCACTGTCACCTGTCAACTCTCCCTTGTAAATGTTTCTCACCCCTGATTATCTCAGCAGAATTTGTGTTGGGAACACAGTTTGTAAAGATGGCATCTAGTCCATCACTTTGTAACTGGCAAAGAAACTGCTTTGTAAAACACCAGCGACTAAATAGAAACATGCACACTGGGCCAAACAGCACACTAACTGCAGGGAACACACCTTCTGTGAATCAATAGGGTCACCGTTTTTGTATAGTATAACACAATTATACAGCCTGGAAGATACAACAGTAAGTACTCTGCAGGAATTATTGTAATGGCCTGACTTTGTAACATGCTATGTTGCCATTAAATCAAGAGGTGTTTATATATAAAATTTCATTATTATTTTCAGTTGCAGCATTCTGGTTTCCAAGTGCAGTATAGCAAACAGGGTTCTGGCAGGGCTATATATTTACAGTGCCAATTTAACAGATAGTGTCTTTTTTTTAGTGCTGAAGCAAAAAATGCCTCCTCACTTATGCAGCCCCCTTTTCAGGCAGGCTGGAAATATGGGAGAGGGGATTTTCTTAGGGGTAGGAAAAATGTTCACATTATCTCCAATCTTTTTGAAAGCGGGATAAAGGGGGGAAAGTATGGGAGATGTCCTGGAGGTTAACAGCATTGTGTAAAGGACACTCTAACCTCCGTAACTGAGCAATCATGAGCGTGTAATAAATTTCTTATGTAGAAAGCCCTTGCTCTGTTGCAGCAAGTGCCAACAGAGCAACAATGACCAGCAGTGAACAGAGTGCTCTTATACATGCCCTATCGGAAAGATGCTGCATCAGGACATAACATCATTCCAGAGGCATGGTGTGTGTGTGTGTGTGTGTGTGTGTGTGTGTATGGGAGGGGGGAGATGGCAGCCCCCACTGGAATGATGCTATGTCCTGACTTCGGGGGAGGAAATTGCACCATGCTGGCTGCCCATTTTTATAACTTCATCTTTGCATGTGGCAGCAGAATAACTCATATTATATGTTTACCACTATTTGTTTTAACCTCAGGCATGAAGATATGTTTATTATTCATTTATTTACAGCATTTTATATAGGCCACCCAATAATAATGTTCTCTGTTAAAAAAGTTACCATACCATAACCATACACTAGCAAATTCAATTTTGGCTCACATTTTCACTTAAGCGCTCCTTCTTCCAAAGAGCAACAAATTCCTGCCCAGCGGGGAAGGGCTGTAGCTCAATAGCGGAATGCATGCTTTGCATGCAAGGCCTCCCAGGTCCCAATCCCAAGCATCTGGGCCAGATCTACACCAAGCAGGATATGACACTTTGAAAACATTCTGAAAACTGTGTATGGAGTGTGTCCTGGGCCCCAACAGTTTTCTCAAAACTGTAATAAACCATTTCAAACTGTTTTAAACCGTTTTAAAGCAGTAGTGTAGATAGGCTGACAGTTTGATAGCTGTATATGGAGAATGTCCTGGGCCCCAACAGGTGTCACTACTGTTATATACCATTTCAAGCAGTAGTGTAGATCCTGCCCTGGCTGGGCTGCAAATGCCCCTGCCTGAAACCCTGGAGAGCCCTTGCCAGTCAGTGTCAACAGTGACCAAGAAGAACCAATGTCTGACTTGGTTAAAAAAAAAAAAGCCTCCAATGTTTGACTTCCCAGTTTTCTTTTAACCTTGCCTTCCTCCTTCTTTCATTTATTTAAGAAACAATATCCATCCACAGAGCAGCACTGCCTCTACCTTTCCCCCTTAAGTACCTTTCCCCTTAAGTATGTTCTCCAAGCACCAAAGGATCAGCATGAGTACCAGAGCGGAGAGGAGAATAGCTATTGACACTTGAGCTTTTCAAAGTATCACCTCTTATTTGAAATATAATTTGCTAGTCCTTGATTAGTATCCAATAGGAGCTGTCCATGTGCAGCCAGCCCCACTGGGCCCTAGTCCGCACACACCCCGCCCCGTCAGCCTAGGAGCATCTTTGAGGGGGGGAATCATGTTTCCCTCCCGTCGCTTTGCCTCGTGCTACTGTCCCACACGCTGAAGAAAGAGGAAGTAAACAAAGACCACATCGCCCATTCAGTGGGCATTTTTATCATGCTGCTTTTTCTGCACACAGCAGGAAAAGGTAGCACATTTTGCTATAGGAGAAAAAAAATCAGATTTTCTGGGGTCTTTTTTACAGGAAAACGAGCAGGAGGAGTGGGAGGTGCGCAGAAGGCGGACGGTGTCTTGAAAAGGACCCATGAAAATCTGTGAGTGCCCAGTAACGAGCGTGCTATAAAATGCTCATCTGATGATCCGGTAGGTCTGTGTGCAGCCACCATATAGCACATCTGGGGGCAAGCCCCTACGTGAGCAAAAACATTTGTTTCTGGAAGAGGCACAACCTGCTCGGCCCCTATACTACCCCTTATGTTTACAAGTAAGTAAAATCATATGGTCCTCAATGAAATATTGTCTTCCTCAACTTTCTCTGTTGAGTTTCCAGCAATGTTAGGCTCAAAGCAGACAACAGGCATTGTTTTATAGAGAAAGCATTGAAAGCGTTTTGAAAGCGGGATTACTGTTTGCGGTCAATGTGTACCCTCATCCTATTTCCACCTCTGGTAAACAGGCTTTGTATTATTTCACAATGCTGCAGAATTTGCTTGACCACAAGCAAAGTGTTTATTTACACCAAGAGAAGAGATGCCTTTCTCAAATCACTTTCATCTCTTTCAAAACATCAGACTTAGCAAAAACACGAAGATGCATCATATTCCCTGACCATCTAGACAGGAAGCTAGAGTTGTTAGCGTTTAGCTCTCCTTTATATGCATATCTGTATGCCGCCCTGAGATCCCAACGATACAGGGCAACATACAAATGCTTTAATAAATAAGTATCTCTTTGCATGTTTAGGTTCACTATTCATGGTTGGGAATAGTAAAATTGTACTGAAATCTAACAAGAAATATCAGATGAGAGTTCTGTTTCATCCGTTTTATTTTTTATAATTCCCACTGTTATTGTAACTACCGGAACTTTAGAGGTCTATTGTATTTATCCCACTTTTCCTCCAAGGAGGTCAGAGTGGGGTATCCGTCCCCCCTCCATTTTATTCTCACAACAACCTTGTGAGGTAGGTTAGAATGCAAAATAACAACTGGCCCAAAGTCTTCCTGTAATCATCCTAACTGAGCAGGGATTTGAACCTGGGACTCTTCTCATCATATTCCAACCTGGTGCCCCCCAATTTTGTTGGACTGTCATTCCCATGCTAGCTGGGAATGATGGGAGTTGCAGTCCAATGTATCTGGAGTTGATGGGAGTTGCAGTCTAACACAATTGGAGGGCACCAGGTTGGGGAAGGCTGCCCTATTGAATTATACTCTTCCTTAAGTTTTTGCTATTGACAAGATTTTGCTGATATGTTTGTAGTGTACAGCTGTTTTTTCTCTTGGTAAAAGAGAGATGTGTGAATGATTTACCTATGGTGAGATCCAGAGAACTGCAGGAATTCATGGAGCTCACTTGCAGTCTTGTATTCCCCCACTGTGGCGAACAACTAAATTGCCTGGGAAGAAAGACACCACGTGCTACATCTTTACTACTATGACAAATTTTCCTCCGGCCTGTGACATCTAATATCTCAACAGTGCATGAAGCCAAATAATTTGTAAAGCACAGAAGGATATATGAAAATCATGTTAAATATTTCAATGTATCACAATACTAGCAGAAAATCAATTTATTATGATTAGTGTTCCATGAATAATGGCAAAATAAATGATTGCTAATGCTGTTTAAACGTTTGCTTAAATTGCTGCTAACAGTGCTATCTGATCTCCATTGCTCACTCTAAGCTAATTATTAATCCAGCAAGGAAGATGCAATTTATGGTTAACTAAGCAGGGAGATCCCAAATGGGGCTGATTCAGAAGTCAGCCAATTAACCCTGCTTATCCTCTATGCCTCACCTGGACCATCTCTTGCTTGGGACCAATAAATATCTATAATTTTTTTTAGGAAATGTGCCATCATGACCACAACACTTTTAAACTGGCCAAGAACTACTGTAGGTTTTGGCTTTATTAAGAACAAGTAAGACTTTATTTCAAATTATTAAGATTGGCAAAACAGAAGTCCCTTGCATTTTTTAAGTGGCTGAAAATGTTAGGAAAATGTACCTACTATGTGTACCCTATGTGATATATGTTCCTCTCTCCTTCTGCGTCTAGATGCCTGGCTGAACTATCTTGTATTTTAAAATGATGCGGTTTGCACGTAACGACAACCCAGAGTATGGGCTGAGTATGGGTTGATATATAATCCTGTGTTGTTGTTGAATCATGGCTTACCATTATGTGCAAATCCTGCATTATGGTTTAACTAGGGTTGTTAACCACAAACAAGCCAGGAAGAGAACCCATGGTTTGTTGTTAGGTTGTTAACTCTCGGTTGTCCATGGTTAAAAAGCCATTAAACATAGTGCAGGTTCCACACATAGTGTCAAACCACGTTTCAACAACAACCAACAATTCAATGACAAGTCATACTCTACCCATACTCTGGGTTGTCATTACATGAGAACCAAGTCAGTGTATGCATTCATTGAAGAGTGAACTGACCTGAAGTTAAAAAGGGGGGGAAACAAAATACCAAGTCTGTTGCTTGTGTTTCCTCATACCGGGGTGGCTGCTTACACATTTCCTACCAAAAAGAAGAAATACATCACCAAAAAAGAGTTTGCTATCTAGGTGCTGACTGTTGATAGGCAATTTCAAGGCTTCTGTGGTGCTGTTTTATGGTTCTTTAACTTTAAACAGGACTTGGACTGGACAGCCCTTCGAATAGAGGGTACACTCAAATATAGACTGTCCCCGAACAACCGTTCAAATAGAAGACTGTTGTCTGTAAAGTAGAGAACTTACACAGAATCCAGCAAACGTTGAACTCTGTACCACTTCTGTACTTCGGTACTGAGCCCGAGTTCTGAAACAGCAATCCAAGCTGCCAAAATGTCATCTCAAGACTTTCCAGCACAGGAAATGAGAAGTTGCTCTTCTGACTCAGATCAACATAATGAGTACTGGAACATCCAGAACAGAATGTCAAGACCCACACTAGATATAAGTTAATTATCACAACAATTTCAGAAACACAGGGAGGGCAATGCAATATTGTAAGATGGTGCAGTACAAATGACATTACACTTACTTTTTCAGTCTTTCCATGTCAAAGCCCTTGAGGCTGTCTCGGTAATAGGAAATCTGAACACTTAAGCAAGGAGAGATCAGCTTGGACTTTTGGGCACAGAGTTTTTTCAGCATCTGTCACACATTTTTTTTATGTTCAACAGACTGTGGCAAAGGTAGAGGATAAAAATGCATTAGAGAAATAGAACCTTTAATGTTAAAATGCTAGAGGACATCTATTTCAACTCTTGTTCCAAGACTGGAATCCCCTATATCCAAATATCCCTATATCAGGGATAGACAACCTGGTGCCCACCAGATGTTTTGGACTACAACTCCCACAATCCCTTATCGTTATCCATGCTGGTTTGGGCTGTGGAAGTTGTAGTCCAAAACATCTGGAGGGCACCAGGTTGCATATCCCTGCCTAACTTCATTTCAATAACTATAATGTCACAAACAGGGAAGACTGAACAACATGCCAAGGGCATCTGTACAACAAGCCCTACAAGGTACTGGATGGGCTAATAGTTCATGTGTTCTAATCCCTGGATGTGAAATTCATGGGTCCATCATGCAATCATTAGTGGGGCAACAGTTGTTATACAACACCATAAATCAGCTGCCCCTCCCAATCCTGGCACCCTCTATATGTCTTGAGCTACAATCCCCATCATCTCCAGCCAGCTTGCCTTATGGTGGGGTTGACAGCAGTAGTAATCCAACACATCTGGAGGGTGATGGGGTGGGGGAGGCTGCCATAAATTTACTGCACTGTTGCCGGATATAGCTGTGCAAGCATCCCATAGCAGCAGGAGTAGGAGAATATTCTGTATCTATATTTTGTGATGTCCAAAGTTCAACAGAACACAGTTTTTATTTTCTGCGTAAAACATACTACCAATATATATTACAAAAGTGGGAGCAATGTTCTAGGGAACCAGGGCTTTCCCTTTCAAGAAGAGGTTTACATCTCCCCTACCTGTTGTCCTGCTTGTTTATTGTTATATTCCGCCAGACAAGACATACTACGAAATGTCCACTGCTGTGAAAATGACAGCTTCCCACATACTAGATTCTGAACAGAAAAGGGGCCAGTTGTACTGTTAATAAAGTGTTTTGTCCTACAATTATTGCAAATAAACAATATCAATGAGAACTGAGGAAAGCAAAGTTAAGTAAGGGAGCTTCCAGATGAGGCTTTTCTTGTGCAATAATCCTGCCTCAAACACAGAACTTTAGGAGGGGTCCAGAAGACATCGTTTACCACTTCTAACACTCCAATCTTTCCCCACCGCTACATGGGTTTCTCTCTCTCCCCCAAATGCCTTTTGATTGTTAGCACTACGAGCTGTCTATCTGGAAGCTCCCTAATGTTCCTTTCCTTTTTCCAGTAGGAAATCTCTTTCTCCTATGAAAGACCAGAACATGAAACTAAAAAGTACGATGAGGTGTATGGCCCCCAAAACATGTTCCAGTGAATCATAATCACAGTGGAATAAATAATGGCATTTACAGAGGATCACATTGAATCATACTGTAGCACTCTGACCCCACATTTTTCATGTTTCATGAAAGGTTTATCTCCCTGCAGAAATCTCAGGCAGAACTTTGCTACGGCACAAAAATGTAAATTTGCCAATTTTATTTATTCTTTTGTATTTAGGGCTGAAGGAACACATGATGTTGTGATTGCCAAAGCCAGATCACATTTATGTAGACATCCATGTGAAATTTGAGCATGGTCCCTTTGTAGTTGATATGACATGGTGACACATCCCCCCCTTAAATTCAGCTCTGATGGTTAGTTACCAACAGAAACAGTCTATGTTTAGCAGAACAGTGTTAGTACAGATAAGGTGCCATTCAGGTGAGGTAGATTAGGTATCCAAAACACATTAAAAGAGAATAGGAATATGTGATCTAGCTTTCTAAAGACACAATCCTATACATTAGGGGTGCTGATCTCTTTTGGCCCGAGGTTCAAATTCCATTATGAGAAGCTCTTGGGGACTGCATTCCAGTGGTGGGCAGGACCAAAGGCAAAAGGGGAGGGGCCAGAGGCAAAGGGGCAGGGCCAACCCTCCCCCACCAAAATACCAGCATATTTTAGCTAAAAGCTCTTACTGCCAGTAACTCAGCCTTAGGAGAGGCACTGCAACATTTTACAATGCAGGAAAAACTGCACAAACGCTGAGAAACCACCCAACAATCAGTGGTTGGGGTAAAGAAAGCAATACTTTACATACATCTACAAAATTTATTCAATGTGAAAACAGTTTTGGATTTACTGTTCTGTCCATGAGCACACCATGAGCACAATGATTAAATCTGTGCTGGCAGTTGTACATATATTAGCTTCATCCAGAATAATAAATAGAGTCCTTTAGGGAATACAAGAAATGTCCTTAAAAATAATAGACAGCAAAAAACTGAATAATATCAGAAATGCTGGCCAGAGATAACACAAATATTTTTATTAGCACCATATCATCTGTTTAACTTTTTTCTCACTAAAATCATTACTGTGCACATTCTTTCAAGTAGTCTAAATCTGCATTACGGTAAAGTCCAAAATATTATTCTTTTTTCCTCACAAGACAAGATGTTCTTTGAAGATATTTTATTTCCTCTTTCAACCTCTGCTTCTGCTTCTTTTTGAAATGTCTGTCTTAAGTGTTGAAATATGAAGAAAGCAGCAAGATATATACACTAACCAGATTTCATACATCCCCCACCCACAAAACACCACGATATAGGGCTTGGGGAAGAAGGGAATGAGGTGATGACCTTTCATAAATTAAATAAAACTGAGAGTGCAATCCTAAACATGTTTACTTGGAAGTAAATACTACTGGAAAGTGTACACAGGATTGCAGCCTAAGTGCAGTCCAATAAATGTTCATCACTTTTATTTCCCACTTGCTCGTTCCCATTGTGTGGATGTGCTAAATCAGTGCCTGGCTGCAACAATATACTGGATGAGGACTAATAAACTGAAGCTTAAGCCAAACAAGACTGAGATGCTGTTTAGTGGATGGTTCTTCTGACTGGATGGGGAGTGTTCAATCTATTCTGGATGGGTTGCACTCCCTTTGAAGGAGCTTGGGGATTCTCCTAGAGTCATATTTTCTTCTCTTTTGAACAGGTCTGTTATTAAAATTGTTTACTGAAAATGTTTTTAGCTATTTAGCTGGTTTAAAATTTTGTACGCTGAATATTTTTAGACACAGAGAGCCTCAGCTGTTGGGTGGTATAGATATGAAATAAATAAATAAATAAATAATAACAATACTGGGCACTTTTAACTTTGGTGGATTATTTGCCCTGTTTTACAGAAAACATATGCTTCCAAATTTCTTTCACAAATCATAAGGCAGTGGCTTGATCTAAATCTAATGGGCCCGATTTCAATAATGCAGGTATATTTGAAAGTGAAGGTAAGAAGCTTTTAATTCTGGAATTAATGACTGCTGAATGTTGTTAATGAAAAGCAGAAGGTGGAGCCATTTTATACTAAATGTACACTTTACTCAACATATATTTTTTCATTTGATTTGTGGACACATGGAATGCAATTAAAATGCCACATTTGAAGACAGCCACAGTTATGATCTATGAAATTCACCTGACTTTCAAAATTAGATCCCCATGAGGCATATCAGGGTGGGGCAATACAATTGATTGGGAAAATTGACCTTCCCATTAAGCACATATCTCAACTATAACTATGAAATAGAAGGCCAGATGGGGGAAATCTGCCAGATTTCAAGCAAGCAGTTAAGCAGTTGAGCCAAGTTTCATAATCCACACGCATTTCAGTCTTTGAAAGCCACGATGAACAGACTAGGGAGACAGGCCTGGGTCAACAGCTATATAGGAAAAGATGGAACCCTATTGGTCATTTCTGTCATCTGATACACTCTTTGGCTATCTGCTGCAGTGCAGCAAAGAGCAGGCCAGCAGCTGCAAGCCACCATGTGGTACAGAGAACAAGATGCCTGATTTCTGCTGCTAGAATCCCCAGTTCAAGGACTCTGTTGTCTTACAAAATTGAATGTGCCCTTAGCGTGTTGTACCCTGGGGTTGTATCCAAAGCTGCAGTACTATTAATGTAAATGGGCTTGTACAGATGACACGCTAAGCCATGGTTAGGTCACTAGCCCTTTTGCAGCAAATAGTTAGTGAAAGTGTTTAAACTATGGTTATGTAGCCACCATGGTTAGGAATAGTTCTCAGAACATGCTAAAACATGGTTCACATGTCATGCTAAGCCATAATGTTTAGCTCAAAATGCTTAACCACCATGGCTTAGCGTGTTGTCTGAACAGGGTCAATGACATCACACTACCATAAACTTATCTTTAGTGCAACACCAATCGTGCTTACTGGCACAATGAAAAGGAAGAATAGCAAATGCACGGAGAAAGTGATCCTGCCCACTTCTGGAATCCACTTTCATTTAATTGCCTCTGTTGGCATCATTAGCAAGTTGCTAGAGGTTCTAATAATGTGAATTTAATTAACTGCAACACTTATTTCGTACGTAGCACATTTGAACATCTCAGCCTTAATTGCTTGGCTATCACCCCACAGTTCGAAAAACAATGGAATTTCAAGTCCACACAATAAAACATCTACATCTTAGGGGTGTAAGTGTATGCATGCTAAGCAAATGTTCCTGCACATATCCATCTAGCAAAGTACATTGGGTCATGAACCCATCATAAGGAGTGGGCTGCATGAGTCTACTGATATCTTGCTATAAAAAAGATGAGTAATTCATTGGATGTAAACCATTTATTGTCCAAAAGGAAAGAGAACTGTTGAAAAAAACACGAATACTATTGGGAGATCTCTCAGCATACTGTTAAACAGAATCAGACATAATCAGATTAATCACTCAAAATAATAAAATATATATCATGAAAAACTGTTGGCAAAGAAATGAAGGAAAACAATGACAAGGTTACCACATGCATTGTTTTAATTTTTCAGAGCAAAGATAAAGAGATTTCTGCCTCCTTTACTTGATCGCTAGATTGTTAATAATATTCATAAGTATTGAGGACCTTGCCACTCTACATATCTTTTAAAGTATAAATACAGCAACCCCTCCAAGAATTCGTCTTCTGCACCAGTGATAGATGTATCACATAGAGTGGTGGTGTCCTAGCAACAACATGTTCTCACTAAGCTGAAGGTATAGAAATCAGTCAAATACAGACAGAGAGAAGATTAAATGTCATAACTGACAGCCCACGAAAAATACTAAACAGTTTTCTTTACCAATGTTCTTTTTTTATAATAGCCAGCACTTCATATCTTTTGGAAGTGATTAACATGATGGCATTGATGGTATGCTGAAAGTTAGTGTGGATAAATTTGAGGAGGAGGGAGAGAGAATCACAGATGTTTCATCATCTTTAAAACAACACTAAGCACACTTTGAATTCCAGTAAGATACAGGAACACTGTATTTTCCTCTAATGACCTATTCATATGAACTGTTATGTGGCAGAATAAGAAGGGACACTGAAGGTTTAGACATTTGTATTCTGATTGTCACTGTTCTGGAAACTGCCTATAGAAAGTTATTTCACTTTTCTCCGTCCTTTGACATCTTGACATGCAAATAAAAGCTTACCAGCTTGGGAAAATGGAGGATGCTATCAGGGCCTATGGCTGATTACCAATGACAAGCTGAGATATTTTGGCTAGCTCTGTACGCCTCTGTATGTTATTGCACTGTGTGTGAAGCAGATGCTCTGCAGATGAGATGCGGCCCAACAGGAATCTGGGTGGAACAACTTTGTGGTGTATTGCCTTTTATGCAAATCTTCTGCTGAGCCTCTTCTTACCTTATGTTTTAGTTTGCCATTGACTGGATCTTATTATGGTTGTCAATGATCCAGGCAAGAAATGCCAACTGCACCTGGTGCTATAGGGAAGGAGGGGGATTGGCCACATTTTCAGAGGATAGGATGTAAAAACTCCAGATTTGATTTCTCTTCGAGTAAAAATGGGGAATTTTCAATTAAGGTCAGGAACTTCATTTTCACTTGGTACACATTTGCTATTAGTTCTCTGCTCCTGCTAGAGGAATATGCCAGGCTCCATTGTGTGTTTTTCCTGTCTTATCCCTGGCAGGGATGTATGAGAACTGTGTTTTAGTTAATTTGTTTTATCAAAATTTACCCAGTTCACACCTTTCAGTCCAAACACAGACTCAGACACAATCTGCAGTGGAAGACCATACATTTTGCAATGTATTCGCGGACCTTCCTGCCACCCCCCCCCCCCCCAATGCATTCTACAGTATCCGTATGTTTGAAAAATGTACGTGAAAAATGCATCCAGTTGAGAAATGTGTGCAAATTTTTATCAATGGGAGAACAATGTTTGCATTTCAAAGGTACACACAACTGATATGTACATCTGGAAAGATATATGCACGGATTTTCATGCAAAATGGGGGGAAAAGAAAGCTCACAACTTTATAGGAACTCGAATCTGAACAAGCTTTGAGATGGAATTCAGACAACTTTAGCAGACTCAGGTTTTGCTGATTTGCACATAACTAATTCCTAGCCCTTCCCTTTGGAAGTGACCCCAGATGGGGAAACAGTGTCGGGAAGGAGAGGTTGCAAGGATAAGAGTTCAGGTGCTCTTATCTTCTCACCCGTTTTGATCTTAAAATGCCCTTTATACAGGATTGGGGAAGTCTGGATTTAGACAAAATGTGACAACAGCAAACCTGTTTGGCCCCACTTTTTGTAAAACCACCTAGAGCGCATTGGCTACTGGATAGTATAAGAATAGAATAGAATAGAATAGAATAGAATAGAATAGAATAGAATAGAAGAAATTCTTTGGTTTAATTTCCATATCCAGCTGCATCATCACTCACATGTAAACTGGGGAGCAATATCACTTACCTTTAAGTTGCTTCCCACACATCACATGGAACAATATTTTGACAGTGCAAAGATGCTTTTGACTGGACATGGGAGAGAGTGGAATAGGTTGGAGCTGTTCTGCTGCCCCTTTGGATGAAGTACAAGCAGTTGCTGAAAACTGCACCCACCCATCTAATCTGGAGCCCCACCCAAAGCACTTTTGCACAGCATGGTTTATGATATCATATTATTTGGGATTTTTGTGAAGTATTGCTAAAAATAGCTGCTGCTGCTCCAGCGTGGAGATGGGGTGTATATGGCACTAGGGTTCTTCTCCAAAACAAAGGCAGGAAGTGTTTTCTTACTTGCAACGAAAGTGTCAAATCCTATGCTTTGCTCTTACTGCATACAACAAAATACAACATTAACATTTCCATACTGTTTGTGAAAAATCCTTCCAGAATTATTTGAACCCCATACTGATGACCACAAAGACAGAATAATTGGCTCGTATTTGCTTCACTTGCAAAGAGTCCACACAAGGCCCATCATCACCACATGTGGCTTATTTAACATCACATGTAAGATCTTACAAGGCTCCTTTGATGTTGGATTTAATTTCTAAACTTCCAAGAGATGTGTGAGCAAAGGAAACGAAGAGCCCATTTGCCCCGAGAAAGGCAGCTGGTGTTATGGTGATTAAATACACGAAGGCAGTGGCAGTTAGTATTTTGTGATAGCACGCAAAGGAAATCCATAACAACACGCTGATATAATACACTGACTCCCTCCCGCTCTCTCCTGGGTAAATGGCTTCTGAAACATAATGCTGTTAACATCCTTATTTTTGTTATATTTAGCAAAAACCATCAGAGAAGTTAACAAACAGAACTGAATAACTCAAAACAGCTTCCAGAACTTAGAGCAGAAGTTCCTAATATAATTTTCAAATAGGCCAGTGGCTTGCAGACAAAAATGCACACACGCACAGGTCTAAAATGTACTTCGTGCACATGGTGCTATAGATAGTCAGCCTCTCTCCACACGCAGGATAAAACACTTTGAAAATGTTTTGAAAACTGTATATGGAGTGTGTCCTGGGCCCCAACAGTTCTCAAAACTGGTATAAACCGTTTTAACTCATTTTAAAACAGTAGTGTAGATAGGCTCTCAGTCTTGTTTTCTCCCAAAGCAGGTAATGGCTGTATGTAAGATGAGGATGGACCTCTTTTCCTCTCCATCCATCCTCTACCATTACTTAGCAACTTTCTTGCTTCTTTGGATATATTCATATATGGTGCGCCAAGGGTGGCCACTTGTCACTTGCCCCAAGAGAGAAAATGCATCACCCAAAAAGCGGACAAAAGAGGACACAAATTTGCATAAACTAATTCATATATATAGTGTTAAGATAAGGTTTGAGCTCGTTGGTTTGGTCTTAGATGTATGCTGAGTCAGACTCAGAGGCAGAATTAGAAGAAGCTTAGCTAAAACAGAGAGTAGGGAAGGGAATTCCACAAGACTCTCCAAGAGTCAGAGAAGAATCTTCCCAGGAACTTATCAAACAACAGGAAGCCCATCATGTTCAGAGTTTGACTTATTCCCCCCTCCAAGGAACTCAGTTTTTGCCAGAGGAGGAGGAAACATGAGAATTGATAGACCCCAGAGTCTACTGCAGTGTTAAACGAGCAGAGTTGAGAGGAGATGGGACGCAGTCTGCCAGACTAGCAACATGTCAGAAGTTGCAGCATGAAGACCCTCCTTGAATGAGGAGTCCGACAAAAGCCTATAGAGCTCAGCAGGAAACAATCCATTTAGTGGATAAGCAACTGTCTTGCTTTGTTTAGCTAATTAAGCTTAGAGGATAGCTCTTAGCATTCACATTCCCTTCGGGTGTGAAGAAGTGGGTTTTTTTACTGAATAAAGATTTTGAAGGTTGCACTGCGATCTTCTTTGTTGTCACACATCTTGGTAGGAAAGCTTATCATCATGACATATAGAGCCTATCCACATTGCCCTTAAAACGACTTATATTCTGTTTAAAAATGTGTTTTTAAGTTGTTTCATTACGTGGTAGGACACACTGAACAGTAATTACGTTTCATAGTGACTGCTTCCTCTGTCCTCAAAGTGTTGTATATTACAGGGTTAATTTCTTGACTCTTCTTCTTTCGTTTCTGTTTTGCAGGCTGCTTGAGTTATGGAGACAGAAGTGGACAGGTCAAGCAGCCTGCAAAACAGAAACGAAAGAAGAAAAGTCAAGGAATTAACCCTGTAATACACAACTGAACACTTTGAGGACGGAAGAAGCAGTCACTATGAAACGTAAGTACTGCTCAGTGTGTCCTACCATGTAATCAAACAACTTAAAAAAACACATTTTTAAACAGAATATAAGTTGTTTTAAGGGCAATGTGGATAGGCTCATAGATGCAAATTTAGAAGAGAGTTATTTTTATCTGAATAGAAACGCAGTAAATCTTACCACAGTGGGGAAGACTGTAACCAGGTGACCTGAGTGCCTGCCTGTACAGCCTGCTACCCAGAGTCTGACTGCTGAACAGCAACAGTTTTTATGGTTCTTTATCTTTAAACTGGAATTTTACAGGCAGACTGTCAAATAGAAGACACCCTCAAATAGAAGCCTGTCCCCTGATGACCCTTCAAATAGAGGACTCTCCTCTGTAAAAGAGGGCACATGGCCACCCTATGCCACGTATCTTGGCTGCAAAGTTCAGTAGTAAGTAAAGTGGCCAACAGTTCTTGGTGGCTAAAATCCCTCTCAGATACTTATCATCCCTGGTGCTCAACTGACCAATATGTTTGCTTTTCAGAACACACAAGTAAAACCATACTAAGACCCAAATTCATTAGGCAACTTGTGAAGGGTTCTAGTCTCTGAATTAGAAAAAAACTGTTAGCTAAATTTACCAGGGTATACATCTGCAAGCCAAATTTTCAATGCATTCAAAGGAGAGAAGAATGCAGGAACTGGGCAACTGTGTCATACATCATTCACAGTGGAGAGATGCCTACAAGTCCAATGACTTGGTTCATGGTCATGTGAAACAGGCCTGAAATAAAACCCCTCTCAGATACTGAATCGATCTCTTGTGCCAAATCACCTTCTCTCAGCCATTTGCTTTCCAGAATCCGGAAAAATGTTTGTACCCCATTCTTCTCTATCACATCCACCAGTACCTTTTTCAGATGTTCTTCACATGTTCAGCGAATGTGTATAGGGTGCAGCATTACAGTGGCAGGCCATCATGTGTAGGTCTTCAACAAGGCCAGAGGCCTTGTTGAATGTAGGTAGATTAGGAATAGTTTTAGAGTGTCAATGTCTCTGCAAGCTTATCTCTGTCAGAGTCTCTCACGGGAGTAGCTCTCTCACTCCCCGTCATAGCCTTGCAGCTGTAACAGGTTTCCCTGGAAACCTGGGGCCGTTTCTACTCTAGGCTTATGGCCTGGAATCACCCCCAGCTGGTCCCTGTGCATTCACATGATGCACAGGGACTCCCGGGGGCGGGGGGAACGGGCACAGGTATTCCCCAGGATAACAGATCCCTGGGGAAACCTAATTTTTCTGTGGTCCCAGGAAGTTCCTGGGATTGCGGGAGATGTGGCCGCCCGTCCCAGCTGCTGTTGAGCTTACTCGCAAGTAAGCGCGGCAGCAGAAATGGGCACAGAGCTGCACTGCATGGCTTCGTGCCCATCAGGGGAGGGGTGACACCAGTTTTGCCACTCTGGGAAGGCAGTGAGGGAGGTGGGGGGCGATCACACGGTTTTTAAAAATAACTTACCTTAGTGCACAAGCGCTCATGTGCAAACCTCAGGGCCCAGGGAAAACAAAATGGCAGGAGTGATGAACACATAGCGCCCAGGAGGAAGCAGAACTTCCACTTCCTCCATGAAAAAAGAAGAGGACGATCCCAGGAGCAGGTAAGTCTGGGATTGTTCTCTTGCCCTCCCCTCTACATCCCATGGTGTAGAAAAGGCCTTGGGTGTGGGGGAAAGGTTGGGGCCACTGTTTGAAGGTGTCACTTAGATAGTAGCATCATCTCAGTGGGTGGAACAGTCCCGCGCTGTTGGCACATGGACATGGTTTACAGGTCAGAGAACCTGTCTGTCAAATGGCTTTGAATAGTACAGGCCTCCGGTCTATAAGAGGGGGGAGCAAGGCTAAAGAGCCTTGCTAGGGATCATCTTTTGATGCAAGGTCTGAAATCCCTCCTGTTTTGGATTCCATCTTCATTTGGGACTTTGAAAGCACTCTGCACATGGACTCTCTGCTATTTGGAGTTTGGATTTCTAAAGACTGTGCCATGAAAAGTACTGTGAGACTTTTCACAGACTTGAACTTGCATTGGGTGTTTGTGGCCAGACTCAGGTGGCAGGGAGTTTGGCAGTGCTTGCAGTAGCACAAAACTCCTGTCCTTGAGATTTTATCCTTACCCTGAGTTACCAGCGTATGCAGCATCTGGAGACCCTCCCTTGGGATGGTTTGCTAAACCTTTCAAAAATCTCTCCCCCGCCTGTGTGATTGCCTGAAGGATCACATCAGGAATGGAGTCTAGAACTTTCTGACCATCATTCAGCTTTAAGTGTGTGTTTTTTGGAGAATGTAACCATTAAGCTTGTTACTGTGAGATTTCCTCAATAAAAATAAGTCTTATTGATGTGAGTGACTCATGTCAGTTTGCCAGCACATGTGAATGCCAGAGGGAACGGGCATGCACACAACACAGGCTCAGTGGCAGACAATCTCGTTGAAGGATATGAAAAGAGGCCGACATGTACAACTAGAAAAATCAAGGTCCCTAAGCATATGAAAAGAGCCCTTTGCACGCACAGGACTCTTTTCAGGCTTTTCAAGAAACAGGCATAATGCTGGAACCTTCCATCTCATGTGCACTGACTGAAGACATGAAGAATGTCTGAAAAGGGCTACAGCCTAAGGCATTCCAACACTCAGTTCCAATGTCTCTCTTTGCACCAAGTGTTTACATCACAGCTTTTTAGTCACTTTAAATGTCTTTTCTTCATCGTTAAACGTAAATGTCTTTTCTTCATTGTTACTCTAGAGTAGATGCAGGGCCCCCAATCCAGATTGGGACCCTAGTATGGAGGGAGTAGGAAGACTTTTAAGATCCAGATTGGGAGCCCTGCATCTACTCTAGTGTAAAAATGAAAAGACGACACAGCTGCTAGACAAACATTTAAAGTCATGTCTGCTTTGGCCTCGAAGTGGAGTAGGATGGTGTTTATCTCAAAACAAGATTACAACATCAGCTGTTGATAGAAATAAAGTCAGGGAATAATGAGGTCATTTGGCTGAGGTTTTCCAAGAAAATGTGCTGATGCAGCAGATCTTGTTAACAGGGTGGGCTCCTCCTCTCCCTGGTGTGCTCCCCAGAGATTCCATATGACTTGCTAAGTGAGCCTTTTTTAATGATGTCTCGAGCCTAAACCTCTTATTTTGCAGAATGGGAGTTCCATGTTCTTAGATTTATGTCATGCATTAAGCACTTAAACAAATGTATGACTAGGGTCATGGTTTGAAAGGACACCAGAGATTTAAAAGACTTGAAAGGATTAAGAAATAAGTATTCAACACTAAACTCTGAAACAATAGCATTCCTTCCCTGTCCTTTCATACAAATTATTTCTTTGCTTTATTTTGAAGTTTATTGCTGGTAGTTTTTTATTATTCTTTTCCCTTGATGTCTAAGCATACAGGCTATTGTTTGAAGGCTTTGCTTTCGTATGTATGCATTGCCAATAAAAAGAGGCCAGGCAGCCAGATTTTTACATGGCCAGGATTCCATCTAAGGTAACATCCCAAACTTAGTAAACTGAAACTGGTACACACCACAGCATAAATCTGACATATGAACAACTTCAACATCATTTTGCCATATTTTACAGGCTGAAAATAACGAGACGTTTTTACTATGCTTCCTTTATCGCTTTTTCATTCCTAGTGACATGTATGCAAACACCACAGGTTTCATTTTAACCTCAAATATATTCTCTTTTTAGTATTGCAAGTCAGCACAGAGAAGTAGATTACCCTACCCAAATGTATAGCCAATTATGGTTTTTCCAACAAAATCCAACAGCACTAATGCCAAAACGTTTAGGGCAGGGATTCTCCAACACTGAACTAGTGCACTTTTACTGAAGGAAGAACAGCTTGTTCAAGCCTCACCAAAGTTAATTAAAATGTAGAAGAAATTGCCACTTCAGCTGAGGATACTTACAACTCCTTAGAGCACAAGAAAACTATAGAAAAAGAAGCACAATGATCACTTGTGTAGAGCTTTAGAGAACCCCAATGTTCTGATGTGGACCAATAGCACACTATAGATCAAGGGTGGACAGAAAGTAGATCTGTAAATGTTTTGGCCTTCAACTCCCAAAAGCCCCTGCAGCATGGCTAATGGTCAGGAATGCTGGGAGTTGAAGTCCCCCCCCCACCACCACTTATGATCTAGACTACTATTTAGGACTCTGGACTTCCTCTGGGAACAGGTTTGCCTTGAACACCTACATCAGAAAGTATTTCACCATCAGTCCAAAGCACACTCTGTCTCAAAGGGACAGCTTCTACTGGTCTCAAATTCCTTTAAATATGCACAATGTAGCCAAAATGCTTGGTCTCCTTTGGGAACCAGATGTTCTGGTATCCAAACCTCTATTCAAGAAAGAAGGGAAAGTATATGCTATCCCCACAATTGGGGTCATGTTCTGAAATTCCTGTTGAAATATTCTAAACTTTTGGAGGAATTCTTGGAGTCTGTAGCTACCACCTGCTGGGCCAATATATATTACAATGCTCTTATTGTTTGTGTATTTCAATGCTCTCAATTTTTTCCCCATTGGTGGTGGAACCGAGGGATTCCAGTTCACTAACTGCATCCTTGAATTAACCATGTTGAAAGGCCAAAGTTCAGACTTTCATTGGCACATCTAGACCGTGAGAATGAGTGGGAAGATTTCTATTTGGGGACATTTTTGTGGTTTTGTCTGTGGTTTTGTCTATGTTACAATTTTTGTTATCCTATTTACCATGATCTTGAATAAATACTGTTGTATGGGCATATTGCAGGTGTGATTGTGGAGAGAGACAGCTACCCATACATACAAATTGGGGTCCCAGAAACAGAGCCCATTTGTTTGTTTGTTTGTTTGTTTGTTTATACTGCCCAATAGCTGAAAGTAGGTCTGGGTGAGAATTTTGTTTTCATTCAGTATTGATCAGAACTTACCAATATTCAGAAGTGCTTTATATTCGGGACAAAAATAACTTGGGGGGAAAAAAGGAGTGTGAGAGAAACTGAAACTGGCAGATTTCTCCATCTAGGCCTAGGGCTTTGAGTACTTAGCTCTTAAAGGTCTGGGTTTGAATCCCTGTAAATTCAACCATGTTTGTGGTGCTGAATTAGTGTTGCCATCTCTTTTTCCCCTGAAAGATACCTCATCTTTAACAGCTATCATCATCCTCTCTATGCTGGGAATAGCTATAACTATTGAATTAGGTTGATACAGAAAGGGAAGAATTTCATTTCAGTTTGGGTTTTTTTGGGTAAGATTTTACCAACATTTGCAAAGTTATTCATATTGAGAAGAGAAAGAACTTGTGATTTTAATAATTCAAATGTGGGAGAAAGCAAAACTGAGAGATTCATCCATCCCTTCTAGAAACTGAGCCCAGCCCTGGATACTGATCCCAGAGCTACATGTTGGTCAAAGCTTGCCCTAAAGTCCAGAAAGAGTATAGTTAGAAGAAAAACAACAACAAACCTAGACGAAGAAGAAGAGGAGGAGGAGGAGGAGGAGGAGGAATGAAGAAGAAAGTTCCCAGTGGCTTCAGGTCCTCATTACCTTGAGGAGCACATTAACAGAATATCAAAAGCTTGAGCCAAGAACTGAATAGTCTGAACTAGACCTAGGCAAGTAATCAGTCCAGGATTAAATAAGTTTGAGTCCAAGGACCCTCTTAGGTATAAAAGGGAAGAAGAAAGATGTGCAACATCAGGTACTATTATTAGAAAGAATTTGAAATCTGTGGTTTGGCCAGGGTTTCCCCTCTTGTTTGATCAATGAACCAGAATATTCTACAAGTCTGTGCTCCAGTCTCCAGTAATAGCTCCTGTCTGAATAGATGCTAAGTTGCAAAACATGCATTCTAGGGCTGGTTCCTGGTATAACCATCCATGTCCCAGACCTGCCATGATAACATAAATTGCATTTATGGCATTAAGGTTTATCAACAATAAGCTTTGTAAATAACTACATCCACAAAGTCCATCAGAGTACTAGTAGGTGTGTTGGCTTGTTGTTGCAAATAGCATCTTTGGAGGGGATATTTTCAGTTCGAAAACAGCACAGGGGAAAGGTTTAAGCCCTTCCTCTCTTGCAACATGATCCAGATTTGAAGCTGATGTGGCTGTTCCTTTTGCTAAGAAAGTTGTGTGCCCAGTCCCAAGCATGCTATTTAAACACACTACACAATAACAGAATCTTCTAACAACATTTGTGGTCTCTCCAGAACAGAAGTGGACACGTCTTTCAGGATACACCAGGTTTAGAAATGGGAATCTTCAGATCTGTCTTCTGCTCCCATGGGTGGTTAGTCTCCCAATCAGAGGGCTTCACAATAGTGCTCTCAATCTCTAGTGGTTCTACATACCTAGCCAGCCCACTGGATTCCCCTGATCCAATAGGTTTCCCTGTCTGGCTTGGTCTTAATCTGAGCAACAATGTGGTTCTTATTCTGTAAATACTGGCCCTGTTTACCCTGACCATGGTGGGTATTTAAGCCAAAGCCCTTAGGGTAGATGGAGAAAGAAGCAGGAGTATTTATGTTGTTGGTGCTACTTCTTGTTCAAAGGGCATTTGAATGAAGAAGAGCATTATGGACACAGTGTGGCTGACTTTAATAAGGAAGATTGTTCTAGCTTCTTGAGAGTTGTGGTATATTTTCTTTCCTTCTGGAAGAAAGAAGCTGCTGTTCTGGTCCTGCCTGAACCAGAAGCTGCATGGCAGTTGGGGATCTAAGAGGGTTTGGCTAGATCCACACTACTGCTTTATAGCGGTGTTGAAGTGCACTGATAACTGTTTGGGGAAATTACACATTCCATATACCGCTACCATAGTGTTATTTCCTGCTTTATATTCATCATTATTCAAAATACCACAACAAATGTTGTTGTGTGTCCGACAAGATATAAATGCACAAGAGGGATATAATGTGACCATGATAAGATTGTAATGATTTGACACAAGGTGTAGTTCTGGCATTCATTTTGAGGAATGAGAACCCATTCTACAGCTCAGGATCTGGTGGCTGCTACAGAGCTAGAATCTGGTGGCTCCCTGAGCCTGTGCTAAGAGTGATTATACTTTGTTATCTTTTGTAATTGAATACTACACTTCGGTTTGGTATGCTTGCGACCAATCGATCCATGGACATTTGAATTGTGCTAAGATACTAAGTTGCATTTGGCTTCCCTGCAATGGGGTTGTCCTTATACAATATTCTGCCGGGTTGTGTGCTTTATGCTTAATGTGTGCTAATAAATCTCTTGTTAATTGACTTGGCCTAGTTCAGATGTGTGAGCAGGGCTGACTGCCTGGTTTGTAAGTTGTGAGACTCAGCTTACAAATATAAACATTACCAATATTAGCATCTCCCAAAATGTACTAGTACTGTGAATTTATTGGGAAAGAACAATGTCTACAACCACACCTCAGCATCAAGTAGCCATACTTTTGGAGTATGAAGTAGACGACCTCAAATAATTCCTGACTATTTTCATCCAGCCAGATGTTGTTCTTGTTCTTTTGAAAAAGTAACAGGATAATTCTTTACATTACTACTCAGACAATGTTACTCAAGTTCAATGGGATTTACTCCCAGGTAAGTCGGTGTAAGATTGCAGCCTAGTTCACGGGTATATTGATGATGATGATGATGATGATGATGATAATAATATTCCAACATGAAAACGAGGCTCACACTAATAGAGCACTTTGAGAATTGGAATTATGTTTAACCTAAATTTTCTTCCTTACAAAGTATCTCAAGACTATTCTACCTATGCATCACAGCCCAATTTCATACTATCTTCTCCATCCTTCATTAAGCCTGTTGGCAATCATAGGAGATAGAACAAGATGGAAACTGTAAAGTATATTGGGCAGTATTCAATAGCACCACTGCACTTGGGGGAAGAACTGCTAGTGCAACAACCCTGGAAACTAACCCAAACTAGCATTTTCAGAATGGAACAAATCAGAGCGGCTCATGGAGTTCCACTGATCTGTCCTATTCAACAAATGCAAGTTTGAGCTAGTTTCTGATCTTTCTGTAGCAGGCACTAGCTTCCCATTATGCCTTATACTAAGCCAGAACATTGGTCCGTCTAACCTGGTATTGTCAACACTGACTGGCAGCAGCTGTTTGAGTTTCAGGCAGGATTCTTTCCTAACCCTACCTGGAGATGCTGAGCATTGAACCTGGAGCCTTTTGCACGGAAGGCATGTGCCATTTCACTGGGCTATGGCCCCTCCCTCCCATTGTGCTGGTGGTCAGTCCTGCTAGTACAACCTGATGAGTGCTAGCAGACTGCCAGCATTGGACACTGCCCGCTGATCCCTGACAAACACTGCAGAGCAGCTTAATAAAACATGTTTATTCCTAGTTTGACATTGTTCCATTGGTAATGAGTCACCGGTATTATTACTATCTACTGATTTATTCAGCAGATTGTTCTAGCCCTCATATTACTCATGGGAATCTTAAAGTTGCACTAAAATAACCAAGAAGCTAAATAATCATCTGTGTAACCTCTCCAGTACTGTGTAGTATAATGCCATGGCGTTTACAAAAGCATTTGATCAAAATTAATCCATGCAAATTTTCTTCTTAGTTTTCTGCTTTGCAACGTATAATAAATCCCCATTTCATTAAGCAAGACAGACTGTGGCATATGTGTATTTTGCAGTTGGGAGTTTGACTTCAGTCTATGATGGATGAGTGTCTATATAAAACTAGGCGTGTGTCTTGCCATGTCCAAGGGACATATGCCTAATTCTGCATACACATGCCCTTCCCAGTAACGTGGCATGTGTACAATTTGACCTCAGGTATGCATTTTTATACCCAAGTATATAAAAAAAGTAAAATTCAACTCAAATTGAGAAAATCAAACACAGATGTAGTGAAATTTCCAACTCCAGATGTCTTCTGTGAAACCTATGATGACGCATATCAAAGAGGTATTTCTGGCCAACTACTGAAAATAGGACCTTTTGAACAATGTCAGCTGTCAATTCAACAAACCAATATTGTCTCTCAACCTCTGACTCAGGAAAATCTGAAAGAATCAGAAACGCACTGTCAAACCAGCGCTTGAATTCCAAGTGTTTATGTAGTCATGCCATAGTTTGGGGCTACATGACTGCACTGTATTTGGCAAGGACTCAGTTTTAGAAATGGCAGATACTTGAATTCAATGCTCAGTCCCAAAGGACACCTGAATGAGATCATTCTTTTTCCAATTAAAATAAAACAAGTGAGCACATAATAACAAATTTAGGGGTGTTTTCTGATATAATTCTTTCCAGAAAGCAATGAACTCCTCCCTCCAATGATTGATTATGGCATGACTATTCCTTTTTATGTTTGGTTTTCCAAATCTTCTATGAAATGATCCAGGATGGGACATACTGATGGATGAGCAAGTGTTATGTTACAAAACAGGGTGTTTGTTACACTGGTACTGCAGTTTGACCTACCAAGAGCCAATGAAAGTTAAACTTATTAATACAGCTATATAAAATAATGATTTTGATTTCTGAACTCCAAATTAAGAGCATTACTTATAAAATTGCTAAAAGAGGTGCTAAGAATCAGTATTTGGAAGAGAATTTTGAATGGAATACTCTTCTTTAAGGGCATGAAACATGTCCACTTCCCAGTGAAACACTGCCTCTTGTGCTATCTCCAAGAGCAAAGGTTTCCTAGCAACCACAAAAGCCCACCCTCTCTCCTTCTCTTTTGTATTATTCATTGATGTTCCCCTCCATTTTCTTTCTATGGATAGACCTAGAAGACAAAGTGTCAGAATACAACTTCTTGTCACTTATGGTTCCCAGCTAAAACTGTTCCAACATATCATCAGCAATATACAGCCTACCCTGGGCGATGATATTTCTCTCACACAGGACTCACATAAGGATGGCATTAGGCCCATTCTTATAGACAACCCATGAACATAAAACTGCTATCTGTATCAATGACAAGCCACCTAACAGAGACAAATGAGAGATGTGCAAACTTCTCTCCAAACTAAATTATATTTGGGCTACTAATTACAAGCTCCCTCCACAAATATATGTTTCCAAATTGCTTTTTTCAAGTGTTCTAAACTAGCGTGTAATTTTTGCTGCCTTTGCGATCTTGCAGTACCACTTGGGATGCACAATGTTCTTGTTCATAAAAGGTACACGATTCATGACATCCTGGCCCCTGGCTGGCTGATAGAATGCAAAGGAAGAAGATGTGTCAACAATTCCAGGAGGAGGCCGATACATGTTTCAGCAGTGTGCATCCTCCCCTCTGTCCTGGTCCTCTTTCCCACATTGAAGTAGAGCCTGATGTCATTTACAGACACTGCGGGTTCCAGGACAGGCAGGAATGGGTGGCCAGACATGATGTTTTGGAGACTGAAAAGCCACACTGCACAGCAATAGGGATATGAGGACCAGACTAAAATGTAGCTATCAAGAAAGGAAAGAAGTTTTTGAATTGAGACCAAGTAAGGGGTTGAACTAATCAAGTTCTGAGCATGTGTCACTAACAACTACTGGCCTTGCTGGTCTGTTCTGATGAATGCTGACATCACAGATATAAAAGCAGGACATCAGCTCAAACACCTCATTATTAAATTCCAATGGAGCAAGAGTTTCAGGAGAAGAATGCCCAAATGAGTATAAAGAGCGGTGAAAAGAATTGCATTTGCCAAAGGAAAGCTCCAGTGTAAAATTGCTGAACTAGAATTTGTCAGCAAATGCAATTCTCTTCAATTCAGACTTAATTAGAACCAAGGGTTTCTTTCCAACTATAGCTATTATATTAGCATAGCATAGCAAGACAGATAATATTATCTCCATTCATTATTGTTGCGAATAGGTCACTGTACTTATTTTGTATACATTTTAACTCTGCATGGAAATGCCACAGACTTATCGCTACCTCTTAAATTTCATAGCCTGTTGGTCCCAGTTTATATTCCTCCCTCCCTGTATGTGTGTTTGTGTATGTGTGTATGTAAACTGCAGGCTACGTTTAATGTATGTGAGGAAGCGGTTTCTAGTCCACAAAACCCTATCCCACAATAAATCTGTTAGCCTTTAAAGGTGACACAAAATTCTGTTGGTTTTGCTACAACAAACACAGCAGTCCTGCTGGAATTTAACCGTATGCTGTTAAATCAGTTGGAAAACATAGAAAACGCTGATCAATTTGCAACATAAATGATACTGATGCACTAAAGCCCCTGACTTGATTACTCAGTTGTAAAAATAATGACAATATCCCAGTACAATAGAAAATATGTGGAATACATTCTCATTCTAGCTTTTGATAGCTGTTAAGTTTGTATTAATAGTTGCTGCCAACGATTTTCAAAGTATCTCTTCAAAGTCAACCTCTGGCTGAGGGGAGGGGGCACATCCAGCAGAGGAAATGTTGTTTCACTAAGCTTGACATTTGCAGCAAAGAAACAAATGTATGCACTAAATTTATGAGTCACCATGATCCATTTATTAAACACTAGGTTTATGCTTTTACAACTGGCCTTCATCAAGATTTTTCATCTTGTAGCCAAAGTGTCATCTCTTCTAATGACTCATGATGAAGATTCATTCCAGTTAACTCGATTTTGCTGGGTCAGAGGACTCTTACTGTTCTTTTTAGCATGCTCTACCCTTAGAAGAGTGGCTATTAGCTGCCCATTTTCTTTGTGTACACATCAGCTAATCACTGCTGTCCAAGAAATAATTGATGTTGTGATTAAATAAAGGAAGACACATCTGCTTTAAATTACCCAGACTGCTGCTATAAAGCTGATAAGGTGTTTATTTGCCATAGTATTAAAGCATAACAAGCATGAGTTATGCTTTTTTTTCCTACAGTATGCAACTTATTCATTTTATGGAAGACTAAAATGTGCTTGCGGAAACTGTTACTAATCCACACTACATCCCTGAAAAATGCATTTGCATCATTGATGGCTAGTAGAGAAGAAAACAGGCAGAAGTGGAGTCCACCATATTTCAAAGTATTTTCTTTAGTCTCATGCTCTATTCATTGATTTTATTTGGACCATCAGATCTCGGCTTAATAAGCCAAGAGATGAAGAAGCTTCGTGCACCCACATGCCACCACTTCACTCCTCCCTTTGGGTGAATAGGGAAACAAGCTAGGAAGTCACAGTTAACCATAGCTTCCTCTTATGTCTGAACTGCAAGCTATGGTTAATGGTTTCCAAACAAGCCAGGATAAACTATGGTTTAATATTCTGACTTATTTTACCATTAACAATAGTTTCCTAGTTGGGACATAATGGGAAGCTATGGTTATGTGGCTTTTTTCCTTGTTTCTCCACTAATGTGAAGGGAGGAGCAAAATGACTGTGGGTGGATGCAGGAGGCGTATTTATATCTCAGCTTATTAACCTGAGATTTAATCATCCAGTCATTGAGCCTATCTACACTACTGCTTTAAAACGATTTATAACAGTTTAAAACCAGTTAATAACCATTATTAACCGTTTTGAAACTCTTATAAACCGTTTTAAAGCAGTAGTGTGGATAGGCGCCACAGCCCTAGTGTTTTATGCTATTAATTCCAAATAATATGTGATGCTTTTATTCTCCAGGATACGATTATAATTAGCACCCCTTCAGTAGTTAATAATATTAGGTGCAAGGTTCCCTGCTTTAGGTGCAAAGTTCCATTGCTCCAGTGCTGTGAATTGATTCATCTGTGCCACAAAATCAGTAGCTCAGGACAAGGATATGGAGGGGCCATGAGAAATGCAGAGTCAGGCAAAACAAGCAAGAGCACCTTGATTTATGACACATCTTAAGGCAAAAGCCCCTCCCCTCCCCTTTGTTACCAACCTAGGGGTGCAATAGAAGCTTCTCTGTCCTTCCATCCCTTTAGTACTGCTTGAAAGGGCTCAGAGCATAGGAAGGAGGGAAATGAGGAGACAGGTATATGATCAAGAAAATGAGAGAGATTGAATTGCCTCCTAATTTCATTTAGGACAAAATCCTAGAGAAATTTGGAGACGAATTTCATATCTAAATGGAAAAACCTTTGGTTTTCTCCCTCTAGTTTAGGGGCAAGCAACACGAGACTCAAAGAAGTACCTTATATCACTCTGGGGCACAGATGGTGGAAACTGGGAAAATGTTTGGGCTAGACATGGTTAGTGATTCTTACATTGCTTATCCCTGTTTTAGGAAGAAGGAAAAAATCATAGCTTGAAGATACATTTTCCAATGTTTAATGGGTACAGGGCCAGCGATAAGGATAGGCAAGGTTGGGAAGCTCTCAAAGGTCCACACCCCAGCAGGGCCTCACTGACAACAGCCCCTTGGAGTTGCTCCTCCTCCACACCATTGCAACCTGCTTGTTCACATGCCTCTCACTCTGGCCTGGACAATGGCAGTGGTGAGATGGATGAGCACTGGCTCTCTGTCTCGCAAGCAAGCAAGTAGCAGCAATGATGAGAAAGAGGAGGAGGAGCAATTGTAGCTGGTGAGAAGGTAGCCTCACTGAGAGTGTGGGCCCATGGAGGGTGTCTTACCCAAGGGCCCTCGAACACCTAGAGCTGGGTGGGTATCAAAAACAGCATCCTATGAAAGCAGGCTGATCACTACTCTTGCTCACCACTACAGTGAGCTATTTATCCCTTAGTATAATTCTTTGTTTCCTCCGAGGACATGCTAACCTTTTACTATATATTATATATTCATAGCTAATTAACGGTATTGCATTGCAGGGTTGCACTCAAATGCAGGTAGAGTTTGTTTACTATGGCTCTTTAAATTTCAAGGACAACACTGAATATGGAAAAAAAGATAATTAAGCAGTTGGTGTCTATCCCTATCAAATTTGTTGTACAGGCAACATGATTCAGTCTCCTCTACAGAGCCTTCAGGAGGGACTTAAAAAACTTCTTTTTTTAAAAAAAAATCCTGAATGTGAGCCAAAGGGTTGTCATTATGAGTATGGAGAAGGAGAGAAGTTTTAGAGGCCATTGCACATACTGTCATCTATCCTGCTCTTATTCAACAAAATTAGACCCCAGGGACTATGTATCAAGCTGAAAATACCCAGCAGATAATTAATTAAGGGCAAGTTCAGCCCCAGTTTCAAAAACATGTTTACAATTCTCTTTGCTTTTTTTAGAGTCACTATGGAGGACCTGTCAACTTTGGGGGAGATGCAGAGTGAGAAAATCCACTTAGTTTCTGGGCTATGTTATACTATAAGATATTAAATGGAAACCCAAGGCTTTGGCAGATGTTATACTCAGTTAACGTTCTGAAGAAACAGATTTGAGATTGCATATAGAAACCTGAAACCTGTGCTACAGAACCTGGATACAAAATTGTGGATGAAAGCAAACATTTAGCCGTATATTGTAGGTGGCTTGTAAGGGAGGAAGACATCTGTATTTCCATAGCAGGGCACCTTCCTGTCTTTTTGCCACTAATGTCTACCCTGGACATGATTCAATTTAGGGGCAAATAGATAGGACAAGGCCAAACACAACTGTCCAAATCTGCATCTGTCCTGGCTGAGCACAAGTAGAGGGTAGAGGTCCAATTTAAAGACCCAAAAGGACAAGCATGCGGGGATGCTGTTGAACACTCCGCATAGCTTAAAGCTCATGTGCTTTGCTCCTAGCCAAGCTCACTTCAGAAACCAGTGTCCAGGTGGAAAAGTGAGGTTAGGGGAGAATACTGCAGGCAGGTGACATTAAACACCCCACCTCATACTTCATGTGCTAATTTAATCAGATGGTTCCCACTCCCCTTATGACTAGTTTGACCATTATGACTGAAAGGCCACATGCGGTTCCCAAAGGACTTGAGTGCCCAAAACCTTGCAACTATCGTCAGACATTTTTATATTAAAAACATGTATTTCTAGCTCTCATGGCTAAAACACTAAAAAGGGTAGACTTTAGTGCTAAATAAGAGCCCTGACTATTGTATGATGTGATTGTCAGATTGAACCAGACTGACCACTTTCTTACTTACAGACCTCTCTCTCTCTCTCTCTCTCTCTCTCTCTCTCTCTCTCTCCCCCACACACACACACACACAAACAGAGATGGAGAGAATGAAACATAACATCTCCACAGGCTTGCAACACGAGTGATTATTCTGAACTGGTTTCAGTTGTTTATGCTCTGGTATCCTCCAAGTTAGATTACTGCAATGCACTCTACATGGGGCTGCCTTTGAAGATGGTTCAGAAGCTGCAGCTTGTGCAAAATGCGGCAGCCAGACTAATAACCTGGACCAAGAGGTTCGAACATATAAAACCAACTCTGGCCCGCTTGCATTAGCTGCCTATATGTTTCTGAGCCCAATTCAAGGTGCTGGTTTTAACCTTTAAGCCTTACACGGTTTGGGACCACAATACCTGACGGAATGCCTCTCCCGACATGAACCTACCAATACACTGCGTTCAATATCTAAGGCCCTCCTCCAGGTGCCTACTCAGAGGGATGCTCGGAGGATGGCAACAAGGGAGAGGGCCTTCTCAGTGGTAGCCCCCCAATTATGGAATGATCTCCCTAACAAGGCTCGCCTGGTGCCAACATTGTTATCTTTTCAGTGCTAGGTCAAGTCTTTCCTCTTCTCCCAGGCATTTAAGAGCATATATTGAGTTTTTAATTGACCCCAGAACTATATTTAGGCCTGGCTGAGAGTTTGCAACTATTATAAATGTAAACTGGTTTTATATGTTGTCTGTTTTTATGCTTTTATGTTTTTAAATTTTGTATATCGATTTTTAATGTCCAAAGTTTTATTTTTTGTAAACCTCCCAGAGAGCTTCGGCTATGGGGCGGTATATAAATGCAATAAATATATATAAATAAATAAATAAATAAATAAATAACTGTCACAAGTGAGAAAGCAAGGCCACAAGCCTTGATATACCTGCCCTGTATGTAGGTTTCTCTGAGCCTATCTACACTACTGGTTTATAACAGTTTTATACTGTTTTATAACCAGTTTTGTTACTGGTTTATAACAGTTTTAAACCGGTTATTAACCAGTTTAAAACTGTTATAAATCGTTTTAAAGCAGTAGTGTAGATAGTTTGGTTCTTGCAAGTGAACTGCATGATGTTATTGGAATGATGAAAATGCCTGAATGTGCTGTAATGCTGGAACTGCTTAATTGGAAGAAAATGCTTAATTGGAATTTCTAACTGTCAAGACCTTTTTGATGTAGTATGAGACAAATTAGCTAGCTTGATAAGGACTGACCATCCAGGGCCAGATCTATACCAAGCAGGATAAAATACTTTGAAAACAGTTTAAAACTGTATATGGAGTGTGTCCTGGGCCCCAATAGTTGTCAAAACTGTTATAAACTGTTTTAAAACAGTAGTGTAGATCCTGCCCAGGTCAATCAGAAATTGCTAGAAGAGTTATGAGCCACCTGTTGATAAACTATAATGAAGAAGTTTTCTTTGATCTGTCTTTGTTTTGCTTTAGAACTTTGCTAACTGCTAATTAGTTAAGATGCTACTATGTATAAATATACCTGCTTTTCACACTTCCCATTGAGAAGTTCTTTGCCTGCAGGACTGTCTCCATACAGCTGTATTATGCCCAATAAAACAGAGTTGCCTTACAACCAAAGTAGATTTTTATCCTTGACAAATGTAACGTGGAGATATAACTGTCAAAAATCCACAAAAGAAACAGTCAAAACCAGGAGTCTGGGAATTGTTTACAAGGCCTCAGTTATGACCCATAGTCTTGGTGATGGCACAAGTTTGGGTAAACTGTCAGGAAGGGAAGACGATCCAGCATAGGTTTCAAAGAACATGCATCCAATTAATATGTAATATGCCTGTGGATGCTTCAGGATTTTGTTTTGGTCTGGGTTTCAAAGCAGGCCAACTTGAACTACACCTCTTAGGCTAATGTGCAGATTGGAATGCAATTACCCTTCAGAATTCACCATTCTCAGAATTTTGCAATGCAGTTCTTGGCTCAAACATATATCAAAATGTGTATAAAATGTGTATGATGGGATAAAAGATATTTAGAAATGCATACTTCAAGAGCAAATATGTTAAAACAGTACATAGTTCAATATATACCGGTATTAACTTTTTTGTGGTTGTTGGTGGTTTTAAATTGCCGATTAATGCGGGAAATGACAAAATGGATTTATGAACAAACATATGTGAAACTGACATCCTGAAATGTGCCAGACCAAAACAATTATTTAGAGCATGAGTGCCTTGGGCCAAATCCTAAATTCTGTATACCAGCAGATCTGGGAGATACACCACCACCAGGAACCCTAGATTGGCACAATGTCTAGCATTTGTTGGTGGAACCCCACTGGTGATACAAGTCGGCTGGGAAAGGACCTAAAAAGTGTGACAATGGATGCCATGGAGGTAGCAAGACTAGTTGGCAGAGTTGCTATGCCCTTTGTAGCTTGCAATGCTGCTGTTTCCGTCTCAGCCTTTCTGTCATTATGATGGCATAATTTCCCTGCTGGCTGTCAAGGACCATAGCATTGTCCAGCCCATGTTATTTAAAAGATCAAAAAATCGAAATGGTCTCCAATGTGCTGGAAGGAACATTGCAATTAATGATTTTGTGATGTATATAAAGAAAGACTTTTTTTCCCTTTCCTCATTCATTTTATATCCATAAATGATGATGTTCCATTTGCTCTAGGTTCCTGTTAATATTGCATTCAGCAACGTATCCAGATAAGCTTAAGGAGAAAGGAAGCAAGCTTCACTTGACCAATTACCCTCTGTCTTCCCTCACAAAGTAGAATAAAGTTATCAGAATACCTGGCATTCTGCTGTTGCAATTATAGATAGGGAGCAGTAATTTAAAGTGGAGATTACTTTTAATATGTTAATTGCATATGCAAGAATATCCTCTTCTCAATTGCTTTTCCTATATTTAATTAGCTGGTACAGCTTCATGCTGTGCCCCAATGCTTGTTTTATATACTTTATGGGAGACAATGGCTTGTGTAGTTGTTCTTCAAAGTCACAAAAATGAGCTGCATCTAATTATGCAGACAGAGAAAACCATATCTTAATCCCCAAATTTCTCTTTCATCGTAATGATGGGATTAAATGTACATGATCTGGGATTTTGCTACAAATTCATTATGCTTCTTGGTGCTTTGGTTCCCACACCAAAATGGAAGAAAGAGCCATCAGGAAGAGGCCAATTAGCTTGGTAAGAGGGAATGGCAGATATGGAAAGAAGAGAACCAATTTAATAGTTCTCTAGCTGTTCCTAATGGAACATCATGCTAGCAAAATAGGAGTCTCAATTAAGCAGATACCACTGAGCTGGTGGTTTCCACTTGATCATAAAGTATTTTACATTCCCCATAATAGCCACAATATCGGTCTTGTGGAACCTTGAAGGACTAATTGATTTATTGTGGCCTAAACTGTCATGGATTACTGCCCACTTCATCAGATGCATGGAATGAGTCTGGAATCACTGTTCTGGAAACAGTAATGTTAATAGGACTATTATGCTGCATTTCCACTGTTTTGTGGCCATTGCAATTAACATAAAACAGATACAGGCTGAGCCTTTTTTCTTTCTTTTTTTGCGAGTGGGGCTGGGTGGGCATCAATATTTTCAGTTTCATCAAGATAGTACTTTTTGTCATATCAATTGGCAGGTTTTGGGGGGAAATTCCCAGTCTCAGATCTATGTAGTTCTCGAGAAACTTCTAAAGGAACACACATGAGAAAACTGGCTAGCTTTGGAAATGGTGTCTGAGAGCATCATCACATGGAGGGGAATTGTATTTCTTTACCGTCACTTCTCCACCTGCACTTTTGTCCCTCATTACTTCCTCTTTAGAAAGAGGAAGTAAACAATGTTCAGGTGGCCCATTCAGTGGGCTGCTTTGATTACGCTGCTTCTTCTGCACACAGCAGGAGATAGCAGAAAGTTCCATCTCAAAAACAAATCGGATTTACCGGAGTCTTTTTTTTTGTGACGTGAAGAAGGCTAGAAGGGGCAGGAGGCGCACAGGATGCTGACGATGAAGTGAATAGGACCCATAAAAAACACTCGTCTGATGACGCCCTGAGTCAGTCTGAAAGAAACAGGCCTAGAAAAATTTGTCAGCTGTCAGAAAAAGGACTTGTGCAGTCCATGGTCTAGTCCAATGGGCTATATTTGGGGACTGGAAAAAAAACTGAAGTAAAAGACTGAACTGGGGTTATAAAAAGAAAGCTAGCCCACCTAGAGTTCAGTAAGATAATTTTTAGCTTTCTTCGGTGTGTCTCACATCTCATCCCAATTCTGGGCAGCTTCCGTATGTGTGTGTGTGTGTGTGTGTGTGTGTGTGTGTGTGTGTATACATGTGCAACTTTTGAGAGGGGTTAAAAAAATGAAGAAATGAGGTTTTGTGGTGGTGGTGTTTTTTAATCTAAGCAAATCCAAACCTCAAACTGTGTTTGGCTTTTCTTTAGCTATAAATTTGTCTCTCAGCAATTCCTTCCTCATCTCCAAGCCCCCCAAATCCACAGTTGCAAACAGCAGTAATCACTATACTACATTCAAAGGATATTTTGGACAATATAAAAAACATACATAATGTAACTCACAAAAATCTGTCTTTTCCAGAGCAACAGAAGAATAGCTATAAGTGTATTTGGGTTTGTTTTGTTTTTTAGGCATATAGCTTTTAAAACTTATTATAGTGGTTTTAAAAGTATGTGTATATTGTGTGTATTATATGTTTTTGCTGTTTAAATTTTTGTATATTGTTTTTATTTGTTTTAATCTTATGTAAACCTCCCAGAGAACTTCGGCTATGGGGCAGTATACAAATGTAATAAATAAATAATAAAAAAATATTTACGACATTATCCTTGGTGGTGGGACATACAATTGATTGGAGGGGAGGAGCTTCTACATTTGCCCTGCCTTCATTGCACTCATTTAAAACTCTATTATTTATTCATTAATTGTCTGCATAGATCACTTTATAATTAGTATCCAGGGAGAATGTGTCACCTGGAAAGATTAAGGCTTTCAATTCAAACAATTGCTGCAGTATATCTACTCTGGTAGAATGATTTTGCTATATCCATTACAAAAGTCTTAAATATTACTTGTTTCAATCAAATTATGCTTTTCCTTTATGAACCAGAATACAGGTGACTATATATTGTGGTTATTTTAAACAGTAATAGCAATAACTTTGTCACTGCGAGGCACATTCAGAAAACAATCGACCTATTTAAAACAACAACGGCAATCCTAAAAGCATATCCAGTTAGTATAGGTCAGGTTAAAGAATCTTGTTTTATAGAGGAATCAGCAGTAGGTACTGAGCCCTTAATGACATAATAAGGAATTTTGAATGGGTAATTTTCAGGTCAACTGATAAGTTATGGACAAGGACTATGGCTTAATCTACACAGAGGCATCTTTCAATGCTGATGCAGTTTAAAAATGCATTTTCTTAAATTCACATCTATTTCTTCTGAGGCACATGTGGCCAATTAATGCAGTATAGACTGCATATAAGTCTCACTTTTGTGAGGCAAACATGTAATCTTAAATCACATTAATGCCCAATTTACCTATGGTCTTCCTATTTGGATATTGGGATTTAATGCCCAAATTGAAAGAGTCCAGTCTGTATTTCTTAGGAAATTACTGGACCTTCCTTCCTGTGTGGGGAATGCAGCCATTTACCTGGAAGTGAGTATTCGATCAGTTGAATGCAAGGCATGGATCAATGCCTTTAAATGGTGGCTACGGTTACGTTTTCTGGCAGTTCCTGGTAGTTATCTCTTCTTACTGCTCTCAGATCCCTATGTCACTCGTTGGATGAGAGAGATGGAGAAGAAGTTACTTAGGTTGGGCTTCTCTGTGGAAGTTATGGGCAACTATGGGCTTCAGAAGGCCCAATCTCTTGTTGTTCAAAGATTATTAGACCTAGATTTACAGCATTTAAGAACTGCTGCTAACAAATCTTGTTCTCCATTACTCTACAATATCTTTAATAACTACGGACTCATTGCAGCTTCATATCTGCATATGTTAACCATCCCAAAGTACAGAAGAGCATTTACCCTTGCTCGCTTTAATGTATTGCCACCAGCACTACGGTTAATGATTGAATATGTCCCTGTGGCACTGGAACAATAGAATCTGTCCAACATTGCAACATGTACAAGGAATGCAGAAAGAAGCTAATCCTTCCATTATGAACAGCCTCTTCTGGAAGTAACCCCACAACTTTGGTATTAATTTGTTTAAGGGATGTGTCCTCCTGTATTATCGAAAGGGTCTCTAAGGCTTTTTTTATGACATCAATGCAAATTAGGGGGGGAAATGTTGCAATCCTCCTGAGAGAAGGAAGTCTACAAAGCTGTATCTTATTTTCAAGTCACTTTTTAACAATCTTTTGTATGTTTTATATTGACTTTGCTGGTCTGTGACCGTAATAAATAATTGATTGATTGAAATCACATGAATTTGGCTATGTATAGGGTGACCATATTTTGGAAACCAAAAGGGGACAACATGGTCGGCCCCCAAGGGGGCATCCCCACCAACATGTCTAGGGATGTGAATGGTATTGTTAGAATTTACGATAACGATATGATATGCTCTTTATCATGCACATGAGTTACGATAACGATACGATAGAAAAACCTACGATAATCATCGGAGGCGATAATTTTCAGGCGATTTTATTGTTTTATCAGACTGCCATATAAATATACCTATAACTTCTGTATTTTAAAAGTTAGAGGCTTGAAACTTGGTCACAGTGCTTTTGGGGTATGCCTTAGTATGTGTATGAAATTTGAGATCGATCCCTCCAACCCTTGATTTTATATTAATTTTTTAAAGATCGTTTCTGTTCTGACAGGTCTGGCGAGCTATCATTCTGATCTGTCAGTGTAGTTGCAGGGGCCCTGCCCTCTGTTGTATATGGTCATGCTAGTATAGTGCCTGCAACTTTAACTGTTGTGATGAAGAGGGAATTTCACCAGGAACTAATTGCAGACAAATGACTCTGGCTGAAATTCCCTTTTCTCTACAACTGTTAAAGTTACATGAGCCCTGTCCTCCTTTTCATATGGTCAGCCGAGTACCTCCTCTCCATTCTGAGTCTTCCTTATACCTTTTTCTTTCAGTCCTTCCCATCTCCACTCATTGCTGTTTCTATACTTCTTCCAAGTTCAGAACAGTATACTTGATTCTCTCCCCCCCTCCCACTTTATCCTCACAAGAGCTCTGTGAGGAGAGAGAGCATGAGAAATAATGAGCAACTTGCCTAAATTTACTTAGTGAATGTCATGACTAAGAGGAATTTGAATTCTAGTCTCCCCAGTCCTAGTCCAATATTTTAATCCAGCCTTCTCCATCATGGCTGGACTCCAGGTTGTGTTGGACTATTGGCCATGCTGGCTGAGGTTGACTCATCTGGAAGGCACCCAATTGGGGAAGGCTGCTGCAATCACTCCACCAGACAGAGTGGATGAACTGTGAATGTATCCACTCACATTCACATTCTCACATGAAAATATAAGATTGAATATTTTCCTAACACTGTTGTTAGGTTATCATTTGTCAAACACCTGGGCGCTTCTGCTTTAAATAGGAAAGATGCCTTCTCTTGTACAGAAGCTGTAGCAGGTTACATTACTTAGCAGTACAACCCCACAGTGGTGCAGCCAGAGCAAGACTTAAGGGCAGAAGTCCAGGCCCACCCTCCCTATAGTGTGTACTTGCACAAGTGTGTGCTTACACGAATGCACCCCAAAATGTGCATGCTCATGCTTTAGCCGATGGGGGGAATTGCATTTTCGATTGGGGGAAAATCATGCTTTTAAAAATGTGCATTTTCCCCAATTAAAAATGCAAAGTTTTCCCTGATTCAAAAGAAGAAAAAAGAGCTTGTGTTCAGGAGCCCAAACAAGGCCAACTGAGCTTCATGGAGGGATTTGGAGACCCTCAATGAGCTTGAACACTGCATGTTCGCCCATCCTTATTTTGAAAAGTGAAGTAGTGCACATTGCCATCTAAAGGTGCGGGGAATGTAAGAACATAAAGTCCAGGGTCTAAAATTATCCACCTAGACCACTGCAATAACTTGTGATCTCTTTTACTCAAGACATTAAAAGTTGTATGCAAAAGAACTCTTACCCTGACATTTCAGTAAAGCAAATAATTGATAAGAATAATGGCATAAACACTGCCTGAAAGTGGTCGACTAGACATTTAATATATTGCTGTTGTTGCAACAGTGAAGTACAACTTTTGAAAAATCAACTGTTTATTTTAATTAAAGGGCCACTCTAACTGTCAGCTTTTGCTGAAACACTACAGTATGGTTGCTGGTTCTAGATAAAATAGTTCACAGATAAAATAGTTCAGTCAGCGGCACAGGGGATAATTTATAATAGTTTGTGACTACATTATAGCAATAAATGATGACAGCAATATACTTCTGGGAAGTTCTATTTTTCCCACAGGATTTTGTTGTTTGTTTTGACTATCAAGCCATTGATAATAAGCATGTCAAATTATTAACAGAGATTGTCAGTTTAACTGGCATTGGAAATGTGCTGTTCTAATTATTCTGGTTAACAATGTTGTGAGCAAAGCAATCAGATCAACTAAAATATCAATTTAAGGGGAAAAAAGGGCAGGGACTCCAATAGAATATTTGGAATGATAAAACCATTCCATGGAAAGATCTCATTTTCATGTCTGAAAGCCTTAAGTATATGGCCTCGATCCAACTATCACTCAAATAATACAGCTTCTACAGTTATTTGAACAGGAACTGGATTAACACATAATCTTATATATGTTTAACTGGAAGTAAGTCCCACTGTATTCTGTGAAGCTTATGCCCATGGAAGTTTCCATCAGACTGCAGCCTCACAGTGTAATCCTTTGAATATTTACACTGAAGTAAGACCCATTAGCTTGCTTTAGGTCCCATTTAAGCTCCATTGACTTCCACAGGGCTTACTCCCAAGCAAACATGCCTGGGATTACACTGTCAAGTCTGTATCTAGAAAATGAACCAGGAGAATGTTTTTATTTAGGCATCAAGCTGTGGGTTTTACTTTGAGGTTGTGGAGCACCAGGAAAGAACTGATCATGAAAGTGAAAAGTGTTGGCGTGTTAAAGAAGTGTGGCCTCAAAAGCTCAAGAAATGTTTGTTTATTAGAGAAACAAAGGATTCCCATCGCAGCAAATAATATTGGACTCCTCACTGTGCAATGCTTCACCAAGAGTCATGAAGTCCCGATACTCCTTTCTTCAAAATGTTCCAGAAGGGTTTTGCTACTAGCTAGCTCCAATGCATTGGATTATGAATCCATCGATCGCATTCACACTTAGCACTGCTTTGGCACTGTGTGGCATATTGATATTGTTTGAGCCTAATAACCCTAGAGGGTCATAAAAGTGTCCCTCAGTGTTTCACAGAGTATAAAAATGGTACTTTTAAAAATGAAATTTCACACAATAAACTTAATTTGTCTTGAAAGAACCCAAACTGTCCCAGATTTCTCAAGCTGATTTTAGACTCAGATATGCTATGTTAGAGATATACAAGAGCAGTTATGGAGCAATTAGTATCTTTGTTGTCAATCGTGAATATCTAGAGTAGTAAAGGGACCTAAATCTTTGTTCCTACTGGAAAGCAACCTGTCTTGTTCTGTATAGTTCCTATTTTTTACACAGGGTAATTCCTGTATCAAGATATATCTGCAAGAATATATGCATATACTGTTAGCCTGTTAGCGAAGTCAACTTCAATATACCAAGAAAAAACTGCATTAGACAATATAATTATCCCTTTGACCCATATGCATAACTCCTATTATGACATTTAAGAGGATGAATTCCTTGTAGCTTGCTTAATACTGGCCCATAATAATTCATGCAATACAGCTAAGTAGAGAGGAGGTTAGCCTGAGCAAACACCACTATTTTGTAAAGTGTCAATGATGTGCTGATTTCGAAAGGTTGTTTCGGATTTATTTTAAAGTATTTCAAGATTACAGGATGCTTATTCAGTCCCATTGTACACTAGTTCTAAATTAAGAATTGTGATCACAAGTGTAAATTCCCCAGATAGTGTTTTGTACTTTAGCACCTAAAGGCACTGTTTATTTCAAAAGATCAGGAACATTTTTACCAATCAATTCGTTCTCATTTGGATGAACTAATATATCTGAAATGTGATCTGAAATACAGCTCTTCATTTGGAATCTGTTTTCAGTAAAAGCAGTTGTTTCAGCCAACTATAAATAACTGTATCAAAGTTTATTTTAATGATCTGACAAAGACAGAAATTATATCATTTAACAAGGTTTTTCCCTCCCCCAGTTTGCACTAGAGGAGTATGCTTTTATGAAACAATTAGGCAACAAACACACAGACCTTGAATGCCTGTGTTATGGTCTCAATGTCTTTGCTCAGAAATTGCAAAGGTGTTTGTACTTCATATTCTATTCTCATCTCAAGCACACTTATGTAACAGTTATTTCAACATCTTTGCAAGAGTCCATTTATATTTCTTACATGAAAATGTATTCTTAAGAAAACCATTATCTCATGGTCCATTACAGAAAAGGAAAGCACACATGTTATGAGTTCATAAACTCTGAATCCACTTAAACCCTTTGTTGGGGGGTTTTCAGGGACATTTTACCATGAGGCAAACTCAGGTTATCTAAGAGGGTATACTCAATTTGGAAACTGCAGCCAAATACTGATGAATATACATATATGATAAGTATTATGCAAATGGGAGTTTGTCTCTGTCCCACTTTATCTATGCTAGGTGTACACCTATGTGGAATTATGGGCCTGTTCACACAACGTGCTAAGCCATGGTTGGGCCACTAACCCTTTTGCAGCAAATGATTGGTGAGCATGTTTAAACTTTAAACCATGGTTATGTAGCCACCATTGTTAGGAATGGTTCACATGACATGGTATGTCATAATGTTTAGCTTAAAATTCTGTGGCTTAGCGTGTCCTCTGAACAAGGTCAATGTAATGTGTAAACTGGCCCTAGTATAGCCATTTCACATTTACAAATTCTAGAACGCCATATCAGTTCTGGGCTTAATAAATTATTTATACTTCAATCACTTTCTTATAGAACATAAAACAGAGTCTGACACACAACACAGACACACCCTAACTGCTATCAACAGTGCCAAGCCATAAGGTCCACAAGCACTTCTAAAGTTGACGGCTTCCCCTTGGGAGACAAAGAGAAGGATGAGTTTATTGAGATTTCTACCTTGAAACACTGACCCAATGCTACATACAATGTTTTTAGCCCCACTGCTGTCTGGCAACCCAGGAAGTTTCTCTCCCATTTACCAGCATGACAGCAGCCAATAATCCAGCCTAGCCAGCATCACGGTCACAACCTCAAAGCTGTTTGCACCTACAGAAAACAGCCAATCATGTAGATTTGTTTTCAGACTTTCCAAACAAAGGCATCCCAGATCAGGCAAAGATAGGTCGCTTATCTCTAACTGAAGTTCTTTGGGTGAGCATCTGTACATTGTCACATATGGCTCCATGGAAGGCAGAGCCCACGCATGTGATGCACAGAGACCACAAAGAAGAATCAAGGTAATTAGCAACACAGAAGACATCCTCTGCAAGAGCTCAGATGCCAATAACGCAAATTATAATCTTAAAAGATTCTGTGTATACCATTGACTGAGTTAAGACCAGGGGTGGCCTTAGGGATGGGCGAGCTGGGTGGTCACCCAATGTGCCGAGCTGAGGGGGGGCACCAAGTTGAGCTCAATGGGTGTGTGTGTGAGTGTTTTAATGTATGATCTGCAGTAAGCTAGGGTTGCAAAAAGCAAGTGTCTGTAACCTTTCTTTCAAGGTTCTACAGATTTTTTTGGTGCTACGTTACAGAGCACTTAGCACTGTAAACTCTATAAGTACTGAATAAATAATAACATAAAGCTGAAAGAGGTCAGTTGGATGCCTGTTTTATTTACAACTTTTCTTTATTATTTTTAAAGATAAAAATAATTGATATACTAAAATAAAGGTGGGAACTGCTGCAAAATACACACACACATAATACCTGTGATTGTTCTGCTGTGTTGCATAGTGTATTGCCACTGTTCAGGATGTGCCTTTTTGAACTTTGGCTTGAGCAAACAGTAGCACAGTGGCTGAGAGATTGAGATTTTGAGCAATGCCATTCTTGATGGACATCACACCTGCACCACGCACCATAAATTCTCTGGTTGGCCTTGCAAAACTGACTACAAAATGGGGGCACTAAAGGTACTCCTCGCCCTGGGCATTATTTATTCTAGGGCCAGCCAGGCTTAAGTCATTTAGGAGCATCAGGCCACTGAGAAAACTGAAAACAATTGAGAAGCTACTTTATCCTGAAGCAAGATACAGGACTCCCTCCCACTAACAGCAGGTGAGGTTACCTGATGGATAGATACTGCACATCACAGGGATTATTTATTTCCATAAACCAGAATTCAATAACTTGACTGGCTGGTATGCCACTCCAGGGAAACTGGGGAGATGTACCAAATCTCTTTGCTATCCTCTTACTGACTTGCAACCTGTAATGTACAGATGGCTAAGGATGAAAGACCAAGCTCAATACATTGCCTTTCTTCTGTAGGAAATATTTTGGCTGGTATCGCTTATTAAATTTCTGGCAGTTTTCCATCCCTCCAACTGTTAGAAGGTCAGCTAGGACTGAAAAACTCTGTTATCCACTAGAAGTGAGTGGTAAACCAACTGGTGACTGTCACTGAGCCAGACTTAGATCACAGGCTAGCTGTTGCCAAAATAAGCAGGGATATCAAAAGGGAGCAATATATATCTGTACCCCCCCCCCCCGTTTTCCCTAATAATGTGAATGGGGGCTACAAGTGTTGTGTGTCAGGGGAGTGACGCAGGCTTAAAGCAATGCCAAAAGAGATGTGTATATTGTACTTCCACAGAATTATCATCTTGTTTTAAAGAAGAGGAAAAGACTCTTGAAATATGGCTATATGAGTCTGTTTTTCTAAAACTGGATAGCAGATTGGGCCACAGTTCCCCATGCATTACAAACATAAGCCATCAATTTGAACTTTGTAATCCACTCACTAACACTACTAGACTGCAAGGAATACAAATTAGAACTACTTACTCATTTCTCTCCAGACTGATGACAAGTTGCTCACTTTCAGCTTGTATAAGAAATTTCAGCATTGCTGGGTGAGCCTGAAAAATGAAATGGAAGAGTAATTCCATTACTGCAAAAAGAAAATGCAACAACCCCTGCTCTGAGACAGGCACAAAGGTTGCAAGAATGAGCCCTTAATGTAAGAGAGAGTGCAACAGCAGCAGCAGCAGGAGGATGGGATTTAAATGAAAAAGTAAATAGCAAAGAAGTAATAGAAGGATTTGGAATTCCTTTTGCATTTAATCCATGGTCAGCATCTCAACAAAATTTATTTTCTTTGAAAACAATTTTAAATTTATGCTGCCTAATCACAGAAACCCTTAAATATGTTAATTTTATTGATTTAGTACTTTTCAGAGAAATTAAAATGTGTGCCTGAACTGCAGATTGATAGACTAATCACTTTATACTGGTACAGACCTCAGAATGACTGATTGACAATGTGTCCTTGAACTATAAGGATAATTCAGAAAATAGGAACTTGTCAAAATTAAAATCTTTATTGTAGAGAACCTGTGTCTTTGAATTTCAGATACTGGTCCTAGTCCAGAAAGGTGTGCAAGAAGATTTTTGAAAGCTACTGTATGATCGGAGAAACGCACCACTGCTCATGTACAAACCCTTTATATGTGTGTAAACAAGATCTCTGGATCAGGAAATAGTGTCGAATTCAGAATTCAAGGAGATATACAGTTTTACCTCATGCATCCTCTTGTACTGTCAAACCAGGCTGGCTTAAGTACAAACTATATATATATATATATATATATATATATATATATTAAAAAAACCAGACGTGGGGTGGGGGGAATTGTGGCCCTCCACATAGTTTGGTCTACAACTCCAATCATCTATCACCATTGGCTAGGGTTAATAGGAGTTCTGGCTAGGGCTAATTGAAATAATTGGCCAAAACATCTGGAGGGCCACAAGTTGCCCTCCCTTAATGTAGGACAAAGACACGAGAGGGGGTTATTTGCCATGACAATGGGATCTGTTGCTCAGTACATCAGGTCTCTCCTGGTTGCCCTGCTTGTTTGGGTAAATTAGTAATGTATGAAGCATACCACATAAGTCTTGAGAGAGAGTTCCCCTGAAAACCACATGAAGGACTGAAGGCTTTTGCTGATTCAAATGCACTAAAACCCCTCACCTGTATTCTCCTATCCATGATGTAAATACATCTCAGCTGGGAGATGGGAACCATAAGTTTGGCTAACTAGTATTTCTAATGACCTCCCATCCATGAGGAAAACTGCCTTATGAAGCATGTACAAGTACTGGGATTCATGACAGCTTCCATCAAAGCACTTAAAGTGCTAGGAGCACCACTCTTAAGTGTAGGAGGATCTCCATTTCCCGTATTTTGGTTAAGTACTTTCCTTAGCGTTGTGTGGAAGAGGATAAGTAGAACAGATTCTCTTAGGCCAGGGGCAGACTTGTGATCCTATGAAATCAGATAGGATTTCCTATGAAAGTGGGAGTAAGTTTGGGGCAAGTAGTTAAAGGGATGCAATGTCTCCCATGAACTCTCAGAAGGCATGCAATTAAGAATGTCAGAGCTTTTAAAAACAAACAAACATGGTAAACAGCATCTATATTCCTCTGCTTCATATATCAATAGTGCACATTTAGAAGCACCTTTCATCATGCAAGTAAGCAGCTAGATTAAAATACAGCATTCAAGTGAACTTTCCAATAACGGGATCCTTCTACCTTACTAAATAAATGAATCAGGCCAAAGCCTTGGCATTCACCAGGCACTTGGGAGTCATTTATAGCCATGAATATTTAAAGGCAACTTTGATTACAGCTGTAATATTAGGTAAATAGTTCCCAGGTCATAACAGATATAAACACTGTAGAATTTGGAAAGGGCAAAACAAAATTAAGGCATTGCAATAGCATAATGGATTCTTCCAGGTCTGAGACCCTTTTTGTAATATGCAAAATTAAGAAGATGGTTATTCATGGGTTCTCCAAAAACGTTAATTGTCAGGCAATTACTATCAGGTTCTATCTAGGTATCATTTCATACACTCATAAGAGAAGGCAAACTGTCCATGATGAGAGCATCTTATTTTGAAGTATATTTACCCTTTCAGATATTGCATTGCTTTCTATTAGTTCATCAGCTACAGAGGTCATTCTGAAGAACAAAGGCTTGAATATATGCATATTTTAGAAGTTCCACATAAGTGGCTGGAATGAGCCTTGACATTCAGGAAGCATGATATCCACAAAATAGGAGAATGTGTTGACCCAGGTATTATGCCCATGTCACAAACAATTAGGTCAACAGTGACAATTAAGTTCAGAGTGTTATCCGTTCTGCATAGGATGCAAATGGGATGATCTCCACTTCAGTACATCTTGCCAAAAACAAGAGTTGAACCAAGCAAAATATATATATATTTTCTGCCCAAATGTTAAATGCTTCATTTTCTGTACAGCATAATCCACAACATATATATAGTACTAGGATATGCAAAAGACATGTCATCTGAGAGAATATATATATATATATATATATATATACACACACACAGCTGAGGAGTTAAAAAAAGAAAAGTCTCCATTGACAGCAATGGAGGTTTTTCCTCTTCTTTTAATTCACCAATTCATGATGGTGACATTGGAGGATTTCAAGAAAAAAATGGGTTGGGAGAAGATTAAATTTTCCTGGGGCACAGCGATCTTGATCTAAATCAGGGCCACACACAGTTACTTTAGAGTAAAAAAAAAGTTATCTTCATCTACATGCCACGCAATTAATGTAATGTGTATTTTGACCTTTGTATTTATCATAATCCAGGATGGCAAAAAGACAGAAACAGATACATTAACATGTGCTTTAAGCTGAAAAGCAGCCACCAACTCAGCTACCTTCTGCAAAAGAGAGGGGGGAGTATGGAGCAATAATTGATTCAGAAGTCCATACCGCGCTTTAGAGATTATTTTTTAGTCCAAATAACTGCAGCCTTGAACATTTTCATAGCCATGCTCCCCTTTGGGAACACCTTAATTACTGCATTTACCAAGGGACCCAGCTTCTTTTGACTGGATTTTACCAGAATCAGCGTAGGTCAACTCTTAAATGAATATTCAATAAAAAGTTGACTGCAAAGTGGATCTGTACTTCTGCGCATGGCAAAACTGCAGGGAAACACAGCAGGGATTGACTGAAATCCAGTAGGCACAAAACATTAGCCTTCCCTTACCAGAAAGTTGTTCCATATATTAAATTATTACCTTTTTCTCCACTTTTTCAAGCTCTACAATTTCCTTTTTGAGATAGGACGAGAACTGTACATTGCATTAGATGTGACTGAACCACAGTTTTATATAGCAGCATTATGATAGTGGCCATTTTATCTTCAATCCCATGCATGGATTGTGCCTTTTTTTTTCAGCATCACCCCTGAGTTGATGTTTTCATTGATCTATCCATCACAATCCCAAGTACTCTTTCCTGGTTAGACACTACTATTCTTCACAAAGCTCCATTCTTGATTAGGAAAGGGTTCTGAAAGCCCAATCTTTATTAATTTGATTTCTTAAAATCTCAGCATTGGAACAGCTATTGCAAAAAAACTGATTGAAACCAATTTGTGCCATGACCTTGAAATAATAAGAATTTCAAGAGATATCCGATAGCCAATTGTGTTCAGCTTAATTCGGATTCTAATCCAAGTTGAATTTATTTCAATAGTCTTGCAGAAGTAATAACATCTTTAGGCAGCTTAATGTATAGTCAGTTTATTACTTGGCTTTATTCACCTATTATTCTCTCCTCCTGGATCTTCAGCCTTTATTCCAACCCAATTACTATGTTACATAACCTAGGTTTCATGCCAGGATCACTTTGCATTGACTTCAAGCTTTCCAAACATCTCTCTGTAAAATGTGACTGAATATATTTGCTAATTTATAACTGTAGATATGCAGTCATTCTAGATGCATGTTCCACTTTTGTATGAGCTATACAGAATTCAGGCCACAAGTAAAGAGCAAGAAGTTAACTTTCCTCTTTTTCAAATATCTATTGTCTTTGGTGGTGTTTTGAAGATGATAAATGGAATAAGTAGAAAAATGGATAAAGCATGGTTATTATTATTATTTTTAAATGAAACAGGAAATTTCACCCTTGATCTCAGACTATATACTGGATAATGCAAGAAACGTATCATGGCTGTATTTCTGCGAACCATTAATTATTTTTACATGTGGAAGAACAATGGTCTACTAGAAATATTGATTTTGACAATTTGCAAGTGGAGCACATATAAAGTAAAGGCAAATGGTATCAAATCAAGGACAGAAATATGGCATTTCAACTAATTATTTCAACTAATTATAAAGTGGGACAACTTGTGTATATTTCTTGGGCAAAATAAAAGTCATCATTACAAATAATACAGTTCCAGAGTTGTCTGAAAACTACTCTACAGGACAAAAGGAGTGGGATCATGTGAACAATATTTCTTCCTATGTATTATCACCTTGAAATATTAGAGTAAACTAGGTCTTCCAGCATACTTTAAAAAGACAGATTGGATTTACATCAATATTTCTTTCTTCTGATGGTTGAAAATGGAAACTCCTAGAGCAGAGCTACACATAACTTTACTGTAGAAAGAAGTTCCCATGCTGAGTTTGCCATGCAAAATCAAAATGTTCTTTTACTGAAAAAAAACCCCTTTTCCTTTCCCCTATAAGGGATGGAAGTTTGATGGATTTATAACACACATTTACCACTAATCCATTTTAAAGAGTTTTAAAAACAAAACTGGAATGTTAAGAAACAAAAATATGTATTATGAACATTACACATTTGAATGTTAATGCAGCAGAAGGGAGATTTTCATTAGGCATTCCTTACATATGTTAGTATACTGTGGGTGAGAAAATCTGATATTTAGCTAGAAATATCACTTCCTCCTATTTGATGTATATGAAGGAATATAAACAAGGAAGAAGTAAAAAAAAAAAAGACAATCAATTACTGCAGTTAGCTTCAGGGTCAATGCTGAAAGAATAGGCCTTTAGAGAAAAATAAAATCAATGCATCCCAGCAGGTTAAGAGAGCACACTCTGGAAGAAACCTCTCAAAAGATATTTGTAAAAGTATATAAAGTGGGGAGAGGAGCTCACAGTCACCTTTCCTTGCTTTTATCCCAGGGGGTAAAGAAAGGAAAACGGTACTTGCTTGTTTATTGAACTGACTGCATCACAAGATTCAAAATGCTTTAATTATTTGGACTCAGTTCTCTAAATAATTCACAACATTTTCTAATTCACTTTCTAAATAATATTCTGGGTGTTTGGTATGGGAAATTGTGAATCTCTCACTTCATAAATGGGTAAATAAATAAATAATTCTATTTCATTGTAAATTAACATGGATTAGAGGTCAGATTTGCACCACTGTTTAGGAAATATATAAAGAAGTGTCAATGGGAAACTTGATTTAAATCAATGATTTTAATTGGCTTTCCCCCCTAGTAATTTAAATCTTGATTTAAATTAATCTACCCTGCTCCTTATGCAATGCCCCTGGGCTATTGAATTGGCTCTCAGTTTGAAATCCATTGTCCCAAATGTTAGTATCAACAAGATTGCACAGGGAGGAAGATAATAACTGTCATATTAGCAATAGTGGAAGAGACATTAGTTAAAAGAGTGAAGTGGGCTGCTAATGAAGCTTTGGACCTGCTTCAGAGATTTGGCGGGACATAGAGCTCCATCACACCAGCAATTTCGTGCACTCTCCCCATGCCTGGTGTGCAGATTTGCAGCACGGTACTCACATGATGCTGTGCCTGTCCTGCTGACATCCTGCCTCTTCCCCAGCCTTTCCTAGAATGCTAAAAGTCTGGATTATTTTCCTTAAGCGCATTTAATGTGCCCTAAGCATCCGTGTCATTTTAAAGGAACTGGGGGATTGAATGGATTCCATCAGGTTCTGGCAGGGAAAAGTGATCTCTCCCAGCAGCTGGCTCCAAGCCTCAATATAAAACCCAAACCTTGCATCCCAAACTCAAAAGCATTTTTTAAAATCATACAATGCCTGAATCTCTGCAGAGACAGGATTGTACTCCCTTGATGCCCCCAAAGAGCTAGACTAAAGGGTTGTTCCATTTTTGCCCAGCAGAAAGATGGTCTGGTTGAAGTACTCATCTGACAGGACCTGACTGGAGGGAGAAAGGGGAGGAGTGGAGTGGAAGAGCAAACGAGCGAAGGAGCGAAAGAGCAGCTATTCAGGTGAAAGAGATCATAAACTTGATGTGCTTCTGCATCAGAGGTAAAAAAAAAACTGCGAAGGCACACCAGGGGGGAAAATTAGGTGTGATGGAGATTACAGACACTCAGAGGAAGGTCTGACAAATCAATACATGCAATACAAACGGAACCCTGAAAATTGAGTACACCCTAGATCACCCTTAAAATGACTTGTGGGAGACTCAGGGAGGGGTGGAATGGAAAAGGAGACCTGCAAGGCTAAATCCCACACTTTAAAACATAAGTACAATTTTGCTAAGGGGCCGATCTGGTCGCCTTCCATGACCTATCAGCTGTTAAAGGCTGCCAAACTAGGTTATACGCAATTACCTTGTATGTTTTCTAGCACAGTTTGTTCCCTTTGACATCTGAAACATACAAGGTAATAGACAAGGCATGGTTATAGTTTGACAGCTACAATTGCTCACCTCTGCAATTGCAAAAAATTGACACGCACTCCATTTTAAAAAAATGAACGTTTTTTGGCCCTGTTTTGTGTGAATGTTTTGGCACAAAGCTCTGAATGCAACCAGGGTAGCAATCATAGCAGGGAGGGGGACTTGGCATCAGATAAGATGGGTTCTGCCACCAAGTTCCCTGGGATATGTGCCAGAGTTGGCTCAAATACTGAGGGGGAAAGAGTGGAAGAATAACCCATGGTACACCTAATCATCTGTTGGGCTCACCATGAGTTGTTCCAATGACAACCCACACTGCGTAGCTTATTTCTCAGGGTGGGTTTTGTGTCATGTGAACTCACCCTCTGTATCTGTCTTCTGTATGACTGACCATTATAGTGCACACAACCAGAACATCTGTGTGATTTTCATTCAAATAAAGTGTCATCAACTACACTGAGGTGAAATAAGGTGGCAAATGTCATGATGCCCCTAAGACAGTTTCTGACAGAGTGGGTAGCAGTCAACATGCTGGCCATAACCAGATCAGTTCTCTCCCCACCAACTAAACTCAAACACACCCTTTTCATTGCAGGAAGAAGCAGACAGGGGTGTTCACTTGCAATAACAGCACCAACAGTTATCTCCTTCATCTGAGACTGCTGCTTGTGGGAGCCACGTGATGCCAGCTCTAACTGCACAGAGGAAGCAGCAGCAGCAGCATTGTGGCACCCCCAGTGTCTCAAGAGGAGAGGGAAGGTATGTTGTTGGATGTGGAGATCGCAGAGGAGCTGCTTGACATGATGGGCAGTCTTGTTCAGGAAGGAGAACTCTTGGACTGCCCTCAGAGCTCCCCTGCCAGAGGAAGTAGTTCTCCTCATGAGAGCAGTGGGTGTAACAATATGAACTAAATGCTGGATTCAACCTGAATGGGTTTCGCTTCCCATTTAAAGGCAACACCAGCTGTTTCTGGCCTGACGAGAGAAAGGCCACAACCTGAGAGAATGCTGTATAGGAGGCCTTTGTTAAATTTAAAATGTGGAAGTTTGTTTGGAAGCAGACTCTGTCTGAATCTGTGGGGTGCAGTCCACCAACTTTAAAACACTGGGGAAGAGTAAGCACACCCGCCAGTGCCAAAAGATATCTACGCGGTTGCCCCTTCTCTTCCTTTGTTGGCCACCCAGACTCCAGTATCAGAGTCTAGCTCACCAGAGATGTGTTAACCAGCCACACTTCCTGCTGGCACAGCAGCCAGGCACTTTGGTAGGCCCTAACATGTGCTGCCCGCATAGGAAGTGAAGGAGCATGAGTAAACCTCTGTTCCTCTGTGCAAAGCAAAACAATAGAGGTAGGACATGGCTGAATGAGTGCAATGGGTGGCACTGGGAAAGCAATTCATTTTATTTAGTTTTGTAGTTGGACTGGGAGGTTGGGGGAGGGGTTGGGGGACATGGAGTACTCTGCTCCTTGCCTTGGATTTTCAATGCATTTAAAGGCTGATTCCCCCACTGTGCTCTATTACAAAGTCTTGTGTTAAATGCCTATTAGATACTTTTTCTATTGGCTATCTCTCCCTGTTTTTTCAAGTCTTTCAGAGGAAAACAGCATATTATGCTGATCATGTAGGATGTCGCTTAGGCTGGTATTACATTTTACTCTCATGTAAGCATGTACAGCCCCAAATCAGATCAGAATTATGACACTCTGGGAGGAAAGGGATAAACCACCACCACCCATTCTTTTTTCTGAAATTCATTGCTGACTTTGCAAAGGATGGAAGTTAAAAAAAGAAAAAAAGAAAAACGTTCCCCTACACCCATTTTTTTCCTATTTTAAATGCCCTTCGCTGAGGTGGAATTTCTAGAAGAAGTGGGGGGGGGGAGGTTTTACCCTTCCCTCCTGGAGCACCAAATATTCACAGAGTTCAGAACAAACCAACTTCAGACTTGGGAATTTCTTAAAGTTTGAGACAAACCAAAGTCAAGATTGGAAAAAGAAGAAACTGAAATTGGCAGATTCCTCCATCCCTAGTTGCAATAGCTTGGACATCAAGCGATACCGGAACCCTGCTACTTGCTAACCAGGCAGGACTGGTGTGGGAGCCAAGGACAAGCCCTTTTTGCCTGTCAACCAGAGGACGTGCTTGCCAGAAGTAAAGACTGTCAATCCCAGAGTCACTGGAGAACTATTTTTTCCTGGGTGTTTAGCTATGTATGTGTATGTGAATGACTATCAGAAGGTATGTATTCAAATGAGCTGGAAGAGTGTGAAGTATTTGCCTACTAGGACAATTAATACCTAATTTTACCTACTAGGTAAAATTAATAGGGTTAGAGAGCCCAAGGCATAATAATATAAGAAAATGTTAAATAAAGTTATCTTTCTTGTGCAAGTGTACTTATTCCTGTTGCAGTTCAAACAAACATTGATTTCCCTGTTGCTATTCTCAAGATAAAATGAAGGGAAGGGATGCATATCAAGATCTTGGAACCAAATTGCATCATTAGGTTTGTTCGTCGTGGCCTCCATTTGTATTGCAACTGTTCCTCAGCAGGAAAGTTTTATAATGGAATGCCCAAGTATTGATTCTAGAGGGTTCTATTATATTAAATTGCAGCAGACATTGTTAGACATTATTTGATAGCACATTATCCAAAGAAAATGTAAGCATAAACTGTATATAAATCGACGAAAATTGTGTACTGCTATTCAGTGTATAGAATGTAAATGCAGGATGGCCAAAGAGCATATTTCTGTCAGCAATGCAAACATCTTGTTTCTCATTCAAAAGAGTAGAATCTGTGAATGTTACCTAGCAATGAGCAGCTGATTGGCTCCATTGTCATAGTTGACCTCTATGTAGGGCACAGCCTCTGTGTCTGCCATTTACTGCTGCTCTGATGTCATAGAGGGTCTGTGCAGCCGTGGGCCAGACAGCTGAGGGCTAACGGAGGTTGGGATCCAGAGAATTTTAGTTCCATGAGCAACTCTTGTCAATACAAGCTATAAAAATATTGCATAGATATCAAGGATTTTCAAATACCTTGTGCTCCACATTTGTTAAGCAATTGTGTTGCCTTTTAGGGAAACTGGAAGATAAATGGTACTTGCAGTTTAGGGTATAAACAAAAGTCACTTGGCAGAAAACAAGACAATGCAATGAGCATTGAAAAATGAATGATTTAATTAACATCTCTGAAGCAGATTTTTTTAAAAACTTGGTTAATAGGACCTATTGCCTTTTCATTTCAAGGCCATGCAAGTCTTGTTGTTTGTCGCAGCTCCACCAAAACCAAGATGCAGATAACACATGCTGCAGAATTCCCAACAAATGAGCTCAGGGACAAAGTGCCTTTCCTTGTGAGCATTTCAAATTTAACCCAAATAAGAAGCCCTCCATGTCTCGGCTCGCTGCTAATTGAAAATAAAACAGTTAAGCAACATAGCCTGTGTGATCTACCAGAAGGATTTTATAGCCCAGATGTCCCAAAATGTGTTTTGAATTACCTCTTGTTCATTGTAAACAGTTAAGTTGTCATTGTAGAATTTTGTATATTTATGAGTCAGCATATTAAAACTCTTTTTACCTCCAAAAGAGCATTTGGAGCTTGGATTTGTTTTGCCATCAAGCAGGTACGTGTGTGTGTTTTATTGTTACATGCAAATGATTTTCATAGAATCATAGAATGATAGAATAGTAGAGTTGGAAGCAGCCTATAAGGCCATCAAGTCCAACCCCCTGCTCAGTGCAGGAATCCACCTTAAAGCATACTGACAGATGGTTGTCCAGCTGCCTCTTGAATGCCTCTAGTGTGGGAGAGCCCACAATCTCCCTAGGTAATTAGTTCCATTGTCATAGTGCTCTAACAGTCAGGAAGTTTTTCCTGATGTGCAGCCGGAATCTGGCTTCCTGTAACTTGAGCCCATTATTCCGTGTCCTGCACTCTGGGTTGATTGAGAAGAGATCCTGGCCCTCCTCCATGTGACAACCTTTCAAGTATTTGAAGAGTGCTATCATATCTCCCCTCAATCATCTCTTCTCCAGGTTAAACATGCCCAGTTCTTTCAGTCTCTCCTCATAGGGCTTTGTTTCCAGACTTCTGATCATACTTGTTGCCCTCCTCTGAACACACTCCAGCTTGTCTGCATTCTTCTTGAAGTGTGGTGCCCAGAACTGCACGCAATACTCAAACTGGGGCCTAACCAGTGCCGAATAGAAGGGAACCAGTACCTCATGTGATTTCGAAGCTATACTTCTATTAATGCAGCCCAAAATAGTATTTGCTTTTTTTGCAGCCACATCACACTGTTGGCTCATATTCAGCTTGTGAACTACAACAATTCCAAGATCCTTCTCGCTTGTCGTATTGCTGAGCCAAGTATCCCCCATCTTGTAACTGTGCATTTGGCTTATTTTTCCTAGATGTAGAACTTGGCATTTATTCCTCTTAAATTTCATCCTGTTGTTTTTTTCAGCTCAGCGCTCCAGTCCATCAAGATCACTTTGAAGTTTGTTTCTGTCTTTCAGGGAATTAGCGATCCCACCCAATTTTGTGTCATCTGCAAATCTGATAAGCATTCCCTACACCTCCTCGTCCAAATCATTAATAAAAATGTTGAAGAGCACTGGGCCCAAGGCAGAGCCCTGCAGTACCTCGCTTGTTACCTCCCCCCAGTGTGAAAAGGTACCATTAATAAGCACTCTTTGAGTCCGATTCTGTAGCCAATTGTGGATCCACCTAATAGTTGTTCCATCTAGCCCACTTTTCACTAGTTTGTGAATCAGAATGTCATGGGCCACTTTGTCAAAAGCTTTGCTGAAGTCAAGATATACTATATCCACAGCATTCCCACAGTCCACAAGGGAGATTACCCAATCAAAAAATGAGATCAGATTAGTCTGACAGGATTTGTTCTTGACAAATCCATGCTGGCTTCTAGTAATCACTGCATTGTTTTCAAGGTGTTTACAGATTGACTTCTTTATAATCTGCTCCAAAATTTCCCCAGGGATGGATGTCAGACCTACTGGTCTGTAGTTCCTGGGTTCCTCCTTTTTGTCCTTTTTTAAGATAGGGATAATAATAATAATAATAATAATAATAATAATAACAACAACAACAACAATTTATTTCTTACCCGCCTCTCCGTCTGGATCGAGGCGGGGAACAACAACATGATAAAATACAAAAAACTGATTAAAACATGACACATATTATTAAAACTGCATAAAAAATCCTAAAACATCCTAAAAACATCCTTAAAACATTCTAAAATTCCACTGGATATGCCTGCCGGAAGAGAACAGTCTTTATAGCTTTCTTAAATTCTAAAAGACTGTTAAGTTGACGAGTCTCCTCCGGTATTAGCCCTCCTCCAGTCGTCCGGCACTTAACCTGTCTACCATGATTTTGTAAAGATAATAGGCAGTGGTTCTGAGAGTTCTTCTGTCAGCTCCTATATTACTCTAGGATGCAGTTCGTCGGGCCCTGGAGATTTGAACTCATTCAAAGACAGAAGGTGTTCCTTGACCATTTTTATCAATCTCAAACTGCAATCCTGCCCCTTCAGCTTGTACCTCACTTTTTCCGGGGGGGGGGGGGAAGACCTGCATTTGGGAGAAGACTGAGCCAAAGTAGAAATTGACCACTTTGGCCTTTTCTTTGTCATTTGTTACCAATTTGCCATCCTCATTAAGCAGTTCAACCACCATTTCTTTCCTCTGTCATTTACTATTCACACATCTGAAAAAAAGCCTTTTTATTGCTTTTAGCATCCCTTGCTAGCCTCAGTTCTTTCTCAGCTTTATCCCTCCTGACACCATTCCGGCACTTCTGCGCTACTTGTTTGTACTCTTTCTTTTGTAGCCTGGCCTTCCTTCCACTTCCTATATGTATCCTTTTTTATTTTCAGGTCATGGGTAAGCTTTTTGTGGAGCCACATTGGTTTCTTCTGTTGTCTTCTATCTTTTTTCCTTGTTGGAATTGTTTGTAATTGTGCCTTTAAAATTTCCATTTTTTGAAACTCCCACCCATCTTGGACTCCTTTTCTCATTAGAGTCACTTGCAGTTCTAGATACAAGTCCAGATGAACTTCAAAGCAGAATTCAAATTCATTGCAGTGGTTTAATATGAATAATATAAAAGGTCCAGCTTAAAAGAGTACCAGGGAAAGAAAAGCTGTCCTGTGTGGATGGAGGACTATGCTTTTCCATAACTTAACACAGTTTAGATCCTGTTTCCATAGGTTTATGGCTGGCTGGGGAATGCTGGGAGTTGTAAGACTTTTTCTGTATAAACATACATACGATTTTGCTCTTAGAGATATAAAGCTTTGCAGCACTGAGGTCTTCTTAAAACTCTTGATACACTAGTTCTAGAATCTGTAGAATAGATCCAATGTTCTTTTGTTCTACAGCCTGAAATTTTTATTCATTGCAAAATGAAAATGATTTGCCCTAGCATTACGAAATTTTGCAAAGAAATATCCTTGGGGTATAAACTAGGTAAATTTCAGAAAATTCTACAGAAAAATGATGCGCTAGGAAGTTCAGAAAGATTTTACATATTCAAAGATTAAATTTCAAAACAGCTATATGCTTTCTAAACATGCATGCCATAGACAGCATTTGTATTTTATTTGTTTGGCATTTATATCGCAGCTGGCAGCACATGCAGTGCAGTTGCTAGCTCTCCATCCTCATGATGCTGTTGCCTGCGCAGTCCTCACATGCATAATGTGCAACCTCTTCCCCTTACCAGGAGCCTTGCTCAACCAGGGCACAAATGCAGCACCTATGAGTAATTGGCAAGGCAGCTCTTTCATACATAGTTAAGCTCAGTGCGCTCCAAGACAGCTGGGTAACGATGCATGCTAGGGCCTTTCCTCTTGTCATGTGCCATTGTTCCCTCCCCCCCCCCCCCATCTAGACTCCAGCATGCTGCATGAGCAGAGAGGCTAAAGAAGTTATTCACTTCTTCACCTTGCTTATTTATGTATTGAATAGATCGATATACTGCTAACCATGTTTAAAACTATCTCCAAATGATTATCTCCTCTCCTGCAGTGCACCCAAGTCCAGGCAGGAAAATAACAATGGCAATCCATTGTGGCTGCCCTTGAAAAGAGGGACCTTGCATTTCCCAGCTATCTCTCAGGGTAGGGCATGACTAGGATGGAGCTGAGGTGGCATCCAGCGCCAAGCCGAGGAGGCAACAAGAACTGGTTTGCTGCTGGTGGCTTTGTTGGCTAGCCTGCAAGACACAAGAGGTGTGGTGGGGGGCCAGCAGCAAAAAGACAATGCAGCACTCAGCATTATGGCAATGTAACCCAGGCAGCTGCGGAGGTCAGTGGAGTAGACGGTAGGTAGCACTGTTGTAGGATAGGAGTTTCAGGGCTAAATATTCCTATTCAGTAGATACATTTTCCAATAAGCAGGATATTGAAACCTTGCCCAGGTTACCATAAATCTTACTCAGACAGTCATGAGTTATTGAGATTTTACCAGGCATCGTCCATACACTTGATCTCCACAGTCAAACTTTGGAAACTGGAGATTCTGAGGAAACTGAATTCTGGTCTAGTGCCATATTCTGTATTGTTGTTTTTCCATGCTTATACTGAATCATGGGATCCACAAAGGTACTTGTATGTTTGGGGATTGGGCAGATGTTAGAGTTAGGATTTTCCTAGATGTAAACGTGTTGCATTCCAGGCCATTTGTTCAACAACAACAAAAAAGGTTTACTCAGCTTCTGTATATTTATTTTACTCAGGGAAGAAACCTCTCTAAAGCATCTCAACTGCCAACATTCCAAGCCAAGTCTTCCTACAAATGTCTAGAAATGCCAAAAGTCCTTCGTTTTAAAAAAAAATGCTTCTGCCAGTGGTAACTAAAAAAAAAAATACTTAAGAACTCTAGTCTTTTTTTCAAAACGATCATGTCATAAGGACTGCATCTAAGTGTCTCCTTTGTACATAGAGTTTGGGAGAGGACAGGACAGAAGCAAATTGTTCTAAGAGTCATTACTGGCTTTTCTAGGACAGATTCATTCCCAGAATTTCCCCTCCCCCCCATTTTTAAAAAGGCAGAATTCAGTATTAGCCAATGAAAGTCAGCCCTCTTAGAAGGAAGACTTAGCTAAGGATATTTGGCAACATGAATCAAAAGAACCTTTGTTTCATTTACCAGATTCCTTCAAACTTCTGTTTGCTAGTACTAGCAAGCAGCATTTTCAAATGGCACTGTGTAAAATTAGCTAGTTTATGCCAGTCCTTTTGGTTTTTTATAACAGGATGTTCCAGGTCTTAAAAATTATGAATTTAAGAGTTAAACGGTATTTAATAAATAAAGGTGAAAACTCTTAAACTCTTACATTCATAATCCCTAAGACCCAGAACATCCTGTTATTTAAAAAAACAACTTTGGGTGGGTTTTTGTTTTAAAACCAAGTTTGCTCTCTGGTTGAGGGGTCTTGGCTATGTAGGGTCTTGGCTATGTATTTTGTGGGGAGCAAGACTCAAATTTCTATGTTGAATACATTTTCTGGGCAGGGACCTTCCCCCTGTTTTTGTCACTAGAGTGTTAGGGGACACACATGGCACTCAGACAATAACCAGACAAAAATATGTTAAGCCTCAGAACAGCAGAGATGCACAATTGACTAGTCATTAAATGCCCCAGTTGAAATATTTACCTGAGACCTATTATACCTGAGATAAATATTGATACATATCCTCATTTTAGCGATAGTACCTCTGGGCTTTTTCACAGACTGCTTTACCTTACCAAGGAACAGCAGTGAAACTAAAGCCAAATCACTTGTTTTGAAATGGCAGTGGCTCAATTGTCTCAATACTAGTTAGAGGCAACATTGGGGTAGGATCAGGTTAAGACTGCAATTCTAGACTCACATATCTGGGATTAGGCTAACTGACCTCAGGGGGATTTATTTCTAAATAGAAATGAATAGGATTGCACTATAGGTCACTTAGGTATGTGAACTTCCAGAGGGGTAGCAGCCATGTTTGTCTTTAAAATGCCATTACGACTCTTTTTGTTGTATCAGGCAGGTTAACTATGGCATAAACTTCATCAGATGTATACAATACTATCCTTGGTTGGCAGGAACACACCCAGGGGGAAATGGTTGATGGTAGGACCAAATGGCTATGATTTCCAAAAAGCAGCATGTGACACTTCTGAATAAAGCTTAAATGTATAGAAGATAAATACAGTCACCATTCACAACAACAGTAATTGGTGACAGCACAATAAACCCAGCTTAATTATGTTACCACCTGTAGTGGGACAGGAAACCATTGTTACAATTAGAACCTAAACAAATACAGTCAAATGTCTTGATTAATTCTAATTCAGCAATTTCCACCCTGGAGCCTCCCTCTGAAAGTCTGTTTTTTGGGAATGACAACTTTCAGGTCAAGAACAGAGTGTCCTAGGAGACTGAAATGTTCTCACACTAGTTTCTGAATGTTCCCATTTCTGATGTCAGATTTGTATCTCCTTATTCTTTTGCATAGAGACTGGCCTGACTTGTTTGTTCTATGCAAAAAGCAGAAGGGCACTGCTGGAAACTGATAGCATATATCAAGGAAGATGAACAGGTGAATGAACTCCTGAAACTGCAGCTGGTTTTATTAGGTCCTGAAATATTTGTTTGTGGAGTTTTTCTTTTCTGAGATTCAGGGGTTTTTGAGAACCTAAGGAGCACCCCTCAATGTCAGTGTCAGTTTCCCCTATTCAAAACGAAACAATAGTAAGCTCACTCAGAGTTGTTAAGGCAGACGCAACAATGATTGTAAAATTCATTGGCTTATTGGAAGTGCTATAAAAATGACCGTTGGGATGAAGAGGAAGAGAAGGAGTAACTTTTGTTATTGCCTCTGTGCTGAATGGTTAGAAGTTTTTGTATACATAGTTGTCCAATGTTAGCCTCATAAATTGGCGTACATCTCACACTAAGTAGTCAGGATTTCCACAGCAAAGTGTCAATGTGTTTGATCACAGTAACAATCTAAAACACACACATATTAGTATAACATTTTAGAAGGTATACGTGGTTGATCATACAAATATATTGTACAAGCATTTTCTTCAGTTTGTGGGAACAGGGGCAGGATCTACACTACTGCTTTAAAATGGTTTATAACAGTAGTGACAACTGTTGGGGCCCAAGACACATTCCATATACAGTTTTCAAACCATTTTTAACATGTCATATCCTGCTTGGTGTAGATCTGGCCAGGGGGAGATGAACAAAACTGCAGTTGGATCACAAAGCACAGTTTACCAATTCCTTTGATTGTAGTAAAAGTCAGTTTTTCTTCATTTGTGAAGGCTATTCAAGTGAGCAACATTCAACTGATTAAGTGACATCCTTGTCCAGATTCAAGCTTGTTGGGTCACTGATTCCAAAAGGGGTAGACATATGCCATATACTGAAAATAAGTAGCAAAAATGTTGAAAGTATTTTTTTAATTCAATTAAGTGATTTTATTAACCTCTGCTGTCTTTTCTAAAACATATAACTCCATAGGGTCTACAGTACCTTGGTTTGCATAAATTTTCACAGATTATGATTACAGTCTTAAAAGTTTAATCTAGTAATGTGTCCTCAGAATTGGGGGGGGGGGGAAGTAGAATCTGTTTGATGTAGGAAAATACAGATAATGGGAACCGGTCAAGTGAAGAATAAAATATTTCAGCCTTGTCTTTATGAAATTCTTTTATTGCATCACTATTTTAATAGAACTGTTTAAACTTATTCCTGAATGAACATTTGCAGAACTCATCTAAACTTAATGTTCTAAAAAGGTTGAAAGAAAATTGGAAAGCTACTCCTCAGCTGTGGTTTAAAAACCATCTGCCTCAGATGTAGATAGACTAAGGGCTTTGAGATCAGAGTCCTCTGACTATACTATATGACTCCTATTCCTCTTTAAAAATGAAAGAAGTGATAAGAATAACAGGTTTAAAGCTTTAGATATGTTCTAGGACAGCATTGTTATCAATATATGATAAAGAAGAAGGAGAACAGAATGTTAAAGATTTGATTATGAATTTAATGACAGCAGCGAGACTAATGATATCTAGACAATGGAAAATGCAAGGCAACTACCAAATAGAAGAATGGTATAAAGAAGTATGGAATATTGCCATAAATTATAAATTAACAAGTAATATTAAAGTTAATTGAGGGATAATAAAGAAAAATGATTTTGGGAATATATGGGGATTATTTGTGGACTACGTATTAGAAAAAGGGAAGGGGTGCAGACCATCAAGGGAATCTATGCAATTTTGGGAAAAAAAGTAAAAGAAAATAAAAAATAATGAGTCTTGTAGCTGATCCCGGTGTGGGGGTGCACTGTATGGGAATATATGATTTGTAAGTGATGTGGTTTTTTTATGTATATGTATAATATATAAAATCAATAAAAAATTTAAAAAATAAAAAATCAGGTGATCTCTTTTGCTGTGGGAAGGATAGCCATGGAGAGCCTGTAGAATTATGTGGATCCTGGCCTCTTCTCCCCCCACTCACTGTCCCACCCCCTTTTTGACCTCTTTGAGGTCTTCCAATAGGGTCCAAAACTGTGGCATTTGGAGACTGGAATTCTGGATTACACACATGCACACCAATTTGGGCTCTTCTGAAACTGATCTGTTTTGCCCTATCCTACACACATACTTCAAGCAATCCTTGCCATCACCCTTTTCTAAACATACCAAGATAAAAGGATGCTGAGATTGGGGCCACACCTAACATAAAGCCTCAGTTTCAGGCACAAGATGCAGCCCCTGTATACACACCTGTAGCCTGGTCTTTTGAGAACAATGGGAAATGTAACTCCCAATGTAAATCATGTACTTGAACACTGCCGCAAATATGCACACCACTGTACAGGTAAACCAGGAATTATTGCTGCTAGTGTCTCTGAACTGAAGGTAGAAGTTCTCTTTTTGCTGTGAGCCTCTATCTGGGGAGGCCTCTTATGCTCCCAATGTCATCATCTGGGCAGGTTCTACATTACTGCTTTATAGCAGCTTATAACAGTATTAACAACTGCTGAGGCCCATGACACATTCCATATACCGCTTTCATAGTGCTATATCTTGCTTGGTGTAGATCTGGCCCAGATGTGTGATGGGGCATAGAGGCTTTACCAAGTGTGAGTGTGTGCATCCCATTTAAAATTATATTAATTGGATTCATTCCAAATCAGATAAAGTTAGTCCACCCACTAGCTACATTGTTATGGCAGCACTACTGAATAGGATAGGCACTTCAGTCATAAATATTTCTATTCAATAGATATGTTCTCCAATAAGCTGCACAAGACCTTCAAGACAATTTCAATAAAACTAATTCCGTGCAAGTCAGGCTCAGAAATTTGCACATTTTTTTTACGATCATGCTCACTTGATGTACATCTGGAGTATAACTCCAAAAGCAAACAAGGAATGGATCCATCAAATACAGTCTACTCTTACCTGTGAGAGCAGACATTTACTTATATATTACATTTATATCCTGCTTTGTCTAAGTAGTTCAGGGATCACGTACATCCTTGTAAGAACCCAGTGCCTTGAATTCTTCAGAAAACTCCACTTTCTAAAAATGTGGGTGGGACATTTCTGTGAAAGCTCGGAGGAAACATGGTTCAAAAAGAATGTACAAGGGAGTTCTGCTATCTTTAATCCTAGCTAAAATGAAAAATGGGGGGGGGGGCATCTCCCTGATCCAACCTAAAAGGGCAGAGCTCCAATTGAACAAGAGCTCAAACTGTATTCCTTTATATAGTCACATGGTTTCAGCCCACATGACTGTCAGTGGTCCCAGCCATAATCACATCGACTAACAGGAATGTGTAATGTACACAGTGCATGGCCTCAACCAGCCAGTCTCTGCTCAGGGAGACTAGGGAGCTTTCCCAAAACTTGCCTTTGGGGGCTTCCTTAGGGAATGCATTCTTCCCATTTTCCCATGGAGGGAATGCACCTATTTGGTCCCTGGGAACAAAGCCTAAGTTCTGACAGAAATTTGAGTACTCCAATGGGATTCGACCTATTAAAAACTCACGTTCTGAAGAGTCATCCACTTTATGCAAAGTTCAATTAAATTCTACTCTAGACAAATGGATGCAAAAGGCCCATCAGTCATTCATACAAAAACACACACATTCAACAAAGCTCAACAAACCACACACCTCTCAGTTTCCATCACACTAACTGACAGAAGTTATCTATCTAAAGCCTACCATTTTATAAAAATAAAGCCACAGTCCCAAGGTAGCTAAGTAACCAGCAGGGAACATCTGACTGCACTGCTTTTTATTAATTTGATTTGATCTGATAAATGTAAACATCATTCTTCAGTAAATATTAGCAGGGTGGTTCACAAAACTAATTAAAAACATCAATAAAAACAGCCAAATAAAGTAGAAGCATGCAAACAAGTCAGACATTAAAACCACATCATTTGTTAGAAGCCTAGGAAAATAGAAATTTTAAAAATAAAATAAACAGTGCTGAAAAGACATTAACATAGGTGCCAAAGCAGCATCAAGGCACCAAGGGAGGGCCTCTAGAAATGATTCCAGTAACAGGGAAATTGGTGTAGAGCAGACGTTCTTTCAAGTACCCAGTTCCCAAGACATGTTGTGCTTTAAACATAAGCTCTAGTGCTTTTCATCCTGCTCAGAAATGGACAGGGAGTCAGTTATCTACCTGACAGAAGGAATACTAGGGAACATGTTTGAGAACATGGAATTAGGGATGGCCAAAACTCTCACATTTGAAATGTTTAAAACTGAAAGTCTGTCCACACCATTTACAGAGAAATTTCTGAATTCAGGAAGTTCTTATAAAAAACTAAATCCTCACCCTTACCCTAATTGCAATGTGTGTCACATTCTGATGTCAATGAAGACTGGAATGAATAATTTAATACATAAATAAATAAATACCCAGGATCATAGGGTAGAATCCAATGGGGCGTTTATGCCTCAATCAATTCTCTTGCACCCACATCCACCAATTCCAGTCTGCAAGTGGGTCCTGCTTGCACAATAGAATCTGCAGTGCACTAGAGAATCAGCAGGGGTGGCTTCTTCCTATGAAATCACAGATCCATTTTATACACATCATAAAACCACGCTTTAGAGCAGTGGCTGTCACACTGTATTCCCTCAAAAATTTAATACAGATTAATCAATGAGAAACTTCTAATAGTGGGCTATCTTCCCAAAACGACAGCTTGCCCATCACTACCATCTACTATCAGCTTTGGCTGATACACCAGCTGCACCCCTTCCTAGAGTTGGAAGTCTTAAAGATGGTAGTACATGCACTAGTAAGTTCGAGGCTCAACTTCTGCAATGCCTTTGTGCCTAATCCAGAAACTACAATTAGTTCAAAATATGGCAGCCAGGTTGGTCACCAATACACCTAGAGGTGACCATATTACACCAATTTTAAAATCACTTCACTGGCTTCCAATTAATTTCCAGGCGAAGTATAAAGTGTTGGTTATTACCTTTAAAGTCCTACATGGTTTGGGTCCAGGTTACCTGCAGGATCGCCTTCTCCCGTACAATCTGCCCCACACACTCAAGTCCTCTGGGAAGAACTTACTCCAGTCAGCTAAAACTAGGCTGACAACTGTTACCCAGAGGACCTTCTCTTCTGTTGCTCCCAGACTGTGGAATGACCTGCTGGGAGAAATTCACCAACTTAACAGTCTTCTGGAATTTAAGAAAGCCATAAAGACTGATGTCTTCTGGCAGGCCTACCCAGTTGAATTTTAAGATGTCTTTTATATGTTTTCAATTAGTTTTATGTATTTTATGCTGTTTTATATTTAATATTGTTCCCTGCTTCAATCCAGAGGGAGAGGCGGGAATAAATATATTATTATTATTATTATTATTATTATTATTATTATTACCAATCTTATCCCACAATGTGAAGTTGCATAGCAGTACAGGGTGTGGACTAGACCATGTTCTCTGATCACATGGATCAACAGCAAGGCCAGTGCCTCACATGAACTGAATACATGTCTTTAAAATATGATCATGTGTTCAAAGGGAGACATGTAAGACTTCCTCAGAAGACAAGTCTGTATGAAAAGAGGACCCTGAAAATAGGAAGTTGGAAAACTAGCACTGTAGAAGAACCATTTAAAAACCTAAGGTATTCTAGATCTCTCCAAGTATCAGCACTGATGGCTTAACACCTGAAGAGACTTACAGTTTGAGGTCATTATTGCAAGCCTTATGTAGGAGTCCAAATGGATTTCTCTGAACAGTATAATAACGTTACTATGGCACATGTGGGAGGTATCTGTTTTCATCTGTATAGGAACAATCACATGAGGCTTTATTTCCTGAGCAGCAAAATATATGGGACATGCTCAGTGGAAAGAAATGCCAAATAGCCAAGAAAGAATTAAATGAATTCAGCATTGAAAATAGCACAGTACTTTACAGAGCAAAATTTGCCATAACTGTATCAAATTAGTTGTAGCTTTTAAACTGTTGTTAATGCCATGCTGCGTTCCAGACATTCGCTGTATTCCTATGTAAGATCAAAACTTCTTTTATGATGGAAAATCTTAACGTTTGCATTAAAAGAACATCATATTGCATTACAGAATACGACAGAGGAACATATGAATTGGGTAGGATTCTGAGGTCCAGATCTGAGATATTACCTCAAAGCTGGTAGATCAAAAGAAACAAGCGCTTCTAAAACGCTCTAAGTAGCAGTCTATATGTAACAGTTCGGCATTCTCAAATGAGGTGGTAAGATCGGTGATGAGAGCAATTCAGCTAAGAAGACTATGAGATAAGACCAACATCCTTCATTAGCAAGTAAGACAAGCTTTCAGCCAAATCACTCAGTGTGTCAAAGGAATAGAAGAAGAGATTTAGAGCCGATCTACACTCAAGCTTTGTAACGTTTCATAAGGGTTACGAAAGCTCTTTGGGCCATATGATGCACTCCCTTGAATAATATATTCCTGAGGTTTTTTAAAACTCACTTCAGCTATATACAACGGTTTTTACTTTTAATAAATCATTTTAAGTAAAATAATGTGTCCTTCCTTACCGTTTGTGATTCATGGGGGGCAGTACTTCTTTTACCGGTGCTCAAAAGCTTAGCCATTGATTGGTGGGGAAGAAAGAGGGGCTAAGAAGGAAGTGGGCGAGTGAACTGCAACACCCACAATGCTTAGCCCTGTACTCATTGAAAGCTAGGGAATGAAAGGGAACTAAGGAGGAAGTGGGTGACTGAACTACAGTGCCCTAAACTCATTGTAAAAACGAAACAGAAAGAGATGGACAGAAGAGTGTGAGACCGCACACACCGCTTTGAAGACTGAAGAATTTTTCTCCTGTAACATGAGTACTCCTTAATGTGGGCTAACACATTTTAGGACGCACCTATTTGGAACGTTTTAAAATACTATTTAAAATGTTCCAAGGTACAGTGTAGATAGGCTCTTACTCAGTATGGCCACTTCAAAAATAACTGGATGAATGAGAGCAAGTCTGCAAATTTATTTTCTACCTCCCCATGCCTATATTAGCAGTTTAACACAGAAACCAGGAGTTGAGGATTTCAATTACTGGCTGATGTATGTCAAGATGCTCTCAGACAAGGCATTTCTTGTGCAATCACTCTGCCTCATTCATGGAAATTTACTGGGGTTCAGATGATGTCATCTTCCACTTGTAACCCTAACCACTACCACCATCACCACCTGTCAAGGAGGAAAAGACAGAAGAACTGCATGTCTTTAGATTGGTATCGATAGGCACGTTCCATCTGGAAGCACCCAAGTCACTCTCCTGACTTGTTTTTTTAAAAAGCAGGCCAATGCAATGCCTAACTGGGCTAGGAATTCGTCAAACGGAACCACTGATGCAGCAGCCCAGAAGGATGCCAGGACTTTCAGCCGTGCAACGGGGAGGGGCAACATGTCGTGTGGTGCACACCGGCAAAATAACGCACGGTGAATATGTTATTAACCCTTCCGTTGTCTGAGGTGTTGTCTGAACACACCCACCATCTTTATTTCCTAATGGGCCCATGTGGGGTTCAGAGGCATTATGGGAAAATAAAGATGGTGGACAACATGAAGCTGGCACTATGCATTATAGCATAATTAACTTTCAAATATGTGTGTGTGTGTGTGTGTATAACCTTTAAAATGGTAGAGACAGGGGGCCTTGTGGGAGGTGTTCATGGAAGGAAGCAATGGATTGTTTCTGGCTGTTGTATGAGAGGATTTATTTCTATTTCATTATTCAAATTATTTTACCTTGTCTTTCAACTTTAGCCTTAAAAGGTAGCTTTCAAACAGGAAAAGACAAACGATAAGTAATTCCTGTAGAAGATGACTGAATTAAGAGACAATGTATTTTGATGATATTGAACCCTTTTGCATTCTACATACATTACTCATCTCCCTTTCTTGTACTATAGCCCTGGTTCACAATGCAAGTCACATGCAAGTCTGTGCTGTTAAACTGTAGATGCACTCACTGTACAGCCTTTTAGTTCCCATGAATTAAGGGTTGCTAGCATTCTTCCCCCAAGTCTTACCAGCTTTGAGGATTTACAAGCTCCACTTGTTTCAGCAATACAGCTAGTAAGGTTCTTGATCTGGTGCTTATACTGAAAAATCCCTGCGGCTTGGTAACTCTGTTCCCAGGTGGAATTACAGACTTTGTTTGCAGCTAGTGTCATTTCACAAGGCAATCATACCTAGATTTTTAGCTCCTTATGATGGAGGAATATAGCCTACAAAGCAGCATTTTCACTTGGACAAGCCCTAGGCTGCAGGTAAATTGGAATGCTCTCATAATATTTTGAAGCAATTATCTTAGAAAACTCCTTATGTCCATGCTAAAATTACTGACATGTCTCCCAACAAAATTGGTTTAATATTTCATCTTCAAGGCAAGTATTAAGGCAAAATGCAACTTGCAGCAAATAGGGGAAACTTATTTTCCAGGCTCACACAAAAGTATCTTAAATATGTGTGTTGTAATAAAATAGTGTTTGGGTAAGACCTAGCATGGAAAATTTCCTTTCAAACATTTCCTTTTTTCCTTTTTTCTTTTTAAACTGGAACGTAAAGTTAGAATTGGTGCAAAAGCTGTTCTCCCATCTCCATGGACTGAAAAGTAAATTTGGGGGCAGGTATTGATATCAGGGAAAGGTTTAAAACCTTATCTTAAAGCTCCACTTCCCCATCTTCAAAGTAACTACTGGGAACGTTTAATTTGTAAATAACAAAAAAAAAAAGGGGGGGGGTATTCCTGATTAGGATCTCCCACATCAGATGGCCTCACTTTTCCTCATCACCTAGTCAACACAGGAACATTGGAAGCTGCTTTCTACTTAGGGGCTGTCCAAATGCTCGGAAGTCCATTACCTGCTGAGCCGGGAAATCGGCCTTTGCAGTGGGAAGGAAGGGAATAAAGGCCTCATGTGCATGCACATGTGGGCCACGTGAGGCGGGGCGGGGACCAGCCAGCTGGTATCAGCGCTTAGGCTTTTCAGGCCTAGTCAAGCAGCAGCGGCAGCATCAGAGAGCTTTTAAACTTTAGGCCTACCCAGAGCCAGCGGTGGTACCTTTCGCCGAATGGACGATTTCGGTGGGTTGCGGCAGCAACCTTTTTTCCTCTCTGGCAGCGGGGATTTTGGAGACAGTGGCTCCCTGGCGCGATACCCTTTCCTTGGCACCACACCCCTCCCTTGGTGCAAGGCCTTCCCTCGGACCCACGTCCCATTACTGAGCAGCCTGTTCTTGGCGCGAGAACTCAGCCTGCTCCCGGCACAAGGCCTTCCCCCGGCTGCCCCCCCCCCCCGATATTCACAGGGCAGGCAGCCCCTTGCCGTGCGAGGTTTACAGCCTTGGGCAGCCTAGCTCCTCAATGAGGGTTGCCATTGGAGGCATATATTTTAGTGCATGTAAATATCTTGAAAGTCTTTTCAGCCCATCTAGCATAATTATTAGAGCATATAGAGGGTAAGCAGCATGGGCTGCCACCCTATAGTGTTAGAGTTTTGAACTGGGAGGGGAGATCTGTTTTCTGATCTCTGCTGGGCAATAATATTAATTAAAATATTGATTAAAAGGGCATAGGTGGCAAGAAAGGTAAGGCTCCACACACCCCAGCCAAACCTCTTTCTTATAGGTGGGAGCATAAGTAGGTTAATTTGTGTGTGGGAATTTGATACAGCAGACTAGGGATGGTGACCATTCTGGCACCTTTTGGTGATTGGCATGTCCAGAGTTCCTACTCACTGCAAGTTTTACGGCTCCCATGTCAGGATATAGTACAGCTTTGCATGGGGATGGCGTGGGGTGGTCTCCCCACACTCCTAAGTGTCGTGAAAACAGGGGGCAGGTTTACCCAATTCCTGACTTACGTGAGTTGCTTGCCCATAATGCCAGGCTAGTTGCCAGAGGTAAGGACTTATAGATTCCCACACTTTTCACATGCAGAACCAGGAAGGGCTGAATATCCCTTATTGCTAATAAAGAGGCCCTAGTTTATCCCCAAACTCTGGTGTCCATGACTTTATTCCATGCTTCCTTCTCCACTTGCAAATCCCTGGGGTGGGTTTATGGTGGTGCAGAATGAATTATGGAGAAAAAAAAGGCAGGGACTTAACCCCGAATTTTTTCTCCAGAGCGAGGCAAAGATGCACAAGATGACATCAAGACAGCCCCAAAGCCTCGCTTCAGAGTCACAGCAGAAACATGGCTGGGCAGTGCCTGGTGGAAGGCGACCTATGGTTGGTTGCCTTCCACCAGGAAAAGGGCGGGGGCAGCTTTGGTCCCCAGATGGCTGCCCAGAAACCCTGCGCTCCTTCCTCGGATTACCTGATGCCACCCAAGGGGAGGGAAAGCACGGGGCTCCAAGGGACGCGGCGCCAACCGGGCACCATGAAGACACCCCCCCCCCAAATCAGCTCATTGGTCTATGTAGCCCAGCATTGTTGACACTGACTGGCAGTGGCTCTCCAGGGTTTCAGGCAGGAATTCTTCCAGCCCTACCTGGAGATACCAGAGATCGAACCTGGGAGCTTCTGCCTGCAAAGCTTCTGCTTCTGCCTCTACCACTGTGCCCAGGCCTGATAAACTACTACAAACAATGGTTCAATTAAATACAAATATGAAAAGCAATACAACTTCATTATCAGAATGATAATATAGAACAGCACATAGAACATATTTTGTTTGGTGAGATCCTTGGAGGATCTAGGGTCTCACCTAATGCTAAAGACCTTCAGAAACCAAAACATCCCTATGACTAAGGCCCCCTCCACAAGGATGCGCTTTTGCGCCCGGTTCGGGGATTATGCGCATTTTCGCGGAGACGCATTTACGCCTAATCCCTCTGCACGGGAGGCGGCGAGAAGCGGCGAAGCGCATTAAAAGATGCCCAAAAAGCACTTTACAGGTAGTTAATGCGCATAATCGCTTGTTCACACAGCGAAAATGCGCTTTAACGGCCGGAGCAAAATAAAAGTCGCTATTTAACGCGCGTTCGAAAATGCGCATTATCGGGGAGATAACGCGCCTGTACGCCCGTTTTGCGCTCCGCTCGTGTGTAGGTAAAATTTATAATGAGCCTTCAAGGCTCATTAAACGCCCCGTGTGGAGGAGGCCTAACTCCATGCTTTTGATCAATAAGGTGATCTGCTCATACTTTTTTTCTCTGCCTCTTTAACAATTTTTGATTTTCCCATAGCTTGAATGTAATCATTTTTATATTAAAGTTTCATGCAGTTTCCATGGAAAGGAAGCACCAATGCTCACATGGATCTCTGTAGCAAACCACAAATCTTTTAAAATATTTACCTTGATTTGCAAGCAATTTGGGAAACAAATCAATGATATAAATTCCTTTATCATTGCTTTCTGAAAGGTCCTGTGCTGTAACCCTTTCAACTGACTACACTCACTAAATCTAAAAATCTCCAAGATAATTTAAAAGAAGACCATCTGTTTCTAATTCAATGAACTAAAAATAGAACTGGGTAGATATCTACCACGTAAGATGTTTGTGTTAGCTTTCTTAAGATCTGTGGAAATATCCCTTAGGTGAATGCTTGTATTAAAAAAAGATAGCAGCTATTATTTTTGTCCCCCAGTTAGGAAAAATATAATAATGAAGGCAAAACAATCTACATAAGAATTTGTTTTCATAAAGAAAAAAATAACTATATATGCACTAAGACTTATCTTCTAAAGGCAAAATAGTATAAAAACTAATTACTCTATTAAGGCTGCAATTTTATGGACACTTACCTGAAAGTAAGCCCTACTGAACACTAGAAATTACATCTCTGCAAATATGCAAAGGATTGTGCTGCCAGGAGTCCTAACTGTTCAACAATATAAGGGTGCTTTTGACTAAAAATGGCTTCTGCAAATGGTGAAATCAAGTGGGAACAGATGCTGGTGATTTGCTAGTCTACTTATCTAACTTTCAGTGGGCTTATGTTTTATCCTAATAATTCATTATCAGTCACTACCTTCTGGACTGCATTAAACAAATAACAAACAATCCTGTGTAAGCCAGCATTTTCCACTACATATATTAATACAGATACAGAAGCCTTTTAGCAGGGTAAAGACATTTAGCCTAGAACTTTTGAAGTCCTAATTGTCAGGGATAGTTAAAGCACAGCTGTGGAGCCTTGCGCTTTTGAGCTAAGTTTAAATTAGAAATAGTCTGGAAAGCTTTGAGCCTGTTCAGCTTCTGGAATATTAGGATCTGTGTGAGTTATCTTTGTTAGCATTCTCAGAGCAGGGATGTGGGAGTGCCCCTACTCTCCACAAGCCACCTGCTTGCCTCAGCTTTGGAAGAGAAGCTGTCTGTGAGAAATTGATAGAGAAGGGGTGGAGGTTTGCAGAAAGGTCACCCAGATTCAAGCGTCATCTTGGTGGGCTGAGCAGGGCCACTCCGTTTGGACAGCAGTGCCACTCTGTTTGGACAGCTTCCCTTTTTAAGCTGGTACAAAAACTAAGACCTTTGTGAAAAACATCTGCTCTGCATTCCTGGAAAACATCCCTGTTTGGATTCATAATCGTCTAAAACTCTGGGGGCACTCTGCACATGCTCCCTCCTAAATGAAACTTTGGATTACTAAGAACTTGCCATAAAAAATATTGTGAAGCTTTGTATAGACTTGAACTCTTGTTTGCTATGAATTGTGTGTCTTTCTTTGTAGTCAGCTCAGTGCCCCAGCAGACTGAACTTGATCTCTCCTCTGCCTGAACTCATGCAACAAGGAGTTGCTCATGCGAAAGCAGTAGCACAGAACTCCTTTCATCTGAGGGTGCACCTTTCCCTGAGATCTTGTTTAAGCCTTGACCATATTGCTTTTGAGTTACCAATGTATGATGCGAGGTTGGACTAGCTCTCTTTGGTGGTTTGCTAAGTCTTTCAAGAATTTGCTCCTTTGATTGCCTGAGGGATCATGTCAGGAATCGTCCCCCTCTCTTATCCAGGTTTAGAACCCATGTATAGATTGCCCTTCCCTTGTGTTCAGAGCCATAAAGATTGCGACAGAGAAACCATGTCAATGGAGATCTAGTCACAATAGTAGTAATTAGCTTTTGACTGTTCTAGAATTTCTTAGAGCTTATAGCTACTCACCATCAACTATATGATTTCTAAACTATGTAATCATTAAGCTTTGCCATGAGATTTCCTGCAATAAAGAAGTCTCACTGATTTGGGTGTCCCATATCAGTTTGCCAGAATGTGTGCTTTCCTGAGGAACTGGGAAACCTAACCCTAATAAAGGTGAACCAACCTGCTGAGAGAAAATCTAAATAATCAGTTAAATCACCCACCCTCGACAGTTTTGTGAAGAAAAAAAATGCTGCAGGATATCCCTCTTTAAGCAATCTATCTAATCCCGCATAGTAATATGGGTAACGTGTGTGTAGACACATATAGTAAGAAGGGCATAAACAATGATTACAATATTGCACATGCTGGACTGTATTTTGTGAAGCTGTGTTACCATGAACAGCCAAATGAAGACATACCTGTGAATACAAATTCTTTATTGGTTTCCACTGTTCACCATTCAGAAAATAAGGGACTATTACTTCATAGTGCTCTGGTTGATTCTTGGGAATCCATTGCCTAGAGAATTCCAGTTTACTCTCCGCATTCTCTCCTAGAATAAAACCAAAACAATGTCCCAATGTTAGTAAAAGGCCAGCATATCCCTCACAGAAAATTGCTAACTGAAATAGGTTGAAAATGTAACAGGCCAATGCAATGCAACTTCCCATTTCAGGAAATGGGAAGTTATTAAAAGACAAAATAGCTATCTAGCATTTATGTGGTCTATCATTTTTGTTCCATTTCAGAAGTGCAATTAACGAACAATTACAACATGTGGAAGAATGGAAAGGGACTGACTTGAGACAAAAAGAAAAAAGTCGAAAGTGCTTCCTCCTGTTACGCTTCTAACCCAATTGCTTTGTAAACTGTGATCCGTAGTAAAGTAGAACACATAGGGTTGTCCAGTCCAAGCTTGACATAAAGATCAAGAACTACAAGAAAGGTAGAGGAGGGGCCTTTAAGTTGTCCATCAACACTGAGCACTTGGATAACAGATTAAGCAGGTATACAAATCACGTGGTAATCTTTCTTACTATGGAAATTATGTTGAAGTACAAAAACCACCCCTCTAAGCAACCTCCTTCAAATAGTAGATGTGCGTGGTAGTTAAATGAGCCACAGCTACTCCATAACCTCAGCATGTCCGGCAGGCTAAACACACCTGGGGCTTCTGAAGCCATGGGGAGTGTTGCGTACAGGAGCCCTTTCCCAAACAACATGCCTTCCACTCTCCGCCTACCAGGAGACAAAGAAGGCTGCCAGCAGCAGCAGCAGCAGCAGCAGCAGCAACAGAAAAGAGGCAGATAGACAGTGGGAAGACCTATCTCCTGGAACACTCAAGCAACTTAACTGAGCGAATGGTGAAATGTTTATTAATTGTATTTGTGAGTTGCAATTTCTGCCAGAAGGGCGTGTATATCCATTGAAAAGCCCCTGAAAAATCCCTAATAAAGTAACAGAGCTAAAAATCGGAAAAGTGCAAAATAACCATAAAACTAGAAAGTAAATAAGCACTCACAAAACCAGAACACCTCCCAGGAAGAGAGCATATAAACCCCAGCAGCATCAACAGTCTTCAAAAGGCTTGATGAACACTTAAAAAAAGGGGGGTCAGGGCAGTCCTCCTTGGGCAGGGTATTCAGGGAGAGGGCTAGAGGGTGTGATTCCCAAGAATGTATCTAAGACATATCAAATAAAATGGCTGATTTAGTTTCATAGTTTTGCTGTTCTGCTCAATATGACAATTCTCCCCCACAATAGCAACTAACAAATAAAGAGAAACTACACATCAGACTGTTTACTGGTAGGCAAATATACTTACTTCCACCCACATAACATAAAGCAAAATTGCACATCGTGTTATTCAACAGACAGGCAGGCTTTCATGTGGATGAACACTATTCAGCTGTATGATGCTTGCTAGAAATGTAGGGCAGAGCAGCTATGAGTCTCACATCTATGTCATTGCAACTACTTTCTTTTTGACAGTGTGTGTCTGTTACTTACTCAAAACCTGTATCTAGGATGCACCATTTCAAACTGTAGTTGGGGAGCTCACGTGATTTGAATGTTCTATTTAAGAAAAGAACAAAAAACACCTCCACCTAGAAAAGTAAATGCCAGGAAGAAGAATTTGTCATGACACTCTAGTTTTCTATATGAAGGAATTGTTCTGTACTGAGGATCATTCAATTGAGCAAGACCACAGCCTACAATCTGAAGTGGCACAGTCCAGACACAGGTTTACAATGTCAGACATTCACTTATGCCTGTATCTCTACATGGATAGATGAATGGGGAATTATGTATTTATTAAGATATTTGTAAACCATCCTTCATCAAAAGATTGATGAATAATAAATATAACTAAAAAATAGCGAGACACCCACAAAATGCAGTAAAAAAAATATGTTCTTTACATTCCTCTTGCTGAGTGTATTGTTCTGCATATATGCAATTAGGTTAAATCTGGAACTACAGGAATCTCCAGATTTATTTTTACAAATGGTTTAACCATTAACCATTTTCAACTCAGACTTTTTATTATGTCCCCTAAATACATTTAACATCTTTCACCATTTTATTCTTCTCCAAGTAGAAATCCACATTTGTACTCCATTTAACAAGCTAGCTGATTATTTTTTCAACAGCAGAATTAATTCTCAATTATCTCAGTGGTTTCATAATCTTTTATATAGAACATTCAAGTCGCAAAATATTTAAGATCCCAAGGTGTCCAAGATGCACATTAGGGAAAAACCCATTTCAAAGAGAGCAAATATAAGCCCTGACTGAGCCAATGCCGTGTGCAGTACAGATCCAGATTAGTTAAATTAATATTACTGTGCCCCCCCCCCAAAAAAGCAAGCTGCATGCAACATTTTAAAGTAACTGGTTTCTGAGCTTTATTCCCCACATCCTAATCACACTAATGATAGTGTATCTTCCAGTAGAAGAGCTCTAAAATGTAATATCAGGAAATAGAATTTCTGTGAGTCTCAAGTTACTCAGTATGGACAGGGTACTGCCAAACTCATGCACTTTTAGGTCAAACAGATTTTAACAGGAGAAGTAAGCATGTGCTTAACTCTTTCCTACTGAATGAAACGTAAAGGTATTTAACTCTGGCTGGACTGCAGCCAGATTTCAACTCAATATTTTGGGGATCTGTAGATAAACATGAGACGATCCATTTATACATCATGCAAGATATTAAAAGGCTACAACCCTGTCCTAGGCATTTCTATTCAGAAGTAAGTCCTACTGGATTCAGTGGGTCTTACTCCCAAGTGTGTATAGGATTGCAATTTCAATTAGATACAATATAATAAGGAGTCAGCTTTGGAATGTACAAAATACCATGGTTTCAGTTCCATTTTTCTAAATTGAACCCAGTTGTTCAAAACATAAAACAATTGTTTTAGATTCTCTCAGAGCTTGATAAATATTCACAACATCCCAAGTTCTTTCTCTCCCTGTCCCCTGGCAAAATCCAACAATAATACAAAATCTAAAACAATTCCAATGAACTGCATGTAATATATGGATTGCACTCCAAATAAGGCAACAGTAGTCACGTGGCTGGAGTAATCAGGGGCCTCCACTATGCACCAACCTCTCTATAAAACAGAGGTATATGAACTATGGGGGTCATGATGAAGACTGTACAGTTTGAGACACACTGTGACATTCCCCAGCCCAGGTTCTCTCCCATGCTGCTATATTATTCTTGTTGGTGCTGCGGAAGATCACACAGGTCATCCACTGAGAGCTCTATCACACCAACGATTTATCTCACTCTCGCCATGCCTGGTATGTGTTTTTGCAGCATGATACTCACATGATGTCATCCCTGTCCTGTGCTCATCTTGCCTCTTCTCTATTTTCCATCTTATTATGGAGCGGGGAAAGTCCTGTTTTCACCCCTGTGTGCAATAAAGCCACTCCTCCCTCTCGTGTATTGCTGTCCTTGTGCTAAATTGGACCATCCCATTTTTGTTGGGTGCTAAGGAAACAGAGGGAGAAACTGTGGATGCAAACCAGAAAAAGTAGGTGTGATGGATCCCTGAATAATCCCTGAATTTGAGTCAGATGCATAGTTGTCCCAAGTTTTGAAGTGCAGAAAAAAAAGAATAAAGTAGAACTACTGTGGCTGGGGGTGAGGCTTATTTCCTCACTGAGTCGAGAATTTTATGTGGCAATATTACTCTGCTGTTATTCCATGCATATGCTCCAACAGTGAGTGTGTGTGTGTGTGTGTGTGTGTGTGTGTGTATAATCATAGATTCAGACAGAAGATCCCTGTCAAATTAGCTCATCTCCACTGAATCTTTCCCAGCTACTGGGAGTTTATTCCTATCTTCACGAAACTATCAATATTGGAAAGAGCAGCTTGGCCATTTAAAAAAGCAACCATTTTTCATACCACTGTGAAAGGAAAACTTTTCACACATCTTAAGCAACCACAGCATTATTTTTCTAAGTGTAATATGAGAAGAAATCCATACAGTGCCATATCAACCATTAGTATCAGGGGAATGATACTATAAACATTTAGCTGCAAAACTTTAAAGTTATCCTTAGATTTTTCCTGAAAGAAAGAACCATTATCCAGATAACATCAAAAGTGAAACCTGATGAAAAATGTCCTGTGAAAGAAAGTGGAGTTTTTGGTGTGAAATGAGAAATTTTGGGCTCTGCTGCAGATTTCTTTTCAGCTCACTAGAGCAGTTACAGCCACTTGAAATATAATGACTTCATTTTCACTCCAGCTCCTTTACAAGATTCCTAAATGCTAGCCTCCATGGAAAACTTCATAAATTTAGTCTTAAAAAATGCATTCTTCTCCCAATTGTTTTCATGCTATACTTATTAACATTCAAAATTTATTAAGAGATCTGTTGTTTAAGAAGGGAAGGGGAGAAAGATGGAAATCTTTGCTGATCTCTAGATAGTTTACCTTGACTTTAATATTAGCTAGTGAAAATTAGAAGCAAGTGGTATATTTAAAAAGAACCCACCATATGTACATCAAGAACTAATCATGCAAAAGGAATCTAACATCTCTGACATATCAAAATTAATGTAGCTGAAGTAATTCACCCTAACCTCAGTTAGTAGTAAGGTAATGTGAGCTCAATTCCTGTTGATGCATGTGCAGCTTTGAACTTTACAGAGATCTTCAGCTGCTCTTCAGGCACCTGTATGATGGCTAAAAGCAGAGTGCATGCCAGCAGGAGTTGGATCATTTGGGATTTTTCTTCTTCACTGACATCATTACGGCATAGGTTGAGCATATTCAATCCCATTCCATAGAGGGCTTTGTGAATGGTATAAAAGGCCTAGTAACCAGCCAAGTGTCAAAGAGCAGTCAACAAAAGAGTGGTTAGAATTACATACTGGAGATTGGGTATAAGAAATCAGATCAAGGAAAAGTAGCCATGAACAAATAGTTATGCTTACAATATAAACACTGACAAAAGCCAACTTGAGATGCTGAGTAATAACCCATCTACATGTTGCAGCCCCCACATGAAGACAGATACAAATGCCATGGCCCTAGCACAGGGTGGGCAACTTCTGACCCTCCAGATGACTTAACCAAAACTTCCATCAGTCCTAGCCATAGCCAATGGTGAGGGATCATGGGACTTGTTGTCCAAAATATCCAGAGGCCCATAAATTGCCCATCCCTGCCACAACATCTAGTACAGTTTATGCCATAGATTACTGCAATCACAATGAGAGTCTCCTCCACGCCATCCTTGTCAGTTTATGTAGATATTGCAACTGTGGTACAGAGCACTTGTCACGAAGAGCTCTTTGCATCTTCCCCCAGCTGTAGAATGATGCTTAAACCATCTGTAAGTGCCCAGGACTCACTAGCAACAACCTGAGCAGTATCCATATCCAGCTTTCACATTTGAGGATTCTTCTTTCTAGGTCAAACATTATGAATGAGTAGTACTGGTCCTTCTCATCTCATCTGCAGCCACATGACTTCATACTTATCTCCTTCTTGGTGGACATCCACTCACACTTTCCAAGTAGCTTTACAATGGTATTTGATTTAGATTTTTTAAAAATGCTCAGACTGAAGATGCTAGTTTCTTGAAGTTGTTTTAAAAGACATGCTGATAAAATGTTTAAGAATAATTTGCTATTTTCACAGAATTCTGTCATGGTCCAGAATTAGCCAAGATTTTCATCATGGAATTGAAAGGAAGGAAATGATAATTAACACTAACCATACATTTACTCATGATGATATGATTATAGCATTGGAGGGGATAAGAAAGTAATCAAATCAAACTATAGCACCTTCAGGCAGGTCTCTTCACTTATGTCCCCAAGCAATTAACATGAGTAATTGAGACCACAATAACCTAAAAGCTGAGAAAAAGGTTGTTCCACTTGGAATGGCCATATGTCTACATTACAGAGGACAGCCCTATATTTGAAGGTGTCCTCTGCTTGAATGGTTGTCCAATCAAAATCTGGTTTAAGTTAAAGATAAAGAACCATAAGGAGGGAGATCAGCAGGGGCCTTGAAGTTATCCATTGCACCTAGACAGCAAACGGAGCAGGTCACAATCTTCTTCACTATAGTAATGTATTATATTCCTAGTTAAATTACAATAATTCTTTCTAAATGTGGATCTATACATATAAATTAGAATATGCAAATTTTATGCAAATTAGTGTCCTCTACTGTCATCTTTTTTGTGATGTTTCCACCCTTTTTAGGGGTGCATTTCTGGCCATGGTAGCTCCTGATCGAGGGGCCTCAAGAACAGATGGCAATTCTAGAATACTGAAATATGCGCACCAAGCCCCAGACCTAACCTTTCTACCGAGTTACCTAAAAAGATGCTTTAATGTGATACAAGTTCATTTTTAGCAAATTATAAAGATTTGCTTTATTATCAAATAAAGCAGCCATCTAGGTTCTTAATGGGTGATGTCACTTCAGAAGTGCCTTTTCTGACATCTACTAGTACCAATGAGCTGCAGATACAGAAGTTTATATCCCACATAAATTGGGGAAAGCTTCCCTGCCATGTTGTACAGTGGTCAGAACAAATCATATCCAGCTCTGAAACAGAAAATGTTTTTATTGAAAGGTTTTGATAAGAAGCCAGAAAATGATTTGTGTGCATATCACCAGAAGCAATACGATAAAAAATACTGAAGTCTATAAAACAACACAGTTTGCTGGTATTTTTACAACATTTGACACAAAACATACAATCCCCCTAAAGTAAAATGCTTACAGCTATAAAGCTGGTTCCCCACTTCATACACATACAATCTGGAATCACAAGATAGAATCCAGGATAGAACTGCAAGCTTCTCCTTACATTTGTGCTTAAGCTCAGCATGGTTACATGTGGTTCTCAGGTGGTCTCCCCTCCAAGCAACAACCAGACCCAGATCTTTTTAGCTTCAGTAAGATGGGTGCCTCATGTTCCTTCACATCCTACATGTCAACACCAAGCCATGTTCAGCTCTGCTCCATGTTCAAGCACCTCTGGAGCATGTAAAGCTGCTGGTAGGCTCACATCCCACTCACCTCAAGGTACCATTTGTATGAACCAGAGCATTAAATATACATATGCATATATATTACCACTGTGATCTATGTGATTGCAGAGGCTCTAAGCAGTGCCTTTGTGATTTCACAAATCATTCTTACCATCCACACAATCCACTCCACCCCAAGGAGATACGAAAGGAAGCTTCTACAAGAGCACTGCATGGTCTTGAGCTTGATGGCTAGCTTATCATTTCCCGTTTGTGTGTGTATGTGTGTGTGTGTGTGTGTGTGAGAGAGAGAGAGAGAGAGAGAGAGAGAGAGACAGACAGACAGACAGACAGACAGACAGACATAGACAGAGAGAACAACCTCAAGCATCAGAATGCTTCACATGTTGCTGTTGCATATATATGGAGAGGTGACAATTTACTGCCTTCTCCTTCAATTAAGAACGTTGTGGAGTTCTGTAAACTCACCATGTATCAATAATTTGTTAAAGCTCTCAGTCACCAACTCCTTCACCATCACTCTAGAAGCGCTTCACTACATCAGCCATTTAGCTGAATCACATAAGGCCAAGATTAGGGGATGAAGAACTCGCGGAGTCAGCCCGGCTGAGTACTTGGCAAAGCACACTTTCCAGGGCATCTGGAAAGTACGCAATTCCCCCAGCATGTCATTAGTGTGTCCAGGGGAACTGCACTTTCCGGAGGCCCCAGAAAGTGCACTGCCTCCCTTCCCCTCATGCCAATCGTGGCCTTAAAGGCCCTCTTAATCCAAGATTTTAAGAGGGTCTTTAAGGCTAGCGAAATTGTGTACTTTCTCCCTTCTCTAGAGTAGGGGGAGAAAACGTGCAATTTCCCCAACTGCATTAACGGCAGCTGCCATTCACACTGCAGGGGAAAGGACAAAGAGTGCACACATGTCAGGGTGAAACTGAATTCCGCCTGGACCTATGCCCCCTTTGTCCTTTTGCAGCATTGGGGCAAAATTCCACCAGGCATGATTTTCACCCCATCACTAGCCAAGGCCTTTTTGTGAATCCTCATTCGGCCGTGAGGATTCACACAACCCTATGTCAGCTTTACCTAGATGTAAGGACAGGGTAGAGACTTTGGCAATTAGGGCAGAATCTTACAACTTTGTCCTCCTTTGTCAGGAAACAGATCCAGTTTTACTTGCAAAGGAACCAAGTTCCTATTTGTAAATCAGAAGGATTAGGCTTCCTGTAGCAAAATCATATATAGCTCATAGAACAAACATTTTCAGAAATAAAAAAGTTAACTAGGCTGAAAATGAAAACAACAAGAAAGCATACCAGTTAAATAGGGCATTCCAACACTGACACTTTTGAGAATAACCTAAAAAATAAATCTAAAAAGCAAAAGCTGACAAAACATCTGAGAGCAAAGGTGTTTATATGGGACAGGGAAGCATGCCGATATAAATCAAGACTGTGAAGCCAGACTGCATAAAGAGATACAGACAGAAGAAGGTGCGTCAGCTGGACGAAGCCATAAAGGCAGATAGTGAAACAGAATTCATAACAACTTAATAAAAAGGAGGCATTTAGATAGATGTCAAGGCAGAGGGATGAAGCAGCAGCTATACAATTCAAGCCATATTGTGTGTATATTCTTCATTCTTTCCCATGTATTTGTGATACGGAAAGCAGAAAAACTTCACTGTAAACATGGGAGCACCCACATTGTTTAAGAAACAAACAGGAAATGGGCTGCAAGCAGACATGTTAACAAAAGACTTCTAAATGTTTAGTTAGATGGTTGTTCTCCAAAACATCTGCCTATACAAGTATGCACAGATGCCATTTTCAATATGTAATTCCTAAACAAGGCAATCAGTTGTGTGGACCTGGCCATTGTAGGTTGTTCAAGGGTTAAACAACCCATACCTAATCCTCAATTAGTAGTAGGGTTATTCAAGGATTAAAAACTTTCACATGATGGCAAGGTTTGCGTGATATAGGGAGTTGCACAATCACTCTGCATATTCAACATGGTGGCCGCATGCACCCAGCACGTAATGTGGGTCACTGTGGGTTAAATAACCAATAATGAGCTGTCTGTGTTGTGTCAACTGACTATAGGCTGCATAAACATTACCACCATTACTAGGTAAGGTTTTTTTTCCCTTTGTTGGTACTCCCCCATGGCCATTACTTAATTAAAATTTCAAAACAGCCATGATATATTAGTTAGTTTCTCTAAGAATGGCACATCAATCATTCAAAAAACAAGGATAGTCATCTTGGCCTGAAGAAAAATTCCAAAATCCATATAGTGTAATACCTTTAGTAGGCTAACTCAAAGATGACAAAAATGTGCAAGTTTCTGAGATCTCCAGATCTCTTCATCAAACAAGAAGTTGCAAAAAGCAGACTGAAGAAGGCAGGTGAGAAAAAGGAGTGGGGGAGCTGACTGAATTTGTAGCCAGGATGTTTTATAGTCAAGAGTCTTAATATGATATGGAGGAAGAGGTTCATAGACACGAAAATTGGCCCCTACCGGATGATGTGATAGTTACAGGGGAAAGAACGTTGCAGACATTTGCTGAACCTCCATTTTTCAAAATATAAAATCCAGCTGTTATTGGATTTCCTGTAACATCTCCATTGTAGGAGAACCAGATAGGTTCCTTGGTTGGCAGAATGCAGATCAACTAGACAGTCTTTATATTAACAAAGCTGGAAATAAATTTAGATGCTGTGCTAGGTTTTTTTTTAAAAAGCCAGTAGAAGCCAAATTGGATAGTCTTACCTAGTAGTTGGGGGGGGGGGGGCTTAACCATCAGAAAATAAAATCCCAGCTTCAAACAGCTAAATTCATTCAAACCCTCCTCCTCCGTATCATCTTAAGACTTTGGTTATGCAAACATCCCGACTACAACATCTAGTCTGCCTGGGCCCCTCCCCCATGCTTTTTGTAATATCTTGCCTGGCAAAAGAAATCTGGAGACAATCTCAAAAGCTTGCACATTTTTCGTCATCTTTTGAGTTGTCATCTGATAAAGGTATTACACTATATATATTTTGGAACATTAATCACTGAACCTTCTTTACAAAGTTACTGTGAAAAAGGGGCCACCTTTAGAATGGCTTAATAATTTAGACATGGCCAACTTCACCTGGGAATTAGGCAGAGCTGAGGAGTTAAGGCTCAGTTTCACCAGCTGTGAAATAATCACATGGCATGCAGAGAATAATGATAATTTATTTAATGCATTTGTAAAAATAAAAGAATATATTCTCTGGGTGTCGCTACCCACAAGGGTGTGATGGGTGGCAAAGAGCCTTCTCTGTAGTAGCTCCCATCTATGGAATGCTTGTCCAAAGGAGATCTGCCTGGCATCTTCACTGTATGTATTTAGATGCCAGGTCCTTTTTAAGCAGGCATTTAACCTTTAATCTGTCAATCTATTAATGTTACTGGCTCTTCAATCTTTTAAATCTTTTAATGTTATTATTTTGATACTTGTAGTGTTGATTATTAATTAATTACAATATTTATATACTGCTCCATGATTGTAAGATGTCCTGAGGGCATCTGCCAGTTGGTATACAAATCTAATAAAATAAATAGATAAATAAAGTCAAACAAACTTAAGAGTAGATTGATGCTGGCAGGCAGATAGACAAGGACATTTGTATTTCACAGAGCCTTTTCAAGCTTTAGCTTCTCATCCTTTTTATCAGCTTTTATATTGCTTTTTCAGTAAAATATTCTCTAATTGTACCTCACTTAAAAGTAGAGAAGGCATCAGTATCAGGTGCAACTTTACTTTTTGTTTTTAATTTGCATTGAAATTAGCTCCCTTTATCCATATGCGATCATTCCATCAGCAGGGTGGTCAGGTACCTTACAGAGAACAGCCCTCTATTTGAAAGTTTCTTATATGTGAATAGCTGTCCAGTCCAAGTTTGGTTTAAAGTCAAATAGCCGTAAAGAGGGAGAGCTGGGCTTTGAAGTTTCCCATCAACGTTTAGCACCTGGACAGCTGACCGAACAAGTATACAGATCGCCTGGTCATAGTTTTCCCCAGTAACGTGAGATGTGTTGAATTGCTATTTAGATTATTGTTGTTATTTCTAAAGTTGCATGTATATTGGGGGTGTCTATATGCCGTCACTTTGCCTCTTGATTCCCCCAAACCCTATAGTATTGCTGCTGCAAAGTGGCATCAGTAGGGTTACATGGTGGGAGTGAGCACAGGCTATCCAGCCAAGAATATTTGCAGCGCTGCTGTCAAATGGGGGAGATGGGCAGTGAATATTGCAGGATTGAAAACTGTGGAAACCTTTTTGAAAACCTTTTCTGGCAACTCTGTGCAACATTATAGCTTTGAAAACCTGTGCTGCTACAGTTCATTGAATTTAAGCATTATACATAACGGTCCTTACTTTTGTTCCTCGGACTTTAATGTCGCCATGGTGACAATTACTAAACATTCACCTGGGGCTTGTTGAGCACTGCCCCCTGCCCTGTATTCCCACACCTACCCTGTACTGGGATCCACCCCCTAACTATGCCCACTTTCTTAATTCGAACTGAAACTACCATTGACAGATGCACAAACAACTGTGGTGACATCGGAGCTATGTAAAAAGTCATGGTAAAACAAAAAAGCACAGCTTCATGGGGCATCGCACGGTGTGGCTATGAGTTGGCGGTTGGATCATTTCAACAATAGGGCACAATTGCACAGTCATGATGGAGTATACGGAGTGTATAGACAAGCCCATCTATAAATTAGCACATGCAAATTGGTGCCCTCTTTTGTCGTAATATATTTCCTCTTTGGTGATGCATAAGTGGCCACTCTATACATCGAACTGCAGCAGAGGTTGCAAAGGAAGGATATTCTATCAGTTCTCCTAGGAGATCAGCTGCCTTTGGCTCCGTCAACTGTCAATAGGCTAACTGAACTGTTTCTATCCCAATTAAACATTATAAGAGTTGTAACTTTAAGAACTGATGCCCGGGTTTGCTTTTTTCCTCCTCCCTTCTCCTCCCATTCTCCTTTTGTGTCCCAATTTTTAGATCAAGGGTAGGCAACTTGTAAGCCAAAACATCTGGAGGGCCACAAGTTACTCACTTCTGTTTTAGATTGTGATCATGACAACAAGCTCTATTTATTATTATTTTCTACACTGAACTCTAAACTGTTCTGGGGGTCTTCTTTATGGCAGAAGTGTGGGGTAAGAGTGCTTTAAATAACAAGCTGCCCTCTGATGCAAAGCCCCTTTATTCTTTGTTCAAATATGGTGGACCAGGAAGGAAATGCTTCCTGCCAATGACTAGCCAGACAGAGACGAGAACACATTTTATTAGTCTTCTCAGCTTAGAAGCCTCCATGGGAGTTTGAACTCAAATGATAAAAATCTTCAATATGCTACAGCACTTACATTATTCCTTCTTTCCCCTTCCATAACATGAAGGGAAGATTCAATGCTGTCATAGAAGTAAAAGAGAGAGAGAGGGGGGGGGGAAGAAAAAAGGAACACACTTTATTTCTACTCACACAGAAAGGGAAAGAGAAGTCTTTGTTGAAAGATAATCTCTTTTAGCAATTTGCCATGTTGTTTAACACTTGCTGCCCTCTGTAGAAGCAGCTGTATTTCATAGCCACAATCACTAAAGGTTACTAATAAATTATCAGTCTGTCAGAATGTTCTGTGGTAAACTAAATAAGATTCTTTAAGTGCTGGGAGGGAAACATTTTCTATTAACCTCAACGTTACTGAACTTTGGGACTACTGAATCATCATTCTGGCATCAGTCATACATTCTTCTCAGAGCAATATCTCAAGAACAAACAGCCTTTAAAAAATCATAATATATATTTCAGATGGAAGTAGTTTTATAACAGTCAATGCAATTCTTAAGCAAAAAACACAGTAAAACACCAACAAGCAATTTAACACCTTGTCATTAAAAAGAATAAACTAGAAGATGGGTGGCTAGGGATTCAGCCACATTAAAGCAGATTTTCTATACATCTTTTGAACCTATCTTAAAATTAAATCCTTATTGGGTGAACATATTAAATATAATCCAGGATATGGCAGGTTATTGCAAGTTGCCTATAAAACTTGTAATAATCCTTTTGGATTGTGTATGTTTAAATAGCCATATTAATGACTTGGAGATGGTATTAATTTTACTTGCTGCAGCTAAAATATTAATTGCTAAATACTGGAATTAGAAAAATAGAGCGATTCTCCCCCAGTTCAAGACTGGGTTGTTGGTGTCTGTTCGTGTGTGTGCATAAAAGAGAGAGAGATACGGCCTGTGCACTGTATCCAATTATGGTGACTCCGCTGATTGAAGAAGCCTGCCACTGGAACAGAAAGAGTGAGATTTTGGGTGATTTCCCCTCCCCATCACATACTCCACCAAGCTGCTCCAATGGATTAGTGGATAGGATTCTATAAAGCAGCACCCAGCACCCCCACCAAAGTCCTGAAGAGCACAACTGTACTGAACAAAGGGTTTATTTGGGAAGGACATGGGAGCTACAGAGAGTCCTGCAGCAGCTGAGCTGTCAAAGCATCTCTAGATGGATTGGATGGGTGCAAAGTATTTATTAATAATACTTACACACCACTTAATATAATAACATCTCTAAGTAGTTTACATATATTATTTTAAAATCCCATGTAAAATACAATGATAAAACCCATTTCAACTACAACAATAAAAAGCAAAAGAAGGAACAGTAAAGTAGAGCAATGAGTTTCAAGCCAGAGAAAGCCAGGGTGAACAAGTGTGTTGCCAGGAGCATTTAAAATGAATTGCAGAGGGGAGAGTGTGCCAGAGGGTGGGTGCCACCACCGAGAGGATATGCTTTCGAGATATTTTGTGGTGACATTGTTCATAGCAGAATAACCAGCAAAGCCTCCTCTGAAGATCTTAAAGGTGAGTTGGGTGTATATATAGGGGTACTCAGGGCAATGCAGCCTGTTGGGTATCTTGGTCCAAAGTTGTTTAGATTTGTATGTCCATAGCAGAACCCTGAACATGGCAGCCAGTGCAGTTCTTTTAACACAGGTGTAATGTGTGCTCCACTGAGCAGCCCAGCTGCTACATTCTGCATTGCCTGCAGCGTCAAACCAAGTGCAAAGACAGCCCCATACAGCGCATTGTAGTAGCCTTGTCATGAAGCCACTTGTGGCCCAGAGGCATTTATGGGAAATTAATATGGCAGCAGCTGGAGGCCATCACTTTGCTTTGCAGCGATCCCAGCTGCCAACAAGAACATTGGTTGAAGTAGGAGGACTAGAGCAGCTTGCCAGGCACCAGGAAAGGCATCTGAGGGTGTACTGTACCCCACGAGCACCACATTCCCCTGGTATAGGGGAAAATATTTGTTGAAGTAACCTTCCCATGCCTATGCTGCCTTTACACCACAAACCTCCGTTTCTGCATACGCCACTGTAGTGAAAGCAATCCTTTAGCATTCAAAAAATGAAAACCTATGAAAGATCTCTTTTAAGAACCATACCTAGAAATAGAATGATCTCAAACTGCCTGTTAAAAATTATCTTCAGTGCTTTACACAGTTATGCATATGCGAGTCCCATTGATTAAAGTTCACCCTCTTTCCTAAGGAGATATTAATTAGCACATCTTTCTTCTTTTTTAAAATTAACTCTAAATTATCTTGTTCATTTATATCTTGTACTGTATTTTTCTATAAAATTAATAGTCTTGTAAAAAATCAACTAAGCCTTTTAATGAGCCCGAGGACACAACAGCAGCTAGATGACTCCATGTATTTCTGAATTTAATTTTCAGTTCCTTCTGCTTCTAATCAAAATGTATCCTCTCTCTAACTTGACAGGGCTGCCAACGTCAAACTAATCTAAGAGGGGGTTTCCTGTATGACCATTTGATCATTGACGTTGCTCAGATTCATAAGACATGACTGCTCACATGACAAAGATGAAGTTTCAGTATTACTGTTCCCTTTAGCTAAGCAGCAATATATATCCATATCCATGCAACATTTCAATTCTATAATTCAAAGAAATATTCGCTGACATCACTTGCTTTTTTGTGCATTACTTCTTTCTGAGCTATACCATGCCGATAAAATAGGCTCCAAGAAGAAATAGTTGTGCTTTCCCTCAAATGCCATAGACTTTTTAAAACTCACATTTGAAAATTTAAAATGAGCATAGAAACTTAACAGTACTGTTAAACTTTCTTTCAAAGATTAAGGTTGCAACAATAAAGTCATGATGGCTAATTTCACTGTTTGGCCAGCTGAATGTACCGGTGGTATGGAGAGGAGTATAAATTGATTACTGCAATGCACTCTACGTGGGGCTGCCTTTGAAAGTGGTTCGGAAGCTGCAGCTTGTGCAAAATGCAGCGGCCAGATTGATAACTGGAACCAGTAGGTTCGAACATATAAGACCTACTCTGGCCTGCTTGCATTGGCTGCCTGTATGTTTCCGAGCCCGGTTCAAGGTGCTGGTTTTAACCTATAAAGCCTTACATGGCTTGGGACCACAATACCTGATGGAACGCCTTTCCCGACATGAACCTACCCGAACACTACGTTCAACATCTAAGGCCCTCCTCCGAGTGCCTCCTCCAAGGGAAGCTCGGAGGTCGGCAACAACAGAGAGGGCCTTCTCTGTGGTGGCTCCCCAATTGTGGAATGATCTCCCCGACGAGGCCCACCTGGCGCCAACATTGTTATCTTTTCGGCGCCAGGTCAAGACTTTCCTCTTCTCTCAGGCATTTGGCAATATCTGAGGAGCCTGGGTTTGTTTTGTTTTGTTGTTTTTGTAGCTTTTTGAAGTGTTGAAGTGGTTTTAAATGTACAGATTGTGTGTCTGTTGTATGTTTTTGCTGTTTTAATTTTTGTATATTGTTTTTAATTGTTTTTAATCCTATGTAAACTGCCCAGAGAGCTTTGGCTATGGGGCGGTATACAAATGTAATAAACAAATGTAATAAATAAATAAATAAACAAACAGTCTTGCATAAATATAATAGCATCCATTGCAGTACATGCCTCTTTAACAGTTGGTTCTTCTTAATCTCTCAGCTTCTGTAGTATAACTTTAGGAAAGCTGAAGGCTGTACACAATAAAGTGTTTCATTCTGGGACCCATATGACTGCATCAGCCATTCAAGCACATGTTTGGAACTGTGTGAAAGAGCAAAACTTATTTAAGTCAAGAATTTTGAAGCTGAATGTGTCTTTTAAAAACATACCTGGTTTATATATCAGTGTAGTTTCTCTATAAACTTTTCATTTCTTATATATTGGTATAGCTAACTACATGCTGGAATCTGTTCTGATAGACTGTATCCAACATTTTAGAGGGTAAACCATGCCAAAACATGTATTAAGAGGAAGCCATCACAGCTTCAAAATGCATATGAGCTATATTTCCCCACCTTATTGTCCCAATTCTGAACTACTGTATCTATTCCACAAGATAAGGGCTACGATATAGCTAGACAATAAGAAAGTCAGCATATGCAGCTACTTTACAATTAAGGTTAACACAGTGCTTAATTAACCCTCGCCCATCCTGGCCTGTAAAGGCTACCAGAAGATGGACTGGCTGATTGGATAGTAGAAGCTCTTCTTTACATGAGGGTTCTATTCCATCCTACCTAAAAACAGCAATAGTTTGTCCTTTGTTAAAGAAATCATATTTGGACTCCACTATTTTAAATCATCCAGTATCAAACTTTCTATTTTGGGGGTAAGGTGCTTGAGCCTGTAGTGGCAACCCAACTCCCAAGAATTCCTAGATGAAACTGATTATCTGATTCCATTTCAGTCTAGCTTCACAGCTGTTTCGGGATGGAAACAACCTTGTTCATTCTAAAACTAGGCACGGAGAGTATGTCCATGACAACCTTCTGGACCACTTTTTAGGGCTGGGGGGGCATTATGTGGTGGCTCTACCCCTTCCTTGTGGAGAAGTGGTGCTGTGGTACGTGTGCTTGACTCCTTGACCTATAGAGTCCCAAAGGGTTCAATTTTGTCCCCTATGCCTTTCAACATCTACATGAAACCACTGGTAGAGATCCTCCAGGGATGGGGAGAGGGCTTTCATTGGTATGCTAATGATGCACAGTTCTATATCTCCTTTCTCTCATATTCTGGGAAGGCCATGGAAGTTTTGGAATCAGCATTATGATCAGACTGTATGAGGGTGAACAAACTGAAAATAGATATGGACAAGACAAAGGTCCAGGGGTAGGATGTCAGCATTCCCCTTTAAAGATCCGGTTCACAGCTTGGGACTATTCCTGGATTCAGCCTTGTTATTAGATGCCCAGGTGTCAGTTGTAGCCAGGAGTGCTTTTGTTGGTTGTTGCATCAGTTATGTCTGTTTCAGGTGTGGTTAGACCTGACCATAGTCACACATGCATTAGTTACATCTGAAGTGGACTACTGTAATGAGCTCTGCATGGGGCTCCCCCTGAAAACCACTTGGAATCACCATCTAATGCAGAATGCTTCCAGATGTTTGGTTGGGTTAAAGTTCTGGGACCATGTGACCCTTTTATAGAATCAGCAGCAGGGGCTGCAAGTTTATTTCCCAATGCAATTGAAGGTGCTGGTTATTACCTTTAAATGGCTTTGCACCTGGGGACTTGAAGGACCATCTCCTCCCATGTGAACCTGCCAGTCCTTTAAGATCACCTGCTGTGCCCCTCTTGGGTGTGTGTCTCTTGGGCCATTATCTTTCTCAGCAGCAGCTCCAAGAAGTTAGGTCATCTTCCTCTTTATCTGTGTTTTGCTGTGTTTTAATGATTATGGGTTTTGTGTTTTTATATTTTCTAAACCACTTTGAGTGACTTTTCATTTGGAGAAGTAAACTGGGGTTAAAATGTCTTAAATGAAGAAGGATGTTGTCCAGTTAAAGAAGGGGTCAGTATATATGGCACATGCTACCCTGCACTGTCATGGCAATGCTAAGGTACCAGACCTTGAAAACTATAGAATGATGAGGGTGGGGATTTTACTTTTTAAAAAGTGATAGACATATATAACCATTAGGGTAACAGATACTTTATTTTAAAACAGATATAATATTTACATAATGATATCAAGGGTTGCTAAATAGCAATTTTCTAATGATATATATTGTATCATTTGTATACAATAATTAATTGTATAATAAATAGTATATGTGCATAGATGAATTATGTTTAAGTTTCTTCCACTTTTGATCTTTTTTTAAAAAAAGTACATTTTATTTCCTAATCTACAATGATCAAGAGAATTTGAAAGAGGTTAATGACAGGAGTTTTGATTCTCATACTGAATAATGTGTTAAGGGTGGGGGAAATCAATGGCTCTTCTGTTATAATTATGGTCTAAGAGAACTATTTTTATCTGACAACATGGTGACTTCCATCCCCACTTATCTAAAGGGCTTTAATGAGAGACTTCCTGGGGACCCCATGTATCCTATCTTGAGTTCCATGATGAAAGGTGGATAGAAATGAAATAAATGCATAAATAAAATAAATGCATACATGGCAGGGATGTGTCATAATATATAACATATTGTTGCACGTTTTGAATCAAAAACAGTGAAATATTTGAAGGTATAGGTTGGGTGGATATGTTAAGATTTATTGCAAAGACTGTGGCTAGCTCTCAACATAAAATTCTTCCCCCAAAATATGCTGTTTCTTTTAAATATAAGATTTATTGAAATAGGTGCAGGATTCATATTCAATGTCCCCTCAGTGTTGCAATAGGCATTCAGCTCTTTATCTGGATTATTTAAGTAGAATCTCTGCCAAAAATCTGGTAAGAGCGTTAGAAACTTTAACAAAATCTCATCTCACCTGTTTCAAGAACTTGGCTTCATATATATATCTATATATATATCTCATAATATTCTACTAGCAATATAGAATGCTCTGGAATGCAAGGTAAAATATTTCACAAGCAGACACGTGTATGAAAACCATTCATTCAAATTTTCCCGAAAGTGTACACAAAAGCAGTAGAAAAGCATTGCCGAGGGATATTAGCACCCAATATTTAGGAAGAAGTTGGTAGGGAGGATTTTGAAATCTCTGACTTATTTTGAAACCTCAGCATTATTTTGAATATGCTCCTCTTATTTGTCTCCAGATATAGAACTGGCTTAGGATGAATGCGCCTACTCTAGGAACTTTCACATAATTATTCTAAAGCATGCAGATACTTTAGGAGAATGCTCAGTTCATTCTGCAGATAGGGCTCTGCTTATGATGTGAAAGCATGCTTGTATTATCACAGAAGAGTATTTGCTTGGCTCCTTTAAAGGCAAGGAGTAAAATCTTTCTTTGGACAAATCCTTCTTTTGATTTTGCGAGATATGCTACTTAAAACATCATTCACCAAGCACTGCACCACAGTACAATACTACTAGTAATTGTTTCAGCCCAGACTGTATGGTAGTTCCTTTCCAATAATTCACCATAAATGGCCCATTGAAAATATTTCAGTTGTGACTGAGAGCAGGATCTTTGGTGAGCACTGAAACAGCTGCTTCACCACCTCGCCAAACACCCATACCCACACTCCCAAAATACCCCATCGTGGATGGAAAATAAGTCACCAAAGTGACAACTAGAATCAACATTAGGCAGGGCTGGCCAAAGGTATTTTGTTGCCTGAAGCAACCTAAAAATTGCACGCCCCACACAACCCAATAAAACTTGACTACATAATGAAACAATTACCAGTAAAGAAGTGATAGAACATCTCAGAGAACAGATGTACATTGGACTAAGATGAGTTTTTATGACGCTGCTCTCACACATCTACAAATGATACACTTCCCATGTGAGAAGTAATGGAGTGGGTTGTCTGGTCCTCAAAGACTTCAACTAATGTTAATGGCCCGGATGGCATTCATCAGTTGGGTGGTGTGTACATCTGAGTAATTAATTATTTAATTTAAATTACTGGCTTTGAGATTAAATTTACAGAGGCCTTGGGAAGGCAGCTAAGGCTGCAGTGCTATGCACGCTTACTGGGAGAAAGCCCAATTGGCAATGGAACATACTGGGACTTACTTCTGAGTAAACATGCATAGGAATGTATGATGAATCTTAAAAGCTGGCACAAAACAACTCTTACAATGAAGCTCTCTATGAGGTTCACAACAACTAAAACTACAAAATGCATGATAAATTACAATATAAAATGTAAAAGCGTAAAACTTTTCCCCAAAGGTCTGCCTTTCCAAAACGTGGAAGGCTGCAATTAGGAAGAGAGGAAGGAAACTTGATAAGGGGTGTTTAACCCTATCACTGCCAGCAGTTCTTTCTCTAAACCAGCCTTCCCCAATCTGGTGCCTTCTCAATTGGCAGTTAAGTGTACTTGAACTTAAACATGCATAGAATTGTGTGATAAATCCTAAAAAATGGACGTACAGGCGGCCCCCCAGAATGCAGTGCTCCAACCTCTCCTCTTCAGCCTCTTCCTCTCGTTTGAATCTTGCCTTCGAGAAGGCAGACACAAGACCGCCCACATAGCTCCTTCTCAGAAACTGGAGGAGGAGGATTTGGACCAGCCAACAACAAAAGCAACAGCCAGGCACTAGCCCACAGCAAGTGCAGGCGTGCTGAAGAACAGCATTGGCAAGAGCTGTTAACCCTTGCTTTGCCATGACAAGGCTTCCTCGCCAAGGATGACCAGGTGAGCCCTCCAGCAGGGGGGCTGTATGGATTCGCCCACTTTCCACTCCCTGCCACTTCATGTGGGAGCTTCCTCCCGCTTCACATAAGACCAGCTCTGACAGAAGAGATTTCTAGGTTGTTAGTGATATAACATACAGTGGATAAAAGCCGACTGTATGTTTGTATGTACATTACACTTAATGAACATCTCACTTTTATTGTTTCACAAAGACAGAGCAATGTCCCTGCTTATATTTTGCAACTCACAATCAAGAACCACCTTGAAAACCAAGACTTCAGCATACAAGAGACTAGTGCATACTTCTGTGATTAGTGATAAATAGAGCTGAAATAGTTTTAGCCTCAGCATACGTTTATGCCTCTATGTTCATTTCATTTGTTTAATGCAGTGGCAAGACAACGAGCTGTATAATTTTTCATTTGATATTTTTGTGTTTTGCATAATATTGCATTCAGGTGGAGTGAAGTTCACATTGCAATTTAATCTTTCACAGATAAGCAACTATATGTGAGGTATTTTTCTACAATGGATAGCAGAGAACTTTTTTTTCCAAGGGACACAAACGTTGCAAAAATGCATAAATCACAACAAGTTTAGGACAGTGCCAGAAAAGTTTTAATATGTGCCTGATTAAAGTCTATTGTGTGATGGTTGGCAACAGATGTAAGAGGCATTTCTGCCAACTTCCACATCCAAATCTATACGCCATGCTGTATGTTATTAGCCAGCACAATTAACAGGCCATGAAGTGTTCTGCTTGTTGCCATATTAGATCATAGATTTGAGAGAAGAATGTGTTTATCCAATCTATGGTTACATTGTGTCGAACTCTCAGATATGCAAACAGTAAATCCAAGTCTTCCTCAGTCTTACTCTGCAGCAGTAATGTGGGATCTCATTGTTACTTTTTTGCAGTTCAGCGGTGTTGCATTGGATAAAGGGCAATACAGAATATATTACACAATGACATCAATCCAGGCTGATCCATATACATAAAGACAATCACGTATTAAGCTCAGATATTTTCAGTACATAGTTTGAAATAAAACCTCAGTAAGTACATATTTAACAGGAAAAAACTTAATTCCCACAGATAAGCCATCCTTTTACGATCAGATTTAATTTTAATATACCAAGCAGAAGATTTGAGATTCTTCATATATTCAAAGTCCACTTCGAATCTTGAGCAAAAACTACATTGTGGATCTTACAATCAGAGGTGACATGACATCAACATCAAACAATAAAGATCCAAGTCTTGTCTCTTCTACAGTTGTAAAAAGTATAGTTTTGCTAAATGTTTGTCTAATGTTGGCAGAGGTTCCCCTAATTAATTTATTAATATGTGCTCTTAAAGACCGAATTTAGTTCTAGGTAATTTGCCAGGTATTCTATCTGGAACTACAAGTAATGCATGCAGAAACTTAATTTTGGTTATATCAAATTCATCTCTACTAGAGCTAACCCAGATTGTTGTACCATATAACAAGCATGATACAATTTTAGCACCAAGAGCTGTTAATGTCAGTTCTAACGAATGAAGATGCTTAGTATAATAAAGTGTATTTAAAGCCCCCAATGAAAAGTAAAGCATTGTTCAATTATATGACCATCCACGACCCATTTACACTACTTATACTTTTTGGCAAACAACAACTTGGTCTTATTATAATTAATAAATAAACCTTCCTGCGTGTAATAGGTTCAAAATGTGAAAAGTACTCTTCTTATACCTATTTGTTATAATGAAATTAGCCATATAATCTGCATAAAGAAACACTGATTTTTTTTTATTTCCAATTGTGGGGGAGAAGGAGAAGGAAGAGAGCTCCTGAAGAGAAGAGGAGAAGGAAGAGAGCTCCATTTATATAAACATTAAATAAAGGGGGGATATGACCGTGTTTTACTCTGCCTGATGTAAATACTGAAACTAAAAGAGCCTCCAAGTCCAGTTCAAATTTTAATGTAAGTATTGGAATTGAGTTGCTGGATAAGAAACATCAGTCCTGTATCCAGTGAAGTCACTGCTAGGTCTTTTTCCACCCCAATAGATGCTGTCCATGGAGTCAACAAATACAACAAATCAACATACGATATTTTGGCGGATCATTTAAAATATCTTTGAATAAGGTAATTCAAAACAAAACACTGATCAATCGTACTATGTTCCTTGAGAAAGCCCACCTGCACTGGGGATGTGACTTGATTCTCTTTGACCCATTATTGTATCTAACATATAAAAGATAGCAGGAATATATTTTTGGTGGGAATATCAAATCATATTGGGTGATAGTTTGCATAGTCACCTTGATTGCCTTTCTTAAAGAATTAAAATACTTCACGTCCAATTAAACTGCACATTGCTTGAAGCTATAAAAAAGATTTGGGAAGAAGATGTAAAGGAAAAAATTAATGAATATAACTGGGAGAGGTTGTGGAATGCAAGAATGTTAAAGCTGTTGTCGATTAGAATTAAGGAGAATTTTTATAAGATAGTGTGGAGATGTATCTAACACCTGTTAAATCTCACCAGATTGATAAAAAAGTGTCTAAAAACTGTTGGAGGGGTTGCCAGGAGGTTGGAACCTATTTTCATATGTGGTGGAGCTGTGAATACGTACAAAAATTTTGGGAAAGGGTGTTTAAAGAAATAAGTGAAATAATTGGAAGTAAAGTGGAGTTAAACCCAAAGCTTGCTCTACTAGCAATATGGGATAGAGGGAAAGAGAATAAAACTAAGAGAGAATTGATAAACAACCTCCTGACACCCGTTAGATTAATGATTGCAAAAAATTGGAAAGGACAAGGAAGCTATACAATAGAAGAATGGTATAAAGAAATATGGGATATGGTTTTGAATGATATGTTGACTTGTAAAATGAAGATAAAGAGGGGAATGTCCAGTAAGAATGATTTTGGAGAAATATGGAGTCCCTTTTTGGAATATGTATTAAGATCGGGGAAGGGACAAAAACCTTCAAAAGAGTCGATAAATTTTTGGATAGATGAAGAATGATTAAGAGGAGGTCTCATGGGGTGGGGGTGCACGGGGGGGATTGTAGAGGATTATGTATGTATTTTATGTTGTTATGGTTATTATGTTGAAATAAATAAAAATTATTCTAAAAAAATAATAATAATAAACTGCAATATTCTGGTTGAACTAAATGTAGTAAACAAAGGTGCCAAAATTGAAGCCCATCAAGTTGTTACTGGGTTCTTATTAAACAAATCACATTGTCCAACACAATATTGGAGCTTCCCTCAGGGCTGTTTAAAAATGTTCATGAGTTAATCTGGTTCTGGGACAAATTGGCAAGCTCAGTATTTTTCTGCAAGTCCTGTACCTCAATTGTACGGTATCTACAACTGTGGTAAGTGCCCTAACTATTATCTAAAGTTGGTTTTGACATAGAGCCTATCTACACTACTGCTTTAAAATGGTTTATAACAGTTTTAAACCAGTTAATATTAACTGGTTTAAAACTGTTATAAACCATTCTAAAGCAGTAGTGTAGATAGGCTCTTAGTGTGTGTGTCTGTGTCCTTGGCAATGGGTAAATCCAAAGAAGTAAACAGATCTGATATGCAATATAAGAGGAAAGATAGTTGCCCAATGTAGTTTAAAAACAACAACACTATGCATCTAAGATCTTAAACACTCTCTCTGAGCTATTGAAATCCATTATGTAAATATTTGGGCAGTTACACTCTCATAAAATTGCTTTGTGAAGTGCTTACTCTACATGCATAGTAACCCATTTATGTTTTATCTCAGGTGTATAATTTATCTCTTAAACTAACACCAATGCCACACTGATCGTGTTATGGTTTTTGTGTGCCAATTACTTAGTCTTGAAGCAGCATCACTCAGTAAAAATGTACATTGTGAGTTACATTCCATAAACACATATACTAAGCAAGTGCCAAAGAGATACTATTAAGTTTTGCATCTATCAATGATGTGTCACTGATAGTCCTTAAACTGGGTTAAGAGGTAAAGGATGATTACATTTTTATTTGTACAGCTATCTTAAATTTGGAAATCAAATATGGGAATAAGAAAATATGGAATGAGAGTACTGGGTGAAAGATGAAACTGTTACAAGGGATGTAATTAAGTGATTTTTAAAAAAAACATGAAATTTGAGAATCAGAAAATGTTTGGTTTAAGACAAGAATCTTACATAAATTCATAGCCTCCCCACCATGTTAAGCAGTAAAGACATTGCACATATTGAACTTGCTTCCAACTTTGGCTTCATCCAAACACCCACAGTTTGCCTGCTTGAAAGCAAGCAAAATATGTACCATCATCTTCACTTACAGGTTGAGGGCAACACTAAACTCAAGGACAGTATGGGAACAGTGGATACTTAGTGGCATCTGGAACCCTTGGGTGTATGCCCTCTATACCCAGTGACATCATTCTTTAATAAAACTCCATATCTTGTCACCTCTGTTTAACTTAGTTCTCGAAATGCCGTTCTTGAAAAAAGTGGTTTAGGCATGAGTACACATCCAATACCTATTAACCTTCTTTCCTCCATATATATTCTCCTGCCATTTCACCCCAGAAAATATGCGGATATACATAAAGTTTAGTGTCACCCTGATCTCTTCAAACCTCACCTGTGGGTATGCATTGCCCACTAGTCTTGCATCGCCCACTTCCAATACAAAGAGTACTTCTCAGTTTAGCTGTCTTCAACACTTTTAGCTGAATATCCATTAGGAATCTATCTTGTTCTGCAGCATATAGCCCTCCATGCACCTGTATCTCCATTATTAATACATAAAACTTGTCCTCATGCCTACATATTTCCCAGTGTTATCCATGCATATACATCATCCATTTCTACTCTGCTTTCACAAGACCAGTCCTTAAGCATCTGGTTACCCCATGACAAAACAGACTCTTCCTGAAATACCTAGACTCTTGCTCAAATACCTGTATTATATTATTAAACATATACATTGCACTGCACTGCACTGCACTGCTGTCAAGTTCAGAGTAGCCTGGCAGCCCTCAGTTTTGTCTTCCTCTCTACATCCTAAATCTAGCAACATTTATATGAAAGCATATAAAGGAAAGCAGAGGGCTAGTGGGCCGTTAGATGCTCATAGCTCCTGCACTTTGCTCAGTTTCAGTGTTGCCCACAATCTGCAGAGTACAAGGACTGCGTTTGAAAAATCAAGGCAGCATGTGGGTGTACGAAGCCTAACATACAAGTGAGCATAAGTATAGGAGACTGTGTATCTAGGGATTGAGTGCATGTCAGGAGCCTTAGAAGTCATGAGATGGCCCAAGTTCACAAGGGTCTAATCTTCTCTTCATAACAGTTCCACAGGGGTTCATTCTGACTCTTAACCTGGAAGATAGCTACCCCACACATCTTTATGTTGTCAACCTGCATAATGCACCAAAGGTTTCTGCATATCAGGGTGGGAAATGTGTTGCCCTTCCAATGTTTCAGCCTACAACTCCCATCAGGCCTTGCCAGAATAGCCAATGGGGAGGAATGTTTGGATGTCTAGGCCAAAACGTCTAAAGGGCCACAAATTGCTCACCCCTGCTGTATATGCTTGGCAAGGTTCCAGGCTTCAAACCAGACCCAAAAATTCAGAGACACTTACACTGAATTTTTCCAAGTAGCTCCATTACCTATCAAGATTTAGAAGAAACAGGTCATCTTTAAACCAGCCGTGAATAATTGAACTCAAATATTCACATGGAACAAATTCTAGGGAGATGGTAGCATGGTGTGATGTGTGGGTCTGGTGGAGAGAGATTTTACAAGAACATGAAATATTTAGACTGTCCCCGAGCTAGCAAAGATGTGTAAGTGGGGCAAAAGTATCAATAATCCTGGACCATTAATACTTTTCATCAACTTCTTTTGCAAAAACTTATAAACATATGGGGTTTTATGTATCAATTTTTATATCTGCTTTAAATAATTATTTCCTGCTTCATGAAGACAAGGAAAAGTGTAATAGTCCATAAGTTCTCTGGGCATAGGGAAACCAGGAAAATGTTCATATTTCCCCAGCCCAGAGATATATGAGCAACATCTGAATGTGTCCACAGTCAAAGCCATCATTAGCTGTAGCTCCACTTGTTTGACAGAGCAATTGCATCTGCTGTTGCACTCCCTACACATTTTCATAACAAAGTAAAAAAACTACGAGCAGTTCTCCCTTACCTGTTGGTATCTGAACACATATTTTAGATCACAATTGACTGTGACCTATACTGATACAGTCTGCAACCAGAGTAGTATTAGAATTATGCCACCTGTGACTCCTATAATTCTGAAGTACTTAACATTCATTCAAACAATAGAAAGCAGAATATATCAGTGAAATCTAGTCCAGTAGAAAAAACCAATAAGCAGATATCAACGATACAACCCAAAATCAAAAATAAAACAAATCAGCAAAAGCTAATAGTATAGCCCAGTATAGGTTCAAAATATTTAAAATGTTTAAACATTTTAAAATGCCTGGGAGAACAAAAAAGTCTTAGCTTGGCACCAAAATGACTGCAGTTTGAGTGCCCGGCAAGCCAAAGCCAGGGGGAGCCACAACTAAGAACTGCACACACACACACACACACACACACACTCATAGCCAAATTCTGAACCTTGTCCTGAGGGAGCACTCAAAGAAGAGCTCTGATTACCTTTAGGCATGGGTATGTGCATACAGGGGTCTAACATGTAAAGAGGCCCCAAGCTATGCAGAACTTTATACTTCCAAACCAAACCTTTCAATTAGGCTGCCTCTACAAGAGAGGTTTAAAGCTCTTTCAAGGCGCTTCAAAAAAAATTACCTCTACAAGAACGGAGCGCAAATCGGGCGTAGAGGCGCGTTATCTCTCCGATTATGCGCATTATCGAATGCGCATTAAATCGCGAGTTTTATTTTGCTCCAGCCGTTAAAGCGCATTTTGACTATATGAACAAGCGCTTATGCGCATTAACTACTTGTAAAGCGCATTTTGGTCATCTGTTAATGCGCTTCGCCGCCTCTCACCGCCTCTCGTGCAGAGGGATTAGGTGTAAATGCGCTTCAGCGATTATGCGCATAATCGCCTAACTGGGCGCAAAAGCGAATCCTTGTAGAGGGGACCTTAGGCTCAGAAATGAATTGGAAGCCAAGGAAGGTGAGAAAGACCAACATAATATCATCATAATGCCTGATCCTTGTTAAAACTCCTGCAGCAGTATCTTTGCACTTTCTGAAGTTTCCAGTCTTCAAAGGCATCCCATATTACAACACATTACAGTAATTCAAATGGGAGATTATCAAAGCATGGATCACTGCAGATGGGGTTGTAGGTAGAAGGTGCTTTGCACCACAGAGGCCACTTGAGCCTCTAATGCTAGTGATAGATCCAAGAGGACCCCCAAGCTATATACCTGGTCTTTCAGAGGGAGTACCATCCCCTCCAGAACAGGTTAAATACCCTCATCTGGTCTGTAGAACCACCTTCTAGCTGTGCTTCTGTCTAGATTGAGCTTCAATTTCTTAGCCCTCATCCAGTCCATTATCGGGATAAGGTGACAATCCAGCACCCCCACAGCCTCACAACAGAAAGAGAAATAGAGATGCAAGTCATCTACATCCTCATGGCAACACACTTCAAATCTCTTAATAATCTCACACAGCAATTTCTTGTAGACATTGAACATTACAGGGGATAAGATGGAACCTTTCAGGATTCCAAAGTGAAGATGCCATGCAGTTGGGCAGAAATCCCCTAGCACCAACTTCTGAAAATGTCTGTCTAGATAAAAGTGGAACCACCAGAAAGTAGTCACACCCATAGCCACTTCCAGCAGCTGCCTCAGAAGGATACCATGGTCAATAGTATCAAAAGCCACCTATAACTCAACTGGAATCAACACAGTTGATTCTCTCCTACAGAGGTCCTCATAGCGCAACCAAAGCTGTTTCAGTGCAATAACCTGATCTAAACTGAAATCAAATTGGACTCAGGAAATCAGCTTCATTCAAGAGAACCTGAATTTAGTCAACCACCACAGACGTGAGCACCTTGACCAAGGAGAAATTTGTCACTGATCCATAACTATTAAAATGGATCACTGCAGTCAGATTATCCACCTGCAGATGAGGTTGTAGCTGGAATCAAGTGATTTTGCCCTCAAAATGTCTTGCAAACATGTCACAGTATACCACCAATAGCTTCACTACATTATAGAAAGATTTTAAAAGGCCCTGAATCACTCAAAAAAGCTCTGCTGGTCTACTTTGAGGGGATGTTACGGCAATGGAGAAAAATTGCTTCTTCGCCACCATATCCTTCAAAGAGCAGATCTGTGACTAGCATTTGATTGCATTTGCTCCAAGTTTCCCTCCACTTGCATTCTAGACATCTCCCAGCTTGCTTCACCAACCTCTGCTCAGGTGTATACTAAGGAGCTGAACAGGCTGTGCTAAACAGGAGAAGTACTCAGGAGACATCATGTCAATTGTCTGGGTTATCTGTGCATTCCACGCATCAATCAGGGACGTAACAGGAATGCCAGTCATTCCAGGCAGAAAACCCCCAGAGCCCCCTGGAATTTATTGGAATCCATCAGCCTCTGGAAGCAGAGCATCCTAAGCCACTGTGTTTCTAAGAGCTTCATCACACCTAATCCCCCCCCCAACCTGGTTTACCTGTTGTTGTTGTTTTAACTCTGAGGCAAACGCACATCAAGCTTATGATCCCTTTCACCTGAATAGCTGCTTTTTCGCTCCTAAGGTCCTTTTCTCTGGCAGTTATCACATGTGCGGTTTTAAGCACACTCACTGTGACTTTGATCCACTTCTTCAGCATGGTACTCGCATGACATCGTCCCCCTCACGCTGTTCTTGCTCCGGGAGTGCTCAGTTTTTAGTTTCTGTTTCGATTTAACCCTGAATGGGCAAAGTCTGTTTCAGGTAAGTTCAACAGGCTGAGCAGAGTTATCAGAGCAAAACTGACCAAATGGAGGAGGAACCCACAGAAGCAAATGGGAGAGGGGGATGGTAAGTGTGATAAAGGCCTCCCTTGTTCCTCCACTCCACTCCTTCCCTTCTCATTCTCCTTCCAGTCGGGTCCTGGTAGATGAGTACTTTAAGTAGCTGCCTTTCTCCCAGGGCAAAAATGGAATGAACATTTAGCCTGGCTCTTTGGGGGCATTGAGGGAGTACAATCCTGTCTCTGCAGAGATTCAGGCATTGTATGTTTTTTTAAAAAAAAAACGCTTTGGAGCCGGGATGCAAGGTTTGGGTTTTATATTGAGGCTTGGAGCCGGCTGCTGGGAGAGATTGCTTTTCTCTGCCAGGACCTGATGCAATCCATTCAAGTCCTCATTCCTTTAAAACTACACAGAGGTTTACCATGGATTTAATGCATTTAGGGAAAATAATCAAGACTTTTAGAGTTCCAGGAAAGGCTGGGGAACAGGCAGGGTATCAGCAGGACAGGCATGGCGTCATGTGAGTACTATGCTGCAAATCCACACGAGGCATGGCGAGAGTGCAGTAAATCGCTCGTGTGATGGTGGTTTGATCATAACAAGGGGCAGATTGCAAAACCTTCATACCACTATTCTCTTGCCCAGTAGAGAAAACCAAGTCTAATGTATGTCCTGCTACATGTTTGGCGCTAATGATATGCTGGGACAGACCCATTGTTATGATGACCATGAAGTCTTGCATTGGCCAGATCAGGTGGCCTCAGCATAAATGTTGAGGTCTCCCAGAACAATCAACCAGAGGGGCAGGGGGAACTACAGCACAAAGTTTGAGACCACCTCCATCTGATCAGGCAGGAAGACTGATGGGTGGGACAACAGCAGAATCCACACTCTGTCCTGCTCACTCAACATAAAATACAAACATTTCAGTTTGGCACTCACCTACACAGGAGGACACACAGAATTCCTATAGACCACAGCAACAACCCTTCCCCAACTTTCCAGCAGAACTGGAAAACTGCTATGTTTTGCTTACAAGAAAATCATATTCCCTTTACACTAATGCAACATGCCAATAGGCCAAAGTTCTTGGCTTTTAGATAATCTGGCTTTGCTATCTTATTAGGTTGGGTTTATATGTATATGTGACTTCACTTTCAGCAATAAATCTGCCATTTTGGCACACATGTACATATTTCCACTTTAGCATATTAGCACAAGGGGCAGTTTCTGAAAAAGGAAGACGAAATGACGAGGTGTGGGAGAACATTACACCAACTATGCCTCCAGGCTTTCAGTTAACATTTGTGATCACAGCCTGTTTGTAGTGGATTAAAGTTAAGGAAACAATGCATGTAAAACAGTGTGATTCTGAGGTATAGAATGTCCACCAGATACACATCAGATGCCTAAAACAGTGGTCCAATGTGTAACAAAAGAAAACAGCTGTTCAGAAACAACAGTCTTTTAAACTTTCAGTATGGCGAGTCTGTAGCAGCAGGGCCAATCATCAGGTCACTTTAGAAATTGGTGGTGGGGAATAGTCTGTTCCAAGAAAAAACCTTTTTTAGATACAGCTCTGTGGTGAGAAGCTTAGGCTGCAATCCTACACCCACTTACTTGGGAGTAAGTTCCATTGGACTGGACAGAGGTTACTTCTGACTAGACATATATAGGATTGTCTATAGGATTGTAGTTACTCTGAATTACATCTCTACAGTTCCATCCCACTGAGAAACAATTCCAAGGGGAAATTTCCAGGAATTCATTTACCACAATAGGGGTCTATGTTTTCTCATATGCTTGGTAATCCCAACTACATTCAGAAGTAAGTTCCACTATACTTAATGGAAACAGCAACAAATTACTTTTAAGAAGTGTATATTGGAATCAAATCAGACATAGTCAATACAAAGTGCACTTATATTAGTCAAGAACAGCAACATACACGCACACAAAAACACCCACCCACCAAGGTGGAATACATAGACAATTGAGGCCTTGTACATCCTGTGTACTTACTTGAGAGTAAAGCCCATTGAATTCAGTGGATTCCACATCTGACTAAACCCGCTTAAAATTGTGCTGTAAACCTGCTTAAGTGGGGTAATTCTGTCTCGGTAAAAGAGATTTCTCTTTAAAGCAGCCCTTGGAAGAGAAATGCTTATTATTTCATTTCCCCATCCCCCCCACCGTCGCAAACGTCCTCTGCTTGTAAAAGCACAAAGGCAAGCAGACATTCAACAGGTGAGAAGAGGCAGCAGTGCGAGGGTTGGGGGAAGCTCCACCTGTACCTCATAGCTGTTAAAGACACAGGGGCCGGGAACCCACGCTGCAGGGCAAATTTGCATGACATTACAGACAGGAATACCAATGCAAAGCAGAAGCCGGAACCAAACAGCAGCTGGGGGAAACACCGCCGCCGGAGGAGGGAGGGCGCGTGGGAGGCGTTAGGGCAGCGGCGGGCGGGAAGGTCCTTCGCGCCCGGCAAGCGTAAAGAGGCAGCTGCCGCGGCCGCCACCGCCGCGTCTTCTCCGCCTCCGCTCTCCCCATGCTGGAAGGAGTCATAAGAGGTTCACAATGAGAAAGAACTTGTTCCCTTTCACCATTCACACAAACGGGTGGCCGTATTATCGAGTTGTCAACCCGGGTGGGTTGTTTTTTTAAAAAAAGAGGGGGGGTTACGAAGGAAATACGTCGGTAGGATATGTGAAATACTACAGGGTGAGGAGGGGGAAAGGAAGGCAGGAGCGGGAATCGCTTGCTTTGCTGGGCAAAAGTCTGTGCAAAAGACAGAGGCTCGAAACAGCCGCGCCAAGCTTAGAGAGAGCCGCGCTCCTCCCGAGGCACTTCGGGCTGGCTCGTGGTCTCTCGCAACAAGGACGAAGTGGCGTGTGTTTACGTAGATCGAGTGATACCGAAGCGTTGCCAACTTACCTTGGGCCCCGGAGGAGGGTGCTCTTAAGAGGCTGATCAAGCTGAGCAGTAGAACGAATCGCTGGGTCGGGGTAGGAGGAGGAGGAGGGTCGCGTTGCCGTACTGTATGGACACGCTCTGACATCTTAGCCCAGACTGAGAGACGAACTTTCACTAGCTGGGGCTGGAGGACAGCCCCATTAATATATAGTTTCAGAGCGAGCACTGAAACTCAGGATGTGAGAGATTTCCTGCATGCAGTTAACTCCAAAACCCCTCCTGCTCCTGCATAGGCTGATGATGAGTTGGGCTTTGCTTTCATTTTTTTTTAATTTAAATTGTTGGTGGGTGTTTTTTCTTTTTTGGCAAGATCAAATCTGTTGACCGTTGCAATAACTGAATAAATTGTCGGGGTTGGCTAACAGGAGGCACTAAAAATCGTTAGTGAAAGAAGGCAGGCCTGTGAAAAACTGCCCCTTGCCAACACTTACAGTTCTCATTACAATGGAACAAATTATTGTCTTCTTTGCTTTCGCCCCATTGCTCTTGTGCAGGGTCCTAGCGCCCCCTTCCCCCCGTTTCTGAAGCACAAACCGTCCCTTTGCAGAGAGGTGACCTGCCAATTTTCTATTCCTTTGGAAGGAGACTCCCTCATTTGGGATTAATTTTAAGGCTGGCTGTAAAATACTTCTTCCCCTCCAACGATGATGAATGATCTTGTTTTGTCTCAAACCTCTCTCCTCTTGTCTTGAATGGTTTTGTTATGTGGGACTCAAAATGGTTTCAGTAAAAAGTGACGGCTTCTTATTCTCTAAAGTGGAAGGATTCTTTATTGATATTATAATTATTCTACTTAATTACAGTGCTTGTTTGGACTGTGTATTATGTCATTTTAAAATGTAAGGAATAAAAGATTTCTTCAGTATGACTCCCGTAGGATTTTTCTTAAGGTCTCCTCCTTTCACATTGTCACAGCTGTCAGAAAAACGAAAAGATATTACTTTGTGTCTGACACCCGGTCACCCATCACTGGAACATATGTAAATAGATGATGTTTGCAATTCTTTTCATTTATGACAGATTGGGAGGGGAAATCAGCTGTCCAGAATTTGGAAGATTAGTTCTACAAGTGGATCTAAAGAGCCTGGTTTTGTATACAAGTTGAAACTCATTCACCCACCCCTCGAAATGCTGGTATGAAAACATCTATTATAGGGATGTTGAACCCACTTTAACCTGAGGACTGAATTCCATTTTGGAGAAGCTCTTGAGGAAAAGTATCCCAACAGTAGGTGGTAGTAGGGCCAAGATACCAGCATAATTTGGTTTAAAGTTCTTACTGCCAATTACTAAGTGCTCCATCACACCTAGTTTTTCCCCTGGTTTGCCTCCGTGTTTTTTATCTCCGTTTCATAAGTGCGTCAAGGGCTCCATCACACACAGTCCCTTTCATGTGTGTTTTCACTTGTATGCTCTTCACCTCACCCCCTTCTCCCTCCTCCAGTTCACTGGTTGTGAAATTCTGATGGGTGTAGGCTCTTCCCCCACCCCACCACTCTGGCTTTGTTGACTAGCGATTTACTGATTTAAGGTTTCATCTGGGCTCTGTTTCTGTGGGCAATGAAGGGGGGAGGGTTGGAGCAGTAAAATGTCCATTCAACCGACTAAGCACAAGTCTGTACAACGACGTGCTGGAGGAGGAGAACCGACCCACCCTCCCCTTTTGTCAGCAAGACTCAATTAGCTCACACCCCCAACATAGGAAAAAGCGAGAGGGGATAATAATCCAGACTTTCCCCGCACCAAAATAAAACACAACAAGGGGAAGAAGAGGCAAGATGAGTGCAGGACAGGGATGATGTCATGTGAGTACCTGTGCGATAAATCACATGTGCGATAAATCACTGGTATGATGGAGCTCTATGCCTTAGAAGAGGCATTTCAAACTTTTAGAATGGGGGAAAACTGCACAAAAGTTGGGAAACCACCAAAGGGGAGGGCATGGCCATCCATGAACAGCAGAGACCTGGATTTTGGCTCCAAAGAGGCCAGATTTGCCCCCCTGGCTTGATGTTCTACACCTCTGATCTATTAGATCCGTTTGGAATATGTCATGAAGGCAAAGGGGTCTATAGACCATAGACACATGAGCAACTGCCATGGATTCTCCCCAGCTCCATAAGATTACTCTGTTAGTTATCAAAGACCTTGAGCTAAACTCTTTGCAGCCAAAATTATTGACTGTCTTCTACAAATATGGACCAGTGCAAGATATGAACCATTCTTGATCACAATGTTTTACTTCCAGTGTAAATAGACACCAACAGCACTGCTTCCCACTGGCTGGAAAAGTTCCAGAGGGAGAAAATAAGGTGTAGATTACCACAATTATATGTAACCCTACCAGTCAAGAGAAGCAGGCAGGAAGCTATTTGACTTTTCTGAGAATAAGGGCAAAAATGGGGTTTTAGGGTGAAATCAAACATTGCACAAGCAGAAGAAAACCCATGCAACTGATCTTTTCTTTCCTCTCCTCCTTGCACTCCTGTACTCCCCACCCACGCAGAATGCCTCTCTAAAGGTTCAGAGGGACCTATAGAACATTGTGAAATGTGTCTTTATGACCCTGTTCAGACAACACACTCAACCATGGTGGTTAAGCGTTATGAGCTAAACATTATGGCTTAGTGTGTCATGTGAACGATTCCTAACCATGGTAGCTACATAACCATGGTTTAACTATGCACACTAACCATTTGCTGGAAAAGGTTTAGTGGCCTAACCATGGCTTTGTGTGTTGTCTGAACAGGCCCATAGGGTTGTAGTGGGATAGGTAAATCACCAAAATTGGGAAATGTGTGAGAGTGGTACCAGATCTCTCTGCCTTATTTTGAGTGATTACCTCTTCCCACTGCATCATGGTAAAAAGACACATTTCAAAATGTCCTTTTGACCCCCTGAAGAGGCTTTTTGGGGGGATATATCAGACAGCAGAGGGAAGGGAAAATCCATTGAACAAGCTGAACTTTTTGTTAGCACAATGTTGGCTTTCACCCTGTAAAATAGGCTTGTACTATGTATGAGCATCAACCCTAATCCAACCCACCACCATTAATAAATTTGGCCCCATTGAATCTTCTATTTTCATTTACTCTTTTGACTGTAAAAATGGGGTGCCAGGGCACAATATACTCCTGGTGAATAGCATTCATAACATGAGATCCCCATTTGATCAAACTACACCACAGGTCCCTCTATTCCAGAATCCTGTTTCCAGTTATGGCCAAACATGCTTCTAAAGAACCCACAAATTTATAACTCTGATAACAAACCTTTGTTCTTTTCCATTATTATCCACTCTAATTTTGTCTCATTCCTCAGACATCCTCTCCCTCAACACATATGCATAAGCTTAACTAGAAAAAAATATATGCAGGAAAAAATTCACTTCTTCCTCTTGTTGACAAGATCCTGGCAAGTGCATACTGTATTTGGTTCTGATTTACTAAATGCTTCACTTTTCATGCCTCATATTGCTCTCACTCAGAGCAATTTGTTGACCCCGCCAAATCAGTATAAAATGAGTCATAGTGAAATATTTGTAATCTGCTTTATTTTATTTTTTTACTTTATTCCTTATCCTAAGATGGAATTTACCATTACGTTATCAAAAACATTTTAAATGTGTCCATAGTAAATATTCCATGTAGACATTAATGTCTTTGATGCGCTTGTAACATGCTGGACACTTCCTTATCTTGCTTAATGCACTCCAATAATTTTTAAAGCTGAAACTGATATATAATTTCCTCTGATAAATGTTTTGAACTTCAGAAGTGCTGTGCTGGATCAGCCCACAGACCTATCTAGTCCAGCATTCTGTTTCAGTCAACCAGACGACTATGGGACACTCACAAGCAGGATATATGCAAACGAGCACCCTGGTAACTGCTATTCAAAGGCATACAGCCTTTGATACTGGAAGCAATAGATATAGCCATGATGACTACTAGCAATTAACAGCTCTCTCCTCCATGACTTGTCTAATCCCCTTTTAAAGCTGTTGCTATATCTTGTGGAAGCAAGTGCTGTAGTGCTGTGTGAAGAAATCCTTCCTCTTATCTGTTCTGAATCTCCTTCCACTTCATTGAATGACCCGGAGTTCTGATAGTATGAAAGAGGGAGAAAAACTTGTTTTCCATTTTCTGTATAACTTTGTACAGTTCTATCTTGCCCTTTGTAAAGCAAAAGAGCCCCAAACACGGTAATGCTTCCTCATATGAAAGTTGCTCCACCATCTTAATAACTTTGGTTGCCCCGTTCTGCACCTTTCTCAGCTCTGCATTGTCTTTTTTGAGGTATGGTGACTAGAACTGTACACAGTATTCCAAGTGTGGTCACAGCTATTTCACTACTTGAGGCGGAGCACCAAATGCCGCCACCTCACCCCCAAGTCAAGGTGCATAGTACCAAGGGCAGCCAAGTGCCCCTCTCTCCCCCTGGCAGCAAAAGTACATTACAAAATATCAAATTGCTGCCTTTTCATGACACCCTAAATCAGGTACTTGAGGTGGCTGTCTAACGGCAGCGCCATCCCTGAGCCGCACCATAAATGTATATCTGAAGGAATTGTGATATTGGCATGGAATTTGCCTTTTTCCACAGCTGTCACGACACTGGGTTGAGACATTTTCATTGAGTTATCCACCACAACTCCAAAATCCCTTTCCTGTCTAAAAGCGGATCTTGCCTCTTGTCCTAAGACTACTAGGTTTGCTCAGGAGTCTTTGGTGAGGGACTTTGTCAAGAACCTTTTGGAAAACTAAGTAAACAGTTTCTACTGCAGGAGTAGTCAACTTGGTGCCCTCCAGACGTTTTGGATGACAATTCCAATCAGCCCCAGCCAACATTGCCAATGGTAAGGGGTGATGGGAATGGTAGTCTAAAACATCTGAAAGATACCAGGTCACCTACTCCTGGCAGATCAGCCCATATGTTTACTGAGGGTGCCTCTACAAGAGCGATTTAAAGCTCTTTCAAGGCGCATTAAAATTTTACCTTCACATGAACGGAGCACAAATTGAGGGTTGAGGCACGTTTTCTCTCCGATTATGCTTATCTTCGCATTTGCATTAAATAGCAAGTTTTAATTTACCGCGGCCGTTAAAGCATATTATGACCATGTAAACAAGCGATTCTCCGCATCTCAACTATTTTAAAGCGTGTTTCACACAGCCAGTACTGCGCCTCACTGCCTGTCGTTTATCAGAATTAGGTGTAAAAGCGATCGTGAGAAGATGCGCATAATCGGGCAACCGGGCGTCAAGCTGAATTCTTGTAGAGGGGGCCTGACACTCTTAAAGAACTCTAAAAGGTTAGTGAAGACAGGAGTTTTCAGAAGCCATGTTGACTCTTTTTCAGCAGAACTTCTATCTGCTTGACCATTTTATCTTTAATCATGTTTTCAACTAACTTACTTGAAACAGACATTAAGTCTGTAATTTCTAGGTCCCTCCTGGATCCCCTCTTAAAAACTGGCATTACAAAGACCACTTTCCAGTACTCTGGAACAAAGGATAAACTTAGGGATATGTTACATGTTGTTTGTTTGTTTTGTTTTGTTAAAAGGCCAGCAATTTGACACTTGAATTCTTTGAGAATTCTTGTATGGATACTATCTGAACCTGGTGATTTGTTTTCAATTTGTCAGTAATGTCTAGAACTTCGTATCTTGTCATCGCTGTTTGCATTTGTTCCTCAGACTTCCTTCCTAAAAATATCAGTTGAAATTTTGGGGTCTGCCCTGCAGTGAAGACAGATCCAAAGATTCAGTCAGCTTCTCTCCAATCTCCTTATCTTCCTTTAGTACTGATTTAACTCCGGTGTCATGCAATGGTCCAACTGTGTACTCTCTCTCAGTTTATTAGTAAGATGAAATGTTTAATATTATTAGTAAATATCTTTAGCTGCAAGAAATTGATTCAGCCTCCTTATTTTTAATTATTTTCCAAAAAGCTTTCCAATGCTATCATATGCAATTGTACATTATCCAAAACATTTTGTGCAAAATAATCCTATGCATGTCTGCTTAGAAGTAAGTCTTATTAAGTTAAATAGGTTAAATGAGTATTACAGACTCATTTTGATGTTCTTTCAAGGTATTCTTCTTAAATACAATTATAGTTGCTGTCACTAGAATCAGTCAATCCTAAAATAGGACTGATGAACTCCTGAGAAGAATGTGCAATCAGGTGAGATTTAATTTTAAGCTTATTGTAGTGGTGGGGAAGCAACTTTATTTTCCTGTTCTCTGTGCCCTGTTGTGGATGATGGACCACCTGGGTTAAAATTATCACATAAGCAGCTGCTATGCAAGATTGGATTGGCCATGTCAGCTGAGAAACGTATTAGATTTTTTCGGATTGGGGAATCAGAAGACCTAGTTCTCAAATAATGGAAGTAGGAAGACCTATGGAATTAGAGCAAATTATATTATTAAATAATTTAATAATAAGAGGATAATAATAATAATAATAATAATAGAATTTATATCCCACCTATATACAAAATACCTTATGCAACAAATAACAAAACAAACATCGTAAATATCATATTATACCAGCATGGCATCAGGCAGGGCTAGCTCAAGATGTTTTGCTGCCTCAGGTGAATGGCAATATGGTGTCTCCCCCCCCCGGTCACATATAAAAGCTGACAGAATCAGCAATTGAGGATACGCTCCCAGAAAAAAAAGTCTTGGAGAATGCTGGGAACTGTCTAAACATGTATAGGATTCGATCCTGAATCTTATTTCCAACACTGGTGATGAAACAGCATTCTCCACCACACCTGAGAGCAGCAGGCTAGGGGCTTGTCTATACGCCCTGTTTAGCCTATTCTGGCTGCGCAGTGGCACTGCGTTGTTTATATGATGCAGCCGCTTACTCTCAGCCATGACAGGGTTTTCCCTGAAACTGCGTTTTCCCTGAAACTTACTGTGACCTTTTCCTTTGTTCGGAGGTCACCATGTTCTCTACTCCATCTGTCAGTGGTGGCCTCGCTTCAGTTTGATCCATGGGCATTCCTGGGGATAGATCAAAGCCCAGGGTATGTTTGGGTAAGAGTGGGAAGGCAGGGAAGAGGGCAGGCTCGATGAGCCATATGGCCGCTGGCCAGTTAGCCCACATTCCCTCCTGCCATCGGGATTTATTGTTCCCACACTGCAACTGCAATGCTGTGGGGTTTTGTGGGAAGCAAACAGCAAAGCAGCTTTGTGAAGACACATCCTAGGTTAGGGGGTGCAAGACAGGCCGTGTGATACACACAGCTCTATCCACCAACACCTCTAGCAACTGCCATTTGAGGCAGCCACTTCACTCTTTCTAATGGCAGCGCTGGACAACAACAATAACCATGCCAGATCAACCCATAAATCCTAAAAGGCAATAAAGAGATTTTGGATGCAAAAATTAGCTTCATTCACAATTCTCAGCACGAAAAACACAAGGACTCTATTCCCATTTCTCTTCAGGTTAAAACTCCAGGCTACAACTTGCTATGGCTGAACTTTTGAAAGGGTCATTTACAGATTCACATTTCCTTTTATGTGGAATCCCTATTAAGGGCTTAATTGTGCCAAGAGGCCTGCAACTCTTACTAAATCATTTGAGGATTTCGGAGTTAATTTCAAGCCACTATTATTTCATTATACAAATTGAGAGACTTGCATGTTACAGAAATAGTGTGAAAATGGGCTGCAGGAGAAATAATGAGTTTGTTTTTGTCTGTGAGAGCTCATTAAAAATATGAAATGACCCTTTGTCAAGCAAAAAGGTTTATAATTTCAGCCTTGCATTGCTCCAAGAATCCTTACACATAAAATATAAGGAATATACATTTCCTATAATATTTTTTACATATAGACTTTTTCATCACATTTTAATCTTAGCATATGCTGCTGAAAAGGTAATCAATCATCTAAACTAAAATGGTCTCAAGTGTGCATGGGTGAATTAGAGGCAAAGGTTGTGCTACAGGTTGTGATTTATCATAAACCCAATAGCTTTGGTGTTAGGATAAGTTAACTTAGGATAGTTCATGGAAGGAATGTTTCCCATCCCGTTCCCTCCTAAAGCCAACTGAAACCCTCCCTTCCCCACAAAAGCCTCTCTGGAGGTTCAACAGGTATTTCTGAACAATGTGTGATGGAATGGGGGAGTGGGGGAGAGAGGATGGGAAACTTCCTTTCCATGATCCTCTTTAACAGAGCAATCCTATGCATGTCTACTCAGCAGTAAATTCCATAATGTTCAATGGGGCTTACTGTCAGTTAAGTGTGTATAGGATTGCAGCCTAAGTTGACTTACCAGGATCCAACCCACTATGTTTCCTAAGGACACAATCCTATGCACCCTGAGACAGAAAAAAGTCCTACAACTCCAAGCATGCCCCAGCCACTAAGGTATTTCTCTCTCTTTTTAAATCTACTGGGCCCCCAGGCAGTCCCACCTCACACAGGTCTGGCACTGAGAAACAGTTGCTATGGGGAAGTCCAGTTCCACCAGCCCAGTTGCCTGCACCTACATCTGGATCCAACCCAAGGTGCTATTTACATTGGATTTTTTTTAAATTAAATTTTGAGTTTTATGGTGACTCTTACAAAATATCCTGATTTAAAAGGAAACCTGACCAATGCTTACAAACATCTTCCGATCTGCACACATCAGCTTTCAAAAACTGAACCTATGACCCTCTCTCAAACGTATTTCAGCCTGTTATTCTATGTGAAAAGGAAAAAGAACCATGGGATAAATATGTGGGTTTATTTATTCTAAATATTTCACAGCATTGGTCTCCATTCTCCAGAGCAATTTACAATAGATTAAAAACTAAAAAATACCCAGTGGCCCTTGTTCCTTAGTGGCAGAGGTCAGAGTGTCCTTTTATTTACGTCTGTAGTTCCAGAAGTAATGAAGTAGCAGCTGGGGTAGAGTTCTTTCTGGAGATGGGTAAACTTCATGCAGCTGCTCATTGTCAATAGCTTTGGCTGGTGTAGTCTTCCTTTGCTGTGGTGTCCTCTCTTGGAAGGACAGGTGCTGCTTCCTTCCTGTGGCTAGTAGCAGAAACCAGAGTGTCCTTGCCCTAACTTCTGTAGTCCCAAGGCAACTGACAGATCAAGCATTGTAAATATGATCCAGCATGGGAGTTCTTATGTGTTATGGCAAATTATAACTATTTATGCCCATTAAATGACGGCTAATATTTAGGACACAATCTAACTGAAGTTAAGCAATTTGCAAGCCCTATTGATTTCTATGGGAAGGAGTTGGATTCTGACTTTTTTCCTCCATTGAAATCATTGGGTCATCAACCATGCTTAACTTTGGTCAAATGTCTCCTTTATTTACCATCTCATGGAGAGAAAACAAAGTTTGTAAATTTATTAAGGAATTTCTATTCTACCTTTCCACGCATAAAGTGTCCAGGATTTTATATTGTGATTAGTAAACCAAGATTAAACCACAGTTTTTCTCGTTCACATGTAATGGGAAAGTGTTTGTTCTGTTTTGTTTTTAACACACACATACACACACACACACACACACACACACACGGAAATCTTCCCAAGTTAAGTAAGGGAAAAGGCAAGGGTAGGAATGCGCTGGTTTAGTACTTGTTCTTCGCTTAATATACTATGCTTTTAAGCCAAAACCATTGTTTGAAGCCAAAACCTACAAACATTCTGAGAGTTATCGGAAGGGTTAAAGTTGCAGGCACTATACTAGAGTGACCATATACAAAAGAAGGCAGGGACCCTGCAACTTTAACTGTTGTGATGAAGAGGGACTTTCACCAGGAACTAATTGCATACAAATGACTCTGGCTGAAATTTTTCATATGGTCAGCCTAATTCAATGCCTTCCATGGTTAATTGTTACAGTTCTTGATTTATATCAAAATCTGTCCGTAGTAAAACTAGGTGACATGGATATGTTTATAATTCTGTAACAAACATTACTTTCAGAGCAATCTCTTCCCACTCCCACCTCCATGTGCTTTTGGACACAGTTGGTAACAAAAATATGCCAAGCAACAAACTGGTAAGGGAATATGAGATTCATTTATAGTTGTGAAAGATCGCACTCAATAGAATACATAACCCCTAATTAAATTTCTCTGCATTTTGATTTATGCCATTCTATAATTAAATATAAGCTATCAATCATTTTTTATACCAAATAGCAAACACAAATATAATACATGTACAGACAGTAACAAATGCAAGTTATAATTACTAATACGTTGCAGTTAAGTGGATATTCATTAGCGATTCCTTTGGTGGTGGTGATGATGATGATGAATTAGATACGAGGAATTAATGTAGATATAATTTTTAAGAACTTGTTAATTTCTCCAAAGTTAACAGCAAAAATTGCCAAGTTAATTGTCCTTTTGCTATCATGGGATGGCAACAAGATAAAAGGAGTTCTCATGAACCCTTAAGGTATTGACTCAGTTTTTTCAAGGATAATGGGTACAGTCCGATTTTAAGCTATTTGTTTAACTAAAGATTCAAGCTTAAGGGAGAGAAAATCAAATGGAAATATACTTAGAAAACTAGTTTTCCTCCTATTAGCCATGTGCTGCCTCCAGTAGCAGATGCAGTAAGCCTATGTATACCAGTTGCTGGGGAACATGGGTGAGAGGATGCTGTTGCACTGCTTGTGGGTTCCTGGTCAACAGGTGGTTGGCCACTCTGTGAACAGAATGCTGGACAAGATGGACCCGTGGTCTGATCCAGCATGGCTCTTCTTATGTTCTTATATTCAGTATGTTTGTTAAAATGTATTGGGCAGTATCCAATCTGGCTGCAAATGCACTGTGAGAACACCCACTAGCACAATGGAAAGTTAGAACAGAGAAGAATTATCCAAGACTATCACTTCCAGAATATGGGACACATCAGCATCACTAGTGCAAGGGAGCTCCGCTGAGTTGTCCCATTCCGGAAATGGCAGTTTTGATTAATTTTCTGGGTTGTGCTAGTGAGTGCCCTAGCAATCATTCTTGCTAGCACAGGGGTTGAAAAGCACAGGGGTTGAAGACCTCAGGTCCAGAGTCCAAACCTGGCCCTACTGGGGTCCTAATGTGGCCCTCTGGGATTCCCCAAGAGCTTTTCCAAAAGGCAGATTCCCACCCAGCCGGCATGGCTTGGATGGGAAGTGGGGGGGGGGGAAGGGGGGGAAGAATACTCACGTTCTGTGCAATGTGATTAGGAAGCGCCGCCAGGCAGGGGATGGAGCCAAGGCTATATAGCTTTGGTCCACCCAGGATGCGGCCTCTTTCGCTTTTGGCCCCCGCCCTCCCTCCTCTTTCTAGTATGAGATTAGCTAGTTGTCTCCTTTGGAGGAAGGGGCTGAGTAGGAATTTTCCCTTGCAGTTAGAGCTGTGCAGGTTTTCACCTACTCCATACTGGATGTTTATTCTTTAGCTATGGAGGATAAAAGGTTGATTCGTGGCAGGGGTGCGGGAATTGGAAAGGTAAGAATAGTGTTAGTGAGCACTTTTGGCATCGTTGATGATGAGGGGCAACCTGGAGGGCCTGATCCTCAAGGGCTGTGCAGCTCCGAGTCAGAATATGGGTTGCCTTTGGGGACCGTTTGCCTCACTTACACAGGACTGTGCAGCCTTACATGGGAGGTGACACAGATTGGTCTTCCCAAACACTTAAGTGTAGTTGGAAAAGAGGTACGAGTTTAACCCGGCCTGTATGACCAACTGAGTGGCTCGCCCTTTATTATTTTTGCAGGCTAGTTGCCTGAATGTTATGCTGATTCTCGCATGTGCATGCACAGATCCAGGAGGGATGAAATACCCATTGTTAAATAAAGAGATCCTAGTTAACCCAATCTCTGGTGTCAGTGTATTATTTCGGATTCCTTTCTCCATTCGCAACTGAATTTGGCCTTCAGGCTGAAAGAGGTTCCGCATCCCTGCACTAGCACAGTATGTGTAGAGCTTGTGGATGTCCAGCATTAGATACTACCCATTGTGTATTTTACCAGGGAACATGCAAGGTTAGAGTTCATTAGATGCTTTGTCATACTCTATCTAAAGTGAATCACAACCAAGAAATGACTCTGAAGCTATTTATTATGCTCTGCAGAACATAATAAATCAGGGATTTGGGAATAGGGACTTGTTTTTAATTGCCCATTAGTTAATATCCTGCTGTTGTAAAATGTTGAAAATAAGTGTGTTTAGGAAATGTCTTGCAGATTCAAATTCTTTAAATAAATGTGTTACATATCCATTTTCAGCTTGGCAAAAAAAGTGCCATTACCAAATAAAACCTTGCTTGTTCCTGCTAATGAAATGGAACCATTTTTTCAGTCACTTATTCTGCTTCCCTATTTAACCTTAGACCAATTCTATTTAGAACCGTTTATGTTGTCATTTGTACACATAACACATCGGCACATTTTTGTCCGCATCATTTTGCATCTGGTAAGCAGATAATGCTCCTTATCGGACTCTGTAGGTCACTGAAAATGGATATTGAACCATTTTGCTTCCTACAGGTTTGGTAAAATGCCAAACCCAGTTAGGGAAGGAAAAATGCTTGAATTTGTTATCCACACTTAAAAACAAACAAACAAACCCAGAAATAAGTAGAATTGCTAAATGGTATTGATCTTATAAGAATATGGTTACCTCTGAACAGATGTTCCAAATGCAACATGCTTTTGCAACAATTCATCTTTGAAACTGATGGGAAAGGGCAAATTTAATATCAAGGTTACTATATAAACATAGTATGTAAAAATTATTATGGAAACGTAAGTATCTTTTTAAACCAAAGATGCTGAACCATTGTTTGGGGGGGGGGCTGAATTGCCCGTCGGGGTTCTCTGTGGGCCAGATGACATCAGCAGGCATGGCCATAACCGCAATTTCCCGCAAGCTGTTCTCTACCCGTTTTGCCTTTCTCCATGCTGAAATGAGAGAGAAAAGCAGGGATTCCTCATAGGGAGATTCCTCATAAGGGGATTCCTCCAGGCCCCGTCCACTAGGGGAGCCCATGGAGAGTCTGTGGGCTAGATGCAGAACCTCTGTGGATCAGATTAGGGCCAGGTCTACTGCAAGCAGGCTATAACACTTTGAAAGTGTTTGACGTGTCATGGGCCCCAACAGTTGCCAGTGCACTTCAAAAGCATTTTAAAGCAGTAGTGTAGATCCTGCCTGTGTATGCAGATTCAACACTCTTGCTTTAAACCTTATAGTAGTGTCATGGGACAGACATTCTGTGGATTCACCCTAGGGGCCAGCTGTAAAGTTTAATGGCCCACAACCACATGGGCAGGCCAGGATTGTCCCCCCACCAACTCTTGGCCAAGCAGATAGTAAGACCCACATAGCCAAGTCAACATTGTAGTATGCCTTTAAATTGTACTCCAATGCCATGGGATGAACCCATGGAAAAGTGGCTCCCATGGTGCTACTCTAATGTTTAAATGGTACTTTATGAGACCTCATCAAATAGTGAACATTTCCAAGACATTTGATAAGAAGAACATGGAACAACGTTTTAGCTTTTCATGCTGAGAGATCAGGTGGTCCAGGATAGCCATACCCAACTAGGATTAGAATCTGCAGTGGGTCTTGGTTTCAAAATAAGCATCATTTTGCTACTCGAGTTTGGCTGAGAAGGAAAATGCCAGAGAGCAGGGGTGTAAGCTGATATATTCCTGGTGTCGAAAATGGATTCCATTTGCTGTCGAAAATGGATCCCTACCTGCCCTGTTTTCTACTGATTGTTTAAGCACATCTACAGCCATCTGTCTTGTTTAGCCATCAGACTCTATTGATAATATGGGGATGATAATAAAAGGTGCTTACAGGGCTATTGTAAGCATTACTGAGAAAATAAATGTGGCTGTTTGAAACACTCCAAAGAGCTGCTTTGAGAATTGGGGTGATATGATCCCTTCTTGCTGCTTCAGCCAACAACCAGGCTGCAGCATACTGCATCAGCTGCAGCTTCTGGGCTGTCTTGAAGGCCAGCCCTATTATTATTATTATTATTATTATTATTATTATTATTTACATTTATATACCGCCCCATAGCCAAAGCTCTCTAGGCGGTTTACAAAAATTAAAAGATTGAACATTAAAAAGTCAATATACAGAATTTAAAACCATAAAAAATAAAACAGCTGATATTTAAAACAGTTTACACTTTTAAGCCTGGCCACAAAGTCAGTTAAAACCTCAACTTAAGCTGTTAAAATGCCTGGGAGAAAAGAAAAGTTTTGACCTGGTGCCGAAAAGCCCTATGCAGAGTGCATTACAGTAGTTTATTATGACCTACCATGGTTGAATCTAATCCCACTTGCTATGCCCTGTTCAACTATCAAGGAAATGTAGAGGCCTTTTCTTTGTAGCTGTCGCATAACCATAAGACCGCACTGCTCAGGCAGGTATTTAGGGCCAGGCCTGGCCCAAGGCACTTGCTGCCTGAGGCAGGGCTGCAAATAGCACTCAATGCCCCACCTAAGTCAAGGTGCATAGCACCCAATGCCAGTCAAGTTATTTTGCTGCCTAAGGCAGAATATCCCACAAGCTCCTGTTGCCCTTCTTGGCATAAATATACAATAACAAACATTTTAAAACTCACGGCTTGCTGCCCTTTTCATGACACCCTAAATCAGCATCATAAATTGGCCATGTCATTCTGCCCAATGGTAGAATGATTCCTGTTTGTAGCCAACATTGAGCAAGTATTGTTTGTCATGAGGAACAGCAGTTTAATTTTAGTTTATTTTTGCGCCTGAGCATCTAGGACAAAGCAGAACATATGAGCAAATAAGACATATGAAAGGCCAAAACAAGTTCCCTGTTTCCTGAAATACCCACCCAATTACTTCTGTTACTGAGAAGATACTGAAGGCTCATGAATGTTCTAACAACTGAGCAAGGAACTTTTGATAACTAGTGCAGCTGCTATGAGGGAAGCAGAGTATTATTATTTTCAGGTACTCTCCATCACATTATTATTTATTTATTTATTTTTATCCATTTTTATTATGTTTAACAGAAGAAAACAATAAAAGGAAACATCCCCCCCCAATTCAAGTGTACTACACATTATGAAAGCAACTGTGAAGTAAGACCCCATTGTATATTACACAGAAGCAAGAAGAAGAAGAAGAAGAAGAAGAAGAAGAAGAAGAAGAAGAAGAAGAAGAAGAAGAAACCTATGGCAATATGTTCTCACTAGGACCTATAGAAAACCAGTATGCTGTCATAAGGGTATGAATTTAATTATGCTTTGTAACAATGGCTTTGAAATTAACACTATCCAATAAAAGTAGCAGAATGTGGTCCAGTTTCATACTGAGATTTTATTTCTTCTTTGTACAAGGCTTAGTTTGCTTTATTTTTGAATGTACAAATAACAATTTTAAATATTTTGGAGCAAATATTACAGATGTTTTTAACTATGTAATCTTTACACAAGCATTTTTCTTGGTCAAAACTACTGAACAGGATTGTGCTTTTTTTTTGCTTTTTTTTTTTGTTGTTAGAAAAAAATATGCCATTTCTATAAATGCATTATGCCAAGTAAAGCCAGGAAAAAATACATGGTTTAGCAAAGACCATGTTTCAAAAGAATTATTAGCTAGGTTCTAAATTTTGGGTTTTAACAGGTAACCCCCTTATTTGGATTCACTATAAAAACAGAAATATGGTTCTTCAGAGGTCTAAAGTATTGGTCCCGATGCTCCGTTAACTATTAATTTAAAACTGCCACAGAAATGAATAGGCAGTAGTGCCATTTTAGCAAGCTTCTAACCATAACAAAAATGATATTCATTTTTCCTTCTATTCAAAAGCGCTAGTTTTATGCTTAAAGGCAATCAGTAAGTGGAATACATGGGAATCATATATTTATGGGGATAGGGGGTAAATCTGCATATGCCTGCATTTATGAATAAAAAGCTGGCTTTATGGTTAAAAAAAGTAAATAAATAAATACTCTGCTGCCTCAACAACTGCATAAAACCATTTTTAAAGCTGTATTTCCACGGGTCATGACCACTGGAATATAATCTAGTGATTTTCCAAAATCACTTGAGACTTTATTTTGAAAAAATCCAGGTAGCTTCTTTGTTTACAGAGTTAAAATAAATAAATTATCCATGTCATTAAGATCACGCTAAGTTTGTATGGCTTTTTAATTATCAAAGGCATTCATAGTCCAAGAAGAATTACGTGCCCAGGAATCTTTAGTTATTCTGTATTTCGTTGAAGAAGCTGGTCCAGTAATTGCTACAAGGAGAACAAAAATAACAAATAAACCCTTAAGTTATACTGTCAAACATTTTGTATTACTAGATGTTATAAAGGAGAGAGGATGAGGTGATAAAGGCATTCATATACTGTAACACTGGGGTCTCCAAAATGTGCCTGCGGACAGCTCTCTTGGCACTCGTCAGGCCAAAAAAAAAAAGTGGGACACTGGTATGTTGCAAACCAAAAGGCTATCCTCCAGTGCCCTGTTTCTTTTGGTTGAAGTGGTTTTGTGTTTTATTGTTCCGACACCATTTCTGCCTTGTACTTAGATTCTTGTGCAAGTTACCTTTCTTTTAGTCCCACCAGTTTGTCTTCTGGAAAGTGAGAATATTGTGACTGGCCCATGCCCACAACTGCAGCCATTTTATGAATGACCGAACACTCACCCAGCCCCATGGCAGCCACTTTATGAAAGCGCCCAGGACATTGTATCAAAATTCCAAATGTGCCTTCTGATTCAAAAAGACTGTGGAGTCTTTGATCCAGCCTTAGGTATGTAGCTGTAGCTCACATGCTCTGCATACACGAATTTCTAAGCTGAATCACCAGCAGCTGCAGGTGGGGTTGGGAAAAACTCCTGTCTGAAACCCTTTAGTGCTGCTGCCAGTCAGTGTAGAAACAATACTGAGCAAAATGGCAGCCACCATTAATACAATGGGGAGAAATGTGCACTTTCCAGAAGCTCCAGAAATCACATTTCCCTCCACTGCTCCAATGGGGGCCTTAAAGGTCCTATTAAAGGGGGGAGCATGATTTCCAGAGCCTCCAGAAAGTAAACATTCCCCCCCCCCCCGCTGCATTAATGGCGGCTGCTATTAACACAGCAAGCCAGCGTGGGGGGTTGCCGAGCGCTCATGAGCCTCGCAAGCGCTCGGCAGAGGCTCATGTGACCTGGTTCATGGGGTGGGTTGCGACAGCCATGGGGCGAGTGCTCGCCGAGTTCAGCCACCCCTGATCTTATTTCCTACATATCTTATTTCCCAGCACACGATAGCATTTACATGCATATATTCCCAGGCAAAGCCATTCTACAATCCGATCATCCAATTACTTTCTCCGAGGCTTGTGAAAATGCAAAATGGAATCTTAAAAAAAATGGGACTTCTGGTTGTCCCACATGTTGGTATGGAAGTTGTAAATTCTGTATGGGAGTATGGGATGATAGAACACAGAAGGAATCCTAGCCTCTCTTTTTAATGAGTTACAAAGTCTTGTATTAAATTCATTCACTGGAGAATCATTACCTTTTTGAACACTTCAGCCCGCATCCTATTGCTCTGTAAGATGACCCGTTTCTGTTTCTCTTCTTGTTTCTTTCTCACTTCAGGCAGATTATTATAAATCCTGGAATGTATGAAAAATGATGGTTTAGTATAGCATTCCAGAATATCACTCTTAATGTGCTTTCAAAAAGATAATACATCTTTTGTGTGGAATATATAATGGTGCCTTTCAAAATATATCATAATTATATTCTTATTGATGTTATTAACATGCTCCATCTTAAGAGGGCAGTGCAGGTAAGACTACTCAAAAGTACAAGGAAATTAATAGTTCAAATTGCCTATTAACCATAAAATTCTATCATGTAAACATATCTATGTGTACTAAGGAAATGTGGAACTTGGTCATGTGAAACTTCCAGCAGAGAATGCTCATCATTTCTGTCTGATGGAAAAGTAATTCTGCCTCTTCCAATGGCTGTCTGGGCTGGCTTCTCTACACCAGGATTTATTAAGCTCCTTGGGGCCTCAGTTTTTATTGAAGAGAGTGCCCAACCATTACATAGCCCAGAGCATGGCTTGCATGTCTCCTCTTCCAGATATCCTCACGATACAAAAAGCAAAAGTGTTAGGCACATGCATCTTCCTATGGGAGTTTCTAGAAAGCTGCCTTAGACCATTTCAGACCACTGGTCCATGTAGCTCAGTACTGTCTACACCTGTCTTCCCCAACCTGATGTCCACCACCCTGTCTTTCAGTCCCATCTCTCCATCCCTTGCCTTCAGGCAGAAGCAAAGACAGACTGGTCTTGCTGCTTTTCATGAAAAGTATTGTTTTCTCACGACACTGCATGCCATTCACACAAAAATGCATTGTGACTTAAATGGGATTGGAATCTGAAATGACTGTAACAGCTTTACCACTACCCTGGCAGAAAGTTCCAGATGAATATGATGGGTTGGCCCACCAAAGAGGCAAAGGAAACCACTGGCTGGGATTACGTAGTGCTGGAAGTAGAAGGGAGATGGATCAAGATCATGATAGAAAGAGAACAAGAAGATGCTTCCTACCTTTTTGATCGCATATGCATCTCCTTTTCTGAAATGAACCGTTCCTTTGGCTTGAACAGGTTATCTAGCAATTGGAAAACAGGTTTCATTACATAGGAGATCTTAACATGCTTCAACAGGACAAGAAGTTAATCTGCTTCTTGGATATGAAATCATTCTAACACACAAGGAGACCATCAGAACTAAACTGGGAACCTCTCTGACTCCACACTTTGCTAGTGCAAAAGTCTCACTCCAGCCTCTTCTGTGAAGGCCAGGCACTTGTATACAGTGCTCCAGTAGTTCCTCCTACTTGCTCCTGCCCCACCCACCCCACTTTCTACAGAATCAATGGAGGTGTAGTTCCTACAGACACAATTTTTATAATATTAAACTAGACAATTTTCAATTGTACCGTGTATTGTAAGAAAAGGTTAGTAACATAGGCAGGTGCCTCATACCAAGAGCATCATCAGATGGGGGAAATCGTGTTTCCCTACCGTCACTTTTCTGTCCCACAGTTGGGATGAGCAGCTTCCTCTTTCTTCACACAGGGAAGAAAGAGGAAGCAAGCAGCGACCACGTGGCCCATTCAGTGGGCGTCTTTATCATGTTGCTTTCCTACACACAGTGGGAAATGGCAGCAAGTTTCGCTTCAATAAAAAAAATTGGATTTTGTGGGTCCTATTTTGTAATGGATAGAACAGAAGGAGCAGGAGACACACAGGAGGTGGAGGGTGTCGTCAAAAGGAGCCGTGAACATCCATAAGTGGCCAGTAATGTGCGTGCTATAAAACGCTCCAAATTAGGCCACCGGTCCATTTAGCCTGTATTGTGAAAATGTAGGAGAAAAGCCTGTACAATTCTCTGAATGAGGCAGGCTGATTGCACAATAAAAGTCTCATCTGGAACCACCCTAAGCCTAACTTATCTCACAGGATTGTTGTGAGCGTACAATGGGCTAATCTGAGCTTATTGGCGGACCCTATTAAGTCACTACACATTTTCTGGCTCAGGATTCAATCATACTTGAGTCATGATGGGGACAGAGCTGCCTATCACCCATGATAGAGAAGCAGGAAGACTGAGATCATATCACTCAGATGGTCAGAGACTGGTGTACACAGCACCGTTTCATCACAGAGTAGATACGAGAGCCAGAGCCCCTGAAGGAAGATATTACGGAACATCAGGATGTGAAAGGAAGGATGTGGAAGAATGCTGTTTATAGTAAAATTAGTGTGTTCCTTTCACTATGCCACCCGTCAACATCTCCTAAACACGGTTTAAAAGAAGAAAGCCCAGGGAAAAAAGGAAAGTGCATTCCAAAGAGTCTAGATAGTATGTGCATAGAATACAGCAAGCCAGAGCATAGAAGAGATCAGTGGCTGCAAAAGAAAATCCTAAATCAATGTGGATGAATAAGCAAGGCCTGGCCCCAGGTTTGTCTGGGATGGGAGGGATACTTCCTGGGAAGACTTCCTCTTTGCCCTACCATGAGCACCAAATTCTTGATTTCTGTGGCAGCTCTCAGGTGCTGCTACTAACATTGGCAAGTGAGGCAGGGTAAGGACATCCAAGGCTAGATGTTCTTGAAAGTTTAACAACCTTTCCATGGACGACGTGAATGAAGTTCACAGACTACAATCTGACAACTTCATTTTTAAATTATCTCGAACATCTGACTGGGGTGTTGGGGCTGGCTCTGTGATACATGTCTTTGGGGAACGCCACATAGCCGTGTGAAAGTTAGGGCTTGCTGTTTCACCATCACTATTAATAGCTATATGAAGCTAGTTTTGCAGTGAGTTGTCATCAGTATGCAGATAACACTCAGTATGCAGAAAACACTCCACAGCCAGAGAATAGCTGTCTCTGCTCTGAAAAGTGCTTGGAGGTAACTGACAAATGGATGAAAGTGAACAGGATGAAACTAAATCCTGATGAGTCCAAAGTAATGCTGGTGGCTCACACTTTGGCCCTGGATGTGACTGCTTTGCCAAGATTGATGGGTTCTCATCTACCTATCAGTGGCGGTGAATGTGTAGCCATCCAGATGTTGTTGGACTGCAACTCTGGGGATGTATGAGAAATTTATTAGGATTTACCAAATTCACACCTTCTAGATTGAACACAGACTTCTGTGGTCGAAGTCGGAACACTTCCAAACTTGCAATGTGATTCGCGGACCCAAAATAAGAGTCGACAACATGCATGCATATGAAAAATGTGCATGAAAAAAAATCATACTTTTGAAAAATGTGCACAAATACACTTTAATCAATGGGAGAAGAATGCATACATTTCAAACACGCACACAATTGATGCATACATTTGGAAAAAACCCGCACAAAAATACACATGGATTTTCATACAAAAAGAAAAATAACAAAACTCCCAATCTGATACGGACCCAAATTGGAATGATCTTAGAGATTAAATTCAGAGAACTTCAGTTAGCTCTCGCTATGATGGTTTGCACATTCCTAGGCAACTACGATCAGCCCTGGCCAGCATAGCCAATGGTGAGTGATGATGGGAGTTGCAGTTGCAGCCTAACAATATCTGGAGGGATGGATCCCCTCCCTGCCCTATATGAATAGGTGCAGAGCCTTGGATTGCTTCTGCACCAAATACTGCTCTTTGTTAAGTAAGTGGCTGTTGCTGCTGTTGTTTTTACCAACTGTATTTATCGTGCACATGCCAATCTTTGTTGGACAGAGTGGTTCTTGCTATGTTGATCCATATGTTCAGAATTCCCAGCCTTCATTACTGTAATAAACTCTTCATGGAGCTGTCCTTGAAGGCAACTTGGATGTTTCAGCTAGTGCAAAGGATGTCTCTTAAGGCACACTGGAGGGCATCAGCTTATTCAGTTAGTGATATTTAATCTGCATTGACTGCTAGTGAGCTTCAAAGCAGAGGTCGGGGAGTTATTTTGGGTGCGTGGGTGGGGGGCAGATGAGCCCCACCAAACCCTCTGTGGGATGGATGACATCAGGGAGAGGGGCCACATCCTCTGGTATTATATGGTCTCTTCCTCAGCTGTGGAATGCCCTCATGCAGTGGAGCCTGACCAAGGCTCTGGGGGGAGGAGTACTCTTCCAGCTCATGCCTTGGTTGGGGCAGCTATGTCTTCCACCATTGGAAAGGATGAAAGGGCGAGCAAACCACTAAGCACAACACTCATACTCCAATTGGGACAGTGAGCAGCGCATACGGAGAATGCTAGAATTCCTGCTAGCCTCCAGGGGGCAGGACTTGGGAGGGAGCGGATGAGGAACCTCTACAGGCTGGAGGTTCCCTATCCCTGCTTTGAAACTGAACTCAAAGTGATGTTTTAATATTTAGCGGCCTTCATTGTCTGACACATACATATCTTAGATAGTCCTCTCCCTGTATTGGTCCACATCCCAAACAAAGCAGGTGTTGTTTTGTTTTCTGTAAGGGAAGTGAGAACCTCAGCTGCTAATAACAGGGCCTTTACAGTGGTGGCTCCAAAGTTGGGGAATAATCTTACCTGAGGTAAGATGTTGCAGCTCATGTTTGGCTGTTTTAGGAAGGATTGGAAGTTGTTCCCATTCTGGCTGGCTTTGTCCAGGTGAAAGACCATAAACTGACTTAAGCCAAGAAGGAAGTGAATAATGCCATTATTTTTTTGGCTTTGCATAGGTTTAGTTATGTGTGTGTGTGTGCGTGTGCGTGTTTTACATTGTTTTTAGAGTTTTATTTTATCCACTATAAACCACTTTGGCCTAGGGGAGAAGCAGCCTATACAGGCTTTTCATATATTTTATTCAATCCTTCATTCTGGGGGAGAAGAGTTTGAATATAAAGCTTGGCCTGCCTGCTGCACCCTTAATGTTTTAGGCTTTCTAGACCAGTCAGATTCCTGTAGGGAAAAGAAAAAGTGGTATATATGCCTGGCCATCCAGGTGTCCCCCCCATATACTCAGCTGACCTTGCTGTGCATGCAAAGGACTAATAGGCACTCCTGGGAGCTTTAAAGAAATATCACAGGGAGGACAGCCATCAGTGTAAAGTTACAGTCAACTCTAAGACCTTTCTGCAGCTTCCACTCCCTAATCTGCATTGGCTCTAACCAAGGGATCATGAGGCTAGAGGGATTGCTATCCCTGTCCCACCCATTTCAGGAATCTGGACTATCATTGCAGCGGGTGATGATGTTGTATATTTATATCAGAAACATGAGTATGTTTAAAGGGGTGCAGAAGAAATGACTGTGTTAAGACTTGGGCTGAAGTACTGAATTAGGGTGGAGGGAGACACAGGGGAAGATTGGCTTTGACAGAAACAAAATGATGCTATATCAGAGAAAGACCCAACACAGACACACTGAATTGTAGGCCAAATAATCCTTCCCCCCGCACACACACTTCACGAATCAACATGGATCTTGATTCAAAACCATGTTCTCCATCACTAAAAAAGTACGAGTGCAGTGATGTGTTTGAAGGAGACATTCTCTGGCTATGAAGCTGTGAAGAATTCTACTCTGGAACATTCATAGGTTCAGCGAACCACCTCCAAATATTAATTCCAGAGACTGGGGCTATTTGCACATAACACTAAGCCACCATGAGTTAATTTCCCTGCAAGGCTTAGCAGAGTGCACCGGTGCCATTTTGAATATACAAGCAATGGCAGCAACACAATCGAAGCTTTCCATGTTGTGCAAATGTGGTGTTGTGGGTTGAGTGGGTAGACAACCCTCAAATAACCCCATAGCTTGTTTTAGGGTTATGTGAGTGTTGCCAACCCCTTCAAACAACCCAGGATGCTGAGTTTGCACGACAAGCAAACCATGTTAAGAAGCACCCGTGGCACCATGGAAAAGGGTGGGCACCTGTAACATGATAGCCCCTGCAGCTAAATTAAGCCATGGTGGGCTTTTGTTTCATGCACACTGGGTCACTGTTTAAGAGATTGCCAGGCTGGGGCATGGAGGCCCATGAATCTATGATCATCAAGCAATTTGTAAGAAATGAAAGCAATTAGTTGTATGAACTAATTACAATTAGTTGTATGAACTAATTCTGTAACATTGCCATTTATGATGGGAACATGGAAAACCAGAGCACAATACATGTTCATAACAGCCTGAATCTATGTTTACTCAGAAATCTCATTGATTTCATTGAGACTTACTTTTTAAAAAGCAAGTTTATGGTTGCAGCCAGTCCATGTGGAGGTCTAATAGAATTTAGTGAGATTTACTCCACTGTAGCCATGTAACAGATCCTATGCACACTTTCTTGGGAGTAAACCCCTCTAGCACATTAGGACTTACTTCTAAGCAAATATACATAGGATTGTGCTGCATGACTGTAATATATATGCAAATATAATTGGTTGTGAGCTCCAGTGAACACAGTGAGGCTTATTTCCAAGAAAATATGTGTAGGATCAGGCTGCAATTATTGCAGTCTTCAGCACACTTACTAGGAAATGTCTGAAAGAACGCAACGGGATTTATTTCTGATCCTAAGGAACTTAAGTTCCATTCAAATCAACCTATTCCCAAGTTTATGTGTGTAGGTTATTAACTTGATTGATACTAATCCTAAATGTGTTTTTGCTTGAAAGTAATTGTTACGACCTCTGGCTTAAAACAAACAGAAACTGAATTGCATTTAAATGAATTCCACTTACTTGGAAGTCCCACTGAAATTACTGCTGGGAATTCCTCCCCAGTACATATCTTTAAGATTGGACTGTAAAAATGCCACACAGTTCTCTGGCATTCTTCTGACACATAGTAGGTTGAAAACGTGTGTGTGTGTGTGTGTGTGTGTGTGTGTGTGTGTTAAGGGCAGCAGCCAGCTGCAGAACTGCTTAGTTTGATACAGATGTCAACTCAGCATCCACAGCCTTGAATACAGATCTTCTCTCTGCAGGTTCTGTTCCCAACATTTAAAGACACCACATGTGTTTCATGGATATTTATGGAGGTTGCCCCAGACAACCAATGTATACAAGCCTTTAAAGGAGCCACACCTAGTATCTCAATCACATTCCATTTAGTATTTTTCTGAAAGGAGGAGAGAATGGTTTTAGTTTAAGAGGTGAACTATTTGCATACAGCAACATGCAATATCTCCCCCTGTTCCAGTTTCTGTACAGATATCCTTTCTTAGACAAGGGAAAGAAAGAGGAAAACAAACACTGAAAGATCAAACTGTTTTTTTTTCAAATGTTTTTTTAAACACATGCAAGTTCAAGTTGCAAAATTTCAGTTATAAAGTAGATGCGTGTGTTTTCTTTCAGATGTTTCGGCTCAGATACTTTTGTGCAAACTACTGGCAAACCAATGTACTTAATATCCAAATATCCCCCCAGATCTGTTGCCTAGATCTTCTATTCCCAAAAATGTGTGGCTGGGCAAGAAGAAATATATCAAAAGCATTTGCAAAGTTTGAAAAAAGGTAGTATACATGAGACCACAAAAGACTGTATGTATGTACTACATTTAGTTAATAACAGCCAAGCAGCTAGGTGCAGATGTAGAATTCTGTCCCTGCAGTAGTTCAAAGGAGATACCAAGTATGAGATTATAATAGAGGACTGACTGATAGGGTAGTCAAGAGTAGCAATAACACTCCCATTTTGAGAAAATCAGTGTGACACACAACCATGAAACAGGTAATGCAGTCCAAAGAGTGTAAGAACAAGGGATGATCAGATTTTGTTAAACCTGTTCCGTCGGTGTTTTGCGGATTGTCAGGCATCTTTTGTCATTCATCCACTCATTGACTGAATTGGATATTTTTTTAAAGGATATACCAAAATTTCATTCCATTTAGGCTAATGCACTAGTACACATTAGTGCAAGTACAAATTTGTACAACCCCTGCCCAAAGTAAAAGGAACAGTCCACCAGTCCTCGGAATTCACGCAACTCGCAAAAAGCCATTCCACTGCAGAATCCACAGGTCGGATTCATAGAAATCAGAACTCAATTGACTCCATTGCAGATCTCTCCGGTATCCCTAATAAATGCCATCCCTAGGATATGACATCTGTAAGAGTATCACAAGTAGATTTCTTTGAACATAAAGTGAAAAATAATCTGAGGGTACCAGAGGTAGGTAACCTAAAAGCTGGCAGCTTAAGAGATATTCAGGTAGAGGCATAAAAAAAGCAACATAGGAGGAAGTTAATCCATGTTTTATTCAAATCTTTTAACCGTGCTGGGATTCTAGTTTTTATCAAATATCTTGCACAGCAGTAATTTATTTGTGACAATCCCCTAGTGAGACAAGGATGCTCCACCAAGATCTTAGGGCAGCAGACCAAAGTAAATACCTAATCTTCATAATGCCTTTTAACAAATGCTAATGCTGGCTCTAAAGAATGGAGATGAATGAGGAGCAAAACACATTTACTAGTTGGAAAGCCACTTAAAGCCACAGGGAAGACAAGCTGGGAAAAGAGAAAAATAGGAGGAGGTTGGATTCCTGCCTACAAATAAAATCACTGATGCATAAAAGTGAAGACTTACTAACATTCTGTGCTTAATTTCTAAAAGAAGAGCTGATATGGTTGAAACATCTCCAGATGTTGCTTTCTTTGTTCTGGAAGCCCTTAGCCCTTGTGTTAATTATATGGGGAACAAGGAATGATTGTGGTAACCTCCCATTTGGATGATAGCAATGTGTTCTACATGGGGCTGTCTTTGAAAATGGTCCAGAAATTTCAGCTAATCCAAAACAGGGCAGATACATTTTTAATGGAGAGTGGTTGATTTTATCATGATGCCAGTACTTTGCCATTTTCACTGGCTGCTAGTTGATTTCTGGACCCAGTTCAAAGTACTGGTTTTAACCTTTAATAAATTGGGGCTAGATTACCTGGCAAAGCATCCTAAAGTCCCTAAAGTCATGATCTGAGGCCCTTCTTTAGGTGCCCCTGCCAAAAGAGACAAGGCAGGTGGTTACAAGGGAGAGGGCCTTCTCTCCCTTGGTGGCTCTCCTTCTGTGGAATTCCTTCCTCAGACAGAAGCTCATCTGGTGCTTATGTCGTGGCCTTTTCAGAACCAGGTGAAGACCTTTTTTATTTCCCAACGTATTTTAGGTACTGTTTATAGTGCTTGAAGAACTTCACACTGGCTTATCCTTGTTGCTGGTTGTACCTCTGCTTTTTATAATGTGTTGCTGCTGGCTTTATCTTTATCTGACTTGTTTTTACTGTGTTTTGTTTTCATTTGACTTGTTTTACTTTGCTTTTATCTGACTTGTTATATTGTTATTTTATATTTTTATGTTTTTAATTTGTATGCTGCCCAGAGAACTTAGATGAATGGGTGGTTTAAATATGTATTCAATAAACAACATAAAATTCAAAGTACAATTTGCACGCATCCAATGACGTTATTCTTTCCATTGTTACTTTGCTTGTCCCAGAGCTTGGAACTGACATTGGAATTGGTTTACTAATTGGAACTGGTAAACCCTGACCCAAGTTAAGCTGTCCTAAACTAACATCATGGCTTGTAGTACTTCCCTATCCAACCAGTTATTCCTACCCCCTGCTCAAAGATAAAGTTATTTGCTTCGGAAGGAGGGGGACTGACAATGGTCAAACCAGCAGTAGGGGCAAACCCCATTTTGAAATGTGATGGTTTAAAGCTATCTGAGCCTCGCTTAAAATCTGATTAGGCTTTTCAGACTGGAGGAGTTTGTATTTTGTATGTCTCTCTCTGAAAATGTTCTCCCTTTATCAGATTTCAGGAGCACCAATACTAGAACCAGGAACCCTCAGTTCTGTGCATGGCTGCCCCCATGTAGTAAGCTAATAGAATTGCGGTTTGGAGCATCTTCATGGGCAGCCTGACCACTGGATCCTCTTAAACAGGACGAGCTATCAAAGACTTCCTGTTTGGGCTGGCACTTTGCCTGGGCAGCAATGCTAGCACTGGCTACCTCCTAAAGCTTAAGAGAACAGCCAAGGCAGGCACAAAATTGCCTGTGGTGTCTCATATTAAAAGGAATGTGTTTGTAAGCCCTAAACAATTATCAGGTCCATGAAGGGTATCTCAGAGTGTTTTCTGAAACTTCACAGCAGTAATTACTTGAACACACCAAGGGAGACTCAATTCTGTTGCTTCTAAGTACTGATGAAAATATGGATTTCAGCAACACGCTGTACGATAAATCCATAACAAATCAAGAGAAACTAACATATCAAATTCAGAGTTGGGCAGCAGTTTTACGATTCCTTATATAGTAGTTTTCAGTAAGGAAACAATCTCACTAAAAAGGGAGGGAGGATATATTAACTCATAAAATAGCACAGACATATGCTCTTGCAAATTTTAAAAAAATCCATGAGGGCTGTGTACACTAAGATCACAAGACTGTTCATTATGAGGATTTAAACTACCATAAACAGCTGGTAGCCCTGTCACTGAAGTAATTACATCATGTTTTTTTTAGATTTAAATCCAGTTATTTGAACATTATTTTTATTCAGTTCATCACAGTGGGATCTCTAATTTGTTCAATGTCGTCAACAGCAAAGTAGTCTATCTTGAACTAATTAGCTTTCTTGAAATCAAACATAAAAATTATAAAACAGAAAGACTAGTAAAGGAGTTTCAGGTTGTTTGCCACTGGAGTGTTCTTAAAATGATAAAATTTTCTTCTGGCTAAACATGCAAATTTTTCTAAAATTAATTTGGGTACCTTGTGAAATCCTCGCCATGGATTACAACTAGATCTCGTAAGAGACTTTTTGTTGTTGTTTAAGATAAGAAGACAAACGTGAACTGCACAGATGTTGGTATTTATATAGAAATTAAAATGGATGTCAATTACTACTCCCCATACAAAAGACCATTAAATTACAAGAACATTGGCAAAACGAATTGTATGATTTATGTATGATCTAATGATCCTACATTCTCAATAGATACGTTGTCCTACTTAAATATGGCTTTTGTTTTTGTATCACAGCAACATTGAAATACAAATGGCAGATTAGTCAGCATAATGGAGACTCCTCATCTTGACTCCAGTTTGATCATGACCCTAACATGTGGAACTTCCAGAGAAATGCAGGTTGCTTACCTGTAACTGTAGTTCTTCGAGTGGTCATCTGTGCAGTCACACATATGGGCTCGCGCCGACGCCGAGCCTACTTCCGGGAAACTTCACTAGCTAGATAGAGTTTTGGCGGGAACCCCTCCCCCACCATCCACCGCGCATGCTCAGGGTTCCCGCTCTAACTTACCTCAGTTCCCTGAGACCGCTTGGCCTCGCAACTAAGGCATTAATGTACGAAATCAAACAAGAGCATGGCGAATCAACTTGACGTCACAACAGCGATGCCAAGAGGGGATGGTGGGAGGGTTGTGTGACTGCACAGATGACCACTCGAAGAACTACAGTTACAGGTAAGCAACCTGCATTTCTTCTTCGTGGTCTCTGTGCATCACACATATGGGCGAATAACAAGCAAAACTTACCGGAGGTGGGTAGGCACGCTGCTTGATCATTGGCAAATCGAGGAGAGGACCGCCCTTCCAAAAGAGGAGTCCTGTCGAGCTCTGACATCAAGGCGATAATGCTTAACAAACGTGGAAGCATTAGTCCAGGTAGCTGCCTTGCAGAGATCAGTCAGCGAAGCCCCTTGGAGCAACGCCGAAGACGTTGCTTGCGCCCTAGCAGAATGCGCCGTCAGCTGGAACGGCGGGTCCCGCTTTGCTATCTGGTAGGCCAACGTAATGGTTTGTACTACCCACTTGGATATGCGTTGAGAAGAAACAGGCAGTCCTTTGGATACTCCTCCATAACAAATAAACAACTTGCGAGATTTCCTGAAAGTCTCAGTTCTGGACTTATAAAATGCTAGCGCCCTTCTAACGTCCAATGCATGCAACGTTGCAGTCAACGGGTCAGATGAGGACTTGAAGAACGTGGGTAAGACAATGTCCTGACTTATGTGGAACATTGAGGAAACTTTAGGGACAAACCTCGGGTCCGGCCTCAGAACTACCCTATCCCTAAAAAACTGTAAGTAGGGAGGGTCTATTAGTAATGCTGCCAATTCCGAAACACGTCTTGCAGACGTTATAGCAACCAGGAAAAGAGTTTTAAGTGTTAACAACCGAATATCTATGGTAGCTAACGGTTCAAAAGGTTTTGATGTGAGTATAGTGAGAACCAAAGATAGGCTCCACTGTGGAACTACTGGACGGATAGTAGGGAACAAATTATTCAAACCTCTCAAAAAAGTTCTTGCCATGGGATGTGTAAACACGGAAAAACCGTCCACCAACCCATGGTTGGCCGCGATGGCAGACAGGTATACACGGATGGAAGCCGGCTTTAGTCCTGCCGAGTGTAGAGAATAAAGGAAGGAAACGATGTTAGGCAAATCTGCTGTCAAAGGATCAAAGGCATTGATCAGTGCATAATCTTGGAAACGTCTCCATTTTCTATCGTATGACAGCCTGGTTGAGGGCTTACGAGCAGCCTTTAAAATACCCTTCACTTCTTCTGACAAACGGAGGTCGTTCCATGACGCCGGATTCTCCACGCCGTTAGGTGCAGAGCGTGGGCCTCGGGGTGCAGGATTTTCCCTCCCTCCCTGGAGAGGAGGTTGGGGAGACGTGGAAGGTGCCACACTTCCGACCTCGCTAGTTTGAGTAGCGGCGTGAACCAAGGCTGCCTTGGCCACCACGGCGCTATCACTATAGCATTTGCATTGCTTCGCCTGACTTTGGCTACTGCCAAGGCCATCATAGGAAACGGAGGGAAGATATAAAGAAGTCCCTTCGACCAGTCCCATTGCATGGCGTCCCCCAACGACGCCCGTCCTATGCCCGCTCTTGAGCAGAACGCTGGGCACACCGTGTTGGCAGCTGTTGCAAACAGGTCGATGCTCGGGACTCCCCAACGAGCAAATAGACGGTCCAGGATATGAGGGGAGAGTTCCCATTCGTGGGTGTCGTTGAACGTTCTGCTTAAGTCGTCCGCTATGACATTCTCCGTTCCCGCAACATGTAATGCCGACAGTAGCATATTGTGGGAAATTGTCCATTGCAAAATGTCCATCACAAGACGAAGGAGGTGATGTGACCGTGTCCCGCCCTCTTTGTTCAAATACCAGACTACTGTGGTATTGTCTGTTAAAATGCGAACATGGTGTCCTTTCAGGTGAGGGGAAAAGGCTTGCAGAGCCTTTTTGACCGCCAAGAGCTCTAATATGTTTATATGAAGGCGGGCTTCTGAAGGTGACCATCTTCCTTGTGTTACTAGATCGCCGTGGTGAGCACCCCAACCTGCTAACGACGCATCGGTTGTGACTATGCGAGACGGTGCCGGAGTGGTAAACGGCATTCCCCGAGACAGATTGTGATCGTCCGACCACCATCGGAGTGAGTCTCTTACAGACCGCGGTACGGTAAGTATTAACTTGTGGGGGTTCTGCATAGGGGAGTAATGCTGGAGCAGAAACTGTTGGAGAGGCCGCATGCGTAGCCTTGCCCAACGTACGACAAACACGCTCGCTGCCATTAATCCCAGCAGCCTTAAAATCTGAAGAGCTGAGATTCGGGGTCTCCGTCTGAGCTTCTCCACAAGTTGTCGCAGGACCATAGCCCTGTTCGCTGGAAGAAACGCTCTTTCCACAGCGGAATCCAGAGTAACTCCTATGAATTGTATCCGACGTGCTGGCCTGGTGACTGACTTTTTGTAATTTATCTGCAGCCCCAGCGACGAAAGAAGAGTGATTACGTCGTGGACGTCGGCGAGGGCCTGGCTTCTGGAGGCGGAGACGATGAGCCAATCGTCCAGGTACGGGTACACCTCGATGTTGTTTGATCGAAGGTGCGCGCAAACCACCGACATGCACTTGGTGAACACTCTTGGTGCAGATTTTAGCCCAAAGGGCAGGACAGAGAACTGGTACGCTTGTTGTCCTATGATAAACCGGAGGTAACGTCGGTATAACGGATGAATGGCGATGTGGAAATATGCATCCTTTAAGTCTATTAATGTGAACCAGCTGCCCTCCGTTAACATTGGAAGAACTGACGCCAGAGTGATCATTCGAAATTTTTTGGTTCGTATGAACTTGTTCAAAACTCTGAGATCCATAATGGGACGAAGACCCCCGTCCCTTTTTGGCACCGTAAAATACCGGGAATAAAATCCTGAGTGGAGATGGTTGTTCACTTTGACGCCCAGTGATGTAGATGCATAAATACGTCGTCCATATGCATCCAATTTTCGGCCCTCTTTGTCTATGGGTGCAGAGTGTGTACGACCTGACTTGCCTTGTGAAGCCTCCACCACAACCGAGTTCGGCTTTGGGTGATGGAACAGGCACGGTGCATGATCCTGTTTAACCTTGTAAATTGCGTCCAAGCGCTTTGACGTCGGGCCAACTGTAGCAGGGTGCTCCCAAGATTGCTTTAAAGTCTTTAGCAAGGCCTTAACCATTGGCATAGTCACTTGTGGAGATGGTTCTGTAGACATGACATTGTAAATGCCATCATCTGAATCTTCAGTAGGCTGTTGACAGTCCAAATTAAGAGACTGAGCAAGCCGCAACATTTGCTCCGAAAAACTCCCCATTTCCATCGTTGGGGATGCCCTGTCCTCTGTGCCGACAGTGTCCAAAGGGGACGGTTCAGACGGGCGAGCAGATGGGGATGATGAAGAGTCGGAAACGTAATCCTCGAAAGATTGTGACGGCTGTCGATGTCGAACCGATAACCGATCCCGGTTGGTCGGTACCGCTGGGGTCGACAACTCCCGACTATGCTGCGATAACGATGCCGTGCGACGTGGAGGAACCGGTGGTGGAGATTGTGCCGCTCGCTGGCGAACCGGAGAGTGGGTGCCCCGGAGCCGCCGACCCGTGTATGGGTCAAACAGATAGCGGCCGTGATCAGACGGCCGCGAGTGGGCAGAACAAACCTCCCATTCTCGAGATCGGGACCTCGATCTGGACGTCGACATCGAAGACCTTTGTCGAGATCGATGGGCTCGACGTCGATGGATCTCACTCCGCTCAGCGGGTTGCTGCGGCTCCGCCGGTAGCGATCGCTTGGTATCGGACGCGATGAGGATCGGTCCAGGCGACGGCAACGAGCGTGAAGGCGACCGGGCCGGTGGCTGTGGCAACTGCACCATCGGAGTTGGCGGAGTGCGGAGCGGAGGCGACAGAGAAGGGGTGTGCCTTTTCGGTGCCGAAAGTGCCGGAAAAATCTCTGGACGCAGAGACGACTGTGAGGCCGAACCCATCGAGGACGTGCGCTGCCTCGATGCCGATGATTGTGTCGGTAACGAGGCGGGCTTGTGCACCATAGCCACAACCTCGACCGTTGAAGACGGTACCGACGCCGGGCGTTGTTTCGACTTTTTTGATGTCGACGGTTTCGAGGATGGACGCGACTTCGCCGCCGAAGGGGTCGCTTTTGAAGACTTTGATTTTTTTGTCCTCTTAGCAGGAGGAGGAGATAAGGAGGGTGAAAACCCCGATAGTGATGCCGGTTGCCCAATCTGAGGATGGGACGAAGCCGGAGATGCTGGGGCCGAAGGACCTCGACTCTCCCCAGAAACAGGCTCTTGCATTGCCACTGGTCGCGGATGATCTACCGCTGAAAGGGCTTTAGACCATAAAAGGCTGCGAAGCCGGTCTGCCCTATTTCGTCTCGTCTGCCTTGAAAAACGCATGCAGTGTGCGCAAGAGTCAACGATATGGGTCTCCCCCAGACAAAAAAGGCAGAGAGAATGACCGTCAGTGAGGGCAATTTTTGCCCTACACCGGGAGCACCTCCTGAAGAGAGCGGATTGCGCCATAAGATGGCGGCTTCTAGAAATAAACTATTCTCTCAGGAAACTATCCTAATAACAATCAATTTTAATATATATATATATATATATATATATATATATTTTAACTAACTATGTAATATAGAACACAACTCTATCTAACTAACAACTAAATAAACTATTCTTCTTTCTTACAGGTTCAAGAATTGAAGAGGAAGTCTCCCGCGAGGCTAACAGCGAAGCGGTCGAAGAAGAACTGAGGTAAGTTAGAGCGGGAACCCTGAGCATGCGCGGTGGATGGTGGGGGAGGGGTTCCCGCCAAAACTCTATCTAGCTAGTGAAGTTTCCCGGAAGTAGGCTCGGCGTCGGCGCGAGCCCATATGTGTGATGCACAGAGACCACGAAGAAGAAAACAGTGTTCCTCATTCACTGCAGTATCAAGAAAGCTTCTGTATGTGCAATGCAGGTGCACTCATGAAGATGTCTCCAACAGCTGTTTGCATGCCTTAGATTTCACATAAAAGCTAGGAGACAGTGGAAAGAGATGAATGACTATATATAACCCTGGAAAAATACTATAATGTAACAAAGTTGCATTGGCAACCTACCCACATGTAGTATGACGGAAGTGCATGACTAGTTCCCCATTCTTTCCAGAGAGGAATTAATTCCCTTTAACCCCTTGGCTGCTGGTGAAAATGAACTGCTGAGTGAAATCTGCTTCTGAAGGGGAAGAGATTGTAATAGCAGTTAGGGGTTGGCCTATTACCACTGAACTGAGCTGCCTTTTTTGTCTTTGCAGTTGCCAGCCATTGCTTTAAAGAGCTCTTAGAGACAATGAGCATCATCACACCGGGGGAAATCGAGTTTCCTTACTGTCGCTTCTCCGCCCGCGCGTTTGTCCTTCATTACTTTCTCTTTTGAAAGAGGAAGCAAACAACTTGCACGTGGCCCAGTCAGTGGGCCGTTTTGATCCCACTGCTTCTCCTGCACACAGCAGGAGATAGCGGCAACTTCTGTCTTTAAAAATAAGTAGGACTTACTGGGGTGTTTTTTTGTTGTGCGAAGAAGACTAGAAGGGATGGGAGGTGCACGGGAGGCAGACAACATTGTGAGAGGGACCCACAAAAATCTGTGAGTGCCCAGTAACGAGCGTGCAATAAAACACTCATCTGATGGAGCTCAATGTAGTATCTGAATTTGAATAGCTCTTAGAGACAATGTAGCATCTGAATTTATCTGTTTTATGCCATTCCTTGTAATCCAGAGAACAGAAAACCCAAACTAAAAATAGTTTATACTGCTAAAGCTGGAGCTTAATTTGAAAGGCACAAGTAGAAAGTCAACTTAGCAAACAACAATGGTGCTGCAGGCAGCTGTAATAGTTTTCTCTTCCTACAAGATATTTTGCATTGTCCTGTCTCACCACTGAAGGGTTCAGAAAATTCCATGGGACAGACACACAAATGTACAGAACACAGCACACACACACTCCTTTAAAGTCAAATAAGCTTCCTGGTAGTGTTACACCATCTCTTATGAATGAACTTGAATGGATACAGATTGGTAGACATGGTGGAAAATCTATTCCTCAGTATAATTGGAAATGCTGCACGTGGGAACTAAAGGGCTCCTTTTTAAAATGGTAAACATACAGTATATGCAAAGAGCTTATTTCCATCACATCGCTTATATCCTCTAGGGTTCTCTATTTTCTGAATACTGATTTCATAGCTATTGTTTTGAAAGAACATATAACTCCCCAAGGACCAAGGACGAATCATACTTAGCCCTGTCCTTTTAGTTTTCCCTTGAGTTGAAGTGAAAATCTACACATGGAAAAGGTTGGATAGGGATGCAGAGCAAGCTGCTTCGACACAGGACATATTATCTCTTTTTCGTAAATGGTTCTTGTTGCCTGTGATTGGACCTGCCCGCGCTTGAGCACCTTCTAAGCTTCATGAGCTTAAATCTTTACATCTAAAATGTCACAAGTCAGTACTAGCAAGGTCTAAAACTTCTACAGCGAGATATTCGTTTCGGGGAACACTGGGGGGGAGGGGTGAGAGGAGATTTCAAGGTTATACTCTTCTTTTCAGCTCAGCAGGCTGAGTAGAAGTGAGATCATGAAACTATTGCCTCCCATTTCCCTGTTGAGCAGCATGAGCTAATAAAAAAAGAAGAATATAGCAACCCAGGGGAGGCTTAGCCCATTAAGACAAAGGCGACTGTGTGCATTTTTTAAAAAATCATTCAAAATCCCAAGTGTATTCACAGATTGGTTTTGTCTTAAAAGGTTAGATTTTAAAAGGCACAAATAGAAGGGGGAATAATAAAAGAGGTTGTTAAATTAATTCACCTTAATCCAAAGTCTCTTTGCACACATGGGCCCTGCCTTGCCTCCACTTTGCTGCTAAATCCCGCGGTTTTGCTGCTGTGGGATGGTGGCGGGTAATTTTGATGGCAGGAGGGAGTACGTGCTTACCTGCGGCCATCCGGATTTCCAGACCTGCCCCTGGCCAGGCTTCTGGCAATCAATCAAGGGTCACCATCCGCCCTGGAATGCCCCTGGCTTGATGCTGTAGCGAGGTCACACGGCAAAAGGGTCGTGGTAACCTCACTTCATCAGGAAAACTCAGAGTAAGTCCCCAACTTTTGTATCACACAGCTTCAGGGAAAAGCCCCACAGTGGCTGCGAATACGCACATGGGAAGGGTTTGTACATAATGCTAAACCAACCCTCCTCCCCTCCCCTCCTCCTGTGTTTCTGGGAAGACATAGAAATCAGGAATCTGTTTTATTTTGCCCGATTCCTGGTTATGAGCAAACCAGGAATCTTTATTTGGAATTAATTCCAGACAATTGCTAAACAGGCCACCTACAATTCCTGGATTGTTTAGTCAGCTTCTTTAGCAAAGAAGTGTATTTTCAACCCCGATTTCTTGTTTGAACAAAACAAACCAGGAACTGGCTAAAATGAAATGTAATCTTGGTTTATTCCTCTTCCCAGCTGCATGGGAAGAGAGAGGAGGGGGTTATTTTGGAGGGATGGGGGGAATGGTATTTTGGGGGGAAATGGGTGGGTGGAAGGGTTAACACACACACACACACACACACACACACACACACACACACACACACGGAGAACTAAGTAATGCTGAACTGAAAGTTCTGAGAAAAGAATATTCTGATCCATATTCTAAAATGTTCTTTTTTGAGCTCCTCTTGAACTGTTGGAGAATTTCAGTCTTCCCTTGAGAACATCCAGCAAAATAGCACACTCATCCCACTTTGCTTTTGTGAACAGGGTGGAGAATTTCAACTATGGATCCATTTCTGACCCCTTCCAGTCCTCCTCTGTTAGCCTATTGCTACCTTCATCCACCAGCATGAAGCAGCTGTAACGTTTTATTCACCATTATGTGATCCAGAATTTCTCAGAAGACAGTTTTCTGAGAAAGTTGCTCAGAAATTTCTTTTTTTGCCTCCACACAAACTTTTTAAAATAATTTTATTTCAACTCTTAACTACAATTATACCATTCTTTTCCATTCTTTATACACCAAGTGCACCCCTCACCAGGACCAATTCTTCTTCATTACATTTTCCAAAATTGTGATACTTCTTGCACAGGTTTGTGTCCTTTCCCTTTCAACAATACATGCTCTAAAAATTATTTCCATATATTTTCAAATTAATTTCTATTACATATTCCTTTTTGTACTTTAATATTACATGTTAATTTGTCATTAATAGCAATATCCCATACCTCCTTATACCACTCAGACATTTGACAGTTATCCTTCAACTTCCATTTCCTTGCTATTATTAATCTTGCTGCAGCTAGCAACATAGTAATTAAATCCTTAGTATTTCACCTCCCACCTGCCACAAAAAATATTCCGTGAATCCCCCTTTCCAATTTGACCACTCCAAATACTGTAGAGAATTTTGGAAGGCAAATTTTGTTCAGCTGTAATACTGAGTGTTGAATTTACACAACGTCTGTATGCAGCCAGAAGAGGGTTGAATGAACCCTTGTCTCTTTGCAAAGCCAGTGTTTGAACTGCTTCTTCATTCGCTAGATACGAATCTTTATGCATGGATGGGGCAGCTGAATAAATGCTCGAGTGATCAAACAACCACTGAGCCAGTTTGCAAAATGGAAGTAATAATTTCCTATCCAACAGAGTTGCCATGAGATTATGAAGAGCAGAACGCTAAATAAATTTATCTACTATTTAATAGATACAGTAGTTTCTGTCATTCTGAGAAGTTAAAATCTCACAAACAAAATATTATACTTTTACGAAGAACAAGGTGAGATAGATGAATTATGAAACAACCTTCTTGTGAGAGATGCTTATCATTAATAACCATGACAGGAGGAAACTGCTGTTGCTTGAGTAATTAATAAATGTGTTCAATATTACATTTTTATGACTCACTTTGTAAGATAAAATTTATCTTCAACAATAGCGCAAGGAGGAGGAGGATTAATTGGTCTTAATAACATCTATTTATATTTGCATTCAAAGGCTTTGCAAAGTAATCTAAAAGTAATCAATTTTTTCTTTCTCGGTTTAATGTTTTATATTTTATTTGTGTGAAAAGCATATATACCTCAGGGGCCAATTCCTTCCTTGATCAAAAATAGATTTTAACTTGGTTTTTTTTTTAATAATAGAAAGATTAACCCATTCTATTCTACATTACATGGCAAGAAGCTTTTCAAATGTTATAACTGCCAAATGAAGTGCCACCAAACAAGTAATTTCCAGAGGTTTTCACATGTGGCCATAATGTGGTCTCAATCTGACTTTGCAGAGGCACTGTTGTGAATTCTTTTCCCTCAGCATAGGATGGGGTGTGAGAGGTTGTTGGAGGACAGGAGGAATTGCCCCAAATTAAGCAGAGGTATCTTGTACAAGCTCTGCTCCACAAACAGAAGGTGGCTCTGCCCAATTTGAAACAATTCCACAACACAGCCCTTCTCTTCATGTTCAGAAGGGGGGCACAGGGGACTGGAGTGGGGGAGGAGATAGAAACGTCCCTGTGTGACACTCCTTCTATTCATGGTAGTTAGGATCCCAGTCATTATTCCACATATGAGGAGAGAAAGGGTGTAATTATTAAAAACGGTGGCAAAATAAAAACATAACATTTTGAGGGTTGGTGCACAACCGGAGAGAGACTCTCCCAATATCCAACTTTACTTAATCAAAATGTCAGTGATAGTTGATTTGAGATGAGAAGTAAGTCATCTTTAGATTTCCATCAATTTGTAACTGTAGCAGGGGGCACCTTGAAACTACTTCCTTTAGGGAGTTCTCCTGCCAAGTTTCATCAGCACAGAAATGAAGATTCAATGCCTACTTTCGCTCTTCTCTGCTGAATTACGGATGAGCAAGGATTTACCAAAGTTACAAAGTCAAGTAAAATAAAAGAATTTCCTTCCCTTTACTTTTAGAGTAGGAGGTTGTACAATTTTTTAAAATTCATATTAATTTAATACCTTTATTAGTCCATCCAAAAGTTCACAAAAATGTGAAAGCTTTTTGTGATTTTTTGGTTGGCCTAATAAAGATATTACACTAATAGGATTTTTTTTATTTTTTTCTTACGGTCAACATGGCTACTTTGTTTTTGTTTTTTTCTTACATTTGTTATTACAACTTTTGTAATTGCTTTGTACTTCAGAAGTAGAACGTCTTTAAACGTCTTTAAACGAGCTATTTAGAGCACGCACATGACTAACCACTCAGGGAAGTTTGTGGGTCTTTTCGACGATGTCATGAGCCTCCTGCACATCTCCTGCTCCTTTTAACCCGTTTAAAAATAAACCTCGGAAAACCTGACTGTTCTGCAATGTCGGGATTTCCTGCTATGTGCAGTCAAAGTTGCGTTATACAAGGCCCATGCGAGGGTACTGACCTCCACTGTTTTAATATGAGGATAGTTGAGGGCATAGCTTCTCAGCTTGGGGGGGGGGAATCTGCATTTTTTTTACTACATAATGTTTTATTAGCAGAATGCATCAAGGCAAAATTCTCATCATACTTTACTCCTTAATGAGACTTCTATTTCCTGTCTTGATGTAAATGTGTAAACAGACCAAAAAGGGAAAAAGTGGAATTCTACCCAAGAAAATAAATTTGTAAACTGATATTGTACATGGACGTATATACACATATAACAAGGGTAATGATGGTGAGACCACCCTAGAATAATAGTATTCTAAGAATAATACGAATAATATAGCAAATACAGTGCTGTCAGTACACTATACTGGGTAGTGTTAGATTAGGGAGACCCAGATCCAAATCCCTGCCAAAGCAAGACATTTATTGGGTAGCTTTGGGCAAGTCACCAACTTTTAGGGTTACCTCACAGGGTTGTTATAAGGCTCCAATGAGGGAAGGTAAAACATGTTTGCCTCCCTAAGCTCCTTGACAGAAGGGTAACATGAAGAAGGCCCTTACGGAAGCTCCATGACTCCTTAGAGATGAGCACTACCTTAGTGGTAGAGCATACATTTTTCATGTAGAAGGTCCCAAGTTCAATCTTTGGCATCTCCAGGTGGGCCTGGGAAAGATTCTTGTCTGAAACCTTGGAAAGCCACTGCCGGTTATCGTGAGCTAGCTGGACCAGTGGTCTGACTCAGTATAAGGCAGCTTTCAGAGTTTCTATTTGGGTCAGGAGTGGCTGATACAGTGACCTATCCATCCCTTTCACAAGCATGGATGTGGCTACACTGTGGCTACACTCAAAAGACACCATGTGCCTGAACGTATATTGTGTGCAACTATATTTCATCACCTTCCACTCAAGACTGAATAATATGTTACAGCTTCCATATGTTTGAATCCCACACTGTGCTGGTAATGCCTGTTTGAAGTGATTGGATGGGCGAGACAACTAACACAATCACTTCCTACACCAATCCCTGACCCACCAAATTCCTTCCAACAAGATGTTGCTAGAGGAATGGGAGATGTTTACTAATGTTTTTTACACTAAACTATAGACCCTACAAGGGAGATAGAAGATAGCAAGCAATCTAATTATACTGAATATTTTTGCAGTGTGCAGCACCAGTTTTATTTTGGAATTACTTCTTTTTCATGATAAAATACCTAATATTTATATTTAATATCTAATATTGTCACTTCCCAGTATTTGTAGAAAGTGCATTTCCTAGGAGGTGGTTTAGATGTTTCATCCCAACATAAGCCCTACCAAACACTCTTATCAATGGAAGCACTTCACACCAAAGATGAAATGTTTAAATCCTTCTTAACCCCAAATGTTACCCTTAGTTATAAAGTTTATGTATGCCAACCCTCCCACCACCAGGGATATGGCACAAGCAGCTAGTGTGCATAAGCTGCATGTGAATGGAATGGCACTAGATAAGCAGTAGATCTGAATGAAAATACTCACTCTCATAAAAACAACACATTTTTATCAAGTTTTAGCACTCTGCAAAAATGTTCACTCATTTAAATCCCCTGCATTCAAGACATTGCATTGTGACATCATAGTTCCATTCAAGGTATCTGATCCCTGATTGGGCGGGATCATCAATGTCATTGAACCAGAAAAAAGGAAATATCAGCCTCCAGGGGTGGGTGCGTGGGTGGAGAGCCACTAAGGAGCAAACAGCCAAGAGGAAACCATAGGGCCAAATAGGATTTTTAAAAAGTAAATATAAGCAGTTTAGTATTTTGGGATTCCCACTTCACTGACATCGCTAGTTTTGGCCCCCAGATAAGAAGTAGAAAATATTCAGTAAACCCCAAGTAAGGAGCATTTAAATGTTACCATGACTTACGGAGTGCTGCCCATCTCTAGGAAAGAGTGTGTCTGAGGTGCTCTGGTATGGGAGATAATGTCTAAAGCCCATTCAGATGAGAATGGGCTAGGAGTATATTTAATTCAGTCAGGAGAGGTGATGTGAGCACTGTCATTGTTAACTGGATAGATTTGGAGGAAGATTACTTAGGGACAGGCAAACAAGTGATTTTTGAGCTCATCAAGGTTCTTCTTTCCCCAACCCAATGCTCATTTTGTCTCATTCTCACTCTCAAGCGCAAGCGTGCTTTCTTCAGAACAGGAAAAGTGTGCACTTTTCTGAGCAAACACACATTTATTTAAGTGTGAAAATGTGAACTTTTATGTGCATGTTAAAGTGTAAATTTTTCAAAAAGGACATATTTTGTGAATGTAATCACACCCTTGAGAATGTGTGAACTTTTTCCTGAAAATTGCAAAAGCATTCAGGTTTGCGAGGGGGCATTTTTCACAACTTTTTTGAGAATCAACAAAATTCTCATACGTTCTTCAGAATACCGAGGCAACTTTTGTATAAAGGTGTTTGTTTTTTTTAAAGTAGGCTATCAAAAGGACAGCAGCAAAGGGAAGGACTGTAAAAGGAGACAGAGCAAGGATGAAAGGAAATCATCTGCCAATAGTGTGTTCTACTTCAGGATCATGCTTCACATTCGTTTAGTATACATCATCTGGAAATATGTTAAGTACAGTGTGAATATATATATATATATATATATATATATGAATCCATAGTGGGATACAGAAAGTCCAAGGACATTTTCAAACATTCAAAGAAATCTAATCATATAAAGTGTAATGACACTTTTCCCATTGACTGATTTATTTATATGAATTATTCAATGTAAAAATCCCGTTACATTTCAAGCTGTTGAGGAGATTAGTACAGTGATTAATAAGTTAAACTTTGATAAATTCTGGGATAACATGGATTTTCTAGGAAGTTCAAGAAGCAATTGACTCACAGATTAGAGAAATTATTTTCACAATGTATAAAATTTAAGAAAATCCCACGAGTGTTGACAGATGCTAATTTGACTGGAATTTATGACCTACCTACTACAGGTTTGTTTCAATGCTAGCAAATAAAAAAAACTAGGTGATCAATGTGCAAAGAGATCACCATGAGGAATATGACCAGTTTTGAGCAAAATGTGTTACAACTAAAAACTTGCAATAGCTTTTATAAAAAATATGTAACATATTGATGGCATGTGACAATAAATACTGAAGACAACTGGAAAGAGATTTACAAACCAGTATATCAGCCACACATTGGAAATCTTTTTATGACAGCTCATGCAATTTCAACAAATACAGCAATCAATCCCTTCTTGGGCAGTAAGATTTGGACCTTGGTAGGCATAACCCGGTCATTCATGGAATGATTCTCTGGGAGCTAAGTGGGGTGAAGGGTCATGTGAAGGAGTGTATTGCCTGCCCACTTGAAGCCTCAGCATCTGGAAGAGGATGAGCCCATGAGGGTGACTCTGCCAGAGGAACTAGAAAAAGCATTACATACACCAAACAGAAATAATTGGAAGCCCTGCACTGCCACCACCTCTGCTGTGTCACTGGCTAGAGAGCTTGAGCCAGGTTCTCCTGTATCTGCTGAGACAGGAAACAGAACTGGCTAGAGGAGGAAGCCCCTCCCTCAGCAGGAAGCCATTGCTCTGTTCCTATATCCTGTCTCAGGGAAAGAGGACTTCCAATATCCTTCAGATCCTGAGTGAGAGCCATCTGCTGTAGAATGATCAACAACCATATGGAACAGAACAATCATATGCAAATAAAAGTCTATTTATAAGGTTTAGCTGACAATGGCAGAGCTTTGATTAACTTTGTGGACATCTGGAAAATAAAAATAATGGCAATAAATAATAAACGGAAATAACCATTGTGGAAATATGTGTACAGATTATGAATGCTACAAAGTAAAAATATTTACATTATAAATTACAAGCCTAAGCAGTGTGTTTAGGATATATATATATACAAAATATTATTGTATAGAGATGATATTATTGTGTATAAAAAAGGAATAATCTAAACTAATCTCTGATTGTTTATGGGTGACCATGTTCATACTTAAAAATCAAGTTTTTAAATATTAAATGTAGAGAAAAATGTTCAGTAGACCAGCATTTTTATACATTTTCTATCTTTTTCTTTTAGTTTGTAGGGAACTGATTCCTCTTACTTTTCCCAGGAGTAAAAGGATTAGGGGAACTTGTAACCGGAAGTCTCACCAGGAGATAGCTACCCTGCTTTCTGTGGTAAAGCAGAAGAATGCTCTTAAACTTTATTGTGAGAAAAACTAAAGAATGAATCCTTTGGGACTCCCTATTGTTGAGCTGTGAAGAAATGGAAGCTACACTTCTAATGAAGAATTTTTGTTTTGCACTTAGAACTGCTACCTCCCAAGACTGAGCAAAAGAAAAGAAGTGACATCTTATTTTACCTTGGAAATAAAACAATTTCTCCTGACGCTTTAATGAGTTTACACATTATGAGATATCAATGTGGATTACTGGTCATTAGAAAGTGCATACATGTGTAAGGCAAAGCAAACAGTGGCATGAGAACTAGGCGTCAAGGGAATTCCGGCACAGTTGTTTGCGGTGGCAGAATACATTTCTTCTTTAAAATATACTGTAAAGTGAAATAATTTGCCTCTTTTGTGTAGTATCACTGGGAAAAAGGAGACAGCGGTAACTAAATGGCTCCGAAAGAATTATTGATTGATACAAGAACATGGAATTGCACACACCACAGATTACATCAGTGAAGGAATGGGCAATGATGGACCAGCACCTCCAGACTGGACAATTTCCACCAAAAGTTAACAAAGGAATACTGTGATAGATTGTTTTACATGCCTCAGGTCAACTTACCACTGAGAGGATGAGGAACTGTAAATTGTTTCTTCTTACTTGTAATGGACAATGAGGAAAGCTTGCGAGAAAGAACAGCTCCTTGTTTCTTTCCTGAAGCATCTCCTTGCTGGGCTTTCCTCAATTGTACCATGTATTCGAGTTTCTTCAGCCGTTCTTGTGAGTGGGAAATAAAGTGAGGCTTGTGAACTTCCAGAGCCTCCTAAAAGAAAAAATAAATTATTTTGATTTAGGGTGCAGAATGCAGAGAGCACCATCCAATACTTTCTCTGTAATGATCTAGTGAAAATTATGTTTCTCAAGTAGCATCCAACAACCATGGAAAGTATCAGCACGTTTTCTTACAGATTGGAGATGCAAACTGAACTGAAACTCTCAGATGTGGCAGTTCTAATGAAAGATCTCTGGAGAGTGTGGGACCTTGCACCTTGACAGTTGCCAAGAGCATCAGTCTGCAGCACCGGAAACACCAGGACATCCCACCTATCCACCAGTAGACTGAGGATCTGTCTTCACTTCCCTACATGAACTCATAACATAGGTACTATGCATTAAGCAAGACTGGATATTTTTGCAAAATCTGATGAAAACATGCCTTGTTCTTGCAATCACCCGTTCTTACGTATTTTGGAACTTCTTAGGTTTTTTTAGGTTGGATGACCTATGCTAGGGGGAGGACAAGGGGACCGTGCTAATTCTCCTAGGTTTCTCCGCACCTAAGAGCCTTGAAGCTGCAGGGCCCTATTTTGTCTCTCACACTGTTTAGTATGTACATGATACCACTCTGAGATGTCATTCAGGGATTTGGGCAGAGGTGCTACTACCAGCATACTGATGACACCCAATTTGCACTGTTGTGCCTTTAAATAAAATAAAAAGGCCATTTCTATTCTTCTTCTTCTTTTTAAAAACAAACAAACCATACCTTTGTCTTATGAAAAACAATACACGAGGGGCAGGCTACTCATCGTAAAACGGACGACACACTTCAGACCCAAGGAAAAGTTGTACAGGAACCAGTCACACGTAGGCAAAGTAATCCCTTCTCTAAGGGCAATAGTAGTAGTCACTACCTTATTTAGCTAGTTCTGAACATTGAAATGCCTTTAAAAATAGATAGCACCTATCTGCAAAGATATTGATAGAATATTATCTATTCTAGAAATCACATACAAGCATCCTGGCATTATGTACTCTAGTCATAGCCTTGCATAGGTTGTTTTTAAACCGATGAGATTCTGAGGTACTGGATCTCATCACCAGGCCAATGATTTCTGAAGATGGGGAAGAAGCATATTCCTCAGTCAGAGTCAGAACTGGCTGCAAGTGTGAAATCCAGGAATATAAACTACACAGATCTCCTGCAAAGTTCAACAAGAATTAGGTTGCAGCTACCAGATGAGTAAGGACATGTCAGTGGAGAGTGGGAGTGGATGGAAAAGTGGACAAGCAATGTTGGTTTATAGCAGAGGGATCCAGGATACTAAGAAATTGCAAATGACTCCCGAGTGTCTTTCTCAATTGATCATGCAAGCACAATGGTTCTCGAACAAGTAAGAGGAGATTCAAGTGACCTCAATGTTTTGCTGATTAAAAAAGAAGGGGGGGGGAAAGACTTTCTGCCCCCACAGGGTTTCCAGGAAAATAACCATCACAGGACTGAGAGTTAGAAGAGAAAACATTTTGATATTTTACCCTGAGAGTCAGTGGGTTTGCAGGAATTTTCTCAGGCTCAGAGCAGACCCCTGGCTGCTGGAAGGCGTCATGTTTCTCATGAGGAACATCTGGTTCATGAGCTGTGGAGGTTGTTACCCTGCCGACCGTCTCATTCTCCTCAGTTTTCTTATGCTCCTTCAATTTGATAGCTGAGCCACAGAATTTGTAATCACCTTAGAAAGAGACAGATCTTTATTAAGGGGTGTAGCTAATTTGAATTTGGATTCTTCTGGATATCTTTGGATCTGGAGGACGATTTCCGAAAGAAAATGTCAAGGGATAAATGGAGAATTCATTAAGCTGAGGAGGTTTGACCCAAGAAGCCTGTCATGTCAAACATAATTTCATGTGTTACTTTGGAGACTTGTAAGATGCAAACTAAGGCCTGGTGTACATGTGCAGGAAAATGAGGTGGCAAAATCCTGGGAAGATACACTGAGAGCATGCCTTCATGCAGGTGGAAGATACCTCTTCCTCCCCCCCACCCCGCAATGCTCACCAATATTATATGTCTGTCTGTCTGTCTGTCTGTCTGTCTGTCTGTCTGTCTGTCTGTCTATCTATCTCTATATCTATCTATCTCTGCAAGTTATTCCTGGCTGCAGCAGTGGGAAACAAGGGAAGCAGGGCTATTCCACTAGCTCTGCTGAGAGACCAGTTGCCTCGGGCTCACCCTCAAAATTCACCTAGCAGCATCTAGACCATCAGACTGCAGCAGAGGGAGGGAAGGGAAGTAGGGCTATTCCAGTGGCTGTCCCAAGACACCAGCTGCCTTTGACCCTCCCTCAACTGTCACCTAGCAGCAGTCATAACATCTGGCCTCCTAGATTGTTTCCAGCCCAGCTGGTCATTAGAAGAACTTTAAGGACTAACACTGGAGCTTGCTTTTTTCCTCCTCCTTCCTTTTGTGCTGTGTCTTTTAGATGGCAAGCCTCAGGGCAGGGCATACCTGTAAGCTCGTTTGGTAGCCTTTTGGGTTGAAGAGCAGGGGAAAAATGCTTTAAAATAAATAAATGCATACATACAGAAATATATGCAGACATAAACTGGCACTTCAAGCGGAACGTTCTGTTCCAACTCATTTCATGCTATGAAAGTTTTCTATTTGCAGGGAGTTTATTATTATTATTTTTATTTAATGCAGGGGAGCATTCAAAGTCTGTGATTCCCACCCCACCCCAATGTGCAGTCCAAATGGAGCCTGCATTGTATCTATAAGCCCATTCCCACCTCACTGTGCTGCTTGAGTAGACTCAAGCAGTGGAATGAGAGCCAGAGACTGCTGCCCAATACACTGTTTTTCATAGAGAGAAAACAGATGTTGTTCTAGTTAATAATGATAATGTTTAGCACTGATACTGAACTTTTTGGAGTATTCAGAGCACATACAGATTGACTGCATTTGAATGATCATATCTTAGCTTATGATGCCGAGATATGAATGAGCCTTTTGGCCATGCACACAGCCCCTCCACATCTCCCTTTCCATAAACAAACCAGGAAATTTCATATTAACTAAGGTTAACTGCTTCAGAACAAGCCACGATATTAAATCACGGTTTGAAGCAGGTTGAATATCCTCGCTTCTTTCAAAGTTGTTAACCATAGTTCCTAGTTCAGACAAAGGCAGTTTCTACACCGGCCTTTTGATGTGGGATTGCCACTGGGTGGTCCCTGTGCATCTAAATGATGCACAAGGACTCCCAGGGGCAGGGGGGATGGACACGGGTTTTCCCTGGGATAAGGGATCCCTAGGGAAACCCAATTCTTCCTGCAGTCCTGGGAACGTCCTGAGACCGCGGGAGGTGTGGGCGCCCATCCCGCCTGGTGCCCACTTACTCACAAGTAAGCGGGCACCAGAAATGGGGCCGGAGCCATGCAGCACAGGTCAGTGCCCATTAAGGGAGGGGGAAGCAAGTCCGCCATCCCCAGGATGGCGGGGTGGGGTGGGGCCCCCAATTTCGGGGGTTTTTTTTGTTTTGTTTTTAAAGCACTCACTTTTCTATTGGAGCGCAAGTGTGCTCTTCTTCGCTCCTCCGGGGAAACAAATGGCTGGTACGACTCTGCGACGGCCCAGGAGGAAGCCGGGTCGTCGCATTTCCATGTGCATTAGAGTGACGATCCCGAAAGCAGGTACTTCCGGGATCGTTGTCCCCTCCCTTTACACCTGTATAGTGTAGAAAGGCCCAAAATGGGAAACGATATTTAATGGAAGACTCCCTGCCTGGTTTGCTTCCACCGTGAAGAGAAGAGGCAGCAGCACGTCCGACCAAATGCTTGTTCATTTCTCAGCTTACTAAGCAGAAATACAATAGCCTGAACTCTCTTGAAATTCAGAAATCTTTGTGCCACTTTGTAAGGTAGCCTAGCGTTAATAACTCAGTATTATATTTTAGTATCTCCATGTGCAATATGGGGTGGGGGACTAAGAATAGTAGCTTGCCTAAGGCCTCATATTGTGTTAATGGCAGGGGGAGATTTAAACTAGAAACCTCAGCTCCCAATTCACACTCTTCACCACTACACTAAATTAGCTCTCAATAGTTTATACACTTTGAGTCAATTTAGTATTCCTGCACTGAACATGAAAGGTAATAGAATATAATTACACATTGTATTGTTTCCCAGCGAAACTGAGGTTCCCCCTTCAATCTTGCAGGGATTTTTCCCCTCCATTCTTAAAGTACTGATTTGCATATGCAATAGGTCTATTTTAACACTATTACTATTAAATGAGAAACTAAGAAACAAAATGCTAAATTATTACTTCAGTTCATTATAAATGTAATTAACCAAGCAGGTTTTTAAAATTGTTTCCTTTATTTATAATCATTCTTCATGCTCTTATCTGATCGCTATTTGTTGCATAATTTACAAACCCCAAAGAGGAATTTGTGTCCATAATCCAAACAGAAGTTTACAAACCACTTCACAAGCAACACCAAAAAACAAAACAAAAAAACAGGAATAATCTAGAACAGCAAATTAAATTCAAAACAACCCTAAGATGCACGCTCTTACAAGAGTGACAATAAACCTATGCTTCCTGCAAAACAGATTTGGGGTATTGTATATCTGGGAACAATGCCTATTTCAGATTGGTTCAAATGATCAGTTGCTGTAAAAAGAAAATACTTTTTCCCTTGTGTCATGCTAGAAACTTGATATTGTTCTTTCCTAACAAACCAACTTTTTTCTGCACCTGTTTAACAAAAATTGTAAGTCCTCTTCCCGATTCATTGTTTGCTTTTACTTGGGCACATTTTTGTTGAGCCAAGATTTTGAAACTTGCTCTCCCTGAAGAGAGGTCTTCAAAACAAATGGAAGGCTGAGTGTTTGCTTTGGATATTTCTCCAGGCAAAAAACTCCCTGGGCACTGCGATTATACTTGATGAGCGCGGTCCACTATTGGAGAAGCTTAATATGCATATTCCTATTGTATATGTAGATTTGTTTCCAATACTACAGTAAATGAGGATGGTTTTCTTCTATTCCCAGTTGCTGCTATCTATATGAGGCGACTATGCATTGTCAATTGGTGACTGCTATATGGCAGGGAGGAGCCGTCAGCTAGCCTCAACTCTAGATGACCACACTGTCCATGACCAGCATCAGTCTGAAGTGGAAATAAGTGCATACAAATGTAGATGTATAGAGATCCCTCTGTGGAAATGTTGTTTTCTTGAGCACAGAATCTCGGTTGTAACCCCCTGAGAATTATAAGTGGGGAAACTCACCACATGAGCAAGAATGGGGCTGTGCTGATTGGGGTTTGAATTGCTCAAAGGTGTATGGACAAAGGCCTCCCTACTGCAGGAGTTCACGCTGTATGCATTGGCTTCTATAGGTGGAGCTATGTTATGAAATGATATCAGGGGGAGCTACTCGGTGCAGCCCTGTTCCTGCTAGAGGGGTGAGTTCCCCCACTTATAATTAGGGATGTTGAAGAAATGTGCAACGTTTTCAAATCAGTTTGAATTTCAATGGATTCCACAGTGGACTGGGTTTTGCAAGTCGTGCTGATTCTGTGGGTTCCCCCCCCCTTTGCACAAAGGTACCTTTGCGCTAATGTGCACATTTGCACAAGTATGCCTTTGCGCAAGTGTGCATTAGCAAATGAACAAAGTTCTTGTACAAAAAATCAAAGTTCATCAATGAGCAGATGACAGAATGAAAGAAGCCTGACAATCTATGCCGCACAGATGGAATGGATTAAACAAAATCAGTACATCCCTACTTATAATAACACCTGAACAGTGTTTTCATGTACCATTGTATACAGAGATCAAAACCAATAGACTCTACCTAACTGACGTTGTACTATCAATTGTTCTTTACGGATGTAAATTCCCTGTTTAGCCAGGGATAGCTGTCTTCTCTTTTAATTCACTTCAGCACTGGAGATATCAGCTGTTCAGTAGGCAGGAAGAGAAGGAAAAGTTGCTTCCTGGTCCCACCCAATCTTCTCTTCCCACAGATCTTTCCCCTTCGCTCTCTCTCTCTCTCTCTCTCTCTCTCTCTCCCCACTCCTAGCCTATGCTAGTTCTGTCCACCCAACTCCTCTCCTCGCTATATCTCTCCCTTCCCTGTTCCCAGTCTTGTTCTTTCTCTCCTTTCCTGGCCCCTAGCCTTGTTTTTTCTCCCCCAGTTACCCCTTTATCATGCAGTTTCTCTCCACTCCCATGTTCTGGCCTAGCTATTTTTCTCCCCTACCACCTCTTTACCACACTGTTTTCCCTCCCTCCTAGCCTCACTGTTTCTCTCCCCTCTACTCTTTTGCCTTGCTATTTCCCCCTTTTCTCCCAGCCATATCCTTACTATTTTCCCCCCACCCTGCTTCACCCAATCACTGGGTAGTCTCCCCCCAGTAGCCATTATGTGACTAGCCGCATCCTCCATGGGAGCTATTTTGTGGAGGTGCCCACAGCAGTTTCTCAAATTCCCAAATGTGCCCTTGGGTCCCTAAAGGTTGGGGACCCCTGCTCTGTGGGAAAGGGTCTTGGGAGAGCATGGGAAAAGGCAGAGGATCTGTAGTCCACCCAATAATGAGGATGCTTACTGAGGGGTAGGGTTCTATGAATTCTAGTCTGGGAGGGGTGGACAGCATGGGAATACAGTGGGATGAGTAAAGGGGGCACCATTGGGGCTTAATGTGTTACAGAGAATCAGTGAAGCCATCTTGATTCAGGATCTCCAGGTTCTGGAGCCAGAGAGCTGAGAAAAGTATTTTGAGTACAGAAAAATGCATAAAATTGGTTTTAATAATATAATATCAAGATATTGGACCCAGTATAATCTCTGGTGCATCTCAGATGTTTATAATAAATAGTTTGACCACAGGCATCTATTCAGTTAATATGAAAGGAGGGTAAATTACTATAAAGGAATTGGACCTTAAGGTATATATTTGTAAAACAACGTTACAAGGATGTGCTAAAATATGTATGCTTTGGGATTCAATGTATTTATAAATTTAGAACATAAAAAAGTATTATGTGTTTCAAAGAACATTGGCTTATTCTTGTTTGGTCTCTGTAGGACATGGCCAACATCTTGAGTTTATAGAAATGCACTGAGGCAGCAATCCTAGATGCACTTACTTGGGAGTAAGTCCCATTGAAATCAATGGGGCTTACTTCTGAGTAGATATCTATAGAATTGTGGTATAAGTGAAGCAATTCTCCAAATTTCTCTTCTAAAACATTTAAAAGCAGACAGATGCAGACAAGCTTCCCATTAACAGTATTGTACCTTCTGGTCTGACCACATTTTGACATACAAAAACTGCACTCCTAACAGCCGGGGGGGGGGGGGGGGAGCTATGGCTTTACCTCTTGGGAATGGATCTTCTCTGTGGTTATCATTTTCATCCCATGCTGTTTTTGATAAAGACTTGATATGACGCCTCTGATCAGAAATAGATATTTTTGGTTTTGGAAAACTTTGGGACTGACTCTCTTTAGACTCTGAAGTGCCTTTGGGTAGATGTCGGTCTTTCGAAGAAATCCTGCCTTCCACCATGAATTCTTTCTTGGATGGTTGCAGCAGAAAGGAGGCAGGTGTAGTTTCATGGTATTTGTCTCTTGTGCACTGTTTTCTGTTGCTTCCTGAGAATGCTTGTGCACCTATTAAAGGTTAAGGAAAGGGAAATCAAAGGCGGAAAATGGGTAGCGATGCTTAAAATGTCTCTCCACGCTCATGCCTCTTTTTGCAAAGTTCCTTTGAATCTTGTTTGCAGCACTGCATGTACCATTTTTTAAATTATTATAAGGTTTAATTCATTAATATAGCTGCACACCTTTGAAGCAGTGATGCTGTGTCATTGCTATCAGAAAACTGCATGAGATCATTAGCCTCCTCACTTCCTTGTTCCCTAAACTGCTTTTACTCATGTTATTTGTTTCCTAACAAGACTACCTGTGATTACAAATTAATAGCTTCCTAACTAGCACATATACCAACGTTTCATTTCCACAGCACAAGATTGTATGCTATGCAACTTTAAGAAACCCACGGGGGAAAATAATTGTCAAGAACACAGGACATGCTTCATAAAAGACACATTATTGGTACAAAGCCAAATTTATTCTGCAGACATATTTCAGTGGCTCATTGTGGGTTTGATCCAGGCATTCAGCTGCAGCTTGGCTTTCTCTGGCAGCTTCTTGGCAGACATTTAACACAGGGAAAACTGATCTGTACAATTGTCCTATGGAGCTTCTTGGCAAGGGAAGATGGGAAGGTTAGGTGAACAATAAAATTTAATGCAGGTGGAAAAAAAATCAGAAAATGAATGGCTATTAGCCCAAATTGATATGTATTCTTGGGATTCCTCCATAAGACTGATAGTCAGAATCACCCCACATTTTCTCCTAGCATGGGCCACCCAGGAAAGTTCATTAGGGAAGGAACTTGAGTCCATGGTTCTAGACAAGATAAAGGTCTCCTATACTTGCCAGAGTTCTCACCCTTCCCATCCCCAAAGAGATTCCATGCTATGTAGGAACACAAGGAACAGATGATGGCATTAGCGGCAACTCTAGCTGTAACTTTTTGCAAGCCTCTTTGGTGTGCAATGCAGCCAATTCTAGCAGCAGTCCTCTAGACAAGTTTAGGGATGCTTCAAAAATCAACCATTCAAAAAGCATCAATGCTATCTCCTCTCATGAATTGCCAGCCACCCAAAATGACATGTCTTATGCCCCACCCCCACCCCCTGCTCTTTATCAAGTTGTAAGATTCACATGGAATTTAGTTCACTTCTGTGCTATTAACAATGGATATTTGTGTCATGACGCTTTTTGTACCCTTCTGGTAAGTCAAGTTGTGTGTGTGTGTGTGTGTGTGTGTGTGTGTGTGTATGGCCTGCTCACTACATCCTCCCCCTACACCTGACTTGTCAATGTGTATATGTGTGTGGGGAAGGAAATTAAGAAATTATTTGAAAATACTGCTTGGGATGAGCTGGGCTTTTGGCCTGATAAACATGGCATCATTTTCACATTGCATCTGCCCTACCAACAGCTCCAATGGTAATGCTTCATTTATGGAACTAAGCAAGACCTGGCCTGGGATGGGAATGAACATAACATGCATATTCTCCAGATTCGCAAACGATCAAATTGCCCTGATGGGGGAACACACGTGCGTGACATGTTTGTATACTTAAGGAAGTTTGTTGTGAGATGCAAAGGGAACAGTGAGCTTCTGCTGACATAGTTATCTCAGCTCTTGCTGGGATCATTAATACCAAAAGCCTCAAAGCAGAACCATTCATTCTTTGCATATCAACCTATGCGTTGGACAAAGAGAATGAACCATGAAATCTCCAAACCTGAACTTGGGAAGCTGGATGAAATAAATTACATGGATAAGACTGCACTTTGCCTTCTCCATGAAATCATAGACATCCAGACTTGGCCACACTTAGAAAAAAGTCAAGTGGGATCTGTAACAAAAGGTTGCAACATGGAGTGCTTCTGTTCAGGGTTCCAGCCAGTGTATTTCACCCTCCCTGCCCTATTAGAGGATATTCCATTCCATTCCCCTTCCCTGTTCCTCTTTGGGCTATTTTGCCCCCCCCCCATGAGGGTTTTCCTTTAAAAGAAAAAAAAACCTCCTGCAAGCCTGTTGAAACTTACTTCTTACGTATGGATGGTGCCATAAAACGGGCACTTGGAGCACAGAGAATACGTTCGCTGTTATTATATATTGCACTTGGATAGGTGTAATGTTAATCTGATCTAAAATGGTAGTTCTTACATTTTTGTGTTAACATCCCTGGATCAGAGGGCTCAACATATCCCTCTATTATAGTTGCATCACAAATAGCTGAATAATATGTTAGCCTCACTTTTTCTTTCCCCCCCCCCGCCCCCCCCCCTTCCATAAGTTCTAAAACACATCTAATTTATTGTCTCTTTCACGAGTATTATCCCAGTGGGAGACGCAAGGAGTCACTAGCTGGTTCAACAATCTTCTTGGTAATGGAATTAGAGTAAGTTGCCCCTTAATTACAGCAGCTAAGCTAAAATAAAACTTTTTTAGAGGGAGAGAGAAAAAAACCTATGAAGAAGCTCATTCTGCTTGGCAATAAGAGCTCTCTCCAGCTGTGATTTCTATTAAATTGTGATGGTTTCACTGCAAACTCTTTCTGCAAACAGGGCTGGTTCAAATTCTCTGGAGCCACTCAGCTGGAGCCCTCATTCCATGTAATCATTCACTTTCCTATCTCCTCTGCAAGATGAAGTCTAAAATTAAGACTACACAATCCACATCTCTTTCACAGACCAGTAAAAGATAGTGGGGTTTGGGCACAGAAGCACAGGTGAGGGCTTCCCTGCAAAATGATGAGTAGCCAAAATCTACGTGCATGAGACAGAAAACTGTGAACAATGATAAAACCACAAGGAGATGGTGGTACCTCCCCAAAAAAAGAAAACAATTTTCTTTGAAAGCTGCAGGTCTTCACAGAGGACTGTGGCAGGGGGACCTGCTCTCACTCCTTTCATTTGCTTGCAGGAATGGTTTGTAACATTACATTGATACATCAGAGAGCTACAGTCCATCCTGAGCATCTGATCAATCAATGGAGATGTTTTCTTTTTCTCCCCCTGCACCCCGGGGAGGTGGAATTTCAGAATGAAAATGGAAGCGGGGAAGCTTAAATCCTCATCTCCTGAATCACCATGGTCCCAATCCAAATCAGGCCTGTACATGCTTACACACAAGCTCTGTTACACGTTAGTAGCAGAATGTTAGTTTGGCCCCCCATCAGTTTTGCAAGATTCAGGAGGAGGTTGCAATTATTAGATAAGAGCACAATCCTGTTGACAGAGGACAGAGAGCTCCAGTTTTGGAGTTTTCTGTCCATCCTAAATCCTGCCAGCAACAGCCTAGCAGGTTGGGAGGAATGTCAGAGCCCTTCTTAGCCTCTTTGTTCCCCACTTTAGCTATTTCCGCTAGATGAGCCTCTGAGTCCGTATAGCTCAATCACTTTGTTGGGGATGGGATGATGGCCAAGTGGCCTTTGGATCTGGTGAATCCATGGCTTCTCTTCTCCCCTCCCACACACTGGCACCCCCCCTCCCTCTCCTTCCTCTTCCTGAAGTCAGAGCTCAGGAGGGAGAGCCACCATGGAGCTTTCCATAGCAGCTGGGAGAAATGGGGGGTGGGGGTGGAATCTCAACTCAGATTTCTCCCTCTGAAGTTCCAGCACTACCTACAGCCTCAGCAGGAGAAATTCCCAGCATCCCATAGCCCCTCAGACACCAAATCAGGTTTTATCAGTCAGAACCTGTGTGTACTGATAGTCTTTAACATGAGCTGGATGTGGTCGCATTATTAGCCTCTCCAGTATGACTCCACTTTCCTGACCTGGGCTGACTATACATGCTTCCAAATCAGGGCAACAGCTATAGCTTCTGACCTTTGGCGGTCTTGCCTCTCTACCTGCTTGCTTCCCTTCCTCTTTCTCTGCTTTCCACCCTCTTTGACTGTGGTTTCGAGGAACGGCTGAATCTATGAATTTCGGGTTTGGCAAATTTCTCATTTCTCCAACTCTTTTTTTTTTTTTTTTTTGGGCCTGTGTTCACATCAAATGCGGCAAAACTGAATTTCTTAAAAGTTCGCACTAAAAGTCATGCACATTTTTTGTGTACGTTTTTCCTAGTCTACACATTCTTGTATGCACTTTGTCTAGAGTGCACACTTTTTGCAAATGTTTTTCCCTCTAAACCCTTTTATGGCCATAATTTCCCTTAATATACTCATTTTGGTGATAATTTCCCCTTCATATATGCATTTTTGTGTTCGTTTTTTGAACTGTGAATCAGATTGCAAAATTCTGAAAAGTGTGGATTTCAGCAGGCTAATGCATTCCAGTTTGCTCATAGGTTTGGCAAGTCCAAATTTGGTAAGTTTGGTAAGTCCTGACCTGATGAATTTATCATATTTCCCTGCATTCCCCCCCCCCCCACCTTCTTTAAATGGAGCCCTGAATTTAGGCCACAGCCAGCAATTGATGCCACCTCTGATTTGTCTTTCTTATGCTAAATTTATATGTGCTTACAAAACAAGGTCCTTCAGAGGAATATATACAAGTACCCTTGCTTGACTTTGGTCCTGATTTTGCTAGATTCTAGCACTCTGTGTGCTTGACTGTGCATTATGGCCCAGTGCTAACAAACAGGTTTTCACTGCCCCAGTTCACAGCAAGCTTTGATTTTCTCATGACATTTCTTCCTGCAGAAACAAGGACACACACCTCTGAACAGAATAAAGAAATGCTAAATTGAATAGATGTAGGCCCAAATGGCCCAAATCACAATCTGATGCACTTGCTGGGAAAGGATGGAAACATTAAAGGATTTCCCAATCGGCACATCTAATAACTGAGAAAAAGGGAGTCTGTAGAGTCACAGGGGTTACCTACATTGTGTAAACACATCATGAGTATGGTGCTTCAGGCAGGTAGCAATGTGTTTACATACACAGACACATTCACACACACACATAGTGTTTTCCAATGAGCAGCTCAGGAACCAGATTGTACCACTTCAATATGAAAGCAAGGAATGGGCAGTTGAGAAATGCAGGTTGCTTACCTGTAACTGTAGTTCTTCGAGTGGTCATCTGTGCATTCACACATATGGGCTCTGCGCCGGCGCCGAGCCCCAATCGGGAAACTTCACTAGCTAGCTTAGTGCTCTTTTTGGCGGGAACCCCTCCCCCACCATCCATCGCGCATGCTCCGGGTCCCGCCTTACCTCAGTTCCCTGAGACCGCGTTACGGCCTCGCACCAGGTAAATAAATAGGAAGCATAAGCGCTTTAGACCTCCTGCATACACCATAGCGTTGCAACGAGGGGATGGTGGGCGGGTTGTGTGAATGCACAGATGACCACTCGAAGAACTACAGTTACAGGTAAGCAACCTGCATTTCTTCTTCGTGGTCTCTGTGCATCACACATATGGGCGAGTGACTAGCCAACTTACCGGAGGAGGGGATGCACGCTGGTAGGTCACTGACAGATGGAAGACAGGACCGCACGGCCAAACGAAACGTCCTTTGCCGCTCTAACGTCCAGCCTGTAGTGCTTCACAAAGGTCGAGGCACTCGACCACGTCGCTGCCCTGCAAATATCCGGAACTGATGATCCATGGATCAGGGCCGACGATGTCGCTTGTCCCCTTGTCGAATGAGCTGTGAACGAAGTTGGGGGCTGCTTGCCGAGAACTTGATAGGCCAGGACAATAGTGTCTACAATCCAATGGGCCAGACGTTGGGAAGAAACAGCCAACCCCTTTGTCTTCCCACCATAACAAACAAACAGCTTATCCGATTTACGGATAGGTTCTGTTCTTTTTACATAGAAGGCCAACGTACGGCGAACATCCAAAGTGTGCAAAGTTGTAGCAAGGGGGTCCGTAGACGCCTTAAAAAAAGTTGGAAGAATTATACTCTGGTTAACGTGAAATATGGAAGTAACTTTAGGGACAAACGAGGGACCAGGACGTAACACAACCTTGTCCCGGAAAAACTGTGTATAAGGTGGTGCCACCATCAGTGCTGCGAGTTCTGAGGCGCGCCTAGCGGATGTTATAGCTACCAAGAATATGGCCTTAAGCGTTAACAACCTGAGATTAACTGTTGCCAACGGCTCGAATGGTTTTGTCGTTAGCGCAGTTAAAACCACTGATAAACTCCATTGAGGAACAATCTGTCGCACCTGCGGAAACATGTGACGTAATCCCTTCATAAAGGTTTTCGCCACCGGGTGTGAAAAAATGGTATAGCCATCCATCTTAGCATGTTGTCCTGAAATGGCTGCTAAGTAGACTTTGATAGAGGAAGGCTTCAAACCTTCTGTATGAAGGGAGTACAAAAAATCTATGATCCCCGATACAGGGCAATCATGCGCAGAAAAACCTTTTTCGGTGGCAAATTTCTGAAAACGGTTCCATTTTCTAGTATAAGAAGCCCTCGTAGATGACTTAATGGAGGCTTCGAATATGGAACGTAAAGCTGGAGGCATATCTAAGGATTGCCAACTGGTCGGATCCGCCACGCTGTGAGGTTCAGCGACTGCAAATCCGGGTGTAGGATCGCGCCTTCGTTCTTGGACAACAGGTGCGGTATCCTGGGCAGATGCCACCACGTCTGCTGAGAGAGACGATGTAGGGTGGTGAACCAGTGTTGCCTCGGCCACCAAGGAGTCACCAGTATCGCGTTCACGGAGGATCTGCTGGCCTTGACCACCGTTTTCGCAATTAGTGGGAATGGTGGGAACATATACAGGAAGCCGTTGGACCAGTCCCACTGGAATGCATCTCCTAGCGATGCAGGTCCAATCCCCGCCCGAGAACAATAGTCCTGGCAGACGGCATTTGCAGAAGTCGCAAATAGGTCTATCAACGGGGTGCCCCACCTTGTAAATAGTAGCTGCAGTACTTCGGGAGATAATTCCCACTCGTGGGTGTCTGTGAACTCTCGACTGAGTGCGTCTGCTTTTGTATTGTCCGTTCCCGCAATGTGGAGAGCGGACAGATAGATGCCCCGGAGAATGGCCCAATGTAGAATGTCTAGTGCCACCTGCAGAAGGCGACGAGATCTTGTTCCGCCCTCCTTGTTGATGTACCACACTACAGTGGTGTTGTCCGACAGAATGCGGACACGCTGCCCCTGAAGATGTGGCAAAAAGGCGTGTAATGCTCGTTTTACTGCTAGAAACTCCAGGAGGTTGATATGGAGCCGGGGTTCTGACTGCGACCATTTTCCTTGAATCTGTAGGTCGTTGTAGTGTGCTCCCCACCCTTCCAGAGAAGCATCCGTAGTGACCATTCGAGTGGGATCTTTGTGGTGAAAGGGCATGCCGTGAGCCAGGTTCTCTGCGGACGACCACCAACGGAGAGAAGTTTGGACCACCGGCGGGATGGTAAGTAGTATCTTCCTCGGATTTTGATAGGGACGGTAGCTTTTGAGAAGTACCTGCTGTAACGGCCTCATGTGGAGGCGTGCCCAACGGACAACGAACACCGCGGCGGCCATAAAGCCTAACATGCGTAGAACTGTGAATGCTGTCGTCCGTGAGGACTGTTGAAGGCGCGAAGCGAGAGACACTACGGTTCGAATGCGTTCGATCGGTAGATATGCGCGTCCCACCGTTGAGTCCAAAAACACCCCTATAAACGGAATCGTCTGTGTGGGTTGAAAAACGGACTTTTCGTTGTTTATTTGCAGGCCCAGGCTGGCGAGACAAGAAGTGACTAGACGGACGTCGGAGAGTGCTTGCGACTGGGATGGAGACACGATCAACCAGTCGTCGAGGTAAGGATAAAGCTCGACATTCTGGGATCTGAGATGGGCGCATACCACCGCCATACACTTTGTGAAAACCCTTGGCGCAGTCCGGAGGCCAAAGGGAAGGACTAAAAACTGATACACCTTGTTGCCGATAATGAATCTTAGGTACTTGCGATGCGTTGGGTGTATCGGAATATGAAAATAAGCATCTTTGAGATCTACTAAAGTGAACCATCGGTTCCGCTTGAGTAATGGCAGGATTTGGGCTAACGTAATCATGCGAAATTTCTTTGGTCTTATAAACTTGTTTAGGTGTCTGAGGTCCATGATAGGTCGAAGGCCCCCGTCCTTTTTTGGAACCGTGAAGTAACGCGAGTAAAAACCCGCTTTTAAAAATCGCGTGGGAACGCGGACGATTGCCCTCTTCTGTAACAGGGTTGTTGTTTCCTGTAACAGTGTGGGAGACGGTGGAGTGGTCCTCAGAGTGCCCAGTGGTGGATATGTCTGAAATTCTATGCGGTAGCCGTCCGAAATTGTTGAGAGCACCCACTTGTCGGTTGTAATGGACTGCCAGCGGTGCATAAAGGGTTGAAGCCTGGTTGTCCGATGTTGTGGTAAGATGATCGGAGTGGAGTCAAAGACGCCGCTTAGACGTCTGGTCCTGACGGCGAGCCTTGGCATATCTGTTGGCCGGTTTCCTGGATTGGAAGGTAGATTGCGAGTGTTGAGACTGGAAACGCTGGGTGCGTTCCTGCTGCCGACGAGGTTGGTACTGGAAAGACCGGTACCAGCGGCGGGAACGTGGTTGCTGCTGCATCAGTTGTTGCGCAGGTGCGCTCATCTTACGAGCCGTCACCTTAGACTTATGGATAACATCCATAGTATTATCGGTCGACGAATGGAAAAGACCCTCCCCATCGAACGGGAGGTCTTCAATTCGAGCCTTTGTCTTGGCTGGTAGTGTTGAGGAGCGCAACCATGCATGTCGCCGCAACGCAACTGCCCCCGCAAGGGCCTTTGCTGCGCAATCGGTTTGGTGATTCGCTGTGGTCAGTTGCTGTCTAGACAGCCTGGTTGCTTCAGTCTGAAATACTCTGGCCAGCTCACGTTGGTCGTCTGGGAGATAGTCCGTTAAGGTGGAAATCTTCTCCCAGAGAAAGAGCTGGTATCTCGCCATAGTAGCCTGATAATTAGCTACTTTAAAACCCAATGTGGCTGAAGAGTAGACACGGCGACCGAACGTATCTAATTTCCTACCCTCCTTATCCACAGGAGTAGAGTGGCTTCTCGTGGAACGTCCTTGCGACGACTCCACTACAACGGAGTTTGGCCTAGGGTGGCTACACAAGAATGGAGCATCAACGTCCTTGACCTTGTACAATGTCTCTAAGCATTTTGATGTAGCCCCCACTGTAGCTGGATTTTCCCATGCACTCTTAAAGGTCTTTAAAAGTGTTGGTACCAATGGGAGAGTGAGTTGAGGTGCTGGCTCAGCATACATTACATCATAAATTTTATCATTCAGGTCTTCCTGTGGTAGGTTGATATCCAACCCAAGAGATTGTGCCATCCTTTGCATTTGGTCCGAAAAAGAACCTAACTCCAACGATGGTGACGGTCTGTCTCTAGATCCAACTCCTTCGGGAGGGGACGGGACTGACGGAGCTTGGGACCGTATCGACGACGTGTCGGAAGGATAGTCATCACCCGAGGTAGGAGAGAGTGGTCTCGGTACCAGGGCTGTCGATGTGTGTGCTGTCGCTGACGACGGCTGTTGTCGTGTTGTGGTACCTTGCTGTTGCGAGGATGATCGGCCGATTCGTTTCCCTGTATAGGGGTCGAAAAGGTATCGTGGAGCCCTGCGGTGACGGGATCTACTCCTGGATCTGTCAGACGCTGATTCCCATTGTCGGGACCGAGAGCAGGATTGGGACCTCGTGCGCGATCGGGACCGATATGTTGCCCTAGATGCCGTCGACAACGGGGAAGCATCGACACCGAGCGGTGAAGGTTGTTGCCGGTAACTTCCATGTGGCTCGGGATCCAGGTCGTGATCTACCGAGATGTCAGATGGAATAGCCTCCACAATCTCCACATCCGAGGAGCCCACTTCGATATCCAAGGGCCGGAGGACTGGGAGTGGCGGTAATGAAGTCGCCCGTTGCGCTATTGACGCTGATCTCTGAGAAAGGATCGGCGAAGACGCTGGGCGGGCAGGCGTCGGAGTCGAGCGCTTCTTGAACGATGTCGAAGCCTGACGCGCCGGTACCGTAGAGTGAGACCGACGTGGCGTCGACGATGTCGATTTTCGACTCGAAGCCGAAGGCGGCTGCTGTAGCCGGTCCTTCGATGTCGACGAGTGACCCGACTTCGGAGGCGGTGTCGATTTCGGTGCCGGCGAAGCTGCAGCCGATACCGAAGAATGCCTCGGTACCGACGGGCGTACTAAGTCCGATGTCGACTGGCTCGGTACCGAAGGGCATCTCGGTGTCGAAGATGTTGCAGCTGCCGAAGAGCGCTTCGGTGCCGACGCATCTATCGCCGATGTCGATGGTCGCTTCTTAGGGTGCTTCGACGCCGAAGATGTTTTTGGTGCCGATGACGAAGGTTTCGACTTCGAAGACTTCTTAGTTTTGCCCGACTTTTTCTTCGCCAGAGTTGCACTCTTGGAAGGTTCGGTCAGAAGTCGTGGCAAGGGTGCCTCTGTTACATTCCCGCGCGGGGAAGAACAGGGAGATGCTGGTTGAGAGCGATTTATAGGCATCCGCCTACGCTCACCAGATGGCGATCGAGCCTCCTCAGAAGCCAGCGGTTGTGGCGAGAGCTGGCGCGGTCGGTCCACTGCGGACAGGGCCTTGCTCCATAGCAGGCTCCGTAGCCTGTCGGCCCGATTCCGCCTAGTTTGGCGGGAAAAAGTCAGGCAATGGGGGCAGGAGTCCACAACATGGCCTTCCCCCAAACACACGAGGCACAACGAGTGTCCGTCGGTTAAAGTCAATTTAGCCCTGCAACGGGAGCAATGCTTGAAGAGCGCAGACTGCGCCATAGCTCCTACAAACAGGGCCTGTTCAAGAACAACTATATCTATAACTTATTATTAACTAAGAGAAGTATATATATATATATATTTTATATATATATATTTAACAACAACAACTAACACTAAACTACACTAAGCTAATTCCGAGTAACTCTTATCTTTCCTCAGAATACTACGACGAAGGAAACGTCCGGAGAAGTCTCCCGCGAGGCGATCAGCTACGCGGTCGAAGAAGAACTGAGGTAAGGCGGGACCCGGAGCATGCGCGATGGATGGTGGGGGAGGGGTTCCCGCCAAAAAGAGCACTAAGCTAGCTAGTGAAGTTTCCCGATTGGGGCTCGGCGCCGGCGCAGAGCCCATATGTGTGATGCACAGAGACCACGAAGAAGAACTATGTGATGAAAATTAACGGAAGTACATGATGGTCATTGACTAGTTTGGGGAGCGAGCATAGGGTTAAGTGCATTATTGCTTTGTGTAAAGTGACCATATATGGGAAACCAAACAGGAAGGAACCCAGTGCAGGGGTGGGAAAGCGGCTTTCCGGGGCCTCTGGAAAGCATGTCATTCCCCACCACCACCTTAAAGGCCCCACTAGGAGCAGAGGAGAGGAATGAATGTCATTCCCGACATCTACTGCTCCAATCAGGGCCTTTTCTATAATGTCCAGGAATTACATGCTTTCCACTTTTCTATAATGTCCGGGAATTACATGCTGATTGGAGAAGTAGGAGGGAAATGACGCCACCTCCAGAAAGCACGTCATTCCATCCAACCACACTAATATGGCCTGAGAAAGGAAAGGGTGTCTTTCCAGGGCATTATTAAAAATTACAGAAAATCCCCTGACACCCAAGATGGAACCAAAACCAGGAGAAAAGATGGGAACTCCTGACTGTTGGTCACCCTAAACCAGCTACTGAAATATCCAGCTGCTATCTGGCTGCAGTAGGCTCTTCTGCATCCCCGGTTCATTCCAGGAGAGCCATGCCTCCTAAACCCTAATGCTAACCCTGAACTGAGAATCAACCCAAACCCAAACTTATCACTGAGAAGTGACTCCAGCTACTTATAGTCAGTATGCAAGATCTACTGGTGGCCCACTCATTCTTTCTGGCCCTGATAAGTTCTTCAGCATCCCCAGATCATGTTTGTGGAGACATGTCTTGTCAACCCTAAACATAACCTGAGATTTGACCCTAATCCTAATTTACCACTGAGAAATAACTCCACCTATTGAAAATCACTATGCAAACCATCGTGGTGGTCCACTTATTCTCTCTGGCCCGAGCAGGCTTTTATGCAACCCGGTTCAAGCTTGGGGAGCCATGCCATGCCATCTCAACCTTAACCCTAACTTGAGAATAAACCCTAAATCCAATTTACCACTCAGAAATCACTCCAACTACTAAACGCCAGTATACAAGCTTTCCCGGTGACCCACTCATTCTTTCTGGCCATGCTAGACTCTTCCGCATCCCCATTTCATGCCTGGGGAACCATGCCTCCTGGACCCTAACCCTAACATGAAGAATGACCCTAATGCTAATTTTCCACGGAGAAATGACTCAAACAACTAACTTCTGTCTACAAGGTCACACAGTGCACAAATCATTCCTTATGGCCCTGATGGACTCTTCCGCATCACCAGTTCATGCCTGGGAAGCCATGCCTCCTGAACCCTAAACATAACCTGAGACTTAACCCTAACCCTAATATTCCACGGAGGCATGACTCCAACAACTAAAATGCAGTATACAAGCTATACAGGTGGCCCAATCATTCTTTCTGGCCCTGCTAGGCTCTTCCGCATCCCCGGTTCATGCCCGGGGAGCCATGCCTCCTCAACCCTAACCTGAAGATTGACCCTAACCCAAATTTACCATGGAGAAGTGACTCAAACCACTAAACATCAGTCTACAAGGCCTCAATGTGGCCCACTCATTCATTCTGATCCTGCTAAACTCTTCCGAACTCCCGGTTCATGCCTAGGGAAGAGCCATGCTTATTCAACCCTAACCCTAACTTGAGAATTGACCCTACACCTAATGTAAAACTGTGATAGGAGCCAACCACCAATAGGCAGCATAGAAGATCTCCCTGTGACCCACTCATTCTTTCTGGCCCTGGTAGGCTTTTCTGCATCCCCAGTTCAGGCCTGGGGAGCCATGCCTCATCAATCCCTTTCTGGCCCAAGTAGGCTCTTCCACATACCCGGTTCATTCCTGGGAAGCATGCCTCCTCAACCCTAACCCTAACCTAAAGATTGACCCTAACCCTAATTAAACACGGAGAAGTGACTGCAACTCCTAAAAGTCAGTATAGAAGATATCCCTGTGGCCCACTAGTTCTTTCTGCCCCTGCTAGGCTCTACGGCATCCCCAGTTCATGCTTGGGGTCCCATGCCTCTTCAACCCAAACCCAAACCTGGATATTAACCCTAATTTACCACTGAGAGATGAGTCTAGCCTTTGTGGAAGATCAGGTTGATTTCTCTCTGTCTCTGTCTCTGTCTCTCAGGTGAAACGTAAATCCATTTAGGTTATTGTTTTGCCGTAGGATTAAGAACGTAAGCATGTAAGAAGAGGCATGCTGAATCAGACCAAGGGTTCATCTAATCTAGTTTTCTGTTCACATAGCAACCAACCAGCTGTTAACCAGGAACCCACAAGCAGGGCACGACAGAAGCAGCATATGGAAAACATGGGAGGATTGCAAATGGAAAATAGTATCATCTGGACCACACACCTGCACACCCACACCCACACCCACACCCCACCACCACCACCTATAAAATTCTGTGTCAATGGCAGGATAAAAGCCTCATCTGAATGCACCCTTAGGGTCAAACTACATGTTACATTAATCATAAAGCGTACAGCTGAAACCTCTCCTCCTTTCTTTCCCTAGAGTAAGTATGAATGGTCCCAATTATATTAGAACCTCCGCGCAGTAGGAGGGGAGATTTAAACTTTTTCCCCAGCTGCTTGCTCCCCCACCCCCACAGCACAGTGGTTTAAAAATCCAAAAGTCTACATTGGCATCAATGAAGGCTTTTTTTCACGCTGAATATTAAAAATGGCCATTGCCATGACGACAATCCCTGCAGGGAAATTCACTCATGATGGCTTCTCAGTATGTGCGAGACAGGTCAGAAAGTTAGGGTGTCCGTTGAATGGATGGCAGGGACAAGAATGGATGACAGAGGCAGAGAGGAAATTGCCTTGCTCAAGCTGCCGCCAATCTTATAGTAAGTAATCCTAGAGGGAGGCATATCATGAAAATAAAAGAAAAACCTCCCGTTCCTGCCCTATACAGAGATGTTTCAGGAGTAAGGAAAGGAGAAACGGCACGGTTCCCCTTTCCTCCTCTCCAGAGTCCCCTGCTATATAGCTATGAAATGTTCAGGGTTCAGGCTGGAGGAAACCCAGTGTTATACAGCATATCAGGGGAAGGACAGAGGGAGTATATGTGAATAACAAGAAAAAAGTGTTCTTTTTCCTTTTCTCCCTCATGAAACATCTCCCCTCTCCCACAAGGCTTGAACAGCCCTACAAGAGTCGTATACTAGGCTGGTTAGTGCCCTGAAAAGTAGCACTCCTTTTAGGGAGTGAGGATGCACTGCAGCATGGTATTGCAGGTGCTACATGCATTTAAGGGAAAATGTGATACTTTAGTAAGGGTACATCTATTCTGTTAGGGATCCACCCACGTCACTTCCTGTATGCCAGCTGTGGGAAGCTGCACCCAGGGCCAGTCTGACAGCCACAGATGTAGCTCTCCAATTAATTGGGTTGATTTTTTAGGCTTTTCCCCCCAATATCAGTTAATCTAACCAATTAATTAGTTAAATATTGCAGTTCTAATGCATAAAATAGCATCCAGCTACTAACACCAAGACAAGATTCTATTGGGTTAAATGTATACGTTGGAGCTTAAATTTTTGTGATGAAATCTACATTTAGGGCTGTTAACAGGCAGCCAGCAGAAGCTTTATTTGTATCTCACCCACTCTGGGAAGTTGCTAAATGCAAGAATGCAATCTAATAGATCCCCAAGAAACAAACCTCACTGGGGGGGAGAGGGTAAAGAACATGCATTAATTGATAGCTACAAGACAGCATTCCTATCCTGTAGTTGTTTAGCCACAGAGTAGTAATGGTACAATAGTGATTTACTTTAAAAATCAATTAACACAGGGTCAAACTGAGCTGTAGCTATAGCAATTTTAAGTGTTAGTTGCGAAGACAGTCAAAAATCAAACTCCACAGTCTGGGCCATTTATCTGGCAAACATGTGAAAGCATTGGAACTGCGTTTGGTAAATATTTTCTTTTACTATTACAATTTAAATCTTTTAAAAATTGGGCCCAAATCTGGCTAGCCTTATCATATAAACAACCTTAGATTGCTGAAATAAAATACAACAGTTGTCAGTTATTTTCTAGGAAACATGTAAATGCAGATAATGTACAGGACACAAAGGAAGAAAAAGGCGCTTAAAAAGTTGAGATCATGCAGCTCACACTTTTCATATTCTGGGAACATTTTCAGGGTATTGTTTGGGGAATAAGACATGTATCTCCCATTAAGAATATCTAGAGTGGTATTTCTAGCTCTACAAGTAACAAACGGGAAATATATGCAACCCGTGGAGAACAGCTAGAATTGCAATTGGATGGAGATAGGGTTTTCCTATTTCCCAGTTGAAGAAAGACTTAAAAGCTAATGAAAAAAGACATGAAAGTCTAACGCAAAAGGAAACATATGAGAACAAAATTGCTAAGAAAGAAAGCAAGATGTTTCCATTAGTAAAATGCTGAGAATATAGAGAACACTTGGACTCTTCTTACTTTATTTGAAAATATCTTACTTTTGAGGGACCCCAAATCCTTTTTTTACTTAACTCTTCAAAGTTTCTTGTATCCCAAATCAGCCCATGCTATTTTTTCCTCCTCTTTTTGCTCAAGAGAAACTAGCCATACCTCGAACCATCCTTGTTGCCTTCCCCAAGATGGCCTTTTGATCATGTTGTAGAAAAGCAATCTGTTTTACAAAGCAAACATTGCCAGGCAGCTGGTCCTTATGCTGTGCAGGGTTCTGTTGAATTTTTTGAAGGAAAATACTTGTTAAGAAAAAAACTGTAGTTGACCAGTCATTGTGGGTCATTAAAAAACAACAATATGAAGTTAGATTATAGCTCCCTATAGCCCTTTCCCATTTCAGACATTATACATACAATGAATATACATATAGGAGGGCAGTATGCTCCCCCCCCCATACACACTACCTGGCCCCAGGTTTGATGCCCGGCATTCTCCAGATAGGGGTTGGAAAGAATTCTGCTTGAAACCCTGGAGAGCCACTGCCAGTCAGTGTTGATAATAATGAGCTAGATGGGCCAATGGTCTGCCTCAGTATAAGGCATCTTCTTATGTCCCTACATGTGTTCTTCCCACGTGTACAACTTTGAGAAATCCCCTGTTAAGTACAACTCAGAGTTCCCAAACGTAGGCTGACCATATGAAAAGGAGGACAGGGCTCATGTAACTTTAACAGTTGTAGAGAAGAGGGAATTTAAGCCAGAGTCATTTGTATGCAATTTGTACCTGGTGGAATTCCCTCTTCATTACAACAGTTAAAGCTGCAGGGGCCCTGCCCTCTTTTGTATCTGGTCACTCTAGTATAGTGCATGCAACTTTAATTGCTTTGATGAAGAGGTGATTTCACCAGGTACTAATTGCATACAAATGACACAGGCTGAAATTCTCTTTTCTCTGCAACTGTTAAAGTTACATGAGTCCTGTCCTCCTTTTCATATGGTCAGCCTACCAAATGTCCATGGGCCTTTTCAGACCTTGCAATGTAGGTGCATCAGACAGGGACAAAGGCAGCTGGATCTAGCTTTGGGGTGAATCCTGTTCAGGATGTATTCAGTAGGCCTCTTTCTTTGAGTGGGCCTACCTCCTCCTTGCCATTCTTACTACTGCCTGTTTGTGTAGTCTGTCTCCAATCTACCCGACCGTTCAGAGGGAGAGCATAAGGCCAGTCGAGGATGCTGTTCTGTCTTTTCTCATCTTTGTCACTGCTTGCATGCTTGAAAGGGGCAGGAGAAGAGGCAGTGACAACAAAGGAGATGAGCAGCAAGGCTGAGAGGCTCCAGTGGGCCCCCTGTAGGAAAGTGGGCCTTGGCAGGTGCCTGGCAATGCCAACTCCTGCTGCCAGCTCTGCCGCAACCTCCTCCGCCCTGCCCCAAATGCATGTTTGTTATACATGCTAGTAACATCTGAAAAGTGCTTTATATTCACACTCAAACAACTTCATTGTGGAAGTTAATAAAGTAAGCCATTGGGCTTTGATAAGATGAAAAAATAATTCAGGCAGGGTGTTTAAAATATATCCTTACTGCTTTATATTAGCAAGGTGAACTAAAATGGAAACAATTGGCCTTATATCACACACACACACACACTTCTCCTTCTGTGATTGGTATTATTTTTTACCATAGATAACTCAAAACCTCATATGATTTTGTATATGTATCTTGTGGGCATCTTGGCTGTTCCCGTTTGGATTTCTTTTGGGTTGTCACAGCTATCTATTTTTGACCATATTTTTATGGCTGACTCGGGGAATGTGATCGGGGAATGTGCTCTTCAAAAGCTATTTTATGGTATTGTACCAGGCAGAAAATAAAAACTACTTCTCAAAATATGTTTGCTGATAATCAGACAGGGGATATCAATAGAATGAGCAAGTCAATACTAGTATGAATTAGAACAATTCAAGCCCATGTTCTGCATTGTACTGGTGAGATGAGGCACAGTTAATGGACCCTCCTTCCACAAGATAAGCATCCTGTATACCAACAGCAAACTCATTTTCTGAGTGTGGACCCTTATGTAGCCCAAACAGTATCAAGCATGCTTGGAGAAACCCAGAGGTTTGCCAACCTGTGCTCGCCAGATGCTTTGGTCTACAATTCCTATCATCCCTGGCCAATGACCATGCTGGCTGGGGCTGATGGGAGTCATAATTCAAACAGCTGGAGAGCCCCAGTTTGGGGAAGCCTGGAATGGAGTATCTCTTATTTTCTAATCCAATTATTCTTATCATAGTGTACCTGTCTTTTTATAATGTTATGTACACTGTCCTGGGATTCCTTGTGGATGAAGTGTGGTGTATAAATAATTTTTTAAAAAATAAATCAATGAGAGATCAACAGAGCTTTCCATTGCCAATCAAGGGAGGACCTCCTCAGGGATCTCCCACTAATAGATGGATCTCCCTCATTGATGGATAGGCCCACAGTCTATAGTCCCTTCCATAGTCCTACTCCAACTGATATATGGGCATTGAGAGCCATTATGGAGCAACCCTAGACAAGTTTAGACAGAAATAAGTCCTGCAGCTCCTTGCATTTCCCAGCTAGCTATGTTAGTTGGGGAATACTGGGAGTTGTAGAACTATTTTCCTGTTTAAACATGCTTAGGTTTGCACCCTTAAGCTTTAAAATGTGATGTTCTAGTTCAAGAATTATGCAGCCTAAGGGCTCCTTCCCACCTACTTTTTTTCCTGGTTTGCCTCTGTGATTTCCACCTCCATTTCATTAGCGCGTCAAGCTAATGGTCCTTTTCACGTGGGTTTGTGGTATCACCATTATACGGGTGAAACCTCCTTTTGCTTGTTCGCTCACCCATTCTACCCTGCCCCTTCTCCTTCCCCCTCCTGTTCATTGATTGTGACATTGCAATTGATGTGGGAGCCTTCCCCCGCTCACTCTGGCTTTGTTGTCTAGTGTTTTACTGATTTAACATTTCATTGGCTGGGTGCCGTTTCTGCGGGCAATGAGAGTAGTGTTGGAGCAGCAAAAGTCTATTCAACTGAGTTAGCACAAGCCATTTCATTCGACACAGCGTGCTGGTAGAGAACCGCCCCACCCTCCTCTTTCATCTGCAAGTCCTCCCTTCAAAGCATACGCCCCCTGACAAAGGACATTGCGTGAGGACAGCAATACATAGGCGGAAGGATGCTTTAATCCCTACTTTCCCTACTCTAGAAAAACACGGAAAGGCAGGGAGAAGAGGCAGGGTGACTGCAGGACAGGCATGGCATCATGTGAGTACTGCACTGCAAAACATAACACCAGGCATGACAAGAGTGTGATAAAACACTAGTGGGATGGAGCCCTAAATATAAACATATGTCTATAACATTACTAGTAACCCTGTTTCTCTCCTTCAGATGGATGCTTTTACAAATATTTTGGTATTTAGGGAGAAGTCCTAAACAAGGAAGGAACTGTAAATCTTCCTACAAATTTGTATTCAGTGGTAAAGAAATTCCCCTGCTACCTGTATGTTGATGAAAATCTATTTTAAAAATCAAAACGAGGGAAGACCCCAAATTTCTTGAAAAGCTAAAACAGTTCTCCATATTTGTATTCACTGAAAAAGCCTTATGAGTGACTTGTCGTTAATCCATTAACAAAACCATTTCCCCAAATTTGGTAAAGACAACTCCATTATTATTATTAGTAGTAGTATTTGTAAAAATAAAATACAAATACAAACCCTTTCCCCTGAACTGTATTCAAATGGAACATCTCCTGATGGGATGTTTGCTAGAAAAATCTATTGAAGATCAATAATATCCTCAAATATGTAGTGTGTGTTTGATCCCCTCAAAATAAAACAGCCAAGGGTTTCCAATTATCCCCATTAAGACTTCAATATAAAGTATAATTGATCAATTTTGTCTTCTGAGATTGATCGGAGGAGTACAGTTAGAATACAGGCATATCTGTGAAATAAAATTAAGCATCTATTATACATGTGATTATATTTATTTTTTTCTGCATTGAACAAAACAAATCTGTATTTCATATGGATCACTTAACAAAGTGCTAAAAATGCCTAAAGTCCAGCAGAAGTGTTTCTAGGATAGAAGCGAAGAGAAGCAAAACATATGTGGCATTGGGGTAGGACCCCTGCACAAAATCTTGTATGGAATATTGTGCAAGGAGAAAAATGTATTCTATTAAGCGACTCTACTTATCAAAATTCATTAAACATCCAGGTAATGTACAAAAGACCCCACCAGTTGGGTAGGGAAGAAAAAGCGATTTTCATCAGTGGGAACTTTTAGCCTTTGAATTGACAAAGAGCTCAATGGGAACACATGAGGATTGTGATTTCAGTTAAGATGAATGAGTTATTTGATAAATTCTTTCTCAGGCATCTGGCATGTCATTCTATCTAGAACAGGCCTGGAATAGGGATTGCATTATTAGATTCATGAATATTTTAATCTTTAACAATCTTCAATGGGGGTAGCAAATGTAAAAACAAAACCAGGAAAAGTCATGTGTTTAAATCCAGAAAGCATAGTAAAATATTGGTTATTTTCTCATCTCTATTGGTTCCAGTCCTTGATTTTTTTTAAAAAAAAATGCATTCACCTTCCCTCCCTCCAGTTATGTCTGTAGAGTGGTAGCTTTCCTGGTATATTTTAAGGAAAGCTGGGATGCTACATCCAGGAGGAAGAACAAGGAGAGATCTCACTCTGCTGGGTCTGCCTCTTTGGCCCCATCATCATTTTAATATTTTAATAATGTGTACTATGTTTTTAATCAGTTTTATGTATTTTAACATATTTTATATTCACTGCTGTTCCCCGCCTCGATCCAAACGGAGAGGCGGGTAAGAAATAAATTTATTATTATTATTATTATTAATCATGTTGATTGGCTCAGCAGTCCCCTCCTGGGAAGGAGATGCTGCTGCTGGGGCTATGCTGTTGCTGGGGCTATGCAGCCACTCTTTACCAGCTGTTCTCGCTTCGCTGTCAGCCTGCTCCCCCCCCCCCAATTCATTGCTCTCCATTAAGGGGGGGACTTGAGAGAAGCCTTCCCCAGCCTGGTGCCCTCCAGGCATGTTGGGCTACGGGTGCAGTCAACATAACCATAAACTGGCTAAATGCTGGTTTCATAGAATCGCTGCAATTGTTGTGGTTTATGTAATGTTAACTTCAAAAGGACCATGTAATATGTATATAATCATACCAATCTTCCCTGTATCTCAGCAAACATATATTTTAAGACAGAAAAAAAAGAGATTTTACTGATATTTTTTTTTAATGAGAACTGTCACCTCCAAATAGTGTTAGGGCTGATAGCATGGTTGAAAATTATCTATGTACATCTTATAGCCAATAGTTTAGATGACCTTCACTACAAAACAATGTGTGTATTTTATATGGTCTTAGAAATGCTTTTACTTTAAACAAAATCCTCAGAAATTGCCTGGATTGAACACTCTAGCATTGTAATATTTTCACTGATGACTCAAATAATGACTTAAAAGCATGGCAGTGAATTGAATATGAAACCATCACTTGATTAGCAGCCTTAATTTCAATTAACAATACACAATGGGAAGCCAAATGTCAGAGTTTGACTAGGATACATCAGGGTTTCACATACAATTAAAGGTTTCACAAGGTTTGGCTAACTCATAATCATATGGAAAGTCCATTCATTCTTCAGACCATCCAGAGCTGATCTTGCTAAAAATAAATCTTACTATGAGGGCTGAGGGTCATGTTTTTGCTATTTCTTGTAATTGTTAAAGTTACATCTTTATCTTGCAAGATAAAAACAACAACAAACAGTTGTCAATAAAGGCAGCTGTCATCTGCAGGGTTTCTCTGTATACTAAAGAACCAGAACCTTGGTTGCCTGACAGAGTAGAATCCTAATTGTTGGTACCATCGTAACATCTACCACCCTAAATGTAATCAAATTTAATGGGAGTTTGTTCCTTGGTAGTCAATGGGGTGATATCAGGCTCCTTAAACATTTCTTGGAATTAAGTTCTTATCCAAAGTCAGGGGGCAATCTGAGATCAGATAACTGGTAAGCTCTCTCCGAGGGAGATAGTGGCTCAGCAGGACAAGAGAATTTAATTTGGATACTGTGGAAAGTATTTATCAGAGTGCACAAAAGCTCAAAGACCAGAGGGAACAGTAAGAAAGGCAGCGGGAACAATGAAAAGAAAGGCATATGGGAACATATAGGAATGTGATTCCTATGTCTTAATGCAGCCTTCCCCAACCTGGTTCTCTCCAGATGTTTTGGATTACAACTCCCAGTATTGGCCATGCTAGCTGGGACTGATGGGAATTGAAGTCCAAAACATGTGGAGGGCACCAGGTTAGGGAAGGCTGCCTTATGCAACCAAGCCTGCAACCACGCTTAGCTCGAATAAGCATACATTATTTCCTTGTTTACCCTTCCTCCACTTCCCTCCATTTCCTCTGACATTTCACCTATGTCAAATCTTACACTGTATGCTCCTTGGGGCCCTTTAAAGCATTATGCAGATTGCTGATGTTATATTTTTTTAAAAAAATCACAAACAATCATTAGGAATGATACGGAAAAATATGTAAACGATGAGTTCTACCAGCAAGGAAAATGTTAAGAGCCTATTAGCCATAAACAGCTGCGTTAGCTTGTTTGCACACCTAATACTAATTTGTGCCAGGAGAGTGAGTCAGCAGTTTAGTGTTGCACAGCTGGTAGGGAGGATGACAAAACTTTGTAATTATTCTTGGGGGGTTGCATATGTGTGTTCTGGTTAACTGAGGTTTTATTGTTTTAGTCAGGTAAAATGAAGCCACACACATCGATTCAAGGCTAGAGGATATTAGACTAAAAGCCTGCTAATGTGAAACATCTAAGTACACAATAAATAGGCCATTAAGCATGTGACCCTATTTTTAAAACAATTCAGCCTCAGTTGTAAGAAATGTACTGCCAAGTTATGAGACACTCCGGCCAGATTCACATCGCATTGCCTCCAGAGCTATTCATGATTTCCCATGGAGACTCTGATTTCTCATGGTAAACTGATACACGCTGATAGGAACTTCCACTTGGCTCAAGTCCATGTCATACAAACTTGACACAGGGCCCCACCAGTCAAATCTTCTGCCTTAGGGATGTACATGGGGCTTAGACATTGTATGTGAATCTGGACTATTTATACTTTCATATTCAAACAATGAAGCACTTGGACTTAGTTCTCCTTGCTTATGGAATCTTACAGCCTTATAATAATGTTATTATTTATGTAAATTAGCTAAAAACGTAAACTGTAGGGAGATTTCATTTGGATGGGACTAAACATTACAGCAGATGAGTGGATGTCGCTGAAAACTGCAGCATCATGGCTCCGCCTCTTCCTCTACTTCCCCATAGTTCCATCACACCAGCAATTTAGTGCACTCTCACCATGCCTGGTGTGCAGATTTGCAGCACAGTACTCACATGATGCCATGCCTGCCCTGCTGATATCCCACCTCTTCCCCAGCCTTTTCTGTTTTTTCCTAGAACGCTAAAAGTCTGGATTATTTTCCCTGAGCACGTTTAATGTGCCAATGTGAGGGTTCAACTGTATTATCAAGGGTTAAATTGGATGTAACGAGTTAAAATGTATGTACAATGGGTAAACTGTTAAGAATCAGCATACTCTCAGGAGGTGTCCTGGTTAGTTTAGCTTGAAGGTATGGAAGTGCAATGGGAGGAAGACATTTCAGTGTAAGATTAACATACACGCAAAAGATCTCCTGATTATATTAACGACTCTCTGGCCCAGTGAAATCAGGTTTCTAGGTGAAAGTTAGAAAGCTGAGAGTGGGAAAATTACTGAGAGAGGTGGAGTTAAAACAGCAGTTGGCAGCTCAAACTGAGAAGTGGGAAAAAAAGAGCCAATGGGAAGAGCTAGCCAGAAAGCCAATAGAAGGAGTTAGCCAGAGAGCCAATGGGAAAGGCTGACTGGTCAGTTGGAGAGAGTTTTTAAAAGGAGAAAGGGGAGAGGGGAGGCATTCAAGTCGTTGGGGATGGAGGATTGAGTCATCCCAGAGAGACGCAGGACAATTGGGCGCTGGGAGGGACTCAGAGCCCAATTGAGAAAAGCTGGACTGAACTACTAAGTTTCAGGTAGCCAAGCCAGATGAAACTGCAGTTTCATTTCTGTTTGTTTGTATTGCCTTTGAAAGTAACAGCTCTATGTGTGTAAATATCTTAAGCTAGGGTGACCAGATAAAATCCAGGTCAGAGCTCATGTAACTTTAACAGTTGTAGAGAAAAGGGAATTTCAGCCAGTGTCATTTGTATGCAATTAGTTCCTGGTGATATTCCCTCTTCATCACAACAGTTAAAGGTGCAGGCACTATACTAGAATGACCATATACAAAAGAAGGCAGGGCCCCTCAACTTTAACAGTTGTGATGAAGAGGGAATTTCACCAGGAACTAATTGCATACAAATGAAACTGGCTGAAATTCCCTTTTCTCTACAACTGTTAAAGTTACATGAGCCCTGACCGGGATTTTATCTGGTCAGTCTACCTTAAGCAAGTGTGCCTTACTATGTCTGGAATAGTAAAGAGTTTTGGTTTAAAACCTGAGTTGTTGGAGATTCCATTTCACACCCGCCTACAGCTAAAAACCTCACGCTACTGAGAGGGGAATGAGGAAAGGTGGAAACTTGGGCCCCAAAAGGGACAAAGTGGCTCTTAAAAAGGTAGGATATCTTTAAGGAGCAGGGTCAGAGGTTCCAGCCAGGAAGGTGGAACTCTGACAGTTGGGGTGGATCCCTGACAGCCCTAAGCCTCCATGTAGTTTTAAAGGAACTGGAGGCTCGAATGGATTGCATCAGATCCTGGCAGGGAAAAGCAGTCTCTCCCACCAGCCGGCTCCAAGCCTCAATATAAAACCCAAACCTTGCATCCCAGGCTCAAAAGCCTTTTGTTAAAATAAATCATACAATGCCCAAATCTATGTAGAGACAGTACTGTATTCCCTTGATACCTCACAAGAACCAGATTAAAGGGTCATTTCATTTTTGCCCAGCAGAAAGGCGGTCTGGTTGAGGTGCTTATCTGACAGGATCTGACTGAAGGGAGAAAGAGAAGGGAAAGGGTGGAGTGGAGTGGAGAGCGAAGGAGTGAAAGAGCAGCTATTCAGGTAAAAGGGATCATAAGCTTGATGCACTTCTGCATCAGAGGTAAAAAAAATCACAGAGGCAAACCGGGGGGGGGGGGGAATTAGGGATGATGGAGGTCAATGTCTAGCAACACAAGATGCACAGTATGTAAACACCACGTTGTGGATTTCCATGTCCTCACTCAACTCAGGGGTTTAAGTTGGATCGTTTAGAGACCTGAAGGAAGCACTGGAGTTTTACACAGCCCTAGCACATCAATAGTACTTTTTCTACAAACACGGCAACATCACAGATCAAACATCTACCCACCATTCAACTGCCATTTTCTTGTGAATTCACTGAACACTCATGACAGCAAGCAGCCCCAGAGTAGGCAAATCCAGGACTGATTTTGGGTTTGCAGTGGTACCCATTGCAAATTGTTTATATGTCATACTTTCTATTTTCCTCCGTCATACATATCTCTACTTTCATGCCTTTTAGTCACCTAAATTTTCGTTACACTTGTATTCATGAACCTGAATTACAACTGAATTTGTTCTCATTCATTTAAAGTTTACTTGAAAACATTTCTTTATTGTGATTTTCTTTCCCCTTGACTGCCCAAAGGTTTTCAGAGTTAGAGCTTTATGTTATGGCTTCCTGAAAAGCTGGAGCTAAAGGTACAGCAAAAGAAGCTTTATTGTTCTTGCAAGGCCTACCTAGCAATGTTCCCCTACTCTATTTAGAGAAAAGAGGGTACTCTACTATGTCTATATCACTGCATCAGCCAAAACCCCCCCCACCAACCATTGGTGAATATCAGCCCAGAAAACCATTTGTGAATCTTGGTCTTTGAACAAATGCATTAAACGACAAAAATGCTTATTTTCACATTTTCTCCCACATCTCTTATATCCAGAAGGTATTTTTCAACTCAGAAAAGTACACCCACCTATTCCCTGGATGTAAATTCATCTTTAATTTTCTGGAATTGTCAGCTGTAAGTCAGGGGTATAACCCTCAATTTGGTGGCAAAGCCCATTCCTCCCTTGCGTTATTATATTATTAACCATGTGTCCTCAAAAGACATAAAGATATGAAATGGATATCCAACATGCCAAATACTATTAAGTTTTCAGCTAATTTGGATTTACAGTAACATTATTCCAAAAGCCGGAAGAACAAATTCCAGGTACTCAGTGTACATATTAAAAAAAAAGAAAAAAAGAATCTTTGTTAAATGATTAACAACTATTTTAAGATTCTATCTGTAAACCACTATGTAAAATATAAATTAAGTCTTTAAGATCTTATGTATATTCATTCAATTTAAGCAAAATAAATTCAAAACCAGCTTTAGCACTGTCCTGAAAACATAATTACTTTCATAGAATTAACAGCTTACCCAGTATTTACGAGACATTGATGAGCATCATCCCACTATTCAGATTCTAATTCCTCTATATAGCAAATTTGTGCCAATTTAAGGCAGGACAATGAAAGACACTGCTCACCTCAAAAAAGCAAAGATTATTGCATAAAAGGGTGTGATGTCAGTGTAGTATCCATGAGAATGGGGATGAAATAGTTTGTGATGTCATCCACAAAATGACTAAAATGTGGCTTGATCTTAAGGATAGTTGCTTGGAAATACTGAAGTGTAAGCTGAGGCTCTTTGTGTGAGAGTTTTTCCAGGTATGTTATAATAGGTAAATATTCAGGTTTGGGTAATTTAAATATATATATGGATACATATTAAAACTGAGCAAAGTTTTCATTTTGTATTACATTGAATATATAAATAACATGCTAACTCATCACAAAGTAAACTGGCCATCCTGTCATAGAACAAAACAAGCGACACACAAGGCAGTAATCGTTCAGTTGAAGGTTTCTCTCTGACACAGATATCTGCCATCACCATAAAAACCACACTTTTAATGTAAGGCTGGGATGAACACGGAAACATCTAGAAATGGAAATGGTTACCATGAGTCAAGGTCCTCAACCATATGCAGCACACCTGATGGATTGGCCCATATATCATCCACTTTGCAGTGTGGCCACCTCAAAGTGCATAAACACTTTTTAAAACTGAGGAGTTTAAAAAAGACTAGACAAATGCATGGAAGACATATTGTTGAATATTTAAAGAAGAAAATGCAGCATCCATACTAATACTTTGTGTTTCTTCAATATTTTAATCTGACAGTGGATGGAGATAAGCAGCAGGGAATGGAATCATGTTAATTTTGTATGGAGATGAAACTTTCTGGTGTATTTAGTTTGAAACATTATTGGAAGCAGAGTATTATGCTGATTTATTGATTGATTTAATAGAGATTTATTTATTTATTTATTTATTTACCGCCTTTTTCCCAGGGCTGGGACTGAAGGCGTTTCACAAAGTTAAAATATGTACAATTAAAACATATAAATATAAGTTTACAAACTATAAGTAGTAAAGAAGTTGTGCTGGGTGGGTGTTGGTGCCCTGACCAAAGACAATATCTAGAAATAACTGGATTTGCTAGGGCAGTGCATGTGAATAGTCGCTTTGCCCAAGAGGAGGGAGGAAGGGAGCCCGGCCTTATAAAGGCTCCGGCTCCCCCTCCACCCCTCCCCTTCCCAATCCAGGAGGCCGCCCAATGGCGTGCCTCCCCGCCTCGTCCCCCGTGCCCGCCGCAACCTCCCCACCACGCCCAGGCTATGCCGGGCGTGTAGTAGGGCCCTTCTTTGCATAATCAGAATTTTGGGATTCTAGCCTCCATTAAATGGGGAATAAATGCATGTTCTACCACAACGAAGAAGTCTGCTAACCACTTATAGGTTGAGTATAAAAGCAAGATTTACCCCCTGAGCAAAAAGAAAAACAAGTTTATGAGCTTTTAACTGCCATCTCTATTTCCACTCAGCATTTCCTTCCTCAAGTATGGCCATTTTATGCCTCAGAGAGGGGAGAAACCACAGGGGACCACAGTAGTATACAACTGAGACAACAGATTAAACATATTTCATAAACTAATATACTTGTAACACATATATTCTATTTATTTGAAACTAGAGTAAACACTAATTCAAAAATATATAATCAAGAGAAAGAAAATATGAGCTTTCTGATGTTTTTGTCACTGGGCAAAAGAGAATGCTCAATAATCCTGGTTTCACTATGAAACAGGATCCTTGCATTAGCACCTTTCAAATATATATACATATGCTACTAACAAATAAATTCAAGCGACATCTATCTATTCATAGTGTAAAAAAAAGTCATCAGGACTTGGAAATCAGTCACTTTATATCTTCTCCAAAACCAATGAGACATATTCCTAACTGACAGATCTTCACCTGCCACCTGCTATTAAGCTCCACTATTCAATTTGAAGTCAAACGCTGTTTGCAAGCTTCAGAGTCTACTGTCGGGAAATGTGACAATAAAAATTAAATGGAAAGCCCTGGATGAAATAAAATCGTAAAAAACTGTCACTTATGCAAAAAAGGTTTTCATATTGAATTACTCAGCCCTACCGATGCAGAACTATATAAGGTATATCTAAGGTTGCTTTAGATGCAGTTCACTAAGGATTGTTACAAGGCCAATGAATTCCAGAGTGTTTCAGCCACATGCAGATTACTAGGTCACAACCATTTTCAAGGCGTTCTCCACTCTGCTGGCCTCGGAATACCAGAGATCATACCGTACCTTCTCTTTACAAAGCTACTTATGCTGAAATCACAAAGAATCAAGCTTTTGATTTTACTAGAAGTTCATTATATTTAATCTCACCTCAGGTTCCAGTTCACCCTTTCCATGTCCAAAGTGAGGATGAATGCTGGATAATCTGGTCTGACCCAACATGCTGATCCAAGTGTTCATTTGCTACTTAACCATAACTATCAGACATAGTACACTGTCTAGCAGTTGCTGGTCTGCAAATTTCCTAAAGAGCTGCAGGACTCCACCTGGCCCTCCTCCTCACCTTTGGCCTTCTTGCTAGGGGGAAGCTGAGTTAACCAATTCTTGGATGCGTCTATTTTTATACTGGAACTCCTGCCTGGTAATTAGCAAGGGGGGGGGGGGGGTAATGCACAAACAGATATTAAGGAAGCAGGACTGAAATATACATGAAAAAGGACTCTTGCATGCTCAATTCCTCAAGAGTTTGAGAAGATTGGTAAAGATTTTCCTCTTCTAGAAAAAGTTGTAAGATTTCTTCAAAAAGATATGTCTTCAGTGTTAACTACTGGTGTCTTAAATGGTCTTTTCTGGGGATTCTTTTTATTGCTCTCATCTTATACCACACTTTGAAAGCCCAACTGGTAGGCATGAACAAAAGGAGAAGGAAAATATCAACTCTGGCTGTTTTCTTTGCTGCTCTTTACACTTAGAACTATCTCCCAAAACACTTGCCTGGTGCCACCATTTTAAATCTCTTAAAACCAACCTCATTTATGAAATTTTGGGCTAATCCTCAGATGAAATAAAGCCTAGCTTAGGTATATGTTCATATACATCTTTTGTTCATATTCATCTTTTGTTAACTTTGCTTCTGCTACCCCTCTCTGTATTGTTATTCTTTTCTCTTCCTTTCCTTCCTTTTCCACATTAGAGAAAGGACTATCCCTTCTTTTTTGTGCTTGTTACTCAGTCACATATCAGAAATATTGTGTCATATTTTATCATGTTGTTGTTCCCCGCCTCGATCCAGACGGAGAGGCGGGTAAGAAATAAATTGTTATTATTATTATTATTATTATTATTATTAGAGCTGGGAGGGACCTCAAAAGTAATTTAGTCCAGCGCCCTGCCAATGCAGAGAATCCACTACTACAGCATCCCGTAGAGGTGGCCATCCAGACTCTGCTTTAAAATGTCTAATGAAGAAGAGTTCCTCACCTTCCGAAGCTGGCTGTTCCACTGTCGAACAACTTCTACCATCAGGAAATACTTCCTAATGTTTAGTCACAATCTTTTTTTTCTTTTCATTTGAACCCATTGGTTTGTGTCCTAACCTCTGGAATAACTGAAAACAAATTTGCCCCATCTATGTAAAAAGCCTTCAGATACTTGAATATGGCTATCGTATTGCCTCTTAATTGTCTTTTCTCCAGACTGAACATACCTAACGCCTTCAGCATTTCCTCATAGGACATGGTCTCCAGACCCCTCATCATCTTTATCCCCTTCCTCTGCACATGTTCCAGTTTGTCAATATCCTTAAACTGGAGTTTCCAAAACTGGGACACAATACTTCAGGTGAGGTGTGACCAATGCAGAATAAAGTGGCACCATTACTTTCTACGATCACGACACTATACTTCTGTTGATGCAACCTAGAATTGTATTAGCATTTTAAACCACCACATTGCCCTGCTGACTCACATTTAGCTTATGGTCTACTAAAACCATGAAATCCTCATAATATGTACTAGTGCTGGCCAGGTATTACTTATCCTGTATTTGTGCAACTGATTTTTCCTGCCTAAATGCAGAACTTTACATTTGCAGACAACCCCTCCAGATTGATGTGGAGCCATTGATGAGCACTCTTTAAGTCCAGTGCATCAACCTGCTACAGATGGTGGACTGGACAAGCTATATTTCTCTGTTGCCTGTCTGTGAGCAGCAACTATGTCCACTTGGAGGCTCTAAGGGATGTGGCCAAACTATATAAGCTACAGAAGACATCTTGGCAAGCTAACTTTACCTGCTGAAATGTCTTGTCTGTGAACAGTAGTAATGGTGTCCACCTGATGACTTAACTTATTTAAACTACAGAAGCCCAAGACTCGTATCCAAAGACCTATGAAACTAGTTTTATTATATTTTGAAATTTTTAAGGAGTATAATCTATCCTAAATATAGAATGAATAAATAGTGGTTTTGTGCACCAAAGGGGGCTTTGGACTTGAGTATCTCAAAAAGCAAGCCCCTATGCCATAGAGCAATCCTTTTTTAAAATGTTGGGCATTTTCAAAATCAGTTTCCGACATAGCATAAGCTTCTCCTGTTCAAAGAAAAAAAAGTTTAAAAATCCAATCATCAGCCAGCTGAAAGGAAAGGCGAGGAATTATAGAAATACAGATGAGATGTGGTGCCAGCTGCAACAGACTAAACTGATTTAAAGGCAACAACAGCTGTTCAGCTCTAGGTCTTAGGAGCTACGCAGCATGGGACAGAAGACAGAAGTCAGAAAACTTTGCATAAAATAGATGATTGATTATGCAATTGTGATTGAAAAACTGAAGCATAGATTATAAGTGTATATTTTATAACAGTTATTGATTTTTATTCATTTATTTATTAATGTGTTAATATTTGTTTATTTAACATCTTCTATACTGCTTCTTATCACCAAAGGCAATCCCAGGATGGTGTACATAAAATTATAACAGTGTAATATAATTCAACCGAGGAATTAAAAATATGTTATGTTTAATTTTTTTTTATTAATAAATAATTTTAGTCTCTGACAGCTCTTGCCCCTTCTATTCTTTACTAATTAGCACCCACCTTTCATGTTTCAGAGATTTCCCCGCCCCACTTTCTCCTTAGGATTCTGAAATTTATCAACAGTAGATGAAGTAGCTTGTGTTTTGGAGGGCACACCCGAAGATACTCTATTGCAAAGTAGGAAGATGACATTCGTCTCCCACATTTAACATCAAGCCTGTATTGCTCCAAGTTATTAAAGTGTAGAGCCATGCTGCATTTTATATGCAGATTAGATTGGATAAGCTAATAGATCTTTCCCATCTTTCATTTGGAGGTATAACTCAACACCAATTCTAATAAAGGCTCATGAATGTTACTAATTTCCTACAATTTGTCACTGCTAAATGGCTGACAGGTAATTGACTACTCATTAGTTTTTTGATCCCAACAAGAAAGGCCATGACCTTTTGAGTCATTATTAATTAACACTATAATGTTCAAAACAGGAAGAATTCAGTAAAGTTACCAAAAATATTGTTCTTGGTTGGGGAACCACTCAAGGGGCACATTTGCATTTTATATCATATGAACCTATGAAGCTTCTTGGGAATGCCCCAGAGCATCAGTCCAACTAACCCAATACTGTGAACGCTGACTCTCAACAGCCCTCCAGGGGCTCAGGCAGAGTCTTTCAAAGCCCTGCTAACTAAAATCCTTTTCACACAGATGAAACTGAGACTTGTGCTCTGCCACTGAGATAGAGCCCCCTTCAAAGAACAAAGGAAGATATCACAATGTCATCGCTAAAAAAGCCAGCATTTCAGGACTGTTTACCAGAGTTATTTTGAATGTGTAAAACTTATACAATTCAAGGTAGGACGGCACCCCAGGAGGCAAACTAATTCATTCTGTTTTGCTTTGACGCCGCAGAAGCAGTACTTTATTATCCTTGAATAACGTTTAGCTGACTTTTTTTAAAAAATCTGTTCCAATGGTTCTAATCTTCCTTTATGCATGGTTCCACTACTGAACTACCTTTACATTTCTTGTTGAATTAAAACTCCTCTTTAATTAGCCGCATGCAAATGCTTGCATTGTTTCTTTTTTTTTTTTAGAAAAATGGGAACCTATCTGAGAATTATTTCAGGATTATTATTTTTTAAAACAACCCTTTGAAAAGCACCAAATAGTAAGTGACTGACATGTAAGAAACAGTCCTGCAGCCACACAGATTTCTCTTAATAATGTTTAACATTAGGGGGCTAAAGGGTGCAACCACTGAGATCTGAGCTCAGCAGTGTGTGTTGAATTGCAGCCAGGATTCATACTCACAATAGTGTATCAGCATTATTAAAAAGGACATCACGCACAGACTTCTTTCAAGAGTCATCTATAAAATGGTATGGTATGCTAGGACAAACTGAGCACTGTGGGGGATCTGTAACTATAATGTTCCCAAAGCTGATTGAGCATCTGACCCAGTCTGGTTCCAGATCAGGAAGGAAGGAATATGACTTGCCTTTTTGGCTTCCCCTGCACACTGGATTTCTTTGACTTCCCCTGAAACTGCTCATATAAGTTAGTACTAACTACTGAAATCAGGGGTCCCCAACTTGTTTGGACCTGTAGGCACATTTGGGAATTTAAGAAACTACTGTGGACAGCACCACAAAATGGCTCCCATGGAGGAGGTGGCCAGTGGGGGCCTGGCTAGTCAAAAGTGGAGAGGGAATAGCAAGGCCAGAGGCTGGGAGAGAGGGGATATAGCAAGGCAAAGAGTTAGGAGGAAGAGAAAGAGTGAGGCTAGGGCTACAAGCGGGGGGGGGGGGGGGGGGGAGAACCATGAAGTAAAGAGATGGAGAGAAATAGCAAGGCTAGAGACTAGGAGGGGGTGAAACAGCAAGATAAAGGGGTGACTGGGAAAGAAAGGGCAAGGCTGGGGATGGGGTGGGAGAGCGAGAGAAATAGCAAGGAAAGGGGTTGTTTGGCTGAACTAGCAAGGCTGGGAGTGGAGAGATAAGAGGGAGGAGGAGGAGGAGGAGGAGGAGGAGGAGGAGGAGGAGGAGGAGGAGAAAACCACTATTACTACTTTTTAAAAATTTGTTAGACTTCGTTCTCACTTGTAACTGGTAAGTTGTAGCAAATATTTTATATCAGTGAAAATTTATGCTGAAAATGGAAGAAATCCAACGTTGCCGTGAGTGGGACTTCTGCTTCTATGATTAAACTTTCTCTTCCTCTCCTCTCTGCAACCTCCTATGCTCCCCCAAATCTACTCCTGAGGGTCCTACAACCCTCCCACGCAGATATGGGGGGCTGTTGAAAGGAAGGGGAATCACTCCTCCCTTTTCTGTTGATGGAAGCCTTCCACCGGCTGAGGACGGATCCTGCCCATTACCTGTAAGCCTAAGGAGGAGTATGCCTGATTAATGTTAGGAGGAAACCAGCTCTCTCATTGCAGAACCTGTGATTAATTCAACAGACCTTGTTTAGTGGCTTGTGTCAGTGGGGAACTTGCAGCAGGAAGATGTCGTAACCTCATAACTGAAGATTTACAGAGCCACTTCATATATTATATTTTGGTTCTGAGAGCCTACTCCACAAAAAAAAAAGAAAAAAAGAGGTCCTGCACAAGTACATTTGCAGACAAAAAAGACAAAAGAAAAGGAAGTACTGATACACATGGACACCATACATAAATGATATGCTTGTGTATTGTTGAATCAAGAGCCGGCTCCCATGTTCAAAATATAATATAATGAAATGGCCCTGAGATCCACTATATGTTTATTTTCTAAAGAGGCAACTTATAAAAAAAATAGCTGTTGGCACAGTTAAAAGGATGATGGATTTACTCTGTGCTAGATATCTGATCCAACAAGTTTGGGCTTATTTAACCTACTCACCTTCGCTGTACGTCCAGTGGGGAATGTGGGGAGACAACGCAAGGCAATTGTCCCCTGAATTTACATCATTACTGTTTGTTGGCCTTAAATTATCAAGTCCTTGAGGGCTATCCACAACTGACAGAGTTTCAGATGGGGAGGTACCTTTCCAGAGATACGCAGTCCCTAAAGATTCCGTTTCCAATGTCTGTTTTTTATCCCAGTCATTCTCCGTGAGATCTGCATTCCAAATTGCTTTCAGCGGTGTCTTGCTATCCTCTGGGAGCCTGGTCTTAAGTACTTGTGTGATTAGCTTTCCATTAGCTAAACCATCCACTCCATCTGGCGTTAAAGAGGGAGAACTACAAGTTATCTTGAAAGACACGACTGACCTATGCATTTTTTGGTTCGTAGTCTGAGGTCGATCCACAGGCACTGTGAGAGACTTGTCTACATAGTATATTGTTCTTGGGCACTGCTGGGAAATACTGAGGTGAACACTTGAAGTGAAGGAACTTGGTGCTTCTTTGTGATGGCTTTTTCCTGGGGGGACCATTCTGTTCTCTTTGTTATCGGTGCTAGAATTCCAGCCGCATTGCTCCTTGCAAAGCTGTGGACAAGGTTCAGAGACCTTTATTTCAGTGGCATTTTGATTTCGACAATATCCTTGAGCGTGCAAAGGTCCACAGAGCTGATCTAGCCTAGTTACATTTGAAGCAGAAACACTGTTCCCGAGCAGCTTACTTCCTTGGCATTTCAAGCAAGAAGGGCTGGAAGCATCCACCTGCAGTTTACTCTTAGAAGACAAAATGACTCGTCTGGCAGTAATGGTGATGGAAGCAAAACCTTTCTTCCGGTTATTACATTGTTTTTCCTCTTTGATATCAGAGTCTGTTCCAAATATATTGTTATCTGAAGATATCTGAATTCCTAATCTTTTGGGAAGCAATATGAATGCTCTATTAATGTTGACTGAGCTATGATTAGCCAAAGATTGATTCATGTGATAAGCATCAAACTGGTTGATTACAGACTGCATAGGGAAAGCAGCCGTACTTTCTTTTGATTTATTCTCATCAAACTTCTGTGAAATGAGTATAGATGAAATCATTTTTGTATTTTGTGATGGCAGAGAGTCCTGCAAAGGAAAAGATCCATACATTTAAAGTGCTCTATGCTAGTAACTCCTAAAAAAAGTATATCTAAGAGGGGATTGTGATAACATCTAAATAGTTTTATACGAGGTTTCTTGTTATAGTCAACTTCCTGCCGTTTCACTTCAGGCCATTTTTAAAAGAAACATGGACAAAACCAACTCAGAAATGCCTCGAAGAGCAAGAATGAAAATATGACCAATTTCATGTGCAAATTATACGTGCAAAGGGCTGTTTGTTCGAATGGTTAATTGATTTGCTCAGTTGGGTAGATGGCCTTGTGTTTGTTTAACAATGTACGTGCCAATAGCAACTGTCAATTTCAGATTACAACCTACGCCACGCTGTGCCTTCATGCCAATCTGCTGAAATATTAAAGCGCTTTATGCACTTACAGCCTACAAATGCATTGCAAAATGAATTACGTAGGTGGACTGCGATTTTCTATAGAGTATTTCTGTGGGAGCTGGGTCAGCGCTGTTGCCCAAAAGCATCAAATACGACTTATGGCAGGGTGGGGGGAATTTGTCCACTTTACCTCTCACAAATAGTACACACATACTTCTACGGTTATTCTGGCTCTCATTCATTTCATTAGCTCTTTATTGTTCAACATTTCTTGGCTGCACAAAATATCCATAGCAGGGAGACATATGCTGAGTACTTATTAACAGTGCCCTAGAGTCATGTTTCTGACTATGACAATCACCATTTCTTATGACATAAACAGAATTTCCTTTAAACAATGCAGTTACCTTAAGATTTTTTTTTCTATATACAGTAGTAGTAATAATATACAACTAACATACTGCATACATTGTCCAAAAGTGGAAAACAAAGCTTATCAATTGGATGCAAGCAAAAAAATGTGTATTCATTAGTCATTTCATCCTTAGGCTTTCAAATTTGTCCCTTTCCACAATCCTATAACTCCCTTTCTGATGAAATACAGTATGAATTAACAACAAACAAACAAATTCGGGTCTACATCGGGATATTTGCCATTATTTAACTGCATATTTTACAGTCAGCTGTGTTTTATGCTAACCACCCAACATTTCCCTCTTTTCTATTTTGATGCAGGTAGGTCAATGTGAATCAGGACTCTAGCATGGGGGGGTAGGAAGGCTTTTAAGACCCGGATCAGGCCCCACACACCTATCCTAGAATAAATATGAGACAAAGCCATACTTAAATGTTTGTTTTGGCCACAGTGGGTGATGGCGAAACTCAACCATGACTTGTATAAATAAACTAACCACTCACCTATCCTAGGCACACAGCTGGAGCAAAGAGCTCAATAAGAACTGTTAACACAGCAAAGGTCTGGGAGGAGACCAGTCTTCCTCTCCCTAAGTAGACCCTTTATCCTGGGTAAACCCTGGGTGAAAGGATCTTCTGGCAGCCAGGCAGGCGTTCCACCAACAACTCTTAGCATCCCACCTGGTGCAATGCTGACGGTGCCCCAGAGAGCCATGGGATGGAAGGGACTCAGGAACCACAGCAAGAGAGTCAGGAACCCTGGAACGGGATTCCTCAGGTTGCTCCATGTCTTTTGTAGCACAGGAGTTTGCTGAGGAATCTAAACCCAAGAGGAGGATTTACACTTGCTTACACTAAACCGCATTTGCCACTTGGATGCTCATTTTTCCAGTTTGGAGAGATCCTTTTGGGGCTCTTCACAATCCCACTTTGTTTCAAACGCCCTAAAGAATTTGGTGTCAAGGACAACCTTGACCACATTACTGCTCACTCCTAATTCCCTATAATTTATTAACACGTTGAACAGCATTGGTCCTAATACAGATCCCCACTATTTACATCCCTCCATTGAGATAAATTACTTTTTATTCTTACTCTCTGCTTTCAGTTCTTTAACTAGCTACTGATCCATAAGAGGACCTCTCCTCTTATTTTATGATGCTAAGTCTGCTCAGGAGTCTTTGGTGAAGGACTTTGTCAAAAATGGTTATGATCTAGAGGAGTGTAAAGGGAGATCCACATGTTTAGTTGTGGAGGGAGGTTCCTCCCCTTTTCTTCTTTTTCTGAATAGTGTTCCCTCTCCCTCCGTGCTCCACATTGCAAGATGCTTCTGAAATTCCCTGTTTAAAAAAATCAGCATTCAATGCTGCATTCAATGGTGATGCAATGCAGTGCAGTGATTGGCAGGGGGCGGGGCAAGGAGACGACTGGAAAAGGACAGCAGCAAGTCCAGCTGTATGTGTGCAAATTCTTAAGGGGCTCCTTGGTTCACTGTCCATAATCATTTATTTTATTGTTGTGCTTTCTTGTGCAGTACTTATAAAATTGTAGCAATGAATGAGAAACCTCATTATGACAGCACAAAGTTTAAAAAAAGAAAGAAAGGAAGGAAAGACAGCAACACCACTTCTTACAAGCAAACAAGATTCTAAGTGAGAGGATTATTATAACCATTTTTCTCAGCTACAGAGCCAGCACACAAAGTCATAGACGGCAGTTTGCTTAATTCTGATTGTCTTGCTGTGAAAGTGGAATCATTACGGCTGTTTACATTGTGTTAAGCAATGGTAAATTATTATTTGCTAATTCTGGGTTGTTACCCATTTGTTCACAGAAATTATCCAGATAGCCTTTTAACTGGTGGTTAATGCACTGCCTACAAGTAGGTCCTGCGGGTAAACAGTGCCTTCCCTCACCTATACTCGTAAGAATCACTCTGAGAGCGAGCCCTGCATACCAGAGATGAACCATAAGAAAGTGTGGAGCATAGGAAGATGCCACTGCCAGTGAGCACGGACCCAAGGATGACAGCACTTCTAATCAGATGTTACAAGGTGGCAACAAGAGGCTATGGAAGTCTGAAGTCTGTACACCATGCGGGCATACAACTGCTGACTGGCCAGCAGCACCCACTGCAGGTCACCCACTGATATCATCACCTGTACTGCGATTGGGCATTGTTCACCACGTGCCTGAATGCTGCTGACACTAGCTGGTCCGTGGCTCTGCTGCCATAATACAATACATCGGGGTGCACAACCCATGGCCCACAGGCACAAGCAACACTTAGCTGCGGGTTGTACATCCACCACCCACTTTTCCCAACAGCCCAGGAGCCTGCCTTCATGGCGCCGCTTTGCTGCTAAACCCCGTGGTTTTGATGCAGCAGGTTGGGGGATGGATAATCCCATTGCAGGAAGCAGCGCAGGCTTTCACACTGACATCCAGGTACTCGAGCACACCCCCTGCCCTCTGCTCAGCTTCCGGTGACCAATCAGTGGTTGCCATCCACTGAGGAATGTCCCCAGCTCAACGCCGAAGCAAGATCACGCGACGGGAGGGCTGTAGTAACCTTCCTTCAAAGGAAAAAGTTGGGGTAAGTCCCTGACTTTTTAAAGGTGGAGCTTCGGGGAAAAGCCCTGTGGTAGCTGCGAGGTGGTGGCTGTGTTGCATAACCCATGCAGCGCCACTGTGCAGCCACTGCAGGGCAAAGAAGATATATAAAGCACCCCTAAGTGAGTGCCCCAGCTTCGAAGACTGCTGCTCTTAGCAGTGATGGGACAGCACAGAATATTGGAGGGATGGGGGCGGGGGGAGGGAGGCTTCCTTCAGCTCTAAGCAGTGAAACCCCCCATTCTTATTTCTGAATTTAAACACCCGTCTCTTTAAATACCTTTAAAATTTAAAGGCATTTTAAATTTTAAATACCCATACCTTTAAATTTTTAAAGAGCAAAGTATTTAAAGTTTAAATGCCTTTATCGCTCTTATATCTGATCACTGATCAGATATGAGAATGGGTTTTTCCCTGCTTAGATTGAAGAAAGACTCCCCACCTTTAGTGAACCCAATATGGGAGGCTGTGCTTTGCATGCCTGAAAGATGCTCCACTGGGGCGTAGTTCTGAGTAGACGTGCAAAGAATTGAGCTGTGCATTGTATGCTTGGTGTGGAAATGTTCAAATTGGTAAGAACTACTTTGCTTGGGGGGGGGGGGGGGGTCAGCAAACCCCAGATGTTGCTCTCATGGCTGAAAAGGTTGTGCATCCCTGAACTTCTTACATACTGCACTACTTCACCAGATGTACGGATTTTGACTTGACACCTCTGAAGCAAAGGGCTCCATCACACCAGCGATTTAGTGCACTTTCGCCCTTCCTGGTATGCGGATTAGCAGCACGGTACTCACATGACACCATGCCTGTTCTGCTGACACCCTGCCTCTTCCCCAGCCTTTTCCATCTTTTCCTAGAATGCCTAAAGTCTGGATTATTTTCCCTAAGCACGTTTAATGTGCCCTTAAGCCTCCATGTAGTGCTGTACTCTCACATTTTGCTTTGTTAGGGGCGTGTGCTGTGACAGGACCTTGCTGTTGGCTTGAATGGATTGCATCAGGTCCTAGCAGGGAAAAACGATCTCTCCCAGCAGCCGGCTCCAAGCCTCAATATAAAACCCAAACCTTGCATCCCAAGTTCGAAAGCATTTTTAAAAATCATACAATGCCTGAATCTCTGCAGAGACAGGATTGTACTCCCTCGAAGCCCCCAAAGAGTCACACTAAAGGGTTGTTCCATTTTTGCCCAGCAGAAAGGCGGTCTGGTTGAAGTGCTCATCTGATAGGACCTGCTTGTATATGTCTTGTTAAAGTGGGGGGGAAGGAGCAGCCAATGAACTGGAGGGAGAAAGAGAAGGGTCGGGATGGAGTGGAGTGGAAGAGCAAACAAGCGAAAGAGCAGCTTATTCAGGTGAAAGGGACGATAAGCTTGATGCGCTTATGCATCAGAAGTAAAAAAACATGGGGCAAACCGGGGGGGGGATTTACATGTGACGGAGGTCAGAGTCTGCTCCAGCTTTTAGTAAGCATAATGTAGAGTCCAGTACAGCTGTGAGAAGGTGGCTGCCATGAGAGCGTATCACTGTTCAACTTCTCAGCTAATTACGGGCGAAAGGAGGAGTAAAATCCAAGACAGTTTATCAAACCGCTGCATTTCGGCCTTGAGCTGTTTTCTGAGTTATTACCAGAGAAATCTTCCATGGGAAACAACCTAGAGGGGACAAGGGCTGTTTAGAAGGATGTTTCAACACTCAGCGTCACCCAACGAGGCAGAGCCGAAACACCCTGGTTTGACATGTTGATTGCTTATGGGTCAGATTCATTTGTCAGAACTAAGTAATTAATAAAGGGCTCAGTAAGCACTCCCGTTTATAAGCTGATACATCAGCAGTATCAGCGCCTTTTATTGCCTAGAACTCTTTTTCCTCATCTGCAATGGTCTTCCTTTGCTGAACACTTTATGCCTGGTCTATTCAAGCTTCCAGAGAATCTTGTAACTAGAAAACTCCAAATTGGCAACTAATGCTACACAAAGAATTTGGGGCTTTGACTGGTGCCCTGCCAGGAACAGCTGCTATGTCTTTACTGCTTGTTACACTTTCAGCCTGGACTTTCCATTGATTGGATTAACTAAATGCTCTCTCCCCTGGATTTGTCCTTCATTCTGGGCCTCTGTGTGTTGAATCTTGTATTGTTAGAACCTGCTGGTCTTCTCATAGACCATGGAGTATTGTTTGCCGTGAACTGAGTACTTTCATCTTTGCCCAGAAAGCCTTCTGGTCTGGACTATTAGTGACTTTTAAGACTTCTTTTGCCTTGGCACCTGTACATTAGAGATTTCCAATGCAGACTCTATTATTTGATCTGGATCTCTTCCAGTGTGCATGTATTTCTAGCCTTGACTGATTCTAAGCCTGTTTCCTGAACCAAAATCTACCAGGAGCCCATTTTCAGTACAAGCTCCGAGGGGAAAACTAATCTACTGCTTGGGAGTCCTTGTCTAGTCAGTTCTTGAATCCCTGAACTTAGTTTGATTTGGACCCCAGCAATGCAAGATCCTGAAATATGAAACATCTCCAATAAACTGGTGTTCTGCCCAATCATGACTTATTCATGTATCTTTGAACCTGAGTCAACTTGGAGCTTCTGTACATGGAGATCCTGCATTTGAGACTGTTCTATTGCCTACAGCTCTTTGGCCTAGTTTATTCTTGAATCCCTGCACTTAGTTTGGTGGGCCCCTAACAGGTAGCACTCCTGAAAAAGGAACTGTTCCGTAAACAGTGTCTCTGCCTGGCTGTAACTATTCTTGACCCTAAACCCAAGTTAGGTTGGGGCTCCTGAGCATGGAGATCCTACTTGTGGGAACATCTCTATTTTTGCCTAGGACTCTAGCCATGACTCCTGAGTTATGAACCACAGCCTGTTTTTGAAACTTTTATTGTGATCCCTAAGTGCTTTGAACCCCTAATGTTGTTCTAAGAGTTAACTCTCTGACTATGATTATGTACTTGCCTCTGGACTGCTCCTTAATCTAAGCCATGGGCTGTTAGCTCTCAAGTTAACTGATCTATCACTTCTAAGATTAAGTGCGGTGAATTCTGAAGTGTGATCTGTGTCATTTGATATACTTTTGAATAAAGCTAAATCACTGAATCTATGTCTCTGTCATCTTGTCCTATGTCAAAGAAGCTAGACCCTTCTGACATGAGCCACCACCACTAATAAGCTTGCTAGCATATAATGGATCCGGCACTTGCAGCAGTGCAAGCTAAGGGAATGAGTAAGGGTTGTTTTTATACAGTTTGGCATTTGGCGATGGCATTTAGAAATTCTCTCCTGGGAACTGATAAGTGGCAAGATCATTCTACACCTACTCCCTTGCACTGCTTCACTACCCATGGAACCAGTCTTGGCCATTTAAAGTCAGGGAGGACAACATAATTCTTCTTCCTCCAATAATCTTTTAAGAAAAAAAAAAAGAGGAGATGGATGGAGCCATGAAGAGAGCTGACGTAGAACTGCCCTGAATGTCTGACATGTGTTTTCATACCACAATATGCCAACAGTGAAAACAGATCTCTCTTTTGCCTTGAAAAGATTTACTGGCAAGTCTTTGTTGCACAGTGGAGCTGCACACCAGTGGAGCTGCAGCTGCACTATTCCGAATTGTTGCATCAGTACAATATTTATTCAAAGCATTTCCTCCTACTCTTCAGCTGACACGGGTCCCAAAGCAACTTACATGTGATTGATTAGAACAAAAACACACATCAAAACAGGGGTTTTTTTTCTTTTGAAAGGGGCTATTTAAAGAGGTGCAGGTGACATCAGCTTCCTTGTTCTTCCTCTCTTGCTCACCGAAGGATTGATGCCATTGGCCTCTGTTGAAGTGAGGAAGGACACAATACTGGAGAAGAAGAAGCAGGAGTAGACAATAGTGGCAGTTGCCTTGCTGGCTCCTTCTTCCACTCCAGCTTTACAGGACACTTGAGACAGCAGCCAGTGCTACTACTGTAGTTCCACTGAGTATGTTGCACAAGCAGGACCCGCCTCCAGTGCAGCAGGAAGCTAGTACTTCCTAGAGCAACACTAGAAATGATCCAAATGCTTTTTTTCCGGAAGGGGTTACAGGAGCTCCCTTCTGCAAGTTCCGCCGACCTCTCCCATTCTGGAAACAAGCATTTTGGCTTGGTCCCGCTCTGGTAACTTTGAGGCTCGACTTCTGCAATGTGCTGTACATAGGGCTACTTTTGTGCCTAGTCCGGAAACTTCAACTTGTTCAAAATATGGCAGCCAGGTTGGTCACCGGTACACCTAGGGGTGATCACATCACACCAGTTTTAAAATCGCTTCATTGGCTGCCAATCAGTTTCCGGGCGAAGTATAAAGTGTTGGTTATTACCTTTAAAGCCCTACATGGTTTGGGTCCAGGGTACCTGCGGGATCGCCTTCTCCCGTACAATCCGCCCCACACACTTAGGTCCTCTGGGAAGAACTTACTCAAGCCAGCCACAACTAGGCTGGCGAGTGTTACCCAGAGGACCTTTTCTTCCATCGCTCCCAGACTATGGAATGGTCTGTCGGAGGAGGTTAGACAAATTGACAGTCTTCATGAATTTAAGAGAGTCATGAAGACTGTCCTCTTCCAACAGGCCTATCCAGATGAATTTTAAGATGTTTTTAATGTTGTATTGTTCTCTTGCTTTTTAAAAATTTTAACTGTTGTGATTTTTATGTTTATATTGTTGCTGTTCCCTGCCTCGATCCGGAGGGAGAGGCGGGTTACAAATAAATATTTTTATTATTATTATTATTTTAGGAAGCGCTAGCTCCCCGTTGCACCAGCGGTGGGTCCCACTGGCACACAGGCAGCCTTGGATACTGTCCTTGGTTCTAATGGGCTCTGTGAGGGGACCAGTGGAGCAGTCCCAGCTGGTGAATATCCTGCAGATTTTGCTGCACCAGTGTAACAGCTCAATGGCAGCAGGATTCTTGTGTTTGACACTATGCGTGTCTACCACGGAGCTGGTTTCTAAATGTTAAATCAAAAACAGGCCTCAAGAAAAGAGAAGCTTCCTTATGACAAAATGCCATTTTGGACACTTGCTACCTAAGCCACAAAGTTTTTGAGAATACGGAGAGCCCATTGGCTTTGTTTATCTGAAAGCCCCACTCTGGAAAACCTGCCAAGCCCCTGAACTTGTAACATCGGCCAGTGAAGTTTATCAAGAATGTGTTTTTTCCCCCTTCAAGCATGTTTAGTGCCTTAGCTTTCTCAAGAATGTGGGAAGTATATGAATTAATAAATAAGCTGCCAACAAAACTGTAACATCTTAGCTGCCACTTTACTCTGACTTTTCTGCTGAGTAAGTGATTTTTCTGCTGAGTAAGTGAAAACAAATAGCAACATGCCACATACAGATAAACGATCATTTTTTAAACCTCAGTGTATTGCGCTGACAAATATGGAGGCTCAATGGAAGCTGCTTCGTCTCTTCTTTTTTTCCCTTACCTTTGTCAAGCTTGACTCTTTCTTTGCTGCTTTATTATACTGAACAGTTCTGCATGCTTCCCAAGCATGAGCTCCATACTGAATTTCTCTTTTTTTTCCTAGAGGAAAAAGGTAAAAGATAATAGGTTACTTGCAATAACATGAAAGCACAATGAAATAAAGTTCATTTCGAGGCATAAGAGTACCAATGACTAACAGAGATGATCCGACAGGCATTTGTCTCAGAAATTATGGTATCTCTTTGCTCACATGTGAAGTACTGTATGTCCTCGATTCTAAGATGCACTTTCCCCCCATATTTACGTCTGTAAAAATGGAGTGCGTCTTAGAATCGATGGCATCTAAGAATTGCCAGATTTCTCCAGAGCTGCCCTGGTCTGCGCTGCCCCGGTCCACCAGCGCCAGCACCGGGGGAGGCTGTTGCCAGCGAGAAGCTGACGCCGCAGCAGCGATGAATGGTCTTCCCCACTCACCTCCATTGCCGCCTTGGTCCTCACCGCCAGCGCCGCTTGCAGTGGCCTCCCTGGCTCATCCACTGCCACCTCAGCTGTTGCCCTGGGCCAAGATCCGCCTCCCTCCCCCCTTCACTGCCCTGTCACGGACGACCCTCCTCAGACCCCGGCGAGGTGCTGCTTTCGTCGTCATCATCGGTCCCTCAGTCTGTCCAGGGATGGAGTGGGGGGGGCAGGCAATGTTATGAAGGCGGAGGAGGAGGAGGAAGAAACGGAGGGGCTGAGGAGAAAGGAATCAACCGAGGGGAGGCCTCCGCCGCCCCATTGCCCGCCCCGCGCTTTGCGTGGCAACCGCTCCGTTTCCTCACCAACATACCACAAAAAAAGGAGGGCAGCAGCTGCACCAACCACAGCAACGGCAACGTCGAAGGAAAAGAGCCCCTGCGGAGAGATGCTCGGGTGGGCAGGTTTGTTTCTACTTTGTAGTAACGCTGTGTTTCCAATCCGGGGAGGCCGCTGCAAACAGCACTGGAGGTGAGGAAAGGGGCGGTGATGGGGAAAGGCCGTTCCTCGCTTGCAGTGGCCTCCCTGGCCTGGAAACGTGGTGTTACTACAAAGTAGAAACAAACCTGCCCACCCGAGCGTCTCTCCTCAGGGGCTCTTTTCCTTCGACGTTGCCATTGCTGTTGTTGGTGCAGCCGCCACCCTCCTTTTTTTATGGTGTGTTGGTGAGGAAACGGAGCGGCTGTTGCGCTCAGCTGATTCCTTTCTCCTCAGCCCCTCCGTTTCTTCCTCCTCCTCTGCCTTCGTAACGTTGCCTGCACCCCCACCTCACCCCTAGATGGACTGAGGGACCAACGACGACAATGAAAGCCTCGCTGGGGGTCTGAGGAGGGTTGCCTGCGACTGGGCAGCGAAGGGGGGAGGGAGGTGGATCTTGGCCCAGGGCGACAGCTGTGGTGGCAGAGGATGAGCTGGGGAGGCCGCTGGAAGCGGCGCTGGCGGCGAGAACCAGGGCAGCAATGGAGGTGAATGGGGAAGGCCATTCCTTGCTGCCGCGGCGGCAGCTCCTCGCTGGCAGTGACCTCCCCGGCGTTGGTGGCGAGAACTGGGGCAGCGCTGGTGGTGAGTGGGGAAGGGAGGAGGGGGATTCATGCCCGGGCCAGGCCGGCCCAGCAGGTCCCTGGGTGGCAAGCACAGCTCTACCGTATTTCTTCAAATCTAAGATGCACTTTCCCCCAATATTAATGTGTCTGAAAATGGGATGCGTCTTAGAATTGATGCAACGCTTTTTTTCCAGACGGTGGCCCTAAAATTAAGGTGCGTCTTAGAATCGATGGCGTCTTAGATTTGGTGAAATAAGGTAGTTAAAATCCCACTGGGAAGCCCCTGCTGTCATTTGTAGGTCTGTTACTAAGACACTATAACTATGGAGCAAGAAGATTCTTTTCTCTAATGGATTCTCAGTGGATGGGCTTTGTTTCAAATTTAGTGTCTGAATAGTTACCATATTTTACAACAGGAACAAGCACACAAAGCTGCTTTATAATGTCAGAGCTTTACAGTGCAATCCTAGATGAATACTTAGAACTAAACCCCATCGCTTTAAGTGGGTCGTACTCCCAGGCAGGTGTGTGTATAAGACTGTAATCCATCTAGCCCCATGTGTTCTATTCTTCTCCACATGGTCTCATCTAGAGAGAGGCCTTTGCAAAGCCTCCTGCCTTAGATCTCAGCATCTCCAATTAGAAGGGAAGTCTGGAACCTTCTGCACACAAAACATGCACTCTGATATGGAGCGCTAGTCTCTCCCCTTCCCTGACTCAAAGGTTCCTCCAAGTCAGATTGATTTGCAACCATGGAAAGACTTCCCCCCTCTTCCCATAGTATGCAACATGGCTGAATTGCTTGAGCGATCTGGATCGTTTCAGAATTTCATCTCTACAGCATAACACTCTTTTCATTCTCGCTGAGTTGTATCCAATGTTAGTCCTCTTTAGAGCAAACCCACTGAAATAAATTGGACTTAAGTTAGACTAACACTGAATACAACCCATTGTGTTGGAGGACACTATTGCTGGAGTGTGGGTAGAATGACTGGATGAGTTGATATCAGGACTAGGCCAGGGCTGAGATGATCATTCAGTCCCTTGAGGCCCTATGACCCTGAGCATGTATTAATACATTCACCTTCTGCCACAGGTAAAATCTGGAGAATCCCAGGATAAATTGCAAGAAGCTGGGCCTTGACTATGATTTATAAACTATTTCGGCAGCATGAAGAGCATGGTGTGATTTTAAACAACATTCTGGGATGTCATAAAAGGGAAGCAAATGGTTAATTATTTAATTATTATTGTTGCATTTATAGTGCCAGGGAGAGGGAAGAGGCCCTTGTGGGATTTTCTGCCTCAGTTGCCAAACTAACTTGGTTGGCCTTATGTACGGGGAAGGGGCAAAATGACTCGGTCCAACTCTGTTTATGTGCCATAATATTCATACATACATGTTTCCCCCCCAGTATGAATATTAAACTTGATATGGGGGGGGGGGAACCATGTGACGTGTGCCACCACTGATATGCAAAGGCCCACCTCAAAATCTATACTGCGCCGGGGCTGGGAGGCAAACAATAAATTACTTAATCCTCTCTTGCTTTTGTTCCCTGTTGCTAAAACTGTAATCTCCTTGGAGAACTGAGCTGTCTCATGGCTCAGCTCTGCAAAGCTCTTAAGGATACTACATGAATACTAACACTTTTGTACTCCCAGTCTATCTATTTATTTCTCAGTCTGTCAGATGCTTAGAAGACTTCGGGAATGTTATAAATAATAGAAGCTGCAAGGGCCAGGGTTGGGCTAGGCTGGAGGGGAGAGGGGGGAGCTCACCTTCATAGATTGCATGGATCATATTTCATGTAAGATTTAGAGACCACACAAGGCAAATAAATTGTAGATTCAAAGGAAACTGAAGGCAAATAAATTGTAGATTCAAAGGAAGCTGAATTGTCACAATTAAAGATCTTGAATATCTCCCAAGTAGAAAATGCAACTTTTCAGCCTTTCACTAGTCTGGCAGAAGCGTATCAGTAAGGCCTTATATAGGATGGAATGTTTATATGCTACATGTTACCATGACACTTGTGTTAAAATTCCATCTTCAGAATGGGCATGATAACATTAGGCAATCATTTTGGTTTGGCTTTTTATGTTTCAGGAAACTTTTATAGCAGAGTCAATCCTCAAAACTAGAAATCGAAATGGAACCTCAACTGAACGGCAAACCCCTCCCCCACCTCTCTGGTCACCACATTTAGTAAATCGGGGTGTTGCCTTTCATATGTTTTGGACTACAACTCCCATCATCCCTCAGCATTGGCTATGCTGGTTAAGGCTGATGGGAGTTGCAGTCCAACAACATCTGGAGGTCCACAAGTTGGCTGCCCCTGAAGTAGATTAATAGATTAGATTAATCAATGTTGAAGGAGCCCCAATTAATTTAGGGGAAAGAATACAAACTTAGGAACAATTAGGATTAAGCACCATTACTTCCAAGTACATATATATAGTACTGCACTGTAAGCTTTTTAAATTGGTTGATACCCCTAATATTCTACCCCAAACCAGAACAGAATCATAGAATAGTAGAGTTGGAAGGGGCCTATAAGGCCATCGAGTCCAATGCCCTGCTCAATGCAGGAATCCACCTTAAAGCATATGTGACAGATGGCTGTCCAGCTGCCTCTTGAATGCCTCTAGTGTGGGAGAGCCCAAAACCTCCCTAGGTAATTGGTTCCATTGTTTTAGTGCTCTAACAGTCAGGACATCTGGCTTCCTGTCACTTGAGCCCATTATTCCATGTCCTGCACTCTGGGATGATCGAGAAGAGATCCTGGCCCTCCTCTGTTTGACAAACTTTCAAGTACTTGAAGAGTGGTATCATGTTTCCCCTCAGTTTTCTCTTCTCAAGGCTAAACATGACAGTTCTTTCAATCTCTCATAAAATGGCTTTGTTTCCAGACCCCTGATCATCCTCGTTGCCCTTCTCTGAACACACTTGAGTTTGTCTGCATCCTTCTTGAAGTGTGGTGCCCAGAACTGGACACAATACTCAAGATGAGGCCTAACTAGTGCCAAACAGAGGGGAACCAGTACCTCACACTATATTTCTATTAATGCAGCCCAAAATAGCACTTGCTTTTTTTGCAGCCACATCACACTGTTGGCTCATATTCAGCTTATGATCTACAACAATTCCAAGATCCTTCTCGCTTGTAGTATTGCTGAGCCAAGTAAACCCCCCCCCCCCCCGTCTTGTGACTATGCATTTGGTTTCTTTTTTCCTAGGAGAAGAACTTGGCATTTATCTCTATTAAATTTCATTCTGTTGTTTTCAGCCCAGCGCTCCAATCTATCAAGATCACTTTGAAGTTTGTTTCTGTCTTGCAGGGTATTGGCTATCCCACCCAATTTTGTGTCATCTGCAAATTTGATAAGCTGTCCCTGTACCTCCTCATCCGAGTCATTAATAAAAATGTTGAAGAGCACTGGACCCAGGACTGAGCCTTGCAGTACCCCGCTCGTTACCTCCCCCCAATTTGAGAAGGTACCATTGATAAGCATTCTCTGAATCCAATTCTGTAGCCCAGCTGTGGATCCGCCTAATAGTTGTTCCATCTAGCTCACTTTTAGCTAGTTTGCTAATCAGAATGTCATGGGGAACTTGCTCAAAAGCTTTGCTGAAGTCAAGATATATTATGTCCACAGCATTCCCACAGTCTGCAAGGGAGGTTACCCGATCAAAGAATGAGATCAGATTAGTCTGGCAGGATTTGTTCTTGAGAAATCCATGCTGGCTTCTAGTAATCACTGCATTGTTTTCAAGGTGGTTACAGATTGACTTCTTTATAATCTGCTCCAAAAAATTCCCAGGGATGGATGTCAGCCTAACTGGTCTGTAGTTCCCAGGTTCTTCCTTTTTGGCCTTTTTTAAGGTAGAGACAACATTAGCCCTCTTCCAGTCGTCTGGCATTTCACCTGTCTTCCATGATTTAGCAAGATAAGAGACAGTGGTTCTGACAGTTCTTCTGCCAGCTCCTTTATTACTCTCTCTCTCTCTCTCTCTCTCTCTCTCTCTCTCTCTCTCTCTCTCCAATTTGTCAACATATAATACAACATAATCATAAAATAATATACTAACCTAACCTTAACAACCCCCCAGTGCTCCCCTAACCCACTGAGACCTTCTTTTATTCTTTTATATTATACATTCTTCCAAAATTGTAAAGAATCTTTTAAAGGTGTATAATCTTTCCCCTTTATTAATACAAAATCCAAAAATGGCCCCCATATATTTTCAAAATCATTCTTCTTAGATAATCCCCTCTTTACTTTTATATTATATGTTAATTTATCATTAATCACAGTATCCCATATTTCTTTATACCATTCTTCTATTCTATAATTTCCTTGTATTTTCCAATTCTTAGCTATCATTAATCTAGCAGGTGTCAGGAGGTTGTTAATCAAATCCCTCATATTTTGATTCCCAATTTCTTTATCCCAAATTGAGAGTAAAGCCAAATTTGGACTTGCTTCCACATTGCTTCCCATTATTTCACTTATTTCTTTAAAAACCCTTTCCCAAAATTTTTATACATACATGTCCACCACATATGAAAGTATGTTCCAACCTCCTGACATCCCCTCCAACATTTCTTTGAAATTTTCTTATCTCTCTGATGTAATCTTACTGGTGTTAAATACCACCTCCACATTTTTTTTGTAATAATTCTCTTTTATCCTAACTGATAATAACTTTAGCACTCTTGATTCCCATATCCTCCCCCAGTTGTAATCACTAATTTGTTTTGTTAAGTCATCTTCCCACATTGTTTTAAGAGAATCCTGTTGGTCTCCATCCTCTATCAGTATTTTATATATTTCACTTATCATACCTATTTTACTTTTATTTCCCCCCTCCTTTTCTCTTGATGTATTAAATCTTCAAATCTTGTATTATCTCTACAATGCTTATTTTTCTTTTTCCAATCCTGCGTCCATTGTTCCAACTGTATACATTTGAACCAGGAGATCTTTTGTCCTCTTAATATTTCTTCTATTTACTCCTTATTAGACATTCTTTTCAACCAATCTTTCACTTTAATAATTTTCTGTCCCCTCAATACTCCTTCCATATCTCTTTTTAGATTCCCTGGGAAGTTTTCCAGTAATACAACTGGAGTTAGAGGAGAGATTCCTGGTGCTAATTTTTTTTATATACCTCTCTCAAATCTCTACAATATTTTTTAAAAGTGGATTTTCCATTTCCTTCAATTGTTTCTTTTGTATTTTGCTAAAAAAGATATTTTGTACTTTTAACTCTATTTCTCCTGTCTGCATCTCTAACCATTCTAAATCGTCTTTTCCTACTATACTATTTATAACATGTCTTAACTGATTAGCTATATAATACATCTTTATATTTGGAAGTCCCAACCCTCCTTTCTTTTGTATCTTATACCATTTCCCTTTATTAATCCTTGCTTTTTTATCTCCCTTACAATAATTATTTATCATACTTTGCCAACTCTTTATTTCTACTTCCGTTATTTTAATTGGTAACATTCTAAACAAAAAAATTATCTTCGGTAATATCTTCATTTTAATAACCGCTATTCTACCAAACCATGAATGTTTTAACTTTCTATAAGCCTCTAATTTTTTCATTATCTGTTTCTTCAAACTATTAAAATTAATTTCTTCTAACTTTTCTAAATCTTTCATAATATTAACTCCTAAATAGCACACTATATTTTTTAATCTGAAGACCTAATTTTATACTACACTCCTCCCTTTCCTCTTTGTTATAATTAAATAACATCATTTTGGACTTTCCCCAATTTACTTGTAATCCTGTAATCTCCTCAAATTCTCTCAGATGTTGCTTTATCTCCTCCAAACTCTCCAGAGGATTTTCTAATGTCATTAATGTATCATCCGCAAACATATTGATTTTTATCTTTTCTTTTCCTCCTATCCCTTTTAATCTCCAATCTTCCCTGTTAACATTTGCCAAAATTTCTATAACTATTGTAAATAATATCGGGGAGAGTGGACACCCTTGCCTAGCACCTCAGTCTAAGGTAATCTGTTGTGTTAACGCATCATTAACCATTACCACTGCTTTATTATTTACGTATAACTGATTGATCACTCCTATAAATTTATCTCCAAACCCAAATGTTTTTATAATTGTTTTTAATGCTGGCCATTCCACACAGTCAAAGGCTTTGAAAATATCTAATGCTATCAGCCCTGCTTTTATGTTCGTTTTTTTAGTAGCTCCTTTATTACTCTAGGATGCAGTTCATTGAGCCCTGGTGTTCCTTGACCATTTGTTTATCAGTCTCAAACTGCAATCCTTCCCTTTCAGCTTGTACTTCACTTTTGCCGGGGGGAAGGGGGGTCACAGACCTGCTTTTGGGAGAAGACTGAGCCAAAGTAGGATTTCAGCGCTTCGGCCTTTTCTTTGTCATCTGTTATTGATTTGCCATCCTCATTAAGTAGTTGAACCACCATTTATTTCCACTGTCTTTTATTATTCGTATATCTGAAGAAAGCTTTTTTGTTGCTTTTAGCATCCCTCACTAGCCTCAGCTCATTCTCAGCTTTAGCTTTCCTGATGCCATTCCTGCACTTCTGTACTACCTATCTGTACTCTTCTTTGGTAGCTTGGCCTTCCTTCCACTTCCTAAATGTGTCCTTTTTTATTTTCAGGTCATCTTTTTATGGAGCCACATTTGTTTCTTCTGTTGTATTCTATCTTTTTTCCTTGTTGGAATTGTTTGTAATGGTGCCTTTAAAATTTCCTTTTAAAAAAATTCCCACCCATCTTGCACTCCTTTTCTCATTAGGGCCACTTGCCATGGGACCTTACTTATCATAGTTCTGAGTTTATTAAAATTAGCTTTCCTAAAATCCAGAGTACGCGTATGGCTACACTCCACTTTTGCTTCCTTTAAAATCAAAAACTCAAGTACGACATGGTCACTTTCCCCCGAGTTCCCATAACTGCCACTTTATCCACTAAGTCATCCCTATTGGTCAGTGTCAAGTCAAGGATAGCTAATTCTCTAGCTCCTTCCTTCACTTTCTTTAGGAGAAAGTTATCAGTCATACATGTCAGGAATTTCTTGGAAGGGCCACTTTTGGCAGAATTTGTCTCCCAACAGATATAGGGGTAATTGAGGTCCCCCATCACTACTACATAGCATTTCCTTGAAACACTGGCAATTTGCTTTTCAAAAGTTTCATCCTCGTCTGAACCATCCTTGTCTGAACATGAAACATTATTTGAACATTTATGTTGGATACAAAAGTGAGCAGAAAAATAAAATAATCAGATTGCTTGTTCAGATATCTATAGACAGACAGATAGATAGATTCAAATATGCTCCTGATAAACTCATTTGCCCTTCCCAGAATTAATCACGAGTACGTAAAATATTTGTGAGAGTTTGTGTATATATTTTGAATATATTCAGGTTTCCGTACTGTACTCCTTTACAGGCTGGGAAACCACATGTAGAAGAGTCTTGATGCTTTATAGGGTGAACTCCACAGTAGTCTACTGTGAAGATAAACAACCTCATGAAGGAACAGGGAGACAACAACTTTTTCTGTGTACTCCCTCATGCTGTAAGGCTCAGCATGTCTCTATTGCTGTCATTAAAACTTTTTGTTGCTAATGTAGACCTAAAGACCAGCATATGTTTATTACAAAGTGATTTTCAATACAGACAATGTGGGCCTGCAGTGGTTAGTAAGGTGACCATATAAAATCCAGGTCAGGGCTCATGTAACTTTAACAGTTGTAGAGAAAAGGGAATTTCAGCCAGAGTCATTTGTATACAATTAATTCCTGGTGAAATTCCCTCTTCATCACAACAGTTGAAGTTGCAGGCACTATACTAGAGTGACCAGATACAAAAGAAGGCCGGGCCCCTGCAACTTTAACTGCTGTGATGAAGAGGGAATTTCACCAGGAACTAATTGCATACAAATGACACTGGCTGAAATTCCCTTTTCTCTACAACTGTTAAAGTTACATGAGCCCTGACCTGGGTTTTATCTGGTCACCCTAGTGGTTAGGCCTGCAGGGTTCTAGAGAGCACAGGGTACAATCCTAGTGTTCAAACTCTGGGGCAGAGGGGAGTCTGGCATCATGGAGAGGAGGATTATGAACCAGTGTGCAAAAAAGTAAAAGAATGGATTGTTTTAAATTTTAACTCTGCATGGAATCCCCCATATTACATTTTGCAAACAGCAAGTAATAATCCAGGATTAACATACAGTTCCCTATGTTCTTTCCATATTCTCCCCCTCCCACCCCACCCCTCACTGCATATCCCTGTGTAGTATTTTCTGTCCAATGTGTCTAACCATCTAGTATTCAGATTAAATAGAATATCATAGTGATATTAAACTGCTGCATTACAGCTGAGGCCTAGGGACTGCTTTTCGCTTTTCCAAGGTCCAGCTTGAAACACTTCAAAAGCCTACAAAGCCTTTGCAGAAAACCAAAATTGAGTGTGTCTACTATGGCCATGCACAGCCCTAAAATACTATTTTAGCACTTAGCAGTTGTTTTCTCAACTAAGGGAGGTTCGGTATGAAAATAAGAACACCTGATTGAGTCCTATATTCTGCTTTAAGGTAAGACTGCCACACAAAGAGCTATTACAGATTTGTTTATGTGATGTAAGTGGAAGTCTTCCACAAGCAAAGTCCAGAAGTCAAAATGGCTGACTACTGTATTTCACCAAATCTAAGACGCCATCGATTCTAAGATGCACCTTAATTTTAGGGCCACCGACAGGAAAAAAGTCTTGCATCAATTCTAAGATGCACCCCATTTTCAAACACGTAATATTGGGGATAAGTGCATCTTAGAACCGAAGAAATACGGTAGGGCTGTGCATGCCCCCCCTTGATTTGCCACCCAGGGACCTGACGGCCTGGGCCGGCACGGGCATGAGTCCTCCTCCTTCCTTCCCCACTCGCTGCCAGCGCTGCCTCGGTCCTTGCCGCCAGCGCTGCCCCGGTCCTCGCCGCCAGCACCGCTGGCAGCGGCCTACCTGGCCTGGAAACGCAGTGTTACTACAAAGTAGACCACAATCCCGTGAGATCTCTCGCGGGATCGTGGCCTACTTTGTAGTAACGCCGCGTTTCCAGGCTAGGTAGGCCACTGCCAGCAATAAAGACCGGGCAGCGAGGACCGGGGCGGCGCTGGCGGCGAGGGCGGCGAGGACCGGGGCGGCGCTGGCGGCGAGGACCAGGGCGGCGCTGGAGGCCAAGGAGGTTGTTGCCAGTGGCGCAGAGTGGTGGTGATAGAGGCGAGTGGGGAAGACCGAGTCGCTTGGGGGGGCATGCAGAGCCCCTTTGTGAAGCCGCTGTGGGTGGGGGGGTGTATCTTCAACCCCATACCAGCGCTGGAAATATCTGGCGATTCATAGACACCATCAATTCTAAGACGCACTCTATTTTTACAGATGTAAATATGGGGGGAAAAGTGCATCTTAGAATTGAGGAAATACGGTATATCTCAACTGCCTACATAACAAGGAATCAATACAGTAAAACAAATGGAATCAGTTGTGGCAGAAAACGAAAATGGAAGGGGCTTTCTCGCCAATTCTTAAGCTCTAAAATTAGGAGTGCAACTCCTATTCAAGCTTGAGGCCAGAAATGCTCCTTTGGAAGATTTCCCCCCTCAATTTCAGGCTGGAGGGGGAGGGCAGTTGTGTATAGTCAGTAGTGAGGAAAAAGTAACTCTTCACCTAAGCAGAAATATTCTTTTCTTCTGTAGTACTTCCGTAGTACTAAAAAGAGAAGTGATGCAGTGTGAACTCTGAGCAGGGAAATCTGATTCAAATCTCATCGTAACCAGGAACTGACTGAAACAACAACAACCTTGAAATAAGTCCTGCACATTAACAGATTCGCCACATAAGGAAAACAGAGGCATGTTTTCCCCCTTATGATGAAGCCTGGGTGTTTTTGCTTCTGTTCTAAGGAACATCATGAGATCCATTAAAGGGTCTTGTGCATCTTGAAGCAATAGCTGACTGCCTGCAGAGATGATTACAGGATCTAACGTGAACCAGACAAATGAGCTCTGTTCAGCTATCAAAAAGCCAGAAGTTGTAAATCCTTTGTAGTAGGCACCATTAGGAGCCAAGTTCCTATCAGGGGGCTACCAAGAACATTGATTTCTATTCCACTTATAGATGGCTCTCAGCAGAAAGAAATGCCATTTTTGCTCCGTGTAGCCATCTTGCTTTATGCTTATTTAATAAAATGAACAACCCTCTTTATATCAATCAATCAATGAAATATCAGCAATACATTGGACATCCCAGAACTTTTGATAAAAGTAGCCACACATTTTTCATTTCTGTATGTTCATTTTAAGTGTGCTTTGGATATTTCCTTGTTCAAGTGGACTTGTTTAAGCCTAAAAACAGAAGTGAGTGATTAAGCCACAAAACAGGCTACCTGTTCAGTAGTGGGGGTTGGGTTGCCTTCAAGCTGACCAGCTTGTGGAGTGGGGGAAGAAGAAAGTAACAGGCAAATAATATACATGTTACACACAAACTGGCCAGCTGCCCCTTTGCAGCTCAAAAAGGCTCGAAAAGATACTTCAGGAAGCACGGGGAAGTACTTAATCATTTTCTCCCAGCCATTTTCCTGCTCCAAATAAAACCCCAAGCAACTTTTCACACACATTTGAAAAGCAGGTTGGGAAAAACAATTTGGAACAGGCAAGTGATGTGTTAGGAAAGGGTTAAGTACTGCCTTCCCCACTTATACTTATCCACTCTCAATCCCATCCCCATGTGGCTTTTTTTTTAAGGGGGGTTATATGGGTTTCATTACACACATTTGCTTGTATTGAACAGTTTGGCCCAAAAGAAATGCAGAGTACAATACATTCCAGTGATCCCACTAAGGACAATTATCCTACACAAACACATTACGGTTGTCCTGAAGTGCAACCATATACTTCAGAAGAAGTAGGCAAAGTAAGAAATTGAAGGATAACATTATTCTGAATAGGTTCTTTTAAAACGAAAGCCATTGAAAAGCATGTGATTTAGTTCCTAAACTGCCATAAAAAATAAGTTCTCACAGATCACATTTAGAAAATTAGATACATGAATCTGATGCACAGATTTCAGAGATAATATGCAGTCTTCAAAAAGTCAGTATTGTCTCGGCTCTATGCATGTACTGCAAGATGAGTTCAAGACCAAGATGCAATTAACACATAAAAAGAAAATAGGCCTCGTCAAGGAAACAGGCTGGCAGAGTATGTCATGTGTCTACCTGAATCCGTACATCTTATTGCAAGGAACAATGTTTCTTGAGAGTGAGAAAAGCCAGCTCCAGCCTCTGTAGATGCTAACATTACAAATGCAAGAAAGTTTTAAACAGGCTTAGTGGTAGAGCACTTCCTTTGCATGCAGAAGGTCCCAAATTCAATCTGTGGCATCTCCAGGTAGGATTGGGAAAGAGCCCTGCCTGAAACCCTAGAGAGCAGCTGCCAGGCAGTGTAGACAATACTGAGCAAGGTGGATCAATTATCTAAATCAGCTTCCTACGGTCACAATACACATTCATCTGTTACAGCCTTATAATAACTATATAGCAGTGGGATGTGCGAATCAGCAAAATTTGTGCATGCCAATGTTCTCTAAACTCCATTTCAAAGCTCATTCTGACTCAAATCCTATCAGATTTCAAGGTTTGTTTCGTCTTTGTGCATAAATTCCATGCATATTTTTGTTCATATTTCTCCAAATGCATGCATCATTTGTGTGCATCTTTGAAATGTACACATTGTTCTCCCATTGTTTAAAGTGTATTTCTGCACATTTTTCAAATGCAAAACAGATTTTTTGAGGCTCCGTGAGTCACATTGCAAGCTCAGAAATGTATACACTTTGAGAACAGATTGTGTCCGAGTCTGTGTTCAATCCAGAAGGTGCGACCTGGGTAAAACCTAATAATAATAATAAAAAAAACTGAAACAAGTTTGTCATACCTAAAAGCACCACTTGAAACTTCACACAAACTACAATACTAAAACATTTAAAAACATATATATATATATATATATATATATATATATAAGCAGAGGTCCAGACTTCTCCCCAAAGGCCTGCCGGAACAAAAAAGATTTAGCCTGCCTCCAGAAGCATACCAGGGAGGGAGCCAGTCTAGCTTCCCTGGGAAGGGAGTTCCAGAGCCCTGGGGCAGCCACCGAGAAGGCCCTCTCCCGCATTCCCACCAGACGTGCCTCTGATGGTGCTGAGACTAGGCTGACCATCTGAAAAGGAGGACAGGGCTCATGTAACTTTAACAGTTGTAGAGAAAAGGGAATTTCAGCCGACGTCATTTGTATGCAATTAGTACCTGGTGAAATCCTCTCTTCATCACAACAATTAAAGGCCCCCTCCACAAGGATGCGCTTTTGCGCCCGGTTCCGGGATTATGCGCATTATCGCGGAGGCGCATTTACGCCTAATCCCTCTGCACGGGAGGCGGCGAGAGGCGGCGAAGCGCATTAATTCATGTCCAAAAAGTGCTTTAGAAGACGTTAACGCGCATAATCGCTTGTTCACACCGCGATAATGCGCTTTAACGGCCGGAGAAAAATAAAAGTCGCTATTTAACGCGCATTCGAAAATGCGCATTATCGGGGAAATAACGCGCCTGTACGCCCGTTTTGCGCTCCGCTGGTGTGGAGGTAAAATTTATAATGAGCCTCTAAGGCTCATTAAACGTCTCGTGTGGAGGAGGCCAAAGTTGCAGGTACTATACTAGAGTGACCAGATACAAAAGAAGGCAGGGCCCCTGCAGCTTTAACTGTTGTAATGAAGAGGGAATTTCACCAGGTACGAATTGCATACAAATGATGCCGGCTGGAATTCCCCTTTCTCTACAACTGTTAAAGTAACATGAGCCCTGTCCTCCTTTTCATATGGTCAGCCTACATATGGTCAGCCTAGCTGAGACCAAGAGAAGGGCCTCCCCTGAAGATCTAAGAGGACGGGGAAGCTCGTAAGGGAGAAAATGGTCTTTCAGATATCATGGACTCGAACTGTATAGGGCTTTACAGGTCATAACCAGCACTTTGAATTGTGCCCGGAAACACACTAGAAGCCAGTGGAGCTGTTTTAACAGGGGAGTTGCATGCTTCAGGCAGCAAACTGTCTGGAGCTGGCCCTGCTAGCTACAGTATTTACATATTGTGTATGTTGAAATTCAGAAAACACAGCATTTAAAATTAAATGCATTTCTTAGACCTGATGGGAAAGGAAGCCATATTTTGAATCACTGCAGTTTTGGTGACTAAATCCCATTTTGGTGACTAAATGGGATTTAAAATTGTGGTAGATTTGGAAAGTGTTGTTTGTTTTTATTATGGGTTTTTAGAATTGTATTTCATGGTGCTAGGATCCCTGGGACACAGAGAGTGAGAGGTCTATCCTTGGAAGGGGAGACCCAACATTAGAACTCCCATCCCAGTCCCTGCTGCCCTTACCTGTCTGACATCAGGGAGGGGGGAAAGAGGGCAGATAAGTGGGTGGTACCTGGGCCTGCTGGGAATGGCTTTGGATTTTTAAGATCCAAAGCCTTCCCCGCCCCCAGCCCTGCCTTCAATGTTGAGGGGGGGAATTATGTTAGTCTTGGAGATGGCATGAATAATGTCCCTCCCAATTCAAGCAAAATCTTTTCTTTCTTTCTTTTAAAGGAAGACAACCCCCTGCCCTCTCTTCCACCCTGCCATGCTTGCACCTATAGGGCTTAAGATTTTTGGAGGCTCCAGCATCAGGGCACTCCACATCCAGAGTTTGGATTGCCCTGCTAATTATATAATTGTATTTTATTGTAATTTTGTATTGTATGTAAAGCAGTATGCAAATATATACTTAAAAAATAAACATATGTGAACTTAGATTGAATTGTAGGATTTTCAAAAGTGTGTGATAGCTCCCTCAATTGTCATTGGGCAAAATGTTCAGTCCTTCATTACAAAGCATTAGCTTTCAACCTGTGTGAAATTTTAGTCTAGATATTTCTTTTGAAGAATTAAATCTATAACAGGACAGTTTGTTTATGATCGGTCTTTGCAAGGCATGTTTTGCTTTCATCATGCAATACGCAACTATAGATTCGTTTAAACTTGGAAATAATCTATTTTTTCCATTTCACTGCAATAGGTTAGGAAACATACCCAAGATTAAACAAAGCACAATTGTACTGCAGTAAAGTAGAATGTAAGCAGATTTTGTGCTTATCTTCAGTTTCAACAAAAGATAGCTGGTAATTGCTTTTTTATAACTTGAGCTTTATATTTGAAAGTGGAGAGCATAGCAAAGCATGCTATCACAGCTTAAATACTAACACTGCAGATCCTTAACTTTCTTTTCTGACAGTGAGCCAAATCATCAACTATATTTCTCATTATACACACACACACACACACACACACACGACAAAGGAAGCCACAAACGACAATGTTTTGGATCAGCACAAAATCATATCTGGTTTATAATCTGCAACCAGAATCGAAATAAGTAAAACTTCTAAACGGTTAGCCGTTCTGCCCATACCTAAACTGGACAGATCACGCAAAGCAACAACTCTAGCTTTTCCAAGAAGCAAGAAACCTGTTGCTTAGCAACAAGTAAAACCCTCACAGTTGTATATTCTCTTACACACACACACAAACCAAACAACCCACAATCACTGTATTCAAAGATGAAAAAGCAAAGCATGGATGTAGAGAGGTAAGACAAATTTTATCCATTCACCTTCTTAGGGACTTTCCTTAGGCATAATTCGCTGATCTCCTCATGAAACCTTAAGGCATTTCTGACATAGTACGTAGAAGTCAGATCCAGGGGTTTGTTGCAATTTCAGATTTCACCACCAAAAACTATGGGTGCATGTACATATGCTTTGTTTTCAAAGGAGCTATGCTAAATCTGGGATATGTATTGGTGACTTCACTCCCAAAAAGGGCCCAATCATGGGGTGGTGGGCACAGAGAAGATACATTTTACTGGGCTCCAGCGATCCAGTGGCATCCAGCTCAGGTACAGCCCCATTACTATGAAAGAAAAGATCTGAAGCTAAATTAGGGATAGACAGACCAATCTACATTTCAAGTCCGTGTCAATTTCACATGTACTCATTCATAAATCCATTACATCCCGTTTCCCATTTTTCCTAAAACTCACAGAAAAGTTCATATGATTCTAACATTCTCCCCCACAAACTATGGCTTTTGTATGCATTTTAACCTAAAATAGACATTTCTATACTCATATATGGAAGTTTTTTGAACGGTACAGCAAAGTTCTTAGAAATGTGACAACCGAAGGATAAATTTGTTCTAATCCACGTATTACTTCGTGAAGTGTGAATTAGATCCGTTTGCTTAAAAATGTGGACTGAATGAAATTCTCCAGCATCCCTTGTTTAAATTGTAGGTCATGCTTGACAACATTTTTGGAAATTTATTCCACTGTATCCATGTATCGTCCAGATCTTGTAAGGTTTCCAGGAGCCAATCAGAGGCAGTGTTAGAGCAGAACAAGTGACATTCTGAACAGAAAGAGTGTGCCTCTGCAGTGATATTAGGCCTTATAGTTTGGGAGAAAAAGAGAGACAGTGGCTCAATTCGGACAACACGTTAAGCAATGGTTGTTTAATTAAACAACCGTCAGTTGGTTAGTTTAGCGTGTCGTCCGAATTCAGCCACACAACGCATAGACAACCCACAGTTGGTTAAGTGGGAGATTTAAACAACCGAGTTAAACAACTCACTTGCGAGTTGTTTAAAAGTTAGTCAATTGACTAACATGTTGTCCGAATTGAGCCTCTAGAGGTGCGTGGGTTAAACAACTGAGGTGAGTACGTTAACACAAAGGATCAGAGATGAGAGCGGCAAGAGCGGCAGAAAGCGGGCAGCCGCTCAGGCGCGCCTGCAACAGATCGCTGGTATCGCTGCCATAGCAACCAGGACGCCCGCCTCCCCCACCAGGCAGCCGGCACAGAGCTCAACAAGGGGCCAGCTCCTGCAAGCACTCACGCAGGGTGCCCAGGCAGCTACCCAAACGGAAAGGGAAGCGCACCAGAAGGGCACTATGGCAAAGGAGGGGGGAGATGGAATAACCAAAAACCCCAGGCGCCCTGGAGCAAGAGGCAGCCCCCCCACACACACACCAAGAGGGAGAACAACACCCCATCCAAAGTAGACCCCCACTGCACCGCCACCTCCACCCTCGCATCACCCAGAAGGACGTGGGCAGGGGAAGCAGCGACCAGAGAGCCCCCCCTCATCCGCCCAACACAGGTGGACAGCAAGCCTTTGCCGGGCCCCGAGAATCCCGTTGGGGAGCGTCACGCCCGTGCTGAGGCGTCCCGGGTGCGTGAAAGCATCAGTGCCTGGATCTGGCTGCGTTACCCCCACCCCCTGTGAGCGTCGGCTGTGGAGTTTCACGTGTGGACTGGCATCTCTCCCTGGCATGCCGCCCCTCTCCACCACATCCCCTTGGCACGTTCCATGCTTGGCTCCCAGGGGGGGTGGCCTTGGCCGTCCCCTCTTCACCGCTGTGCCTTCCAACCGCCTCCTCCCTTCCCGGGGGCAACTGTCCTTTCCGTGGGCTTTGCCCTCGCTTAGTGGTGCCCATGTGCCTTATTGCCCATATCTAAGCTCCCTGCTGAATAAAGTTTTCTATGCCACCTCACTCTTGCCTTCTTTCCTGTGTGTGCGGAAGATGCTCTAGGAGGGAGGGAGGCTTGGGCGTGGGTGCCAACGTTGGAATTGCAGTGCTGAGCATGGGGTGTGAATGTTGTATTGGTGCTGCCGTTCCTCCTAGCTGCCTCTTTGCCCAAGGCTGCTGAGTTCCGCCCATTACCTACAACAGCCAATGGGGTTTGAGAGGCGTATCCTGCTTCGCCTTCAATGGCGGCGCCCATGGTTTTCGGCCCCAATGTGTTCTGGGATACCTGCTGGAGGACTAACGGAGTTCGGTAAGCGGGGAAAATGGCGGCCGACTTGTCAGTCAGAACCGAGTACGCTATTAGCAACCAGGGTGGTTAAAAATTCTTTGCAGCATCTGCTGCAGTGTGTTGTCTGTAGATCACCACCTCTTTAACACACCGTCAGTGGGTTATTTCCTCTCAGTTGCTTAACATGTTGTCCGAATTGAGCCACTATCTCGCAAGATCTACAAGTCCCAGAGTTCCTTGTGCTCAAGCAAGATATCTGGTAGGAGGGGGAAAAATCATAATAACTGGGGACAGTGGGAGCTATTGCTGCTGATAGGATTTACAGGCCAAAATTATGTGTGTGTACTAGTTCACAAGTATCGTATAGATCTTTCTGAGAATTTCCCATGTGAAACATTGCATCTGAAAAACATATCTTCATGTCTACTTTTGGAAATTCCCACTTATCTTATTAAGAGAGCCAGTCTATGATCCCTAGGTGAGCGTCCCAGGGACCAAAGGATGGCTCGTAAAATCCCTTCCGAGGTCAGAGACAACACTCTGGAGGGAAATCCGATCCCCCCTACTCCGCCCATTCACAGCCGGTGTGGAAAGAACTGCACTGGCTACCCTCTCAGGTTGGGAAAGCAGAGGAGGAAAGAGGGCATTCCAGTGGGTGGAGAAGGGAGGAGACCAGAAAGGTCAGGATATAAGTTATCCTGAGCTTCCTCCAGTCTCTTTCCCTCCTCTCCTCTGAAGCGCCCTCGCTAGATGGGCTGAAAAATCTGCATAGTGAAAATACAGGCCATGGAGGTATGATCGCCTCTGCTGCTCTTTCCACCCTGCCAGCTTCAGCTCAGAAAGGCATAGGGATCTCAGAAGTCCCTGAGTTTGGGGGATTCCAAGCAGCAAGAGTACATTCAAAAGGATTGTGCCCTAAATGAATTTTTTTTAAAAAACACAACCACATAACTGCAACTAATTTTCAGTGAAGAGTCCTATATCTTCCCCTCAACACACACACACACACACACACACACACTGTCATAGGTTGTGGCAGAACCTGAAAGACATTCAGCAAGCTAGTTCATCAAAAGCTGCAGATGTTCTACTACACTTATGTTACCTAGCTATTTTATTTACAAAATATGAACTTGCCAGACAAATTGGCTTTGGGGAGCTAATTCATGATTTTGCAATGAAAAAGGTCAGAAAGGCAAAGCTTTAAAGTGAATTTATAAAATGTTTTCACCTGTGTTGGTCCACTGGGACACTAAAAAAAAAAAACATCAGCAGGATAATACCTTTATTAGGGCTAAGCAAAAGGTTACAAAAAAAAGTCAGCAAGCTCTGAAGAATTCTTTTTCAGGCTGGAAGTTACAAGAAAACAGAAATAACAAAAATGGGAAGTGTTTGGGGGCAGTGTTGAAAAGCCCTAGTGTTATGTGGGCCAAAGCATTACTTCAGAAATGCAGAAAGTATAATTTCAAAATTAAAATAGAAACTCTTCTTTAAAGACTTCTGAAATGTTATGGATGGGATGGGATTGTAAAATGTGGGGAAAGGGCCTGTGTTACAATGTTGATATATTCTCAAAAAACAGACTGAGAAGGGATAGTTATCCCTGACTTTCAGGCCGATCCTATGCCTTAGAAGTCTATTTTATTTATTTATTTATTTATTTATTTACTGCATTTTTATACCGCCCAATAGCCGAAGCTCTCTGGGCGGTTTACTCTATTGAGTGAAATGGAACTTGCTTCCAGATAAATAATTCTGGACTAAGGCAGCTATCCTATACCCACTTACCTGGGAGTAAGTCCCACTGAACTCAATGTGGCTTGCTTCTGAATAGACACGTATAGAACTGTAGTGTAAGTGTTTGACCTAGAAGGATATTGTAATTTTAACTTGTTTTTATGCTTTATGCTTTTAAATTTTGTATATTGGTGTTCTAATTGTTCAATGTTTTTAATTTTTGTAAACCACCCAGAGAGCTTCGGCTATCGGGCGGTATATAAATGGAATAAAATAAATAAATAAATAAATAAGAAATAAAGTATGATGGGGTAGGAAAGTTTGAGAGAGAGAGAGAGAGAGAAGCTGTTTGTCTAGTTCCAGTGGTGCTCTCTGTATTTTGTACTCTGGAGAACTCCATGGTTCTTCTGCCTGGACCTTAAGTAGGCTGACCATATGAAAAGGAGGACAGGGCTCATGTAGCTTTAACAGTTGTAGAGAAAAGGGAATTTCAGCCAGTGTCATTTGTATGCAATTAGTTCCTGGTGAAATTCCCTCTTCATCACAACTGTTAAAGTTGCAGGGGCCCTGCCTTCTTTTGTATATGGTCACTCTAGTATAGTGCATGCAACTTTAACTGTTGTGATGAAGAGGGAATTGCACCAGGAACTAATTGCATACAAATGACACTGGCTGAAATTCCCTTTTCTCTACAACTGTTAAAGTTATATGAGCCCTGTCCTCCTTTTCATATGGTCAGCCTACCTTAAGGTTGCTGCTAAACCCAAAGGTTGAGGAAAACCTAACATGTAAACTAGGCCTACAAGTTTGTCACTTACACAAAGATTTTATAAGATAAGTAAAGTCACCCACACTCCCAGCATTTTCCTCACTGAAGAGCAAGACTTAAAAAGAAAAAAGAGGGGGAGGGGAACAAATGTAAAGAGCATTGTTGGGGGTTATTCCCCTTAAAGGCAAACAAGCAAACATCGCATGGAAATAATATATGCAGGATACATCTTGAGTGTTTGAGATGTTGTCTGAGAATGTTCAGCAAACACTTGGTCTAGCTATCGCAGAGCACAATACTAATCATAACAGCAAATGAAACTATTCCAAGAAGCCTAGCGTGCCTTAAGGCACCTGCGTATTGGTTTTTGACCCATTTCTGCAAAGGTTCACAAAGCCTTGGGCTGGTATAACTTTATTCATAACAAAGGGACATGCAATGTGAGGCAGTAGGGTTGCTTACTGAAATGCAGAGGTTCCTTTCAAAATAAAGCCTCTGGGGAATTAAATGCAGTCTGTTTCAAAATAATGTGGAAATAGGAAAATGCCTGAATTATATGTAAAAATAAAAACATTTTAATCCACTGTGCTATACAGATTCAGTTACTTCAGTTCTGAAGGATCTTCCAGCTTAGGGCACTGGACTTATGACATGCTTTCAGGGAGAAGATGAGGTGAAGTAATGTTCTAGGCTGGAGGCAGAAATAATTGCTTTTGTCCGGATAGATATCTGATCGCCACGGTGGTTGATTACATTATTTTTTAATGTTTCATTTTGTCCAAATACAATCTGCACTGGGTAGGGAACAAAGAATTACAAACACCCTTGTAAGTCATTCAGATATCTAATGCTCCAGTGTGGGCGCCTTCACAGGAGGGAAAATTGTGTTTCCTTACCGTCGCTTCTCCGCCCCCATTTTTGTCCCTCATTACTTCCTCTTTGTTCCCAGAGGAGAAAGAAGAAGTAAACAAAGACCATGTGGCCCATTCAGGGGCCATTTTTATCGCGCCGATTTTCCTGCACACAGCAGGAGATCGCAGCACATTCTGTTTTATAAAAAAAGTCAGTTTAAAAGGAGTCTATTTTACAACGAAAAACCGGGAAGGAGTGGGAGGCGGACATTGTTGTCTGAAGGACGTGTGCACATCTGTAAGTGGGCAGTAGTAAGCGTGCGATAAAACGCTCATTTGATGAACCTCGTGGTGATGCAAATCCTTTGGAACCAGCTGTAACAACTGATTGTGATGTCAATGCATTACAGTCATATGAGGTAGTGGCAGAATTAAGTAGGATTGCCAAGTACCCAGTCTTTTTCTAACCTAGTCAGTAAACTATATTCTGGCAGTAGCCAACACTGGGGTTGGAAAAGCCAATTAAATCATCCAGGGAGCCAGTATTTTTGAAATCAAAAGCTGGCAACCTGAGAAATAAGGAACTTACATCTTTGCTAGGGTGCAGTGAATTTAGCATGTAGAGCATGATCTGGAGGGAGAGAAAGATTCACAGGTTAGCAATAATCTTTAAACTAGCAATCAGCCATTGACCTATAAAGGCAGGTGACAAAGGGGAGAAATAGGGGCATAAGTTGCAATCTGCCAATCACGAAAAGCCATAAAATATCTGTGGAACCTGAACATTTTGTTTGTTTCCCTACATTAAAGACACTCCAGCAAGATTCTGGATTTAGAGCCTGCTGAACACTACAGTTCTCTGCAACTTTAAGTGGTGCATTTTACACAATAAATGATGCATATTGCTTTGTGAAAGTTGGAATAATAATAATAATAATAATAATAATAATAAATTTATTTCTTATCCGCCTCTCCCTCTGGATCGAGGCGGGGAACAACATTAAAAAAAATGATACTTATAAAACTAATGGCACCTGAGCTGGAAAGAGCCTCTTATGTGTTTTTGAAAGGCATTATAAAACCCACAATGACTGAAGGATTATAATGCACTTCAAGAAGTTCTAGTCAGTAGAACAATCTATACAAAGAAGTCTTTTCTCAGCGGGGTTAAAGTTAAAACTGGTGTCAGGGATGCTGTTTTTCAATGTAATGCTTGTTTTTACTGGAATGCCACCCTAAAAATAAATCAACGAACTATCCTATTTTACCATAAAATCAAAACCTATTCTGTAGCTGTTCTGTGTTTGCTTATTTAATTGATTTTTTCTAGTCAGCAAAAGAAGCTTACCAGAAAAGAAGCATTGAGAAAAGATGGGAGGGTTACAAATCAGGGCCCGATCCTACAATGACGTGGCCTCATGTGGGCACATCAGGCTGTGAAGAGCAGCAAATAGTGCCGGTCTCCTCACTCAAAGGGTGTGCCACTGCTGCCTGCCTGGCAAGCCAGCCACTCTCTTTCTCCCTCCCTCCTGTTCACCTGACATGCCACACCACACTGCCGACCCACGCCCCACTGCCACCACCTTCTCCTTCAGCACCCGCTTGCCTACCTCCCTTCTCTCCGGCCAGCCTCCCAGCCACATAGGCCTCCTGGCAGCTGCCAGGACTTACAATATTTTGGCTGACTCTCCCAGGAGGCCCCCACAGTCGGTGAGCAGGTAGGAAGGGGAGGGGAGGAGGTTGAGGAACCACCACTGCTTCCACCACACATGTGTTCATCCACCTGGACACTCGTTCCTGCCTGCCTAGCTGCTCTCACCTTGTGCCCCAATTGCGGGGCACTCATGAGAGGCCGCTCCCTCCGCCTGCATCAGCAACAGAAATGGAGGCACCGTAGAAGTCTTTGGAATGGCAGCTCTGGTTCCAGGCCAGCCCCACTTCCACCCAGCACATGACAGGGTGGTTCCCTGGTGCTTCTTGCATCAACTGCCAAGGCAGACCTGAATGGGCAGGACAAGGGGAGCCTGGTGGGGGAGTGGTAGAAGAAGGCAGCAAGTGAGGGAGCAGCTGGCTGACTGTCCAGCCAGTCTATCAAGTGAGCACGGGCAGGTGGACAGCAGTGCCGCTTTGCTTGAGGCAGCAATAAAATGAACGATGCAGTCTGGACCTTCTGCAAGATTCAGTGAGTGAGGCATGGTGATTGCACAATTGCTTTTTCTTTATTTGTTTTTATTGATCACATTTTTATACTGCCCATCAGCCGAAGCTCTCTGGGCAGTGCACAATTAAAAACCATAAAATATAACCAATATGAAATTTAAAACATTTAAAAGTTAAAAAGGCAATATATATGCTTCCAGAGCCTTGTCTGGAAGCACCCCAGCTGTTGCCACAGATACTGTCTATGTGACAAGCAGACTGGAGTCTTACAGTGCTAGAAAAGTAGACAATAAGTCAAAATGGAGTTAAAAAGGGATCCTTACAGCTAAACATGGGGCTTTTCTCCACAGATGGCACTGCTTCATTGTTAAATACTGTTAAATGCGTAAGTTAGGCTGCTTTGGATCAGTGACACGGTGGTCAAAATACCTGAGTCCCAGTTCCAGGTGTTTTCAGTAGGATTTCAGGAGCTTTGATATAAGACATGCCCTTAGATGGAGTAGGGACAGTGGAGATGAATTAAGCACCTATTTTCAAAGACATGCATTTGAAAAGTGTTGTTTTCATGATTTCCATTTGGTGTGGATTTCAGGGTTCCTTTGGAAATTACCATCATCAAAAGATTGTTTCCTTGCTCCAATTAAAACACCTCAATATCACTTAAAATCTACACTAACCTTTTTTCTTATTTTATTGAATTTCCTTGTTTTCTAGGAGAATTGTAGGTATGTCCTATAAAAGACACAAAGGCCTACTGCAGCAGCATATTATAGATGATGATGATGATCATCATCATCATCTTTATTTGTATCCCGCCTTTTGCCCAATACTGGGCCTCAAGGCAGCTTTACAAAATTAAAACATATACAGTTAAAAACTATAAAATATACAAAAGTTAAAAATATAAGTAAATTGATTTCAATATTAAAACATTGCCACATCCACCATGACACTCTACAAAGGTGTTTTTTTTCCTGAAACCCATGTATTTTCTTTTTTAAGTGTTTCCAACACAGTCGTTTTCACAGTAACACAAGCTCTATGCAGGTGTCCACCTGCTCGCATGGAAGGCAAAAGTGAGGAGGGGGTATACGCATGCAGGTAAGTGCTGCACTTGACAGCCCCCATGTGCCAAGCTGCCAGTTAGATGGTCTGAAAAGGGATCTGCTAACATGCTAACAATGCTCCCCTGATTGGAAACCCTGATAAGGCAGAGTTCATAGCCTTGCATAGGGCCACAATAATTGACACAACCAAAATTCCCGTAGTTTAAGTGGGTTTCCATTGGAGAGGTTATAACTGACTACAGTGATTCTGTGATGTGTTCTGATTGTGTTGCAAAAATCTCTTGGATGGCAGCATAACCATTGCAAATAATTACAAATGAAAACTTTGTCACTCGGTGACACTGAATCCTTGTAGGTATATATTCTTAAGGGTCCTATATGTCCAGTAGGGCTAAGGAATCATCATGAATTTTAATCTTAAAGAGTGTGGAATGAAGGCAAAGTATCCCTGTGGATTAGATCAAGGACCATCTATCCTATCCTCTTGGAGAAGCTATCATTTCAAACTGATTTGCTAAAGGCACTGTCTGTATTCGGCTATGACATATTTGATGATGTCACATTTGATTCTTCACTCATCTCTTCATTTCTGTGCCCAATTTTTCTCCATTCAGGCATTTGGCTCCACATAAATTTACTGCTGAGAAGCAATTACAAAAATTACAAGGCTTTTAGTAAGCCTTGCTGAAGCTACAAAAATTCCAATCTTGGTACTAATTCCAACAGTTTATGAGTTCTTTTAGTTTGGGGAACGTAATCATTTATATTGCAGATATTTGTTACTACTATGCTAAAGGGTTAATTATATGAAACCATTATTTAAAATTTCCTGTATCTCGTAATATTCTCATTATGGCAATTAATACAAATTTATAAGATACTTGCATACTTGCTTATGTTTTTCATTTTAAAAAGCAATAAAATTACATTTAAAAAAGATTCTCATTATCTATTTAATATATTTCTACCCTGCCTTTTAGGGCAAATCATCACAAGGTGGCTTACAATAAAAATGTTAAAAACAACAAATTGATAAATAACATGATGAAAACAGTACCAGAAAATTATTTACATGTGCCAGCAAACAAACAAAAATTAAACTAAATAAAAAGTTCAGTGAAATAAAACAGAAATCCTATCATTCTGGCTTGTTAACCACCCTGAACAACCCAACAACAAACCATGGGTTCTCATGTTGGCTTCAAGAAAAATAAGCCACACTGCATGGTTACCAAGCCACCCTGAGGAAAACGTCCTGGGCTCAGACAACACACCAACCCACAGTTCAACAACAGCCTATATTCAATCACTGAGTGTGGGCTAGCATGTTCTGTGAATCCAGTCAATGTGTACTGTAATGACAATTTAGATTTCCTTCCTCCTCTATCTCAAACCCATTGGGTTGCTACACTCAGTGAAATCAAGAAATTCAAGTAGTTAAACATTATTATAACAATATCTAAAATATGCTTGCCCCATTGCTTAAGCCTCTTTTTCTAAATCCTATTTCTAGCCCTTCCTTAGTCAAAAGTATAAAATACCCATTAGGATACAATCCTATACATGTTTAGACAGAAAAAAGTCCTACAACTCCCAGCATGGCTGGCTGAGGAATGATAGTTGTGGAATTTTTTTCTGTATAAATATGCATAGGGTTGCACCCTTATTCTGTTACACCAAGCAAAATGGAGAAAGCAAAGCATGGATAAAAGCCATCCACATTATAATAATATCATCTAATGCTACAAACCTTCAGCAACTGTTCCTAGGTTCTTATAGCACTGGACTCATAGGAACAAAGATGTCCTAAGGTTATTTGCTGAAAATCTGTGTCAGGGCTAGGTGAAGGTAGGTGTGGGCAGTACCCCCTCCAGGGCAGTATGACTGAAGGACCTGGGTGATATATGGTGCTTCCTTCCCATTACTTATACTATGCATGCTCATTATGTACCCTTGCCTACAGCGGAGTAGGGAGAGTGAAAGGCCAGTTCACAGAACATGCTAACCCATCATGGATTATTGTGCTGTTTGAATGCAGTGCATTTTCTGCAGAGTGGGTTTTCATGTTTATTTTTCTTGAACATGCCATTTTGAGAACCCATGGCTTGTTGTTGGGTTGTTCAGGGTGGTTAACAAGCCTCACTGCATAGTTAATGAGCCACCCTGCAGAAAACACATTGGCTGGGTTCACACAATACCCTAACCCACCATTGTTTGTCTTTTTGTCTAAACACAACACATTTTTCACAGGGTGGTTAACATGTTGTCTGAATGCAGCACTTTCCCCCCGTACTGGGTTAACATGTCTGAAAGCAGTGCATTTTCCACAGGATGGTTTATTAAACATGCAGTATGGTTTATTTTTATCGAACAAGCTACCTTGAGAACCTGTAGCTTGCAGTTGGGTTGTTCAGGGTGGTTAACAGGCCACACTGCATAGTTAACGAGCAATCCTGTGGAAAACACGCAGTGTTCAGATAACACAACAACCCATCCTGCAGAAATATGTTCTGTTTAGACAACACAATAACCCACAGTTCAACAACAACCCACACTGGGTGGGTTAGAATGACAATACCAATACCATCAATCCCTTATACTAGACAAAATCCAGTGAAAATGGTTCCAACTGTTGCAGCAAGACCACAGTGGATTTCAAGCTTACCTTAAAATTTAATGAACATGCAACTGTTTTAGTAGACCAGTAAAAAGGAGAGACACCACCCACCTGTGATTGTACAGCTTTCTTCTCTGCACGCATTGCGTCTGCAAATTCATATCCAGTAGTACTGTTCAGGGTGGTGAGGGGTCTAACCTAGGCACCTTCCCCCCTGAACCCAATATTAGAGCCTTCGGTAGTTCGCTGTGATGCCTTTAACAATCATTTCACAGATAAAATCTCTCAGATAGGAGCCGACTTAGATGCTGTCATTATAGCAGAGGCTGACAATGGGGTGTCCAGCAACTCCACGAGTAGGATTACACTGGATCAATTTCAGTTGGTGAGTACCAAGGACATGGACAAGCTGCTTGGACGAGTAAGGACGACTTGCCCTCTCAATCCCTGTCTTTCTTGGCTGGTTGCCCAGGGAGGAGATGCGATTAGACTACAACTACAACATATTATTAATGCATCTCTCAAGGAGGGGAGTTTTCCATCATGTTTAAAAGAAGTGGTGGTATGGCTGCTTCTAAAAATGCCCTCTCTGGACCCCCTGGACCTTAAGAACTACAGGCCTGTATCAAATCTTCCGTTTCTGGGCAAGGTGATTGAGAGGGCAGTTGGCTTTCAAGTCCAAGCAGTTTTGGATGATACAGATTTTCTAAACCCATTTCAAACTGGCTTCAGAGCAGGATACGGAGTTGAGACCGCTATGGTCACCTTAGTGGATGATCTACGCTTGAGAATTGACAGGGGGAGTGTGTCCCTGCTTGTACTTCTGGATCTGTCAGCAGCTTTTGTTACCATCGACCATGGTATCCTTCTGGAATGCCTGAAGGGATTGGGAATCGGGGCACGGTGCTTTAGTGGTTCGGGTCCTACCTCTCGGGCAAGTTCCAGATGGTGATGCTTGGGAATAGCTGCTCCTCAAAGAAGCTGTTGTATGGCGTACCACAAGGTGCCATCCTATCCCCAATGCTGTTTAACATCTACATGAAACCACTGGGAGAGATCATCCGGAGGCATGGGGTGGGGTACTATCAGTACGCTGGTGACACCCAAATATATTTCTCTATGCCTTTGACAACAGCGTCAGCTAAGGATAGTGTGTCTCCTCTGAATGAATGTTTGGAGGTGGTAATGGGCTGGATGAGGAAAAACAAACTGAAGCTGAATCCAGACAAGACGGAGGGAGGTGCTTACTGTCAAAGGCTCCTACCTGGGTTTGGAGGTGTGTCAACCAGTTCTGGATGGGGTTACACTCCCCCTGAAAGGCTGTGTTCGCAGTTTGGGGGTGCTCCTGGATCCGTCGCTCCAAATGATAGCTCAGTGCCTACTATCAGCTTCGGCTGATACACCTTCCTAGAGTTGGAAGACCTAAAGACGGTAGTGCACGCGCTGGCAACTTTGAGGCTCGACTTCTGCAATGTGCTGTACATAGGGCTACCTCTGTGCCTAGTCCGGAAACTTCAACTTGTTCAAAATATGGCAGCCAGGTTGGTCACCAGTACACCTAGGGGTGATCACATCACACCAGTTTTAAAATTGCTTCATTGGCTGCCAATTACTTTCCAGGCAAAGTACAAAGTGTTGGTCATTACCTTTAAAGCCCTACATGGTTTGGGTCCAGGTTACCTGTGGGATCGCCTTCTCCCATACAATCCGCTCCACACACTCAGGTCCTCTGGAAAGATTACTACGGTTAGCAAAAACTAGGCTGACAACCGTTACCCAGAGGACCTTCTCTTTTGCCGCTCCCAGACTGTGGAATGGCCTCTCGGGAGAGATTTGCCAACTTAACAGTCTTCCGGAATTTAAGAAAGCCATAAAGACTGATCTCTTCCAACAGGCCTACCCAGTCGAATTTTAAGAGTTTTATTGGTATTTTAATAGTGTATTAGTTTTATATGTTTTATGTATCTTATATAATTTGCTTTTAATGTTGTTCCCCACCTCGATTCAGAGGGAGATTATTATTATTAATCAGATTTCTGTTTAATCTCCTTTTTCTTATATTCACACAATTCTGTTTTCCGGGTCATGACTACATATCATGGTTACCTATCAAGCCTGGATGCCCAGACATTTGTTGAATCTGTCTTCAGTCAAGACCTTTCCTTCCCCTGCTTTTGTGGCTGGTCCTGTCTTTTGTTTTATCCTTGATTATAGTTTGAGTCTTGATCCAGCAAGCTTCTTGACTCCATTTTCTGTCCCTGTCTCTGGGTATTACCTTCCCAAATTGTTTAAAGAGGGAATGCTAGTACCTATTCCCCTCTGTGATATGTGAGATGGGCTGTGATTGCTTTGTAGAGATGGAAATATAGCCTGCACCACTTAGTTCACATGCTCCAGAGCTGATTCCTGACATTCAAAACTGGGTTTGAGATAGAGTATTGCCTCAAATTAAGTTCCAAAATGCTTCCTCCAAAATGGCATCATCCTAGTGCATGCTCAAATCTGTAACATTCAGGCTGCAATCCTATACACATTTACCTGGGATCTTGCAGTCGATGGGGCTTTACCCTATGGCAGCGGTGCAGTAACTCTTTCAGTCCCAAGGGCTGGATTCTATTTCTGAGAAGCTTTCAGGGGGTCACACTGCAGTGATGGGCAATGCCAAAGGCAAAATGGGTGGGGCCAAATACCAGCACACTGTAGCTTAAAGCTCACTACCAGTAACTAAGCCTTAGGAGAGGCATTTCAACTGTTTAGAATGGAAAACTCTGCACAAAATCTGGGAAAACACCAAATGACTGCTGGTCAGGGAAAGGATGTGGGGAAGGGCCCCCGGGAAAGGGAGACAGCCATCTGGAGAACCCCAGAGGTCTGGATTCAGATCCTAAGTGGACAAGATTTGGCCCCAGGTCTGAGATTTTGGATCCATACCTTACGGAGTTCAGTCCTCACATTGGTAGGATCCTTATCCCCAGTTCCACACCCCTGATGGCTTCTGATATGGTGGAGATCCTCATGTCATTATGGCTCCAACCCATAGTACAAGGTTATGAACTTTTCACCAGCATCCATCTTGCAGGATGAATGCATGTCCCAGATTTAAGACAACTCAGGCCGACTAAACTCATTCTCTGTCCAATTTGACCCCCTCCTATCTCAGCTCAGGTGAAATGTGGTGCTCATTCAGCCAGGAACTGAATCCAGATCTCTTAATATCCAAACTGGTTCCTGTGAAACAAAAATGCATATGCCAATACTGATCATTACAATTAAGTACCTAATTGCTCAAAAGAGCTGAACATCAAGCACTGTGTTCAGCAGTGGCAATATTTTTTGCAAATTAAAATCCCACTAATTAATACCACATTGAGTAAATTAACCTAAAGTTCAGGAATTACTTTGATTTTAATTAAACACAAAGCCCAAGTTGAATAATGTGACGGCCTGCCAGATGCAGAACAGGGAAAACTAAAGCTCACTGTGTGTTGTTCAGACCTTAATGCATTCTCCTATTCCTGGTCTTGACAGCACATAATAACGTTATGTAAGGTCACATATTCTTCAGTAAAAGCTACAATAACAGACACAACAGGAAAGTTAAGGCTGAACCTCAGCTGTAATGGAATTTCTGTATTTTTGAAGTTGCTTCACCTCCTTAATCAGAACACCATGCAGTGTTTGTTGGAGGGAACAAAATAGTGTTACATAAAAATATTTCTTTAAGGCATTCATAAAAGGAAAGACACCCATTCTGACATGCACAGTCATATAGGTACAGATATGCTGCATTTCATTCTCACACAAAACACTCTTTGGAGTATGTGAATGGACTGGTAAATCCAGGATTTCTTGTGAGGCTGAGCCACTGATAAGTACTACTTGCTCTCAAACTATTTTGGAAACAAAATCACCAGTACAGTATAGAGTAATTGGCTGAATGGCAAAGTTGGAACAAAATGCATGGAAGGTCCACTCTCTCTGTCCCCTTTTTTTATTATTATTTAAAGGATAAATTCCAAATGGTACAATCCACCAGCAGAGAGAATGCGTTTAAAACAATCAAGCTCATGCTGTGGTATATTCCAAACCACTTTCTGTGCAGCTGCTTAACCAGTTAAGCAGCTGGACTTTACTTTGTTTGTGATATAGCTCTGGAAAGTAATTGAGGAAGGCTGGAGAGGTGTTTTGGTCGCCAAAGCATTGAAACTTGTGCAAAGCTCTTGCTACACTGTGAATCTGTGGTGGAGTCTTGATAAGGGCCAAGCTAAACGTTTTGATAATCTAACATAGTGTAGCTATGCATGATCTTTTCCTCACTCTTGTGTAAACATGTACAGCCCCGATTTGGATCTGGGAAAGGGGGGTTAACATCCCCCCCCCATTTTTCTCACCAAAATTCTACACAAAAGAAAAGAAATCTCCATTATCAAGTCCCATAGGAGTGAATTTGACAAGGCAATAGATATGTATGGTTTGAGATGACATATTGGTCATATCAGAAACCTTCTGGTTTCTCTGTAAAAAACCAGGAAGGATACATGTAGCAAAGATGCCCTATGGAGAGCACAGAAGCTTCTCGTCTGCTGTATTGCTACCAGATTCAGTGACACATGAATGCATAGGCTGCATTATTTACAATAAATGTGAAAATATTCATATAGGAAAAACAGCTACATTTTTAAAAGTGGATAGTGCTAGGTTACAGACTTATCTATCTAATGACTATTTAATATGTTCAGTAAAGCTCAGTGAAACCATATTAAGAATATATTTCAGAGCTCAGATATTTTAATATTCTTATTTAATCCCAAATGATATAGCTAAATAAATAAATAAATAAATAAGACAATGTGTATTGGTGAGTCATATCTTTATTTTCAATTCTCTTTTTAAAATTCCTCTTGAAATTCTAAACTATGGAGCTTTGTTGATCTGGCAGTTCAGCTCTTGAAGACTGAGGAAAAGTTCCTCAAGGCTAAATTCTTATGGGGTCAGCATGGTGGCCACACTGCTTTGGTAACATAGGAATGCAAAAACCATTTAAGAGATGTGGGATCACAAGGGAGGCATCATTTCAAACCTAAGCCCATTCATTCATTTTACTACTTTTATACCGCTTAATACCCTAAAATCTCTCAACGGTTCACAATACTGCATGATTCAGTTTCTGACAGTGGTGCGGTTCCTTCCTCCCATGTGATCCTTCAGCTACTGCAGTGTTTCTGCACTTCCAGAGCAGTATGGGGGTAGAGCCACACGTAAACAATAATCGTAGTGCTTGTGTATTGTAAGAACTTGCCCCAGCTTATCTTAGGATACGCAGTGGTGAAATAAAAACAGTATATGACTTAAGAAGAAACTAATAATCATGAAGCATCATGAAGGACGGAGGGAAGGGTCTAAAGCCATACAGAAGTAGATCAGAAAAGATATCTAAACTGCATATGACCTAAATGGTTACAAAAATGTAATTTTAAAAAATCATTTCTGTGCTCCGTATGTCCAGACACAAAGAACATAAAATTGGCAGGAATGGGCATAACAATTCTATGACCAAATTGCTCTTTCTGACAAAGGAACTCCTTAGTGTCTCAGGACAGAATGAGTCACAATGAAATGCATTCTTTTTTGTAAGGAAATGACAGTGTACAGTGGTCGGCCACCTTGATATGGCACTGAAATGGTCCCAATGCAATTTTACCTCGTTGGATCTTTCTACAGATAGTCATTTCATACACTTGAAAGACATAATAGAAGGCAAAACCAAGGAAAAATGAGATCAGTTGTGTTATTTCTTTTAAAGCCACAGCCAAGACTATAGAACATGGGGTTTCAATTTCCACTATTGTACACCTGCCTTCCTAAGGCAAGGCACCATTAATAACAACCCCAAACAATAATTAAGACATTACAAAGATAGGCATCTCACCTTTCAGCACTCACTCTCACCCCAAGTATTAGGGAAGGCAAGTTAAAATGAAAGAGAGAACTACAAGAGCCTGTGTCTCCCCTTAAGGTCTTCTAAAAACGAACCCCAAAAGTCAGGAAAAAGAGGCCCAGATGCTGAGGGAAAACAAATGGGTAACTTACTTTGGACTGTCCACTGACTGTCTATCATCACTGGGCTAGATGATGCTCTGCATGCTCCAGCAAAGCAATTTTCAACCATCAATCATTGCAAACGCTCTACCATTCTTCCTGATCAGACAGCAGACAAACACACAAACACACACTGCTTCAGGGAAAGGGTTGAGGAGGAACTGTGACTCCCAAGGCAATTGGTCACAACTCTCATATTAGTTATAAAAATACGATGTACAGGCATTGCTGGTATAGGATTGTGCCATAAGTTTATTAAGGCCTTAATACACTTTAACTGATTCCTGCACACCTTTGAAGTTCTCTCTTCTCAACTTCAGAGCTTCATACATTCTCATCAGTGCTGAGGTTGCTAGCGTATAGGGAGAAATTAAGTCATAATTTAAATCAAGGGTGCAGACCCTCAGGCCCAGGGACAAAATATGGCCCACTAGGGGTCCCGATCTGGCCCTTTGGGGGTCCCCAGAAGGCCACACATCCTTCTCCGGGTCTTAGGCCCTTTCCCATAACCATCAATTATTGGGTGGTTTCCCAGCCTTTGCGTAGTCTTTTTTACCCATTCTAGAAAGTTGAAATGCCTCTCCTAAGGCTGTTACTGGCAGTAAATGCTTCAAGAAAAAATATGCTGGTATTTTGAGGCCCGCCCTCTTTGCCTATAGCCCCGCCCATCACTGAAATGCAGCCCCCAAGAGCTTCTCCGAAATGGAATTCGGCCCTCGAGCTGGAAGAGGTTCTGCATACCTAATTTAAACTGTGGTCTCTACCTGAGGACATTTTGCAACAACGTTTTGGGGTAAGATAGGCTGGGACTCATTTATAATTATTCAGATTGGCCACACACCTAATGAGGGCTGCAGTCTTATGCATAAGCAAACCCATTAAAACTGTGAGACTTCTTTCCAAGTAAACATGTATAGGATTGCTCTGTAAGTCTGGGAAGGATTAATTTGTTAGAGGAAACGCTAACATAAAAACATATCTTTTTTAAAAAAAAAAACCTCTAAATTTGATGTATGTTTTTCAGGAAACACAAAGTTATAAAATAACATAAGCTATACTTTAGAATGGCTATTGTAAAATGTATGCTTGCTGAGTATCTGATGATAAAGTACTGAAGCATACTAAAAGGTTCTTTGGACGCTAGCCTATATTATTCAGATATGCAAAAGACCTGCCCTTTTTTCCTCTTTCATTTTTGTTAACAAACTGATATGCTGCTGCTTGAATAGAATGGAATATCATATTAGGTACTGATTACATTACAGACCTCATAAATAGCTTGAGAAAAGAGGCTGCATAAAACTTTAAATATTTTTCTCTTTCTTTCTACAAAAAAGAAGAAAGAAAAAGCTTTCAGCTCATGAAAGTAGAGCTCACAAAGCGATTACAAGGAATCACTGCATTTCCAAAAGTGCTTACAATTGCCAAGCATCTTTAAAAGCATTAGGCATTTTTCATCATCTTTTATGTTGGGACAAGCGACAACCAAATGAGCAGTGATTGGCCTGGATTATATATTTTCTGCTTTTCAGCACTTCTACAGAAGACTATAGGCAAGAGAACAATAAGAAGAACCCTGATCAAAAGAAAAACCTATCTAATCCAGTGTCCTGTTTTCCCCAGTTAGTGGCCAGCTAGAAGCCTTTGAAAACCCCAAAGTAGGACATGGCTAATGGATCATCCCTATCCACATGTATGGATAAATCATTCTATTTCCAGCCTATGACAGTTTGTTTCCAGTCCTGTATTTTTCATCATAAATCCATTCATTCCCATGTTCTGTGGTTATTTTTTTATTTCAAAACAAAATTTGCATTTAAATTGTACATATTTCCTCTGAAACATGTATCAGTATACAGGTTTTCCCCAAAATATACATTCTGTATGCATTTTTGAGCTATGAACTGAAAACACAAAATACAGAAAAGTGTGCTATCCAAAGAATAATTGTGTTTCAACTGAGGGAAGTATGAATTAGTTTGGTTCAGTTAAAATGTTATATTGACCACTTTCTAATCTTTAGGTGCAGAGGCTGCTGTTAGAGACAAGTTACATATTTTTGTTAAAAGAGCGTCTTTTTTTACTTTATATCTTAGTCTGTGAAGTAAAACACAAAAAATATGAATAGATATTAACTGTATTACCCTCTGTCAATAACTGGATTGCAATTCATTTGTATGTCTTTCTTTTCTTTTTTTAACTTCCTTTTTTTAAAAAAATACTTATTTTTTTTTCTTGTACGTTTGGTCGATTTTGTTTTAGAAAACTAAAAAAAACCCTATGTTGCAGGAGTTACTTGTCATGCATCGTAAATATGAGCCGGGGGGTGGGGGAAAAGGAACAGTAATAGAAATAACTCATCAATTATGCTTGAGTCAATTTCACATACTAATCTACCATAAAACTGCTGTGAAATTATGCAGTATTTTTGAATGCCTATAAAGTTGTAAAAGAGGCAATCAATTTTTCATCCAGAAGTGGTCAAAGAATACCAAGCTCAGCTTCTAGCTGGAAATAAATCTTCAAAACATTATTCCATCCAATCCTCCCACCACGCCCAATTGCACAGCAGTTCTTACTACAGTACTACTGTGGACAACTAACCAACGCTGGCTTCTCATCTGTTTAAAACCCATCACTAATCATCAGGTCAAACGACATCCCATACAGGTTTCACATTGTACACAAATGGCCTCAAAGTAATAAACCATACTTATGAGGGGTGTGAAAATGATTTATGTTATTATTTTATTTCTTACCTTTGTCACAACCCATCAGCCAAAGCTCTCAGAGTGGTTTACATTTATCTTGATTAGAGATGATGGAGAAACCAGAGACAGACTAAAATGAGTTTGGATTTCTAAGAATCAACTTGTGAAATCCTCTGCGGACAAGCCTCCTTGGGCCATGTAGGGTCCGTGGACTTTCATATATATATATATATATATATATATATATATATAAACTTTCCCAAAACGTATGCAAATTGATTTGTAGGAAAATACACAAGTTTCTGCTGAGACATATGCCATGCTTGAAAATATCCAGGGGGGAAGTTGAATGGAATGGGGCAATACGCTAAACGTTATGTACTAACATAAATTACATAAATTGTTGTGAAACCTCTTAAGGAATTGTTTGTATATTTTTCCGCATACCAGAAAAAAAACAATTCAAATGGACGCCAGAACAACACTGCACAATCCACGAAACACAGACGGAGCAGATTTCACAAAATCCAGACATCCCTAATATTGATAGACTTTCACTCTGCAACACTGTCTTTTTATTGCTTCCACATTTATTCTCTTTGACATCTGTTCCATAAGCCATTTTGTAGAAATCCTTCCAAGTGAAGAGGATTTAAAGTTTGAAAATACTTTGGAACAGAGTACATCCTTATAAAGTTGCCAGAGTTTAGAGAAAAGGGCAAATGTAATTGCCTATTTGGTACATATTCTTCTATCAGCTAATTAATTTAATCATTGATCCCATGCTGGATGTGTGGGTATTTCATTGCTACTACCATGCAAATCCTATTACATTCATGCAAATACAACTGACCCATCTTAAAAATATATTTAGCAGTCCTTATCCAAAAGTCTATAGGGGGTCCTCCCCAAAATATGCATAGTATTCAAAACTTACTAAATGATTTAGTGCAAAAGAAAATTGTTCTCCATCTTGACATCCCACCATATAACATATAGGTTCAGTTCAGACAACATGTTAGCGGTAGTTTTAGAACTCCACGGTGGAGTTTTTACACCACTGTTGAGAAATGTAGTGTCTGGCGGGAAAACTCCACACAACGGTGGAGGGTTTTTTTTGGAAAACACACCATGCAGAATATCCACGCTGCACAGAGGAGAATTCCTGCACAACCGTTGTGTTGCGTGTTGTGTGCAGGCTCCATGGAGTTTTCCATTGCATGGAGTTGACTTCTCCCACTGGGTACAGAGTTCCCTGGCAAGGGACGTGAAAGGAGTGAGTGCTGCTCTAGGAGAGCAGCCAAGATTGGGTTGTTGTTTTTTTGCAGCAATGGCTGATGGGATACCATCAGGAGGATCGGGGGAGGAGAGAGGACAGAGGAACTTTCAATCAAACATCGCAATGGATTTTACTCAACTCCACGGCAGCCCACACCCACACAACGATGGAGTTAGAACATGTTGTGTGGGGAGTAACCCCTAGAAACTCAACTGCTGAGTGGAGTTTTCACACTGTGTTGACTAACATGTTGTCTGAACTGAGCCACAGTAAAATTTGTTTTTCCCATTCCTGGCCAGCAGCAGCCATTGATGTGGAGCAAGGATGAAACAGAGACAGCGTGATGACATCAAGAGACAGGGTACATTTTGCTACACATTACAGAGGAGAATAATGCATCACAATGCTGTCATTTTTGGTAGCAGCCTTGGTCAGGTTTCTCATAATGCCATCATCCACTTTGAAAATTGGGAACTGCAAATGCCTCTCAAATTGAGAATGGAGTCAAACAGGACAACCAAGTGCTGACGTCCAGTTCTGGTGAGTCAGAATCTGCATGGGGGATGAACTGAGCTTGTTTAACAGCAACCAGGAGAAGACAGCTGGCAAGGGCAATTCACTTAACAAACAGGAAAGCATCCCATACGAGGCTAGATTCCAATAATCAGCCAAAGGCAGAGTGTGACATATCCATTGAGAAATGGCATATCTTATCTGCATTGGAATTGCTGGAAATGCTACTGAGAAATTGCTAACCCTCTTCTCTTAAAAAATATAAGATGTCTTTTTATAAAACACCAAGAAAATAATCATTGAAATTGTTTAATGATACATAAGTGAGAATAAAGAAAATGCTTAATGATTAGGGGTGTGCACGGACCCCCCGGATCGGATCGGGACCCGGATCGGGACCTCCAATTTTGTCCCGGACCGGTTCGGACAAAATCGGAGGCCCCCCGGACCGGATCGAGTCCGATCCCGACCCAAAAATCGTACATTTTTGGATCGGCCGCCATTTTTTTCCCCATAGACTTGCATTGCAATGCAAGTCTATGAGGAAAAAATGGCGGCGGGTGGGTAAGGGGGGGCCTAACTCCCTCCCCCCCCGGGGCCGTCCGCTGTGGACGGCCCCGGCAGGTAAACCCCCTCCCCCGCGCTCCCTACCTCCCCTGGGGCCGCCTGCTTCCATCCGCTGGCGCCCGCGGGCGCCAGCGGATAGAAGCGGACGGCTCCGGGGGGGGGGGTAAGCCCCCTTCCCCGCCACTTACCTTCTCGGCCCGTCCGGCGCCGGCGGCTACTACCAGCGGGCTCCGCGGCCTACTCTCGAGTAGCGCGCCGGGTGATGACATCACCCGGCGCGCCACCCTGGAGCAGGCCGCGGAGCCTGCTGGTAGTAGTAGGCGCCGGCGCCGGACGGGAGCCGCCGGGCCGGGCAGGTAAGGGCCCCCCTCCCCCCTCCCCCCTCCGCGCGCCCCCTCCTCCCCTCCACGCACCCCCTCCTTACCTTTCCGGCCCGGCGGCTCCCGTCCGGCGCCGGCGCCTACTACTTCCAGCAGGCTCCGCGGCCTGCTCTAGAGTAGCGCGCCGGGTGATGACATCACCCGGCGCGCCATCCTAGAGCAGGCCGCGGAGCCTGCTGGGAGTAGTAGGCGCCGGCGCCGGACGGGAGCCGCCGGGCCGGAAAGGTAAGGGCCCCCCTCCCCCCTCCGCGCGCCCCCTCCTCCCCTCCACGCACCCCCTCCTTACCTTTCCGGCCTGGCGGCTCCCGTCCGGCACCGGCGCCTACTACTTCCAGCAGGCTCCGCGGCCTGCTCTAGAGTAGCGCGCCGGGTGATGACATCACCCGGCGCGCCATCCTAGAGCAGGCCGCGGAGCCTGCTGGGAGTAGTAGGCGCCGGCGCCGGACGGGAGCCGCCGGGCCGGAAAGGTAAGGGCCCCCCTCCCCCCTCCGCGCGCCCCCTCCTCCCCTCCACGCACCCCCTCCTTACCTTTCCGGCCCGGCGGCTCCCGTCCGGCGCCGGCGCCTACTACTTCCAGCAGGCTCCGCGGCCTGCTCTAGAGTAGCGCGCCGGGTGATGACATCACCCGGCGCGCCACCCTAGAGCAGGCCGCGGAGCCTGCTAGTAGTAGTAGGCGCCGGCGCCGGACGGGAGCCACCGGGCCGAGAAGGTAAGTGCCCCCCTCCTCCCCCCCCCGCTGTCCACTTTCATCGGCGGGCGCCCGCTGGCGCCCGCCAATGGAAGCGGCGGTGGGCGCCAGTGGGCGCCCGCCGATCCGCCGATCCGCCGAACCGGTTCGGAGCTTTTTCGGACCGGTTCGGATTGGATCGGCCGTTCCAGCTGCGGGATCGGAAATCGGATAATTTATCCGATTTCCCACTGGACCGGACTCGGATCGTGGATCGGGTCCGATCCAGTGCACATCCCTATTAATGATACATAAGTGAGAATAGAGATTGTATTAAAGAGAAGGCACACAAGACACAAGCAAGTCCACAATGAACTCAGGATACCTAATATCAAGAAGTAATTGCTTAGACTTCACTAATCAGTTAATGGCTAATAATTAATGGTCAATAAATATTGTACATGGTAATGGTCTTCAACTGGTGGGTCGTGACCCAAAAGTGGGCCGCAGGATCAGTTCAGATGGGTCATAGCAAAGGTGTTGCCACCATGCTGGGCATAGAGAAAATTGTGAAAATGAGTCCCATGTTGCAGGTTGGGAGTCCGAGATGCGTCTCAGGGCTGGACCAGTTGAAGACCACTGGTATACGGTATACACCTTTCAAATCTGAAATGCTGATGTTTAGAAAAGTTTATACAATTGGATTTTAAGTAGTAAATTTTGAGGTGAGAGTTATTTTCTTAAAGTTAGGATTTAAAATCAATCTTACCGAGCATGAAAGATATATGTTAACCTTAAGCTTTTTTTGTGTTTTAATCTCACTGGAATTTATGAAGAGTTAAGACTGAGCTCAAATATATGGTGATAGTAAACAATGAAGCAATGTTGTAGAAAGTGTATAAATATGCACTGTTTTGGCATATCAATTTATTCATATCCAGAAGTTCACCAATGCCAGTGTACTACATAACAGCTGGACAGCCTGTTCAGAGCCAGGTAAGAGACCTGGAGCAAATCTACACAGCTGATTTAATGCAGAGTGGGAGCAGTTGGGGTCTTTTGCGACACATGATGTTGTCAATCCGCAGCAATCCCACAGATTCCTTCAGGAAAAGGTGCATTTTGCAGACTACATTTAGCCCATTTCCCCCCTTTAATGCAGCTCCCATGTGGTTCAGCTGCTGTGTGCCTCACTCCTCCAGATTAAATATGGTATGATGGGCATGCCCAGAGGTATCTTCTTCTCCTGGATGGGACTTTGGTCAAAAAGTGGTGCCCTCCCTGTTCTCCCCCATTGTTGTCCTTTTCTGCCATTTTGCAGTAGTCTGCACAGATACAGATCATGTTTCTTTACAATTTACTGTAATTTATTCTTCCTTCCTTCTCCACCCCTCCAAAATAAATGATCTGGGTTTATCTGCCTAATTTTCTAGAATCAGTAATTCTCTAAGTCTCTAAATCGCTAAATCTCCGAAATCCCAAAATAATTAAATCGCTAGTTCGTTATAGTGCCTTAGTGATATACCATGGCTCCCCATGTGTGTTATTGCAACATGGTTCCATCTAGCAATAGGGACATGGGAGTGTCATTTCTGCGGAGAAAAACTGGCAAGCATACTCATTGGTGGAATGTAGGGAAACTTCCAGACCAAAGGCTCTGTTCTTTTTCTCTGGATGCCTGATATCCCTGTCAACACATTTCCTTTCCCTGAGCAGAAGAAGAGGGGGGCGGGGACCAACCTTCTCACAGTTGGTTGATGATGTTCATTTCGACTGGTGGAACTCTGCCCACCCCAGCCCAAAGTAAGGCAGATTAGAGTGCAATGTGATCTGTGAAAGCGGTTTGGGAGGAGTGTAGTCTAGTGTGCTGCTGATGGACCAAAGCCAATTTGAGGAAAAAGCAGAGAAAACCTAAAAACAATTCTCAATGTGTTGCCTTTAAGATGGCCCCTTGGACATAGAAAACTCTCCTTTTAAACTCTTTTTTTTTTTGAAATAATTGTATTAATTTCAACATAATAATAACATAAAATACATACATAATCCTCGACAATCCCCCCCGTGCACCCCCACCCCATGAGACCTTCTCTTAATCTTTTATTCTATCCAGAAATTTATCGACTCTTTTGAAGGTGTTTGTCCCTTCCCCGATCTTAATACATATTCCAATAGGGGACTCCATATTTCCCCAAAATCATTTTTACCGGACATTCCCCTCTTTAATTTCATTTTACAAGTCAGCATATCATTCAAAGCCATATCCCATATTTCTTTGTACCATTCTTCTATTGTATAGCTTCCTTGTCCTTTCCAATTTTTTGCAATCATTAGTCTAACAGGTGTCAGGAGGTTGTTTATCAATTCTCTCTTATTTTTGTCCTCTTCCCCTCTATCCCATATTGCTAGTAGAGCGAGCTTCGGGTTTAATTCCACTTTACTTCCAATTATTTCACTTATTTCTTTAAATACGTTTTTCCAAAATTTTTGTACATATTCACAGCTCCACCACATATGGTAATAAGTTCCAACCTCCTGGCATCCCCTCCAACAATTTTTAGATATTTTTTTGTCTATCTGGTGAAATCTAACCGGTGTTAGATACCATCTCCACAATACCTTATAAAAATTCTCCTTAATTCTGACCGATAACAATTTTAACATTCTTGCATTCCACAACCTCTCCCAGTTATATTCCTTAATTTCTCCATTTACATCCTCTTCCCAAACCTTTTTTATTGCTTTAAGTGAATTTTGAAATTCCTCCTCTATCAATAATTTATATATCTCACTAGTCAGCCCTTTCTTAATTTTCTTTTCTTCTTTCCTACCTTTTGACTCTATTAATTCTTCAAATCTTGTATTATTTCTACACTTTTTATTTTTCAGTTTCCATTCCTGAGTCCATTTCCCTAATTGTATACATTTAAACCATGCTAATTTTTGACCTATCAATAGCTCTTTAATTTGCTCATTATCCTTCAAATTTTCCATCCACTTCCTTAACTTGATTATTTCCTTATCTTTCAATCTCGCTTCAATCTCCACTTTTAACACTCTTGGAAAATTCTCCACTACTACCACTGGGGCAAGTGGTGAATCTCCTGGTATCAACTTCCCCTTAAATTTCTCCCAGATCTCCACTATATTTACCAACAAAGGGTTGTCCAGTCCCTTTAATTCTCTCTTTTGAATTTTTTTTAAAAAAATATTTTTCAATTTATAATCTATTTCCCCAGTTTGCGTCTCCAACCACTCCAAATCTTCCTCCCCTAGAATACAGCTTATAACATATCTTAACTGATTAGCTATATAATAATACTTAATATTTGGAAGTCCTAAACCTCCCTTCTTTTGAGCCTTATACCATAACCCTTTATTAATCCTAGCTTTCTTATCCCCATTACAATATGCGTTAATTATATTTTGCCAACTTTTCAACTCTACTTCTGATATTTTAATTGGTAACATTCTAAACAAAAAATTAATCTTAGGTAAAATCTTCATTTTAATAATTACTATTCTACCAAACCAAGAATGTTTTAATTTCTTATATACTTCTAATTTCTCCCCTACTTGTTTTTTTAAAGCTACCAAATTAAGTTCCTCTAGCCTATCTAAATCTCTATCAATATTAATACCTAAATAACGTACTATATTTTTAAGTCTAAGACCCAACTTAACCTTACCTTCTTCCAGCTCTTCCTTATTATAATTAAATAACATCATTTCTGACTTCCCCCAATTTACTTTTAATCCCGTAATTTCTCCAAATTCTCTTAAATGTTTCTTAATCACCTCTGCACTCCCTAGGGGATCTTCTACTGTCAATAAAGTATCGTCCGCAAACATATTCATTTTAATCTTCTCCTTTCTTCCTATCCCCTTCACTCTTTCATCTTCCCTTATTACATTTGCCAAAATTTCTATTACTATTGCAAATAAGATCGGTGAAAGAGGACATCCCTGCCTAGTTCCTCGGGCTAGTGTAATCTGTTGTGTTAACCCATCATTAACCATTATTTCCGCTTTATTATTTTTATACAACTTATCCATCACTCCCATAAATTTATCTCCAAACCCAAATGTTTTTAATATTGTTTTGAGTGCTGGCCATTCCACACAATCAAAGGCTTTGAATATATCCAATGCTAGCAAGCCTGCTTTTAAATTCCTTTTTTTTATAATACTAATTATATTTAGTACTCTTCCCATTAAATTAGACATTTGCCTACCCGGTATAAATCCACACTGATCTTTTTTAATATATTTACAAATAAATGTGGCCATTCTTTTTGCCATTATTGCTGTAAAAATCTTTGAATCTTGATTTATTAAGGAAATTGGTCTGTATGATGCGGGATCCGTTAAGTCCTTACCTGGTTTCGGAATTAATATAATCAGGGAATGATCCCATGATGGCGGAGTCTTCCCCCCTTCTTTTATAGTATTAAATAATTTCTTTAATCTTGGTATTAAAATTTCTTTAAAAAGCTTATAATACTCCGACCCCAAACCATCCATCCCCGGTGATTTTCCTCCTTTCAGTTTATCAATAACTCACTCTATCTCTTTTTCAGTAACTAAACCTTCCATATAATCCCTATCCTGCTTCTGCAGTTTTATTTTCCAATTCCTCTCTACATATTCCACTACTTTATCTTGCGGTCCTGATCCTGATGTATATAATTCACTATAAAAATCCTTAAATATATTTAATTTATCTTTCATTAAATTACAACTATTCCCTGACTTATCCTTTATTGTCCCTATCATATTCTTAGCCTTTTCCAACTGTGTGGATCTGGCCAGCATCTTTGAATTCCTATTGCTATATTCAAAAAAATCTCTTTTTAAATAAAACAAATTTTTTTAAACTTGTTCTAATTCTTCTTTCTCTAATTCCTTTTTCTTAGCTTGAATTTGGGCAATTAGGCGTTTATCTTTTGTCTCCTTTAACTTATCTTCCAAACTCCTTACCTCCTCTTCAATCTTTTTATTTTGAGCTTCCTGTTGTTTTTTTAATGTACATCTTTCCCTAATACAAATCCCTCTTACTACAGCTTTCATTGTATCCCATAATATGTCCTGCCGGTTATTCTCTTTTTCATTAATCTCCCACATTTCCTGCAGTTCTTTCTTTATTTTCTCCATTATATATTTTTTATTCAACAACCCTACATCCAGTCTCCATCTCTTCGCTTGTCTATAGTCTTTCTTGGTTTCCATGTCCATTGTCATTAACGCGTGGTCAGTAACCTTGATAACTCCAATATCACAATCTATGATTTTGGGTAACATATTTTTTGATACGAAAATGTAGTCTATCCTTGAATAACTCTTAAATCTCTGTGAGTAGAAGGTATATTTCCTTTCTTCCCCTCTTAAAACTCTCCACACATCCATTAATTCTTTCCCTTCCATTAATTTGCTTAACTCTGTCTTCCCCACCCTCTTAGTATCTTTTAATATGCTATCCCTATCTTTCCCTATATCTAGTACCATATTAAAGTCGCCTGCCATCATAATGTGCTTTTTACCCACTTCTCCCAACACGTTAAATACTTCATCAATAAAATCCATTTGTTTCCCATTTGGAGCATAAACATTCACTAATACATATTCCTCTTCTCCCAACTTGCAGAACATAATAAGAAACCTTCCATTTTTATCTTTCTTTACACTTTGAATAGTTATACCACATGTCTTTGAAATTATTATTGCCACCCCTCTCGATTTCGAAGTTCCATATGCCTTCTCGTAAACGCCCACCTCCCTCATTCGAAGCTCATTAACTCCATCTTTGGCCTGATGAGTTTCCTGCAAAAAAATTACATCTATTTTTTTGTTCTTTAATAACATTTCAATCCTCTTTCTTTTAATTACCGTTCCTAGCCCTTTAACATTCAGTGTTGCCAATCTAAGTTTATTTTCCATCTCTCTCTTTCACACAAATCTTTAAGTCGGTCTCCCTCTGTGTAACACATTCCCCCCCTCCCTAACCCTCCCCCCCACATTCACCCCCAATTTCACCCCCCTCCTCACCAGCTTCCTGGGCATTGGTCCCAATCTTCTTAGAACTCTTGGGGGGGGGGGAACTTGGCCCAACATTCCGGAATAACGTCTACCCTCCCCTCCATATCTCTTCTTCTCCCTATCCCTCTTACAATATATATTAAAGTCTAGTCATTGCTCCCTCCTGCCGCGCCTTCGTCTTGCTTCTCTTCTCCAACCGGTGTGGCATCCATTATGCCCAGCTTCTCCAATAGCTCGATTCCTTGCTCACAAGATGTTATTCTTTGCTGCTTCCCGTTCCACTTAAATCTCAAGAAAACTGGGTATCCCCAATTATAGGAGATCGATTTCATCTTCAATGCCCCTGTACAGATTCTAACGCTCTTCCTCCACTGGACCGTCTGGGGGCATAAATCCTGGAAAACCTCAATTGGTGTTGCTTGAAGCGTTGGTTGACCTTGACTTCTAACTGCTTGCATTAATTTTTCTTTTTTATAGTAATTAGCAAATTTCACAATAATATCTCTTGGGAACTCTCTTGTCTTTCCAAATCCCACCCTATGGGCCCGCTCGATATCTTCCATTCTCCAATCTTCCTGTGGCACTAACTGTTTGACCCATGCCAAGATTAATTCTCTTATACTATTAAGGGTCTCCCCTTGCTGCTCCCCAAAAGACCTTATGCGTATATTTGCTCTCCGGTCCCTGTCTTCCATCGCTATAAGCCGTAAATCCTGTTGCGTTAGCTGTTCCTCTTGCTTCTTATATAAAACCTTTAGTTCTCCAGTTTCTTCCTGCAAAGCTCCAACCTCTTTCTCCACCTTTTGAAGGCCTGCCAAGAGTTGCTGTTGTGAATCGGTGATCGCTCTTTTAGGATAGGGAATTTACAGTTAATTCACTGCTTCTTTCGGAGGATAAAGGATTTGCGACCTACCCCATGTCCTGCTAGGCCACGCCCCCCTTAAACTCTTCAGCTAAGACTTTTGAACTGTATAAATTTTTATTACTGTTGCTTTAACCTACATTGTTATATTTAGATGTCATGTTTTATTAAGAATATATGTTACCGAAAACAAATTGAAAGGGGATCTATAGATTTTTCCTTACTAATACTTGTTAGTACAATACAAAGATTGAACTCGACCTGTCGCAATTTGTAGTGTACTGTTTGTTTAAAGCACAGCCTGGGGATGATGGGAAGTGTAGCTCAACCCACTGGAAGGCACCAGGTTGGGGAAGACTGGCACTGCCCTCCCCAGCATGGGGCTCAAGCTGGAAAGAAACAACGTTTTGACCAAATATTTGTCTTTGACCCAATAATTCAAGGAGTAATGGTTTCATTATCGGAACCAGCCCCCAACTTGCTGCTTCAAATCATTTTGCAGATTCTTTAGCACATGTTCTTGGAAGTAAGTCATACTGCACCGTTTAAATTAAATTTAAAAGTTTAAATTAAAGAACATATGCATGACTAGGGTCAGCTTCCTCTTATAGCTGTCCTTGTAGTCAAAGAAACTTCTCACTTAGATCAGAATATAGTTAACCTGTCATAATTAACACAGCACTTTGCTAACTCAAATTAAAGGGAGATGCACACAGAGCGGGAAGCTTCCCCTAACGTTATTCTTTTCCATATATTTAAGAGAGAGCTCTCTAGCTCCTTGCAAAATTTCAGTGCAAAACTGTAGACTAAAGACTCTGGATTTTAAGGTCCCACTTCTCCAAACCTTGGCCATAGTAAGAAAGAAGCAGCTACATCACACAGTTGTGATAATTAAACTGATGGTGATGTCTCACGCAACAAGTCTACTCACTCACTCACTCACTTGCTTTTTGCACTAATGATCCTATTTGCCAAGACATTTTAAGGACAGTATTTGTGGCATGCAGTTAACAAGGTACCCTCTGTGCCAAGTAGAATGTTTCAAAGTACTCCATAAATGTAGCTAGAAACCGTGGTTAAATGAGATATAGAACAGCGGGCTTGACAACCTGGCAAGAACACATCAACAAAAAAATTGATTCACCAACATGCCGTAGCACATGACACAAAAAGTTACCTATCCATTTATCTTAGACTTTCAGGATGATCAAAGCTATTGGCTGCTAGCTCTGCATGGAAGTTAACTGCCAGTGGACTACTTTTCTCCGAGTTACTGAAGTCCACAAGACTACCAGCTCCTGAGGCTCCAGCAGAAAAATTCTATTATCATTGCACTCCAGTGTGCGCAACCAGATTCTCTTACTCAGTTGCACTCTGCAAGTAGCACTGCAGGGAAAGCACTTATGCTTAGAAGGTCAGTACTAATAGACTTCTGCCGCATCTGCCAGCCTTGTTCAAAGGCAGACTCAGGAGAAGAAAGAGGTAGTTAGAACTAAGAAACAAACAGAAGAGAGATGCCAAAAAATGTAAGGTTTTGGAGGAGAAATTAGAAGTGGGAAGAGGGCTGAAAGGAAAGACCAGCACGGGAAGGATATGGAACAGGCAAACAAGCCCAAGGTATTGTTTCTCTCCTCACAGATTTTCTGCCATGTAGAAAGGCGAAAATAACAACAAAGGTTGGAATAGGACAACCTGTGACTCCAGGGCCACATATGGCCCTCGGCTTAATTTCATGTTGCCCTCAGCCTAATTTTACAAATGTTCTGCATGCCATCAGTTTTGCAAGAGCGATCTGTCCCAACCCTGGCAGCCCACTGTGTGGGAAGGAAGAGAGAAAGACAAGAGGCTGGCAGGAAGAGAAAAAGGGTGACCCACCTACATTTGGCTCTGTCGCTGCCCATTGCTGGGTTTGGCCCCACTCACTGATGATATATGACCCCTGACAGATTACCATTGAGGGAATATATATGGCCCTTGACAGAAGAAAAGGTTGTCCACCCACGAAATGGGATATATCGAGAAAAATGTTTCAAGGAGTTGACCCACAATTTTTCTTGATTCCTTTCAGCCTGGGGTACTACCAGGAATGCCAAAGTCAAAGTCGGTTTATTATGGTAAATAACCAGCTACCAGGAATGTTTGAAGTCTAATGTTTCCATATCAGGTTATTGAATTGGAGGACTATTGAGATCTCTCTTAATTCTGTGGCTACCAGATGCAATTCTGCTGTTTGGCTATTGAGTGCATGTGCAACAGGATATTTAAGACAGCAGAGAACAATGGCCAAAGCAACAGCGAAAGAGACAAAAGAAATAATGTTTGCAATCAGTGGAGGAAGCAATGTGACAATATGTCATGCACAGATGGAAGAATCCTCCTCCGAGGAGCTAGAGTTCCCAGAGACTAACAACACTAAGGACCCACCCTAGGAGACCTGGGGGAGCCTGGAACCACTAGGGAGATGACTCTGGGTCCGTCTCCACAGGAATAATGAAGTTCCACCTCTGAGGGAGAAGTTAGCAACCACCTAGCTCCTAGGGGTGCTGTCACCTCAAGAGGTAGGCCAGTATAATAATACTTGACTACAAAGGCAGACTCCTCAAGAGGAAAGGACTCCTCAGGAACAAAGTGTTCCTCCTGAGTAGGACTGTTGCCAGAGGGCCTGTAACAAGTGTGAACTCAGCCCTGCATGAGACTGAGAAAGCTATATAAGCCTTCAGTTTCAGGCTAGCCATTCCTAGAATAACATTGTTCTACCAGCTCCAGTGAATTATATCCCTGACCTTGCCATGTGATTGACCTCCGTGCTACTGACCCTTCGGCTCTTGCTTGACTCTGTTTGTTGGACTGCATATTATATCTCACTGTTTAACTGTATTTTGACCCTGGCCATACCAGACTCTCCTTAACAGGCAATACAGTGCGTTGCTTGAATCTTGACCACTCTTGCCTTATCCTAGAATGAAACTTTAGTGCTTGATCATTTGCCTGCATAATGGACTTGCTTAATGGATTTGAAAGGTACAGGTTAAGTCATATACACAGGCCAAGAGAGAAGAGGAAACTAGAACTTGCATAAAAAAATTGTAAAGGAGAGGATAGATGTTGTGGGAGGTAGGTCAAAAATGTTAGCTATGCTCTACAGCAGCCATTCCCAACCTGGTGCCCTCCAGGTGTTGTGGACTTCAACTCCCACATACCCCATCTAGTATGGCCAATCCTCAATAATTCTGAGAGCTGCAGTCCAAAACATCTGGAGGGTACCAGGTTTGGGACAGCTGGTCTACAGGATGGTCATGTACCAATAGAAATTATTATTATTATTATTATTATTATTATTATTATTTATAACCCCCCCTCTCCCTCCGGATCGAGGCGGGGAACAACAACAAATACAAAACACAAGAATCACAAAATATTTATTTCTATCCCTCCTTTTCCCCAATAATGGGATCCAAGGCGGCTTACAAATTAAAACATGTACAGTTAAAACAAATAGCGATATATAAAAATTAAAAATATAATTAAACATAGTACACTTTTAAAATATTTAAAACATTTAAAAACATTTTAAATACACATAATTATAAAATCCAAACTACAAGCAGTACATCCACAAAGAACTGAACTACTCCCCAAAGGCCTGCTGAAACAGAAAAGTTTTAGCCTGCCTCCGAAAGCACACCAAGGAGGGAACCAGTCTAGCTTCCCTGGGGCCTTCCAGAGCCCTGGGGCAGCCACCAAGAAGGCCCTCTCCCTCCTTCCTACCAGGCATGCGTGTGATGGTGGTGGGACGGATGGAAGGGCCTCCTCTTAAGACCTCAGGGGACGGGCAGGCTCATAAGGGAGAATACGGTCTTTCAGATATCCTGGACCCGAGCCGTATATGGCTTTGTAGGTCATAACCAGCACTTTGAATTGTGCCCAGAAACAGACAGGAAGCCAGTGGAGCTGTTTTAACAGGGGAGTTGTTTCTCCCTGTAGCCAGACCCAGTCAACAATCTGGCCGCAGGTCTTTGAACCAGCTGAAGTTTCCAAACACTCTTCAAGGGCAGCCCCACGTAGAGCGCATTACAGTAATCCAAACAGGATGTAACTAAGGCATGTGTCACCGTAGCCAGGTCCGACATCTCAAAGAACAGGCGCAGCTGGCACACAAGCTTTAACTGTGTAAATGCACTCCTGGCCACCGCTGAAACCTGGGCATCCAGGCTCAGGGCTGAATCAAGGAGTATACCCAAGCTGTGAACCTATGTCTTCAGGGGGAGTGTAACCCCATGCAACACAAGCTGAATCCCTATTCCCTGATCTGCCTTATGACTGACCAGGAGCAACTGTCTTGTCTGGATTAAGCTTCAATTTGTTTGCCCACATCCAGTCCATTGCTACCGACAGACACTGGTTTAGGACCAAAACAGCTTCCTTGGAATCGGGTGGAAATGAGAAGTAGAGTTGGGTGCCACATACTGGTGGCACCACACCCCAAAACTCCAGACAACCTCTCCCAACAGTTTCATTTATATGTTACATAGCATGGAGGACAAAACGGAACTCTGAGGGACTCCACAGGCCAATGGCCAAGGAGTTGAACAGAAGTTCCCCTGCACCACCTTCTGGGTCTGCCCCTCCAGGAAGGAATGGAGCCACTGTTAAACAATGCCTCCAAGTCCCATCCCAGCGAGACGGCCCAGGAGGATACCATGGTCGATGGTATCGAATGCCACTGAAAGGTCCAGCAGAACTAACAGGGACACACTCCCCCTGTCCAGTTCCTGGCATAGGTCATCCACCAAGGCGACCAAAGCTGTTTCTGTCCCATAACCAGGTTTGAAGCTAGAAATTGAAATGAAATGAAGGCAACTTGAGATTTCTACATCTTTGCTTGCTGTTCTTTTGCTCTCTATTCTAAAAAAACAGGGCTGCACCATGGCTAATTCCCATACATCACTCTAAACTCAGCCATGTGCTTTTACATTCAACTGCATTAGACCCTTGAGTGTTGCTCTGAGAGATGGATTCCATGGCGATGAAACTGTGAAAACCCAGAGCACTAGGGATTTTGAAGTCAGCTAAGGATCTTGTGGGTGTGAAATTGTAGGCAATTACATTTGATCACTGTGTCAGACACTGGTGCTGAATTTATTCAAATTTGTTATAGAAATTGTTCTGAAGTACTTCAGAATACCAAGGGCCCTGATTAAAGCAAATTGTGTCTACAATATGCAATGCTGCAGAAAAAGAATCTAGTCCAACGAGAGTTGTACATGATTAGAAAATGTCAAACACTAGAACAACAACAACAAATTAAAGAAATGAAATGTCTCAGAAAATATTACTTCTTCTGAGTTCCAAAGTCTTCCAGAAGCTAGAAGCCAACTATAAACTTGAAAGCAAAATAAAGATTGATATGATGTAAATGACCAAAAAAATGTAAAAGAGCAAGCAGAACTTTATGAAGATGTGGAATGAAGATGAGGAAAAATGGTGTTGATCAAGTTAAACCATTTTTGCAGAAGGTTATCTATTAGTCTCATGGGGGGATTTTCAAAATGAGGTGTGTGTGTGTTTTCCAGTAATAAGCTCATTCATCACAATTACACACAGAAGCCTAAAACAACAGCTACTACCTTACCTGCACCAGCCCGAAAGCTTGTCGTAACACTAAAGATCAGATAGTCTTTCTTGATGATTTCCACCTATTTGTCACTGATCCTGCGTAACTTGCTTTGTCCCCAGCCTCAGAAGGAAATACAAAGGTTGAATGCTGCTCTAGATCAGGGATGGACAGAAAGGTGATCTCCAAAAGTTTCACACTTCGACTCCCAGCATTCCTGATCATTGGCCATGCTGTACAAAACATCTGGAGATCTACCTTCTGCTCACCCCTGCTCTAATCAGTAGCAATTACTGCAAGTAAACGATCCTTCATCAGTCTGCGGAGCAGCATCACAAAGGCCCTTTTTCTAAAGTCTCTAATGCTTGTCCTGGATCCTGAAAAAGCAATGTACATCAACAACACTATCACTTTCAGGGTTTTGTGGGCTCCTGGGAAGACTAGTATCACTGGAACTCTCCAGCCTCTCACCTGATAGGCCCTGCTGCTCCTGCCTGAAATGAGAGTACATCCCATGTAGTCACAGATGACTCTGGGGCTCACTTTTACTTTGTACGGGCCTAGCCAGATCAGGGTAGGGATGTACAACTCCATCCATTTCAGTTACTCTGTTGCTCATTTTTCTAATCTTAAATTTGGTTCCTCCTGAATTTTTAATTTTTTTTAAAGATCATATAAAAATTAACACACATTATTGTGTGCATTTCTCTTTACGTATATTCTTCTATGCATTTTTTCCCAAATATGCTCATTTTTGCAAGCATGCTTTCTAATGTAATGCTTTTCTGAAAATTGTTTTCACCAATATATCCCTTGGTGTGCACTGTCTCTATATGTATTTTTCCCACACTTTTTGTTGTTGTTGGAGAACTGCATTGCAAAATTCAGAGAAATGCGAATTTTGAAGAATAACTGAGTTTTGGTTCATATATTGGTTTCAAAGTGTGAAATAGACTAGGCCCTCATCTTCATGGTGGCGGGCTGGCAGCGGCGGCAGGCCTGCATTGGCCCTCCTTCCGCCCATCTACAGCAGAAGGAGCACCATGGCAGGCTCCCGCCACTGCCACCGCACCCGCCCAATAGAGCACGAGCAGTAGGTTTATGGGCACCTGGGAGAATCTGCCCCCTCTTCCAAGGTAAGTTTGCATTTTTAATTTTTTTTAAAATGGGGGGAACAAGAGGGGAGGTCTGCAAAGGTACAAGAGATGGTGCAGCGAGCTTATGGCTCGCTGGTCCACCCCCTTCCCTTCCCTGCCCAGCCCAGCCCAAAGCGACCAATCAGTGGTTGCCATAGACTGTGGCACGCCTCTCAGAAGCTCCGGAGCAAGAGCAACAGACGGCAAATGCAGTCATCACCTACTCCAAGCTAAAAAAAAGTCGGGGTAAACGCCTGACTATTTTAGAGAGGAGCTTTGGGGTTTTGCCCCTATATGGCTTCGGAGTGGCAGCAGCATCATGTAGACCACCTGCCACCACTCTGAATCCACTGAGGGGAAAAGCGCCCATCTAGAGGTACCCTAGTTCGCATTATTATGCAAACAAGTGTCTCCCTATCCTTAGATCAGAGACAGCATGTACTGCTTCCAGCTTAACTGAGCCTTGTTTGCAGTCTGAGCACATCTCAGAGTCCCCTATAACACCTCAGGGTGCTCTTACTTCCAGAAAGCTCCTAAACTGGGCAGAACATAGCAAGCTCCTAACTTCAATAGTCACTGGCCAGGGCTAGGATACTGTGGGCCTGTTCAGACAACACACTAAGCCATGGTTAGGCCGCTAACCCTTTTGCAGCAAACAATTAGTAAGTGTGTTTAAACTGTAATTATGTAGCCACCATGATTAGGAATGGTTCACACAACATGCTAAGCTACAATGTTTAGTTCAATATGCTTAACCACAGTGACTAAGTGTTTTGTCTGAACAGGGTCAGTGATACATAAATCATCTTGGGCAAAATATACACAGAAAAACAAGTACTGACAAAGAATTGAGGATTTCCCAGGAAGGAGTTTCTACAAACTGCAGAAGGTATTACTCTATTTTCCATTATACTCAAGTCATGATTAGGAAGCCTCTTGATTGGCTACAAATTTAAAATGGTGATAAAACTCAGCATTGTTTTAAAAGGTGCCATGTGAAAATAAAATTTTAAATTGCCAATAGACTGTATATGGTGTGGGAGACAGGAACATGAATGCCAACCTTTCCCCATAGGAAATACTTAAAAAAAACACCTTTAAACAGTGTGCAGAAAAGGCAGATCATCCACATATTGACTATAAACAAATATTTGACAAGCATGTCCACCATTTTAAACCTATATTTAGCAGTGCCACATGGTAGCTACCTTTATGATGATGGGAATAGCTTGTCTCACCTGCCAGAAGCAAATCATGAGCAACCTCATTATCTTTTTCAAGGACCTACAGGCGTTTCAATAAAACCTCATGATCAGTCCTATGAAAGGCTACTAAAATATCTAATAAAATCAGCATGGATAGTTGACCTCTGCCCGCTGCCAGAAGGATAGCATTAAACAAAGACAGGAAAGAATTCAATATCCACAATGCAATTAGAATGGAATGAACCTACAGCTGTGCTGTCACCACTGATGGTCATATAGTTACAGCAGGCTTACAGCATGCCAAAGCTGGGAAACAAAGTTGTCCAAGTATGAATATGGATGTATAGCACTCAAAACCCACATGTTTATTATGACGTCATGTTGTGAACAGATCTACACCGTACCATCTCAGTATCCACAAAAGAAAAGAAAAACCTCATGATTTCCAGAGCTGCTTTGGTTAATATTTCAAGGAGTGGATGAACACAGCAGTGTCTGAAGGGTTATGCAAATGTTTACAAAGGGAGAATTGCACATGCCGCGATCATGGGAGTGGGATGGGTATACATTCAGTGACAGATGCTCACTATGACAGTCCCCTTAGCCAAGCCATCAAGGAGAGTCCTAAAATTCAGGCAGCTGTATTAATCCATATCAACAAACCATTTCAAGCAGTTTTCATCTCCACCAGGAGGAGGTCTTTTGTAAAGCTGATAGGTCTTAATTGCCCATTCAAGATGAAGCCACCCCCAATTATGGAATGATCTCTCCAATGAGGCTCGCCTGGCACCAACTTTGTTCTCTTTTCGGCGCCAAGTCAAGACTTTCCTCTTCTCCCAGGCATTTAACAGCATATACTGAGGTTTTTTTAATTGACCTCAGGCCTGGCTGAGAGTTTGCAGCTGTTTTAAATGTACACTGTTTTTATATGTTGTCTGTTTTTATGCTTGTATGATTTTAAATTTTGTATATCGATTTTTAATGTCCAAAGTTTTTAATTTTTGTAAACCGCCCAGAGAGCTTCAGCTGTGGGGTGGTATATAAATGTAATAAAATAAATAAATAAATACTTTGCATTACAACAGGGAACAATATATTGCTGTTGGGAAAAATCACACCCACCCACATCCTATTACTGTGAGAACTACAGCTAGGTTTTACAGGAACATACGATTTGGAGGTGGGAAGGTGTGGCAGACGATTTAAGTGTTCTTGCTAATAAAAATGTGCCGGTACTGCATCCCCCAAAGCCCTGGACCCACTACACCACTAAATACATTAGATAGTACTCCCAAAGTGACTTATGGAAACATGTGATTTCACTGGGAAAGAGACACACATTTAACCACTTATCCCACTCCCATGATATTGTCAACACAATACTTGCACCCAAATGTATGTGCATATTCATGTCTTATAATGCAAAACTATGGCTATTTTCTAGGAGGACAATCCTACTGTTTTTCATGAGACTTACTCCTTAGTAAGTACGCTTAGGATTGAAGCCTTAGAAGTACAAATAGTTCTTGCGTGATCAGATAAATGGTCCCCAGAGAAGTCAGACAAAGGGGTGTCTGTGGATATTACACTATTAATGAATTTTTAGATGTTGTCACACTATTTTGCACCCTCACTTCCATGGACCTAGTATATTTTTACAGACTGAATAACATTTGATAAAAGCTGCATCCTAATAACACAATCCTAGTGTGTTCACTCAGAAGTCATTCCCTCTTGAGTTCAATGGGATTTGCTCTCTAATTTGTGTTTAGGACTGCAGCCAAAGCAATAGGACAGAAGTGGACAACTTCCAGCCCTCCACAAGTTTGGCCTACAACTCCCATCAGCCCTAGCCAGCACAGTCAATGGTGATGGATGATGGGAATTGTGGGCCAAAACATCTGGAGGACAACTTTTGGCCTTCCAAATGTTTTGGCCTACAGCTCCCATCATTCATCACCATTGCCTATGCTGGCTAGGGCTGGTGGGAGTTGTAGGGCAAAACATCTGGAAGGCCAAAAGTTGTCCACTCTTGCGGTAAGACATCTACTTTCCGATTGGTGAGAAGTAACTGTTTTCCTCTGTCAAGTAACAGTGCTGTTTGTTGTCAGCTCATCACTATGTTATGTTCTTTTTGTAGCTGCCGCTAACAGAGCTCATATATTACGAGTTCTATTTTATGTATTTTCAACTTTATAGAGGATAAAGAGTACAAATTAAAAGAGGCACTTTGCCAAAGACCAACTAAATCCATTCAAGAATTAAGACTATAGTGCTAACATGTTGCTTCAAAAACACTGCATAGCAATTGGGTGCCAGTTTTTCCTCCTGTCCAACGTGAGACACAAAAAGTCCAACATTAGTCACAAAAACTTCCATGTTATAGAAGTGTTTTTGGTTATACTGCCCTATTGCTGCATGTTGCTTCTATATACCACAGTTAGACAGTATTGGTGAGTATTTTCAGTTCTCTGCAAGGCATAGCTGTACATGCTGTTGTTGTTTTGCTGTTGTTGTTTTTTAAAAAGGTTTTTTAACATGAAACATGAAAGCCGTCATAGATCACAAAATTTGAGAGAAAAATAAGTAAATTTTAAGCAGGGTGTATGCTAACACAGTTTTCACAAAAGAAAATTAAGCCCATTTTGATTTGTCTTATTGTCTAGAAAGTTGTTTATTTCCAACTTTCTCTTTTAATGGGATAAAATCTATTTTTTAACTTGGTATGTGAGTTGTACTGAATTAATGCAAACCCATTATTTACATTTTGTGATGCTTGTCTTTGCTGTAGCAAGGCATATGGGAAAATGTTAACAATTTCACTAGTGTTGACTAACAAATCAAAACTTTCAGGAGGTTTTTTTTTTTTAAGACTCTGACTAATGGAGATAGATGCCTAACACTGCTCCCCCACTGTTTCGTGTCTCACAGACACAGCATCTGTCTTTTTTGCCATTGGAAAAACAAGTTTCATTAATAATGTTGCTATCAAATGATGTATAGCAGAACATGTGTCCTGCAACACAAGCAATAATTAGACAGCACACAAAAAGCTCTTACAAATACAATGAAATATTTGATGGCAACCATCTGGCACTAAATGTATATTAAACAGGAAACTGCACACACACAAATATATTGTACACACATGTCATACATTAAATAAAATCCCCTTAAAATATGATATTTTAATAAATTTTAACATCTGGATTAATTTTGTTTATAAGAATTTGCTACAATTTTGGTTTGCAAAAAATTGCATGTTGAATTATAGTTTCCTTTATTTCTATTGCTTAGTTTTAGTTCAGTATAATAATTTACACCCCACTGTACTCCCATCAAAGATGGACCAAAGAAGATATAAAAAACCACCAAATCCAATGCTGAATATAAATAATAAAATACAAAACCACAATCACAAAATGTCAATACTTTTGTTAAGCTCTGGCAAAACTTTGGTTAACAAGGGGAAAATATAATTGAAGAAATATGTTTTTATACCTTAATTCAAGTTTATTTAATTAAAAAGTGCTTAAAATGAATAGGAATTCTTAATCCTTAATATTTTTGTTCTTTAGGGTACAATCATATACATACCTGGAAATAAATTCCATAAGATGTAATTGAACTTATTTTTGAGTAGAAATGTATCGGTTTGCTCTATTAAAATCTGTTCTAAATGCAGAAACCTGCCATGTCATCCACTGTCTTTTCAAAGGTTTATCAAATATATACAAACAGAAGCAAAAACGGTGGTGGGGGGGAGGGAACCCCACACAGTAAACAGCCATTGTTCAACTATTGATGCGGAAAGCCTCGAAAACTTATACAAAACTTACCAAGGCAACACCGTCTCCCCCAGGAGGTGTGGTTAATCATGAAGCAAATCTGAGATATAAATCTATCCTCGTTCCAAGCTACAATGGGCTTTGCTCTTCTTAAATCCACCTGGCTGTGTGTTACGCAGCTCAAGAACATAGGTTTCCTTTCCTGAGAAGGCATCTTTCTTGTCTGTTTTTTAGTTACAGAATGTAGCTAAACATTCTGTAACTACAGAATGTTCCCCTTGCTTTGCTCTCGCTAGGCCGACAGCCACTTGTTGCAATGGTAACAGGGAAAGCCAGGATCTGCCTTCTTCTCAGTTGGCTGGCATGAATAATTAACTTTTTTTCCCCACCTCCCCTCATTAGCATTCTGTTCAAGCGACACAAATGAAGCAATTCATTTCTTCTTTTTTGTCCTCAGAAGCTCACTGGATTAATGAGGGTTATCTTGGAAGATAAGGCCCAGGCCTGCGGATTTCATTTATCTTGATTGGTTAGAATCTGTGTCTCTAAATACAGGGGCCCCACTGCCTGCATATCAATTTTGGCTTCTGCATAACCTCCCCCCCCTGAAAAAATGGCTTTTGCTGGCAGGAGATCTTACATTCAGTCAGCAAGGATATCTATCTGGCTGAAGCCACATGAATCTTTCATTCCTGCAACTTTAATATTTAAACTGGTGGTGTTCTCTGTTTCTAGGTGTTTTGTTAAGGAACCACATTTAGGACAGACTGAGCTCTAGAATGCTTGCCTTATGTTTGTGTAACTTCCTCTTGGCCAAAGAGATAGATGTAAACAAAGAGAGGGCCCATTCTATCGGGGACTTCTGTACACAAGCCCAAATGAAATGAATGCATGGGAATTTCCTGACTGAGAGAATCTCAATCTCTCAGTGTGTCTCTATACATGGTGCATCTGTGTTGAAGGTTGCCAACATTTGATTTTTTTATTATTTTTTTTAAAACCTATGCAGAGTCTGGAATGTCAAGAGCAGCATCTGGAAGGTTGGAGGTAGACCTTGGAGGATGGGAAAAAATGGTACAGGAATCAGGTGGAGAATCAGCCAGGACAACAGTGGAAGCAGAGTACTACCAGGTAGAAGCCAACACATCAAGCCCCAAACCTGGCAGAATCTTTGTTTTATAGGCCTTTCTGGATCAAATAAAGGTGACGGGGGTTGGTTTCGGACAACACTTTAAACAACGGGGCTTCGGGCTAAACAACGTTCAAGCCCATTGTTTCTCTCCGTTGCTTAATTTGGCAGAATAGCATACTGTCAGTTGTGTGTGCGTGGTGTGTAACCCTCCACACAACACAATAAGCAACACAACTGACGATTGTTCCCCCCCCCCGTTGCTTAATGTGTCGTCCAAAACCAGCCATTGACTAATAATATACAGGCTTCAAAGACGAATAGAGAAAGTGAATGAGTGAGCAAGACTTTTAGCTTTATGAATTTATGCATCGGTTTAAGTTTCTTTTTTAAAAATTACATGTAAGTAAATGGGGGGGGGGGGAGTTAATAGCATCATTTAATAAAACCACACTTTCATGACCACTGCTTAGAACATGTGTGGGGAACCCTGTGACCCTCCAAATGGCATCTGACTACAATTCCCATCATTCCTAACCATTGGCCATGCTGGCTGGGACTAATGGGAACTGCAATACAATGACATCTGGAAGGCCACCAGTTTCCCACCCCTAGTTTAGAAAGTAGTGCCTGTAAGGCATTTCACTGCCACCATTCATCATCACATCATGCAGTTATACAAATTGTTATTGGGCCCTGAAGTCAGCATCTTAAGACTCAGATTTGTCTTTTTCTTTTTAAAGTACATTTCTATTCCTTAAGGCTGCAAAAGAGGTGTGAAAGGTTTCAATGTCATGCAAAGCTATTTGCCCCATGTCTGGCAGATTTAATCATGCAAAATAAGCATCTTTGCTTCATACAGTGTATAGAGGTTGCAGAATTCAGGTTTTTTTGATCCAGAATATCTCTATCTATCTATCTATCTATCTATTGTTTATTTATTTTGTACAGAGGATACACAGCCTTAAACAGGGCAATGTTTCCATGGACACACCCCAGGAAAGGGCAGAAAAGACCCAAAGGGTCCCCAGCCTTGGATTTTTCAGTTGAGTTGAGTTGTGAGAACCTAGTGTGGCAGTTGGAAAACACAACAGGTTTCTCTTCTTCCCACTCTGGCCATGTTTCTGTTTATATCAGTTACAAGAACAAATCTTTTTAGTGCAGGAAAATCACTTCTACTCACAGATGCTGTCTCTACTGTCTAGACAAGGATTTGACTACAGTGATCCATATATTTATCACAACTCCAGCATTAACGCTGCACAATGATTGGGTGGGTCTTGTTGTTTTGTGAGGCATATATGAGAAGCAAGGTTGGGCAGAGTTAATTGGAATCTACTTATAGATTGTTAAATGATTTGCAGTGGATTTGCAAGGGTTTCCGATTTCCATTTGTTTAGCAACAACAGAAAATATCTAAATTAGGCTGTTAGAATTTGTGATTTGTATTAACTCAAATGCAGATTTGCACCTGTGTATGCAGGTCATCCCACTGTATGGCTCACAGGTTAATTGACTCCACCCTCTGAAGCACCCATTTCATCTAGCCCCACCACAAGCTGTTATTTGGCACCATACTCCAATTGGTGAGCCTCAGGGTTTTAGTAAACAACATAGAGGATTTTTGAAAGCCTGAAATCTGCCTAGTCTACAATATGCAACAGTTCACTATATTCTCTTTTTGAGAGAAAAGAATAGATTACTATAACAAACTGCATTGATATCTGAAAATAAGATGTGTGATGCTTTTCCATAAAATACATCTACTGCAAATCCTGACTTTTTAATATCATGAATGAAGTCAGGAACCATATCACATCTCCAAATGAACATCTGTTCATGCACTCAAGGCTAGTATCCATGGTGCTTCCCACAACATGCAAAAGGGAACATTTGAAGGGCCTATTTCTGATAGCCGACATTAATAACACACCACTGACAAGCAATCATGGAGTTGCTTTTTGGTGGCATATTGCTGTGGGTATTTACTAAAAATAGTCACGTTTGTATGGAAAACATATCAAAAATTGGTCTTTTGGGCATGATGCTAAATGTACAGCTAAATATCCATGAGACTGCTAAGCTTTTTCAGCACAGGAACACAAACTATGAAATTTTATGTGCCCCAAAAGACAATGGATTGAATACAGACTTAGTGAATTGCTCTTAGTTCCCACTGAAATCAATGCAAATTGTTTCAAGTCATGACTAATTTTTCCTATTAGTTTCAATGGGACCCAAGTTCAATTAACTTAGCCTGGATCCAATCCAATAATCTTTCACTTAGAACCATTGGTTTAACTTTTACAGCTGTATTTTTCCATGTTTTGGCCAAGCGAGTCTTACATTGTGAATTTTACTTTTAAACCTGTGGGATTCTGTGCTTTAGTCATAGGACTCTTGATGGAACAGGCCTTACTCGGAGTCCTCTTGGAACTAATCACAATGAGTTCCTTGACTGCAGCTGTTGTCATGAGTCATGGCAATCCCTGTTCCTTAGTTTTCACAAAAGACTATCAGGACTAGTTGCCTTGCTTTGCAGAAGAGGATTCCATTTTACAGCCTTTCCAGATTTTCTTTAGCTTAATCATTGTGTGGCTGTTACATAATCCAAATATCATTTTCTAGGTAATGCTTCTCTAGTGGGAAAGTCACATGTTTGCAGCACTCAAATTAAAGCAAACTAATTTGGCACTAGGAAAATGTAATACCCCCCAGTTATTGCATTAGGCTGACCAGATAAAATCCAGGTCAGGGCTCATGTAACTTTAACAGTTGTAAAGAAAAGGGAATTTCAGCCAGTGTCATTTGTATGCAATTAGTTCCTGGTGAAATTCCCTCTTCATCACAACAGTTAAAGGTGAAGGCACTATACTAGAGTGACCATATACAAAAGAAGGCAGGGCCCCTGCAACTTTAACAGTTGTGATGTTAATAATATCACCAGGAACTAATTGCATACAAATGACACTGGCTGAAATTCCCTTTGCTCTACAAGTTACATGAGCCCTGACCTGGATTTTATCTGGTCACCCTATATTGCATCCACTGTGATTATAAGAGTTGTGTGCAATGAGGATGTGTGATGGTCATGAGAAGATGATGCACAACAAGAGACAATATAGGCTTACAGGATCTAATTTGTTGTTTACCAGAACCCCAATGTCCACCAACTCAAGTCAGGTTCACAATTGTGTGGCTTGGAGTGGAACCACATGCAAAGCAGTAGCTCAAAGGATGGAGTAATTACCTATCTCATCCTGTAAGCCTGTTTGAGCTGCATATACAACCTATATTGGAATTCAAAGCTGAGATTCTAATAGCCTAATTTAGAAGGGAGAATCCTTTTTGTTTCTGCTATCATTAAATAACTGGGAGTAGAAAGCCTTGCCAATCTACAGTGAATCGTTCAAGAATCTACCAATAGATCCCAAACTATCTTCTCCCATCCATGATGTACAACATGGCCAGTGTATCTAATTTTGCATTACTGGGAGGTTTGGGGAGGTTGGGTTTTGTTTTGTTTTTGTTCTACCAGCTTTTGTTCTTTCAAAATTGGTTCCCACTGGATGGAGTCAGGATGGGACAAGATAGAACAGATGCGTAAGAGTGGAGTCTTGCACAATCGGTTAATTCATTAACATAGCATGGCAAAATCTACAAGATTCTGTGGGTGCAGATAGGAGAAGGGGTTTGGTGGATTGTGGGTGGAATTTTTGGGGTTGGGGCAAAGGAAGCTAGCAAGCGATATTCCAGACAAGTCAGGGTATGGGGTCAATAGCAAGTAACACCAGAGTTGAAGTGGAGCCAGGGCTGCCAGGGTTGAAGCACCAGGACCTTTTGAATAGCAGGGTTAATGACATCAACTACCACATCCCTCAGGCTTACATGTTTCCTCTGAGTTTTAGCTGCAATACTCACAGTAGCTGGAGAAGAAATGGATTGTTCCAGAAACAATATATTGTTGTGAGCTATCCCTATTATAATGCAGTGTTTTCGGGCAATTAAGACCTATTAGCTCTACAAAAGCCCTGCCCTGGTAAGAGAATAAAACTGCTAGAAGTAGTTTGTTGATATGGATCAACACAAATGCTTGAACTTTTGGGCTCATTTTGGGGGTGTGGCTATGGGGACTGTCAAAATGAGAACCTGCACTTCAAAATTTATCAAGGCTTTAACACACATATACACACACACAAACACCCTTTGTTGGACTGGTTCCAAAGCTTACAGTTTTTTCAGACCACAACGCTAATTACTTACCGGAACACAATTTTATTCATAATGGCTGATTGGTAGTCTTAGGAGCATTTCTAAGGCAAAAGGGCAGGTTGGAGTGGGAATAGCTGCCATGAATACCACAATTACACAAGCGGAAATATTTTCTTTCACCTTCACAAATAATTTCCCCTGCTCTAAAAAAACTTGCCAAAAAACAGAACCAAATGTACCTGTAAACAATCATGAGTAAGGAATGAGAAGTGCACAATAAATGCCTAATGTAGAAAAAGCTCATCGTGGCATGGGGGGGGGGGGGGGTGTACCACCTCCTTGCATTAGAATGTGCAAATTTTCTGCCACTGCTTCCTCAAAGTCCATGCCTGCATTGCTACTCGGAATCAGGGACATGAGAAGGAACCTCTTCACTGAGAATTCTGCTCTGTTCAAAATTTAACATTTATAAATATCACTCGCCTCCCTACCCCCCTCTTCAACCTTTTGAGAAAGAAATAACTGCAGTCTGTTAAAATCTTTGCCTTAATTTCATCAAAGAAGGCATTTATAAAGCAGTTTCAAACCTCCCAGAAGTCTGTGACGTAGAAATTGGGCCAAATCAAATTAGCAGTCTATATAAAGAGAGATGTGCCTGCCTACTGCTTAATTATTACACTCATAAGCCATTTCTTCAAATGAGGATAATAACTTTCTTTTTTTCTTTATATAGTTCTCCATTAGAAATAGGAGAAAAAGTAAATCAAGTCAACATTTATTGTCTGAAAAGATAAGGCACCTGAAATAGCCTGCATTTATTCATTTATTTTTCTCCTGAAAGCCTTTAAATTTAATACAACCCATTTAATTGTCTAGTAAACATTTCCTTTCTAATTTGTTCACAGCAGTTTAACAAAATATAAGCCACAGGAGGAGGATGGAATGAATGTCATAGTCCATGGACATGGCTTGGTTTATGGGTTTGGGGGGATTCTACTTAAAGGACCACATCTTTGTTACATTTGAATTATAATTACTATTTGTGAAACTGCACAATCCATAGGATCATCTTCTCAAGTTATGTTATGACAAAGGAAATTGCCATGGTCAATTTCTCAGATTATGTCATGTTAAAAGAAAATGACGCAATTATGGCTTTTCTTTCGTTCAACCACTTTTTCAATGAATCAACAGTAATTGAATTGTGTTGATTGTATGCCTCAACCAATCTCGCCCTGCTCATTTATTTACTTATTAGACTCCAAGGGCAGTATCCAATCGGGTGCTACACCTACACCCATTCCATTGAGCCTCACCAAGTCTGTTCTGCAAGCAGCATCCACCAATTACACAACAGAGATTTAGCGCTTCTGGGAGCGAACAAAAGCAAACGGAAAGGGAGCATTAAATCTCTGTTACACAAGTGGTGGGTCCCGCTTGTGCAACAAAAGAGGCAGGGGAACTACTTGCAGAACCAAATTAGTGGGGACCTAACAGAATTAGTGGGGACACAGCACCTTGTTGGATACTGCCTACTGTCTTAATTCTCAGAATGCATTCACAGGAGCTGGATGAACAGAAGTTGGAATAGGCATAGGAATATATTTGGAATTAACTTTTAAAACCCGTAAAAACCCCTTAAGGAATACATGTTCCTTAGTATACAGCATACAGTTTAATTAGACCATTTAGTATAGCTTCTTGCCCCTTTAATACTCATGGAGCCACATTTGTCCCTGCAAAAAAGGGATTGTGATTGGAGCAGCAGATCCTGGCCATCCATGCTTCTGACACGCCCCCCCACAAACACACGTGTCATGTATAGACCCCAACTGCATGACCCATAAACTCAATTTTTCCTGAATGTGGCTCACACAATCCACATCTATGCACATACTAGGCCCCAATGAAGATGTTCTGACCAATGAGTGGAGATCAGGCATGCCTACTGTTGCAGTCTTAGAGCTCCATCACATCTACTTTTTTTCCTGATATGCATCCGGGATTTCCACCTTTGTTTCATTGGCGCGTCAAGCACTGGCCACTTTCACATATGTGCGTTTTTGCATTATTTCGCCTTGTTTACCTTTTGACCTATGCCGGCTTGCACTTCCTGGTATCGCCACTGCACTTGTCCTACCCCGCCCCTTTTCCTTCCCTCTCCAGTTCATTGGTTCTTGTGGTTGATGGACATTGTGATGGACGTGGGTGCCTTTCCGCCCCTCTGGTTTTGTTGTCTACTGTTTTAACTATTTAGTGTTTGATCGATTAGGAGCTGTTTCAGCCTTTCGAGGGAGAGAATAGCAATAAGAGTGGGGTTGGAGCAGCAGACATCTGTTCAAGTGACTCAGCATGCCCTCTTTTGTCATCAAGACCACCCATCAACAAACATGCCCCCGCAAAAGTGGGTTGTTCAGACATAGCGCGAGGATGGAAGAGCGATTTTATCCCACGTGGAGAAAAAATGCCGCACTTTCCCCACCCTAGAAAAACACAGAAAATGGAGGGGAAGAGGCGAGACGACTGCAGGACAGGGACGATGTTGTATGAGTGTCGCAGGGCAAAATGGTAAACAAGACAGGACAAAAATACGATAAAACACTGGTGTGATGGAGCTCTCAATCCCTTGCTCTGTCCATATAACATGAGCCAAAAAGAAAGACTACATAGGTCTGATATGTCTGGCACTTATATTAAAATTGTAGGCCCATGCGGTAGCTGGGAACAAATTGAAATGTAACCCAAACACACATTTATACAAAAAGAAATCTTAAAATTCTTAAACTAGATTGTATTAAGCACCATAGGGCCCAATCATGTACTTGGGTTATGTTGGCTGAAGGACTATGGATTCAGTAGAAGCCCTGCTTCAGGGGCAGAACAGAAAATATGCCACTGCCACAAAAAATACACCAGCGGAAGATTGGCAGAGCAAATAGACACACCTGTGACAAAGTTTTTTTCATATCTCAGTAAGAAGGGGAGTGCTAGCCCAAGAGATTTTGCTGTCATAAGGGAAACCCAAATTGTGCCTGTCCCTGCTTAGGGATAGGTGAGAAATTAGTTTCAGGTAGTGTTTGACCAGAATTTATTCAATTCACATCTTCTGGAACTGAACACAGACTGAACAATCTGGGGCCTCCTCTGCATTTGTCATGCAATTCATGCAACAACCACAAAAATACATTAGGAAAATGTGTACATTTGAAAAATGCAAATGAAGTAAAGTTTACATTTCAAAAATGTGCACAAATTGGGGGCGTGGCTTCGGAACAATGGAGTGAGGGTGGACATTTTTTCTCTCCCGGAGCAGTGATTTTTTAAGCAACAAAATCCCTACTTTGAGACTACGAACTGTAAGTTACAAAGTAGATTTATGAATCGGAATTAATGCTGCATTTGAGGAGGGAGAGATAAGTTTACAGCGGCCGAAGTAGATAAAGAATTCTGGGCCAGCTGCCAGGGACAGGCGATTTGGATATTACTTTGTGTAGAATATATCTTTTCCTCATACTGAAGTATTTTAAAAGGGGATAAGGAGATTATAAGACTTGTCTGGTGTTGTGAGTAAATTGGGATGTGCTGCTGACTTCCGGAGTATTTGGCTGAATGCCAGATGAATAAAAAGCCTCAAGATAAGCTTTTATCTTCTCCTAAGTGGACGAGGAAGCTTAGACAGCACGCTTCTGATAAGAATTTGGATCGGCTTACCAGAATTATGGCGGAGAAAACACAGGAGAAATCACAGGAGAAAACTGCTCCGTGTCAAAGCGGAAGTGGGAATCACAAAGCTGGAACTAAGCCAGGAGCTGTTCCTAAAGTTGCCAAGCCACAGGAATGTCAACAGATGCCATCAGAGGAAATGCTGGCTAACTTTAAAGCTATGCTGAATGAATCTTTGGCAAAGCAAGAGCAGAATCTTATGAGAGAGGTCAAAAAAGATATTTTAGACTCCCAAAAGGAGATTTTAACTGGCTTTCAAGATGTTGTGGAGAAACTGACATCTTTGGAGAAGCACACAGAAGAAAACAGAGAAATTAGCAGACAGCAAGGAATCCAATTACAGGATATGGATCTGTGTCTAATTGCTATGGAGGATCGAGACAGAAGAGCAAATATCCGAATTAGAGCTTTTCAGGAGCAGCAGGGGGAAAACCCAAAGATTTTGAGAGATATGATATTGAAATGGATTAAGGAAGTGGACCCCCAAACAGCTTGGGAAGATCAAGACATCGAAAGGTTCCATAGAGTTGGATATAAAAGAAGAGGAATGCTCCCAAGGGATATAATTGTAAAATTCACGAATTATTACAAGAAAGAAAAGTTAATGCAAGCAATTAGACGTGCGGGACAACCGATGCTTCAATCAACACCAATTCAGGTCTATAATGATTTTTGTCCTCAAACTATTCAATGGTGGAAAAGTGTGAGACTGTGTACAGTGACCCTGCGGAAGAAGGCTATTGCGTATAGCTGGGGATACCCAGTTTTCCTGAGATTTGTGTGGCAGGGTAATCAACACAGAATAACATCATGTGAGCAAGGGTTGGAATTGCTGGAGAAGCTGGGACTGATTGAGGAAACTGCAGAGGGAGGAAGAGAGCTGGATGAACAACAAGGGGCAGCAGGAGGAGGAAGTCTGTGACTGAGTTTTGGATTAAAAAGGGATGGAAGAAGAGATTTAAAGGGAGGGGAAGGTCTACTATCGCTCCGGGTCGTGAGGTCACCTCCCCCCCCCGAAGAGTTCTAAAGAAATTGGGACTATTGCCCAGGAAGGTCTGGTGATGAGGGGGGAGAAATTTGGGGTAAGTGTGGGGGGGAGGGGGAGGGAGGGTATATGTAACACAATTGTTGACCAATAAAGAGTATTATGATTGGGAAGATGGAAAATAAATTAAGAGTGGTAACTTTAAATGTTAAGGGGCTGGGAACTGTTATTAAAAGAAATAGGATAGAAGCCTTGTTAAATAAAAAAAAAGCAGATGTTATATTTTTGCAAGAAACTCATCAATCGAAGGAAGGTGTAAATGAGCGTTTATGTGGGCGTTTATGAGAAGGCATATGGTACTTCTAAAGTGAGAGGAGTAGCGATAATTTCTAAAAAATGTGGTATTAACATACAAAAAGTGAAGAGGGATGAAATGGGTAGATTTTTTATAATTTATTGTACTGTGGGGGAGGAGGAATATGTATTAATTAATGTTTATGGTCCAAATGGAAAACAGATGGATTTTTTTGATAACGATTTAAATGCTGTGGGAGATATGGGGAAAAGGAATATTGTGTTGTCAGGTGACTTTAATATGGTGATGGATAAAGGAAGGGATAAAGAGAATATAATGAGGGATTTTAAAGGTGATGGTAAAACCGGTTTAAGTAAACTGATGGTTGAAAAAGAATTAGTAGAAGTTTGGAGAGTAATAAAAGGAGAAGAAAGGAAATATACTTTTTACTCACCGAAGTATAAGAGTTATTCTAGGATATCAAAGCCTTTGATTGTGTGGAATGGCCAGCATTAAAAACAATTATAAAAATATTTGGGTTTGGAGATAAATTTATAGGAGTGATAGATCAGTTGTATGTTAATAATAAAGCAGTGATAATGGTTAATGATGGGTTAACGCAACAGATTTCCTTAGCCCGGGGTACTAGGCAGGGGTGTCCACTTTCCACGATATTATTTGCAATAGTTATTGAAATTTTGGCGAATGTTATCAGGGAAGTTGGAAGATTAAATGGGATAGGAGGAAAAGAAAAGATAAAAATTAATATGTTTGCGGATGATACATTATTGACATTAGAAAATCATCTGGAGAGTGGGGAGGTGATTAAGTGGCATTTAATAGAATTTGGGGAGATTGCAGGATTACAAGTAAATTGGGGAAGTCTGAAATGATGTTATTCAATTATAATAAGAAGGAAAGAGAGGAGTGTAATATAAAATTAGGTCTTAAGATTAAAGATATAGTACGTTATTTAGGAGTTAATATAGCAAAAGGTTTAGAAAGGTTAGAAGAAATTAATTTTAATAGTTTGAAGAAACAGATATTGAAAAAATTAGAGGCTTATAAAAAGTTAAAACATTCATGGTTTGGTAGAATAGCAGTTATTAAAATGAAGATATTACCTAAGATTAATTTTTTGTTTAGAATGTTACCAATTAAAATAACGGAAGTAGAGTTAAAGAGTTGGCAAAATATGATAAATGCTTATTGTAATGGGGATAAAAAAGCAAGGATCAATAAAGGGAAATGGTATAAGACACAAAAGAAAGGAGGGTTGGGACTTCCAAATATAAAGATGTATTATATAGCTAACCAGTTAAGACATGTTATAAATAGTATATTAGGGGAGGATGAGTTAGAATGGTTAGAGACGCAAACAGGAGAAGTAGATTTAAAATTTACAAAAAATTTTTTTACTAAATTACAAAAGAAAGAATTGAAGGGAATGGATAATCCACTATTAAAAATATTTTAGGGATATGGGAGAGATTTAAAGGAAAATTAATACCAGGAATCTCTCCTCTAACTCCAGTTGTAGTAATGGAAAACTTCCCAGGGAATTTAAAAAGAGAGTTGGAAGGGGAATTGAGGGGTCAGAAAATTATTAAGTTGAAAGATTGGTTGAAAAGAATGACTAATAAGGAGCAAATAGGAGAGATATTAAAAGGACAAAAGATAGCTTGGTTTAAATGCATACAATTAGAACAAAGGACACTGGATTGGAAAAAAAAGAATAAGGATTGTAGAGATAATACTAGATTTGAAGATTTAATAGAAGCAAGAGAAAAGAATGGGGAAAATAAAAGTAAAAAAGGTTTGATTAGTGAAATTTATAAAATTTTGATAGAGGATGGAGACCAGCGAGATTCTCTTAAAATGATATGGGAAGATGATTTAAAGGAACAAATTAATGATGATAACTGGGGGAGGATTTGGGATGCAAGAATGTTAAAGTTATTATCGGTTAGGATTAAAGAGAATTATTATAAAATAGTATGGAGATGGTATTTAACACCAGTAAGATTACATCAGATAGACAAGAAAATCTCAAAGAACTGTTGGAGGGGATGTCAGGAGGTTGGAACATATTTCCATATGTGGTGGAGTTGTGAATATGTACAAAAATTTTGGAAAAGGGTTTTTAAAGAAATAAGTGAAATAATGGGAAGCAATGTGGAATTAAGTCCAAAACTGGCTTAACTTTCAATATGGGATAAAGGAATTGGGAAGCTAAGCATGATGGAATTGATTAACAACCTCCTGGCACCCGTTAGATTAATGATAGCTAAGAATTGGAAGATGCAAGGGAATTATACAATAGAAGAATGGTATAAAGAAATATGGGATATTGCGCTTAATGATAAACTAACATGTAATCTTAAAGTAAAGAGGGGATTATCCAGGAAGAATGATTTTGAAAATATATGGAGTCCATTTTTGGAATATGTATTAATAAAGGGGAAAGGATGTTCACCTTTAAAAGACTCTTTACAATTTTGGAAAAATGTATAATATAAATGAATAAATGCAGGTCTCAGGGGGGATGGGGAGCACGGGGGGGTTGTGAAGGGATTGCTAGTTTTGTATTGTATTTTATGTTGTGATTATGTTGTATTTTATGTTGAAAATAAAAATTAAAAAAAATTAAAAATTAAAAAATAAGAAAACATGTGCACAAATACACTTTAGTCGATAAAAGAAAAATGTGTACATTTCAAAAATGCAGGCAATTGATGTGAACATTTGATGCACATAAAAATACATGCATTTTTATGCAAAAACATCCCAACAATGTTTGCAATCCCATATGGACAATAAGGCAGAATGATTTCTGAGGTGGAATTTGAGATTCTCAATGAGCTCGTGTTTTGACTAGTCATACATTCCTACCCCTACCTTGACCAATACCATAAAAAGTCTTGCTGTACCTTTCTGAGATCAATTATTGCCTTCATCTATCCCTCCCTTCATTGTACCACCTAAAGTAGGTTGCTTCATCCTGCTGCATGGCTGAGCTGGCCCTGAACAAGGATGTATCACAGAAGAAGTGGATGGGAGTGAAATCAAAAGAATGTGTCAGAATTCAGTGCAATACAATATTCTTCTTTCAGTAGCCACCATCTGAGAAATAGCTATGGTGTTTATTGCCACAATTCATATATGGCACATCATAAATATATGAGAAATTAAATGAGAAAATGTAGCACAAAGTTAAGGCATTCATTTAGGAGAATTTACAAGCTTGATTTGAATTTGGCAAATTCTGCCCTTATGTATTGTGACCCAGGCCAGTAACATTCCCATGAACCATCCCTTTTCTTTTATGCCACATAAAAGTCTTAATCATTTTGTGAACTTTAAATTATGTGAACTCAAAGAGTAGCATATGGGACTGTTACTAGTTAATTTTTCAGAGCTCTGTTCTGGTGCTTAAATTCTCCAAACTTTACACCTAATTTCAGCACTTGCTGAAGTTATATTGCTGTTGAAGGTCAGTATGCATGATACTTTGCAAAGGCCTTACAGTCTGAATAAATAATACAGCTAATAGTCCCAAGGACCTCAGAAGCCAGAGTAGCACCATCAGGCTGAATTTTGATAGCTTTCTCACATTGTTCAATAAAACCAATTTGCTACTGATGGTTGGGGCATCCTCTAGTCACTGAAATAACAGGTAAGACACATAATTCAATTTTTAAAACCTGTGCAGCTGCTCCAGTCGTTGCTCAGAAACCTCATTGGCACAATTCAGTGCTAAGACACAGCTGTGAATTTTCTGTGTCCCTACTGAAAATTGACTAAACGGAGATGCATCGGGCAGAATGGACAAAGTATACCAAATTACAAGAGGCTGAGCAGTCTGTTTGTCTTTTAGCTCTCCCAAAATCATTAACACATATTTCAGAAGTAAACCTTGCTGCCGAAGGAGTTTTGGAATTCAGTACACTAGGAACCTCTCTATGTGATGGTTAAACTACATATGATACAAGAAATTCATGCGTGGATCTTCATGTTCTTTTTTTTTTATAAGCTTAAGAACAGCTACATGCCTTGAAACAGATCAGGGCAATAGAGCGAGGGGGGGAAGGTTAACCCTTTCCCCCATGCTGTTTCCCTAATCAAAATCATGTCCCTCTCTCAAAGCTGCTATTAGCTCAATGGGGAGTACACTATATTGTATCCTCATCCCCCAGCAGGGCTAATAAAAGCATATAGGGAAAAGATTAGCGCCCCTCCCCCAGTGCCCCAATCCAATTTATGCATCCACCAGCATCTTAATGGCGGCTGTACAGCTCTATAGAAAATAAATTGTCAGATCTGATCATGGTTCTTCTATATCCTGTGACCATGAGACCCTTACATGTGAATGGAAAACAACTGGAGAATGGGACACATAGGCTTTGCACAAGGACTATTCATTTCAAGATGACATCACTGGAATTCATACCTGTATTGTAACTACAGAAAAGTGCTCTGAAGAACATAAGAAGAGCCATGCTGGATCAGATCAAGGATCCATCTATTCCAGCATTCTGTTCACACAGTGGCCAAACAGCTGCCCATGGGAAACCCACAAACAGGGCATGAGTGGAATAGCATCCTCCAGCCCATGTTCCTTGGCAACTGGCATACATAGCCTTACTGCCTCAGATACTGGAGGTAGCATATAGCCACCAGAACTATATTATTAACCTATAAAACCCCCAAACAACTTGGGACCAAGATACCTAGCAGAACACCTTCCCTTATATACACACAGACCATATTTACGATCATCAGAAGAGGTCCTGGTTGTTATTCCAAAACCAACAGAATGTCATCATGAAGAAGCTCGATGGTGGGCCTTCTTTGTAGCAGCACTCACCCTCTGGAAAACCCTCCCTTGTGCGGTTCAGGAGGTAGAAAATGTAACATCCTTTAAACTCCCCCTGAAAACATACCATTTTAGACAAGCTTTCCTTGGACAATAACTTATTCTGGTTTTATACGATATTTTTAAAGTTTTAAATCTTGACTTTCTGTATGTTGTGGTTTAAATTGTAAAGTGCCCTGAGAGCCTCTGCTATTGGGAAGTATACAAATGTAATAAATAAATAAACAAACAAATAAATAAATAAAATAGTAGCCATTGATAGCCTTCTTCTCCAGCAATTTATCCAACCCCTTTTAAAGCCATCCAAATTGGTGGCCATCACTACATCTTATGGTAGCAAATTCCAGAGTTTCACTATGCACTGTGGGAAGAAGTACTTCCTTTTATCTGTTCTGAATCTCCCACTAATCAGTTCTTCTGTGATGAGAGCTCAGAACTCAGTGGCAGAGCACATACTTTGCAGGCAGAAAATCTCAGGTTCAATCCCTGGCATCTCCAGTTAAAAAGATCAGATAGTGAGTGATGTGGAAGACTTCTGCCTGAGATCCTGGATGACAACTGATTAGTCAGAGTAGTCAACGGTAGGCTAGATGGGCAAAAAGTCTGACCTGGTCTAAGGCAGCTTCTTATGTTGTGCAGGAAATTTGTCCCGGTAGACCAAGGTTAGGGAACCATTTTTCTCTGTTGAGGGTCTCATTCTCTAATGCGGTAGTGGGATAAGTGTGGACTTCCAGATGTTGTTGGACTAGAACTCCATCAACACTAGGCAACGTTAGTAGTGAGGGATGATGGGTAGGCAGGCAAAAGGAAGGGAGCCAAGGGTGAAAGGGGCAAGGTGTGAACACTCAAAATACAAGCATATTTTATTTTAACGCTCTTATCATTAATAACTAAGCCTTAGTAGAGGCATTTCAACCTTTTAGAATGAAGGGGTGGGGAAATTATACAACAACTGGGAAACTACCAAATAATTGGAATTTGGGAGGAAGGGGTGTGGCCTAGAGAATATGGCATAGCCTTCTGGGGAATCCCAGATGGCCAGATTGGGACACAGTTGGCCCGCATTTCTACAGTTCAACACCCCCTGCTTTAGATCAAGAGCTAAGTGATCAAGTAGCCATTGCAGTGCAACCAAGGGGTAAACACTTTCAGATAGCCTGAAATCAGCTTTTGTATCAATTCAAGAGGGCAGGGCTCCCACAGCTTTAACTGCTGTGATGAAGAGGGAATTTCACCAGGTGCTGCATGCATACAAATGACACCTGCTGAAATTCCCTTTTCTATACAACTGTTAAAGATACAGGAGCCCTGTCCTCCTTTTCATATGGTCAGCCTAAAGCAGCTACCATGTTCCTATCTCATGTCTTATGAAGGTACTTTAGATTAGGTCTCTTCTTTACCTGCAATGAATGAGATTAACCCTCTCAGTTCCTAAGAGCTCTCAAAGGTCTTGGAACGGTAGGTAAGTTTTGTGTTCCAGTTTATTTTATCACTTTCTGATACTCTGTGCTGCAGCAAGTGGGACTTACAGGCCAAGTAACCTTCTTAATCAAAAACAGTACACTGGAAGGACGTCATTATTCACTGTCAGGGATGTTGGTGAAATCCAGACGTATTCAAAAAAGTTCGGATTGAATCCAATCTGTGGATTCCACAGTGGACCAATTTTGTTACTTGGGGGGGGGGGTTGCTCAAAATCGCCCTTGCCCTAATATGCACTTGTGCTGATGCACACTAGTGCATTCGCACAAGCGGAATGAAATTTTTATACAGCCCTCAAAAATAACTGTTTCCTTCAATGGGCAAACAATGGAGCGAAAGACACCTGACGATCCACAAAACACAGACTGAATGGATTTTATAAAATCCATACATCTCTATTCACTGTAACAAGTGTCTCTCGTTTTCATTTTGACCATGGTGTTATTTTTCCGAGCGTTACCTTACAAATACATTATTCACATGCAAAAAAAATGTATTGAAGAGGGAAACCTTTCACTGGCGTTTCTGGCCTGGGAAACCACTAACCTCTGGAAATCAGTGGGGTGGGGAGGAGAGAAGAGGGAGAAAGCAACCCAGAGATTACAACAGCTCAGCTGATGCTACAATTGTTGCTATGCAGGGAATAGCTTCCCAGGGAGTTCAGATGGCTGGGAGGCCTTTGTAAAATTAAAAAATTAAAAACAGGTCAATTAGGCTGAATGATAGGATTATGTGCTGAGATTTAGAAAAACAAAACCACAATTTAGACGATAATGCATACTTGCTATTTCCACTCCTGTAGGCAGTTAATTTGAGAATTTCAAGACCTTTCCTGTTCATAACATAGAATCATAGAATAGTAGAGTTGGAAGGGGCCTATATAAGGCCATCGAGTCCAGCCCCATGCTCAATGCAGGAATCCACCTTAAAGCATACCTGTCAGATGGTTGTTCAGCTGCCTCTTGAATGCCCACGACCCCCCTGGGTGATTGATTCCATTGTTGTACTGCTCTAACCGTCAGGAAGTTTTTCCTGATATCCAGCTGGAATCTGACCTCTTGTAACTTGAGCCCATTATTTATACTTAAGACCTCGTACAACTTCATGGCACTTTACAGAATAACTGAAGCAGAAAGAGAGGCTCCTGCCTCAAGAAGCTTACAATCTAAGGCCCAGTCTGATGAGGCAGGTGGGCAGTCTTTCAATGTTTTATGCTGGGGTGCATTTTACTTACATTTATTTCTATGAGGCCATTGTAAATAGGACCCACACTGGACACAACTCAGAGTCTCCCTTTTTTCCCCGCAGGGAAAAAAGCAGCTAGAGGTAGTTTTGATCAGAATACAGCTATTTTTTTCTAGGTTGTGGGGAAGAGGCATGTCCCAGATTGGTGGATCAGGAAAGACCTTGAATCTAATGGGGAAAAGAGGAAGGAAAAGGGTGGGGAGCCTCCCCTACCCCTTCTGCCCTGGCTAGCGTTACCCTAGAAGGGCTTAGGAAGTGGTGGTTCCTTCACCAGCAATTCCTCTTTCTCATAAGATTGCTCCATAAAAATCAGGACCAGCCCAAGACATTTTGCTGCCTGAGGCCTAAAATGGCACTTCGTCCCATTACATGAACAAAAAACTACTGGACTGCATTTGAATCTTCAACACTGGCAATGAAATAGCATCCTCTACCACACCTGAAAGCAGGAGGCTAGCTTAGGGGATGCAGAGCAAGAGGTGTGGTCCACAGCTCCCTCTTTCAACCTCTTGATGCCATCTCCCAGCATCTGCTGCATGACAGGACTGCCTCACTCTGCCTCAGAACTTTCCAGAAAGGCTCGCTTGGCACCTATTGTGCTCTTTCCGGCACCAGATGAAGACCTTTTTATTTTCTCAGGCATTTTAGTCTTGCCGTTTGTTTTAAATCTGTTATTGTATTTTAAATCTTTGCATTGTTGCTAGATTTAATTTTGTTTTTTAGTATCATTTTATACTGTAATTTTAAATGTTAAAATTTTTAAAATTTTATATTGTACGTTTTGTTTTATTTTATGGTTTTGTTGTGAACTGCCTCAAGAGAGTCAGCTATTGGGCAGTATAGAAATGTAATAAATAGATAAATGGTAGAGCTGGCCTTGGAAAATATTTTGGGCAATATCTTTGTGCTGGCAGGAATGAACACCAGTGCACTGGGTAACTAATACTGCCTACAGCAACTGGAAACTAGCGAAATGTTTGCTGCTGTTAATGTTTTTATTTGTTTTTATTACTGCATCTTTTTTATTATTATATAAGTTTTACTGTTGTACACCACTTTGGGAGGGATCCTGCCTTGAAAGGCAACCAAGAACTATTTAAAAATGAATAAATAAATAAATAAAACTAGTGTTTTCAGAATGGAAAGCTAGAGCTGGCTTGATAAGCTTTTCCCGTCAAATTAAGACTGGAGCAGATCTGGGGAGTAAACAAGAACTGGATGAAAAGTACCATCCAGGGCTCTGTTGTGAAGACTGCAGTCTGCAATAGATTTGTCTTAAGCATTGGAGGGCAATTTGTGGTCCTCCAGAAGTTGGACTGTGACTCCCATCAGCCTGATCAGTATATTCCATGAGTTGGGGTCCAACAACATCTGGAGAGCCACAAGTCCCCTCCCACCCGTTCTCAATATATAGCAGTGTACTACTCCCAACCAAGTTTATGCAGAATTCGGTACCTTGGATTTTAGTGGGGCTTCTTCTCATTAGGTGTACACAGGGAGGTATAATCTTTCTGTGATAACTCCATTCACCCTTATCTCTCAGTTCCCATTAAATTCATTACAAGTATAGATGCAGAACTGGGTAGGGTTGAGCAGTTGCATTTCTTTCACCCTGCATTGTGTACTACTACCACACACATATCATCAATCATTTTTTTTATTAGCACTCATTTCAACATCATTTTGATTTGCTTACAAGTGATTTGCTGCTTGAACATAGGTTTACATCACCTTTTCAAGCAGTGATTTAATTAAGTGCCTCCTTTCAGAACACTGTTTCAGTTGGAGTTGGCATGTGAGGGAGCATTTTGGAAGGAACCAATCATAAACTCTAAGATGGGTTTATTCAACTGTGGCATTTCTAGGCTGATTTAAGCAGTATGTCAAAAGTGAGTGAAATTAATTAGTTTACTACACAGTTTTATTCTCTTTAACATTCAGCAAAAACTGATGCAAACTATGAAATCTCATCCATCTAGATCAATTCTCTTGCCAGTCCCCAGACCAAATATTTCTTTGCTTCATGCTGGTAAATTAGTTACAGTTTGTATTCAGGATTACCCTAATCATGCTGTATAGATACACACATACAGAGAGAGAGACTCTCTCTTACATATCAGTCACATGCACGTACGAGTTATGGTTCAGTTCCAAAAACAAGCAGTCCTTAGCTTTGCTTGGACAAATCCTAGAAAAACTCACCTTTTAAATGTCAAATACCACAAGCAAACATGCTTTCCCCCTGTAAATGATGAAAAGACCCATTATTCCCTCTCCACCCCATCCCCTCAGCAAAAACTCACCACTAATCTCCCACCTCACAGAATCTCAGGCCATCACCATGCAGCCTCTTCAGGCAGCTGCCAGAGCCCCAGTGGAGTACCATTTTAATTCCCCACAATACCCTTGGGCAGCACTATGTTGGGGGCATTGGAGGGAATTTTAATGACAGGAGCCTGGTGCCAATGTGAAGACTGCCACCATAGGCATAGGTGGGGCCCAGTTTCAAGGGCCCATTCAAGCCTGGAGCTAGCCCTGCTTCTCCTTCCTGACCCACCTCTCATCTCTACCCAGAACTCTGCCACTAAAATCATTCAGCTTTCTAATTCAGGTAGCATGACTCCTCTATGCTAGCTTTTTATCCACTCTATTATATTATTTTTGGGGGTTACTTCCACATCAGCACAGGCATTTACAAAGATTTGCAAGGTTCACAAATGGCTCAAAACTGAGGGACCTGCTAGCTAAGGAAAAAATGGTATATAAATCACACAAACCACTTGAGGTTTGAGAAGCAGAAACTATTGTGAGTTTTAAAGGCTTCTTGAAGATCTATCTATTTACCCAGGCTTTTCTGGACTTGTAATTGAACTGCTCTGGTCTACTGTTCTTGTAGTAACATTTTAAATGTATTTATTATTTTATATTGTTGTGGTTTTTTTACATTGGCTTTATATTGTATCATATATATATATATATATATATATATATATTCAGCTTAGAGATCTTTGAATATCAAGCAGTATAGTAGAGATAAATGCAGAGTAAAAATTAGGCTATGTGATATTATTTCTTGTTTGTTCCCTCCCATTTTTTCTCATTCTTTTGTTTCTTCTCTCCCTCCTTTTGTTTCCCCTTTAATCTGTCTTTCTGCTCATTGATTTTCCTCTTTTGTTGTATGTATGGAGGTATAAATGAGTGTGTGTGGGAGAGACTGTATGTATAAAAAGCTCATAACAAGTGTCTAGGCCTGAAAGCCAGCAAGCCATGGTTGCTCAAAGGCTTCTGGGTAGTGGCTGCCTCTGCTTCTCACAGCACAGCTTGCTAGCTTGCTGTATTGCTGCGTAAGCATCTTGCTAATTGCTGGGAAAGATCGATCGGAGAACGGTCAAATGTAAGCAATGATTTCATATAGAACAGGCACCTGTACGCTTTAACAAGCCTAGTGTCTTATCTATAGTGCACTAACGAGCACTGCATCCCAAGGCTGTTGTGTCAAGAAGCAAGGACAAAGCTTCCCCATCAATCAGCTAGTGCCCAAGAAGATACACTTGCTTATGTCTGATTCACCCTAATATTCTATGGTGAGAACGCGCACTTTGTTATTGTGTCACTACAGTATAACTGTTGCTTCCGTACCCAAGCGGGTGTCCAGATGGGTCGGCAGCTTTGTGCAGAGGCCACGCCATTTGAGTCCACCTTTGATTGGGCACCCCTGTCAGGCTGAAAGGGCCCAATAAATCCCTAAACCTCTGGTCTCTGAGCATGATGTTTCCTTGGTAATCTTAAAGAACAACCTGGGGGCCCACAGCAATGGCCCCCAGGGGTGCAACAACAAGATCCAAGTTGTTAATAGGGAGGATATTATTATTATTATTATTATTATTATTATTATTATTATTTTACAGGTTACATTTGTAAGGATAATGCTGAAGGAGTAGGGCCAGGGAGGTTGAGGGATTAAATCAGGATTACGAAACACATTTGTAAAATTAACTATTTCAAATTATTTTCTATGAATTGTCAGGCTTGTTTTAAAATATTTTAAAAACAACAAATGGCCTGTGACATATGTAACGACAGTTGTGATTTTAGCTATAACAAGGAGCTTGACACCTTTTTTCCAGATGTTTTTAACACCTGCATAGTGAACAGAATATAAATGGGAGATGCTCTTTCCGGTATGCAGGTGGGAAAAAAATATTCACCTGTTACATTTCTGCTTCTCTTATCTGTTTTTCAAGGTATAGGAAACTTTCTAAAGAAAAATATATAGCAACACTTTGAAAAAGATGTGTACTTGAGCCTGGGTTGCAAATATCATTTATTTCCCCTTTGTGGGTTTTTGCTGTTATTGTTTTGTTCTGAATATTTAAAGGCCAAAGCAGAATTACATGCAACTCAAAGTTGCTTCCTACATTTTAAACTGTAATTGAGCCAAATAAACATGGTGGGTCAGTTCACACCATGCTTATTTAAGCCACAGTGAGTTGCGGCATGTGCCACCACCCATTGTGAATATTCAAGCTCTGGTGGGTTGTTGCCACAGCTTATTGTGAAGTGCGAGGGTGTTTTGTTGCCATGGTTAACAAACCACCTACAATCCATGGGCTGTTATTGGCTTGGGGTGGTTTGTTATCCACAGCAATAACCCACCCTGTGCTGGGTTCGGACATCACAACCTAACTGCCACAGCTTGAATATTCAAAATGGCCACCAGCAAGCATCAGAACCCACTATGGCTTAAATAAGCCATGGTGGGCTGCAGCAATCATGCAAACCCATACCTTGCTTCAATTGCTCTGAGTTGTAGAGGCACGGGAATATGCAGCAGAACTGGTCCTACTCAATTATCCTATTCCTACTTAGCCATACTAATGGTCAAACTACCATTGATTTTAACAAGAACAGCTGTTGCTCCTCATGAATGCAGTGTAATGTTTTGCATTGCATGTTAAACTTTGGTTACATTAAAAGCACTGTATTGTGAGAGACAAAATGCCAAGCCATTTGGGTTAGGTTACAAGGAAAAAGTATTAGCTGGTAACTTGAAGTCCTCATCCATTGCTAGAGCAGTCAACTGCCTTCTGGCTCTTACTAAAGCTTTTAAAGATTTTAAGTGCTTTGTTGATAGCTTGGTACACAATTATAGGTGGATTAGAGAAACGGCTAATAGGGGATTTTTGCTCTAATCTTCTTTCAATTGTTAATATTAATTAAAGTGTGCTTTCCCTCTTCATTATACAATAAACGTGAGCTACTTCTTAAAGGGAGTCATTTAATTTACATTTACTAGATACCTTGCACTGACTTCAGTCTGAGAAGAAGCTAAGCAGAATCAAGGGATGTTTTAGTGGACAGGTCAGGGATTCAACAGGACCAAGAAAGAGAAGTCATTCTGCAGTGCACTTAGTATAGTTGAAAATACTTTATCTTTCCCCTAACCTATGGCCTTCATACTTAATAAAATGCTTAAAATAAGATCAGTTTCCCAGGGATTACAATTCCTGAACTCATTTCAACCTCTGATTTGTCTATGAATCCAAGGGGTGAATCTGAAAATGAAGTGAATTGTAAGAGAATCAGAATCCCCTGACTAGATCACAGGACTTTAACTAATCCTTTTTCCTCCTGAGATGAGTCATCAGATAAAGAACAGCAAAACTTGTAATGATAGAGCACGTGGAATTCACAATTCTCTAGAGAAACATAGTGGTTTGTGAATGACCTAACCTAGGCAGCAACATGTGCTGTCCGTTCTGCTTGTTTGTACTTACAGTAGGATATTGCTTTAAAATGCTTTTATTAATGTTATATAAATGTTCTAGCAATGATTATGTATTTTGATTGTACATCATGTATTTTAATGTATTTAATATCTTGGAAACCACTTAGAGATTTTTTAAACATATTCAGAGGTATATAAAACCAAATAAATAAAACATATACACTTTTATTTAGAAACTGCCCACATCTGGAGTTGCCTTCTCCAACCTCCAGATGTTTCAGACTACAACTCTCATCATCCTTGATCATGGACAGATATAAAGGAGGGCAGGGCTCCTGCAGCATTAACTTTTGCAATGAAGAGGGGATTTCACCAGGTGCTGCATGCATACAAAGCACACCTGCTGAAATTCCCTTTTCTATACAACTGTTAAAGATACAGGAGCCCTGTCTTCCTTTTCATTTGGTCACTGTACTGGCTAGGGCTGATGGGAGGGCACCTAGTTGGAGAAGACTGGTCTAGAGGTCATCACACGCAGTACCAGACAGCATGCCTAGTGAGCATACGCCTGTGCTGTCAGCTAGAATACAGAGGATGTCCCCACGCAACACGCCTTGTGTGGAGGGTCCATCCAGAAGGGCAATACATACGAAGAGGTTTGTTTTGCACTTCGCTCATCCTTACCGTATCAGTGTGTGATTAACTCAGAATAATGAAAGTGAATTACATCACCTGAATCTTGATAATGTACAAACGTATGCATTATCATCTTCCCCAGTGATAAAACCCATCCACTTAATGTTGCTTTACAATCTGCTGCTAATTAGCATTAAGAGAGGGATTTTATGGCCCCTCGACAGTCTGGGGGTGGCAGTCCGAGTTCCCCATCCCCTCGCAGCCAGCGTGGACAGAAACTGCAAACGGGAGCTCGGAGAGGAGGGAAAGGGTACAGATCATGGGGCAGGGAGGGGAGAAGTCCTGCGCGGTCAGCTTACAAAGAAGCCCTGTCTGTCCCAGCCTCCTTTCCTCCCATTCTGCAAAGCCCCAGAGACGGGGCAACATTGCCCTTTTAGCAAAAGTGCAGGGTAAGGGAAGCACAGAGACAATGGTCGCCTCTGTGCTCCTCCTGACCTGCACAGGATGCCAGTCAGCCTCTGGGGTTGGGGGCTGATGGGCATCCAGATAGAATTGCGGTCTAATTTTATTTTCCTTCTCAGCAGCCTTGGAGCCGCTGCTTAAAAAGGGATTCATTAACCCAAACCCCTTTCTGTAAAGGAAGATCAATCATTGTTTGGGAATTCCCTGATTATATGGCAATCCTGACGAATGAAAGAATTTTGCATCTTTTTGTTGGTAGGAATGACAACACATGTATCCTATCTATGTTTTGCTTCAGGGTGTTTGGAATAACTCATATAGCTGGTATCAAGAGGGGCACTTTATGAATTGTATCAAGTTTCCAGGCGTGCTTTATTTCCAGAGCTAGGTTTTGGTACCTATATATTTCTTCATCCTTAGTTTTGTTCAATGTAATGCCATGAGAAGTACTGCAATATCTATAATTGTAATTATTACAGTTCTACTGTTATTACTTTGAAACTGCACTGAATTAAAGAATAAAAACATTATATGATACGAAGGAAGGAGGCAATATTTTAAACCTCAAACGATGCAAGCCTGTTGCTTTGAAGGGCCAGCTCTATCGTGAGCCGCAGCGAGCCATTTGCCTCAGGTTGCAAACTGGGAGGGGCAGCAGAAGGAATTCACACCCCACCACCTGCCTGAACTCCCACCCTACCACCTGAACCCCCTTCCACACCACACCACAGTGACAAAGGTCCCCCTGCTAGCCAGTGCCACAAGCTGACTGTCCTCTGTGAGCAGTGTTCCACATCCCAGGAAGAACCTCCTGCCACCATGCTGCACTACTTCACCTGGAGTGGTTTACAGACTGGCGACCAAGCGTCTGCTGCTGATGGAGTCGATGGCAATGGCTCAGGAGGGTGGTGGCCTGGCCATGAAGCATCTAGCCTGGCAGCTGTCCAGTCAGGCATTCTATGGCTGGCATCTGGCTAGGCTGGCTGGCAGCTGGAGCAGTAGATCCAGCAGTGGCTGCCCACAGAATGAGGCCAGGCCATGTATGGAAGAGGCCTGATATAGGCCTCTCCCAAGACTCGCCTGACCACACCTTGCGAGATGTCACCTGGTTTCACAAGAAGTTTTGAGACTTCAGTGACATCTTGCAAGCATATAACATGAGGCATTGGGGGCTTCACAGATAGCAGCATTGGAGCAGTTGGGAGCAGCACACAAGATGTGGGGAAGGGGGGTTCAGACAGCAAAATGTCTTGGGCCACCTGGGATGAAAGTTCATAGTAGCTGTAGTTATTAGACATTTACTGCCAGGAAAAGGAAAATATGTTTGTGGGATTTTCTGCCTCAGGAGCCAAAATAACTTGGCTACTGTCTAGAGTATTCTATATATAGGCAGGGTACACACTGAATGATAAATAATAATAAGAATAATCACATTGACTGAGGGGAGAAGGACATTTGCTGCTCTACCTCAGGCAGCAAAATGTCATGGGCCGGCCAGCTTCAATTGAAACACAGAATACTACTACTACTCCCTATATAATACATCTTGCTCTGGTCTTGACTATTTGAAACAAAGCCTCATCTCTGTTTTCAAGTGTACATCCCAAGGGAGTACATAACTTTGATAAGTTCTTCTAATGGAGTGACTGTAGCTTTCTCAATGAGAAGCAAACTCTGAACTGAACTTTGTTATATGCTCACACTTGATTAGAAATATAGATTTTCCACTTTGGCACAGCAAGCCAGGGAAAATATTTTCCTCTGCAACAAGTAATAGCAACAAGAGTATGATATTCCCATATCATCTTATCCTAGCTGAAGTATAAATATGTAGGGGAAAATCAAGGGCAAACAAAATAAATTCCTTTAGACATTATTACGTTTCAGACTTGGCAGATAAATACTTGCTTGTACGTAGGGAGCAAAAGTTCTCAAAGCACCCCCTCCCAAGGCTGTCATCCTATACACACTTACCTGAGAGTATGCCCAATTGAACTTAGTAGTGCTTATTTCTGAATAAATATGCACACGACCATACTCTGAGGTTCCCTGATGTGAACAGCAATTTTGTGGGGAGAGTGATATTCATTAAGACCACCACAGGAAGGTCACACAGGCCAGATCTACACAGAGCAGGATATAACAATCTGAAAACGGTTTATGGAACATGTCCTGGACCCCAACAGTTGTCAATACTGTTACAAACCATTATAAAGCAGTAATGTAGATCCTGCCACAACCTCCCCACTTCAGTCCTTGCAGCTACTATATATATATATATATATATATATATATTTCTAAAGTATTTTAGGAGCCTTACCATCACAACAACACAGGATAGCCAGAAAAACAAAACATCCTGCTCTATTTACTTCCACAGGTTGATGTGCACAAATCAGCAGGTGGAGCTTTTCATACCATAGAGATAAATATCACCACCTGCCAATCAAATCTTGGTAGCCCTACATTAACAGAATATTTTCCAGCTGTAATTGTCAAGGCCCCATCCCCTGAAAAGGCATTTTTTAAAAAAACTTTTAAGCATTTTACCAGGTGTGGCTTCTCCCATCACTGGAGCACTGTGATAAATAAGTCATACCCAGGGGAATTCCCTTCTTTGCAACTCTTAAAGACACAGGATCCACTTACCATCTGGCCTGACGACCCTACCTTTCAGATACTACACATTAGGCTTAGCTTTAAAAATGCTTCAGACATTGGCTGGTTTCACACGACACATTAGGCAGCAGAGGGGGAAATAGCGTACTGACCATGCAATAGGTAGGCAGCACTCCCCACATGACATGTTGCTCTGCTCTCCGTTGAGCGGCTGAAAGTTCCGGCATCCATCTTGGCTGCAGCGTCTCCTCCCTCCCTCAGTCCTCCAGCCATATCCCAGCATGCACCGCAAGTTCTGCCAGCTGTATCAGAGGAGCCAGTTCCGGCTGGCAGAACTCTACGCCCAAACGGAATAGTCACAGAGAGAGGGGGTCGGTTTTGGACAACACTTTAAACAACGGGCTTCGAGCTAAACAACGTGTAAGCCCATTGTTTCTCTCCATTGCTTAATTGAGCTGATTAGCGTACTGTCAGTTGTGTGTGCATGGTGTGTAACCCTCCACACGACACAATAAGCAACACAACTGATGGTTGCTTCCCCCCTCTCCATTGCCTAATGTGTTGTGCGAAACGAGCCATTATCTCAATAATCCTTACAACAATCGTATAAAGTAGGTCAGTATTATTGTCTTCATGGTGGGGAAAGAGCTGAGGCTAAGAGACTTGCCTTAAGCTACCTAGTGAATTAGTGGCAGAAAAAAAATTGGACACTGTGCAGACCAATCTCTATGGTGCAATAGTACTAACTATCTTCCACAGCCGCATGTGCAAATGTAATATTTGGTATCAGACAGAGAGTGCAACATCCTGAGAATCTTAATTTCCATGTATCTATATAATACTGACCTACCTTATTGATATTTCAAGAGTCAGTGAAATCACTAAGCAGGACAGATCCTTAAAGCACCCTGTGGCAGCCATTTTCAGCCTAGGGTTGCCAGCTCGTGCTCATGGGACACTGCGAGGGAGGGCTCCTATACCTTTAATAGCTGCATGATAGGTAGAAGCGTTTCTCCATAACTGCATCTTCATGGTAGGAAAGGCTTTTTGCATGAAACTTAGCTATAAAGGGCATACAAAAGTGGTAACCCTGTTTTAGTTCAGGGCTCTGTGAAAAGATCAGCTGGATCCCATGCAGTGAAGATGCATATCACTGGCCTGTTTCGGACAGCACGATAATCAAGGGGGGGGGGGGACAATCGTCAGTTGTGTTGCTTATTGTGTTGTGTGGAGAGCAACACACAGCGCACACACAACTGACAGTATGCTATTTTGGTCACTTAAACAACGGAGAAAAACAACGGGCTTGCACGTTGTTTATCCCAAATTCTGTTGTTTAAAGTGTCGTGTGGAGGGAACCCCCTTCTCTCCAGGTACTATTCTGTTTGGTCATAGAGTTCGCCGGCTGGAGCAGCCGAAAAGGGAGGAGACGCAGCAGCCCAGAAGGATGCCAGGACTTTCAGCAGCGCGACGGGGGAGGGGCAACATGTTGTGTGGCGGGTGCCGCCGTGATGCCACCAAAATAACACACGGTCAGTACACTATTTCCCCTTCCGTTGCCTAAAGTGTCGTCCAAATTCAGCCACTGTGTTATAAAAAACCCCCAAAACACAAACTATTATTTTTGCCTTTTTATGCAGTAACTAGCACCCAGGCATTTTAATATAAAAGAATGCATTGCTTTTAGAAAATGTTTTTAGAGAGGCCACGTCTACACCAATCAGGATATAATGGTATGAAAATGGTATGAAAGCGATATATAAGAGGCAGGAGCCACACTACAGCTTTATAGCAGTATTAAAGTGCACTGACAACTGTTGGGGCCCATTGACATGTACCATATACCACTTTCATGCCGATATACCTTGTTTGGTGTGGCTCCTGCCTCTTATATACCACTGTCATACTGCTATATCCTGCTTGGTGTAGATCTGGCCAGAGACACATAGCTCTGCTTTGCTCCAATGTCCTTAAGAGCCCTTCATTCTCTTTGCTCTAAGGGACTTCTCCTTATTACAAGAATAATTAAAGCTAGATTTATGGACCCCATGCTCTAATAGGTAGATAAGAGAAAGAGAGAGAGAGAGAGAGAGAGAGAGAGAGAGAGAGAGAGAGAGAGAGAGAGAGAAAGCTGCACAAAACAGAGCATTGCCCCAAACAGGTGGAGTTATCTGATCGCTGACTGTTGTACAGCAACATTTGTTTGTCCATGCTGTGCTAAATTAATTGCAGGAGGTTCTTTGCAACTGGAAGAACTCGGTGTTATGAGTTGATTACTGTGAACGGGGCTTTCACCAGGCAGCCAGTGCGTGGTCAGGGACTTTAACAAAAGGACATTGCTGTTCCCTAAAAACTTGAAATCTGTTTCTTCTGCCTTTGGAAGGAGATACCTTTAAGCTAGTGGGAGGGCAGTGAAACAGTGGCTGGTTTCGCATGACACAGCAGGCAACGGAGGGGGGGAAGCAACCGTCAGTTGTGTTGCTTATTGTGTCGTGTGGAGGGTTACACACCATGCACACACAACTGACGGTACGCTAATCAGCCCAATTAAGCAACGGAGAGAAACAACAGGCTTGCACGTTGTTTAGCTCGAAGCCTGTTGTTTAAAGTGTTGTCCGAAACCAACCCCCCTCTCTCCGTGGACTATTCCGTTTGGGCATAGAGTTGTACTGGCAGGAGCAGCCGAAAACCCCAGCTGCTCTGATACAGCCAGCAGAACTTGTGGTGCATGCTGGGATACAGCTGGAGGACTGAGGGAAGGGGGAGGGAGGAGACGCTGCAGCCAAGATGGACGCCGGAACTGTCAGCCGCTCAACGGATGGCAAAGCAACGTGTCGTGTGGGGAGCACCGGCTACCTAACGCACGGTCAGTACGCTATTTCCCCCTCCGTTGCCTAATGTGTCATGCGAAACCAGCTAGTGAGTAGCAGTTTTGATTCCAATAGAGGGAGAGAGCTAAGGGTTTTTAGCAGGCATTAGCTAAAACTAAGGAGGTACCGTTGCTCTCCGTGCTGCATGTTTGGGGAGTCAGCTTGCTTCCAATGAATTCTGCTTGATTATTTGTAAATAAATAGAGCACAAAAACACCATAAATCTCCAGTGCACTCCATCATTGGAAGGCCATTAACAGTCCAATTAACAGGCATGGTTTCTTGGACGTAAGTTGTACTGGAGTCAATGATACTGACTCCTTAGTTAGTGTGCATGGTCTCTAGACTTCTCAGCACACAGGAAAGTGGGGGCTCTTAAACTGGGGTGGCGAATCTGTGGCGTCCAGGTGTTGTTGGATTCAGTGCCTATCATCCCTTATCATTGCCTATACTGGTTGGGGCTAATGGGAGTTCAAGACCAAGATCTGGAGGGACATGGGTCCCCCCCCCAAATAGTAACGTGGAGGCTTAATATTTGTTTGAATTTTACAAGATATGGTCTGTCTAAAACAGCCTTCTCCTGGGGCCCTCCAGATGTGTTGGGCTAGAGCTCCCAATATCTCTAAAATGAGCATTTCTCAGACAACTACAACTACTGCTCCTCAAGGCCTAAAACAGGAGATGCAGTTCACATATGTCCTTATTTCATGTACATCTTGCCACATCTCTGGTTTAGTGGTAAAAAAAGCAGCAGAAGAATGCTGCCTGGTAGATATGCATTAATATGAGCTTTCCTGATGATGCAGGCCTCAGTTCTTGTCTCTGTGATTGTTAAAGCACAATCACACAAGTCCAGGGATGGGGAACATGTGTTGTTGAACTGCAACTCCCATCATCCCTCACCATTAGCTATGCTAATGGGAGTTGCAGGTCAACATCTGGAGAGCCAAATGTTCCACATCTGTTTTGCAGGCTGGATGTGGGCTGCAGGACATCTTCATGACCCAGACATGGAAGATTTATTTGTGCCTCTATTTTATATTTCTCAATTTTCACAGCTGCTACACCACCACTCCAAAAAAGTAGGAAACACTTCCAAAATGATCTTCCCAAAATTACCTATGAAGAAGTTCTGCTCATATAAGTAAAGGGCACTGGATAACTGAGGAGGCAGTTTCCTCTGTTGGATTTTTTCCACTTTTAACCACTCTTCCCAAATAGATATAGGGCCTATTTTAAATTTAAAATAGGCCCTATATCTATTTAAAACAGCAAATTTCTGTTTTAAATATCTATTTAAAACAGCAAATTTAAAACAGAGCAATTACACAGAAGTGAAATTGTGTAAATGTCAAGGCACAGCAGTAAATGGAGGTAAAAACTGCACAAATCTCAAGCAGAGCAGTAACATGGAGTGGTAGGGTGACTCTATGAAAAGGAGGCCAGGGTTCCTGTATCTTCAACAGTTGTATTGAAAAAGAAATTTCAGCAGGTGTCATTTGTATGCATGCAGCACCTGGTGAAATTCCCTCTTCATCACAGCAGTTAAAGCTGCAGGAGCCCTGCCCTAGTGACCAGATATAAAAGAGGGCAGAGCTCCTGCACCTTTAATAGTTGTGATGAAGAGGGAATTTCAAAAGGTGCTGCATGCATGCAAATGACATCTGCTGAAATTCCCTTTTCTATACAACTGCTAAAGATACAGGAGCCCCATCCTCCTTTCCATATGGTCACCACACGGAGTGGGGAATTGTGCAAATTTCAAGGCAGATCAGCAAACGTCAAGGCAGCTGTCATTTGCACTTGTGCCCTTACATAGGAACATTTTTTTAAAAAAAAATAAGTTGCAAACACATTTGGCACATTTCTGGTGTCGTTTCTTTGAGATTTCTGAGAGTACAGGATATAGGGCACTGAGTAGGGTCAGCACTAGCGAGATCCAGATGTTTACCCCCCCCCCCCCCCCGCTCTTGCCAGACAGCTCTGTAGCCATTCTCAACAATCCACGATGAAGTTGCCTTGCTGGGTTTGGATGACACAACAAGTCCACATGGGTATCAACAACCCTAAAACAAGCCATGGATTCTCAGGATACCTTGTTCATTGAAAAATAAGCCACCCTGCATAAATCACCCCAGAGCCAGATCTACACAAAGCAGGATATAACATTTTGAAAGGGGGTTGAAAATGGTATATGGAATGTGTCATGGGCCCCAACAGTTGTCAATACTGCTATAAACCTTTATACAACAGTAGTGTAGATCCTGCCCAGGTTTGCACAACATGACAACCCACCATAGCTTATCACCCATGGTGGATTGTCGTGTTATGCGAACCAGGTCAGAGAATTGAATATGGTTTGAAAGAAAGATCATTCTGATTAACAGGTTTGGCAGGTTCTAGTTTTGTTTCAAAAAACCTACAACCTAGGAGCAACAAAAGAAATGTGTTATATTATGATAGGCAAAGTGTGTCTTGCTCTGTCTTTCAAAACTATTGTGCATCTCCAGCCTTTATTGGACAGCATTGGTGGCTACCAGACTTTCTGTGTTGTGAGTGGCAGATGGTGTGCCTGTTTTGTTTTATAAAAGGTAAGCTTGCCTTGTCTGGGGAGATGAAGGGGAGTTAGCTCTGGTTTAAGGAAACAGACACCTGTGTCCATCCAATTACAGTACATGCTTTACCAGCTGTCCTGTTTCTGCTGCAAATGTTCAAAGCCACTTATGGGTGTTTGCTGTTCTAAACAAAGAGCTCCTTGCATCCTTTCCCTTCCTGCCTCAGTCACTCCATGTGTCAGAAAGGAGACACTCGACCCTACCTTTCCTTTTGCCTCATTTCTAACCATTCCACATCACTCCATAGTCCTGCAAGAGTGAGAAAAGCTATACTTCCCCCACAAATTCCCATGTCTACACAAGTGGGAAAGGACTCATATACTGTAGCTGGCCAGTCCCCCTCCAACATTCCTAAAAGCAGGTGAACTGCATTTCCCATCCACCCCGCAAGTCCAACTTCAAGGCTGTATTCTCATGCAAACATTTATTTTCTAGGGCTAGAATTTCCAGCCCAGGAAAGCCATTGGGTTCCTCAAAACAAATGATTTTTTGCACACTCGTGATTGGCTACTCATGAAAGTTTGCGGATCTTTTAAATGACATTGTGAATGACCAGGACATTTCCTGTGGCATCCATTGGAAATTCTGTCATGAAAAAAATACTTTTAAAATGGTAACATCTGGAAAAAGTGGGATCTTCCACCACTAGATGGCGCTGTCTCAATGGAACTGAATAGAACTGAACTGAGGAGAAGTATTAAATTCAAACCATGTGGTCACCCATCTCCATCTGTGTAATTAAGCCCATAACAATCGAGCCAAAAAGCAGGAAGCACCAACATCCCGGGTAAGCAACATGATTTCCCCTTAATGTAAAGATCCCCAGTGTCAATAGCCCTGCAGACCAGTTTCCTATGGGCAGAATTTCAAAGTAAGAGAAACTAAAGTCCAAAGCACTCCTCTGTCTGTTGAAAGTTAGCTTTCATGACGCAGAAGCAAATTAGACATGGTGCAGGCTATACAAGAAAAGGATCTCCTTGTGTTGCTATCTTTTTAAGTGTTAATAGCCCAAGGCTTCTGGTGTTGAACTGAGGCTATGACACTGGAGGATTTAATCCTTACTTTGTGCCATTTTCCCTACTAAGATCCCCACTAGCTGCTATTTGCCCTATGATGCAAAACGAACAGGTACTGTGTCATGTCTAGTTTAGACCTCGATATAGTTAAGGAGAAAACAGGACCAGTAACTGCACATGGAATATTTAGCACAGGAAGTTATGTAGCAGTTTTCAGCCCCAGATGAAAAGTGTTGCTAAAACATGCATGCATCTATTGATCCAGGCTATACAAGTTTTTCAGTCAACTGAGGTATCACATCGTTTTAATCATACATCGAGCAATTAGTTAACAGCATTGCCATCCATCACGTAAAAACCTCTAATTGTCTGCCTTTATTTATTTATTTTAATTACACAGGTTTATATATCAGTAGCAAAGCGGTTTTACAATAATAATATAACCAGAAACAACCCCTATTCAGAAATTAAACTCATGTCTATACTAGCTGGGTTACTCCTCAGATAGACCCATGAAGAGGTGGGTCTTCAGAAGACATCTGAAGACAATTTTATAATGTCAATAGCGAGCATGTTCCAGAGGGTGGGTACTGAAATACTAAATGCTCCATTACAGTTACTCTTGTCCTGAGGCAGGGCCAGCATCAAAGATAAGCATGTTTGGGTAGCTGTCAAAGGCCCAAACCCTGCCAGGGGTCCACTGACAAAAGCCCCTTGGAGTTGTTCCTCCTCTTCACTATGGGAACCTGCTTGTTCACCTGCCTCTTGCTCTGCCCAAAGGTAATGGGGGGGGGGGTGAGAAGGAGGAACAGTAGATGCTCACTGGCTCTTTGCCTGTCAAACAAGCAAATGGTAGCAGTGATGAAAAAGAGGATGAGGAGCGATCGCAGCTGGTGACTATGGTGATGAGAAAGCAGACTCACTGAGGGAAGAGAACCCATTCAGGGTGTGTTGCCCAAGGGCCCTCAAAAACCTGGAATCAGCACTGTCGTGAGGCAAAGCTCAGGAGCATGTCAGAAGTAGATATGAGTTTGGCCTTTCCTGAGCCATGGAAGGAAAAAAAAATCTCTCGAACAAGTCTTTCCACGATGGGACTGGCAGGGTCTCTCAAGATGATCTTCACAGTTAGATTTTTCACAAGTGACCCTGACATTCCTAGCCAGGGTTAGGACCCCTTCACCTCCACATGAAAGCAGTTCAGAACATTCCAGCTTTCAGATCATCTTTCTCTGGGAGAAAATGGTTTTCAGGACCAAACTAAACTAATACATTTCCTCTCTCCCACACCCACTTTTCCCCCACTCTTCTCCCTGCATCTCTTTTCCTATTCACTTGCTTTCATCAATCACGGCAATTGTGCCAGCCGACCACTTCCCATTGTGCCATCGCCTTTGGTTGTTTAGCACACTTCTATCTTTCAAGTCCCCTGACCCCCTGTCAGATAGCACCTGGGTGCAGCATGACCTCATTTCACTGCTGGGCTGACACAAGATCACCTAATATTGGCTGTCTGCTGCCCAAACACCTACTGCATGTCTTGTTCTCATTGAATCAGCATTTTTACCTCTCTTGCCTCTGTGTGTCAAGCCTGCCTTAATTTTCGTCTTAAGGTCCTGTGATGCTTCTTTTCTGCTTCGTATAAGCACCTCACACAGCTCCTGGGGGAGGGCTGACCTGACATTTATGTTAATATAGTAAACGGCACAATTTGCTTGTGACTTGGGTATAATGCACTTATTGTTATTGATTATAATTTGTTTTTAAAAATGCTCATCAGACTGCCTGGCCTTTGTATGTAAGCATGTCCAGATGAGTTACATTTCTTTCTCACTCCTTTTTTTATTAAATGTAGGCATTCTTCAAGTACAGCTTTTCAAGTGGCACCATGAGAGCGGATAATATATTATGTTCATAGCATCGCAGGACTGAACAAGAATGAAAACACTCTAATCCAATGGCAGGATCCTTCATCCAAACACATTGCAAAATAGGGAATGTTGCAGTAAAACTTGATTTGGATGTCTTATGAAACTTCCACCCTAGACAAGACTTCCAGTCTTATCTCAATGAGGGCTAATTCATACTGTGGATTAGCCTTCTCTAGCCAGGTGCCTTCCAGATGTGTTGGATGATGGGAGTTGTAGTCAAACACTTCTGGAGGGCACCAGGTTGTGGAACGCTGCATTATATTCTGAACTTGGGTACAAAATTACTTGTTTAAACTCGAAGTACATGTGCAATTGTGAATGTTGTGTGAGCATCTAAATTGCCAGGTTTCTCCACAATAAATAGTGACACAACCATTGGGAAAGAACGAAGCCCATATATTTCTTTCTTTTTAACTTACTTCTACATCTATCTCCCACCTCCACGCCCCCCATCATCTTGCGAGGAACCCAAGGTGGCTTGCATTGTTCTCTTTTCCATTTTATCCTCACAACAACCCTGTGAGGTAGGTTAGGCTGAGAGTCAGTCACCCAATGAGCTTCATGGCTGAGTAGAACCTGGACCTCCTGCATCCCAGCCCAAAACTCTCATCGCTACACCATATTGACTCTTTCACCGGAAAGTTATTTTCCAAGAAACCCACTGAAATGAATTGAACCCATGCAAGACCAAAGTAGTGATGCTGCACTACTATGCACAGGTGAGGGATGGCACAGAGAAAACAGGTGGAAGGCCTGGAGGAAAACTGGCCTTGATGTCTCACCAGGACCACTGCTTAAATTACAGGATATGCCATTCATTCTCAAGAGCAGCCTCCAGAACCCATGGGGGTCTAAGACTAACACTAATGTTAAAATACATTCTATTTCATTTATTTCATTCAGATATTCTGACTTCAACCTCTACTCCAGTGGAAGCTAAGTGAAATATGGGATGCTGAATTACTTCTTACAGTGCATTTTCTTTCTACTCCTGTTCAGTTATACAAAGCACTTGACTGCTGAGATTAGTAGCTGTGCATGGGCAATAAGGTGGTGCTCAAATGCTCTGAGGAGAATGGTAGAAGAATAGGGCATGTGCCCAGAATTTGGGAAACCCCATGGTGATTTACTCCATAAACGTATGAAATGTTATTCAAGGCTGCTGCCATGACACTTGTTTTCAGATGGTTTATCCTTGAAATGTTTGAGCAGCAAAGCCGTAGGAAAGTTTCACATCAAGGCAGACTCAAATCCAGATCAGACCTATGTTAACCTGTGCCAGAGAAGCATCAGCATGTTGTATCAATGACAACATGTCGAAACAAAAACTGTGAAGCTGATTCTAATCCCATCCCTTGAGCTCCAGTGTCCTGTAGAGATGGTTTGCCTACCTGCTTTCTGACATTGCCAAGGGAGACGGGTGAGGGGTGCAAACTACTTTGATTTATCGAATTGCTTCTTAATATAAAGGCTTAAACTGATCCCAGCACTATGTTGGCTGCTTTGTATCAGGTCAGTTCATGGGATTAGTAGATTTCATTTCCCCCTTAGACCTGCATGTTGACCTCTTGCTTTTATCATATCATTTTATCCCAGCTTTAAATCTTCTTAACTTAAGCAAGGATTACTTCAACTTTGATATCACAATTAAAATGGATCAGGAGGAAGAAATGCTGATTGATCCTTGAACCGCTGTGCCACACTGTTAAATGTGCTGACTTGTGCCTGGAAGCAAAGACTCTGAATCACTCTGAATCAATACATATATCTGGAGCCATGCACCTGCTGCAGGCTACAGCTGTAGCCTCATACAAGCAATTAAAGAAGCCAGTTGGCTCTATAGCTGTTTGAGCAGGAGCCCTGCTGTAGCCTTGGCTCCTTTGATGAGAAATATATGACTGTCCTTGAAGGCTGCTGAAACTAGCCAGATGCTGCTGTATATAATATATACACTTTATATATAATATATACACTTGAAGGTAGAGATGTCAACAAAATGCATTCGGCTTAGGCCCAGAAATGAACTTTGGGAATTCAAAAAGCCCCTCTCAAACTAAGAGGAGCACTTTACAAGCCCTGGGTTTCTTCTGCCATTCAGATCAAAATCTGAATGAGAGAGGAATTCCCAGCTTTACCCCTCAACCATCTCTGCCACACTCTCCCACCCCTATAAGCTATGCCCACCACATTCTCCACTCTTTTCCTTTATATTGTTGATGGTGGCAGCACTGGAATCTGGGGTGTGGAGAAAAGGGAATTTCTTTGCTTCCCTTCCCTCCGTTATCCCACTGGGTTGGTTAACAGCAGGGACTGTGGGAGAACTATGCATTGCAGAATCCCTTGGTAGAACTAGTTCTCTAAACTGTCACCATGGATGGCCGAAGACATTTTGTGGCATGAGGCGAAGAACAAGATGCTGCCCCCTCTCATTCCTCTTACAAACCTGCCTGGACTGGCAGATTAATCTGTCTTCTGTTCTGATGATGGGACAGCATCCTCTACTTCACTGGAAAGAAGAAAGCTAACCTAGGGGGTGCAAAGACGGATGCATGGCATATAGGTCTGTCTTCCAACAGCATGTGCCACCTGAGGCTACTGCTTCACTCTGCCTAACAGTAGGGCCTGCCTGCCTGTAATGATGGGGCTGTACACACAACATGCTAACCCACACTCAGGCTGGATCTATACTACTGCTTTATAGTGGTACTGAAGTCCCCTGATAACTGTTGGGGCCCATGATACGTCTACACAAAGCAGGATATAACACTATGAAAGTGGTATGAATGTGGTATATGGAATGGGTCATGGGCCCCAACAGTTGTCAGTGCACTCAATACCGCTATAAAGCAGTAGTGAAGATCCTGCCTTTATATACTACTTTCATACCACTTTCATAGTGCTATATCCTGCTTGGTGTAGATCTGGCCTCAGTGTCAGCATGCTTTCTGCAGGGTGAGGTGATCATGTTGTTTGAAAGCAGCCAGGTTGGCTTGTTAACCATGCAGTGTGGCTTGTTAACTACTCTGAACATCCCAACAACAAACCATGGGTTCTCCAGATGGCTGCTTTGAGAAAAATAAGCAACACTGCTTAGTTAACAAGCAACTCTGGCTGCATTCAGACAACATTCTAACTGCCGTTTAACACACAACCCGTGGTTTGTGTGAAACGGCGGTTAGAATGTTGTCACCCTACCTCAACCATTGGAGCTTTTTTCACATTGCTGCGTGGGGAGGGGAGTGATTTTCCTGGGGTTGCAGCTGGAGATGGGAGGGTTAACTCTCACCTCCTCACCCCTGAAACTCAACCCTGGATAGGCTTGAAGAAAATTCCCATTGGAGTCAATGGGAGGCTTTTCTCAAGCCAAATGGCCAGGAGAGAAGGACCCATAGGCTACATCCTATCTACAAGCTGGAGGTTTGTAGATTACTCAGTGGTGCACCCTTGACTATGAAATGAGCTCCCCACTGTCGTATTTTCAGCACCAGGTAAAGATCACCCTCTACTCCCAGGAATTTAATGATATATGATGAGGGATCTATGTATCCTGTTTTAGAACAGGGCTTTTAGGAAAAACATTGTTTATTTAAATTGTTTTTAGCTGTTACATTGTTTTTTTATGTTAAATTTTTTAGACTATTTTTATGCGTTGCATTTTGTGTTTTTATGAATGGTTGTAAACCGCCCAGATAGCTTTGGCTATGGGCAGTATAGAAATGAAATAAATAAATAATACTCTTGATACCACTTGACTTCATACATACCCCTCCAAGCATACCTGCAGTCTTAAACCTACTTGTGCTTTTGAAGCCTCGTTGCCTTCATAACGTCCCACTAGCCCAAGTTCATTTAGAATTCATTTAGTATTTGGTCCAAAGTAAGAAAAATGCTTCTTCACTTTCTGAGCTGTATGAAAGGTAAATTGAATGCATCAATATGGGAAAGCCCTCGGGAACTGCTTAGAACTTACCTAATGATTCAAATTCATATTTTTCCAAGGCTACAGAAATCTCGCTGAACCAACGAGAAGCAACTGGAGAGGAAGCTATGGTTGGACCTAGACAGCAAAAGACTTTTATGCCAAACAGAGAAAGAAGAGACATCAAGTTGAACTCTCACAATTCTCTCTCTCTCTTTACAATCTGAGAATGAATAGCTACGCCCATGTTGTTTTTCAATGCATCTAGAAGTCAGCCTCTAGATTAATATCCATATATGAGTACTGCATTGAAAAAAGGGATATACCCTGTCACTGCCACATTACATAATGCATACATCTTCATGAGCATGAATCTACATGCTCCCAAGTTCAGGTGCTTTTACTGAACTCCCTCTTCCATTTTAGCTGGGACCAATTATATAGCTGTATACCAAACGCCATTCCAGAATAATTTCTTCTTCTTCTTCTTCTTCTTCTTCTTCTTCTTCTTCTTCTTCTTCTTCTTCATCATCATCATTATTAATTACATTTGTATACCACCCCATAGCTGAAGCGCTTAACCTGGCACCTCCCGTATGGTTCCATTTGCTCACAGCATTCTAGAGTATCAGTCTCTCTCTGTTTTGTATAAGCTAACTTCACATATTGAAATTCCTCTCTGCATTATTTTTACACTATGCTTTATATGCAGATATATATTATCGGCCAACAAGAATGTGTTTCTATGCAACATAATCCACGTATATGTTAAAAGAAGGGGGCATTTTAGGGGGGAAAGCAATTTCTCTGCCAGCTCAAAGTTTCCATCAGTGAGACAGGGAAGGAATGATCCCTCCTTCCACCTTACAGGTTCCTGCACCCCTGAAATCTGCTCCAGGGGATTGGAAGACCCTCCAGAGCAGATTGTCTGGGGGTACAAGGGGATGCTTAGGAAGGAGAAGGGAAAGTTCAGAAAATCCACACGTGCAACACTGGATGTGGCCCTTAGAGTTGTATTTTCAGCAGAAGCAACAAAGCAGCATTTTTAGTTCATTGGTTTATATCCTATGAACCTCTGATGGGGTGATGCTTGTTTTGAAATAATCACTCGAAACGATAATTTTTGGTATACAAGTTCCAGAAACCCACAACATTAGCTCATCAGCAGCTCTTTTCAAGCAGCGCAATATTATTAACATTTCATTAAAATGAGCAATCAAGCTTTAAATAACAGGAGACGTTTTGATGACTTGTGTATAGAAATTCCCTACCCTTCCCAAAAATGTTTGTAGGAATGAATCAGCCACTTCTGACGCTTCATCTCTGCCAGCAAGGATTTTTTTTCTTCCTCTAAGAGATTTCCCACACAGAGATACACATTTTAACAGCAATTGTGCAGCCTATGGGGAATGAGTCAAGAGTGTTTTTTTAAAAAAAAAATAAAGGTAGAAAGGTCTGTTCTGTGCTGCACAGTAATAATTGTCTTCCAATGAGCTCATGTCACCTACACTCTTCAATTAAACCCTACAATACTCCGGAGGAACACAGAGCAAGGAACGCCTTGAAATTTACAAAAGGGTAAATTGAGCCTCAGCAAGATTAAAACCCTAATCCTAAACATACCTCTTGATTGGCACTAATTCACATGGCCGTCTTTTAGGCACTGTTCGTAGTTCGTACAGTAAAGCCAATGTACGGTTAGAGTTGTTTTTTCCCCTATTTTCTTTTCCATCCTTTCTTCCTTCCTTCCTTCCTTTCTTTTTACAAGCAGTTAATGGAGTCTTGTGAATGCTTTGGTACAGCATTCCCAAACCTGGTGCCCTCCAGCTGTTTTGGGAATGCTGGGAGTTGTGGTTCAAAACATCTGGACGGCACCAAGCTTGGGGAGTTTCTTTAGCATGTTCTACATCTATAATTTTCAGTGGGGTTGCCAACTCCTAATCCAGAGAGATTGTGATTGTTGCTTTCGCAGCTTTCTGGTCAGAGAGACAGACTTTGAGCGTGTTGTTTTGTGCCATTTTTCAGAGCTCTGTCCTCACCTGCTCCACTTTGCTTGCTTGCTGTTGCAAAGAGAGTTCTGGTTTTGAATGACAGGAAAAGCCAGAGGGTGTGAAAGGACTGCCAACTACTGTCTCTCTGTCCTGGAGCTGTTAAAGCAACCATTTCCATGTCTGGATGTAGAGAATAACTCTATTCCTGGATGATCTCACGTTACAAAGGATTTTAAGGTGTGGTGATAACATCTTAGAACATTTACAATAACTACATCACCATATTAAAAATGGTTATATTGGCCCGAAATGAGGTTACAAGGAAGGCTTCAGTGCCAGGAACAGAAAGCAAGAATCCAACACCTAGTCATTTTCGTTAAACAACATGTAATATTTGCCTTCATTTATTCTACTGCTGTCAAACGGGGAAAATCCTTATAGAGTTCTGCTTCTACAGATATCGCAAAAAATATTACAAGAGCCTGAGATCAAGACCAATTTAGAGCTGCAATGCATTTCTTAATTTGCTAAATCCCATTTTTATATGACCTGCTTTGCCGATTAAAATGAAATAAGGCTTTGTGCTTTGAAAAGTGGAGTACCTAAATAAATAAATAAACCCCAGAGGAAAACAGGCTCTTCTGCTCATTTCAGTAATAAGCCTGCGTTGAAGCACAATGACACTGACAAAAGCATACAACACACTATGGAAGCTGAGGGCTGTTAATTGAAGATGGGACTATGAATGGCTCTTTTCCTATATAAATGAGAAATGTGGTTTGGTGCTTATGGTATCCTTATAGCTCCGGTTGTAAAAAGCTGATAGGACAAAACAATAGACCCTATCTTGTAGAATCTAAGCCAGGCATGGGCAAAAGGTAGATCTTTTCCTGATCCACAGTAGTTTAGTGAGAATTTCTGACTCCTGTTATTTCCTGCTTTCTCTCCCCCACTCACATTCGTAATGATTTGACACAAAGTGTACATCTGGCCCAGGAGTGTTTTTTTGTATAGAAGGACCATTAACTCCATTCAGTTCTGGTATTCAAAACTAGACTGACCATATGAAAAGGAGGACAGGGCTCATGTAATTTTAACAGTTGTAGAGAAAAGGGAATTTCAGCTGGTGCCATTTGTATGCAATTAGTTCCTGGTGAAATTCCCTCTTCAACACAACAGTTAAAGTTGCAAGGGCCCTGCCTTCTTTTGTATATGGTCACTCTAGTATACTGCCTGCAACTTTAACTGTTGTGATGAAGAGGGAATTTCATCAGGAACTAATTGCATACAAATGACACTGGCTGAAAGTCCCTTTTGTCTACAACTGTTAAAGTTACATGAGCCCTGTCCTCCTTTTCATATGGTCAGCCTATCAAAACAAGTTCCTGAGCTCAGAATTCTTCGATTCTCTGGGACAAACCAAGCATTACTTTAAATGTGTCTACTAACAACAAGTTTTGTGGGGGGGTTACTTTAGAGTAGGTGCAGTTTTTAAAAGCCCACTACCCCAATGCTAAATTTCTGATCCAGATCGGGACCCATCTGCCAACTCTAATGTAAAAATGAAAAAAAGGGGGGGGGGGCATAGCTGCTATATCCACATTTAAAGTAAGGGCTAAATCAGACATCAGTAGATGCCTTTTGCACGAGACTCTGCTTGGACGATCTCGAGATTCTTGTAAAAAGGAGGGAAAGGAGTGGGGGAGTAGATCATGTATACCTGAAATAAGGCTTCCCTTACAATGCTGGATGAATGCTGAAAAGTCATTTGGAAATCATTGCTGACAAAAAGTGTTATCTGTTTCAAAAGGCTAGCCTGACAACTTGTCAGGAACTCCAGGGCTTCTCTAGAGCTCTTCCAGGATGACTATGATGCAGATTCAACAAAACAACATGGATTTGAGAATCTTTGCCTCTCTTTCTTTAAAGCATTGTTCATACTTGGATGGAACAGCCAATATCAATCTAAATGCTGCTATTTGACCTTTGGCAGTGACCTTGGTAATAACATGATTCCCCCATCTGGAGCGAGTTATGCTACGTCTTCAACACGAGTTTCCTCATGGCCCTGGAGACAAGGGGCTTCACCACACGAGGCTAAAATCCTGCACCCTTACCAGGGCTTTTGCTTCTGGATTCTTTGCTGTAATAAGATCGGCTACTTTACGTGGGCAGACACATGCTTTTATTTGGGGAATAGCTTTCTATATGTTTCATTTTACAGCTGCTAGGTGGCACTGTGGTTATAGTGCAACTCCAGAATTTCACGACAAAGAATTGTGCTGTGAAGACTTTTTATCATGTTTTCCTCGATATTTTTGAAAGCGAGATAAAGCTCAAAAAGTGCAGTAGATGCCCTGGAGGTTGATAATGTCATGTAAAGGACCCGCAAATTTCCATGAGTGACTAATGACGAGTGTGCAATAAAATACTCGTGTAATTAAGTGTCTTCTATTTCCTTTTGTCCTTTGCAAGCTGGACTTGTAGTGGTGATCCTGCTCCAGTTCTCCAAGTCTTTTTGTTCACTAGCCCATATAATTCTAGTTAACATGAGACAGAAGCAGACAGCAGGAGGGATATCTGTACTCAGGATATAAAACAGGCTGAAGAGGACTCTTCGATTGTTTGGTCCTTTTGATTTTATTATTTAAGGAAACAAATCCAGATGATTCAAATAAGCTTTGCCACATCCTACAGAGGAAATGGGGTGGTGGCGGGGTACTCTTAGGCTCACCACCCATCTTCATGAGGCAAAATTAATTTCCAGCACCTAGTAAGGCACATTGTTATTGTTCATTGATGTAAAGGGAACTGTAGATGTAATTCCCATCACTGTTCTAAAAGAACTAAATGGCATAAAGCTCTCTTACCTGGTAGGTTGCCAGATTTCAAATGCAGCTGTACCTCACGCTGATCTAGGGAACCAAAGGAATGCAAGCTATAAATAGAAGCCACAGCTTCAACATAAAGATTGTTCGACCAATCGGCTGTATAATGATTTGCTTTGCATCCTGAACATGTAACAACTGAAATTATGTGCAAGTGAAGTTTCTAATGGAACTGGAATCCTGCATTTTAAACTGTTCAAGGGAAACTGCGTTCCTCAAGATGTTAAGTCAATCAGCAATACATTATATAATTACAAAAAAGTAGGCCAGAAATTATATCCACTATTCTGAGCACTGTGCAGGCCTTTGTCTTTGGGGATTTAGCAAATGGAAAGCGGCACAAAACATACAGTTCTTTCAAAAGTCAGAGTATTGCAGACGTTGGATTTTACTAGTACTGGAATATTTCAGAAGTTCAGCAATGTCAAAGCCATGTTTGGAATTATTGTCAGGTATTCCTGGCAGCAGAGTAACAGAAGTTTTATGAAACTATTTCACAAAATTAACAGATGGAGTGAAGTGTTCACTAGTATTTCATATGGAAACTTGGTTTTTCTCATCCTGAAGTATATAATATATAGATCCAACTATACTATATGGTTATACAACAGTCTGTTGTAAGGGTGGGCAAAAGATAAATTGGGATTTACTGGTAAATCTATGGGAAAATTTCCACATCAGGAGAATTGGAAGTCTGGGAATTAGCCACAGGAGGAGCTTCTGCCCGCTGTTCCAAATCATGCAGCGGTGCAGGCTCAGAGAGCCGATATCCAGTCCACATTGCAATTGTTGCCTCCATGTTGGTCTTGTCAGCTGTCAAAAATGACAACTCTCAGAAGCAAGATGGATGGAGAGATCCCTACGGGGAGCTGGGAAATCATCACCCCGTTTCTTCTATGGAAGTGAGGGCGCCAGGCATGGGGAGTGGAGGTGGGCACACCTTCCCACCCATCCCTGTGCCTAGCACCTTTGCTATTTTTCTTTTAGAGGTAGGTAGAAATTGCCATCTATCTCTATCCCTTCTAATATGGTCATAACTAACTTCACTCATTGATTTCAACAGAAGAACTGAGGTTTAACCCCAAATTACACAGATGTTTTGATGGCTCTTTTTTCTGATAGAAAAACAGCTTCAGGAGGAGAGGAAAACAGAAGGGGAAGGGTGGGGCAAGTGGGTAAACCCATGACTCTCCATAACTCATTCATATAATGCTAAACCATGGTTTAGCATTATGCCTGAGCCCGGCCAGCTTTTATGCCTTTAAGAGCTTGTATACATCAGCCACACAGGGATTAGTTACCCATTAACACCTACAAATAAAAAAGGCCATTTCAGACTGGTACAACTATACTACTGAGCTCATGTTCCTCTGGCATGTGTCTCATTTGAAAAAGATAAAATATCTCAAAATAACAGGGTATCCCAAAATATCTGTGTTGGTCTTGTGTATAAAAGGAAAAGACAGAGTTCTCTAGAGCCTAGTCTGTCAACTTAAAAAGTCAGGAAATGGAACTGAGGCAGCTTTTATAAATCAATCACACCTTCAGGTCCTGCTGTGGTGTTTATTCCACATTTATTCTTACAGGAATCCCTGAACGGAGAGATTTCATTAACCTAAAAGCAATATATGAATACACATAAGGCACACACACACCTTCTGCAAAAAAATCTCATTAAAGACACAGCGCTTGATTTGAAAACTATTTATACTGACAGCATCACTGTGAATTATTAATTGTATCAGTCTACATGTATTGCTATAATTTAAAGATATTAAACTAATACAATGGGGGGGTTCTTTAAATATTAGGTGTAAGTGAGGAAGTCTTGGACTCCAATCTGCAGAGTGTACATAGTTAGGCTGGGACTTGGATTTCAGCAACCTGTATGTAGAATTTCAGTCTTGGTATTCAAAATCGATTTACAAGGGGATTTTTTTCTCCCCACAGTAATTTAATGTTTATTTCCACATAATAAAGAGCAAAGTCGTTGATAAAAAGAACCTTCATTCTAATCCTAAACCTATTTATAATCATAATATTTAGCATTTGTATATTACCCTCTCATTGTTCAAAGTGGTTTACTTATATTATCTCATTAACCTAACCCTAAAAGATAGTATTTTTATTTTATTTTATTTTTGTTATTAACAATCTATTTTAAGAAATGTTTTATACATTTTCACATCTTTATAACATAACAAACAAACAAACAAACAAACTGAATCAGCTAAACCTTAGGATCAAACCAATTTATAAATGTTTGTAATATAAATAATATCCAGGTTTAGAGAAAGTATTTATTGGCTATTTGCCTTAATAACTGATAAAACAGTAAAATGGGAGAACAGCAACACAGATAAAATACAGCTTACAAGATCCAGCAACAATCAAAAGTCTGGGTGAAGAAATAGGGCTAGATCTACGCTACTGCTCTATAGTGGTATTGAAGTATGCTGATAACTGTTGGGGCACAATCCACATTCTATATACTGCTTTCATGGTGTTATATCCTGCTTTTTATTCCACATTCATAATTATTTGAAAGTGTTTGAGACTCAGAGCTGGCCATATATGAGGCGGTTCAGAATACAACGGCTGTTCTGTATAGTCAGTTCAGAACACAAGTGCTAGGCTGTTAAAAGGGACCAGGCATTAAGAACACACCCTCCAGTGCTTTAAGAGATGTTCTGGTTACAAATCTGTTTCAGAGCACAATTCAAGGTGTTGCTGCTCACCTTTAAATCCTTACACAGCTTTAAAACTATAGGTTCATGAAGAAAGGAATGCTTTTTCCCACATCAATCTGTCCATGTGTTGAGATTATTTAGACCGGCTCTTTTCAAATGACACTGGCTGAAATTCCCTTTTCTCTACAACTGTTAAAGTTACAGGAGCCCTGTCCTCCTTTTCAGATGGTCAGCCTACACAATAACCAACTGTTGACTATTTAACGAACTATCGGTTATTGTGTCGTCCAAACCCAGTCACTGTGTAAACCGCCCAGAGAGTTTCGGCTATGGGGCGGTATATAAATGCAAATAATAATAATAACAACTGTGAACTTTGTTCATTAGAGATAAGCACCGTGCTTTTGTTTACATCAGGGATGGGCAATATCTGTGGGTCCAGTGCCCAATTGCCCTCTGGAACCTACCAGGAGCTGCATCCCTCCCTGCTACCACTGCAGTTGCTGCTGCAGCTGCACCACCAAGTGGTGATTTTCTTTAAATCAAGGTATGCAAGGAATGGGTGCCTTGTTGGGAAGCAAAACCATGCTCCTATGGCACAAAATTCTGTGGCAGCAGGGCCTCTGGTTTACATGATCATTTAGTGCCAAACTAGATGTGACGTTAACTGCATGAGTGCAATTAGCATGCACATACATTTGGTCCTGGGATCTCTATTTGATCTCAAGTTTACTAGCATACCTCTCCATTATGGCTTTAACAGGATTTGAGAAATCTTGCTAAGTTAATCATGGGGCATGCTGGCTGGGGTGTGCCAGGACTCATAGGCCTTTTTCTGTTTAAACATCCCTAGGATTGCAGCCTTAATAGAATAATTGATTGGTCAAAACTGCATAAAGGTGCATTCTGGGAAAGCAACAGTTCTGGGGACAATGCCTCTTTCCTTTGTTTTCAGACGATGAGCTCCTGTGTTGCAATAGGCAGTCTCCTAGAAGAGCCATTCCTTGCTAAGTGACAAAGAAAGGAAAACACCTCTTCTAAGAAGGCATCTGGCATCTGTTATTTTATGTATTTTTAAAGCATGTTCTATTCCATTAATCAGTAGCCTCTTTTTTAGCAGCAATTTATTAAGATTTTCTCTTTTCACTAACAACAAATTGGAGTAGAAATGAAGGAGAAGAATTAGAACTAAAATTAGAACAAATTCTTAGGGACAAACTACACATGAATTTAATAACATATTTCTATCCTTGAATCTAGGGTGTGGGTGTGGTAGTGTGTTTTCAAACTGCCAGTTTGAGGGCCCTGATCTGGATCAAGCCCATAGCAAGGGAAGTGGAAGGTCTTTAATTATTTGCCCACATGTCTGGATTGGGAGTTCCATGCCTGCAATTTGCATTGCCCATAAAGGTCCCATTGAAACAAATTAGTTGGCCTACTGTTGGCAGCTCTGCCCTCTGCCCTACGAGTCCCCATGGCCACCAGCCACCACTGCTTTTAATGCTTTGAAAAGTAAGATATCTTACTGGGGCGCTCTTTTCGTTCAAAGTAGATTTAGCCTGCAAACTTATACCTTGTTTTCCTGGAAGTAAGCCCTATTGAACTCAACAAGGCTTACTTCTTGAGTAGACATGCCTAGGATTGCACTGTTAGGGCACAATCCTTTGCATCTATAGACAGAAAAAAAGTCCTAAACCTCCCAGCATGCCCCCCCCCAGCTTATCAGGTAGGCTGGGGCATGCTGGGAATTGTAGGAACTTTGCTTCTGGTGCTTCTGTCTAAACATGCATAGTATTGCGCCCTTAATTGATTAAGCAAAGCAATTAATAAACTAAAATTGCAGCCCTATTATCTGGTCTTTAACTAGGCTGACCATATGAAAAGGAGGACAGGGTTCATGTAACTTTAACAGTTGTAGAGAAAAGGGAATTTCAGCCAGTGTCATTTGTATGCTATTAGTCCCTGGTGCAATTCCCTCTTCATCACAACAGTTAAAGTTGCAGGCACTATACTAGAGTGACCATATACAAAAGAAGGCAGGGCCCCTGCAACTTTAACTGTTGTGATGAAGAGGGAATATCACCAGGAACTAATTGCATACAAATGACATCGGCTGAAATTCCCTTTTCTCTATAACTGTTAAAGTTACATGAGCCCTGTCCTCCTTTTCATATGGTCAGCCTACTTTAACGCTTTTTCCAGTTCTCACAATACTAGTTGTTTCTCTGAGATTGGTTCATGGATGCTTTATGTGGCCAGTACATGGTTTGAGTGACTTGAATATGGTAATAAATTATGATCATGATGGTATCTCCACAGCCATTTGGACGAAGGTTCAGATAGGCTGTTCAAACAAGTATGAAATGGCCAAGATTTCTTTTGATATGTTTTCTTTCATTTCCTTCTCTTTGCAAAGCTTTTGTCTTGGCTTAGAAATTCGAATCGGTTTCACTCCTTGCCATTTCAATAGCCTAGCATTGGGGAGGAGACTATAATGAGAATCTATCTCATTATTAATCCTTAATAAGAGGAGAGGTAAATAAATGTTCCAGAAAATATATTTTCCCCCAAAGACAGAAACTGATTATTTTTACCTGAATAAGAAAGGCTTCCTTTTCTTCTCCGTAAAGAGTGATCTTTCAGAGGTGAAAAAAATCTCTTACAAATCTGTGAAAACAAAACCCACCTTTTTGTTTACTAGCTGGCTCAATACCACTTGAGAAATGATGGTTATTCTCAAAAAGTAAATAATACCATCCTACAGCGCTTTAGCATTTGAAAACTTCCATGCATTAAGGATGACAGGATCAGACCCAATGTACGCATGTTGCTGAGAAATCAAATGCATGATGTATTTTTTCTTTTCCCCCTGAGCTAATTCTGCCAGAAAATGAAATTGGGATACTGATGACTTCAAAGAAGCGGTAAAGACTAAATAACACACTGCAATCAACCAATACATTTAAATGCCCTGTAATGGAAATTATTCTATTACAGGCAAGGCATTAAACATTTGAAGTACTTGGCATTTTTCTACAAGGTGTAATGAGGTTCATAACCGCATGCAGGTGTGTCTAATGCTGTGAAGATGGCAGCATCAGAATGATGTGACCGTTTATTCCCTTTTCTTACTGGATGCAATGATACAAATGCAGAAGTTGCGGTTTTAACTGAGCAGCTAGTTCGCTGTAGCTCACAGATAAGGACAAGTTTAAATTAAAGATTAAAAAGATGTGATGCTGATGGGCAGGGTCTTCCCTTGAGACCCTGTAGAACAGCTGCCAGTCAGAATCAAAAGTACTAAGCAAAATGGACCAATGATTCCATTCAGTATAGGGCAGCTCTTTTTGTTAAACATGATAAGCTGAGTATATACTAGGGGTGGGCAACCCATGCCCCTCCCCCAGATATTGTTGGACTACAACTCCCATCATCTGATTTGTCATGCTGGCCGGGGCTCATGGGAGTTGGAGTCCAGCATCTGGAGGGGCACAGATTCCCCAGTCATGGTAAAAAAGATTCACTCAGAATTCATTTTCAATGCACAATTTCCTACCCATTATCTACGTGGACTTCCCTCTTCCCAAAAGGGTGAGAAGTTGAGGGACAGCACAATTCAGGTTTGGATGCCTTTGGAGGAGAGAGCAAGGGAGATTTATGGTGCTTTTGTAATAGTTGCTTTATTTACACATATATAAGAAGAGCAAAAGTAGAGGCAAGCAATATATACTCTTCCTTGACAGTAGATTCACTGTCTTACACCATGGGTTTACCCAAAAGGCTAACCCACACAGTATTGGTTGTTGTTGAATCATGGGTTATTCTGGTGTCTGAACACAGCAAGTTTTCCTCAGAGTAGGTTATCGTGTTGTCTGGATGCAGCGCGTTTTCCGCAGAGTTGCTCGTTAACCATGCAGTGTGGTATTAACCACCCTGAACAACCCAACAACAAGCCATGGGTTCTCAAGGTGGCATGTTCGAGAAAAATAAACCACATTACATGATTAACAAGCCACCCTGTGGAAAACACACTGCACTCAGACAACATGATAACTCTTGGTGGGTTAGTGCATTGTGAGAATCCAGCTAGTTTGACCAGGGATGGGTAAACATTTTTACCCAAGGGCTAAACTGGCTCTGGGCAGCCCATTGGAGGTTGCATGCCAATAGAGGGCAGAGCAACACCAAAAAGGTCAGTCCTTCCCTCTCAGCAGTGTCCTTCCACCCATCCCTGCTGCATTTAGGCTTGAAAAAGGAGTCAATTGGTGCCAATTAAGACTTTTTTCAAGCCTAATAGCAGCAGGGATGGCTGCGGTGAATGCTGGGGAAATCTGTTATCTCCGATACATTAGTTGTGAAAATGTGTTATCACCAATCTCAGAGATAAGAGATTATGGACACGTGGTGGGGGCCATGTGGAGCAGGGCCTAAGAATAGAGGGCAAAGCCAGGGAAGAGATGGTGGAGATCAGGGGACAAACAGGCCAAGTGAAGGCCACTTGCAAACTGTATCAGGCCAATGAGTCAGAGGGTCCCCTGCCCTACATCAGGACAGCAGTCTCTCCAGCTTCCCCTTCCATTTATTCAACTTTTGAATACTTTCTTCTTCATTGCATTTGCATTTGCAGCCCATTTCATGATGTTGATGCATAATTTTGCATGCATGATCTACCCCTGCCATATAATGCAATAAATCTGAAGGCATATATCTGATCACAAGCACATTACATGACACTATATTATACATTTTGGTGATAACGACAACTGTTAACATAATTCTGATGTTTCAAATTACTGTTTATTCTCTCACATTCATTGTCCCATTCACATACTATCATACAACTCATATTCATTTGGAATATTGATATAAACATGCAATTTACACACACCATGTACATTTTTAATACACACTCTTAAGAAATGCTGTATTTTTAAACTTTTTGTTTTTGTTTTGTAATGTTTGTATTACAAAACTTCTGAGTAACTTCTGAATGAGGTTATAATGTAACCAAGTTGGCCACAATCCTCAGTTTGTCTCTGTGTATTGGGCATAAGACAACTGTGGATGCCTTAGTTATGGTTGCTGTCAGAGAGAGGCTACAAGCTGCCTTACTAGGCAGATGGTAATACACAATATGGATTGGTCAAGGAGTCAAATTATCTGGTTAGTTGGACCATAAAAAAACACTAATTGGTCTCTAAAAGACCAGTTGGTGAAAATGGGATTGGTCAGAGGTTCTGGCCAGAATATTTTCTTTTTTTTAAAAAGGTCAATTATTCAAAGGTGAGGTAATCATTGACAGTTGAAAGTCAGTTGAAAGAGGACCTAAGGATCAGGGGGTTTCAAGTAGTCCTTGAAACATCTGAGTCATCCTAGAAGCCAGAAGTAAAAGGAGGAGCTTCAGGCAGAGGAAGATTGCTTTGTAGCATCTATTCCTGGTTGTGAAGGTTGGGTGAAGGTTAGGGAAATTTGATCTGAGGGAAAAACTATTGAGACTTTATTTAACTGGGAAAGACTCTCTTACATTTAGGAACTCTAAGCATATTTCACTTCAGAACTCTACATTTAATCAATCTCATCCCACCTCTGCCATGACACAAAAATACTGTGACAGAGAGTTCCATAGAACAAAGGCTCAATGTTTTAAAAAGGGAACATAGGTGGAACAGCCGTTTTGTTTTGTCTCTCACACACAGCATTCATACATGCAGTTTAACAGCTGGCCTACCCTTCAGTATGCCTGTCGATTCCCTTCTTTCCCACCCACAGCACAAGCCCCATCTCATTTTAATTTGCATAATCTAAGACCTACCTGTGGGGGATCGTGGCACATGTGATCTTCCCAAGCCATGTGTGATTCATGTTAACTGTAGGTTGATTGCATGGTAACTTCTAAGGCAGGCCAGGGGATTTATGGCATAAACATGCAGAGTGGCTGAAGACCCCCAAATTTGCTAACTCTGCCTTTTCTCTGACTGACCCACAGGAAGCAGGAGACACAAGAGGCAAATCTGAATCATAGACCTAGTGCATTTGACAGTAGACTTGGCAGTTATGCATCCCACACAACATTGTCCCCATTAAGCACCATAGATGAGAACAGCATTCATTTTAGGTCCCCAGATGTTGTTGAGCTATAACTCCTTTAATTTCTGATCATTGGCTTTGCTGCTGGGGATAATGGTAATTTTAGTCCAACAAGATCTGGGGACTTGAATTTGAGGGAAACTAGTCTTGAAGAACCTGACTTGCAAGTATGAACTGACATATACGCTGATGAATTTCTCAGAAGCTTTTTTGAAAACCCCAGTCCATGTGAAAATGGATCTTTATAATCAAATTATAGTTGATCTGTGATATTTCCTCCTTTCAGAATCCATTTCATCATTATTTTCTTAACTGAAGTATCATGGATGACATCTTCCAATTCCAGTTCAAGGGCATCTTCCTTGCCAGTTGCCATCTGAGACAGCTTTTTTGTTTTCTTTGACGAAATGAGATTGTTTAAAATCTAGGAGCTTCCTCTCACAATAATGTTGGTAAATGTGATTGCATTACTGTACATGTTGCAGTGAGCCGGTTGTATGATAAGAGTAAATTCATGCATGTTTGGACATTTGTTAAATAGCCCACAAGCTATGCATTGTGTAATCAGAAGCATGCCATCAAAATTGCAATAGAATTTGATATAATCAAACTCCCATGGAAGTAGAACTCTTTCACTTCAGTGCAATTCCATTTCTGTGCTCCATCTAGTCATGCTTACATCTTGTTTAACTTTGCCAATCTAAAATAAATCAGCATGAAAAAAGCATTAGATTTTTCATTTAGATTTTCAATTGCTTTTTATCTCAGAGATAATATCCCTTGTCTCAAATAAAATTGTAGAATTGTTCTCTTGTTCGGATATGAATAAAGATGCTATGGTTTCCTTAGCCTTGTAGACTTATTTTTGTTTTGTCGCGCTTTATAGGAAGTTTGTGTCTCTTTTTTTGTTTTTGTTTTTAGCCGGCAAAACATGATGTAAATTATGACCACAATTCAAGCAATATTTCACATTTAAGCAGACATTTCCAACCTGTTTTGATCTGCTGAAAGTGGGTACTTTAAAAATGTTGCTGCTAGACTGTGATGAATTGTGTTACATAATCTGTATGTTCCAGTAGTTTTGCACAGACCTCAATAGCGGTTCACTTCAATTTGACACAAAATATGCTCTCCTTAGAGGTGAAATGAAGGCTTTGTGGAAGATTATTCACTTTTCTGGAGAGCTGGGAGGTCTTACAACATTTTAAGGTATTCACATGGGAGGTCTTACAACATTTTAAGGTATTCACATCCCCCTGAAGATGACATTCAGGTAGTACATACATAAACCAAGTAGGATGGCTCTTTTGCTTGTCCTTCCTTGGCTTCCCTTTTTTATCTATAACTGGGTAAAACCATGTTTCGCTTATGTGAAAGAATGGCAATAGGCCAACAGAAATATTTGTCCTTAAATATGAATATGCAGGCTTTGAAAGGTATGCTTTGAAAGGTTTTAAAACATTTGGAGACTAAGGCTGCAATCCGTTTGCTCTGTATTTGATAGGGTGAGTATATGGAAAGGAGGGCAGGGCTCCTGTATCTTTAACAGTTGTATAGAAATGGGAATTTCAGCAGGTGTCATTTGTATGCATACAACCTGGTGAAATTCCCTCTTCAGCACAACAGTTAACAGTTAAAGCTGCGGGAGCCCTGCCTTCTTATGTATCTGGTCAGTCTTACAAAAGAAAGCAGGGCTCCTGCAGCTTTAACTGTTGTGATGAAGAGGGAATTTCACCAGGTGCTGCATGCATACAAATGACATCTGCTGAAATTCCCTTCTCTATACAACTGTTAAAGCTACAGGAGCCCTGTCCTCTTTTTCACATGGTCACCTTGTTAGGGTGACCAGATGAAATCCAGGTCAGGGCTCATGTAACGTTAACAGTTGTAGAGAAAAGGGAATTTCAGCCAGTGTCATTTGTATGCAATTAGTTCCTGATGAAAATCCCTCTTCATCACAACAGTTAAAGTTGCAGGGGCCCTGCCTTCTTTTGTATGTGGTCACTCTAGTATAGTGCCTGCAACTTTAACTGCTGTGATGAAGAGGGAATTTCACCAGGAACTAATTGCATACAAATGACTCTGGCTGAAACTCCCTTTTCTCTACAACTGTTAAAGTTACATGAGCCCTGACCTGGATTTTATCTGGACAGCCTATATAAAATGGGATCTAGTAATGGCAATAATTAAACAACATTCAAAGTTGGCATATGCAAAACACAACCACATACATGTTTCAATGTCAAGTTTATAGTGCTCTTAGAGCTCTTGCACATGCCAGCAACCCCATTCATTTCAATGGGTGCAGCAGATGTATATATGCAAAAAAATGCACATGCAGCAGATATGCTCCCTCTATTGAAATGAATAGAGCAGGTTCTGAATAAAGAGGAACTCTGTACGTGCATCTGAGTCTATTCTACATTTAAAAATTCCTAGGTTAAGGATAACTCCCTTTTAGAATTTGAAAAAAATAAAAGGGAAGGGATCCTATGATGGTGTAACAGTGTCTTTAAACACGATTATAAAGACTTAAGGAGCACCTTTTCTATATAACCATGTGTTTAAGATGATGTTACATTCGTGGATGAAGACAGCTGAACAAGCCTTCTTTAACTGCATGAGTGATTATTTTCTTCCATTCAAGACAACAGTCATCATGATAGAGCCATGGTCTCCACTAAGTCATTTTGATAGACATGGTTTACTTGACAGCTGCAGTGAAGGAAGTAATGTATTTCTGTAAATCCAGATTGGACTCATGGCCCAGAAAAATTTGTTTGTGAAACTTCCACCTCCTTTGTGACATAAGCCATG